>OZ022310.1:1497927-2915854 GCA_963989215.1 Hedychridium roseum | reverse complement strand
GGTCTGACTCCGTTTTCTGTAATGACATGACCTAAGTACAAAACTTCCTTTCTTAAAAATTTACATTTACTTGGTTGAAGTTTTAGATTTGCAGCACGCAACCTTTCGGACAGTTTACGAAATTTAACTTCATGTTCCCTTAATGAGCAGGCATAAATCACGATGTCGTCTAAGTAAACGAACATTTCTGTACCCTGTAGACCAGTTAACACATGATCCATAAGTCGCTGAAAGGTTGCTGGTGCGTTTCGTAGCCCGAATGGCATACGAGTGAAATGGTAGTGTCCATAGGGAGTAGAAAAGGCGGTCTTTGGTGCATCTGCTTCTGCCATAGGGATCTGGTGGAATCCTGATGCTAGGTCAAAAATGGAGAAATATTTGGCTCCGCCCAGTTGGTCAAGAATTTCACAGATATTTGGAAGCGGATATGCATCTCCGATCGTCTTTTCGTTTAATGCCCGATAATCTATGACCATCCGCCATCGTTTGGATCCACTAGGATCTGCTTTTTTAGGAACTATCCATATCGGTGAGTTGTATGGGGAAACTGAGGGTTCTATGATATTGTAACGTCCTGACGTCAATCAATACTTGGAAATCTCAATTATTCAGTTTATTTCATTTTCTTTTTACACATTTACTTACAGTCATTTATTCCATAGCACATATTTTCATTCACACATATCTCTCCAACTTTTCACCACCCTATAAATAAAGAAAAACATAATTAACATTACATAGATACATGTAGTAAGACTAGTAAGTCCATCGCTACGCTACATTATAGACTATACATATAAACTACTCACCGAATGCAAGGACCGCCTAGCCAGGAAGGGTTCTACTCAAATAGCTTACCTAGAACATATAAACATTATTAATTACAACATAACATTAATATATTATAAACGACAAACAGAAACAGTACATATAATCAGATACAAACCTCGCTTGGCCTGGCGCAGCCTTCCATTCACTTAACCTACAAACACAAGATTAGCGTTAATCACATAATTATTATTACATTATTATTTACAATTAATCTATCAAGATATACTCACCACATTCACTGCAATAAGCGTCATATATCCAGAGTGCATCTTGGTTATATAACTTCTATTACTGCGACAACCTGCAAATAACCTAATTTAGTAATGCGTCGACTTATGCGTATCAATAATAATAATAATGTATTAATCCCAATTTATATAATGCAATATTATTGTACAACGTTAACACAATAGGTTATGTACTTGCGTTGCACCAATGCTGCACTCAGCTGTCATAGGCATGTGGAGCAGACGGATGCAGCTCCATGCGCCGCTATCATGACGCCATCTTCTCTCCCGCGGAAGAGCGCACTTTGAATGTGGCCATCAGAGAGTCGTACACTAGCCTTGGAAGCGTCAACATCACTTTAGAGTCGTATTTCAGCCTTCGATGAATTAACATCGAAAGGACCTTTTCCGCGTTACCGTTAATTCCGGTCTTAGGACAAATTAACGTTCTTTTCTAATAATAGAGAGTCTTATCGACTTCTATTCTTTCTTTTTATAGTTTAATTCTATTTTATATTTAGTTTAATATTTCATTCGTTCAATATTTCATTCGTCGACCTCATTTTAAGTGTACTCTTCATCGTTCATCTTATTTAGTATTAAGGTATGTAAGTACTTAGTTATAAGGCTTAGGTAATGTAATAAAATCTAATTTTATTCCATTTAATTGAATATATTTGTTTCAATTATTACAATTGATAGTCAAATTATTACCTATCCTAATTAATTATTAAATTAGTCGATTAATACTATATGTAGCATTGAATAATTGAGTAACACATTTATTCTATCCATTTCCATTATTCGAATCATAAATTCTATTTCATAGTTAAATACGATTAATCTAGTTTGTGCTTCGCGCACTCATACATTCTCACGCGTGATCTATTGCCGCTCAGCCGTGACCTATAGTTCTAATACTTAGAGTCAATAGTCTGCCACACGCCCAATAACATTTTCTATAATTCTTTTCTCGAATTACATACTTCTATAACAATTTTTATAAACATTAGTTATACAATTTCTCTAACGTTTGCATCATTTAAATTCCAATCTTGTCATTAGGAATTGCCTGTAGAATATAACGATAGATTTCGGTTTCCCTTATTACGTCCGAACCGAAGTTTATCTTGTTAAAACTATAATTTTATAGTTTTAACTGGTGACAGCGCTGCCGATTTATATAATCTCCCTCGCACCAATTTAAAAAGCGTATCAACTTCCGTGTCGGTAAATCTAAGGTGTAATAATTGGAGATACCGGCGGATCAGGACGTAACAAGGCACAATGGAATCGCCGATGAAGGCTCGTTAGAGTGGCCGATGAAGGCAAGAGGAACCGATGAAGGCTCGTTAAATATTCGCCAATGAGGGCGTTTGGGTCTAGGAGCAACGTTGGTCGCTCGAACTAGGCGCGCCTATAAGCATACAAATGGCAGTGGATATTCGCTCTTCGGAGAACAGTATTCTAAGGAATAACGCGAAAATCTGACAGGAAAAAGGAAGGACATGTAAGATAGGGTGGTAAGTTCACAAAAATAAGGAACAATGAAACACTCCGACAACGATTAAATTATATTCACGAGTAGGAGCAAGTTACAAATATTCGCAAACGCTCAGTCTACGAAGGTTTGGTTAAAGAGTCGTAAACGCTCGGTCTACGAAGAGTTTGACGCGAACGCTCGGTCCGCGGAGTCAACGCAATAATACTATTTGTAACTTACGCTTGAAGCTTGGTGGGTTTACTTGTCTGCACTAGAACTGAACTGTGCAGTAGAACCGTTAACTGTGTACTAGAGAACCGTTAAGGTTGAGTGTTTAGCGATGACTGACTGGAGCGGTTGCCTTCCTTCACCACCTCGGCTCGCAACGGAGTAGTGGGGAAGGTCGGCTAGAATGGTGGGGAACCAATCATGACTCTCGGTATCGTGGAGGTGGCAAGCTAGCGAGTGGGAACTGATGTGCCGTGCGCAAAACTACGTCAGCATTCCCACGGATGCAGCGGGTACAGAACTGCAACGTCTGCGTTCCCAAGCCGGCGCGCTCATCGTATCTCGTCAGCGTTATCTAACCCGTCAGTGCACGTGTGCATACCGATGCTCGGAGACAGACTGCTGATACAGCATCTCCAGCTCGACGCGGTTCCTTAATCTAATCCGTGTTACTTGAGTTGATAGCGCACGTGTGCATACCAGCGCTCGGAGGCGATCCGAGGCGGGGATCAGATTCGCAATGTCAGCGTTCTCACGCGAGCTCGGATCGTTTGCTTACGTAGGTGTTGCAGGGCCGCTCCTATTTTACCGTCTTCGTTCTGCAGGACCGCATCCATCGTTTGTTGTATTTTATATTTTATGAATTAATCGTTGTGCGTGAATATTTTCGTGACCCATAGTGGCAGGTTCTTATCTTATCTTATCTTATCTTATCTTATTATCTTATCTTGTAATCTGAGCCGATAAGGCTCCGAAATTTTTCTGCCGGCACCCCCGTCACTATACTTCTATATGTATATATATATATATAAGAGCGAAGAGAATATAATGTGGTTAAAACATAATACATAGAGTTATGTCGGGGTGTGAACATGTTTCGAGTTTTGTGGGTTAATAGACGGCTCACTTACCGAGACGTCACAATCCCCGCGTCCGATACGAACCCCTATATACAGCTAAGTAAAATATTAATGGAGAGACGCACTAATACCGAAAAATAAAAGCCTTCAGCATTTATTTTTCTCATTTAAGGAGGGAGGTGTGACGTCCGTTACACGCCCGTCTTTTTCCTCAATACCAGTATTACTATCATTACCGCCTCTCTGTATAATATTCGCGTATCTTACATATTACAGCTAAAACGGACTCTATCTAACACATATGTATATTCACTGCGTTCTCATATATTCATTATATATTCTCCCGTCATATATACTCCTAATTTTATATATATACCCGCTGCGTTTACTACTTTTTCCACTACGTCGATACATTACCAACATAACCTGTTACCGACCGCCGTTATATACCGTTACCGACAGTCATTACCAACTGTCGATAAATTACCATCTGTCGACAGATTATCGACTATCGATAAATTACCTACAGTCGATAAGTTACCAACTTACCGACAATAGTATAAGTACCGCCATCTATTGAGAATCACCTCTATCCAGCGTCACCAGTGCGAAGGTCAAACCATCTCGAACTAGAGTGGGGGCCGTGAGTCACCCGTCAGCTCTTAAAGATGTCATAAAGATAAGTTGACCTGATTAGGACTGCGTTTTTTGTAAACATTACGCATGCAATAGTTCCAAGAAGGAACCTATGCTCCCCACCTAAAACCTTTGTCTAAAACCCCTATATAAGTCGGACCTGCGCGTCCCTTGAGTAATATCTTTTTGCTCTTACTCTTGTTACGTCCGCAAATGCTTGGCCGGTCCGACTCGTCTTACCGGCGGCAATTTACAAAACGTTCCCGCGATTTTTAGGTCAGCCGCTTACACGTACTTTACCCTGGGACTCGCGGAGATAGTCGGTGATCCAATGAAACATGCCCCAACGACGGCAAATTGGGGTTACTAATAGATGGAGGTTAGTAAGAAATTATTCACTTACTTTTTTCAAGTGAAGGCGCCGACGATGCTCGGGTTGACCACTGCGAAGTGCCGGAGAAGGATGGAGTCGCACGGAGTTGAGGACGATTTATTAAATAAGATATTATAGAAAATGATTTAAGTTATTTGATTAATTTGTAATGATATTCTGTAATACGACTCGAGATAAATAAAAGAAATGACTCCCGAATTCTGAATTGAAATTAGAAAGGAGGAATAACTCTTTGATTTAATTTGATGTAAATTATTTACGATATAAGATTTAATGGAGATTTCGAGGGAAAAGGTTTGTAAATGAATTTCACGAAGTTTATATTGAGTTGATTCAAGTAAATTCACAAAAGGTGTTTCAGATTTTCACAATAGATTTACAATGATTTTCGCTTCAATAGATTTACAATGATTACGACTTATGATGATACAATTTTACTCTTATGCAATGGTTTATGATTTATAATTATGTGATTTTTAGAATTGAGTTAGATATAGATAATTGATTCAGATTAATTAACGAGGCTCTGCACTTGATCTAAGACATTGAGGAATTAACTCTCGAACTAGAGTGAATTATATAATGATTTAACTCCCGTACTATTAATGAATTAGAACTCGACTATTAACGTTTTAGGTTCCGACTACTAGTTCTCGAATTAGAATGAATTATAAAGATTCCCGGACTGTCAATGAGTAAGTAAGTATAACTCGACTATTAACGTTTTAGCTTCCGACTACTAGTTCTCGAATTAGAATGAATAATAAAGATTGCCGGACTGTCAATGAATGTAACTTTTGCTTTCGCTTCGCAGGAAACCTCGAAGCGCTCGAGCGGCTCGTTAGTGGGAGGCCCGCTGATCCCTGATTGGCTCGGAGGTGTCCGCGTGGGGAACGAGTTAGTGACAAGGGTGGGAAGAGCTTGACAATGACTAACCACGTGCTACTCCGACCCTTGTTTACAATATTTGATTAGTAATGATTCTTGAGAAATAAAGGATTGACCCAACCGATCATCCCTTACAATATAATTTAGTATAGGATAGAGATATTTGTAAGATATTTAAATATAGATCGCATGTGATATGAGGTAAGTACATTGAGTTATGTAATATGTGTACAATAAGTTCGTTAATAATAATAATAATAATAATAATAATAATGCAAAGGTTTTAGAGATTGTAAAGGCTCGACTAGATCAGATCGGTTATCGTGACATGGAACAGATTGAATAAATGAGGCTAAGAATTGCGGGGACGTAACAGCGTCATGATAGCGGCGCATGGAGCTGCATCCGTCTTCTCCATGTGCCAATGACAGCTGAGTGCAAGCATGCACTCATGCATTGGGTGTTATAATCTTACAATATTTAGTTATAATCTTACAATATTATAAATTAGAATTAATGCATATCAATATTATTAATAACATGTATTTAGCGCATTACTAATTAAGGTTATTTGCAGGTTGTCGCAGTAATAGAGGTTATATGACCCAAGATGTACTCTGGATATATGACGCATGGTACAGTGAATGTGGTAAGTATATGGTAAATTACTATTTAAATAATTGTATAATAAGAATATAATAATAATTAACTAACACTATTCTTATTTCTCTAGGTTCGGTGAATGGAAAGCTGCGCCAAGCCAAGCGAGGTTTGTATCTAATTATATGTAATGTTTCTGTTTGTCATTTATATTATATTAATGTTATGTTGCAACTAATAATATTTCTATGTTGTAGGTAAGTTAAGTGAACAAGATCCTTCCTGGCTGGGCGGTCCTTGCATTCGGTGAGTATTTCTATGTATAATCTATGATATAGCGTAGCGATGGACTTACTAGTCTTACTATATGTATCCGTGTCATGTTAATTATGTTTTCTTTATTTGTAGGGTGGTGAGAAGCTAAAGAGATATGCGTGAATGAAAACATATGCTATGGACTGAATGTATGTAAGTCTTAACTTACATACATACATACATTACATACGTACATACATACATACATACATACATACATTTCTACATCTTAATGTAGAAAGGGAATAAAATAAATTGAATAGAAGATATTTCCAGATATTGATTTACGTCAGGACGTTACACTTATAGGTTAATATCTAATATTGAAATGTGGATTAATAGAAAGCATGGCGAAGTCAACTACTGGTTGACGCAAATATTAACTGGGCACGGATGTTTCCAAAGTTACCTCCATAAAATCAAAAAAGTGGACAGTCCAAATTCCCTATACTGCGAGGCTACTGAAGACACTGCGGTACACACCCTGTTTCGGTGTGAAAGATGGGAGGGGAGGAGATTTAACTTTAATAGTGAAATTAATGAAGAAATAAATATAGCAAGCTTAATCAAAATTATGATAGAGAATGAAAATAAATGGAATAAAGTAAACGAGATGATAATTAAAATAATGATTACTAAAATAGAAGATGAAAAAACAAGAAATATGGAGGAACAAGCACCAGGCGAAAATAATGGAGGGTGGGATGATGGAAACACCCAGATGGGAATAAACCAATAGGGTGTGCAAAACACAAGAAAGCTATGTAACAAAAAGCAGCTGCACTGACGACATGCGAAAGCGGGACAAGTACAGCTGCCGAGCTGAAAGAAGAGGGGTTTAGTGGGTATACCAGTCTTACACACATCGACTGGGAGTTCCACACTACCAGGGACACCTTCCCTGGTGTCCGTAATAGATTCCCCTCTTCTAATAAAAAAAAGGCTTAGTGGCGGTCATATGTAATACATTCCTTAACTCATCTTTTAACTTATGAAAATTATTAATACGCTTTAAAATTCTTATGTTAGAATTACAAACCCACTTGGTTCCGTCGATTTTTCGCAAGCAATTATGGTATAATTCTTCGTAACCCATTTTAATTCTCCGATAAGTTTCCTCCAGATCTGAGAAATCATATCCAATAACTAATTTCCAATTTTCATGGTATATCCTTACTTCGTCAAGGTGCTCGAGATAAACAAGTTGGTCCTGGTTAAGCGGTGTAAACTGATATTTCGCTTCCTGCGATATCTCGTAAGTTACCGCTAGTATCAAGATGAACAAGATTATTTTCATCTGAAAAATATAGTTTAATATACTCACGATGATACGTAACTCTCTTGTTAAATTCCTCGTCTATACGGTAAGTACTTTTATTACTTTCATCAATTACTTTAAATGGTCCACGCCATTTAGAATCAAAATTTCGTGCAGTAAAATTTCCGACTAATACCAAATCTCCAATACTAATAATGTCTTTGTCTTTCCAGACGTCGTCTTTAGGTCTTGTATTGAAGTCAATGTTTTCCCTAGCTTCTATTAGATTCTTTTCATGTAAAAGTTTTAGAGCTCCGTGTTGCACGTGAATTGTATTTTTAAGATCATCACTTGTTAATATTGAATTTGGTTCACGACCTAACTGAAGTTCATATGGAGTAAATCCTGTTTGTCGATTATAATATTATACAATTATAAGAAAGCATAGCATGGGGGAGAATTAAGTCCCATTCATTATTAGATAAAACCTAATAATTCTATTGGTACTATAATTTTGTTCAGCTTTGTTTAGAGATCGAGATGCAAAACTAATTGAGCGGTCTTTGCCAATATCACCTTGTGACAATTCTGCGCCTATAACATTATTTTAAGCATCCGTTATTAATAGAAATTCTTTATCCCAATTAGGATATGCCAATATCGGATAATGAGTAATTGAATTAATTAAACTTCTAAAAGCATTTTCTTGTTCCTCGTTCCAAAGAAACGGTTGTTCTTTTTGCAATAATTTTGTTAATGGTTTGGCAATCTTACTGAAATCCTTAATAAATTTTCTATAATATCAATCCTAGAAATGGTTTAATTTCTTTTGGATTAGTTGGTTTCGGATAATTCTCGACCTTTTTTATTCTCTCAGGATTAGGTTTTACTCCTTCTTTTGAAATAACGTGTCCCAAGTATTCTAATTCTTATCGCAAATATTCACACTTATCAGGTTGTAATTTGAGACCACACTGTCTGTCTCTCGAAAAGTTTTCGGAAATTGTCATTATGTTCTTCAAATGTTCGTCCGTAAACTATAATGTCGTCCACATATACGAAGCAATTGGTTCCTACAAATCCGTGTAAACTTTGGTTCATAATTCGTTGAAATGTCGGAGGTGCATGCAAGCCCAAAAGGCCCAAAAGGTAAATATTCGTAATGTCCGTCCTGTGTGGAAAATGCTGTTTTTTCTGTATCTTTGGAATCTAACCCAATTTGATGAAAGCCACTAGCTAAATCAAATACTGAGAAATACTGAGCGTTACCTAGCTGGTCTAATATCTCGTCGATGTTAGGCAAGGGAAAAGCGTCTGCAATTGTCTTTTCATTTAATTTTCTAAAATCTATTACTAATCTCCACTTCTGTTTACCTGAAGCGTCTGCTTTTTTCGGTACGATCCACAGTGGGGAGTTATGAGGTGACTTAGATTCTCTAATTATACCTTTACCTAACATTTCTGTAATTTGTCTTTCAATTTCTTGTTGATGTACTGGAGGATATTTATATCGTTTAACATGTACAGGTACATCGTCAGTTGTATATATTTTATGCTGTGTCATATCTGTCAAGGGTAAAGCGTCTCCCGGTTAAGTAAATATATTATGATATTCTGAAATTATAGTCCGTAGTTCGTCACGTCTGTCCAATATGTGACTTAATCGTGTATTTTCGTTCAAGAGTTTTATACGTTGGTTTAAATCTGGAAAATTTAGTATAGATTTGTAAATTAGATTTGTAATTTATTTATTAAATTATATTTATATTTATATTTATATATATATATTTATTAAATTATATTAAATTATAAATAAATTTATTTATTTTCATTTGTATTTGTAACTTAGATTTGTAAATGTTTCTGCTGTATCTTCTATAGACTCGATTTTTAAATCTTTTAAAGATAGAGGAAGGATTGGTTTTCCAAAAGAGTTAGTCTTTGTAAGAGCACCAAAACCAATTGTGAAATTTACTAGGACTGATTTCACATCTTTTGGCGAGTTTCTTCGATTAAAAGTTCTATTACCAATTCTAACATATTTATCGTTGAGATCGTAACCATTTCTTGTTAGAAAATCCATACCAATTATTCCTTCATAAGGTAAAATAAAATTTTCGTCTATGATATAAAATGGATTATTAGTGGTTTCGTATGGAATACTCACAGAATATTTTGCTGATAAACTATCGTTAGTAATGCCTAAATTATTACTTCCTTTAAATTTACTCAGTTTCGGGTTCTGGATACGATCTTCCTTTACGATGCTGATTGATGCTCCAGTGTCTAAAAGCCTCTCAGTTTCCTTAACTCCTTCCAGTTTCAATCGTAAAATCGGTCCTGAGCCTCTTGTTGCGGTGATTCTTACTGTTCCTGCGTCTGTTCTTCGTTCTCGTGTGACACGTGCGCTCTGGGTGGTTCCCGTGGATGGCCCATTGATGGAAAATTTCGACGTTTCAAATAACGTTGGTTTCCAGATGGCCAAATTTTTTGCAGTAATTACACGTTTTGAAGTTCCATGGTTTGGACATAGGATTCCTTTTTACGTCTGTTTTTTTTTGTTAATATCATCCTTGCGGTGCGTAAATCGGTATCAACTTCTAATGCTTCAGAAATTGCTTCCCTAAGACTGTACGATTTTCTTGCTGCGAAACGAATTTCTGTTCTCTCATTGACGCTTCTGATGAATGCACGGATTGCATTGTCACTCTCCAGTCGTTCACGATATTGGTGTTCCATCGGAGATAAATTTAAATTATCCACTGCTCCTCTTATTGCGTCTTGAATTTTCATAAATCTTGCTACAAAATTCTCCATGGTTTCTGTAGCTCCTTGTACACAAGTATCTGTCTTTCTTATCAATAACTCAATGATTTCTCTTTCTCCGAAAAGAAACCTCAGTCGTCTGTACAGATCATCGAAAATTTCAATTGAATCTATTCTGATGCAATTTTCGGCCCTTCCGATAAGTTTTTGTGCCATTGCAGGCTCTAACAGAAGAGGTCGGAGTCGATGTAAAAGTCGAAGACGCTGTCTTTCTATTTGCCTTATAAAATTTTCAACGTTGTTACCATTAAAAGTAATGATTAACTGTAACACGTCTCATAAACTAAAGTGAGATGAAGTGTCTCCGTCCTTATCTTCGTCCTTAGCCACTTCTCCTTGCGTTTGAGTTATCTCTTCGACATTTGATTTCGACACTCTCGAAAATAATTGCCATTTCGATGGTTTAAGCACCGCTCTTGTGGGTTTTGAAGAGCTTGCTTGTTTCATTTCTATTCTTTCTAACCTATCCAATATTGCTCCTAGCACATCTTCAGCACCAGTTAAAGATTCGCGAACTGGTGACTGATCTCGAAACATTGTTGGTGCACTTAGAAAGACTTTCTTTTCAAGAACGTTATAGTACACCGCTCACCGAGCGCCTCGGTTCAATTTGTAACTAAATACTTCATTCCTGAACATACCGCCCGCTTCGGATTAATTGAATCCGAAAGACACAACTAAATTAACAATACAGCGCACAAGGAACAGAAATTTTTAAAGTGGATTAGACGGGCACATGCCGCCCGCCGTAGCATACTTAAGAATCTAACTACAACTAGACGAATTAACAGTCCGGTCGGATCATGAAGTACTGTCTTTGTTCGGCGACTTTGAATTATCCGGCGGCAAAGAACTAGGTTCTTCAGAAGAGTGTATGGGCAGTAAGCATATTTTCACGATCGGACGTTTATATTGCGAGGTGGCAGTTTTAACAGTAATGACGCGAACGAGCCCATCTGACCCAGGATAGCAGTCAGTTATTTGACCGAGCTCCCATTTACAAGGAGGAACATAGGAATTTCTTATTAAGACTAGCTGACCGCAAGTTACATTGGGAGTCGGACGTCGCCATTTACCGCGTTGTTGAAGACTTTGAATATAATCGTTCGATCAGCGTCGCCAAAAACTCTCGTACATTTGTTGGCCTAACTGCCAACGAGATAGGCGAGATTCTTTTAAATCGAGCAAAGAGGGACTGGGAACGGTAGTCATCGCAAATCCGATTAGAAAGTGTCCAGGTGTTAATGCGTTGTAATCGTCAAAATTGTCCGTGGTAAGGGCAATGGGCCTTGAATTTAAACATGCCTCGACTTGACACAATAAAGTCGAAAATTCATCATATGTTAACGCGTGATCTGCGACAACGCGTTTGACATGATTTTTATCGCTGCGTACGCCGGCTTCCCACAGACCGCCAAATTGTGGTGCCGATGGAGGAATAAAATGCCATTTCAACCGGTCGATAGCGAATCTATTTAGTAGAGTCGGGTCGCGAGTCGCATCATGAAATGCCTCCTGCAATTCCCGAGTAGCGCCTTGGAAAGTCGTACCGTTGTCCGTGTAAATATTCGAGGGCAGGCCGCGACGAGAACAAAAGCGGTTATAAGCGGCAAGAAATGCGGCGGTGGAATAATCCGTGACTACCTCGAGGTGGACCGCTTTTACTACTAAACAAATGAATAGCGCAATATATGTTTTGTGAGATTTGGGACTGTGTCCAATGAAGGCGCGTAGAAGAATCGGGCCTGCGTAATCAATTCCGCAGTGAACGAAAGGTCTGAAAGAGCTATTAACGCGAAACTCTGGCAGATCTCCCATAAGTTGTTGTGGTAGCGCAGCTCTCTGTCGCGCACACATGACACTTCGGTAAAGGATAGAACGCACGGTAGTTCGTCCGCGAATAATCCAATACTTTTGGCGTAGGGTACATACAGTTAATTGCGAGCCAGCGTGCAGAGTTCGCAAGTGAACATGTGAAATAAGGAGAGTCAAGAGGGGGTGACTTTTAAGGACTATAGCATATTTTTCCTGGTCCAGAAGTGGAGTATTTTTTAATCGGCCACCTACCCGAATGAGACGATTTGCATCCAAGAAAGGATTTAAGGATATCAGAGAGCTGCGTGTCGAAATAGGTCGGTTCTCTAAAAGATTTTGTAAGTCATCCCAAAAAAGTTCTTGCTGGGCGTGTCGAAGCCAGAAGATTTTAGCGGAGTCGATTTCCTCCGGAGATAGCACGAGAGGAACTCCGACTAAGGCGAAATCCTTTTGATTGGGCAGCGGTCGCTCCTGAACCCGCAGGCGTAGCTTTTGGACGAATCTCATGAGGCAGGCGGTGACTCGTAATAATTTGGGCCATGAGGAGTATGGATCGCGTAAATCCCACGACAGGAGAGTGGGGGTAATGTGTACCGATACGTTAGTACGTTTCTTTAACGGAGCGTCGATTGGGGATTGACTGGCATGGGAAGGCCACTCGTCATGCGATTGAAGAAGCCAGGAAGGGCCGTTTCACCATAAGGTGTGGTTTGATAATTTCGCAGACGAGATGCCGCGAGACGCGCAGTCGGCGGGATTACCATTAGTAGGAACGTATTCGCGATGAAAGTTTTCCATCGAGCGGGGGGCTGACTCAACCAACATAACGTTATATTGGAGTCAGTCCAACGATAATAAAGAGATGCTTGAAGGTTCAACGTCGTCCGGACAAAATGCATTAGTCGGCTAAGAAGAACAGTGGCCGACAGCTCCAGTCGAGGGATCGTCAATGGTTTGATTGGTGCAACCTTGAATTTAGCGGTAAGCAACGCAACATTGTACTGTCCGATCGAGGTCTTTACGCGTAATATACCACGGCAGCATAAGCCAACGAGGAGGCGTCCGCGAAATCGTGCAATTCGCAATCGAGGATTTTAGAACCATGTTGGGTCCATCGAGATATTGTTAAATTTTCGAGAGATTTTAACTGATTCTAATAATCACTCCACTGATCGCGATACTCTGGAGGAAGAATATCATCCCACTCATATTTAATTAACCAGAGTTTTTGCATTTAAATTTTTGCGGTGACTGTAACAGGAGTCACCCACCCTAACGGGTCGAAAAGGCGCGCGATTGTTGACAAGGTAGCGCGTTTCGTATGCACCGTACAGGACGAGAGCGTGACACTAAATCGAAAACAATCTGTTTCAGGGAGTGGTGCCCAGATGGACGCAGACCGTTTGGACGCAGAATGTTTGGACACGTCCCAGTTGGACGCGTTTCAGTTCGACGGGTTTCGTATCTACACTGGGGAATTTACCAAACTTTCCTTTTCTACACTTGGTGAACGCTTCCCGCGTGGACAATAGGGATTTATATATCTTTAAAATTGTGTCAGTTTTATTTGTTACGTTGACGAAGAAAGCGAGTAAGAGGAATATATTGGTCGATTTATATATGTATATGATGGAGGAAATCATTCTTAACGGTTATTCGTGAATACATCGGTTTATTGTTCTTGTCGATACGAAAATAATTATAATTCGGAACGATTTGATGTTCAGTGAAATGTGTAATTTTGATAACATACGTTTATTGATGACAGCTGTCAATGAATTTTAAAATCACTGTGAAATTACAGCATAAGAG
The DNA here is from genome assembly GCA_963989215.1 of Hedychridium roseum. Taxonomy (NCBI): domain Eukaryota; kingdom Metazoa; phylum Arthropoda; class Insecta; order Hymenoptera; family Chrysididae; genus Hedychridium; species Hedychridium roseum. The sequence goes on along the minus strand of OZ022310.1, from coordinate 2,901,681 downwards.
AACGAAATGCCAGCTGAGTTGACCATTAAACTTCAGGTATGTTTTTCAGAAATTATTTAAAACCGTACATCATATGTAAGTACTCTATTGCAATGCTTTTGTTTTATATATATATAACAAAATAAACAACATCATTTTATATATATATATATATATACAATGATGTTAATATTTACTACTAAATATACAATCAATTAATCAACGATATTGGTTATTTAATGTTGATTGGTGATACTTATTTTATATTTAAACAATTGCCAAAACGGTGATTATAATGTTCGATAGGCATAGGTTAGGCATCAAATAGTCTCTGCACCGCACGTGGTGCTTTGCGCAATTTTTCTTTGTCTTTTACAGGTAAGCCACAGAGGACAGAAGGCAAAGTAAATCTTGACATTTGTACTAAAGCAAAGGGTGTAGAATGTGCTGCAAAAATATAAGACTTTATAAGTGAGGTTATCATTTCCAGCAGGTAATTTGCAGAGGTATCAGAGCTAATTCTAAACCAAATAGAGAGTAAGGTACATCCAATATATTAAAGTGTTACGTCCCACGGACGCAACCCCTCTACAACTATTATTATTATTATTATTATTACAACTACATAGAGAGGACTACCGAAACCCATAAGGCCCATCCCCACCACTTCCAACCACCACCACAACCATCTCCCACCCTCACTTTTCCAAAGAGTCCCGAGTTTTCCTTCGGGACTACAATCGTAAACACCCTCAGTCTTCATTTAGTCATCTCTTAGTCTTTACTTAGTCTTAGTTAGTTGTAGGTTAGTTGTTAGTAAGTTTTAGTTTAGTTAGGTTAATCAGAACACACTATTCATTCATCCGCTACAGTTCACTAACCATCCGCTCTCTGGCCATTCCAAGCTACCAAGATTAATAAACAATCTAAACGTTACCAACAAATACGAGTTGAGCAACCATCTATTTTCCAACAACTCCTATTACTACGATCCAAGTCGTAACACTGGTGGCAGCGGTACTCCGAAGGAAGACCGATTAACAACAAAAATCAAGAATTCACCACTGCCGTAACACTGATGGCAGCGGTTCGCCGAAACCATACAAAAAAAAACTAAAAGCATCACACAAGTCGTAACACTGGTAGCAGCGGACCTCGAAAATTAATAGAAGAAAATCAAGACATACTACCGTAACATTATTGGTGGCAGCACATTCAAACAGTCCAAGAACCAACACAAAAGAAGGGAAAAATGACGAAACATACGCGAGGAAGAAAACATAATGAATAAACGCGAAGAATAATACGACGAATAAACGCGAAGAGTACAACGACGAAACAAACGCGAAGAAAATACAACGAACAAATGCGAAGAATAAAACGACGAAGCAAACGCGAAGAATAATACGACGAATAAACGCGAAGAGTACAACGACGAAACAAACGCGAAGAAAATACAACGAACAAATGCGAAGAAGAAAACGACGAAACAAATGCGAAGAATAATACAACGAACAAACGCGAAGAGTACGACGAAACAAACACGATGAAGAAAAACAACGAAATAAACGCAGAAGAAAATTCAACACAAGATATCAACCCGTGGGCTCCGAGTACCTCCCAAAACTACAGCGCGAGGACCGTAGCAGACCCATCCGAGGGAAGATGAGTGGAAAAGCATCATGGACACCGAGTTCGTAGGAGATCGTCGCCTGGAAGTCGGACACAAAAACCACCCAGCGGCCGCACGACTACCCACAACCGTAGCTGCTCCAACAAATTGCGAACTCCTATCTTGTAAGTTGTAAAAATTGCGTAATACATTCATCGTCATCGATATTAATATATTATACAAATTCTAATACAAACTTCGCACAACATATATTAACAAACGGACGAAAGCTTCCAATACCTGCTGCAATAATCAAACGGATAAGATTATCCATTGGACCGAGGTTCAACACATTGCACAAAAGGTATGGGAACAGTCCTAAGATAAAGGTATCGTCGACCAAAAATTCACGTTGGCCTGCAAGCTGTATACAGGACGTATGCCCTTCCGAGCCGAGGCCGGACAGCTGCAGCCAATAAAAATAAAAAAAAAAAAGGAAGAAGATAACTCGCGAGGAAAGACCCTTAAGGAAGAATTTAGAGACGTTAAAATTTTCCCAAGACCTAAAACTAAACAGACATGTCTCATTTCAAGCAAACCCAGCGCAGGTCATTCAAACCCTACGATAAGGACACAGGCCAACGGACCGCACAGCTGCACGCAACACAAAACCCTAACCATTTTCACACAATTGTTTTTCTCTGCCCTAAACTAAATTTAGAAACACCAGATGTCCACAATCAACAACAACTATTAATTGTAAATGTATATATAATGTATGCATATATATTGAACAAAATAAGGAAACACACACATCGGCACACTGGCATATAAACACATGTATGAAACACGCGACAAGACAATCAACATATGTAACGAAAAACACACAACATACATACACATACTTACACGAAAGATGCGCGCCCAATAAGAGCCCACATCTTTCTTTTCCAAGGGGGGGCGTGTTACGTCCCACGGACGCAACCCCTCTACAACTATTATTATTATTATTATTATTATTATTATTATTATTATTATTATTACAACTACATAGAGAGGACTACCGAAACCCATAAGGCCCATCCCCACCACTTCCAACCACCACCACAACCATCTCCCACCCTCACTTTTCCAAAGAGTCCCGAGTTTTCCTTCGGGACTACAATCGTAAACACCCTCAGTCTTCATTTAGTCATCTCTTAGTCTTTACTTAGTCTTAGTTAGTTGTAGGTTAGTTGTTAGTAAGTTTTAGTTTAGTTAGGTTAATCAGAACACACTATTCATTCATCCGCTACAGTTCACTAACCATCCGCTCTCTGGCCATTCCAAGCTACCAAGATTAATAAACAATCTAAACGTTACCAACAAATACGAGTTGAGCAACCATCTATTTTCCAACAACTCCTATTACTACGATCCAAGTCGTAACATAAAGAATAATTTTAATTACATTTATTACAATTTTACAGAGACAACAATGCAGTATGCTGCAATGTTTACTTTCTACACCTTGGTAAGTCATACTTTGTATCCATAGGCAGCCCAGTAAATAAGAAAGTATACAGTTGATAATTAGTAAGATACCATTCTCTAATAATGATACTATATAGGCTGCTGAACGTGGTGGAAAATTACAAGAAGTTATTAAAACGAGGTTGGCATTTCCTACACGTAATTTACAGAAGTGTCAAAGATGTTTCTGAGCCAAATAGAGAATAAGGTATGTCCTGTATATCAAAGAATAATCTTCGTTACATTTATTACAATTTTACAGAGACCACAATACAGTATGCTGCAATGCTTATGTTCAACACCTTCGTACGTCATACTTTGGATCCATAGGCAGACCAGTAAATAAGAAAGTATATAATTGATCATTACTACGAAATTATGCTCTAATAATAATATTATATTTAGGTATGATTAATACATTAGTAGTAGTAGTATTTTTTATTTGAGCCATACAGCCATTAAATTTTGGACTTGGGTTACAATTTAACCTAACTTTTCATTTCTATCTTATCTTACACTTCTCTCACACATTCTTATTCTCGCACAACCGCCCTTTCCTAAACTTTCATTAAAATCTACTTATTTCGATTTTGTTCTATAATACATTAATATATATACATATAATTACATTGAAACTGGAACGGTGAACAGTTGAACCTAACCATCGCACGTAGCGCATGAACTTGTAAAACCAGAATTATTCATTCTGTACATGAGACGTAAATGTAAATACATACCATTCTTGCAAAATTCATTGTAACATTCTAGCAAACAAAATACAACGTTAGGTAATGTAAAAGTGCAATTTGTTCATCCATTAACAGAATAGCTGTGTGAATATTGACATGATATTGAAGTGCGAATATCGCTAATTATAACCAAATTAAAGCTGTAAATTACCAGCCCCTGACAGATTAAACCATCCACGTGGATCGATTGACAGGTCTCTTTCTTTTGTATTCTAAACAAATGTGACTGATACAAAGTAGCATGAACAATCACAGAAACTTAGGTTTAGAAGAGTTGTCACTATTAGTCCACTTTAATTAACGCATAATACTGTGAAGTAATGACGTAAGCTAAAGTAACCCTAACTTTAATTTCAGGTTATATGCAAAATGAATGCCGTTTTAATGTTAATGAAATATATCAATGCAGTGTTGCGTTAAGTACGATTTATTTTTAATGTTCATCTATTGAAATTACCTGTGAGATTTGTCATAAGCATATCTTCAATAATGTCATCAAAGTAGTTGTTAATTAATTCTTGCATTCTTGTTATTTTTACTCTCACTCATTCATGATTTGTAATCTTACTGACTGATTGGTAATCTTACTGACGATCCACAGACAGCAGATTGTGCTTAGTTACGTAATTTATGTAATACAGTAAGTGTGTACTAAACTAACATGTTTCTTTATTTTAAGCTACGTTAACTGTGCCAGAGTAGGTTGTGCCACAACATAGGAGACCTGGATATTGTACCGCCATTATTATAATAAGGTGAAAGATATGTATGAAACTATTCTGTTGTTTGCTGACTGTACACGCAATTGTCGAGAATTTTTGGCTGATGGAGTTATTTTTAATGGTAATTTATTTGTAAAGTAACAACGTAAACACAATTTTGGTGTACACAGTGTGTTTCAATATATTTACTATACTTGATCAGATTTATTTCCATACCTGCAAATTCTCACTGCATAAATAACATCAAGATATATTTCACGTAGCATACTAATTTTATTATTACTATAGTTCTGTGTCTGTGTACAAATACATTGGACAAGTTACAATTGTATTTCTTAATTTAATAGCAAATATCTTATAATTTTACAATGTCAGAAATTTGTTGAAATTTTAACATAAATGTAGTATGTGAATATAATTAAGAGCTACTTGTAGATCTATATTTTTCAGGCGAAAGGAATCTTGAAGGGAGTAAGGAGTGTATTCTTCAAAATTCTATAAAACCAAAACTGGAACTGAAGGATGCTAAAGTTATTTTGAAAAGAATAGATCTTGAGAAGATTCCATTATCGAAGAAACAATAAGGATAATTAGTTATCGTAGATAATAAACATACACAATGTTATTTTTTATTTACACAATGTTATTTACACAATGTTATAATTACACAAGCACAGTGTCACTGAATCATATATTACTATACATGCCTGTGGTTTTATAGTTTCTTCATGTTTCTTATGTATGCTTTTAATTAGAAAAATTAGCAAAACCTATGTATATTATTTGAGGTGTTCCACAATAGAAGGGAAGGTGTAAATAATAGTTATAGTTATTTTAAATTATTATTTTATCAATTTTTAACTATATATATATTCGTGTGTAATTTATTTTATATATATGATTTAAGTAAAAAATTTATTATAAATTTGTCTACGAAATTTGAATAAAAAAATTTACTACTTGTAAGGATGGGGCTATAATGATTTAAATAACGTAAGGCGGAGACGTAATGTTCAGGATAAAACCAATAATTATTAGGGCTGTTAGGATACAACGGTTTTGGTGGCTTAAAACTACGGAACGTCTGTACTGTTCGGCGATCTGATCGGGACTAACTCGCAGGGCATCACGAAAGTGATGCCTATCCTAAGGACAAAGGTCTAACGCATCCCTTGACATGCACATAGCGTCCCGTCGGACCACCCCGTCAGCTAGCCAACTCCTTTGGGCCTGAAGTGGGTGTCGCGCCGGACCCGCCATGTGCATAGTGTCGCGCCAGGCCCGCCATGTGCGTTAAGGCCCCAGCCGTAAGTGCCATAACTCTAGGCACCCCGACGGCTAGGCGCCGAATCGCCTTACAGTTCGGCCATCCTGACTATTAATCGTCCCGATTAATCGCAACAGAGCAAGGCATATAACATAAAACCGTAATCTAAACGACAATTTGTACACAATTAACATAACGGTAACTTAGCTTAAATTGTAACGACATGCCTTGCCACGACTAAACATAATAACATAATCACATAATCACAAACATAATGACATAATCACAAACATAATGACATAATCACGAACATAATAACATAATCATAGTTTGGCATAGCGGAACATAAAACGATAACACAACTATCGACATAACAAAACATACAGGGGTTCTATCTACAAATCTACAAATAGGGTTCTATCGTAAAGCTTAAGCTAATCTCAACAACAATATTTACTAAATCTATTTGATACTATCCCGGAGTCCACGGTCGCATGTTACCCGCCTCCCATGTGCCATAATAGGGAGTTTGCGACAATTGGAATCCCTCGACGTCTTTGAGTACGTACCGATCGTTCCGTAATACGCGGTCAATCTGGTAGGGACCCTTAAACTTCGGGATTAGTTTCGTGGAGACTCCGGGCGAATTATCAAAATTTTTGATCATGACCTTATCGCCTACGCTATATTTTCTCGCGGCCTTATGCTTGCGATCAAATAATTGCTTATTCGCGGCCTGCGCTTTCCGCGTCCGCTCGCTCGCCTTCTCGCGCAGACCCGGTAAGTCTCGGGGCACGGCGATCTGCCCGTTGACATCTAACGCGTCCTTTAGTTCGTCGATCACTTTGCCACGTTGGCGTACACCAAAAAGCAATGTACTCGGACATTCGTTTGTGGTTTTCGACACTGTATTATTGCACGCGAACTCTACGTCTCCGAGCGTATTGTACCAGGCCGTCCCTTTCTCGTCTGCTAACTTAGCGATCATAGGCAGGATCGTCCGATTAAACCTCTCAGCTTGACCGTTTGCCTGAGGCGACGACGTGGCGATCTTTACATGTTGGATGTTTCGATCCTTCAAAAATTCCTCGAATTCCCGTGACGTAAAGCAGCTGCCTCTGTCCGAAACAATACGTAGTGGACGACTATAGTGTTCGAAATATGACCCGAGACATTTCACGACTTCCGACGCATTCGTGGTCTTAGTAGCGTACAGCTTAATGTACTTGGTAAAGGCATCGACAACCAGAAAAATATACCTGTCCCTGGACGTGCTTAACCTAGAGGCCGGTGCCAGATGGTCAATGTGCAACGTGACGAACGGCACGTCGCTTTTGGGAATATTGTGTAATAGGCCTTCTGGTTTTCCCGAGTTCGGCGTAAACGCAATACATTTTAAGCAGGTCCTAATGTGCTTCTCGACTTTCGATTTCATTTCGGGGAACCAGTAGCTATTTAGGATGTTACGAACGGTTTTTTCTGTACCTACGTGACCCATCTCATTGTGGTACTTGTGTATGACGCTTTTTTCTAACACGGCGGGAATGTAAAATAATACGTTGTCTTGGTGCTTCCTGTACACTAGACTGTCCCGCATTTCAAACAACTTATTCTCCGAACTTTCTAGCTTTCCCCGGATTTTCGCGATTTCGGGGTCGTCACCTTGGCATAACGCGAGATTTCGATCGAACGAGTTGTCCTCCACGACTAAAATCTGACGGCTCAATGCATCCACGTGTAGCATTCGAGAACCTGACCTATGTTCGAGCGTATAATCGTAACTCTGCATCTCCAACACCCACAGCGCGATGCGGGGGTTGGTATCTTTCTTATTTAACGTCAAACTCAACGCCTGACAGTCTGTGAAGATTTTGAATCTTAACCCGAGCAAATACGTTCGGAACCGACGCAGCGTGTGACGTCTCGGTAAGTGAGCCGTCTATTAACCCACAAAACTCGAAACATGTTCACACCCCGACATAACTCTATGTATTATGTTTTAACCACATTATATTCTCTTCGCTCTTATATATATATATACATATAGAAGTATAGTGACGGGGATGCCGGCAGAAAAATTTCGGAGCCTTATCGGCTCAGATTACAAGATAAGATAATAAGATAAGATAAGATAAGATAAGAACCTGCCACTATGGGTCACGAAAATATTCACGCACAACGATTAATTCATAAAATATAAAATACAACAAACGATGGATGCGGTCCTGCAGAACGAAGACGGTAAAATAGGAGCGGCCCTGCAACACCTACGTAAGCAAACGATCCGAGCTCGCGTGAGAACGCTGACATTGCGAATCTGATCCCCGCCTCGGATTGCCTCCGAGCGCTGGTATGCACACGTGCGCTATCAACTCAAGTAACACGGATTAGATTAGGGAACCGCGTCGAGCTGGAGATGCTGTATCAGCAGTCTGTCTCCGAGCATCGGTATGCACACGTGCACTGACGGGTTAGATAACGCTGACGAGATACAATGAGCGCGCCGGCTTGCGAACGCAGACGTTGCAGTTCTGTACCCGCTGCATCCGTGGGAATGCTGACGTAGTTTTGCGCACGGCACATCAGTTCCCACTCGCTAGCTTGCCACCTCCACGATACCGAGAGTCATGATTGGTTCCCCACCATTCTAGCCGACCTTCCCCACTACTCCGTTGCGAGCCGTGGTGGTGAAGGAAGGCAACCGCTCCAGTCAGTCATCGCTAAACACTCAACCTTAACGGTTCTCTAGTACACAGTTAACGGTTCTACTGCACAGTTCAGTTCTAGTGCAGACAAGTAAACCCACCAAGCTTCAAGCGTAAGTTACAAATAGTATTATTGCGTTGACTCCGCGGACCGAGCGTTCGCGTCAAACTCTTCGTAGACCGAGCGTTTACGACTCTTTAACCAAACCTTCGTAGACTGAGCGTTTGCGAATATTTGTAACTTGCTCCTACTCGTGAATATAATTTAATCGTTGTCGGAGTGTTTCATTGTTCCTTATTTTTGTGAACTTACCACCCTATCTTACATGTCCTTCCTTTTTCCTGTCAGATTTTCGCGTTATTCCTTAGAATACTGTTCTCCGAAGAGCGAATATCCACTGCCATTTGTATGCTTATAGGCGCGCCTAGTTCGAGCGACCAACGTTGCTCCTAGACCCAAACGCCCTCATTGGCGAATATTTAACGAGCCTTCATCGGTTCCTCTTGCCTTCATTGGCCACTCTAACGAGCCTTCATCGGCGATTCCATTGTGCCTCCAGCGGCATCATTCGCTTCCAGCAGCGCATCAAGGTAAGCCGAATACTCAGTGTGGATGCCAGATCATAAATGGCTCCTGAGAATTCGCGTAATGGCAGAATGAATTCGTTCTTCGCAGATTCTGAAAGACATGCCTGCTCGTGTCATTAAGAGACGCAGAGGAGGAAAGAAAGTACTTGCTCGTCGTCTTCGGGCGATCTTGCGTCGCCTTGAAGCCAGTTTGTCTCAACGCGAACGAAATCCCCAGCCTACACGATTGGACTCTCAGAGTGACAGTCTGTCGCAACCAGCCGAAATTCCAGCTCCTCCCAGTTCACCGCAACTGGAACCACAATCTCCGGATATCGACGAGTCGTCTTCAATCCCGGGTCATTCTAATTCCCCTCAGTCATCTCCCTTGAGAACGGAACAGGACTATACCTTTGAAAACCTACAGTCCTTATACGGCCCTATCCACACGCATTATTTCTCCTTTATTCCTCCCCCATCCACCGTTCAAATTGAAGAAATTTCAGATTCCCAACCATTCCCACTGCCCTCTTTCATGGCAGATCTTGGGGCTCACGTTAGAGCAACTCCAAGACCTACCAACTCCGCGTCCCCTGACACCGGAATCGGACATCGAGGTCATCACCCTGTCTGATCACGACGACGACGATTGATTGTATTGATCGATAGTAATTACATTGAATTTGTACTTATAATACCCAACATTTTTAATAAATCCTCTTGGTAATAAATCCTTTGGGAAAATCGTGATTGTTTCTTCGCACGCTCGTTCCTCGCTTGTCTACGCCTCCCCATTTCGTTTGGCTTCCGCGTTTCGGGTGTTACGTCCTGATCCGCCGGTATCTCCAAGTATTACACCTTAGATTTACCGACACGGAAGTTGATACGCTTTTTAAATTGGTGCGAGGGAGATTATATAAATTGGCAGCGCTGTCACCAGTTAAAACTATAAAATTATAGTTTTAACAAGATAAACTTCGGTTCGGACGTAATAAATGAAACCGAAATCTATCGTTATATTCTACAGGCAATTCCTAATGACGAGATCAGAATTTAAATGATGCAAACGTTAGAGAAATTGTATAACTAATGTATATAAAAATTGTTATAAAAATATGTAATTCGAGAAAAGAATTATAGAAAATGTTATCGGGCGTGTGGCAGACTATTGACTCTAAGTATTAGAACTATAGGTCACGGCTGAGCGGCGATAGATTACGCGTGAGAATATACGCGAAGCAAAAACTAGATTAATCGTATTTAACTAGGAAATAGAATTTATGATTCGAATAATGGAAATGGATAGAATAAATGTGTTACTCAATTATTCAATGCTACATATAGTATTAATCAACTATCTAATAATTAATTAGGATAGGTAATAATTTGACTATCAATTGTAATAATTGAAACAAATATATTCAATTAAATGGAATAAAACTAGATTTTATTACATTACCTAAGCCTTATAACTAAGTACTTACATACCTTAATACTAAATGAGATGGACGATGAAGAGTACACTTAGAATGAGGTGATGAATGAAGTAATAATTAAATACGAAATATTAAACTAAATATAGAATAGAATAAATTATAAAAAGAAAGAATAGAAGTCGATAAGACTCTATTATTAGAAAAGAACGTTAATTTGTCCTAAGACCGGAATTAACGGTAACGCGGAAAAAGGTCCTTTCGATGTTAATTCATCGAAGGCTGAAATACGACTCTCTAAAATGATGTTGACGCCTCGAAGGCTAGTGTACGACTCTACAATGACCACATTCGAAATGCGCTCTTCCGCGAGAGAGAAGATGGCGTCATGATAGCGGCGCATGGAGCTGCATCCGTCTGCTCCACGTGCCTATGACAGCTGAGTGCAGCATTGGTGCAACGCAAGTACATAACCTATTATGTTAACGTTGTACAATAATATTGCATTATATAAATTAGGATTAATACATTATTATTATTATTGATACGCATAAGTCGACGCATTACTAAATTAGGTTATTTGCAGGTTGTCGCAGTAATAGAAGTTATATAACCAAGGTGCACTCTGGATATATGACGGTTATTGCAATGAATGTGGTGAGTATATCTTGATAGATTAATTGTAAATAATAATATAATAATAATTATGTAACTAACACTAATCTTGTGTTTATAGGTTAAGTGAATGGAAGGCTGCGCCAGGCCAAGCGAGGTTTGTATCTAATTATATGTACTGTTTCTGTTTGTCCTTTATATTATATTAATGTTATGTTGAAATTAATAATGTTTATATGTTCTAGGTAAGCTATTTGAGTAGAACCCTTCCTGGCTAGGCGGTCCTTGCATTCGGTGAGTAGTTTATGTGTATAATCTATAATGTGGCGTAGCGGTGAACTTACTTGTCTTACTACGTCTTACTACATGTATCTATGTAATGTTAATTAAGTTTTTCTTTATTTATAGGGTGGTGAAAAGTTGGAGAGATATGCGTTAATGAAAATATGTGCTATGGAATAAATGACTGTAAGTAAATGTGTAAAAAGAAAATGAAATAAACTGAATAATTGACATTTCCAAGTATTGATTGACGTCAGGACGTTACACCTCCCCCCATAAATAAAGAAAAATGCGGAATGTAACGAAGCATTTTTCTTCAATAACAAAAAGAAAAGGTATGAATTATACGAATCATTGCGTTAATTAATTAATCACGATTAAGAATTTGTATCAATAAGTTTGCATGAATTGTACGTATCATTACGGAAGTTAAACGCGATTGAAAACATTTTGAAGGGTCTGTTTGAATTTGCAATCAAAATCTAGGGATTTAAACATTTGAATAATGTGACTATGGATATTATATATTAAATTTTCGGTTTTAGTTACGGTGTACCTTGCTCATGCGCAATTTATTCGCGTGTACGAGACGTGTTGCTCCCTGATAGGTGATTCGTACGTTGCCATTATCCAAGACGTCGATGACACGATGCGGTCCAGAATATTGGTCGTCGAATTTCCCCTTTCGTGGTTCTTTCAGCAAGTAGACATCGTCGCCAATGGTGAAGGTCTGAAGATTCGTATTCCGTCGTCGTAAGCCTTGGTTTGTTGCAGTATTGGACGTTGAATTTCAACAGCAGCAGTTAAATGATGGTCTTGGTGCCAGGTACTTCATTTGTGCGAATGGAATTGTGTCGCACACCCAATACTGGTGTCCGCAGTTCTTCTAAATCTGGAAACTGAAGAACCAGATTAAACTCGCGAAACACGTCTATAATGGAGCGAAATATTTCTCCCAAGATGACTGGATTTAAGTAAGCTTTTTGGTGTTTCCTTAATAACAATCGTAGGTGATACTGCTGATTGTTATTGGTATCCTCTGCTTCGCTGAACAACATATGAATTTGTGCTGATAGGATAGCGTGTACTGCAACCCTTGGAGGTCCTTTCATAGAAGGCTGGCGAACGAGACGACCCTTGAGGAGATGAATGGGATGATCCATCGTGAGCGTACTGAGAGATTTTTCTCCATGGAAATCGTAAAATCTCGGCAGTGGCTGGAGTATTATTTTGTCCGTAAGTCCTGAAGACGGCAGAGAAAATTTGATGTCCTGCCAAGTGACTTCGGCTGAAGAAGATACCACGGTCGAGGGAAAATCGACTTCCGATTCCGAACACGCATGGTCCCCTTTGTCCAGTAGATCGTCGCGATGAAGAAGTGACTGATGAGTGATGGGTTGACGAATCCTTGAAATCAGCATCTTCTTGAATGACATAATCGCAAAGCGAGGTACAGTAAAATCGCCAATAAAATTAAGGTATCGGTCGTAATTTATAGTTATAAGATGGCTTTTAATTATTGAAATACGCAAATACGAAGTACAATTAATAGAGTTTAGAATTTCTATACACGTTTTATAATCGATGTGATTTAAATAATTCGAATTTCGAGGCGCGTTTGTTATTGGGAGATCTTTGGCATCTTCGGATTGGCCCGAGATATCCCAACATGCAATATTGGATAACTCAACCATCTGATTGGTTGTATGAAATTTACGTACGACATTTTTCTTCAATAAATGCCGTGGGTTAAAATAACCAGAAAATTCGGTTTTAACCTTGTTGATTTCATTGTTTGTAGATTGTTCGAGATTTTCTGTGTTTTGTGTAGTGTTAATATGATTTGAGTGTTTAGAATTAGAAGGTGTATGTGAATTTGATTTAGGATTTAAGATAGGAATAGAATGTAGATTTGAATTAGTGTGTAAGGTGGAATTAAAATGTAAAGTAGAATTAGTGTGTGAGATTGTATTAGAATGTGAAATAGAATTAGAGTTTAAAGTAGGATGGGTGGAAATTTGTTTTAAATTGAATGTGTTTTTAGGAAGATGGCAATTTATGGACGGCTGATGGTTTCTCTGATCGATCCTAGGAGACCAAGAATTAACATCAGTCGTGGAAATTGGAGATGTATATCCTTTCTGGCAAGTTTTAGACATTGCAGATGTTGTCTCGAGGTTTATGGCCCTTGGAGCAGGTATGCATGGTTGCGCATTGTCCATAATGGTAGGACCATTACCCATGGTTTCGCTGTCGTTATGCGGTAATTTCCTTTTTATTAGTGGTTCATCCTTGAGAGTGACACGAGTGACCATACTGGAACTGGCTGGAACTTGAACGTGACGAGCATTAGAAAAGGGTATATACCTACCACTGACGTACATCTGTTCATCTGCATAGGAGATGTGAGCTCCGAGTGTCCTCAGCGTGGTGGATCCTAAGATACCAGCAGATGGAATCGGGAACTCGACAGATACTGCGTGGAAAGGAACCTTTTGCCCGAAGAGGTCAATGTTCACCATGCCCAGGGTATCTACACTTTCTTGGGTAATTCCCACTAATTTTACAGACCTAGAGCTGTCGATGCCAGTTCTGTCCCTAAGGTGACTGACTTTAATTATGTTTGGTACAGCTCCAGTGTCGACCATGATGTCTGCATCCGTTCTAAAACTTGGAGAAGATAGTTTGATAATAGGTACTTTATCCAATGAGATGTCGTAGGCACCATTTATTCCATTTCCGATGTGGATGACGGGGGTTGTTGCAGTGCATTTACTGGACGCACCGGTTGACGAGGGGCCCTCTGTACTGCGTCCGTTGTTACAGGGGTCCCGCTCGCGTTTCCCGGATTCTGCTGCGCTTTTACATAAGCTAATTTCCTGCATTCGGAGACTAGATGTCCCCTTGTTTTACAGTAATTGCAGAAACTAGGAGGTGAATACTGTGTATATCTTGGATTTTCATTGGGATTTTGTCGAATATTTGATTGAGGTATTTGACGCGGTTCAAAATTGGATCGGTTATTCGTTTGAGGTAACTGACGCGGTTCAAAATTTTGTCGGAGATTTATTTGAGATGATTGACGCGGTTCGAAATTTCTATGCTCGATTCTATTGTAGTTATTATGTTTTAACTGACTCCCGAATAATTTTCTATCCCTGTCCATTTGTTTATATATACTAGTGGCTAATTCAAATAATTGTTCCAGAGTTTTTGGATTATGAATGAGAATCTGCATCCGAAAATCAGGTGGAAGACCGTTCAGAAAACATTCCCGAGTGAACATTTCGGTATCGGCTATCATTTCCGGTGATGTTGTACCATATTTATCTTTATGCGAGTCTAGAATAGCGAATTGTAAATCTTTAACGCGATTAATGTACTCCAATATATGTTCGTTTGGTTTTATTATTATGTTGCCAAGTTGTCCGCGGTAATGGTTAGCTGATTCTAACGGTGCGAATGTTTGTTTCAGTTTTCGTATCAGTTCATCGATGGTGTTCAAATTATAATCCTCGACGGCTAAATAGGCATGACCTTTAAGTTTACTTTGGAGGAACTTTGTTAAATACGGTTCGTGATGCGGATGTAACATATCCCGAGCATGACGACAAGCTTTCGCATATTTTTGTATGGAGATATTATGACCATCGAAATGCGGAACCATTTCAATCGCATCTTTTAATGTAAATTGAGGTGTTACCGATGCAACAGATGGATAATTTTGCCACATAGGAGTCGAATTTGATTCACTTTGCGGATTCGTTGTAGAAATGTTTCGCGTTAAATGTTCAATCATTGATCTTAATTCATCTACCTGTTTCCGTAAATTTTGTTCATTAGCCGTACTTGTAAATTTAGGTTTAAATAATTTGGGAGTTTCTACCATTGGAAATTCGTCGTCGGCGTCAGAAAATTCTTTATCGTTATTTAATGAACGTGATTGAGCCATTTTATTCGGTTTATAAATCTCAATAATTAATTTGATATGTAATTGGGATTATAATCTCTAAATAGAAGCTATGTAAGAAATGTATAAGAAAAAATTTGTACTTTCTAATTGAATCTGTTTACGTTTAATTAAAGTTTCGTTAACGGTCACGGTAACGACGCGATGATCTATAAGTACCTATGTCCGTATGTATGTGTTTTTGTATGTATTTATGATTCTGTAACGAGTAAGCTGTATGTCCTCTAACGTGCGTTTTTGTGTTCGGTTGAACAGGATACAAGTTCAAAATCTTGTTGTCGTTAGAAATTCGAATTTTTCCTGTAGAATACTTAATATAATTTCCTGAAATATATATTTTCAAATATTCCTAAAAAAAAATTTAATTTTTCTAATTTTTCGAAGAAAAGATTTCCGAATTTTTAATTTTCTTAAGAAGAAAGATTTTCGTATTCCAAATTTTCTAGAAAAATTTTTCGTATTCCAAATTTTGTAGAAAAATTTTTCGTATCCCACCGCTCTGTCACCAATTGTTACGTCCTGATCCGCCGGTATCTCCAAGTATTACACCTTAGATTTACCGACACGGAAGTTGATACGCTTTTTAAATTGGTGCGAGGGAGATTATATAAATTGGCAGCGCTGTCACCAGTTAAAACTATAAAATTATAGTTTTAACAAGATAAACTTCGGTTCGGACGTAATAAATGAAACCGAAATCTATCGTTATATTCTACAGGCAATTCCTAATGACGAGATCAGAATTTAAATGATGCAAACGTTAGAGAAATTGTATAACTAATGTATATAAAAATTGTTATAAAAATATGTAATTCGAGAAAAGAATTATAGAAAATGTTATCGGGCGTGTGGCAGACTATTGACTCTAAGTATTAGAACTATAGGTCACGGCTGAGCGGCGATAGATTACGCGTGAGAATATACGCGAAGCAAAAACTAGATTAATCGTATTTAACTAGGAAATAGAATTTATGATTCGAATAATGGAAATGGATAGAATAAATGTGTTACTCAATTATTCAATGCTACATATAGTATTAATCAACTATCTAATAATTAATTAGGATAGGTAATAATTTGACTATCAATTGTAATAATTGAAACAAATATATTCAATTAAATGGAATAAAACTAGATTTTATTACATTACCTAAGCCTTATAACTAAGTACTTACATACCTTAATACTAAATGAGATGGACGATGAAGAGTACACTTAGAATGAGGTGATGAATGAAGTAATAATTAAATACGAAATATTAAACTAAATATAGAATAGAATAAATTATAAAAAGAAAGAATAGAAGTCGATAAGACTCTATTATTAGAAAAGAACGTTAATTTGTCCTAAGACCGGAATTAACGGTAACGCGGAAAAAGGTCCTTTCGATGTTAATTCATCGAAGGCTGAAATACGACTCTCTAAAATGATGTTGACGCCTCGAAGGCTAGTGTACGACTCTACAATGACCACATTCGAAATGCGCTCTTCCGCGAGAGAGAAGATGGCGTCATGATAGCGGCGCATGGAGCTGCATCCGTCTGCTCCACGTGCCTATGACAGCTGAGTGCAGCATTGGTGCAACGCAAGTACATAACCTATTATGTTAACGTTGTACAATAATATTGCATTATATAAATTAGGATTAATACATTATTATTATTATTGATACGCATAAGTCGACGCATTACTAAATTAGGTTATTTGCAGGTTGTCGCAGTAATAGAAGTTATATAACCAAGGTGCACTCTGGATATATGACGGTTATTGCAATGAATGTGGTGAGTATATCTTGATAGATTAATTGTAAATAATAATATAATAATAATTATGTAACTAACACTAATCTTGTGTTTATAGGTTAAGTGAATGGAAGGCTGCGCCAGGCCAAGCGAGGTTTGTATCTAATTATATGTACTGTTTCTGTTTGTCCTTTATATTATATTAATGTTATGTTGAAATTAATAATGTTTATATGTTCTAGGTAAGCTATTTGAGTAGAACCCTTCCTGGCTAGGCGGTCCTTGCATTCGGTGAGTAGTTTATGTGTATAATCTATAATGTGGCGTAGCGGTGAACTTACTTGTCTTACTACGTCTTACTACATGTATCTATGTAATGTTAATTAAGTTTTTCTTTATTTATAGGGTGGTGAAAAGTTGGAGAGATATGCGTTAATGAAAATATGTGCTATGGAATAAATGACTGTAAGTAAATGTGTAAAAAGAAAATGAAATAAACTGAATAATTGACATTTCCAAGTATTGATTGACGTCAGGACGTTACACGGGCTATTCCTGCCTCATCCCAGGTAAATCGTGTGCTAACGCGTTGACCAAAAAGAGGCAATAACCCTCCAGAACCTGAGCGGCTCCCTGGAGGACGTGACAAGCGCGTAAACTATCGCTAAGGTTTCCAGCTCGAAACTATGATATTTCGACTCGGTCTCGGATGTCCTTTTTGAGAAATAGAAAACTGGGTGTAATTTTTTGTCCGTCTTTCTCTGTAACAGAATTGCGCCAAATCCGACCGAGCTAGCATCACAATGCAATTCCGTTTCATCATGCGGGGAATATAGACTTAATATGGGTGAATCGACTAATCGTTCTTTGAGCGCTTCCATCGATCGTTTTTCTACCTCCCCGAATTGAAAGTCGGCGTTCTTCCTCGTCAGATCGTACAGTGGCTTAGCTATAATCGAAAAGTTCTCGACAAATTTTCGAAAATAGGAGCACAACCCCAGGAAACTCTGTACGTCCCTGACATTCCGCGGATCTGGAAACTTCTTCACCGCCTTAATACCCTCGTCCGTCGGTCGGATTCCCTCACCGGTTATCGTATACCCTAAATAATTTAGCTTCGTTTGGAGAAAGTAGTATTTATCCAAGCGTAGTTCCAAACAATTCGCAACTAGCAATTTAAAAACTTTCTCCAGCACATGGAAATGGTGCTCTATTGTCTCCGTTGCAATGAGAAAGTCATCTAAATATACCGATTTCTACCCGGCATCGATCAGGTCCTTAAAAACTTGAGTAACGTACCGCTGAAACTTAAGCGGAGCGCCTTTCAACCCAAATGGCATGCGTATGTACTCGTACTGACCTAAAAGAGTTACGAACGACGTATACTTTACCGAGTCCTCGTGCATCTTAATGTGAAAAAACCCATCTTTGAGATCTAGTGTCGTAAAATATTTTTTTCCGGCTAATAAATCTAACTGGTCATCAATTAGCGGTAATGGGAAATTATCGCGGGTGGTTATTTTATTCAGGGCTCGAAAGTCTACGCACATTCTTAATTCTCCGTTCTTCTTTTTGGTCAAAACTATCGGTGAAGCATATTCGGATGTGCTTTCCCGAATGACCCCCTTCGCTAACAGGTCATCTAAGATGTGTTTTAACTTATCCTTCTCGACATAAGAGAGCCTACGTGGCGCGAACGAAAATGGTCTATCATTCATAAGCGTGAGCTTCATGGTGTTTTCTACCGTGGGAGTCAATGGTTTTTTCGCGCTAACATAATCTTTTACAAATAATTCGCGTGCTCGCGTCCTAACCTTGACCGGAAGATCTTCGTTAATCTGTAAGTCCCGTGGGGCTACACGGGAGTCGACCTCGTCGATTTCGATATTCATAATGTCGTCTACTTCTTGCTTCCGCATTAACGACAGCTTCGCCAACTTCATAAAATCGCGACCTAACACAATCGCGTTTTTCATAGTTCCGTCGGAGACAACTCGTAACTTAATATCGTAACCCTCATTATCGAACATAATAGTTGCCTCGACGGATCCTACGATTCTTAAATTGCTACCGTTAACGCCGCAAAACCGTTCCGAATCCGAGTCGTTGCTTATATATTTCCTAGGAAGGTAACGTTCTTTGACGAAACAAATCGGGCTGCCGGAATCAACCAGCGCGTTAAAGTTCATTTTAACGTTACCGTCCTTGTCGGATAACCGCAACTCTATCTGGCGTCAGAAATCGTCGCCCTCCTGTTGTTCCACCGTGACGTAGTGGACACCTTCCTTCGGGGGGCTGCACTGCCTCGCTGAATGTCCAAATTTCCCGCATTTGAAGCAGGACCCGCGTTCTCTCCTTGGCGCTGGACAACTTGCGGCCATATGCCCGGTTGCATTACAGTTGTAACACCTCGTTGTGGCCATCTTCCGCGATGCACCCTGCCCCTCGTCCCTCTGGGTCTTCTCCTTTGCTGTTGTCGGTCCTCCACGGAGCTGAGGCTGCGGCCGATGAGATGCTGCTCTCGGCGGCGGGGCGTTCATAAACGCGGTCAATAGGGCATCTACTGACCCGTACCGCTGCACCCTCGCCTGCGTTCGCAACTCCGGAATGGGGATGCCCTCGATGATGTAACTGATCATCTCGTCTTCAGGGACTGGCACCCGGTTTCCGAACAACATCTACTCGTGCATATAATCTGCGAACGGCTCTCCAGCTTTCCAAACCCTCGCTTGGAGCTCGTTCCGTGCGACGAGCGGGTCGGCCCGTTGTCCGTACATTCTTCGAAGTTCTCGCATAAGATTTTTGCAGCTTAGATCGACGCAATCGATTCTTGAGTGGTACCATTTTAAGGCTCTCCCACACAATCTGCTGCGCACCAACGCTTTGGACCCGTACTCGTCCAACGTGTAAGAGGCGAGCAAAGACTCGATCTGTCTCTCCCACCGTTCAAAGTCTGCATGGTTCCCATCGAACTCACTGACCATGTCCTTTAGCTCTTTCCATTTCGGGGTGTTGCTGCGGACCGGTGTTTCTCCTACCGAGCTGGGAGACATCCTTAAGATCTCCACCTCTCGCCTTAAGAGTTCGGCTTCGCGCGCGGCTACGTCCCTTTCCCTGCGCAGAAGCTCGATCTCTCGCGCAGTTTCGGCGACGGATCCGGCGCTCGGCCCCGATGCTGGTGCATCCGATAGCATCGTTTGCTCCTCGCCTGGCGGGCTGACGACAATGCCTAGGTCTTCCGAGGACAATCCTGCCGCTAATAGCCGTTTCACCAGCTCGGCCTTCGCTCCTGTCGTCGGCAGATTCCTAGCCTCCAGCATCTGCTTCAGCTCGTAGGCGGTCAACTTCGTCGCCATCTTCCTGCACTGTCTCGCGTAAAGTCCGTAAAAGTGCTGATTCACCGTAAAACAATCCGCACTGTTTCCGCGACGTTACACCGTTTAACCTCGCGAATGACTTGCTCTCGATCACATAAACATAAATTTCGAACTTCCGTAGCATAAAGTCATAAGTTGCAGAAGTTACACACACATAAAATCATAAGTTCCAAAAACGTACTTGTGAGTCCCGAACTCATAAATTCATAAATAAGTACGATTTTGAAAGGTTGCCGAAGACGTCCGTAATTTCGAAACACACAACGACACTAAATTGAGCCAAAACCGACGGAATCCCACTTCTGACTTGTAAGGATGGGGCTATAATGATTTAAATAACGTAAGGCGGAGACGTAATGTTCAGGATAAAACCAATAATTATTAGGGCTGTTAGGATACAACGGTTTTGGTGGCTTAAAACTACGGAACGTCTGTACTGTTCGGCGATCTGATCGGGACTAACTCGCAGGGCATCACGAAAGTGATGCCTATCCTAAGGACAAAGGTCTAACGCATCGCTTGACATGCACATAGCGTCCCGTCGGACCACCCCGTCAGCTAGCCAACACCTTTGGGCCTGAAGTGGGTGTCGCGCCGGACCCGCCATGTGCATAGTGTCGCGCCAGGCCCGCCATGTGCTCTTCGCTCCACGCTGGGCAGACTGCCAGCGTGTGCTGCGCCGTGTCCTCGTGGCCGTCTCCGCAGTGGTGGCACTGCGCCGTGCTCTCCTTCCCTATCTGACGCAGGTACTCACCGAAACAACCATGTCCGGTGAATACCTGCGTCATTCTATAACTCAGCTCGCCGTGGCCCCTCTCCGTCCAAGCGCGGAGAAGGGGTTGGATGGCCTCGGCGACGCGTGCCCCCGACCTAGTCTTCGGGGTGAGGAGGGATCTTTCCCATTCCTCTAACACGCGCCGCCGAGCTTGACTACGAATGAACGACTCGACCATGGGGGTCAAGACAACTCCCCTCCCCTGGAGCTCCCGCCGCTGGACATAGACATCTGCCCGTTCGACGGCGAGTAACTCCAGAGGGGAGAAACTAGCCAGGGCCGAGGCGGCCTCGCCCGACACGGTCCAATACCCCCGTGCGATTCTGACGGCTACCAGCCTTTGGATACGACGCACCAGTAACATGATGCGCCGGTCCTCCAGCATGGCAGCCGCCCACACGGGGGCGCCGTATAAAACGACGGCTAGGACGGTGCCGGCGTACAAACGACGCACTCGGCCGCCGGGACCCCCAAGGTTGGGGAGGAGCCGGCTTAGTGCCGACGCCACGCCCAGAGCCCTGGGAGCCAGACGACCGAAGTGCGGACCAAATCTCCACAAACCATCCAACTGAAGGCCCAGATATTGCATCTGGATCCCCACCTCGACGAGCTCTCCATCCACAAAAGCGTGGGCCGCGGGATGCTTACCCCTGGACTTGGCGCTAAAAAATAGCGCTTCCGTCTTTTGGGGGGCCACCCGCAAACCCACGCTCCTAATAACACGCACGACGCAGGCCACCGCTAGATTGGCCAAAGCTACGGCCGCCCCCCACGTCTCTCCCCCCGGCCATCACCAATGTGTCATCGGCGTAACACACGGTGTATGAACCGGGGGGAAGGACAGACCTTAAAACGCGGTCATATGCGAGGTTCCACAGTAGTGGGCCCAACACGGACCCCTGTGGAACACCGCACGAAACACCCCTTCGACCCAAAATACCTGACTTTGTCGGGAACAAAAGATGTCTATCCCGGAAATAGTCCCGGATTACCTCCACGAGGTATCGGGGGAAGCAATGATAACGCATCGCTTCCCCCACCGCCTTCCAGGGCAGGGTGTTGAAGGCGTTTACTATGTCCAATGACACTGCCAACAACACCCTGCCCTTACCCATCTCCTTTTCCGCGAGGGCCTTCACACGCAGAATAGCATCTACTGTTGAGCGACCCTCGCGGAATCCAAACTGTTCCTCGTGGAGGTCCGGTCCTACCCGGGATAAATGCTGGACGAGGCGGTTGGCAATTACTCTTTCGAAGAGTTTGCCCGCCTCGTCCAGCAAACACAAAGGCCTATAGGCCGAAGGGGTGCCCGCAGGTCTGCCCTTCTTTGGGAGAAGGACGAGCCTGGCCAAACACCACTCTCGGGGAAAAATTCCCCGCCTGAGACAGCTCGTGAACAGCTGCCTCAGGCGGTCCGACACGAAGGCCAAGGTCAGAGCTATGACTCGGCCAGGTACACCGTCGGGGCCGGGGGCCTTGCGACGACCCCCGAGCTTACCGGCGGCCCTGGCCAGCTCCTCCTGAGTTACCCCCAGGTCCTCGCCAAAAATCTCCCCCGGAGGGGGGAGGCTCCAATCCAAAAAAGCTTCTCCACTGCGGAGAAGGGGAGGGTAGAACCACCACAAAAAATCGCGACCGAGCCGCCCGTGTCCGATGCCCAGCGTGGGTCATCCTGTGGAACACGGTACGGCTCGGACGCGATACCTAGCTCACAACCACGCTCCGCCAGGCCATGGACGAACATGTCCTGGGCCCGACGGGCGTGGTTAAGATTGGCCTGAAGGATGCCGAGAGACATTACGTTTGTCTCGCGGCATCCTCCCGGCCAACTTCCATATCCTCGGATGAGGAACCCACCCTTACAGATAAAAGAGGGGAGACTTTAGTGCTCCCCTCACCCACCCCTTTCCCTGGACCCCTGCGACGGTGGGCCGTGAAGTCGATGCCAACGAGGTCGGTTTCTTCCCGGAACCACCGCCGCCATTCGATGATCCGCTGGCCGACCAAGATCGGCACAGACCGGGCACCGCACTCGGGAATTGCATTCCCGGGCTTTGTGGCCGACATCTCCACACCTATAACAGCGGTCACTGCGATCTGCAGTGCCGCTGCATTGACTTTGGACGTGCCCCCTCTCCAGGCACTTGAAGCACTGGAGAGGGCGGTCGTCCAACAACTCCACGCCGGCCCTCACCCACCCTACTTTTAATGTCTTGGCAGCGGCAATTTTCAGTGCCGCTGTCAGAGGACATTGCACCCATACGGTGCCCAGTCCACGTTGGGCCATGCGAATAGGCCCAACTTTAACTAATAAGGGGTCACAAGCCCCATTTTCCGCCACGGCGGAGAGCACTTCCTCCGGCGTGACGGAGTCATCTAGGCCCCGAACTCGTAACTCGCCCTTTTTAACGGGGCGAGCTATCCGCACACCTTCCTTATCACCTATGACCTCCCTCATACGGGAGGCCAAGGTGTCCGCATTCTGTGCCCCCTCGGCCCCTGGGACCTCAAGGAGTAAAGCACCATTAAAAGCGCGTTTGACGCGCAAGTTGTTTATTCCCAGGGCGGCCAGGTCGATTTTCTCTCTGGCCGTGCGGATCGTCTCACCATATTGCCCTTCTGGGCAGGTGATGACGACCGCAGCCGTCTTGGGGGGGCGCCGCTTGGTGGCTTGGCCCTTCTGGGCGGGGCCAGCCTTCTTCGAGGGCGGGGCGGATGTAGTAGCCGCTCCGCTTTGTTTGGGAGGGGCTTTAGACCCCTCCTTGTCCGCCTTCTTGGCTGCCATTTTGGCTTTACGCCCCACAACCTGGACCCAGGGATTATTCTGGACCGGAGTGGGGGGAGCCGGGGCAGCCTCCTTTTGATGGACGTTGCCGCTGCTGCTGCTACTAGGTGGGGTAGCGGTTGGTTCCGTCTTACGCCCCACCTTCTTTTGCTCCTTCATCGCCTTCTGCACCTTGGAGGGTGCAGAAGACGGACCGACCTCAGCTTGCGGGGCCTTGGAAACTCCAAGGGCCCGCAACTTTTCCGCGACGACGCGAGACACCCTCTCCTCAAGGGTCACTTGGGGTATGCCCTGCGTCGCTCTCTCCTCTCCCACAAAAGTCCTCGTCACCCTCGCGGGCGAACGTGCCCGGGGGGGTGACGGTGACGGCGAAGCCCATCGCCTGACCGGGGAGCGCGGTGGTCGCGCGATCGGGGGCGATGCATGAGGTGCTTTAGCGCACCTGAGTTCCTCCACCTTCTTATGAAGGTGCTTGTTCTCCATCCCGAGGGATTGTATTTCCCTCCGGAGTTCCTCCAATTGTCCAGCTGTCCCTGTATCGTTGGCTCTCAGGGTGAGCTTGGTCACAGCGACCTTAATCGCAGCGGCCGCCTCATTTAGTTTTCGAACTAAGTCTCCCTTTAAATTTCTGGAGCACGCCGCCACCTTCTTAATGGCGGCTATATGCACCAGCAATTCGGCACTTAATGTCGGCGTTGGGGCGACCGACATTTCCTCGGTAAACCGTCTCTCTAAAATACGGCTTTTGGCCGTAGAGGGAGCCGGTATAGAGGGGTCAAGAATATACTTGACCTCCTGTTCCTCTTTCTCGCGCTTAGCGCGCGCCTGCTCTTCCAGCTTGCGGGCAAGCAGGCCAACACCTAGGCCGGTCGTAGCCGGCCTGCCCCTCTTCCTTTTGGCAGGGAGAGGGCCAACTCCGGAGCCATCAGACCCCGGCTCATCGCCTGTGTTGGGGGAGATAATCATCTCACCAACGACGGACGCGAGGGACGCCACCGAGGACGCCCTCGACAGGGATTTCGCCCCTGACGAGGACGGCCCAGCCACACCCTCCTTGACAATAATATCATCGGTGTTTGGTGACTTGAAGCGTGTCAGGTCTACACGCTCCACACTAACTACAGCCAATTTGGCTGCCCTTCCCTTGGCGATTGCGGGTGCAACAACTGTGCTCGCCTTGGACACAGATGTTGTATCATCCTCGGATGCGGTAACATTTTTTATTATTTTATCGTCCATGCTAGTCGTATATAAAATATTACGACGGTTCGGCCATCATGGCAGCCCATCCGCAGATGGGCATCTATCCCCGCCGGTAAAAAATCCCTAGTTACGCGTGCGAAAGCCGAGAAGCGGTTTGTCGGGTGACCAACCCTATTCGCACGAAAAGACTCTACAAAAAAAGGTTACATAAAATAATGATGCAAAAGGTTTAACGTCACCCCTATCGAATGGACGCGTAGTGATCCGATCACCCGCACATCCAGACCTCGGGCTAGACGGGGGTATATTCCCCCTAGCAGGATATGAGGAAATACTGGTCAGGTAATCCTCCACACATGCGCCCGTTTTGCCGACTTCAACTCCGGGATAGGCTCCAGTCAGTGCACAGCCAGCGGTCTTCCCACGTTGAACATGCGGTTTCACACGGTCTTTGCTGCCCCGAGGGGCAGACTTACGGTTCCGTTTATTACGCCGCAGAGGTCAGGTACTGACATAGCTATACACCCCGGTCACGGGATTACTGGTCCCGCTTGTTTAGTCTCCACGGAAATATTCATCGACAAACCGGCCGCATCTCATTCACACACACATTCACACAACCGACGCCGCCGGGAGAGAGCATGGACCCAGGCCCATAACTCACCCACGACGACGCCAGCTTGGACTCTCTTAGTTCACCGTCCCCCCGAAGGGTTTCGGCTTAAGCCTCCGCACCACGACAAGGTGGAGTCCACGCGGAGGATTGTATCATATCCTATCATTACCTCCCTCACATTTTGTCTGTTTATTGAATCATGCAAGCTGTTTGTTACAAGAATATTCCTTTGCTTTTTCTGATATATTCCATTGTTGCAATATCCAGCAGATAAGTCACAATCAAGTGCTTAACTGTAGATACTTTTTAAAGAATATTTGACTCATGTATGTGTATGCTATGAAAGCAATTGAGTATACTCATATTATAAAATAATAAATTGCTTGATAAAAATATAGGTAAGTAATCATATTGGGTTTATACTGACTTTAAACAAAGGAGAAATTGAAATACTACTTCATTTTTCACTTGTTAATTATTTGTTCGCTATTATTATTAAATTTAAGTAGAGGTAGGTGAAAGGAGGAAAGGAGTGAGATGTGGAGGAGGAGAAAAAAGAACTAGGTGATGAATTTTGCCAACTACTAGTTATGCAATTTTCTTTCCTTTACTTCCTTCACATTGTTCTGTGCCTATGTAGATAACTGTAGATTTATCTCCGACATAAAAGACAGAATAAGACATAGTAACTCAATTAATGTGAATTAAATAAAGTACAGTCAGCAAACAACAGAATAGTTTCATACATATCTTTCACCTTATTATAATAATGGCGGTACAATATCCAGGTCTCCTATGTTGTGGCACAACCTACTCTGGCACAGTTAACGTAGCTTAAAATAAAGAAACATGTTAGTTTAGTACACACTTACTGTATTACATAAATTACGTAACTAAGCACAATCTGCTGTCTGTGGATCGTCAGTAAGATTACCAATCAGTCAGTAAGATTACAAATCATGAATGAGTGAGAGTAAAAATAACAAGAATGCAAGAATTAATTAACAACTACTTTGATGACATTATTGAAGATATGCTTATGACAAATCTCACAGGTAATTTCAATAGATGAACATTAAAAATAAATCGTACTTAACGCAACACTGCATTGATATATTTCATTAACATTAAAACGGCATTCATTTTGCATATAACCTGAAATTAAAGTTAGGGTTACTTTAGCTTACGTCATTACTTCACAGTATTATGCGTTAATTAAAGTGGACTAATAGTGACAACTCTTCTAAACCTAAGTTTCTGTGATTGTTCATGCTACTTTGTATCAGTCACATTTGTTTAGAATACAAAAGAAAGAGACCTGTCAATCGATCCACGTGGATGGTTTAATCTGTCAGGGGCTGGTAATTTACAGCTTTAATTTGGTTATAATTAGCGATATTCGCACTTCAATATCATGTCAATATTCACACAGCTATTCTGTTAATGGATGAACAAATTGCACTTTTACATTACCTAACGTTGTATTTTGTTTGCTAGAATGTTACAATGAATTTTGCAAGAATGGTATGTATTTACATTTACGTCTCATGTACAGAATGAATAATTCTGGTTTTACAAGTTCATGCGCTACGTGCGATGGTTAGGTTCAACTGTTCACCGTTCCAGTTTCAATGTAATTATATGTATATATATTAATGTATTATAGAACAAAATCGAAATAAGTAGATTTTAATGAAAGTTTAGGAAAGGGCGGTTGTGCGAGAATAAGAATGTGTGAGAGAAGTGTAAGATAAGATAGAAATGAAAAGTTAGGTTAAATTGTAACCCAAGTCCAAAATTTAATGGCTGTATGGCTCAAATAAAAAATACTACTACTACTAATGTATTAATCATACCTAAATATAATATTATTATTAGAGCATAATTTCGTAGTAATGATCAATTATATACTTTCTTATTTACTGGTCTGCCTATGGATCCAAAGTATGACGTACGAAGGTGTTGAACATAAGCATTGCAGCATACTGTATTGTGGTCTCTGTAAAATTGTAATAAATGTAACGAAGATTATTCTTTGATATACAGGACATACCTTATTCTCTATTTGGCTCAGAAACATCTTTGACACTTCTGTAAATTACGTGTAGGAAATGCCAACCTCGTTTTAATAACTTCTTGTAATTTTCCACCACGTTCAGCAGCCTATATAGTATCATTATTAGAGAATGGTATCTTACTAATTATCAACTGTATACTTTCTTATTTACTGGGCTGCCTATGGATACAAAGTATGACTTACCAAGGTGTAGAAAGTAAACATTGCAGCATACTGCATTGTTGTCTCTGTAAAATTGTAATAAATGTAATTAAAATTATTCTTTATGTTACGACTTGGATCGTAGTAATAGGAGTTGTTGGAAAATAGATGGTTGCTCAACTCGTATTTGTTGGTAACGTTTAGATTGTTTATTAATCTTGGTAGCTTGGAATGGCCAGAGAGCGGATGGTTAGTGAACTGTAGCGGATGAATGAATAGTGTGTTCTGATTAACCTAACTAAACTAAAACTTACTAACAACTAACCTACAACTAACTAAGACTAAGTAAAGACTAAGAGATGACTAAATGAAGACTGAGGGTGTTTACGATTGTAGTCCCGAAGGAAAACTCGGGACTCTTTGGAAAAGTGAGGGTGGGAGATGGTTGTGGTGGTGGTTGGAAGTGGTGGGGATGGGCCTTATGGGTTTCGGTAGTCCTCTCTATGTAGTTGTAATAATAATAATAATAATAATAGTTGTAGAGGGGTTGCGTCCGTGGGACGTAACACTTTAATATATTGGATGTACCTTACTCTCTATTTGGTTTAGAATTAGCTCTGATACCTCTGCAAATTACCTGCTGGAAATGATAACCTCACTTATAAAGTCTTATATTTTTGCAGCACATTCTACACCCTTTGCTTTAGTACAAATGTCAAGATTTACTTTGCCTTCTGTCCTCTGTGGCTTACCTGTAAAAGACAAAGAAAAATTGCGCAAAGCACCACGTGCGGTGCAGAGACTATTTGATGCCTAACCTATGCCTATCGAACATTATAATCACCGTTTTGGCAATTGTTTAAATATAAAATAAGTATCACCAATCAACATTAAATAACCAATATCGTTGATTAATTGATTGTATATTTAGTAGTAAATATTAACATCATTGTATATATATATATATATATATATAAAATGATGTTGTTTATTTTGTTATATATATATAAAACAAAAGCATTGCAATAGAGTACTTACATATGATGTACGGTTTTAAATAATTTCTGAAAAACATACCTGAAGTTTAATGGTCAACTCAGCTGGCATTTCGTTCTCTTATGCTGTAATTTCACAGTGATTTTAAAATTCATTGACAGCTGTCATCAATAAACGTATGTTATCAAAATTACACATTTCACTGAACATCAAATCGTTCCGAATTATAATTATTTTCGTATCGACAAGAACAATAAACCGATGTATTCACGAATAACCGTTAAGAATGATTTCCTCCATCATATACATATATAAATCGACCAATATATTCCTCTTACTCGCTTTCTTCGTCAACGTAACAAATAAAACTGACACAATTTTAAAGATATATAAATCCCTATTGTCCACGCGGGAAGCGTTCACCAAGTGTAGAAAAGGAAAGTTTGGTAAATTCCCCAGTGTAGATACGAAACCCGTCGAACTGAAACGCGTCCAACTGGGACGTGTCCAAACATTCTGCGTCCAAACGGTCTGCGTCCATCTGGGCACCACTCCCTGAAACAGATTGTTTTCGATTTAGTGTCACGCTCTCGTCCTGTACGGTGCATACGAAACGCGCTACCTTGTCAACAATCGCGCGCCTTTTCGACCCGTTAGGGTGGGTGACTCCTGTTACAGTCACCGCAAAAATTTAAATGCAAAAACTCTGGTTAATTAAATATGAGTGGGATGATATTCTTCCTCCAGAGTATCGCGATCAGTGGAGTGATTATTAGAATCAGTTAAAATCTCTCGAAAATTTAACAATATCTCGATGGACCCAACATGGTTCTAAAATCCTCGATTGCGAATTGCACGATTTCGCGGACGCCTCCTCGTTGGCTTATGCTGCCGTGGTATATTACGCGTAAAGACCTCGATCGGACAGTACAATGTTGCGTTGCTTACCGCTAAATTCAAGGTTGCACCAATCAAACCATTGACGATCCCTCGACTGGAGCTGTCGGCCACTGTTCTTCTTAGCCGACTAATGCATTTTGTCCGGACGACGTTGAACCTTCAAGCATCTCTTTATTATCGTTGGACTGACTCCAATATAACGTTATGTTGGTTGAGTCAGCCCCCCGCTCGATGGAAAACTTTCATCGCGAATACGTTCCTACTAATGATAATCCCGCCGACTGCGCGTCTCGCGGCATCTCGTCTGCGAAATTATCAAACCACACCTTATGGTGAAACGGCCCTTCCTGGCTTCTTCAATCGCATGACGAGTGGCCTTCCCATGCCAGTCAATCCCCAATCGACGCTCCGTTAAAGAAACGTACTAACGTATCGGTACACATTACCCCCACTCTCCTGTCGTGGGATTTACGCGATCCATACTCCTCATGGCCCAAATTATTACGAGTCACCGCCTGCCTCATGAGATTCGTCCAAAAGCTACGCCTGCGGGTTCAGGAGCGACCGCTGCCCAATCAAAAGGATTTCGCCTTAGTCGGAGTTCCTCTCGTGCTATCTCCGGAGGAAATCGACTCCGCTAAAATCTTCTGGCTTCGACACGCCCAGCAAGAACTTTTTTGGGATGACTTACAAAATCTTTTAGAGAACCGACCTATTTCGACACGCAGCTCTCTGATATCCTTAAATCCTTTCTTGGATGCAAATCGTCTCATTCGGGTAGGTGGCCGATTAAAAAATACTCCACTTCTGGACCAGGAAAAATATGCTATAGTCCTTAAAAGTCACCCCCTCTTGACTCTCCTTATTTCACATGTTCACTTGCGAACTCTGCACGCTGGCTCGCAATTAACTGTATGTACCCTACGCCAAAAGTATTGGATTATTCGCGGACGAACTACCGTGCGTTCTATCCTTTACCGAAGTGTCATGTGTGCGCGACAGAGAGCTGCGCTACCACAACAACTTATGGGAGATCTGCCAGAGTTTCGCGTTAATAGCTCTTTCAGACCTTTCGTTCACTGCGGAATTGGTTACGCAGGCCCGATTCTTCTACGCGCCTTCATTGGACACAGTCCCAAATCTCACAAAACATATATTGCGCTATTCATTTGTTTAGTAGTAAAAGCGGTTATACCATAACTGCTTGCGAAAAATCGACGGAACCAAGTGGGTTTGTAATTCTAACATAAGAATTTTAAAGCGTATTAATAATTTTCATAAGTTAAAAGATGAGTTAAGGAATGTATTACATATGACCGCCACTAAGCCTTTTTTTTATTAGAAGAGGGGAATCCATTACGGACACCAGGGAAGGTGTCCCTGGTAGTGTGGAACTCCCAGTCGATGTGTGCAAGACTGGTATACCCACTAAACCCCTCTTCTTTCAGCTCGGCAGCTGTACTTGTCCCGCTTTCGCATGTCGTCAGTGCAGCTGCTTTTTGTTACATAGCTTTCTTGTGTTTTGCACACCCTATTGGTTTATTCCCATCTGGGTGTTTCCATCATCCCACCCTCCATTATTTTCGCCTGGTGCTTGTTCCTCCATATTTCTTGTTTTTTCATCTTCTATTTTAGTAATCATTATTTTAATTATCATCTCGTTTACTTTATTCCATTTATTTTCATTCTCTATCATAATTTTGATTAAGCTTGCTATATTTATTTCTTCATTAATTTCACTATTAAAGTTAAATCTTCTCCCCTCCCATCTTTCACACCGAAACAGGGTGTGTACCGCAGTGTCTTCAGTAGCCTCGCAGTATAGGGAATTTGGACTGTCCACTTTTTTGATTTTATGGAGGTAACTTTGGAAACATCCGTGCCCAGTTAATATTTGCGTCAACCAGTAGTTGACTTCGCCATGCTTTCTATTAATCCACATTTCAATATTAGATATTAACCTATAAGTGTAACGTCCTGACGTAAATCAATATCTGGAAATATCTTCTATTCAATTTATTTTATTCCCTTTCTACATTAAGATGTAGAAATGTATGTATGTATGTATGTATGTATGTACGTATGTAATGTATGTATGTATGTAAGTTAAGACTTACATACATTCAGTCCATAGCATATGTTTTCATTCACGCATATCTCTTTAGCTTCTCACCACCCTACAAATAAAGAAAACATAATTAACATGACACGGATACATATAGTAAGACTAGTAAGTCCATCGCTACGCTATATCATAGATTATACATAGAAATACTCACCGAATGCAAGGACCGCCCAGCCAGGAAGGATCTTGTTCACTTAACTTACCTACAACATAGAAATATTATTAGTTGCAACATAACATTAATATAATATAAATGACAAACAGAAACATTACATATAATTAGATACAAACCTCGCTTGGCTTGCCGCAGCTTTCCATTCACCGAACCTAGAGAAATAAGAATAGTGTTAGTTAATTATTATTATATTCTTATTATACAATTATTTAAATAGTAATTTACCATATACTTACCACATTCACTGTACCATGCGTCATATATCCAGAGTGCATCTTGGTTATATAACTTCTACTACTGCGACAACCTGCAAATAACCTAATTTAGTAATGCGTCGACTTATGCGTACCAATGATGATAATGTATTAATTATAATCTAAGATTGTAGCACCGTACTATGACAGGTTATGTACTTGCGTTGCATCCATGCTTGCACTCAGCTGTCATAGGCACATGGAGCAGACGGATGCAGCTCCATGCGCCACTATCGTGACGCCATCTTCTCTCTCGCGGAAGAGCGCATTTCGAATGTGGTAATTCGTAGAGTCGTACACTAGCCTTCGAGGCGTCAACATCATTTTGAGAGTCGTATACGAACCTTCGTCGCGTTAACATCGTTTCCTATTTTCTCTTCCAGCCTTCGATGAATTAACATCGTAAGGACCTTTTCCGCGTTACCGTTAATTCCGGTCTTAGGACAAATTAACGTTCTTTCCTAATAATAGAGAGTCTTATCGACTTCTATTCTTTCTTTTTATAGTTTATTCCATTTTATATTTAGTTTAATATTTCATTCGTTCATTAGTTCATTCGTCGACCTCATACTAAGTGTACTCTTCATCGTCCAAATCATTTAGTATTAAGGTATGTAAGTACTTAGTTATAAGGCTTAGGTAATGTAATAAAATCTAGTTTTATTCCATTTAATTGAATATATTTGTTTCATTTATTACAATTGATAGTCAAATTATTACCTATCCTAATTAATTATTAAATTAGTTGCTTAATAATGGAGACGTGGATGGAAGAAAAGAAAAAGGAGGAAATAGAGAGGAAGCTACCAAAGGGGTATGTTTGGATCAGGAAAGGAGCGAAAAAAATAAATAAGAAAGGAAGAGCAATAGGAGGGATGTTGATGGGCGCAAGAAAGGAAATAGCAACAGGAGAATGGAATAAAGCAGATGAAGAGGAAGAGGGAATAATAAAAGGGATGATAAGGATGGGAAAGGAAGTATGGAAAGTAATAGGAGTCTACATAAACAAGGATATAGAAAAAAAAATGGAACACCTAAGAGAGTGGATGGAGGAAAAGGAGGGAGAGAGAAGTAAGAGTATAATAGGAGGGGACTTCAACGCAAGGATGGGGGAAGAAGAAGAGGAAGAGGGGAGAGAGTGGGAAACAGGAGAAGGGAAAGGGAGAAGGTCAAAGGATAAGAAAATGAACGAGCAAGGAAAGAAGCTAAGAAATAGAATAGGAGAGCTAGGATGGGAGGTGTTAAATGGAAGAATAAAGGGAGATGAACAAGGAGAATTTACATATACAGGAGGAAGAGGAAATACGGTAATCGATTATGTGATGGTGGGGGGAGAGACGCTGGAAGATATAGAAGAAATGGTAGTGGGCGAGCAAGTAGAGTCGGACCACCACCCACTGGTAGTGAGCATAAAAGGAGAAAGGAGAGAAGAAACGGAGAAAAAAGAAAAGAAGGTAAAAGGAGGGAGAAGACAGGAATGGAATAGAGAAAGGATAGAGAAACATAAAGAAAGAACAATGGAAGAAGTGGAAGGGGAAAAAGTAGAGGACATATGGAGGGAATTAAAGAAGAGGGTAGAGGAAGGAATGAAGGAAGAGGAAGAAGGAGGAAACGAAAAGAAGGTTAGGAGGAAAAAGGGATGGTGGGACCAAGATTGCAAAGAAATGAGAGCAGAGGTGAAAAAGGGATTAAGGGAATGGAGAAGAGGGCAAGGAAAGGAGGAAGAGTACAGAAGGAGAAAAAAAGAGTACAAAGAGATGTGTGAAAGAAAGAAAGAGGAGGAACGAGAAAATTTTATGAGAGAGGTAGGGAAAGCAAGGACAGACAGAGAGGTATGGGAGATTTTGAAAAAAGGAAAAAAGAGAAAAGGTGGTATTTGTAAAGAGATAAAGATAGAGGAATGGAGCGAATATTTCAAGGAAACTCTAGGAGGAATGGAAGAGAGGATAATAACAGGAGGAAAAAGAATAAAAGGAAAAAAATGGGAAGGAGAAAAGGAACTAGAAAGGAGCGAATTCGAAGAAGCAGTGAAGAAGCTGAAAACAGGAAAGGCAACAGGGGTAGATGGAATACAAGGTGAAAGTTGGAAATATGCAGGGGAGGGGGTAAAAGAAGGAATGTGGAAAATATGTAAGAAGATATGGGATGGAGAAGGCTGGCCAGAAGAATGGAAGGAGGGAATAATAGTGCCAATAAAGAAAAAAGGAGTGGGAAAAGACGTGAAGGACTACAGAGGTGTAACAGTAATGTCGGCAATGTATAAGATATATGCAGCGATACTGGCGGAAAGATTGCAGAAGGAAATAGAGCAAAAAGGGATACTACCGGAAGGGCAGACGGGGTTCAGGAAGGGAAGGGGAGCGATAGACAACATATATGTATTAAGTTGTGTGGTGGGAAGGAGGATAGAAAAGGAGAAGGGGAAAGTTATAGCTTTGTTTGTAGATTTTAAGGCAGCATTCGATAGCGTGAATAGGACGGTGTTATGGAAGGAGATGGGGGAAAAAGGCATAAATGGGGGGTTAATAGAAAGAATAAGGGAAATATATGGAGAAACGGTAAATAGAGTAAGGGTGGGAGAAAGCCTTGGTGAAAAATTCTGGACTGGGAGAGGTGTGAGACAAGGGTGCCCGTTAAGCCCAATGCTGTTCAATTGCCTGATAGCTGATATAGAGGAAAAGATAGCGAGGGCAGGAGGAGGGGTAAGAATAGAAGGGGTGGGAAAAATACATACTTTAGCTTATGCAGACGACATAGTCCTAATTGCAGAGGAGGAGGATAGCATGAAGGCTATGTTAAGGGTCCTAAAAGAATACGTAAAGGAGAAAGGTCTGGAAGTGAACATAGGGAAGACGAAGGTAATGAGATTTAGGAGGGGAGGAGGAAAGGACAGAAAGATAGAATGGAGATGGGGTAGGGAAAAAATAGAAGAAGTAAAAGAATTTAGATACTTAGGATATGTGCTGCAAAGAAATGGGAGGCAAGAAGGGCATATAGAGGACAGAGTGAAAAAGACGGGAAGAGTGATGCGACAGGTATGGGGACTAGGCAAAAGGATGTTCGGAAAAGATTGGAAGAGAAGGGTGTGGCTGTTCATATAGAGGACATATAGAGGACAGAGTGAAAAAGGCGGGAAGAGTGATGCGACAGGTATGGGGACTAGGCAAAAGGGTGTTCGGAAAAGATTGGAAGAGAAGGGTGTGGCTGTTCGATACGCTAATTTGTATAGTTATGAGTTACGGGGTGGAAATATGGGGATGGAGGGAACGTAAAAAAATGGAAACAATGGAGGAAAGGTACTTGAGGTGGACAATGGGAGTTGACTGGGTAACACCGGGATACATGATAAGAGAAGAGTTAAAAAGGGATAATCTAAAAATTAGAGCAGGAAGAAGGGCATGAGGATACGAAGAAAGATTGAGAAGAGGAGGAGGTAGGGAATGGGCAGGAAGTGTTGGGAGTTGGTGGTGAGGAGGAGTAGAAAAGGAGGCGGGAAGAGCAAAGGATGGGAAGAGGAAAGGGAAGCGTTCATAAAAGAATCGGGGATGGAGGTAGGAGAAATAGAGGAAAAGAGGGAAAAAGGAGAAATAGATTATGGAGAAATAGAAAGGAGGGAAAAAGGGAAGCAGAGAAGGGAAAGAAGAGAAAGAATAAGAGAGTCGAGATACAATAAATGGTATAAAGAGGTAACAACAGAGGGGATACCGGGTTATCTAGAGAGAGGGTGGAAGGAAGAAAAATGGAGAAGGATAATTAGGTTAGGGTGGGGAATGAAATGGGGGAAGGGAGGTACTGGGAAAAGGAAGAAAAGAGGAAATGTAGGATATGTGGTTGGGAGGAAGAGGGGTGGGAGCACGTGCTGGAGGGGTGTGGAAGAGGAATGGAAAAGGGGGAAAAGAGGGAAGAGGAGGGTATAGGGGAGAAAATCAAAAGGATTCTGGACGGGGAAGGCAAGGGGGAGGGATGGATGAAGGAATGGATAAGAAGAAGGGAAGGGGCGAGGGAAGGAGGGAGAGAGAGGAAGGAAGGAGGAGAGGAGCGATAAAATCAAGAGAATAGAATTAATAACAAGTAGATTAAGAAGCGAATAAGATAAGGAATTGTAAAGGGAGCGGGAGTCCCTAGTGTACCCCGCAAGGGCACTATAATAAATACAGATACAGTTGCTTAATACTATACGTAGCATTGAATAATTGAGTAACACATTTATTCTATTCATTTCCATTATTCGAACTATAAATTCTAATTCATAGTTAAATACGATTAATCTAGTTTTTGCTTCGCGTACTCATACATTCTCACGCGTGATCTATCGCCGCTCAGCCGCGACCTATAGTTCTAATACTTAGGGTCAATAGTCTGCCACACGCCCGATAACATTTGCTATAATTCTTTTCTCGAATTATATATTTTTATAACAATTTTTATATACATTAGTTATACAATTTCTCTGACGTTTGCATCATTTAAATTCCAATCTTGTCATTAGGAATTGCCTGTAGAATATAACGATAGATTTCGGTTTCATTTATTACGTCCGAACCGAAGTTTATCTTGTTAAAACTATAATTTTATAGTTTTAACTGGTGACAGCGCTGCCAATTTATATAATCTCCCTCGCACCAATTTAAAAAGCGTATCAACTTCCGTGTCGGTAAATCTAAGGTGTAATAATTGGAGATACCGGCGAATCAGGACGTAACATAAGTCCATCTTCCCTTGCTATTTGTACTCCAGTTAATCTGCCATTTTGTTAAAGTGTCCTCGTTTATTTTCTCTAGAGCATCATTTAAAATTTCCGATGATTCAGAATCTTTGTGTGCTCTATAGCTGTTCTTTCTTTCTAACGCTAAAAGATCCATTGGAATCACGCCCGCTATGACCATTACCGCTTCTTTGGATACAGTTCTATAAGAACTGCTTATCCTCAAGGCACATCTTCTCTGAATTGCCAGTATTTGATTTCTATAGGTTTTATATTGTGCCAATTTACGGCCCATATCGGAGCTCCATACAAAATTATCGACGCTATGACCGATGTTACTACCCGTCGTTTGGATACTCTTGCCTCGCCTAGTTTGTAGTTTGTTTAAGCCAGCTTCTATTTTGGCAGCTTTCCCCGCTACTTCTTTAAAATGCATTGTCATGGATACTGATCTATCCAAATGTATTCCCAGATATTTGGTAACCTTTTTAATTTCTATCACCTCGTTGTTTAATTTAAAATTAATTGCCCTTATTTTTCTCCTACCATTTAAAAATACTGCTTCCGTTTTTTGTGTTACAATAGCGAGGCCAGCAGCTCCCATCCATTTAGACACTCGGTGTAGTAAGTAATTAGCATTAACTTCAATTTCGCGCTCACCTCGTCCAGTTATCAGTAGGGCCACGTCATCTACATATCCAATGATTTTTGATCCTTTAGTCGTCTTCATTCTCATCAGCTCATCATATGCGTTGTTTCATAGATAGGGGCCCAAAACCGATCCTTGAGGAACTCCAGCAACAACCTTATATTTGTAAATATAACCCTTTTCGTCTTCCCCATATAAAACCATATCATGCAAATATCTTCTAATAAAGTGTATCATTTTATGTGGTATACTAAAATGTTCTCGCATTGCCTTATCTATATTATTCCATCTGACTGTGTTAAACGCGTTTTAACATCTATCGTTATCAAGAATGTTAAATTATTATTACCTCTCGCTTTTTGCCAAGTTGCCAAGTTTACAATTTCTGATATAGCTTCTATGGTTGATTTTCCTTTTATGAAGCCGAACTGATTTTCGCTAAGGCCCTCCCATTTGTACATAGTTATCTAGTCTTTTAACAATTAGTTTTTCTAGAATTTTACCTGCCGAATCTATCATGCTAAGCGGTCTAAAATCATTAGGCATGTTCAGTGTAACATCTCTTCTTTTCTTTATGAGAATCAGCTTTTGTCTTTTCCAGATTTTAGGAAAGACCATGGTTTTTATACATTTATTGTACATTTTTAAGATGGTTTCAGGTATAGCACAGATTGCAACCTTCATGATTTCTACAGGGATGCCATCAAGACCTGGAGCTTTTCCTTTCCTCAAGTTGTTGGCCGCATCGAAAAGTTCTTCCATGTTAAATAATGGCAATTTTATCCTCCACAATTTCTGTGAATCTTGTCTCTTCACCTGTCAAAAA
Organism: Hedychridium roseum; assembly: GCA_963989215.1. Lineage (NCBI taxonomy): Eukaryota > Metazoa > Arthropoda > Insecta > Hymenoptera > Chrysididae > Hedychridium > Hedychridium roseum. The sequence continues at coordinate 2,862,922 of OZ022310.1, read as the reverse complement.
TAGTCCTTTTATGATTCAGTCTAGTGTCTCGTATGTCATATAAGTTCGTCCAGTTTTCCCCCTAATTTTGTTAGTGACAAATTTATATCCCATTCCCCATGGGTCATTGTCTATTTCATTGCATATCTGCCTCCAAGAATTCCTTTTACTGTTTTTTATAAGTATTTTAAGCTCCTTTTTAGTCTTTTTGTATTCCCTTTTAAGTTCTTCAAAATTTGGTTTTCTCGGCGATCTTTGCATTTTCCTCCTGGATACAACAGTGGCTTTTCTTTTTTCAGCTATCTCGTCACTTCACCAAAAGACAGGAATTCTTCCGTCTTCTGGTCTTCTGGTATTGTGTTGTGCATTTGTTCATTTAATCTACTTATTGTTTCAAAAAAAGTTTCTATGTTTAATTTCTTAAAAGACCATCCTAAAATTTTACTATTATTTTTGCAATGCTTCAGTCTACTAGTGATATTAGAGTATTTTGTCTTGTCTTGTTGTGCTAGTATGTCATACGTTATATATTTGTGGTCGCTAAGAGTCTCTTCTTCTTCTAATACCTTCCAATTAATTATTCTATTTGCTAGATTGGAGGCCGAGAAGGTTATGTCCAGGATAGATCCAGCGTTGCCTCTTTCAAAAGTATTAACCTGGCCAATATTTACCACTGTCATATCCAGAGTCGCAATCATCTCAAGTACGTATTCACCTCTTCTATCTTGACGGTTCATCCCCCATTCTCTAGCCTTAGAGTTGAAGTCTCCTCAGATTATTACTTCATTTTTTCCTCTGGCACTTCTTATTAATTTATCTATTCCAGATGAGAAATCTTGTATCGTTTGGTTTGGGGAATAATAACAGCTATATATGTAAGTTTTGTTACTTCTTATGCATATATATCCGTCTGTTCCCATCCCTACCTCAGTTATTGGAAATTCTTTTTCGTTTCTCACGCATATTACTGCCAAACCTGTGCTATCCATAAACCATCCATTTCTAAATTTCTTGGCTGGTTCACTAATTAGTGCTACATCTATATTATATTCATCTGTTACCTTACACATCAAGTCCTGTCCTGCCTTACATTTATTCAAATTTATTTGCATGATCTTTATTATCTTCATGTGATTTTAGCTGCCTCGCATCTCGCACTGCCCATCCAATGATTCAGATTTTTGGAGTCCCTATCTCTACATAGCATACAGCAGAACTCCTTTTCACAGTTTTTACTGTGATGTCCTCTTTCAGCACATCTTCTACAACAATTGCTGCGGTCTTCTCCTTTACAGTTATTAGCCATGTGGCCAAAATGTTGACACCTGTAGCACCTTTGGATCTCTTCTTTTATTCTAATTCGGCATGAAAACCAGCCAATTAGTATCCTTCATTCATTAGTAAGTTTTTTTGCAGTTTCACATGGCGTTAAAAGTATAGCACGTTGCAAACCACCATACCTGGGATATACAGCTGATACCTTAACTTGTTCGGCTTCTTCCTTATTTATTTTCATTAATAATCCGACCTCTATTTCTTCCTTATCTGATGCTTCGTCTATATCAAGGATCTCCAATTTGACCATCGGCACTAGTGCTTTCACTTCCTTTTCCTCACCAACCACGTCTTGTAGCGCCTGTCTAATAACCTCAGTCTTTTCACACCCTTTTCTTCTATTAAAAAGTTACCTTTTCTAGTCCTGCGCATCCTTTCGACGCTTTCTCCATTTCTGCGACCCTTGTATCCGCTTTTACTCTTTTTAATATTTCAGTAAAGTTTTCGTTTTCCTTTACCTTGATCTCGATGGCGTTTAATCTGGGTTTTTTAATCTCATTTTGTACCTGAACACGTGCCGGACTTTTACTAGTTTCAGTCTTTTTGTCTCTCCGTCCTGTTACTTTTGTCCAAATGTTTTCTTCATAGTGCTCCCGTAATCTTTGTTCATCTATATGTATTTTATTGTCCCGGTTCATAATTTGGTTTCTCCAGTATTTTCCATCATATATTCTCCCTTTCCCTGCTTCACCTCTATTTTGTATTCTATTTTCTTCACCTCTGTTGACCGAGTTTTCTCCTATGATATCTGTGTGTTTGAGTATGTTTTAGAGTTTTCTTTCCAGCTCGTTCCTCCTTTTTGGCGATATCTTCTAAACTAATGACATACTCCCTTAACACTTTATTTGTCTCACCTAGGGCTATCTCCAAAGCCATAATTTCTTCCACTGCATTTGTAATACCAGTTTTAGCCTCCATTTGTAGGTTCTGATTGTTAGTTGCGAAAGTTCCCAGAGTTTCTATCGTCTTACGCAGTGCTTAGAATGCGTTTTCAGTATCCTCCTCTCTTTGAGCAGCTTTCTCTCTTAATTTATTTCTGTAAGAGATTTGCATATTAGTATTATCAATCTCCATGTTTGCCACATTTTCTTCATTCATTTTGGTTTCTCCTTCTTTTATTTAATTCCTGATCTCCTCTACTTCACTGTCATTATCGCTGCTTGTGATCTTTCTTCTTTTTCCTCCTGATGGCATTTTACAATTCTGTCATCGTTCCATGAATAACTTGAAGAAAATAATTAAAAATAAGGGAATAATATTTTTAACAGTAATTTATTAATTAAGTTTTATCCACTATTAATGTCAATAGCCTAAGGTTATATATAACCTGTATCACGCGTGTTCGTTTCTAGGTCATAGGTTTCTAGGTTATCCTATCAACATTCACTTTTAACTCTTAAATTACTAAAAATAAATATGTAAGATGGAAAAAAGGGGGATGAGTGTTCTCAATTTCGTTCTTATTAGTGTTTTGAGTTATCACCGATAGTTTTAGATCTAATATGTACACTTGCCACGTGTATTAAGCACATGTGCTTAGAACCACGTTATAAACAATCACTTTATTTAGTTTATACACGTTTATATTGTCCAAATCACTTAACTTGCAATGTAGAAAAAACAATTCTTATAACTTTATATGTCCAGAAAACTCATTTCTGAGTATTTTCCGCACTTTTAATTATTGTCACGTTATTTCATACACAAAGCATACGATAACACGTCATGCCTCTATGAAATCACGCACGCTTTACTCCCGGCAGTAAGCCTATATTAATTAAAAACCATATTGTTAGAAGTATCTTCGATTTTGTAGGTGAAGTCTCTAAAGTACTTTTCGGTACTATTTCAGAATGAGATGCTAATTATTATAATAGTGAGTTGGATCGATTGTATAATGATCAAAAAACATTAGCGCATTATGTACGAAATCAAACACAAATCATTTTTAATAGTTTAAACGGTAACCAAGAAGTTCTTAACCACTTCATTCTCTCTGACGTGTTATGTCGCGACTACGATACCTTTCGTATTCGGTCACAGACGTGTTATATCGCGACGACGATACCTTTTGTATTCGGTCACAGACGTGTTGTGTCGCGACGTTGATATCGTTTGTATAAGGTCACAGACGTGTTATCCCGCGACGCAATACCGTTCATCCAGTGCCACGGATGACATATCTCACATGCTAAGTGTCCTCAGACGGAGCAAAACAGTAGACACGTGTTTACACGTCCGTGGCATTGCACGAACGGTATTGCTTCGCGGGATATCACGTCTTTGACCTTATACAAACAATATCGTCGTCGCGACATAACACGTCTGTGATCGAATACAAACGATATCGTCGACGCGACATAACACGTCTGTGACCGAATACAAAAGGTATCGTAGTCGCGACATAACACGTCCGAGAGAACGAAGTGGTTAAGCAAACTAGCGAATCCATCGAGCGTATTAACGACCAATTTAACAAGGTTAGAAACCTATCGCTACTTAACGAACTAAATATACAAATCGATGAAGTGTTATTAGATTTAGAACAGGTAGCGAACTCATTGAGAGAGAACATTCGAAAGTTAGAAAATTTAATTGTAGATGCGAAAACAGGCAGTATAAAGCCGTATGTTCTATCTCCAGATGAACCATTTAATCTTCTAAAAAGAAACTCATGTCGACAACTTTCCTGTACCTTTAGAAGAACAATATTATACTACTCTTTTAGATATAAGTCAATTAAGTATTACTTTAACCCGAAATCGTATATTGGTAACCATATCTATTCCATTGTTAGAGAGTAAGTCATTCGAAATTATAAGACCAATATCAATTCTTCAGAATAATTGGTGGTACCATGCTGTTATGAACATAGCAGATGAGATTATATTAATTGACAAAACCAGAACGTCATTTATGCCTTTGAAATTAGTAGATTATAAACAAGCGAAAACTCTTGGTAATACTAAACTTCTACGACGTAGACACCCAGATTACTCCGTACAATCAAGAGAAAATTGTCTGTTAAAGTTAATTATTAAAAGGCAATCAAAGCACTGTAAAACTCAGTATATTCAGATTCAAAACACTTTATGGATACAACTAAACTCTAATCGAGATTGGATAGGAATTGCAAGACAAGTAGAAACATTGCATATACTCTGTTAAACAACCACATGGCGTTGAAGTTAAAAACAATTTTATCCTTAATTTAGTACCTGATTGTATAGCCGTTTCCAATACTGCAATACTCCAACCTGAGAACGTGAATTCTAAAATTATACATAAAGACATAATAATTAGTAGTAATATAAGCAACAGTTTAAATGAATCAATTCATGGTATATATTAAGGAAACGACGACTTTAATTTGTACCGTCCCTAATACATGCCAAATGTGCCGTGTGCGCACACTAAGTTGCGGCACATATCCCCACTTGAGATCCGCGCCGAATGCCGCGAGACTCCCGTTTGGTCTACGGTAATCTGTTGCTAGTTTTGTCACGCTCTGTCGTTCGAACCAATACATATTGTTAACACCTCTAATCAATAAAGGTCATTCGGCACGATTAAAAACCACAGCGTCTAAATCACTCTCTTTCCGCTCGACGTGTGCACGGACTTTGCACGTTCCTCAGAACGTTTTTACCGGCAACGGCGGAAACCCCAATATTCCATTCGTTCTCTAACAGTATATCAGTCTCTACTGTTCTTTTCGATCTCATTAAAGACATTCATATTACGCTAGGTAAATTAGCAAAAATGGGAAAAACTTTAGATTTAAATGACATTGCAGACAAGATATCGTCTCATGAACGAACTAAAACTTGGAAGGAAAATTTGTATGAATATTTACGTTACTTTGGCTATGGCGCTGTTGGAATTTTATTATTTGTATTTTTAGTCAAAACAGGCTTCTTCAAAGCAGTTATTACATTTCTTAGACAAGTGATTGGAAACTGCTATACCAACTGTAGTTTTAATAATAGGGGCCCTACGCAGCATGTCACATATACGACATCTCCTCAAAGTTTTCACTCTTCTGTGACCAGTGAAATTCGCCAGCGTACTCTTAGACCACATTGGTAAAATTTTCTTTTTTGTATAAGAAAATTCTTTTATAAGGGGAGAGGTGTCGCCTGAACCAATATCAAGTAGCATAACAGGATGTAGCGTCTACTAACTGACGCTTCTTTGAACGCATTCCAATCCACTCCTAAATGATAAGGATTTTCGCAGACCCTTCTCCTTTTGTACTTCTGCACGGCAGTTCAGTTCATGCCTAACCGTCGAAGTGTACTAATAAAGCTCTTAAAAAGTCCAGTTGGTGTAATAATAATTATTAAGCGTACACCTTCCAATATCGGTTACGCAACACATGAGCAGCCGATAAGTTCACGCCCGAGTAGATTATCATTCGCGGATAAAGAAATCTTACGTAGAATCCTTGACGAACTTCCGGAACAGGGAATCAGGGAAACAGGGACCAAGTTGCTCGCCGTACGCAAGTCCAATAGTTTTGGTAAAGAAAAAGGACGGCGGCCACCGTTTATGTGTGGATTACCGTGAACTAAATAAAATTACTATACACGACAACTTCCCAACCAAACTTATCGACGTTAACATCGACGAATTGCGGGAGAAAACCTTTTTAGTAGCTACGAAGGAAATGGATGAACACATTGAGACCTTGTCGGAAGTCTTCGAAATAGCGGGTAAACACCACTTTCAGTTTAAGCTCGACAAATGTTACTTTGCGCAAACCGAAATTGAGTACCTGGGTTACTGCGTTAGCAGACACGGCATCCGCCGAGCGATGAGAACGTCGAGTCCGTTCTCAACTATCCGGTACCGCATAGCGCAAAGGACGTACAGCGATTCGTTGGTCTCATTAGCTATTTTCGCCGATTTAACCCGGGATTTTCCGTGCTCGCGAAACCGCTGCACGATTTGATAAAGAAAAACGCCGTTTTTAAGTTTGAATCCGCCGAGAATTCCGCGTTTGAGGCTTTCAAAAAACATCTATGGGTGCCCGCTATTCACTCCCCACATGCAGAAACGGAGCTGCATTGTTATGCCTGCGCAACCGGATTCGGCAGAATCTTGCTCCAAAAACAAGAAGATCCTACGTCGCGTCCAATTTCATTTTGGAGCCAGAGAACGACGCCTACTGAATCACGATATCACAGCTTCGAGCAAGAATGCCTTGCCGCTATATATGCTCTGAAACAGTTTCATGTTTACCTGGCGGGTCAGAAATGTAAAATCGTCACGGACTGTGATAGTTTCCGTTTAACGCGGAGCAAGAGAGATGTAAACCCTCGAATCTCGCGATGGGCCCTATTCCTTCAGAATTACGATTATGAAATCGTCCACGTGGACGCGGTTAGTCGATGCCATGCTATTCTTGTTTTACAAGGTAGCACACTCGAACGTACATTGTCAAGATGGTGACGAGGAAATTTTTAAATTGCATGACGAGCTCGAAAAGGGCGACGTGAAATTCTATGAGTTGTGGGACGGACTTGTGTACAGGAAAGATAAGAATAAAAAACTACTGTTCATTGCACCACGTTCGATGGAAACGAATGTTATGAGGACCTTGCCACAATGACCTAGGCCACGTAGGGATCGATAAAGTTCTCGAGAATATCACGAGAATTTATTGGTCTCCGCGGATGCATGAGAAGATGCGAGAATATACCTCTAATTGCCTCAAGTGCATCGAATTTTCTCCAGCGAGCGGTAAAGCCGAGGGATATTTGTAGAGTATACCAAAAGGTGATTTACCGTTTGCGACTTTGCATGTTGATCATTTGGGCCCGATGGAAAAAACCCGTAAAGGATATAGGCATTTATTTGTGGTCGTTGACGGGTTTACTAAGTTTATTAGACTTTACCCGTGCAAATTGACAACAACGAACGAAGCGTTTAAACATTTATGCGATTATTTCCGTGTTTACAGTAGGCCAATGCGCTTGATCTCCGATAGAGGAACTTGCTTCACATCCGATGCATTTAAAAAATATCTAGAAACGGAAGCTGTTACACACGTTATAGTAGCGAGAGGTACGCCGTGGGAGAACGGGCAGGTTAAGAGGTTTAACCGGACAATTGTCCCTATGTTGGCCAAGTTGTGCGAAGTGCCCAATCGTTGAGACAGCGTCTTACCGGCCCTCCGTGTGGGCTCCACCTTGTCGTGGTGCGGAGGCTTAAGCTGAAACCCGTCGGGGGGACGGCGAACTAAGAGAGCTCCCCCCCGGCGACGTCGGTTGTGTGAATGTGTGTGTGAATGAGACGCGGCCGGATTGTCGATGAATATTTCCAAGGAGACTAACCAAGCGGGACCAGTAATCCCGTGACCGGGATGTACAACTATGTCAGTACTTGACCTCTGCGGCGTAATAAACGGAACCGTAAGTCTGCTCCTTGGGGCAGCAAAGACCGTGTGAAACCGCATGTTCAACGTGGGAAGACCGCTGGCTGTGCACTGACTGGATCCTATCCCGGAGTTCAAGTCGGCAAAACGGGCGCATGTGTGGAGGATTACTTGACCAGTATTTCCTCATATCCTGCTAGGGGGAATATACCCTAGCACCGTCTAGCCCGAGGTCTGGATGTGCGGGTGATCGGATCACTGCGCGTCCATTCGATAGGGGTGACGTTAAATCTTTTGCATCAGTATTTTTTGTAACCTTTTTTTTGTAAAGTCTTTTCGTACAAATAGGGTTGGTCACCCGACAAACCGTTCCTCGGATTTCGCACGCGTAATTAGGGATTTTTTACCGGCGGGGATAGATGCCCATTTGCGGATGGGCTGCCATGATGGCCGAACCGTCGTAATATTTTTGATACGACTAGCATGGACGACAATTTAAAAAATATTACTGCATTCGAGGATGGAACAACCTCTGTGTCCAAGGCGAACACAGTGGTTGGCCCCACAATCACCAAGCGTAGGGCAGCCAAATTGGCTGTCGTGAGTGTGGAGCGCGTTGAGCTGACGCGCTTCAAGTCTCCTAACACCAGGGACATTAACGAGAAGGAGAATGTGGCCGGACCGTCCTTGCTAGGGTCGAAATCCCTCTCGATGGCATCTTCGGTGGCGTCCCTTACGTCAGTTGTCGGGGGGATGGTCATCACCCCTGACCCCATGACCGAGCCAGAGTCGGATGGCTCAAAAACTGGTCCTCTTCCTGTCAAATGGAAGAGGGGCAGGCCGGCTACTACCAGCCTAATTGTTGGCGTTCTTGCCCTAAGCAGGATGAACAAGCACGAGAAGGAGGGAGGGGAGATCAAGTATATTCTTCACCCCGCTATACCTGCTCCCTCTACAGCCAAAAGCCGTATGTTAGAGACAGTTCACCGAGGAAATGTCGGCAGCCCTAACGCCGATAATCAGTGCCGAGTTGCTGGTGCACATCGACGCCGTCAAGAAGGTGGCGGCGTGCTCCAGCTACTTAAAAGGAACCTTCGTGAAGAAGCTGAACGAGGCGGCAGCTGCGATCAAGGTCGCTGTGACCACGCTCACTCTGAGAGCTAGCGATTCAGGGACATCAGGACAAATGGAGGAACTCCGGAGGGAAAATTCAATCCCCCCGGATGGAGAATAAGCTCCTTCATCAGAAGGTGGAGGAATTGAGGTGCACAAAAGCACCTCATGCATCGCTCCCGGGTGCGCCACCACCGCGCTCCCCGGTCAGGCGCTGGGCTTCGCCGTCACCGTCACCTCCCCGGGTACGTTCGCCCGCGGGGGGGACGAGGATTTTTGAAGGAGGAAAGGCGAGCGTGACGCAGGGCATACCCCAAGAGACCCTTGAGGAGAGGGTGTCTCGCGTCGTCGTTGAGAATTTGCGGGTCTTTGGAGTTTCTCAGGCCCCGCAAGCTGATGTTGGTCCGTCTTCTGCACCCTCATTGTGCAGAAGGCGATTAAGCAGCAGAAGAAGGTAGGGCGTAAGGCGGAACCAACCGCTACCCCACCTAGTAGCAGCAGCAGCAGCAGCAGCATCATCCCTGCAAAGGCGACTGCCACGGCTCCCTCCACACCGGCCCAGAGTTCTGCCTGGGTGCAGGTTTTGGGGGGAAGAGCCAAAAAAGCGGTCAAAAAGGCTGAGAAGCGGCCAAGCAAAGCGGAGCGGCTACTACATCCGCTCCGCCCCCGAAGAAGGCTGGCCCAAGCAGCGAACTCCCAAGACGGTTGCGGTCGTCATCACCTGCCCAGAAGGGCAATATGGTGATCCTATTCGTACGGCCAGGGAACAGATAGACCTGGCCACCCTGGGAATAGAGGAAATTGCCGCTGCCAAGACTATTCCTGTTGGGTGGGTGAGGGCCGGCGTCGACTTACTGGACGACCGCCCCCTCCAGTGCTTCAAGTGCCTGGAGAAGGGGCACGTCCAGAGCTAATGTAGTAGGGGAGCCTGTAGGGGTGGGTGCCTCATCGGAGGAAATGGAAGTTGGCCGGGAGGATGCCGCGAGACAAACGTAAATGTCTCTCGGCATCCTTCAGGCCAACCTTAACCACACTCGTCAGGCCCAGGGCATGTTCGTCCATGGCCTAGCGGAGCGTGGTTGTGAGTTAGGCATCGCGTCCGAGCCGTACCGTGTTCTACAGGATGACCCACGCTAGGCATCGGACACGGGCGGCTCGGTCGCGATCTTATGTCTTGGTTCGTCCCTCCCCTTCTCCTTTAAGGAGAGTGGGAGGAATTTTGTGTGTGTGGAGTGGGGGCCCATCTCTGTGGTTGGGATGTATATCTCTCCAAACATAGGTCTCGCCCAATATGAGGATTTTTTGGACGCTGTGGCGAACATTGTCCGTCACATGCACCCCGTCCAGTCATTGTTGCCGGGGACTTCAATGCTAAGTCTGGGCATTGGGGTTCCCGGAGGCGGAACGCGAGGGGCGAGACCGTTGAAGAATGGGCAGCAACACTTAATTTATTTTTATTAAATACGGGAAATGCTAGTACTTACGTGCGGCAACAGGGGGAGTCCATTGTAGATTTATCCTTTGCCACACCCTCCGCCGCACGCATCGTGACAGCCTGGCGGGTGTTGGAGAGCGAAACACTCTCGGATCATCTCTATATTGAGGTTAGAGTTTCCAACCCCCATCAGCAGAGCCGCTGCCCGGACCGTAATGACCAACCACGGAGATGGGCACTCCACCGTTTAGATCAGGATAGGTTGATGGCTGCCGTCCTCCTGGCTACATAGCCGAAGATTGGGCCTCCCGGGGATCCTGATCCCCGGAATGAAGTAAGCTGGCTTCGGGGCATGTACACGGACGTGTGTGACGTGTCCATGCCCCGGGCGAAGGTATGCCCCCGGAGGGCGGCGTACTGGTGGTCGTCCGATATTGCCGAGTTACGGCGTATCGCGACAGCCACCAGGTGTCAGTTCACCCGCGCTGGTAGACGCGGGGGTGCCAGGAGGACGGAAGAATACTACGAGGCGTATCGAGTCGCACGACACGACTACATAGTAGACATCAGGAAGGCCAAGGCCAGGGCTTGGGAGGAACTTCTAGCCTCCCTTGATTCTGATCCCTGGGGACGCCCTTACCGTATGGTTTTGGGCAGACTTCAGCGCAGGACGTCCCCAGAGACAGAGTCCATGGACCCCCAGGTCCTGGAACACGTGTTGGACACTCTCTTCCCGGAGGACAGGAAGGGAACCTTTTTAGATTGGAACCTCCAATGGATGTTTGGTGAGGACCTGGGGGTAACTCAGGAGGAGCTGGCCAGGGCCGCCGGTAAGCTTGAGGGTCACCGCAAGCCGCCCGGCCCCGACGGTGTACCTGGCCGAGTCATAGCTCTGACCTTAGTGTTACGTCTCGACTTTGTCAATCGAAGTTTTTTAAAAGCTATTTTCCCTGTTTTTAGGCACTCTGCATTCACCGAGTATACCCGGGGACCAGGAATCTTATTTAGAACTGTAAAAAGTAGTAGAAGGAGATGTCACTTACCTTTAACGTTGTCAGGACGGTTGGATGAGCGGCTAAAAGGGGCGTTAATTTGGCGGAGTCTCTGGACGAGCTGGTGAAGCGCTGCCGAACAATTCAATGCAGACCTTTTGCTGATGCGTGAGAGCTTGTCCGGTATAGACTTCGTAGCGAGGATCTTCTATAGGGACGTCTTGGCGGACGGCACGAAGTTCTTCTGTAGTAGGCAGTTCGTTCGGAAGTAGGCGGTATGGGCAACGAGGAAAGTCGTCGGATGAGCGCGGAGGGTATGCGGCGGAAACTCCGTGGATTTTCTGGTGAACTTCCCGGCGTATACGGAACTTTCTTCCGGCGCGACGGGTTTTAGGCATGAATATTGGGTAGGAGATTGAGGAAGAATTATCAGTGCGGGACGTCCGCAGTACTCGATAATTCGGAGAGGATAAGTTAAGAATCACTAGTGCGGGGCAGCCACAGAACTCAGCGATTCAGGTAAGAGATGAAGGACCAATATATTCAGCTAGGCCGAAGTATACTGGGTGAAGCGATTCAGTGCGGGGCAGGCGCAGAACTCGAATCGTATAAGGTAGCGGAACGTAGAGGGTCGAATTAAAGACACTGGCTCTAAGTTCAAAGTAAGAAATATATTATAAGACTCAGTGAATACAGTAAATACAGTGACGGCGTACCGATGTGATACAGAGTAAGAGCAAAAAGATACTACTCAAGGGGACGCGCAGGTCCGACTTATATAGGGGTTTTAGACAAAGGCTTTAGGTGGGGAGCATAGGTTCCTTCTTGGAACTATTGCATGCGTAATGTTTACAAAAAACGCAGTCCTAATCAGGTCAGCTTATCTTTATGACATCTTTAAGAGCTGACGGGTGACTCACGGCCCCCACTCTAGTTCGAGATGGTTTGACCTTCGCACTGGTGACGCTGGATAGAGGTGATTCTCAATAGATGGCGGTACTTATACTATTGTCGGTAAGTTGGTAGCTTATCTTTGGTAACTTATTGATTGTAGGTAACTTATCGACTGTAGGTAACTTATCGACTGTAGGTAATTTATTGATAGATGGTAATTTATCGACAGTTGGTAATGACTGTCGGTAACGGTATATAACGGTGGTCGGTAACAGGTTATGTTGGTAATGTATCGACGTAGTGGAAAAAGTAGTAAACGCAGCGGGTATATATATAAAATTAGGAGTATATATGACGGGAGAATATATAATGAATATATGAGAACGCAGTGAATATACATATGTGTTAGATAGAGTCCGTTTTAGCTGTGATATGTAAGATACGCGAATATTATAGAGAGAGGCGGTAATGATAGTTATACTGGTATTGAGGAAAAAGACGGCGTGTATCGGACGTCACATTAGCCTTCGTGTCGCACCGCCTGAGGCAGCTCTTTAGTGGCTGTCTCAGGCAGAGTTTGCGTATGCCCTCAGAGCGAGGTCGCAAAGGACGCGGCCTCTTCGCGCAATTAAATGCGTGGGTCTGCGAGTGGCTCCCCAAAAGACAGAAGCGCTGTTTTTCAGGGCCAAGTCTAGGGGTAAGCCTCCCGCAGCCCACGCTTTTGTGAATGGAGAGCTCGTCGTGGTGGGAGCCCAGATGCAATATCTGGGACTTCAACTGGATGGTGGCTTTAGTTTTGTCGGCCACTTTGGTCGTCTTGACCCCAAGGCCATGGGAGTAGCTTCGGCCCTTGGTCGACTGCTCTCCAACCGTGATGTGTACACACAACTGCGGGAGCTCTGGGGGCAAGGTGTTGTTTTGAATCCCAGGGTCGACGCCGCGGTTAGAAGTCAAGCCCGGCGGCACATGTTAGAGAGGTGGCAAGATCGCCTCTCGAACCCCGTAACAAGATCGGGGGCACGTGTCGCCGAGGCCATCCAGCCCCTTTTCCAGCAATGGCTGGACCGGGAACACGGCGAGCTTAGTTTTAGGATGACGCAGGTATTCACCGAACACGGTTGCTTCGGTGAGTACCTGCGTCATATCGGGAAGGAGAGCACGACGCAGTGCCACCACTGCGAGGACGGCCACGAGGACTCGGCGCAACACACGCTGGCAGTTTGTCCAGCGTGGTGCGAAGAGCGCCGTGTCCTCGTGAAGTGCGTGGGGAGGATTTTGTTCCTCCCAGCACTGGTCAACGCCATGCTGGGAGGGGAGGAGCAATGGAAGGCCGTTGCCTCCTTCTGTGAGACAGTCATGTCCCAGAAGGAGGCGGTCGACTGGCGTCGGTGTTCGCACCGGCGTCGGGTAATGCCCACCTCCGTCACCCTCCCGTCGCGGGACGTTTTTGGGACTTGGGATCACCGCGCGGGGATGCGGCGCTCGGCTCCGCTCCCTATTTGGGGGCAGGTGAGGGGGGCGATGGCCCCCACCTCATCGAGGATTGGAGCTCGGTTTGTCGAGCAGGGGGGCGGGGAATCTCCCCTCCCCTGGGTTAGGATAGATGCGAGGGTCCCCGGAAGTAATACTTTGTAGTTCCCGGGGGCCCCCAGCATGCACCTGAGGATGGCCATCCGAGTAAGAATCCCACATACCGCCCAGTCCCTCCCCGGGGCCTGGGGGATCTTTTCGAAGATTTTTCCGTCGTAAAAAAACGGCAGTTCCCGGCAGTTGAATTTTCTTTGAATAATACCGTTTGCCGTGCGACAAGCGAGACACCGGCCCGATTATTGTTCGGATTAGAGCAGCGCGGAAAGCGTAATGATGCATTACGGGAACTTATAGAGCAGGGTCGTACGCAAGAGCGTGATGTGGACTTGCTCCGAAATAACGCTAAGGCAAAGGTAGAAGAGGAACAGGAAAAGAGCGCGCTGCATTATAGTCTAAGACCAAAGGCCGCACGCCAGTATAAAGTTGAAAATTACGTATTAATCCGTAATGTAGATACCGCGGTCGGAATGAACAAGAAATCGGTACCGAGATTTAAAGACCCGTACGTGGTGAAAAGTGTGTTGGACCGCGACCGTTATGTCGTAAGCGATGTTGACGGTTTTCAAATAACGCAACGACTCTATACTGGCATGTTAGCACCGGATCAAATGCGTCTGTGCATACATGCTTAGCATTTAAATTGTGTTGTACGTATACGTGTATTGTGTTAGTGTAGGACCAGGACAGTTAATACGTTAAGATGTCCGAACTGTTAGCATAATGTTAAAGTCGAACGGCTGTGGCGTTATGGCACTCGTGAGGAGCGTACGCTCTTTCCTCCTGCGCGAGGTTGTTGCTGTCCCGATGGTCAAAGTTCGTCTGAGAAGCCGTGACCTTCCACCCGACGACACCGATCAGAGTAGAGGGGAGTTCCGCGATCGGTGGAAACAAATCCTGAAAGTCGGGATTGACAGTCGAATCGCCCTCGAGCGGTCGCTGTAGCAATTTGTAGAGCAATTAATACAGTTAACACAAAAAAATTTGTAACAATTGTCCTCGTAAAGAGGCCACGATTATAATAAAGTGATTCGTTCGACCGCAGTGGCAAGAAGCTATTTATTTGTCCCTCACCCCCGTATCGCACCCACAATTGTATTATTGCGTAATAAATTTAGATAAGCGAGTTTTCCCATCGCCAGTTTTTTGTGTGCATATAAAGAAATAAAAGGTATATTTCCCGATGGCATTGTTCCATAAATAAACTTATTGTGTAATTTGCTTTTTTTAGGACAAAAACAGTTAAGTGGAGATTTTTCATAGAATATGAAAAACGGCGTAAAACTCCGTCAGACTTTCTACAAGCATTAGGCAAGTAGAAAAAGGGCATTAGATTCAGTCGAGCCCGTTGCGATTTTTTTTTATTTACCCCACCATGGCCAAGAGGGTATATAGGGAGGGCCCACAGAAGCCCCCGTGGAAGTCGCGCGTCGGCAGCTAATGAGCACACGTCGCATTAAGGGCAGTAAGAGTGATAGTATCATTCGCGAAAACTATAAGTTGAATAAATCGTTCTACACTGGGATTACATAAATACATTATTTAAAATTTAATCTGTATCAAACCGGTAAAATAAATATTGGTGAAAAGTGTGAAAGTGAGTGCTTTTTAAAGACAACATACCTGTTCGCAGTAGATTAAGTACATCTAGTGCGACGAAATACGGGCTGAGCCCACGCGTATCCCCGGGCTAATATAGTGAATATAGTGAAAATTATATATAAAGAATATAGTGAAAATTCATTTAGCAAATAAGTAATAAGTGTTACTTACTAGTTACCGCACTTTAGTATCATAAGTGGTAGTAACAGTTGCATCCCACGCCAAACTTAGTGAGTAGTGCTGGAGACCTGGGATCCGCAACCGACATTACATTGGGTTCCTCGAGAAGGAAACCAATTTACCCTGTACGCAGTAGATAGGAGCAAAAGCCATCCAAAACTCTGTTGTTGCAGGGACAGAATTATTCAAGAGTCAGCGGACCTTCAACCAAAGGGTGCTTGCGCCAATTTCACAAGCTGGCGACCGAACAGGACAATCTTCGGATTTTGAGCGGAACAGGGTACCCGAGATCAGCGATCCAGGTGTTCCAGACTTCTCCGGCTACAAATCGTTGTGAAAAGATTAAATAAATGAGGCCCGGAATTGCGGGGACGTAACATGAAAAACATTTATTACGCACATTGAGCAATCTCAAATGTCAAAAATGCTAGATTTCGATTTTCACATGCGGAAATTGTAATTTTGCTGCGTTAGTTACAGAAAGCAAGTACAACTACTTAAAAACATTCATTCCGCACTAAGAACAATCTGAAATATCTAATACGCTAGATTTTGATACTCACATGCGGAAATCGTAATTTTGTTAGGTTAGTGACTGAAAACACGTACAACTGCTGAAAAACATTCTTTCTGCAGTTACAATGATTTTCGAATATGTAAAATGGTAGATTCTGATTCTCATATGCGGGAATCGTAATTTTGCTGGGTTACTGACAGGAAAATTTGTAAAGAACGATATATGTATCAATTATATTCCTTAATAAAATATCTCAAAACCAATACGAAAATTCTTATCTACAATAATTACGTGTAGCGCGCTAGTATACATACTGGTTAGCGGTTTCCGCCGCCACGAACGACAGATATAAATAGTTTATCCTCTGTATCTTTTAAACCGCTCGATGGACTTACATAAATTTTACATAAATTTTATAAATAAAATCACTATTTTTTATAATGAAGATGAAAGTGTTTAAAACATCATTTTTTAAACAATTTTTGTTAAAAACAATTAATGTACTTTATTTTTCGTAGAAAACCGTGCTACTTTCTCAAAAGAAATTTTTGTCTATCTTCAATAGTTTCCGAGATAGCCATCCGCACCCCAAATTTCAAGGGGTGATTTCACCCCCTTAAACCGTTTTACAGCAGTTGAAAAAAATACGTGTCGATTATTTTCGCATTCTTTACAAGTATGAAAAGTTTCATCAAAATCGGAGGGGACACTTCCGAAATGTCCCATGTAAGACATCCTCATACTGGGCGAGACAGATGTTTGGGGAAATATACACCCCAACCACGGACATGGGCCTCCACTCCACGCAAACAAAACTTCTCCCCCTCTCCACTGCGGAGAAGGGGAGGGACGAACCAACACATAAGATCGCGACCGACCCGCCCGTGTCCGATGCCCAGCGTGGGTCGTCCTGTGGAACACGGTACGGCTCGGCCGCGATGCGTAACTCACGACCACGCTTCGCCAGGCCATGGACGAACATGTCCTGGACCTGACGGGCGTGGTTAAGGTTGGCCTGAAGGATGCCGAGAGACATTTACGCTTGTCTCGCGGCATCCTCCCGGCCAACTTCCATTTCCTCGGATGAGGAACCCACCCCATCAGATAGAGGAGGGGAGGCTTTTGTGCTCTCCTCACCCACCCCTTTCCCCGATCCCCCTGCGACGGTGGCCCGGGAGGTTGATGCCGACAAGGTCGCCTGCCTCCCGGTACCACCCCGCCTTTCTTTTTGGGCGCGTTACATTTCAACCCGCCCATGCGATGATCAGTCGGCCGACCAAGATCGGCACAGACTGGGCACCGCACTCGGGAATTACATTCCCGGGCTTTGTGGCCGACGTCTCCATAACGATAGCAGCGGTCACTGCGATCTGCAGTGCCGCTGCATTGGCTCTGGACGTGCCCCTTCTCCAGGCACTTGAAGCACTGGAGGGGGCAGTCGTCCAGTAAGTCGACGCCGGCCCTCACCCACCCAACAGGAATAGTCTTGGCAGCGGCAATTTTCTCTATTCCCAGGGCGGCCAGGTCTATCTGTTCCCTGGCCGTACGAATGGCATCACCATATTGCCCTTCTGGGCAGGTGATGACGACCGCAGCCGTCTTGGGAGTTCGCTGCTTGGAGGCTGGGGCCTTCTGGGCGGGGCCAGCCTTCTTCGGGGGCGGAGCTGATGTAGTAGCCGCTCCGCTTTGCTTGGGAGGGGCTTTAGACCTCTCCTTATCGGCCTTTTTGGCTTTCCGTCCCACCACCTGAACCCAGGGAGAACTCTGGGCCGGCGTGGGGGGAGCCGGGGCGGTCTCCTTCGGAGGGACACTGCCGCTGCTGCTACTTGGTGGGGCTGCGGATTAATACTGACTTACGTCCCACCTTTGTCTTCTGCTCCATCGTCTTTTTCACCACGGAGGGCGTAAAAGACGGACCAACATCAATTTGCGGGACCTGGGAAACACCAAGGGCCCGCATCTTCTCGTCGACAGTGTGAGACATCTTCTTCTCCAAAATTTTTTCGGAGATGTCCCGCGTCACACACTCTTCCCTGTCCGTAAACCTCATCGCCCTTGCGGGCGAACGTCCCCGGGGGGAGGGTGACGGCGAAGCGCAGCGTCTAACCGGGGAGCGTGGCGGTCGCGCACCCGGGGGCGATGCATGAGGTGCTTTTCCGCACCTCAATTCCTCCACCATCATATGAAGGTGCTTATTTTGCATCCGGAGGGATTGTAGTTCCCTCCGGAGTTCCTCCATCTG
Source organism: Hedychridium roseum (assembly GCA_963989215.1). Lineage (NCBI taxonomy): Eukaryota > Metazoa > Arthropoda > Insecta > Hymenoptera > Chrysididae > Hedychridium > Hedychridium roseum. The sequence goes on along the minus strand of OZ022310.1, from coordinate 2,844,667 downwards.
TCCTGCTGCCCCTGAGTCGTTAGCTCTCAGGGTGAGCGTGGTCACAGCGACCTTAATCGCAGCGGCCGCCTCATTCAGCTTCCTGACCAGATCATCCTTCAGGTTTCAGGAGCATGCCGCCACTTTCTTGACGGCGTCAATGTGTACCAACAGCTCGGCACCTGTAGTCGGCGTTGGGACCATCGACATTTCCTTCATGTACCTGCTCTCTAACATACGGCTTTTGGCCGTAGAGAGAGCAGGTATTGAGAGGTTGCAGCCGGACTTCCCTCAGGAAGTTCAGACTCAAAGACCTGCTGCAGGGTAGACGACTTAAACGAACACTTAGAGCACCCCTAAGGACTACGCAAATATCCTCTGACGTAGGCGCTAGGTGTAGCAGCAGAAGAAAATAAATGAAAACCCAAATTAAGTTCGAATATGTTGTTTTAAGTATAAAAGAAAAGAAGGTTATTTTATATTTTAGTTTGCTCAAATTATCTATTATAGTTTATTATAATAAATTCATAAATTAAGTGAGACGAGAAAATACAAAATATAGAGAGTGCTGTTATAGTAAAATAGCAATAAGTATTATTATTAACCTAGCCAATAAATGTAAGAGCCAATAAATTAGAATTATATGGATTTGGATTAATGTAAAATTCGACTTTATTGAATGTAGTAGAACGCCAGTAACGTATTACCAACCCAACTGGCCGTTGGAGACATTGAAAAACTGTAGGAGTTTCAAAACACATAAAATCAGCATAATTGTGAGACAACGCAATTTCTATACGGTACACTTATTATAAATATAAATGAAGGAAATAACTAGCCGTATGGATAAACTCTCTGGTAGTGGAGGCACTATTGTTTGTGATAAGTCACAAAACAAGAAGCTATTGAATAATCAGTGAATTTAATCTACATTTGACGGACAAGTGGGTGCGGTGTTTAGTGAGTTTCAGTCTCGTACCGATCCCGAATGTGTTAAATAAGTGTCAGTCAATAGTGTCGCGTGTTGTGAGCCGTGCTCCACGTGAATTCTTATAAGTTAATAAAATCTAAAATTGCAAAAATCTAATGTCCGCGGAAAGTGACAATATTGTTTCGGATAAGGACAAGGTTTGTCTGCGAGGACTGAATCTGTGCAATGTTTATACAGTTCACACCGCCGAAAACACGTAAGGGAACTCAACGGGTATATACTGCTCCAAAGGGAAAAGGAAAACAGAAGAAACATCAGCAAAGTCCTATCAGAGAGAACCAACCTTCGAACAAAGCAACGGAAATGGAAAATTTAGGAATAAGGATGGATTCGGAGGAAATCAGATTTCCCATACTTCTCTATCTGTCCTTGCTTTCCCTACCTCTCTAATAAAGTTTTCTTGTTCCTCCTCTTCTTCCTTTCGCATATCTCTTTGTACTCTATTATTCTCCTTCTATACTCTTCCTCCTTCCCTTGCCCTAGTCCTCATCTCTATAATTCCTGTTTCACCTCTGCTCTATCTTCTTGGCATTTTTGAACCCACCATCCCTTTCTATTCCATTTCTTCCTCATTCTTCATCTTCCTCCATCTTCATCTTCCTCATCTTCCTCTAATTCTTTCCATATCTCCTTCAACTTTTTCCTTTCTTCCATTCTTTTTCTATTCTCTTCTTTCCTTTCTCCTTTTATACTAACTACCAGTGGGTGGTAATCTGACTCCACTTGTTCTCCCACTACCATTTCGTCTGTCTTCTATTGCCCCCCCCCCCTCCCCCACCATCACATAATCAATCACTGTATTTCCTCTTCCTCCTGTATACGTGAATTCTCCTTGGTCATCTCCCTTTATTCCTTTTCTTTTGTCTCATGACCTTATATCCATCACTTTCAAGCTGCGCGTTGATTGCTGGCAGGGGATCACTATGACTAGTCGGAATTTAAATCATTTCCAAACAGACATCTTTTTGTCTGACTTAGAGGCGATGGACTGGGACCCTTTTTTTAAGGCCACTTCCGTAGATTTTAAGGTTAGTTTCCTCAATAATGCGCTCATTCGCTCTTTTGACAAGCATGCTCCGCTGCGTTCTTATAAGCGTACTAAGCCATCTGCGCCCTGGCTGACCTTGGATATTAGGCAGGCTATCCGCTCTAGGGATAGATTAAGGAAAAGATTTCAGAAATCTCGTAAATCTCAACATTGGGATAAGTTTGTTCTTGCCAGAAATCGTGTCAAGTGTCTTATAAGAGACAGCAAGAGATCCTATTACTTGAGTGCCTTTAGATCTGGATCGCCCTCTAGCGGAATGTAGGTACAGATACGCAATTTGGGTTTGATTAAAGTCAAAAATACAGGGTGCCAGCATGGTCTGGATCCTAATATTCTTAATAATTTCTTTGCTACTGCCAATAACTGCAATCCACCATTGCCTAACGAGATAAATTCTTTATTCGATAGAGAATTTGATGATAGACATTTCTTTTTTAAAGACATCTCACCTAAGGACCTTCTTGATGCTACGAGCTCCTTGCGCTCTAATACTAAAGGGGTGGACAATCTGACTGCAGACATGATCAAGATCGCCCTTCCTATTGTTGAGCGAACTTAGACGCGCTTCGGGTGTCGTCCTCGTTCTCTCTTGTGCGCTAGCGATTGTGTCGAATGTTCTCCTTTTTATCAGAGAGATACGCTCGCTCCTTACATTAAATTAATAAGGTAAGGGCTAGTTTTTCTGAAGTTGTAGTTGATTTTGCGTTTTATTGAGTTTGTAAGAAGATTGTGTCGGTGACGATGTTGAGTGTTGTGAGATTTGTTGAAGTCGAGACGTGTTGTGTATGATTGTGAGTTTGTAACTTTAACGTTCAAAACTTAGATGATGAATGACGACCGTGGTGGCCGGAGTCCTTTCGGATTACGACTTAGTGTATGCAGAGCTGTATCGAGACTGACGTTCTTGTGATGCTGAGCTTTCCTTCAGGACTCGGTGCATGGGGATTCTGATCCTGGAGGGGGTTGCTTGAGCATCACAAGCGTTGGAGGTGGGTGACATTGACCATCAGGCGGGTAAGAGGGTTGATAGTAATAAACCTTCACCCAGGTACCTTCTACGAGTGATCCTACACATGGCCCACAAATGTCATTTCAAATACACAATTTACGGGCATGGTAGGACTTGAAGTGTTTTTTATGGTACGTCTCGTAGGGTTTTTAAGTTAAATGCGTTAAATGAAGACGAAAACATAAACCGTGTGACGGTTAGCGCCTGCAAGGCGTACTCGATGGTCAATTGTACGTGCGGTCCGCCATATGCCTTGACCTGGGTCGGGACGGCCGCACAACGTGTTTTACTTGAGTTGTTGAGCGACTCAACACCTATCATATTTCCGTTTCTCTTGCACGTCTACAATTATAGCTTCATGTCTCCTACTTTCCCCTTTCTTTGGAAATCTGCCATAGTAAAACCGATTCCTAAATGTAGGAATCCTTCTGCACCGACAGACCTGCGTCCCATCCCTCTTCTATGTGCGCTCAGTAAACCCCTGGAACGTATCGTCTCTAATCAACTGACTTTCTTTCTGGAAACTAACAACCTTTGTAATCCTTTCCAGTCGGCATATCGACGAGCTTTCAGTACACAGACTGCTCTCCTCAGAATTGCTGACGATATCAGGCTTGCCATTGATAATAGGAAGCTTACAGTCATGGTCTTTTTCGATTTCTCTAAGGCATTTGACCGTGTGCAATATTATAAATTACTATGCAAATTAAGAAACCTTAACCTATCTCCTACAGTGTTAACCCTTTGCACTACAAATTTTATTTCAATTTCGTTACCAGCAGCTCCCAACGCTTTTAAGTATTTTATTTCAAATTTACTTTAACTAAAAAATAAGGCATTTTAAATAAATAAAGGAAGAAACAAATTCACCTAAATACCAGCTTTATTTACACTATTGTCGTATTCCTATCCTTACTACTGTTAGAAAGTTTCCACATTCGTTTACACCGACGATGGAAATATGTTTCCGAGTCTCTATCGGAATTTTGACTTATATTGACCTCTGCGATACCACTAGCAAGATCATTTGTATTATCTTTTTCGTCGACTATATTTTACTCAACATCTACTTCTTGCATATAGTGATCATTATCAGTACTGTCAAAGTCCTTATTTATTTCGCGCCTTTCACTCGTTGTAAATATTTAGAGGGTGACGGTTATATAGTTTTCAAACTCTGAGCAGGTTGATGTAAGTTAGGTAAGTTTTCTCTTTCTTAATAATAGTAGTAATAATAAACCAGGTCGGTAGGAGCGTCGATAACGTGTGCGCGACATCTATTTATTTGAACATGAAAAAATGTCGAGTGTGACTCGACAAAGGAGCTCCTGAGATAAAAACTGATGTCGAGTCACACTCGACATAGGAGTGCAAAGGGTTAAGATGGTTTGCTTCTTATATCACGGGTCGCAGTCAGGCAGTGTGTAAGGACGAGGTCTTGTCCTCGTGGACCGATTTACGTGGGGGCGTTCCGCAGGGTTCGATTCTGGGTCCTCTCCTTTTCTCCATTTATGTAAATGACCTTAGAGCTGAAATTAACTGCAGGTACAATTTTTATGCAGATGATCTTCAATTTTATTAGCATTGTCGTGCGGGAGAGGGCTCGGATGCGATCCTTTGCTTGAATGAGGAAATTGCGAAGCTTAGTTCTTGGGCTGCCTCCAACGGACTGATTATAAACGTGAAGAAAACGAAAGCGATTATTTTTGGCAGCCAAAAATATATCAGTTCTATCGACTACCGGTCCTTACCTCAGGTCAGAGTCGGAGTGGATGATATTCCTTTCGTACACGAAGTCAATCTCCTAGGCGTTATTTTCTCCTCGACTCTTGGATGGATTGAGTATTGCCATGCATTGAGTATTGCTAACAGGGTCAGCAAAAAGTTATATCTACTTAAATTGCATAAAGATCTGCTTTTACATAAAAATCTGTCCTATCGGTCTTCGACGAACTCTGGTCAATACGCTTGTTTTTCCATTTTATGACTATTGCAGTGCCCATTTTACGGATGTAACCTTAGAGGTAGAAGGTATTCTTCGCAGATCCATGAATCGCTGTGTGCGATTCGTGTGCACTCTATCCATTTATGAACATGTTACGCCTGTTTACCAGAAACTTAGATGGTTATTGCCACATGCCCGTAGGGACCACTGTTTTTTACGATTCTTTTTGCTGCGTCGCCATGCGTAAATGGAATGCCTTATCGCAGGTCTTAAGGGAATACAAATGTGCTACCAATTTTAAGGCCTCCCTGTTCGAAGAACTTCTACGAGGACAAGTGTAGCTTGAGGCGTGCTCCATCATATACCATCTCGGTCTCTCTATCTTAAATATTATGTTCAGCTCTTAGTTCCTGGTTTCTTATGTTTCACTACTCTGCTGGGTACGCTCTTTGTGGCCGAGACACTAACTGTCAAATTAACATATACCCAGCTATCTATGTACAATCCTTCTAGCTTTTGGTTCTCTTACGGGACCTTTGGTCTTAGGGGACAATAAATTTGAAATTTGATTTGATTTGATTTGTTCTTCCATTTAACCCTTCCCATCCTAACCTGCTATTCTCTTTCTTAGCTTCTTTCCTTGTTCGATCATTTTCTTATTCTTTGACCCTCTCCCATTCCCTTCTCCTGTTTTCCGCTCTCTGCCTTCTTCCTCTTCTTTTTCTCCCATCTTTGCGTTGAAGTCCACTCCTATTATAAATTTGCTTCTCTTTCCTTCCTTTTCTTCCATCCATTCTCCTAAGTATTCCATTCTTCTTTCCTTGTCTTTGTTTACGTAGACTCCTATTACTTACCACCTTTTCTTTCCGACCCTTCTCATCCCTGTTATAATTCCCTCTTCTTCTTGCTCATCTGTCTTATTCCAGTCTCCTATTGCTCTTCCCTTCTTATTTATTTTTTTCGCTCCTTGTCTGATCCAAACATATTCCTTTGGAAGCTTGTTCTCTATTTACTCCTTTTTCTTTTCTTCTATCCAAGTCTCCATCATCACAATTACGTCCCATTCCTTAATATCTTCCCAGAATCCTTCTCCTTTCCCTTTTAACCCTGCCACGTTCCAAAAATCTATCGTGTACCCCTCTTTCTTTCATTTTCCATTCTTTGCCTTCTCTCTCCTTCTCTTCTTTTCCCTTTTCTCTTCTGATTCCTTTTTGCTTAGCTTGACCTCGCTTTCCCTTTCTTTTCTCCTTTCTTTTCCTTTTTCCTCTTCTCTCCTCTCTTTTCCTTTTATCTCTAGTTTTTTAATTTCTCTTCTTTTTCAACCCATTTCCACCATCTTCCTTCTATGCATATTTTCCCGTATTTTAGTTCTACTTTTTTCCCTTCCTTTCTCTGTTCCCATGCTATTTGTTTGATTTTCCATCCCTTTTATGTTAGGTCATCCAGTATTCCTTCTGTTCCTTCTCTTATGTTTCTTTTTCCTATCATCACCTTTCCCTTATCTTCCATTCCTCCTAATCTTACCTACATCATTCCTTTCCTTACCTCCCTCACCTTTTCTATCTTCACATTTTGTTGTATTTTCTTTTCTAACCATCCTTCCATTTCCTTTTCTGTCATTTTCTGTTCTCCCTCCCAATTTTTAATAATTATGTTCCTTCTCCTATTCTCTCTGTCCTGCATTTGTTCTTTTCATTCCATTCTCGACATTCTATCCTTTATTTCTTGTATCTTTCCTTCTTCTGTGTCCTGCTCTCTCTCTCCTTTTATCTTTTCTATTTTCTTTTCCACCTCCGTCACTCTTCTAACACCTCTATTTTCTCTACTTTCTCTTCCACTTTATCCAGTCTTTCTTTCAATTCTTCCTGATCCTTTCTCCATCTTTCTTCTCTTTCTTCCATTTCTCTCCCAATTTTCCCCATCTCCTCACTAAGCGTCTTACTATTCTCCTTTCTAACCTCTACTACCAACACTTGTATTTCTTTTTTCATCTCTTCTATCATCTTTCCCATCCTTCCTTTTACGCTACCTTCTTCCTTTAAGGGTGACCTTTCAATTATTCTGCTTTTCCTGAAGATCGTCTCTGTCCTCTCCGGTTCTTTCTGTTTTTTCTTCTCTTCCTCTTCTCTATCTCTTTTTCTTCCTCCTTCCATGTATTCTTCTATGTTTCCTAGACTTCCACTTCTTTCTCTCATCCAGCTATCTTCTCCACCTCCTATCCATCTTTTCTCTCACCTCTTTTCTACCCTTACTTCTTTCTTCTATTCTACTTTCCTCTACTTTTCCTTACGCCCGTTCACATACGCTCGTTCTTTCAACTTTCACCGTTTCGATGGAAGTCCTACGTTCTATTCTTTCTTTATTACGTATGTATTTATTATAGTTCTCTTGCGGGGTACACTAGGGACTCCCGCTCCCTCTACAATTCCTTTTTTCATTTGCTTTTTAATCTACTTGTTACTTATTCTATTTTCTTGATTTTTATCGCTCCTCTCCTCTTTCCTCTTTCGTTCCTTCCTTCCTCTCCCTTCCTCCTTCCCTCACCCCTTCCCATCTTCTTATCCATTCCTTCATCCATCCTTCCCCCTTGCCTTCCCCGTTCAGAATCCTTTTGATTTTCTCCCCTATACCCTCCTCTTCCCTCTTTTCTCCCTATTCCATTCCTCTTCCACATCCCTCTAGCACGTGCTCCCATCCTTCTTCCTCCCACCCACATATCTTACATTTCCTCTTTTCTTCATTTTCGCAGTACCTCCCTTCCCCCATTTCATTCCCCAGCCTAAACCTAATTATCCTTGTCCATTTTTCTTCCTTCCACCCTCTCTCTAGATATCCCGGTATCCCCTCTCTTGCTATCTCCTTATACCATTTATTGTATCTCGACTCTCTTATTCTTTCTCTCCTTTCCCTTCTCTGCTTCCCTTTTTTCCTCCTTTCTAATTCTCCATAATTTATTTCTCCTTTTTCCCTCTTTTCCTCTATTTCTCCTACCTCCATCCCTGATTCTTTCATGAACGCTTCCCTTTCCTCTTCCCATCCTCTGCTCTTCCCTCCATTTCTACTCCTCCTCCACGCCAACTCCCAACACTTCCTAGCCCATTCTCTACCTCCTTCCCTTCTTCTTAACCCTTTTTCGTATCCCCATGCCGTTCTCCCTGCTCCAATTTTTAGATTATCCCTTTTTAAATCTTCTCTTATCATGTAACCCGGTGTTACCCAGTCAACTCCCATTGTCCATCTCAGGTATCTTTCTTCCACTGTTTCCATCTTTTTACGTTCCCTCCAACCCCATATTTCTACACCGTAACTCATAACTATCCAAATTAGCGTATCGAACAGCCACACCCTTCTCTTCCAATCTTTTCCGAACACCCTTTTGCCTAGTCCCCATACCTGTCGCATCACTCTTCCCGCCTTTTTCACTCTGTCCTCTATATGTCCTTCTTGCCTCCCATTTTTTTTGCAACACGTATCCTAGGTATCTAAACTCTTTTACTTCTTCTATTTTTTACCTACCCCATCTCCATTCTATCTTTCTGTCCTTTCCTCCGCCCCTCCTAAATCTCATTACCTTCGTCTTCCCTATGTTCACTTCCAGGCTTTTCTACTTTACGTATTCTTTTAGGACCCTTAACATAGCCTTCATACTATCCTCCTCCTCTGCAATTAGAACTATGTCATCTGCATAAGCTAAGGTATGTATTTTTCCTACCCCTTCTATTCTTACCCCTCCTCCCGCCTTCGCTATCTTCTCCTCTATATCAGCTATCAGGCAATTGAACAGCATTGGGCTTAACGGGCACCCTTGTCTCACACCTCTCCCTGTCCAGAATTTTTCACCAAGGCTTTCTCCCACCCTTACTCAATTTATCGTTTCTCCATATATTCCCCTTATTCTTTCTATTAATCCTTCACTTATGCCTTTTTCCCTCATCTCCTTCCATAACACCCTCCTATTCACTCTATCGATGCTGCTTTAAAATCTACAAACGAAGCTATAACTTTCCCCTTCTCCTTTTCTATCCTCCTTCCCACCACAAAATTTAGTACGTATATGTTGTCTATCGTGCCTCTTCCCTTCCTGAACCCTGTCTGCCCTTCCGGTAATATTCCTTTTTGCTCTATTTTCTTTCTTTATTAAATACAGAACTTGAAATAGATATACCTCGTTTGCTTGTTCGCCCATTTTCATCATTGTGGTAACAAAAAAAAATACAAAAATAAATTCATTAAAATAATAATTAAATATAATAATAATAATAATAATAATAATAAGTCTCCCAAAATCCCACCTTTACGTCCGAGCTGAACACCTAGCTCACGTGGGAGACGGACACTGGTATAGTATTTATCCTATAAATACTTAAAACTTACCAGCTAACAAAGGGGGTAACCCATTCAAAATGGAGACACGATCGAAAAGAAAACGTATAGGGCCGCTTCCTGGGGGCGATCGCCAGGGCACACCTGGAGCCGATGCTGGGTGTCACAGCATGCGAACCATCGGCGGTGGGACACTGAACAGGCGGGTTCCCTCCGACAAGAATACTACAGCCGAGCAAACTTACGAAGAAGACAGACTAAATCCGACCCTGAATGTTGCGCGGGAGGTTTCTACCTTTTTACCCGCGTCCACCAAGGCCGGCAAACCACGAGCACGTATGAAATGGACCAAAGAAGTTAATATATTTATCATGCGTACTTACTTTTACATAACCAAACTTGAAACTGACATGACACTATATAGGCAACGGTTGCATGAACTTTTTGTACAAAAATATCCAGAAATTAATGTATCAGAACAAAGGATCTCAGATCAGCGAAGAACTATTGTAAGAAACAAACTTTTATCACACGAAGTACTTGAGCAGAGTAAAGAAGAAACACAGAGACAGCTACAGGAAAATCCAGGTGATGACAATACCAATAATAATAAAAACTTTACACCTATTCACACACCTCTATTAGACTCGCCAACGAGTACTAGGCCAATAGCTTCACAACACGATTATCTTTTAACACAAAACACACAAATAACACACTCGTACACACAAACGGAATCCATAACTATTACAATAGAAAACGACATTGAAACTTTAAATACGGATGATCCAATAACCCATTCAATCGACCAAAAAATTGAAAAAATAAAAGACAGTTTTCAAACAGCACTAATGCAATATGCCGGCATGGATCCAGTTCTCAGACCACAACTACCTAAACTAAAATATAGCCCGAATCTCTTCAAACTAGTCAATATTTTCAATCAGAGCATATTAGAACCTTTCATAACAGAAGAAACCAAATTCAAAGACTTACATACCATTATATACTGTACAGCCCTAGTTATATCGGAAAAATTAGGTTACAAAATTTCAGATCAGAGCAATCAAAATAATTTAAGAAGAAATAGACAAAAAAGGAAACCAGCATGGGAAGAAAGATTAGAGAGAGATATCGAAAAACTAAGAGCAGACTGTGGAAGATTGACACAATACATAAATAACAATAGATCTCACAAAGTAGTCCACAGAGTCGAAAAAATATTCAAAAATTATAGTACACATAGTAGACATGAAAGAAACAATAAAAACCCCGAAGAATTCCTAGACACTTTAAAACAAAAGTTAGCACTTAAAGTTCACAGACTTAAGAGATACAAAAAGACACAGCAGCGACAAAATACCAATTCAACATTTGCAACTAATGAAAAAATGTTTTATAGAAATTTAAATAAACCACTTAATAACCACACTACAGAAAATAACACAACAAAACCATCGAAAGAAGAACTAGAGACCTTCTGGACTAATATTTGGGAAACAGAAGTACATCATAATGACAAAGCACCCTGGATTACACATGAACAAAACGAGTGGAGTCAAATAGATGAAATGGACTTTCAAGAAATTACCGAACCAGATATAGTATTCATAACAAGCAAACTACAGAACTGGAAGTCCCCTGGAATAGATAAGATACACAACTTTTGGTATAAAAAATTACATATTACACACAAATGTTTAGCGAAAAATCTAACAGAAATAATACTAGGACAACAAGATATACCGGAATTTATAGCAACAGGAATAACCTACATGTTACCTAAGACTACCCATTCGCCACAACCATCACAATATAGACCTATTACATGCTTACCTACAATATATAAAATCCTTACATCGGCAATAACTTCAAAAATTAACAACCACATAGAACAGAATAACATAATGGCAGAGGAGCAGAAAGGGTGTAGGCGGGGCCACATGGGCTGTAAAGAACAGTTAATTATTGATTCCACTATACATAAACAGGCCGCAGCAAAAAACAAAAACCTGCATTGCACATACATAGACTATAAGAAAGCATTTGATAGTATTCCACACTCCTGGTTGATACAGATCCTACAAATATATAAAATTAACCCAAAATTAATAGACTTTTTACGTAACATAATGACGAAATGGAAAACCACACTACACTGTTCAGATATAACAACAAGGCAAATAAATATCAGAAAAGGTATCTACCAGGGAGACTCTCTGAGCCCATTGTGGTTTTGTCTCGCTCTTAACCCTCTGTCTAATCTACTCAATAGTAGCCGAGCCGGATATTGTTTTAAAAATAGTAAAGATGAAATACCAATCTCGCATCTCATCTACATGGATGATATTAAACTGTATGCTAAAACTGAAAAGGAAATGAAAACACTAGTAGAGTTAACAGCAGAATTTAGTAAAGATATAAATATGCAATTTGGTTTGGATAAATGTAAAGCAGTACACATAACCAAGGGCAAAATCCGGCCCGGTGACTACACACTAAATGACACCGACACTATCAATGCAATGGCACCAAGAGACCTCTATAAATATTTAGGATACAAGCAACTTAAAGGATTGGACCACACTAAAATTAAAAGCACATTAACAACAGAATATAAAAGAAGACTTAATTCCCTGTGCAAAACACAACTCACTGGAAAAAACCTCATTAAAGCTATAAATACTTTTGCAATACCAATACTCACCTACTCATTCGGCATAATAAAATGGAGTAAAACAGACATAGCACAAATAGAACGAACCACACGCACTACACTAACTAGACACAATTATCTCCATCCACGATCAGCAATAGAACGGTTGACTATCAAAAGAGAAAATGGAGGGAGGGGTCTAATTGATATTAACCACCTCTGGCAAAAACAAATTAATAAAATAAAAACATTTTTCCACACAAAATCACAAACAAGCCACCTACATAAAACTATAACTAAACACGACTTCAATTATACACCCCTAAACTTAAGCGAAGAAACCAGTATAGAAATAAATAGCGATATCAATAACCAGAATCAAAAAATTGAAGAATGGAAGAAAAAAGAACTGCACGGACGACATCCCCATGACCTTGAACAACCACACATAAACAAAATAGCATCTAACAAATGGCTTAAAATAGGCAGTTTATTCCCTGAGACCGAAGGATTCCTTATTGCCATCCAGGATCAAATAGTAAACACAAAAAATTACAGAAAATTCATAATTAAGGACCCAACAGCAACAAATGACAAATGTCGCAGATGCGGTACCCAATCGGAAACAATACAACATATACCAGGCGCTTGCACAACACTCACACAAACAGATTACACGCACAGACACAATCAAGTTACAAACGTTCTTCACCAAACACTCGCCATCAATCGTAAACTAATCGAAAACACAAACATACCATACTACAAATACAAACCCCAACCAGTTTTAGAAAACACCATATTTAAATTATACTACGACCGAGCCATTCTCACAGATAGAACTACACATTTTAATAGACCTGATATTACTCTTGTTGATAAACTTAATAAAACAACATATTTAATAGATATCGCTGTACCAAACACACACAACATTCAAAAAACAGTAAACGAAAAAATCACAAAATATGCAGACTTAAAAGAAGAAATTGTTAGAATATGGAAACAGGAGAAAGTTTACATCATCCCAATAGTACTGTCTACAACAGGAGTTATTCCCAATTCACTTCTGAATAGCCTCAAATTATTAGATGTTCAAGAATCACTATATATAACTTTACAAAAAGCCGTCATTCTTAATACCTGCCGCATTGTACGAAAGTTCATGCAAACCGAAGAATCCCAAGATGCTAGTCATAATACCCACACATAAAATTCAAACACACCACACTTTACATTACTTGGCAATAGCCCGTAATGTAAATTAAACTGGCTAACAAGCCAAGATGTAAAAACTCATAACAATAATAATAATAATAATAGTAATAATAATTTATTTATATTATAAATAAAATTATATATTTCATTATACGCTTCCACGAAGTGTTAAATTATACTTACGATTGTATTTAAGTAAAAACATCATCTCGAACGATAACTGTACACATACGTGTACGTTTGTTAATTTCTTATAAAATAAAAAACTAAAAGTAAATTTCTTTGCTACATTTCTACAAATTATTAAAACATAATATATTTAATATATCTGATGTTATTTTTATCAAATATTATCTAATATAATCCAATAACACTGACTGCCGAAAAATTACTTCACGCTTTTGTTACGTCTCTAACTGTACATCGGAATTAACATTATCAGTGCAGCCAAACCATAAAATTTTTAATTCTCTTGCTGAGGGATTCTGTAGTGAAGAAATTATTATCAAAGTTTTGTTCGTTTTATTATTTACAGTAATTATAATTATACAGTAATATTTACAGTAATTATAATTATAAAAAACTAAACGTCCACATATGTGGCCAAGGGCGTGAAGAGGTTAAGCATATTCCAGTAAATCATAAACATAAATTAAACCTTTCGTATTCAAGGATTTGGACACCTGCTCGCACGTGTTTTTACTTAGCAAAGCAGTCAAGCCACCGCTTGAACGACCGTAAAACCGCATCCAGTTATTTCAACAGGCGTAACCTTATCATAGACATCAACGGCACCCACAAAAATGGCAACATGGAGCGTTTGAAACCCGCATGTTTTGTTAAAAAGATTTAGGCAATGTAACTATAGATCTAGGAGATAACATTGCTCAAGACGCTCTACATGAATTAGCGCAAGAGAGCATTCCTGAAGCGCAAAGAACTAGTTAACAGCACGATGCTTCTCAAGAGGTCGTAGGGCACACTGCGCCTCTGCGAATGTTAAGAAACAGAAGCATGTACCTAGCATATTAAGTCGCAGGCCAGTTAAAAAAACTGAGCACTTAGTTTCTATCCTACAAACTAAACGTCCTGAGCTTAAGATTTATACCGCAAAAAAGCAAATCACGTTTAGTCAAAACTTAGGGCAATAGGGTTACAAAATTGTTATGTCGGTTACTCAACGTCCTAAAAGACTTAAAAGTATAACTAATATACAGGGTGTCCCACGTAACATGCTCACCTGTTTTATTTCTAAAGCACGCATCGTATGAAAAAGCTTTTTTTTTAGATTTGTATCGTTCCAAGGGCTGCATTATCGGATACATTTTCTTTTTTTGGTGGAGGCATTTCGGAGATTTCAAGGACAACTTCATTTTTTTAAATGGGACCCTATGTTTTTTATATTAAGATCTGAAAGAGCGTGATATTTTCACTAAAAAAGTACTGATTTGTATGACTTGTGAGTCTTTTAATTAACGAGTAATTTCACTTTGTTTCAAGAACATACTCTCTGCGTAATATTAGGTCAGAGATTCGTACTTATCACAGATTTCTGTAGGACAGCGTGATTTTTACATGACTAAGTTTATCAACACACATATGCAGTACACTGGTATCAACATAATGTTTGAACTGATGTCTATCGACATTAATGCAATGCTGCAGTTTACTAATGAGGAAACGAACCTAACTCCTTTAGACTATTTTTTGTGGGGCTATTTGAAAGACGTAGTGTACTTTGAACCACCAACTGCAATCGGGCAGGTTGTCACCACGATACTCAAACCAACCGGGCAGACCTTCCATCATGCCGAGGCTGGACAACAACAGCGGCGACGACGAGGCTGACGAGATGCACCGCAGCATCTCGACCGCTAGAACATCCTTTGAGAAGACCTACACAGATGTGTTACGTCTCGACTTTGTCAATCGAAGTTTTTTAAAAGCTATTTTCCCTGTTTTTAGGCACTCTGCATTCACCGAGTATACCCGGGGACCAGGAATCTTATTTAGAACTGTAAAAAGTAGTAGAAGGAGATGTCACTTACCTTTAACGTTGTCAGGACGGTTGGATGAGCGGCTAAAAGGGGCGTTAATTTGGCGGAGTCTCTGGACGAGCTGGTGAAGCGCTGCCGAACAATTCAATGCAGACCTTTTGCTGATGCGTGAGGGCTTGTCCGGTATAGACTTCGTAGCGAGGATCTTCTATAGAGACGTCTTGGCGGACGGCACGAAGTTCTTCTGTAGTAGGCAGTTCGTTCGGAAGTAGGCGGTATGGGCGACGAGGAAAGTCGTCGGATGAGCGCGGAGGGTATGCGGCGGAAACTCCGTGGATTTTCTGGTGAACTTCCCGGCGTATACGGAACTTTCTTCCGGCGCGACGGGTTTTAGGCATGAATATTGGGTAGGAGATTGAGGAAGAATTATCAGTGCCGGACGTCCGCAGTACTCGATAATTCGGAGAGGATAAGTTAAGAATCACTAGTGCGGGGCAGCCGCAGAACTCAGCGATTCAGGTAAGAGATGAAGAACCAATATATTCAGCTAGGCCGAAGTATACTGGGTGAAGCGATTCAGTGCGGGGCAGCCGCAGAACTCGAATCCTATAAGGTAGCGGAACGTAGAGGGTCGAATTAAAGACACTGGCTCTAAGTTAAAAGTAAGAAATATATTATAAGACTCAGTGAATACAGTGAATACAGTGACGGCGTACCGATGTGATACAGAGTAAGAGCAAAAAGATACTACTCAAGGGACGCGCAGGTCCGACTTATATAGGGGTTTTAGACAAAGGTTTTAGATGGGGAGCATAGGTTCCTTCTTGGAACTATTGCATGCGTAATGTTTACAAAAAACGCAGTCCTAATCAGGTCAGCTTATCTTTATGACATCTTTAAGAGCTGACGGGTGACTCACGGCCCCCACTCTAGTTCGAGATGGTTTGACCTTCGCACTGGTGACGCTGGATAGAGGTGATTCTCAATAGATGGCGGTACTTATACTATTGTCGGTAAGTTGGTAACTTATCATTGGTAGCTTATCTTTGGTAACTTATCGATTGTAGATAACTTATCGACTGTAGGTAACTTATCGACTGTAGATAACTTATCGACTGTAGGTAACTTATCGTCTGTAGGTAACTTATCGACTGTTGGTAATGACTGTCGGTAACGGTATATAACGGTGGTCGGTAACAGGTTATGTTGGTAATGTATCGACGTAGTGGAAAAAGTAGTAAACGCAGCGGGTACATATATAAAATTAGGAGTATATATGACGGGAGAATATATAATGAATATATGAGAACGCAGTGAATATACATATGTGTTAGATAGAGTCCGTTTTAGCTGTAATATGTAAGATACGCGAATATTATAGAGAGAGGCGGTAATGATAGTTATACTGGTATTGAGGAAAAAGACGGGCGTGTATCGGACGTCACAGATGCGACCTAAAAACATTAGAAAGTTAAGAAGGATTAGTGTTGAAAACTTCCAACATTTCTTACAGAATGGATGAGGAAGCTTTCCCTGTTTGAACTAATCGCGTTTCGGCCAAATTTTCTTAACCCACCAACAAAATTAATTAAACAATTTCACTTTATGTCGAGTGTTGTTGCAACAGGA
Source organism: Hedychridium roseum (assembly GCA_963989215.1). Lineage (NCBI taxonomy): Eukaryota > Metazoa > Arthropoda > Insecta > Hymenoptera > Chrysididae > Hedychridium > Hedychridium roseum. The sequence goes on along the minus strand of OZ022310.1, from coordinate 2,827,872 downwards.
TATATTTCGGTGCAAGAAGTTAAATATTTGCATTAAGGAAATATTCTTGTTGCGCATAGTGAGTGGGCGTGTCAATAGTTGGTTGGCACGACGCGCTCTACGTAAATGTATGTATTCGTGTAGATAGATGTTTTGTATAATGTAAATATTATACAAATGAAATACTTAAGTTCCTGCGCATATTGTAATATCGTCGAGTCGTTGATTCCCTGTAAAAATTATTCGAGATAATTATATAACATTATGTAATTACTTACCTTGGACGTTGAGATGATGTAACAATCTTTTAAACATTGATATTTACCTAAGAAACGAATTTTATACTTACCTGTGGAAAACTGCACCGAAGAATTACCTTGCGCCCTAAGCGAAACCTGAAATATAAAGAAAATAATAATTAGTTACCTTCTGTAAATTGTTAGCAATATAGGTATCGATCGTACTGAATAATTTACCGAAGCATCACCCAAGAAAAGATATTTGGTTGATGCAAATTACAAATGTAGTTAATAATGGAACTTATTGTACAAATACCATACGTACTTTTTTACATGTGCTCTCAAACAGATTTAAGGGGTGAAATTCACCCTCAAAGTTAAGCATGAAAAGCGGTGTTTGTGCAGTTTTACATAGGAGTGTCTCTATTGCAACCAAACCTACTTTGAAACATTCCTTACGTGAAATGATGAAATTCACATATCCATCTTTCAATGCACCCCTATTGCAAGGGGATGAACCACCCTCTGAAAATTTTCATTTTAGTATGAAAAAAAAATTAATTATTCGATTTTAATGAAACAAAAACCACTTACTTAATGAAACTTAATGAAACAATCACTTAATGAAACAAAATGAAAAAAAATTGTAGAGCGAGGAAAAACAAAGTTGACCAGTTTTTGTATTTTTCGAAAAAAACAATTTTTAAGAGGAAAAACACGTCTTCAAGTCTGTTCTCCAAATGTTAAAATAATTCTGATTAATTTTAATTGTCGGAGACCTCTTATACACTCACCTATATGCTTGAAAAGAAGACATCATTAAATGCAGACTCGTCTTTGTTGGTTTTCTTGTGATTCATTGTCTCTGCATGTATTAAAGTATACTATTTTTGTTGGAAGTATTATAATTTATTTTATTTCAGGCATTATCAAGGTGTAATATACACTTCTGTAGTTAACACATTTTTGGTTTGCTGTTCCTAAAAAAAGTTTATGCGTAATGCGCAGATGAGTAAAGAATGTCATCACTGACATATTTATCTCGGTGTCTCTTTGTGATGCCCTCTGGCTGTTTTATAATCTCAAAATTTTTAATCTCTCATTGTCAGTTTTACAAGGATGATCAAAGTTTGCTTACTTATCTCAATATTCTTTTAATATTAACCTTTTGTACAGCCTTTAAGTGAACGATTATTTACAATGCTTTCGAGTCTGTATCAATTCTGCCTGATTGTGAGTGAGGAAAAGAGGATTATTACATTTCTCATGAATATAATAAACACAATTAATCTCTGTAATCGTTAATTTTGTTATTAATTGTTTGTAAATACACGTTAATATTTCAATTATTCAATAAAAAACATATGTAGAAATATGCATTCTTACATTAAAAGTTTTTTTTTCATTGTCATTATATTACGTTGAAATTTCATTTTCTCTCTTATGAAACTAATGTCTGTATTCTGACAATGAGCAATGGCGATATTCTGTGAAAACATGTTTAAAACACGGTAATTTTTTACACCAAGAACATCTTACTACAGCGATATTCGTACACACTGCGATAGCGAAAATGTCCCAAAAGCAAATTCGACCGGATTTTCGAAATTTTCTGGTCGTTTGTCTATGTATTCACTTTTCAACCAAGAATATAGGAATAAATTTTGATATCTTGGAGGTGATAACTGGTTATGATCAAGGGATTGTAATTTTATTGTGTTGATTCTCAAGTGTAAGTTTATGTCGTAATAAAGAAACATGACACTGTCTGGAAAGTGTCTAACATAATTCATCCATATTTTGAATCCGAAAACGTCAAGTGGCTGAATTTTTCCAGTTGTGCCCTTTGGTATAATCATTGGGATGATTTGCTTATCAATTGGGGAAAGATGGCTAACAGCTTGTGGGCAATGTCCACTGTATGAATCTGCTGAATCTGAAATCTTCAGCATACCAGAAATGAGCTTCAGAAGTGGAACCCTTTTTTTTTTGACGACGGGAAAATCTTCGAAAAGATCCCCACAGGCCCCGGGGAGGGACTGGGGGGCATGTGAGATTCTTACCCACTAAAAACCCGTCGGATGGCTATTCTCAGGTGCATGCTGGGGGCCCCCGCGAACTACAAAGTATTACTTCCGGGAACCCCCGCATCTATCCTAACCCAACGAGTCGTAAGAGTTTAACGTGTCGCACCTGCCTTGCGACTTAATCCACACGGCCCCCATGGGCGCGGGATCCAGATAAGCTCGATCAGCGCGCGCTCGCCGAGGCGTAACGCTACCTGCGCTATAGGCGTAACGATTCTGGGTGTAAGCCCGTCATCATCTCTGGTCGCAGCTGTGAACCGCAGCTTACTCGTCGAGACACACGGTTTCTAGCCCGCAATGTGGGCTTTTAACCACTGCCACCACGATGGTCCTACCCATCACCGGAGGCCAGGATCCCATCCCGGAGGCCCCTCCGACTCCCGTGGTACCGTTTATCCTCTGGTATGAGCACCAGTGAGGATCTTGCACACCTCGGCACCGGCAACCAGCTCGGGTATTCCGGGTTCGCCAAGCCCGTAATATGTCTCTAAAGGGACAGATCCCCTGGGGGGACCTATCCTAACCTACGGGGGGAGGGGAAATTCCTCGCCCGACAAAACGAGCACCTATCTTCGATGAGGGAGTGGCCATCGCCCCCCTCACCCGCCCCCAAATAGGGAGCGGAGCCGAGAGCCGCGTCCCAGCACGGTGATTCCCGACTCCCGGGGCCTAAGCCCCAAAAACGTCCCGCGACAGGAGGGTGATAGAGGTGGGCCCACGGAGGGAGTTACGTTCCCCCACGTGAGATACTACCCCCGGCCCTCCCGCCGAGGATTATCCGACGACGGGCGCCCCCCACACACAACCCCCCTGCGCTCCCGCTCCGCCGCCTCCTTCTGGGACATGACTGTCTCACAGAAGGAGGCGACGGCCTTCCATTGTTTCTCCCGCCCAGCATGGCCTGTAGTAGTGCTGGGAGGAAAAAATTCCTCCCCACACACCTCACGAGGACACGGCGCTCTTCGCACCACGCTGGGCAAACTGTCAGCGTGTGGTGCGCCGTGTCATCGTGGCCGTCCTCGTAGTGGTGGCACTGCGCCGTGCGCTCCTTTCCGATATGACGCAGGTACTCACCGAAACATCCATGTTCGGTAAATACCTGCGTCATCCGAAAACTGAGCTCGCCGTAACCCCTCTCCGTCCATGCGCGAAGAAGGGGTTTGGTGGCCTCGGCGACGCGTGCCCCTGACCTAGTGTTTGGGGTGAGAAGGGATCTTTCCCATTCCTCTAACACGCGCCGCCGAGCTTAACAGCAAATCGCAAACTCGACGCTGGGGGTCAAGACAACTCCCCTCCTCTGGAGCTCTCACCGGTGGACATAAACATCTGCCCGTTCGACGGTGAGGAACTCCAGGGGGGTGGGGGGGACCAGCCAGGGCCGAGGGTGCCTCGCCCGACATGGTCCTATACCCCCGTGTGATTCTGACGGTTACCAGTCTTTGGATACGACGCATTAATAACAGGATGCGCCGGTCCTCCAGTATGGCAGCCGCCCACACGGGGGCGCCGTACAATACGACGACTAGGACGGTGCCGGCGTACAAATGTCGCACTCGGCCGCCAGGACCCCCAAGGTTGGGGAGGAATCGATTTAAAGCCGACGCCACACCCAGCGCTTTGGGAGCCAGACGACCGAAGTGCGGACCAAACTTCCAAAAACCATCCAACTGAAGGCCCAGATACTGCATCTGAACCTCCACCGCGACGAGTTGTCCATCGGCATTAGTACACGGTGTATGAACCGGGGGGAAGGACAGATCTTAAAACGCGGTCGTACGCGCGATTCCACAGGAGCGGGCCAAGGACTGACCCCTGTGGAACCCCGCATGTTACCTCCCTTCGACCAACAACACCAAACTTTGTCGGGAACGAAAGAAATCTTTCCCGGAAACAGTCCCGGATTACCTCCACAAGTTACCGGGGGAAGCGGTAATAACGCATCGCTTCCCCTACTGCCTTCTAGGGCAGGGTGTTAAACGCATTTGAAATATCCAAAGAAATTGCTAAACACATCCCGGGAGTGCTAAACACTCCCGGGCCTACCCGGGATAATTGCTAGACCAGGCGGTTGGCAATTACTCTCTCAAAGAGCTTGCCCGCCTCGTTCAGCAAACACAAAGGCCTATAGGCCGAAGGGGTGCCCGCTGGTCTGCCCTTCTTTGGGAGAAGGACGACCCTGGCTAGTCCCCACTCTCGGGGAAAAATTCCCCGCCTGAGACAGCTCGTGAACAGCTGCCTCAGGCGGTCCGACACGAAGGCCAAGGTCAGAGCTATGACACGGCCAGGTACACCGTCGGGGCCGGAGGCCTTGCGGCGACCCCCAAGCTTACCGGCGGCCCTGGCCAGCTCCTCCTGAGTTACCCCCAGGTTCTCACCAAACATCTTCCCCAGAGGGGGGAGGCTCCAATCCAAAGTGGCACTCTCCCGGTCCTCCGGGAAGAGAGTGCTCAGCACATGTTCCAGGACCTGACGGTCCATGGACTCTCTCTCTGGGGACATCCTACGCTGAAGTCTACCCAAAACCATACGGTACGGGCATTCCCAGTGATCGGAGTCAAGGGAGGCTAATAATTCCTCCCAAGCCGTGACCTTGGCCTTCCTAATAGCTACTACGAGGTCGCACCGTGCAACACGGTGCGCCTCGTAGCTCTCCGCCGTCCTCCTGGCTCCCCCGCTTCTAAGAACGCGGGTGAAACGACCCCTGGTGGCTGTCGCGATGCGCCGTAACTCGGCTATTTCATCACAGACTGGGCAGCGGCTCTGCTGACAGGGGTTAGAGAGTCGAATCTCAATATACAAATGATCCTGTCACGATGCGTGCGGCAGTGGGTGTGGCAAAAGATAAATCCATAATGGACTCCCCCTGTCGCCACACGCACGTACTAGCATTTCCCGTATTTAATAAACATAAATTAAGAGCCGCTGCCCATTATTCAACGGCCTCGCCCCTCGCGTTCCGCCTTCGGGAACCCCAATACTCTGAATAAACATTGAAGTCTCCGGCAACAATAACTGGACGAGGTGCAATGCGACGGACAATGTCCGCCACACCGAGGTGTGGATGCGGATAATACCGACTTACGTCCCACCTTTGTCTTCTGCTCCATCGTCTTTTTCACCACGGAGAGAGTAGAAGACGGACCAACATCAATTTGCGGGACCTGGGAAACATCAATTTGCGGGACCTGGGAAACACCAAGGGCCCGGAATTTCTCGGCGACAATGCGAGTCTTCTCCAAAATGTTTTCGGAGATGTCCCGCGTCGCACACTCTTCCCTGTCCGAAAACCTCGTCGCCCTCGCGGGCGAACGTACCCGGGGGGGTGACGGCGAAGCGCAGCGTCTAACCGGGGAGCGTGGCGGTCGCGCACCCGGGGGGTGATACATGAGGTGCTTTTCCACACCTCAATTCCTCCACCATCATATGAAGGTGCTTATTTTGCATCCGGAGGGATTGTAGTTCCCTCCGGAGTTCCTCCATCTGTCCTGCTGCCCCTGAGTCGTTAGCTCTCAGGGTGAGCGTGGTCACAGCGACCTTAATCGCAGCGGCCGCCTCATTCAGCTTCCTGACCAGATCACCCTTCAGGTTTCAGGAGCATGCCGCCACTTTCTTGATGGCGTCAATGTGTACCAACAGCTCGGCACCTGTAGTCGGCGTTGGGGCCATCGACATTTCCTCCATGTACCTGCTCTCTGACATACGGCCGTAGAGGGAGCAGGTATTGAGGGGTCAAGAACATACTCAACCTCCTTTTCTTCCTTCTCTCGCTTTGTGCGCGCCTGTTCTGCTTGCTTGCGGGCAAGCAGGCCAACACCTAGGCCGATCGTAGCCGGCCTGCCCCTCTTCCGCTTGGCAGGAAGAGGGCCAGCACCAGAGCCATCAGACTCCGGCTCATCGACGGGGTTGAGGCAGATAGCCATCTCCCCAACGACGGACACGAGGGACGCCACCGAGGACGCCCTCGACAGGGATTTCGCCCCTGACGAGGGCGGCCCGGCCGTACCCACCTTCCCAATACTGTCCCCGATATTAGGAGACTTGAAGCGAGTCAGGTCAACTCGCTCTACTCTCACAACAGCCAATTTGGCTGCCCTACACTTGGCGATTGCGGGGCCAACCACTGTGCTCGCCTTGGACACAGAGGTTGTTCCATCCTCGGATGCAGTAATATTTTTTAAATTGTCGTCTATGCTAGTCGTATCAAAAATATTACGACGGCTCGGCCATCATGGCAGCCCATCCGCAGATGGGCATCTATCCCCGTCGGTAAAAAATCCCTAATTACGCGTGCGAAAGCCGAGAAGCGGTTTGTTGGGTGACCAACCCTATTCGCTCGAAAAGACTCTACAAAAAACGGTTACAAAAAATATTGATGCGAAAAGTTTGCCCCTCGGGGCAGCCTTACAGTTCCGTTTATTACGCCGCAGAGGTCAGGTACTGACATAGCTGTACACCCCGGTCACGGGATTACTGGTCCCGCTTGATTAGTCTCCACGGAAATATCCATCGACAATCCGGCCGCATCTCATTCACACACTCACATTCACACAACGCCGACGCCGCCGGAGGGGAGCATGGACCCAGGCCCATGACTCACCCCCAACAACGCCGGCTCGGGCTCGCTTAGTTCACTGCCCCCCCGAAAGGTTTCGGCTTAAGGCTCCGCACCACAACAAGATGGAGCCCACGCGGAGGAGAAGTGGGACCCACTCTAACTCACTCTAACCCACTTACAAAATTGCCCACAGCCAATGCTGATACACACTCGATAGCGTTGTAAATAATCGTTCACTTAAGGGCTGTACAGAAGGTTAGTATTAAAAGAATATTGAGATAAGGAAGAAGGCTATTGCCATCCTTGCAAAACGGAGAGATTATACATTTTCTATAAATTGTATTATAAATGTATAAATTTGTTGCATCGACAATTGCCGATTATTAATATCTATATACATATATCCTAACGGCGGTTCTAGCACACCAACCAAGTATGTATGCAGTCGGGCATTACATTACCGCACATTGCGCATTAACTTTTTTTAAATACAGCAAACCAAAAATGTATTAACTACAGAAGTGTATATTACACCTTAATAATGCCTGAAATAAAATAAATTATAATACTTCCAACAAAAATAGTATACTTTAATACTTACGTGTATATGCGGCACATGCACAGACAATAAATCACAAGAAAAACAATAAAGCAAGCCTGAATTTAATGATGTCTTGTTTTCAGGCATACAGGTGAGTGTATAAGAGGTCTCCGGCAATTAAAACCAATCAGAATGATTTTAACATTAAGAGAACAGACTCATACTTGAAGAAGTGTTTTTCCTCTTAAAAACTTAAAAATTGTTTTTTTCGAAAAATACAAAAACTGGTCAACTTTGTTTTTCCTCGCTCTACAATTGGGTTTTTGTTTCATTAAAATCGAATAATTAATTTTTTTTTCATACTAAAATGAAAATTTTCAGAGGGTGGTTCACCCACTTGCAATAGGGGTGCATTGAAAGATGGATATATGAATTTCATCATTTCACGTAAGGAATGTTTTAAAGTAGGTTTGGTTGCAATAGAGACACTCCTATGTAGAACTACACAAACACCGCTTTTCATGCTCAACTTTGAGAGTGAATTTCACCCATTAAATCTGTTTGAGAGCACATATAAAAAAATACGTGTCTCTTATTTTTCGATGGACTACAACATATCACATGCATAAGAAAATAGAAGGCGGTCACTTCGCAACATTTCCTTGTCTGTACCTTGAACAATCCGGTTTTAGGGGCAAATTAGAGTCGAAACTATCAAATAGTAACTCCGATAACAAGACTAATAATCGGACCAATGCCACCCCCGTCAAACCGGGCCTAGTGTGTTTTAACTGCAGGGAGCCGTGACACCCTTACATGAAATGCCCCAAACCACTTGTGAAATGTACTTTGTGCAACAAATTTGGTTACAAAATGGAAAACTGTAGGTCTAAACCAGAAGACGGGAATACCAAAAATGATCCAGAGTATAAAACTATGTGCATATCGATTTCTAATACGAATTCTAAATTTAATAAGCGGGTGACCATTAACGGCTTGCCGATACAGGCATTTGTAGATGTTGGCAGTTCAGTTTATCTAATAAAGAAATCAAGTCTGCCAACCCTGCGATTGAGTTGCGATAATACCTTTATGCCGCTGAAGGGATTTGGCAACGAAATTGTACACTCGTTAGGAACTTCGACGTTAGGAACGTTAGGAACGTTAGGAACTTGGAGGTTGATGAGTTACAGGCAAACGCAAGTTTTCAGGTGGTTGATGACCAATTTCTTGAAGTACCTGTATTAATAGGCCAGTCGTTTACGGAGCAACATGTCGTCGTTTACAAAAACTCTAAAGAATTGAAATTTTCCGATATTGGTAGTGAGATGCCCTTTGTGAGTAGTGAAATAGACGAAGATAGAACAGTGAGGATTATAGTTGCGTCTAACATTCGTCTGAATGGTCCGGCTACGATAAAGGTTTACACTAAACCACGAATTGATGGGAATATTCTAGGAGAATAGGAAGGGTTATAGGTACGCCTTCCGAGCAATGCATGGTATATGATGGAGTGTATCAAAGTTCTAAGGGAGTAACTAAAATTTGTGTTGCTCCTATTACTTCACAAATCCACTTGATAATGGGAGCTATCCTCGGTCGTGCCACGAAAATTCATCTTGTCAATTGTATTGTGGGCCCCAACTCCGAAGAGATAGAGCCGGAACGTAAAGATTTTGATCAAAGTATGATTTGCGTGAGGGAGAAAGCTGACGAACACGACGGACAAAGACTATTGAGTATATTACAAAAGTACAAGCACTGTTTTGCGTTTTCGTTAAAAGAATTGTGTGACGTCCGATACACGCCCGTCTTTTTCCTCAATACCAGTATAACTATCATTACCGCCTCTCTCTATAATATTCGCGTATCTTACATATCACAGCTAAAACGGACTCTATCTAACACATATGTATATTCACTGCGTTCTCATATATTCATTATATATTCTCCCGTCATATATACTCCTAATTTTATATATATACCCGCTGCGTTTACTACTTTTTCCACTACGTCGATACATTACCAACATAACCTGTTACCGACCACCGTTATATACCGTTACCGACAGTCATTACCAACTGTCGATAAATTACCATCTGTCGATAAATTACCAACTATCGATAAATTACCTACAGTCGATAAGTTACCTACAGTCGATAAGTTATCTACAGTCGATAAGTTATCTACAATCGATAAGTTACCAAAGATAAGCTACCAATGATAAGTTACCAACTTACCGACAATAGTATAAGTACCGCCATCTATTGAGAATCACCTCTATCCAGCGTCACCAGTGCGAAGGTCAAACCATCTCGAACTAGAGTGGGGGCCGTGAGTCACCCGTCAGCTCTTAAAGATGTCATAAAGATAAGCTGACCTGATTAGGACTGCGTTTTTTGTAAACATTACGCATGCAATAGTTCCAAGAAGGAACCTATGCTCCCCACCTAAAGCCTTTGTCTAAAACCCCTATATAAGTCGGACCTGCGCGTCCCCTTGAGTAGTATCTTTTTGCTCTTACTCTGTATCACATCGGTACGCCGTCACTGTATTCACTGTATTCACTGAGTCTTATAATATATTTCTTACTTTGAACTTAGAGCCAGTGTCTTTAATTCGACCCTCTACGTTCCGCTACCTTATACGATTCGAGTTCTGCCGCTGCCCCGCACTGAATCGCTTCACCCAGTATACTTCGGCCTAGCTGAATATATTGGTCCTTCATCTCTTACCTGAATCGCTGAGTTCTGCGGCTGCCCCGCACTAGTGATTCTTAACTTATCCTCTCCGAATTATCGAGTACTGTGGACGTCCCGCACTGATAATTCTTCCTCAATCTCCTACCCAATATTCATGCTTAAAACCCGTCGCGCCGGAAGAAAGTTCCGTATACGCCGGGAAGTTCACCAGAAAATCCACGGAGTTTCCGCCGCATACCCTCCGCGCTCATCCGACGACTTTCCTCGTCGCCCATACCGCCTACTTCCGAACGAACTGCCTATTACAGAAGAACTTCGTGCCGTCCGCCAAGACGTCCCTATAGAAGATCCTCGCTACGAAGTCTATACCGGACAAGCTCTCACGCATCAGCAAAAGGTCTGCATTGAATTGTTCGGCAGCGCTTCACCAGCTCGTCCAGAGACTCCGCCAAATTAACGCCCCTTTTAGCCGCTCATCCAACCGTCCTGACAACGTTAAAGGTAAGTGACATCTCCTTCTACTACTTTTTACAGTTCTAAATAAGATTCCTGGTCCCCGGGTATACTCGGTGAATGCAGAGTGCCTAAAAACAGGGAAAATAGCTTTTAAAAACTCGATTGACAAAATCGAGACGTAACAGTTTGATATAAGTTGAATTCGCAAATATTTAGTTTGTTGATATGTTGGGAAATGTGAAATTTAATACAATTGTTTAGGATCGAGCTACGAGTCAATGACTTTTTTTTTATAAGGTGAAAATGTTTTCTAATGGATTTACAGGATAAGGAGTCAGGAATTGCCATAGTTTTGGTTAAAAATCGAAAGCAAAGTAATTTGACTCTTTCTTTTATGAGTGTAAGCTTAGCTTCAGCGACGAGGATGTTAGACGGTGTACTGACGCGGTAACCCAGAGCAAACCTAATGGCAGCGTATTGTATTCGTTCTAATTTTAGAGCGGCGTGTTTAGGTTTTGGAAAATATACGAAGCAACCATAGTCAATAATCGAAAAAGCTTTTGTAGAGAATGAGTAAAGTCTCGGGGTTGGAGCCCCACCAGGTGCCCCGTAAATATTTAATTAAATTGAGCGCTGATGTACATTTCCTTTTAACTGAGTATGTTTGCGGGTTGAAAGATAATTTATAATCAAAGACAATGCCCAGAAACTTGACTTGATTGACAGATTTGATGTTCTGATTATCAACTTTGATTTCAAGTGAACCAGGAGGGATTTTTTTATTGTTGAAGTGGATCAGTTGGGTCTTAGAGGGAGTGAGATCTAATCCGAGGTAGAGTAAGGAGTCCTTAATCTGTTGGATGTTCTTTTCGATGGTCTTTTTACCTCTTTCTGCCGAGGAGAACTTTGTGTAGAAGGCTATATCATCCGCGAACTGAGAAACAGAAATAAGTCTCGAGACACTGTCAGTGATTTTAGAAACGTACAATATATACAAAAGGGGACTCAGAACGCCGCTCTGAGGGACCCCTTTGTGCACAAGCCTAAATTTATCGTTCTGAGCAACAGTTTTAATTAACCTTTCGTGAGACAGAAACTTGACGAGTTTTAGAATTCTTGTGGAGCATCCTAATTCTGCGAGTTTGGTGAGCAAGATGTCTACGTTGACGTTGTCGAAAGCTCCAGCGACGTCCAAGAATGCAGCAACAACTTCCTTTTTTTCAGCAAATGCTTCTTCTACTTTCAGTGTGAGGTTAACAAGATTGTCTGCACAGGATTTGCTTGATCTGAAACCGTGTTGACTATCAGACAGCAGGTTGTTGTGCTCGGACCACCACTGCAGTCTGTTCTTAACCAGTGTATCGAAGAGTTTGCTCAAACAAGAGGTCAGAGTAATGGGTCTTAGGCTGATCCCATCGGCCTTTTTAATGAAGTGAACAAATGAAAGTTTCCAACTGCTAGGATAACAGCTTTCATGAAACATTTGATTGAATATGTCGAGTAAGATAAGCTTAATTTTGATTGACAAGCTTTTTATTATGCCAAAGTCAATCCCATCAATTCCCGAAGCAGATTTGACTGTTTTGGAAGTGAGGACAGCGTTGAATTCACTGAACATGAAGGGAGCATCAAAGAATTCGTTGTCCTGTGCTGAAGGCAGCCATGAGGGATCCGATTGAACCCAAGGAGGGCTAATTTTCTCAAGAGCTTGATTTATTCTGTCTTTATCTTGTAAATTTTCAGCAGAGGAGAGGGGATTGGTTTTAATCCATCTATTTTTGAAGATTTTGCATTTGTTCCAAACGTATTTTCTGTCGAGGTGGAAATTAATTGTCTCAGCGAATTCTCGAAAACATTGTCTTTTCTTGAGTTTGAAAGTTCTCTTGGCATTGGAGCAAGCTTTGTTGTAAAGAATTAGATCGGCAAGGCTGTGCGTATATTCCCATTTTCTGAAAGCAGCTCTTCTCAGACGTTTGACTTTGTTACAATTATCGTCCCACCAGGGAACGGGGTTCTTTGACTTCTTCTTGTCTTTTCTAGGGTTCCTTTTTGGCGTGGCCTGGTTGATACAGTCTGTTATGAGCTTGACAAGTTGATCATATTTATTATTTGCAGCAAGCTGCTCATATTGTGAAGAGAGGAGGTAGTCATATTTTTCGTTCATCAACTCCGAGAATTTGGACCAATCGATTCTGACCGTTGTGATTTTAGATGATTTTTTCTGGTAGTAAGATTTTTCGGAGTCAACGTTGATGGATATGGGGTAATGATCTGATCCCCAGGTTTCGTCACTGACTTTGACGTGGATTTTGTCAGATACATCTAGAGAAGACAGAACTAGATCGAGATTAGATTTGATGCCTCTACGAATATCTAAGTGAGAGTAAGAGTCTTCGTTATGTAGGAGAAGATTGTGGCTGTCGATGGATTTGGCAAAGAACTTGCCATTTCGGTCAGTGTGGTTTGAATTCCAGATGACATTATGAGTATTGAAGTCACCAACGAGAATGCAGTTGTTTGTTTGAGTATTTGCCATGATCGTGTCCCATTGGGTTTGACTGAGGGCATGTCCAGGAGTTCGGTAGCAGACAAGTAGGGTAATGACTGGTTTGATATTGTTGACCAGGATGCCGCACATTTCCACTGACGGAACAGGTGAAACAACGTTTGGTATTTCTAAGAATGCAAGACTTTTTCTGATGAATAAAAGGATGCCTCCTCCCCTAGCTCCTTCCCTGTCCTTTCTAAAAGTAACAAATCCTGGGATGTGTACTCTGTCTATTTTAGTCAACCAGGATTCAACACTGATGAAAATATCGAAACTGTCCTTAATGCTTAAAATTTCAGGTATGCGTTGAAGAATACTCCTAGTGTTCCAAAATATAATTCTGAGGTTGGAATGTGTTTTTGGATTTGTATTTACTTCGTGAGACATTGTGAAGAGTGTTGATGTTTAGAAGAGATATAGAGTGGAATGTAGAAAGCTGCAGTACATGAATTAGCTTGAGCTGGTTTTAGTTTTTATTTTGCTGGGATCAGTATTTTTTTTTCTTTTAGAATAACATTAGTTATCTAGGGTTTGTTTGCTTGATTCTAAATCTTCAGTGGACCTCAGTTCGTCAGGAGAGATACAGTCCAGATTGGGGTTCATTAGTTTCTTTTTAATTCGTGTAATGCGATTCTTCATACTGTTAGTCACAAGGGGATAAACTTCGGTAAGCATATTGAATAGTTGTGTGGAGCTAATTGTGTATTTGTCAACAATATCTTTGATGTCTACTTGACCTCGAGTGTCATAAATGAACTGGGAGAGTTCGTGAAAATTAAGAGGATAGGAATTAACTTTATCAGTGAAGACGTCTTTGGCAGTTGCTAATTGGCTTTCAATGTCTGCTTTGGAGTATTCTCTAAGATGTGAAGTTTTTTTAGTCTTCTTTCTAGCTTGTAAATTTTTTGAGTGTAGTTCGTCTTCAGATGTAATTGTATCAGGTTTCCGTAGAATGTCAGCGCTGCTCGCGCTGAGAGATACAGAAAGAGGTCTTTTCATTGTAGGGGGAGGAGGCATGATATCCGTGTCAGATCGAATTAAAGGTGGATACGACTGCGAGGTGAGTCCAAGCACGGCTGCTTGAGAAGGGCTGTGGTCGCTAGTCTCATTCTCAGTTACTATATTTTTACAGTGTTTTGCGACGTGTCCCTCTTCTTTACAGAGAAAACAAGTTAGCTTATTTGATGATAGGTAGATCCAATAGGGAGTATTATCGAATGTAATCTGGAGACTGGAGGGTAATTTTTCGACGTCATCTTGTTTGATGTATGTTTGTCTGCGGAAACTTCCAACGTGAGCATAGCCCGGAGTGGACATTGCAGCTCTAACGTATAGGATTTTAGATACTGGTTTGAGTTTGTGAACAGACAAGGCTTCTTCAATGACTTCAGGAGGAATTAGCGGGTGCACCTTGGACAAGATGATTCTAACCGTTTTCGAGATTAGCGGCCGAATGTTGAATACATGAGTTTTTATCTTTACAGTTGGATGATTTTTTAATAGTTCGTCGACGATATCTTTGGAGCTCAAATATACACAGACTCTACCTTGTGAAATTCTGGATATAAACCGGACATTGATTGGTTGAACTATGGTTCCGATGGCGACAGCATACTCTTCAATAGTAATTCCGTCTATAGAATCCAGGATGATAGCTTGTTCCTTTGTTGGATAGGTGATCTGTTGAGCCATTTTGGAGTAAGACGTTGTAGAATGTGAAACTCGTGTAGTTGAGGTCATTTGTAACTATCGTTAATTTGCAGAAAATGCTTCTGTAGTCAGAAGCACTTTCAGAATGCGTTAGACAGAGAGTATTAAGGCAGGTACACCAATCGCCCTCCGAGTGTAAGAGAGAGCGCGGGAAGGTGGATAGATACGTATATGGTAAACAGACTTGACTATTCACTTGGTATGCAGAACACAGAAATACTCGTAAACACGTCTGTACCCGACGACGGTTCAATCGAGACCCCCTCGAACATTAAGCGTGTAAAGCCATTCGACTAGATGGCCAGACATTTTCGAGAAAAACGACTTTTTTTTAATTTCAAGCGTAATAAGTGCAAGAGGTGTTATCATGTATCCAATCGAGTTCGTAGCTCTTTCGCTAGCGCTCTGGTCTGGTACCCGCTACGTCGCTGGATCGAGTCTCGCTGCGTCCAACTTTTTTTCCCCTTCTTTTTTTCCTTTGCTTTCTACGTGGATTTCAAATAAAATTATTGGAATAAAATTATTGGAATGGGTATTTTATTTTACTTTACATAATAAAATAAATACACAGTTTTACGTACCTCTTGTACTTATTACGCTTGAAATTAAAAAAAGTCGTTTCTCGAAAATGCTTGGCCATCTAATCGAATGGCTTTACACGCTTAATGTTCGAGGGGTGGCCTACCCCTCTGCCAAGTTTGGCGAAATTCTGAGACCCGACTACCGTACCGTCTCCTTGTTAGCTATTTACGATCCCTCAGCTGAAACTGAATTACACACGGATGCCAGCAAACATGGCATTGGCGATATCCTGCTACAGCGACCACAAGGTGACAATACAGTTCGTCCAGTGGCTTACTACAGCCGGCAGACCACACCCAAGGAAAAGCACTTTCATGCCTATGAATTAGAAGCCCTGGCTGTGGTCTGTTCTTTAAGGAAGTTTCGCGTTTATTTATTGGGACAAAATTTTAAGATAATAACGGACTGCAGCGCGCTCACAGCACGTTTTCAAAACGTGACATAATTCCTAGAATAGCAAGGTGGTGGTTGCTACTCCAAGAATTTCAGTGTTCTATAGAATATCGTTCAGGCAGTAAAATGGTTCATGTGGACGCTCTTTCACGCAACCCTATACAAGACAAGGAAACTACAAATATGTTAGAACAATATCCAATTGTGATGTCTATTAGCAATGACGATTGGCTTTCAAGAGATTCTGCTCGGATTAAAGGAATCAGGCATGTTTTGAATGCGGTGGCGAGTCCAAGATCTAACGGACAGGTGAAACGGTATAATCGTACAATCTTGGATTCGTTAATTGCAAAAAACTTAAATAATAACGAAAGAGACTGGGATGAGAAGGTTGACACAATACAATGGGGCATGAATAACACCAACCACAGGGAAAACCACAGGGAAATCGCCTGCGGAAGTAATGTTCGGGACCTCCATGAGTGCCGAACTAGACCCAAAATTAAATGAAATTAGATGAGATACGTGTGAGAATAACGACATTACATCTATACGAGAAGAAGTCAAGGATAGGATTCGGGAAAAACAGATTAAACAAAAAGAGAATTACGATAGAGGTAGGAAGCCAGCTCGTATTTATAATGAAGGGGACCTTGTCAAAATTACGAAGGTAGCTTTCAATAATAATGGAAAGAGTATTAAGCTCCTTCCGTCATATGTAGGGCCTTATAAGGTGATAGCAGTGTTAGGCAATGATCGTTATAAGTTAGCTGCGATACCGGGATTGACAGGCTCCAAAAATAAGCGTAAGACGACAATAGCCGCCGACCGAATGTTGCCCTGGGTACATGTGGCTGCCTTAGAGGTTCAAGATGGAGATTCAAATGATGATATTAATTGTACGAGTTCTGATATAGAAGACTAATACTTTTTACTTTCAAGTTTACTTATAACGATGTACATTATCATTAATGCTGTGTGCTGAAAATAAGACGTACTCAATGTGTAACGCTAATCGGTTGATTTTATAAATTCAATTACCACAGTGTATTGAATAATTTTCCACTGTTGAATGGGTGGACTGGCGAGTTTTGTGTTTATTGAAAATGGATTCACTGGTTGATTTAAATAGTTTGTATGATTTAGATTAGGACAATCCTTGCTAGAATGAATGGGCTCGCAAGTGGTGATAGAAGATCGACCTGGCCGCCTTGGGAAAACAAAACATGCGCGTCAAACGCGCTTTCAGCGGAGCTCTTCTCCTCGAGATCCCAGGCGCCGAAGGGACTCAGCGTGCAGATACCTTGGCCTCCCGCATGCGGGAGGTGCTAGGCGAAAAGGAGGGGGTCAGAATAGCTCGTCCCCACAAAAAGGGCGAGCTTCGAATTCGAGGGTTGAATGATTCTGTCACGGCTGAGGAGATTCTCTCTGCCGTGGCAGAAAATCGAGGATGCGACCCTGCAAATATGAGGGTCGGGCCAATAAGGATGGCCCAATGGGGACTGGGTATCGCATGGGTCCAATGTCCCTTGATCTTGATAGCCGCAGTCAAGACTTTAAAAGTAGAGTGGGTGAGGGCCGGCGTCGACTTGCTGGATGACCGGCGCACCTGTTACTGGTACGTCGGATTTAAAGGCTGGTAGCCGTCAGAATCGCACGGGGGTATAGGACCGTGTCGGGCGAGGCAGCCTCAACCCTGGCTGGTCCCCCCCCCCCCCCCCCCCGGAGTTGCTCGCCGTCGAACGGGCAGATGTTTATGTCCAGCGGCGGGAGCTCCAGGCGAGGGGAATTGTCTTGCTAGAATGGATGGGTTCGCAAGTATTGTTTCCTTTGGGCTTTTATAAAACCTGGTATTGCTAGAATGGATGGGTTAGCAAGTACTGGGGGTACTTCTTTATTTCTTTTGTGAGAATGGATGGATTTGCAAGTATTGATTTATGTAATCTTGTGAGAATATAATGGGTTCGTAAGAAAATTGTAATGCCAATAAAATTACTGTTAGTATATATTAATTAATCATGGATTATTATTAATAATGTTTAGATTATCCATCACTGTAAAATGTTCAAATTATACTTGTGATTTACATTTACGATTAATTCATAATTGTATAATAATATGTTCCCATTTGCCAAGTGTAAGGTCCGGTCATGGCCCGTGTATGGGGATATAAACGAGATCAGGATGGACGAGTGTAAGGTTATAAGATTTGAAATGGTTTGTGTAACGTTTATAAGATTTGAATTGATTGGTTAATGAGTTGCGAAATTGTATTGGTTTGGTTTTCCCAACCCCTGGCAACAGAGAATAAAAGGTTGGGCGTGAGGCGAGTGGGACATTCGTTTGTGAAGAACCGATCTGGTCGGATGTGCGTAGGAAGGGTGTTTGAGAATATATGGATGGAAAATATATAATCACTTATTCCAGCATCTAAGGGAGTTTCATTACATACGACTAATTACAATGGGTTAGAGGCGAAAGATACGGTCTTCTTTTTGTTAAAATATGTCTTCAGACTACGTCCAGCCGGATCTAAAAGACTATCTGCTAAAAGAAAAGCGGGTTTAAGTAACTCAATAGAAACATTCGTAATTTTATCGTTGTCGTCGATCCTATATACATTGTCTGTGTTGGATTAGGATGCGCAAACCGACGGATGGCAGGGGTAGTGACAATAAGTTTATCTGCTTTAATATTCTTTTGTATTTCTTATCAGCAGAACACGTGCAAGTCGCTTAGATATACAGTACAGTATATTAGAAGCTAGGAGTGGGGAGAGGATCTAGCGTGATCCTTTGCGCATGCTTTGATGCATATTCAACAGTCTGAAATGCACTTAACAATACGACACGGGTCTGAGTACGGGCATTCAAGTGCTTTTTTGGCCGTATTTCGCATAAAAACATGTGAACAATCACGCAATTCATTAAAGACGAACGCACGCTCTCTACGATGATGTGCCACATGCACTGGACCAACTTGACGCATAAATTCGCGAAATTCTTCAATGGAAATGTTTGGATCCGGTTTAAAAGTGTCTGGTAGGGAAAACTCGCCGGGAAGACGCAACGGAGTGCCGAATAAAAATACCGCAGGAGACGCATTAGTATGTGAACGCAGCCCTAACAGTACGGCAGGAAGAACGCGTAACCACGACTTACTGTCGTGGCACATAATTGCCGCTTTTAACAACCGATGCCAACATTCGATCAAACCGTTGGAGGCCGGATGATACGCGGTGGTCCGTATGCGCGCACAACCGACTAGAGTTAAAAGCGCTGTGAAGAGACAGGACTCGAACTGGGCTCCCTGATCTGTGGTAATGACCCTTGGAGCTCCGTAACGCGAGATCCACTTGTTGAAAAACGCCCTAGAGACCGTTTGAGCCGAGGTCTCGCGAAAAGGGATAACCTAAGAGAAAACCTATCAATCATAGTTAAACAATAGGTATAGCCGCCTTGAGGAGGATGAGGACCGATTAAGTTCTAATGAACATAGTCAAATCTATCAGGAGCAACAAAATGTTCTAGGATTTGTTTTACATGACGACTAACATGGAACATTGGCAAGGTAAATAGTGCTTGCACCAACGAGAAATGTCACGATCCATGTCAGGCCATACATAGCTTTGCCGAGTTAAACGGTCTGTAACTCTAGCGCTGGGATGGGTGGGACTATGAAACAAGTTAAACACCATTTTACGCAGCCTTGTGGAAACGTACGGACGAATGGCTTCACCGGAAATTTCGCAGAAAATTGCTGCATGGGAAGGGCCTACAAGAATGGATTTATGTTTAAGCGGGTTATCGGAATTCTGACGATTTAATGCCAGTTGCGAATCGGTCTTCTGGATCTCCGCCAGGCGGTCCAACTCAATTTCGACCGAAAAACGTCGCGAATCTACGCGATACAATGCATCGCCGACGATGTTGTCGTTACCCACAAAGTGTTCAATGTAAATCGTAAATTCTGCAATGAATGATAACTGCCAAAGCTGCCTGGGCAACG
Source organism: Hedychridium roseum (assembly GCA_963989215.1). Classification (NCBI taxonomy): domain Eukaryota; kingdom Metazoa; phylum Arthropoda; class Insecta; order Hymenoptera; family Chrysididae; genus Hedychridium; species Hedychridium roseum. The sequence goes on along the minus strand of OZ022310.1, from coordinate 2,808,072 downwards.
CGTTATGCGAGCGCTGTGCAAAAGCGTGGATCAAAGGTTTATGGTGTGACCATAAGGTGACCACAAAGGTGATTTGCTGTTTGTGCTCTATGTCCAAGCACTTTTGGAGTTCGTCCCGAATCACACCGTTCTTTCGCAGACTTCGACCGGCAATCCTCGTCGATACTGTCTACGGAGGTTAGTGCCCCCACTATCCTCAGTTGCGACCCCTTGACGTTGGGCGATGGGCTGGCCACATCTGTAACCCAACGCGACCACTTACTAAAGGAATCCCCTATCGGACTTCGTATCCAGTTCTTGTGATTCGGTTGCCAGTCCGTTGTCCAAAGAAACGGACACCCCGTTGCAGCCAGGTCAGACTAAACTGTTACCGTAGTCTATTCCGAAGCATGTACCAATGACTCTTATTCCGTCGCTATCACCAATATTGTGAGGACCGGATGAAATTACCAGTGCAAAAATTTGTCCCCTCCCGACAAATAGACTTTGATAGCACGACGAATGCTACTCCTCAATCTTTAGGATTGATCTCTATTACGCTACCGTAATTATTATTGTAGGTAATGAGTGGACCAATACCATTCAAAGTTCACTGTGAATATATTAAACTCCGTTTCGTTCTCTATACAGGGTGGAGGGTGGAACAATTATGCGTCCCAGCGATAGTACGCGACGCTGCTAATAATTGAGCAACCTATTTCGCACGCAATCGACCCCGTGTTTGCGTTCCGAACATCGCTGCCACAACTTCTCTTACTTTCAGCCAGACTAACTCTCGACTCTCCCGGGGCCAACTTTTGTACCGTTGGTTGATCGAAGTTTTCTATACCTGGTGATCTATATTTTTACACGATACAATACGTTTATAATGATTCAATCAACACTTTTCACGGTTTGAATTTTTCCATTTGTAATATATTTATTTAAATTTTCATATATTCATTTAATCAATTAATTGGATTCTGCACTAGTGAAAATTGTTAATTGAATTCGTTCTGTCATCGCAATGGATTACAATTTGAACTAACGTATTTTAGGTAAATAATTATTAATATTATCATCGTTATTATGTTGGCAGGTCTTTCGTATCTGAATTATTGTTCTCTTAATGTTGTATGATAATAGTATAATAATAGAGGTTTGAGTATCCGTGCGAATTAGCAAAGCGTAACAATTTAAGTCCTGATTTGACCGTTGAATTATTGTTTGTTCAATTTTTTTATTTGATAAGTTCGATGTTCCTCAACGGTAGTCATATAAGTGTTATTTTAACAAACAAAACGCACCGTACAGATTCATTGATTTTGAGTTATTAGTATGTGCCACGTATTGGATCATCCAGTAAATCGTTACTTTTCAAAATTTATTAATGGTAATGTAATTTTCTGTGTCGGTAATTATTCTCTTTCCTAATATTATTACAATATGTACCGCTGAAATATTATGTTATTCTGTTGGTAATATTAAATTCGCAAATTATTAAACTTAACGGCTTCGTACTCTTTTCAACGGCTGGTTGAGTCAGTAACGTATCTTTTTCGAATACAAGGATTGCTGATAGATAATTTACATAATTAACTGGTAATTTACACTGGTTATTTAACTGGTTATTTACAATATACTGGTTATTTAACTAATAATTTACATAATTAATACACTATCTTTGTAGATCACGGCATTCTAATTTTACCCTTATATTATCTGATTAGGTTAATAAGATATTTTCTGTTTGAAGATCAGCTTTATAACAAAATAGACACTCCTCTTTCTCCGTTCTATACATAATCTATATATATATATATCTATGTGTATGTACTATTTTACCACGTTGTTCTATGTTGTACTTCAATATACTTCTTATTCTATAGATATAATAACTCTTACACATAAATGGTTCTATCAAACAGACAAAAAAAAACTATACTGAATATTTTTCTAGTAAACGAAATTAAATAAAATTATCTAAGTTAATTTGATTTTTCTTCTTTTTTTTTCTTTTTTAGTGATCAAAATGGTGCCTCCGTCAGGGGTTGTTTCATTGGTTCTTTGGGGTGATACTTCTGTCCGTTGGAGTTAACACCTCTGCAGCAGGTCGTTGAGTCTAAACCTGCTCTGAGACGTCCGGCTGCAATAGTCGGTAAGGATTTTAAAATTACGTCCTTCGACGAAATAGCGGAAATACTTCACAGCTTCGAAAATCGCCGTCAGCTCGCATTTATATGTGCTTTAATTAAGCTGGAGAGGCGAGAATTTTTTAGAAAAGAACGCTAAAGGTTGCCAGGAGCCTCCGCAGAGCATTGCTCAAGGACAGCACCCATACACAAATTGAATGCGTCGGAAATTCGGATGTTCGCGTTAAAACGAGGATACACCAGTACAGCAGCCTTAGCAAGATCGTCTTTGATATTGAAAAACGCTGCCGAGGATTTATCCGTCCAAAGAATCTCGCTCTCTTGAACAAAAGCGTTACGAGGTGCTTGGGAGGCTGCGACGTGCGGAAGAGACCGACGGTAAAAGTTAATCATCTCAAGAAAACATCGTAATTGAGCCACGGTTTGAGGTTTAGGAAATTCGATTATTGCAGAAACACGTTCCGGAATAGGTCGAATGTCTTCAGAATTCACTAAGTAACCGAGAAATTTCAATTCCGTGGCGCTGAACACACACTTATTAACGTTAATATTTAAATAAAATTCTTGCAGCCTTTGACAGACGATTCTCAAATGAGCTAAATGCTCTTCAAGGGAAGTGGAAGCAGTTAAAATGTCGTCTATGTAGACGAATACAAAATCTAGATCACCCAACGCGTGGTTCATGTAGTGCTGGAAAGACTGACTGGCATTCCGGGGCCAAAGGTCATGTAGCAAGATTCAGAATGATCGAAGGGGGTAATTACAGCCGTTTTCTCAATGTCCTCAGAGGCCATTGGCATCTGGTTATAAGCCCTACGTAAGTCAAGCGCTGAGAAGATTGACGTTCCGCTCAAGATGACAGAGGAATCATGGAGATGGGGAGTAGGATACCTATCGGGTACCGTGACCGAATTAAGTTTTCTATAGTCGCCGCAGATCCGCCACGACCTATCTTTCTTCATGACCATATAGATGAGGCCATATAGTCGCACAGACTAGAAGACGGACGACAAATGCCGGCTTCGCATAAAGCCTTGAATTCCGCCTTGGCGGCTTTTAACTTTTCCTTTCAGCCACCGGAGAGCCGGTGGTAAAGATGTGATGCTGGATACTAACCTTCTGGAGAGGGTATATCGGAAAGGAGCCTAGGAAAAGCCGGGAACTCGTCGACGATTTTCGCGCACGTAGATCCCGCATTATTCGCACGAACCGTAAAAACAGACGTTAGTCTGAGTACCGCATGAGAGCGGATATTGGTTACTGGGTCAATATCCTGCGACACTGCAAGTTAACTAAAAACCTATAATGCGCGAGCAGATCGGTTCCTATAATCGCATAGGGAACTGCCGCTATGACGAAGGTCCATCTTATCGGACGACGCAATCTTATATTGTCACAGACGAAGACGCTTTCTTTTCTTTTTTGAAAAGGAATCACACCTCTTTGTTTGTTTCCTCACTTAACGCGATTTAATACAAGTTGATTCAACGTTTTACAAACAGATTCGCACAGGTATACAAGTGTCATATAATGTGTTGACGTGTAACGTAATGTGTAATGCCAAAATGTGTGTGTTGCGTTGTCGCGGGGGCCTTATATATCCTTGGGATGTTCACGGTTTTACGCTTGGAAGATTCTCGCTGCTCTCACTGACATACTATCACATATACTGTTTGGAAGATTCTCGCTGTCACAATATCTAATATACGCAACGACTCGCCAAAACTATTGATGATCGAATCATTTGCCGCAAAAAGTTTAAAATCAGAACCAATCGGCCGGAAGATATGACATATCAGCACCGGTGTCAATAAAAAAATATTGCCCCGAAAAATGATCATAGACATGGAGACGGTTTTGTACAACTCTACCTTCATAGACCGCTCCGACACTAGAAGGATTTACAAGTTTTTTGGTTGCTTGGCTCTCCAAGCAGCGTACTGCGAGCACCACTCTTGAAACGTGCGAGGGTTATGCGACTACTTCCTGTGCACCTTACAAAGGACAGACGCATGACCTGCCAGGGCCCTACCACGAGGCCACCTCCCGGCGCGCGAGCGCGATAACGAATTTTCCATCCTAACTAAGCGCGCCTCAATTCCGGCGACGTTAGCGATAACACGGTCCAGTTTTTCCTCGAAAGAGGAACCGGACAATGGCCTCGCGGCGGCGATGACAGGTGCGTCCGACACAACTGTCGCACCTTACGAATGATCCGTGAAGCGCACCTCACGGCAGCAAAATCTGATACTAGATGTTCGAACTTATCCTTGAGTGAGGGACGGGACGAATGCCGACGCTATCAACATATCCGTACCGATCGTCGCGTCCGTGACCTGATCCGCCGACTGTGCTAAACTATTTAAATCGCACGTATTCAGGGGCGCTAATATTGCCCGCAGAGTCGACGGAAATTGGTTTAAAATAACGTCGCAAGAATCCTCGCCTTTACGCGTTGATAAATGTCCTCAGGAGGAGGAACCTGGCTAATAATGTCTTTGACACACACGATAACTTCGCCGTCGGCTGCCGCAAGCAAATCCGTGCTGGTAAGTTCAACCGTGATACGCGCGTTACGGAATTTCGGCCTGTCAAAACCATACGGCCAGATCCGCGCGATGAAAACACGGTATTTTCGGAACGCAATAAAAATCCGCGTGTGGAGAATTGTAAACAACATGCTGATCGTCGACCGTGTGGTCGGCGTTGCCGCCCAGAGACGTCATGTTGCAGATTGCGCGCGCACGTCACACCGGTACACAAATGGCGCGAAGAAAGCGCAATAGCGTCATGCCACTTACAAGGCAACGTTGCGAAGTGACCGGCTCCGATTTTCTTACGGTTGTGATATGTTGTAGTCCACCAAAAAATAAGAGACACGTATTTTTTTATATGTGCTCTTAAACGGATATAAGGGGTGAAATTCACCCTCAAAGTTGAGCATGAAAAGCGGTGTTTGTGTAGTTTTACATAGAAGGAGTGTGTCTATCGCAACCAAACCAACTTTAAAACATTCCTTACGTGAAATGATGAAATTCACATATCCATCTTTCTATACACCCCTATTGCAAGGGGGTGAACCACCCTCTGAAAATTGTCATTTTAATATAAAAAAAAAACTAATTATCCGATTTTGATGAAACAAAAACCAAATTGTAGAGCAAGCAAAAACAAAGTTGACCAGTGTTTGCATTTTTCGAAAAAAACAATTTTTAAGAGGAAAAACACGTCTTCAAGTATAAGTCTGTTCTCCAAATGTTAAAATAATTCCGATTAGTTTTAATTGCCGGAGACCTCTTATACACTCACCTATATGCCTGAAAACAAGACATCATTAAATTCAGGCTTGTCTTTGTTGGTTTTCTTGTGATTCATTGTCTCTGCATGCCGTATATACACGTAAGTATTAAAGTATACTATTTTTGTTGGAAGTATTATAATTTATTTTATTTCAGGCATTATCAAGGTGGAATATACACTTCTGTAGTTAACACATTTTTGATTTGCTGTTTCTAAGAAAAGTTTATGCGTAATGCGCAGATAAGTAAAGAATGTCATCAACTCATCACTGACATATTTATCTCGGTGTCTCTTTGTGATACCCTCTGGCTGTTTTATAATCTCAAAATTTTTAATCTCTCATTGTCAGTTTTACAAAGATGATAATAGTTGGCTACTTATCTCAATATTCTTTTAATATTAACCTTTTGTATAGCCTTTAAGTGAACGATTATTTACAATGCTTTCGAGTCTGTATCAATATTACCTGATTGTGAGTGAGGAAAAGAGGATTATTACTTTTCCCATGAATATAATAAACACAATTAATGTCTGTAATCGTTAATTTTGTTATTGATTATTTGTAAATACATGTTTATATTTCAATTATTCAATAAAAAACATATGTATAAATATGCATTCTTACATTAAAAGTTTTTTTTTCATTGTCATTATATTACGTTGAAATTCCATTTTCTCTCTTATGAAACTAATGTCTGTATTCTGACAATGAGCAATGGCGATATTCTGTGAAAACATGTTTAAAACACGGTAATTTTTTACACCAAGAACATCTTACTATAGCGATATTCGTGCACACTGCGATTGCGAAAGCGGCCCAAAAGCAAATTCGACCGGATTATCGAAATTTTCTGGTCGTTTTTCTATGTATTCACTTTTGAACCAAGAATATCGGAACAAATTTTGATACCTTGGAGATGATAACTGGTTATGAACAAGGGATTGTAATTTTATTGTGTTGTTTCTCAAGTGTAAGTTTATGTCGTAATCAAGGAACATGGCACTGTCTGAAAAGTGTCTAACATAATTCATCCATATTTTGAATCCTAAAACGTCAAGTAGCTGAATTTTTCCAGTTGTGCCGTTTGGTATAATCATTTGGATGATTCGCTTATCAATTGGGGAAAGTTGTCTAACAACTTGTGGGAAATGTCCACGCCATGAATTTGTCAAAAGAACGCTTATCTGTCCAATGATTGGAATAAAAACGTTGCCCAGCCTATTTTTTAAGTGCTTTGTAAGTAAATACATATTAGAAACATTAAACTTTTTTAACATAAAATTAAATTATTTCAACATACCAGAAATGAGTTTCAGAAGTGAGACCCACTCTAACTCACTTACAAAATTGCCCACAGGCAATACTGATACACACTCAATAGCTTTGTAAATAATCGTAATTGTAAATAATCGTTCACTTAAGGGCTGTACAGAAGGTTAATATTAAAAGAATATTGAGATAAGGAAGGAGGCTATTACCATCCTTGCAAAACGGAGAGATTATACATTTTCTATAAATTGTATTATAAATGTATAAATTTGTTGCATCGACAATTGCCGATTATTAATATCTATATATATTCTAACGGCGGTTCTAGCACATCAACCAAGTATGTATCTATTACCGCACAATGCGCTTAAAAAACTTTTTTTAAATACAGCAAACCAAAATAAATTAACTAAAAAAATGTATATTATACCTTGATAATGCCTGAAATAAAATAAATTATAATACTTCCAACAAAAATAGTATACTTTAATACTTACGTGTATATGCGGCACATGCAGAGACAATGAATCACAAGAAAACCAACAAGATTGAATTTAATGATGTCTTGTTTTCAGGCATACAGGGTGTTTCTGTCATGCTGGTCCAAACTCAAGGAGCGCATAGATGACGTAAAAATAAGCAACTTTTAATAATATACCTGTGGCGTCTGATGATTATTGGCGAAGTTATAACCGTTTGAATATCCGCCTACAGGTATGCAATATGTAGACAACGTGACCCATATTCGGCTGCCGACAGCTGTCCGATGCGGTCAACGGCACGGCGATCGTCATCGGCTCAGTGTCGTGCATAGGACACAGCTGACTAAACCTTTTTCGTCTTTATTTTTCGAGCCGAGGAAGTGTTCAAATTTTCCGAACAACTTTAAATCACCGAAATATTGGGAAAAAAATTACCTATTAAAAAAGTCCAAACGACTAAAATATTCGAGCACTCATCAAATTTCGAGTTACTTATGAATAAATCTTCAGCTCGGAAAGTTTACATATTCCAATAGATTTCAAACTTTCGAGTTATTCGCAAATATCCGCATTATTGGTGATAACGTTTCCTGCACCAGAAAATAATTTTCCACTTGTTAAATGGAAAGTAATTATTTCGAGGAAGTTTATTGATAATAATGATAGCTTAGAAACGTCCACACTAATAATTCGAATATTTATGTACGTGTTGAATATTTATCTCTAAGTAACTCGAAAACTTACGAGGGCTCAAATATTCGAATCGTTTGGACTTTTTTAATGGCTTACTTTTTTCCACTCAAACAATCGAACCAAATAATTTCCGAATACGTGCACATCCTTAAACACCAATTACACTGAGTACACTGCACAAAACTGTACTTATGACGATTGTTCAATACGTAAACCTCCGACGGTCATACACGTTTCGCACCGTTAGACGATTGAACTGCGGACACGAATGACTCCGAAAGATTACAATAAAACTCGCTGCACGGTGTCTTAACCGCGTTAGCGAACAGAAGCGAATGTCGGAAAGAACGGGGCAACGGATCATATTTCAAAACAAACTTGCATTTGTATTGTGCCCGAACTTACAGTCTCCTCGCCGGCGCATGGCGCGTCGGAAGCAAGCAGATGATTTCATATTCACACCATCATAGTTATTTGATAGTGTAAAAGACTGTGTGGCAGCTACGAAAGGGCAGTGTGTTTCTTTGCCATCTTGCAGATAGTCATTTATGTGCGCAGTTCAATCTACTAACGGTGCGAAACGTGTATGACCGTCGGAGGTTTACGTATTGAACAATCGTCATAAGTACAGTTTTGTGCAGCGTATTCAGTGCAATTGGTGTTTAGGGATGTGTACGTATTCGGAAATTATTTGGTTCGATTGTTTGAGTGGAAAAAAGTAAGCCATTAAAAAAGTCCAAACGATTCGAATATTTGAGCCCTCGTAAGTTTTCGAGTTACTTAGAGATAAATATTCAACACGTACATAAATATTCGAATTATTAGTGTGGACGTTTCTAAGCTATCATTATTATCAATAAACTTCCTCGAAATAATTACTTTCCATTTAACAAGTGAAAAATTATTTTCTAGTGCAGGAAACGTCGTCACCAATAATGCGGATATTTGCGAATAACTCGAAAGTTTGAAATCTATTGGAATATGTAAACTTTCCGAGCTGAAGATTTATTCATAAGTAACTCGAAATTTGATGAGTGCTCGAATATTTTAGTCGCTTGGACTTATTTAATGGGTAATTTTTTCCCCAATATTTCGGTGATTTAAAGTTGTTCGGAAAATTTGAACACTTCCTCGGCTCGAAAATTAAAGACGAAAAAGGTTTAGACAGCTGTGTCCTATGCACGACACTGAGCCGATGACGATCGCCGTGCCGTTGACCGCATCGGACAGTTGTCGGCAGCCGAATATGGGTCACGTTGTCTACATATTGCATACCTGTAGGCGGATATTCAAACGGTTATAACTTTGCCAATAATCATCAGACACCACAGGTATATTATTGAAAGTTGCTTATTTTTACGTCATCTATGCGCTCCTTGAGTTTGGACCAGCATGACAGAAACACCCTGTATAGGTGAGTGTGTAAGAGGTCTCCGGCAATTAAAACTAATCAGAATTATTTTAGCATTTGGAGAACAGACTTATACTTGAAGACGTGTTTTTCCTCTTAAAAATTGTTTTTTTCGAAAAATGCAAAAACTGCTCAACTTTGCTTTTGCTTGCTCTACAATTTGGTTTTTGTTTCATCAAAATCGGATAATTAGTTTTTTTTTTATATTAAAATGAAAATTTTCAGAGGGTGGTTCACCCACTTGCAATAGGGGTGCATTGAAAGATGGATATGTGAATTTCATCATTTCACGTAAGGAATGTTTTAAAGTTGGTTTGGTTGCGATAGACACCCTCCTTCTATGTAAAACTACACAAACACCGCTTTTCATGCTCAAATTTGAGGGTGAATTTCACCCCTTAAATCCGTTTAAGAGCACATATAAAAAAATACGTGTCTCTTATTTTTTGATGGACTACAACATATCACGAGCATAAGAAAATCGGAGGCGGTCACTTCGCAACGTTTCCTTGTTAGAAAAAGTGCGATACCTTAAACCAGGGGATCGACGCATGTGGCGATGTTATCCGGACCTTGATCAGCTGCCTGGCAGATGATGCCGAAGAAAAAGCACGGGTGACAATGACACCTCGATGCTTGGTTACAGGAATCAATGAAGAAGGGTCCACGCGAGCAAGCCAACACCCACCAAAGACCGGAGATGCAGTCACCCAGAACGCAGGCTGCGTTTAGGGACTCGTGGATGACGTAAGCGAGGAAGGCTCGATCTCTGAATGCTTCTCGATGTGGCTCCTCGGCCACAGGAATCGTCACCCAGGCCCTCGGCCTCGAAGGAGAATGCTCAACAAAGAGCCCCGCACACACGTATTTATTCTCAACAAGAATAACTTAACAAGAATAACGAAACTTACAACATTCACCGACCGCCACCGTCGATATCGACATCAGCAGACTCGAGTATGAGCGTAATCGCTACATTATTTCCAATTTTTTATTCTAATTCTTGCTTATAATTCATACTTTTAAGTCATAAGTTTAAATTATTATTTAATTCATTTTTCTCTGTATATGTCCTTAAATAGTTAACTTCAGTTTGCTATGTCATATTACCTTCTTAATATATCTTGTCTATTATTTACGAACATAGTGTTGTCTTCATTCGATTATTCTATAACCTCGCTATGAATCTGTTCAATCGCTTTGATATCTTCCTTCGAGTCGAGGAACGGACTGGTTCCGGCTTCTCCTTATCTACCCAGCGAACATTATTTTTGGTCGAATCAAGGAGCAGATAAATTCTCAAACCTCCCTCGTATAACGATTCTCGAACATCTTCCTTCGAAAATTGCTCCACTTGGAAAGACACCTCTACGGTCTTAGTATCCGTAAAAGCTTAAAGTCATTTCATTTTATTAATAAAACCTAAAATCTTGGGGTAAAACTACAAAAGTCGCGCCATTCAATTATTCGAATAATCCCTCGTCACAAGCCGGTAACACCCTGTGGGATAGATATAGCCAGGAGTGACAAACTGGTCACAACGGTCGGATTATTGACAAGTACGACGCGACACTGAAAAACATTCATTCCGCAATTGGAGCGATCTCGAAGGTCTAAAACGCCAAATTTTGTTTCTGATGTACGAGAATCGTTATTTTGCTGGTGTTATATTGAGAGGTGCGGTCTCGTCAGAGATTTCAACCTATGCACCGGATAGTCGTTTTTGAGTCAGACGCAATTAAGCGAATTTACTCCGTATGCGCCGCGACTTACAATTAGTTCCTCTAAACGCAGATAGATAGTCTTGCCACGCGTGATTATTCTAAAGATGTATCTTAGGTTGTAGGTAATTAAATGGTGAACACCAGGAGTAACTGTTTATAAAATCTATTAAAATAAATGTATATTCGAGTTATAATTGGGATATCGTTAATCTAGTTCCGGTTCCATAAATTCGAATTCGGGCGGAACTTTTAGTTCTTAGACTTTAGAAGTTTAGTAGAAGAACTTTAGAAGCTTAGTATTAACGGAGGTCGAAAGAAGGTCGTTACGCGGTAATATATATACAGAATGTTACCTCTAACACGACGCACGTTTTTTCTCCCACTTGCTGCCATCTGCCAAAAAAAAGTTTAAAACAAAAATTGGAGGGTATTTATTTATGTATTAAACGGGAAGCGAAAACCCTTTGGTATGTAATAATATTAATAGAACAAATGTAAAACGAATGTTAATTACACGTGTGTGTCGAATAGCACTGTGCGCCGTAAGTGCTACTTTATGAGAGAGTACGCACTCGTTGCCTTTGAGATGCGTTTTAATAATTTTACGGATAGGTAAACTAAATACCAAAATGCGAAAGTACTTTCTTAGAATCCGTGAATATACAGGGTGTTTATGTCATACTGGTCCAAACTTAAGGAGCGTATAGATGAAGTAAAAGCAAGCAACTTTTATCAATATACCTGTGGTCTCTGGTCATTATTGTCGAAGTTATAGCCGTTTGAATATCCACCTGTCTGTAGGCAACGTGACCCATATTCAGCTGCCGACAGCTGTCCCATGAGGTCAACGTCACGACGATACATCATCGGCTCAGTGTCGTATACATGAGACACAATTCAACATACATTTTCCTCTTCATTTTTCAATTAAGATCCGAACATTGATTAGTCGAATGGGTCGAAGCTGTGTTTAAATTTTCCAAACTGCTTGAAAACAATGAACTACTTGGAAAAAAAGTCACCTTCTAAAAAAGATAAACGTTCACCCTGGAAGTTTAACATATTCCAATAGATTTCAATCTTTCGAGTTATTCGTAAATATCCGAATTATTGGTGACGACGTTTCCTGCACTAGAAAATAATTTTTCACTTCTTAAATGAAAAGTAATTATTTCGAGGAAGTTTATTGCTAATAATGCTAACTTATAAACGTCCACACTAATAATTCGAATATTTATCTCCAAGTATCTCGAAAACTTACGAGGGCTCGAATATTCGAATCGCTTGAAATTTTTTAATGGCTTACTTTATTCAACTCAAACAATCGAACCAAATAAATTCCGAATATGTGCACATTCTTAAACACCAATTGCACTGAATACACTGCACAAAACTGTACTTATGACAATTGTTCAATACGTCGGCTCCCGACGGTCATCAACGTTCGACATGTAAATATTCGAATTATCCAATATATTCTATTATATATATATAATAATTAAGAATTATCCAATAAATCCACACTAGTGGACGTTTCTAACAAGGGAACATATTCAGTTGATACACGCCGATTTTGATGAAACTTATGTGAGATATAGTTCTTCGAAGAATATTTGACACGTGCTTTTTTTTATCGGCAACCATCCACTTGAAGGGGTGAAAACAGCCCTGAATTTGGGGGTCAAAATCACATTTCTTGAGATATCTCGGAAACCAGAGGTCGAAAAAATTTAATTTTTTTTTAAATTATGCGCTTTCTAATGGGAAATGTAGTCGCATAAGAAAATTTTAACAAAAGCTTTTTGTTTAAATAATACATTAAAAATTTGATTTTTTACAGTTTTTGTTACTTATTATTAGTTCATTTTAATGTTAACTCGGGTTTGTGATCTTATATCCAAAATAGGGGATATGTGCTTTAGGATTTTTTTGCCATTAAACAATAATTATGCATAATGAGAGATATGCACCTGGCGAGCGGAGGAAGGAATTCTGACTTGTTTTGTAGAAGTATAAGCATTTAATATAAACGTGTATAGTATTTGGAACAATACCACTGGATTATATGTCGTTTATCGTTTTATTAGTAGCTATAATAAAAAGTGGTGGCACAGGTAGCAGCGTGACGTGGGCTAATCACCGCAACGGTGTTAGGGTAACGATTTTTATAGCCAATTCAAAATAAATCTGGAGCCTTTTTAAACTGTGGAATCTTAAGATAATTGAAATTGGAGTTTTGAAACCTCATTGTACTTGGTAGCTCTGAAAAGAGCTGGTGGCAAATGCCAGACATTGTACTTTTACCTCGGTCATTTATAGCATTTGAGGAAGAAACGAATATTTTTTAAGAATTCCTATTGGTTATTAGGGTTAAAGAGGAGGAAATGTGAAGTAGTCTTAAAAATGTACAAATATGGGGACTTTGCTTCGTGTACTATTAGTCCTTCTGCGTTACGGTTTGAGTTGTGTGGGACTTCTTTATCAAAGCGTTCGTAAGACAGTGTCACAACAAATAATTTCTGAGAATAATCAAGGTAAACATACTATATTCATATTATTTTTATTTTTCTTGATTGTTTATTTTTAGATTCGTTTAATCCGATAAATGTTATAAACATTTTGATGGAAACATATAGTCACAGCAACAATAACAAGGAAACACCCACGAATGGGAAGGAAAATGAACTCGCACATAATATTATAGACTTGATTGATAGGTACAGAGAAGCAGGGTACATGGATTTAGAAACGCAACAAGAATTGATATTCGACCTAATGGACGAACCGACTTCTCTTAATGTTCCCGAAGACGAAGAAGATTTGGAACAAGCAACAACATCCAAACCGTCATCTTCAAATTCTCCAGACGAGAGTCCAGAAGAAATGGAATATGAAGGCGTTGATTTGGAGTATAAACAAAAAGCTGTAGATTTTTGGAAGAGCGGAAGAAAAAAACCATTAAACTTCCAAACTGTAAAAAACAAACATAAGAAATTGAAGACACGTCTACAACTATACAGGTGGGAAGAACAAATTAATAAAGGCGGATCTCGTTACGATAAACTTCAAGCAATTGCACGTGCTACACTTCAAAAATTCATTGTAGCAAGAAATAATAAAATTTTGGTACACGACATAGATTTGAGACGGTGGGCAATGAACGAAAATCTATCAATAGATTTAGAAGGATTTCAAGCATCCTCCTTTTGGTTGTGGAAGTTTAAAGAGAATTACAATATAGTGTCAAGAAAAACGACGAAACTCGTTACCCGCCATTACAATAGTAATTTAACAGATTTGACCGCAGCAGCAGAAGATTTTGTGTGCCATGTGAAAGGGAATTTTGAAAATATGGCGCAAGCAATATCTTCAATAGTAATCAGAGTGGGTTCCAGTTGGAATTGCACTCCGGTCGAACACTTTCACACAAAAGTGAAAAAGAAACGGCTGCTCTTGTTCAATCTGTATCGTCAACAACTCACAGCTACACTATCCAGCCCACAATTTGAGCTGATGGGCAGTTGCTGTCGCCTTTTGTATATTGTCCTGAAAGAAGTCAAAGGACAGTTGGGACCTCATGTAAGAAGAAGTGTGTTTACGGCACCTAACATCTATATTGAAGCTTCGACGTCGGGTAAACTTACTAAAGAATTGTTTAGAACGTGGTTGACTGAAGTATTTCTCCCATTTGCTCCAGAAAATTCTGTTTTACTTCTCGACTCATGGAATGGTTACAACGAGGAAATAATACGTAACGCCGTGCCAGAAAACAAACGATTAGAGGTATTAACGATACCAAAAAATACGACGCCGTTAATTCAACCACATGACGTGTATGGATTCCGCATTTGGAAGAATTTTGCACGGAAACTGTCTCACCTTGCAATATTATTAAATATTGACATCAATTTACACGCAAGGGACAATATAATTAAACTGCAATCATTAATCCATAACCAATTGTCAGCTGCGCGTTATAAACGACTGTTTCAGTACGCTTGGTTCCGCAGTGGATATACAGAAGAATGGCCAGGAGAATTTGAGAATCCTGTAGAGTCCTGCTTCACAAAATTGGGTACTATGACGTGTTTCCATTGTCCTAATGTAGTTATACTTAAATGTTCTTGGTGCAAAGAACATTTATGTTTTTCACATTTTGTTCTTAAATATCATTATTGTCAGAATTGGACTTCCGGTGTAACGGCAGAGTGAAAGGACGTGTAGAAGTGAGCGTGAGAGAAAGTTAAGGAGAATAAGGTGATGGAAGAAGTTAAGGGTGGAAAGTAAGGGTGAGAAGAAAGGTGGTGAGGAGGCGAAGTAGGAGTGGTAAAGGCAGAGGAAAGGAAGGTGTAAGAAAAAGAGGAAGGGAAACGGAAGGAGAACGGAAATTTTGGAGGTTAGAAGAAAGGGAGGGAAAGAGAGCAAGCAAGCAGGATAAGTGGAAAGAAGAGACACCTAGAGGGGAGATAGGAAGCCACAGCAGGAGGACAGAGGAGGCTGATAAAGTAGAGCAAAATGGAAGGGTTCGAGAAGAAGAGAGGAGAGGCGGGGGAAGGAAGAGGAATGGAAAAGGAGAAGGCAGAAGAGAAAAAAATGAGGGGAAGGCCAAAAAAGGTAGATAGCTGGATGAGAGAAAGAAGCGGGAGCTTTGGAAAGATAGAGGATTTCATGGAAGGAGGGAGAAAAGGGGAAAGAAGCAGAGAGAGCTGAGATAATATTCAGAAAGAGTAGGATAATAGAAAGGTCGCCAATAAAGGAAGGAAGTAGCGGAAAGGGAGAGGTGGAGAAGATGATAGAGGCAATGAAAATAGAAATAAAGGAACTGATAGTAGAGGTAGCAAAAGAGAGCAGTAAGACGCTCAGGGAAGCGATAGGGAAAATCAGGAGAGAAATGGAAGAAAGAGAAGAAAGATGGAGAAAAGAAAAGGAAGAATGGAAAGAGAGGCTAGATAAAATGGAAAAGAAAGCAGAGAAGATAGAGAAAATAGAAAAGCTAGAAGTAAGAGTGACGGAGGTGGAAAAGAGAATAGAAAACGTGAAAGGAGAGAGAGAGCAAGGAACGGGAGATGGAAAGATACAGGAAATAAAGGAGATGATGGAAAGGATGGAATGGAAAGAAGAATTACAAGATAGAGACAATAGGAGAAAAAATATAATCATCAGGAATTGGGAAGGGAAACAAAAAATGACGGAAAAGGAAATGGAAGAATGGCTGGAAAAGAAAGTAAAAGAAAAAGTGAAGGTGGAAAAGGTGAGGGGGATAAGAAAAGATATGATGTGGGTAAGATTAGGAGGTATAGAGGATAAAAGAAAGGTAATGATAGGGAAAAGAAACATAAGAGAAGGAAAAGAAGGAATATTGGATGACCTAACGCAAAAAGAAAGAAGGATGAGATGGAAGATAAAACAAATAGCATGGGAACACAGAAAGGAAGGGAAAAAAGTAGAAGTGAAATACGGGAGGATATGCATAGAAGGAAGATGGTGGAAGTGGGATGAAAAAGAGGAGAAGTTATAAAACTAGAGAGGAAAGGAAAAGAGAGGAGGAAGGAAAGGGAAAACGAGAACAAGATAAGCAAAGAGGGAGAAGTGGAGGAAAGGGAAAGAAAGAGAGGAAGAGGGAAGCCAAAGAGTAAGAGGAGAAAGGGAGAGGGGTACAAAATAGGTTTCTGGAATGTGGCAGGGTTAAAAGGTAAAGGAGAAGGTTTCTGGGAAGACATCAAGGAATGGGACGTAATAGTGATGATGGAGACGTGGATGGAAGAAAAGAAAAAGGAGGAAATAGAAAGGTAGCTACCAAAGGGGTATGTCTGGATCAGGCAAGGAGCGAAAAAAATAAATAAGAAAGGAAGAGCAATAGGAGGGATGTTGATGGGCGCAAGAAAAGAAATAGCAACAGGAGAATGGAATAAAGCAGATGAAGAGGAAGAGGGAATAATAAAAGGGATGATAAGGATGGGAAAGGAAGTATGGAAAGTAATAGGAGTCTACATAAACAAGGACATAGAGGGAAAAATGGAATACCTAAGAGAGTGGATGGAAGAAAAGGAGGGAGAGAGAAGTAAGATTATAATAGGAGGGGACTTCAACGCATGGATGGCGGAGGAAGAAGAGGAAGAGGGGAGAGAGTGGGAAACAGGAGAAGGGAAAGGGAGGAGGTCAAAGGATAAGAAAATGAACGAGCAAGGATAGAAGCTAAGAAAGAGAATAGGAGAGCTAGGATGGGAGGTGTTAAATGGAAGAATAAAGGGAGATGAACAAGGAGAATTTACATATACAGGAGGAAGAGGAAATACGGTAATCGATTATGTGATGGTGGGGGGAGAGACGCTGGAAGATATAGAAGAAATGGTAGTGGGCGAGCAACTAGAGTCGGACCACCACCATCACGGTAGTGAGCATAAAAGGAGAAAGGAGAGAAAAAACGGAGAAAAAAGAAAAGAAGGTAAAAGGAGGGAGACGACAGGAATGGAATAGAGAAAGGATAGAGAGACATAAAGAAAGAACAAGGGAAGAAGTTGAAGGGGAAAAAGTAGAGGACATATGGAGAGAATTAAAGAAGAGGGTAGAGGAAGGAATGAAGGAAGAGGAAGAAGGGGAAACGAAAAGAAGGTTAAGAGGAAAAAGGGATGGTGGGACCAAGATTGCAAAGAAATGAGAGCAGAGGTGAAAAAGGGATTAAGGAAATGGAGAAGAGGGCAAGGAATGGAGGAAGAGTACAGAAGGAGAAAAAAAGAGTACAAAGAGATGTGTGAAAGGAAAAAAGAGGAGGAACGAGAAAATTTTATGAGAGAGGTAGGGAAAGCAAGGGCAGACACAGAGGTATGGGAGATTTTGAAAAAAGGAAAAAAGAGGAAAGGTGGTATGTGTAAAGAGATAAAGATAGAGGAATGGAGTGAATATTTCAAGGAAACTCTAAGAGGAATGGAAGAGAGGATAATAACAGGAAGAAAAAGAATAAAAGGAAAAAAATGGGAAGGAGAAAAGGAACTAGAAAGGAGCGAATTCGAAGAAGCAGTGAAGAAGCTGAAAACAGGAAAGGCAACAGGGGTAGATGGAATACAAGGTGAAAGTTGGAAATATGCAGGGGAGGGGGTAAAAGAAGGAATGTGGAAAATATGTAAGAAGATATGGGACGGGGAAGGCTGGCCAGAAGAATGGAAGGAGGGCATAATAGTGCCAATAAAGAAAAAAGGAGAGGAAAAAGACGTGAAGGACTACAGAGGTGTAACAGTGATGTCGGCAATGTATAAGATATATGCAGCGATACTGGCCGAAAGATTGCAGAAGGAAATAGAGCAAAATGGGATATTACCGGAAGGGCAGACAGGGTTCAGGAAGGGAAGAGGAACGATAGACAACATATACGTATTAAATTTTGTGGTGGGAAGGAGGATAGAAAAGGAGAAGGGGAAAGTTATAGCTTTGTTTGTAGATTTTAAGGCAGCATTCGATAGCGTGAATAGGACGGTGTTATGGAAGGAGATGAGGGAAAAAGGCATAAATGGAGGATTAATAGAAAGAATAAGGGAAATATATGGAGAAACGGTAAATAGAGTAAGGGTGGGGGAAAGCCTTGGTGAAAAATTCTGGACAGGGAGAGGTGTGAGACAAGGGTGCCCGTTAAGCCCAATGCTGTTCAATTGCCTGAAAGCTGATATAGAGGAGAAGATAGCGAAGGCGGGAGGAGGGGTAAGAATAGAAGGGGTGGGAAAAATACATACCTTAGCTTATGCAGATGACATAGTCCTAATTGCAGAGGAGGAGGATAGTATGAAGGCTATGTTAAGGGTCCTAAAAGAATACGTAAAGGAGAAAGGCCTGGAAGTGAACATAGGGAAGACGAAGGTAATGAGATTTAGGAGGGGCGGAGGAAAGGACAGAAAGATAGAATGGAAATGGGGTAGGGAAAAAATAGAAGAAGTAAAAGAATTTAGATACTTAGGATATGTGCTGCAAAGAAATGGGAGGCAAGAAGGGCATATAGAGGACAGAGTGAAAAAGGCGGGAAGAGTGATGCGACAGTATGGGGACTAGGCAAAAGGATGTTCGGAAAAGATTGGAAGAGAAGGGTGTGGCTGTTCGGGTGAGGAGGAGTAGAAAAGGAGGAGGGAAGAGCAAAGGATGGGAAGAGGAAAGGGAAGCGTTCATAAAAGAATCAGGGATGGAGGTAGGAGAAATAGAGGAAAAGAGGGAAAAAGGAGAAATAGATTGTGGAGAAATAGAAACGAGGGAAAAAGGGAAGCAGAGAAGGGAAAGGAGAGAAAGAATAAGAGAGTCGAGATACAATAAATGATATAAAGAGGTAGCAACAGAGGGGATACCGGGTTATCTAGAGAAAGGGTGGAAGGAAGAAAAATGGAGAAGGATAATTAGGTTTAGACTGGGGAATGAAATGGGGGAAGGGAGCTATTGGGAAAAGGAAGAAAAGAGGAAATGTAGGATATGTGGTTGGGAGGAAGAGGGTTGGGAGCACGTGCTAGAGGGATGTGGAAGAGGAATGGAAAAGTGAGAAAAGAGGGAAGAGGAGGGTATAGGGGAGAAAATCAAAAGGATTCTGGACGGGGAAAGCAAGGGGGAAGAATGGATGAAGGAATGGATAAGAAGAAGGGAAGGGGCGAGGGAACGATGGAGAGAGAAGAAGGAAGGAGGAGAGGAGCGATAAAATCAAGAGAATGGAACAAGTAACAAGTAGATTAAGAAGCGAATGAGATAAGGAATTGTAAAGGGGGCGGGAGTCCCTAGTGTACCCCGCAAGGGCACTATAATAAATACGAATCATTATTGTCAGAATTATATAGAATAATTTTTACAGACAGGAATTGGAACCTATAATAAAATCAGCTCTTTTCAGAGCTATCAAATACAACGAGGAAAACTCCAGTTTCAATTATCTTAAGATTCCACAGTTTAAAAAGGCTCTAGATTTATTTTGAATTGGCTATAAAAATCGGTACCTTAACACCGTTGCGGTGATTAGCTCATGTCACGCTGCTACCTGTGCCACCTTATTTTATTATAGCTACTAATAAAACGATAAACGACATATAATCCAGTGGTATTGTTCCAAATACTATACACGTTTGTATTAAATGCTTATACTTCTACAAAACAAGCCAGAATTCCTTCCTCCGCTCGCCAGGTGCATATCTGTCATTATGCATAATTATTGTTTAATGGCAAAAAAATCTTAAAGCACATATCCCCTATTTTGGATGTAAGATCACACACCCGAGTTTACATTAAAATGAACTAATAATAAATAACAAAAACTGTAAAAAATCAAATTTTTAATGTATTATTTAAACAAAAAGCTTTTGTTAAAATTTTCTTATGCGACTACATTTCCCATTAGAAAGCGCATAATTTAAAAAAAAATTAAATTTTTTCGACCTCTGGTTTCCGAGATATCTCAAGAAATGTGATTTTGACCCCCAAATTCAGGGCTGTTTTCACCCCTTCAAGTGGATGGTTGCCGATAAAAAAAAGCACGTGTCAAATATTCTTCGAAGAACTATATCTCACATAAGTTTCATCAAAATCGGCGTGTATCAACTGAATATGTTCCCTTGTAAGTTAGCATTATTAGCAATAAACTTCCTCGAAATAATTACTTTCCATTTACGAAGTGAAAAATTATTTTCTAGTGCAGGAAACGTCGTCACCAATAATTCGGCTATTTACGAATAACTCGAAAGTTGTAAACCTATTGGAATATGTAAACTTTCCGAACTGAAGATTTATTCATAAGTAACTCGAAATTTGATGAGTTCTCGAATATTTTTGTCGTTTGAACTTTTTTAATAGGTAATTTTTTCCCAATAGTTCGGTGATTTAAAATAGTTCGGAAAATTTTAACACTTCCTCGGCTCGATAAAATGTTGAGGCAGAAGTCAGCTGTATCGCACGCATACGACGGCGCTGAGCGGAGGACGTATCGCGGAGCGTTGATCGATTCGGGCAGCTGAATGTAGGTCATGTTGTCAACCTGTAGGCGGATATTCAAACGGCTGTATCTTCACCAATAATGATCGGACACCATAGGTATGTTAACAAAAGTTACTTGTTTTTACCTCAATTATACGCTCCTTAAGTTTGGCAGCGCTTCATAGAAACACCGTGTAAAAAGGAAGCTTCCAAAGGGGTATGTTTGGATCAGACAAGGAGCAAAAAGAATAAATAAGAAGGGAAGAGCAATACGAGGGATAATGATGGGAGCGAGAAAAGAAATAGCAATAGGAGACTGGAATAAGACAGATGAGGAAGAGGAGGAAATTATAACAGGGATGATATTACATAACAGGGATGGAGATTATTACAGAACAGGGATGGGGATATTACATGACAGGGACAGGGATACATAACAGGGATAATATAACAGGGATAATATAACAGGGATAATATAACAGGGATGATTATAACAGGAAAGAAGAGGAAGAAGGGAGAGAGTGGAAAACAGGAGAAGGGAAAGGGAGAAGGTCAAAGAATAAGAAAATGATCAAACAAGGAAAGAAGCTAAGAAGAGTTAGGATGGGAAGTGTTAAAAGGAAGAACAAAGGGAGATGAACAAGGAGAATTCACGTATACAGGAGGAAGAGGAAATACAGTGACTGTTTGTGTGATGGTGGGGGGAGAGACGTTAGAAGACATAGAAGAAATAGTACTGGACGAACAAGTGGAGTCAGATCACCACCCACTGAGTTCGGTGGAAGTACTCGTCGTGAGCAGACGTGTGGAGAAGACGCTCCGCAAAAAATCCTATTTTGGGCGGTACAAAATCGACCTAGAAGGATTTCAGCGGAGTAGGAATGAGCAATACTCACAGACAGTTGTGAAGTGAGCAAGAGACGGATGTTTATTGTATCAAGTAATAGTAATAGTCGAAAAGTGTTAATATATGGGACGCTTGACAGCACGTGCCGACCGACATATGCGATTGCGAGCGCAAATGTGTGTTTTAAGCTGGGTGTTTTAACACTGTTGTGGCTGCTAGTAAGGGAGAATAGTGAACTGCTATGAATAGCGACATTAGAAGCGAACATAGAGATAGACAACTACGGGGCATTCGAGGTCGTATATTGGCACATATGTGACGGGTGGTATGCGGCTGCATGAGTGATGACTCGGCACATGCCAGTGCATATTGCAGTGGACAGTTGCTAATCTTGCGGTACGCTGGTCATTGAACTGTAGCGGGCGGGTTTGGCGACAGCGGTAGGTGTGGTAACATGTCTGTGTGATGACATGCCACATGCCCTTATTTCCTAATGCCATGCACAGGTAAATGCAAACATGCAAGTAAGAGTAGTTATATGCCTGTAGGCTTGCTTGGAACTAAGGGCATCTAGGGCGCTTGAAGCAAACTAATGCGAGCATGCTGTACTGCATAATTAGTGCACAAGGGGTGTAAGCGGAGAGAAGCTGCATACAGGGGTAAGGACTGTCCAGTATTTATTTAGTACATGCAGTCCGGGTTGGCGGAGCGACAAGCATTATGTAAGGTGATGAACTGTTGCACTGACATATATGCGTGTCCTGCAGTCCATGCACTTCCTACCACATCTGCATCTGCATTAAGATAGCCTCCTTGCGCGTGAAAACGGGTACCTGTAAAATAGTAGGGAGTTAGCGGAGTATAAAAACTAAAAACTAAGCTAAAAGCTAAAAACGTTAAAGAAAAAGATTAATAAAGCACTTTATGCTTAAAAGACAGTAAGTGACGGGCAAGTGCTGTTACGTGGTGGTTATTGTACTCACGCCGGGCCTGGCTGTGAGGCTGCTGGCACACGCGGATAAAAATCTCGCGAGCGCGAAGAGCCCCTAAAAGAAGGGACGCAAGGATACTGCAAGCCAATTTGAACAGGAGCGGGGCTGCGAAAGACCTGCTTTGCCATTATGCATTAGAACGTAGAGCAGGGATCCTACTAGTAAGTGAATAACCAAGGAATCTGAGGGGAGCGGGATGGACGGTAGACAGTGGGGGCTGCGCATCACTGGCGGTTCTCCCCCGTCACTTGGAAGTACCGGCTGAAGGACCGATGGAGATGGGGGATGGGTATGTCATGGTAAGGGTAGCGGGAGTACGTATTTATAGCTGCTACTACTCGCCAAAAATACCTACGGATGAATTTGAAAGGGGCATAGCGCAGCTGGAAGCTAGGGTGAGGAGAAGTTGTGGCCGTGGTGGCCTGTGTTGGTGGAGACTTTAACGCCAAAGCGCAGGAGTGAAGCCATGGGGGGACGGATGCCACAGGGGCCATACTAACGGAGGTCGCTAAGGGGCTTGGACTGGTTACGGCTGAATCGGGGCAGGGCACCCACGTTCCGGGGGTGAAGGGGGACGTCAATACCGGACGTCTCCTTTGCCTCCGAAGGGCTGGTCCTGACTGTTGTTACGTGGCGAGTGCTTGAGGTTGAGTCGCTGAGTGATTATCAGCCCATATGGATTGAATTGGATACACGGCGGAACACACGTCAGGGTAACAGGACCATATCGTTGGGCTGGAGATTTCAGGGCAATGAGAAGGAGGAGACGAGACTGCGAGGTGCGTTGCGCACGAAACTTAAGGAGGCTCAGGAGCAATGGAAGGCAAGGGCGGCACACATACTGCCGGAGCATGGAGTAGGGATGCTGATGCAGGCAATAAGGGACGCGTGCGATATGGAGCTACCCAAGAGGCGGGGGCCCACGAAGAAAGGAGCACCCGCGTATTGGTGGACTCCAGAAATCGCGCTGCTAAGAAGGCATTGCCTAGCGAAGAGGAGGAAGCATCAACGGAACAGGATGATGCATGCGAGTAACCTGAGGGCCAACGTTGATACGGGGGCCACGGACCTGACAGGTGCGGAGTACAAGGCGGCCAGGGACGCTCTGAGATACGCTATCCAGCGCAGCAAGGAATGCTGGGCTGAATTGTGCCGGTCGGTCGAAGACGACCCGTGGGGCCTTCCATATCGCATACTCAAGAAGAGGTTAGGCCGGACTGGAGGAGGGCCAGTTCAATTAGACGAGCAGAGGCTGTCAAAGGTCGTGCAGGATTTATTTCCTACTAGACATTTGATGGTGAGGGGGATGGAAGAAGAGGTGACTGAAGAGGGTCATACCCCGCTGACGATCGAAGAGCTGGACAAGGCAGCTAGAAGACTTCCCAAACGTAAGGCCCCGGGACCAGATGGAATTATAAATGAGGTCCTTTCACTTGCCATTAGGGAGGGGCCGGAGCTGCTTAGGGACGTGTTCGACAACTGCCTATCGAGAGGAGAGTTCCCGGCAGTGTGGAAAAGGCAGCGCCTCGTGCTACTGCCTAAAGAGCCAAAATCTTTTAGGCCGCTGGAAATGATCGACACGACAGGAAAATTGTTCGAAAGGATTATCTTGAACAGACTTGAGGAGGCGCTGGGAGCCATGGGGGCCCTCAACGACAAGCAGTATGACTTTCGCAAGGGGCGATCTACCCTTGATGCAGTTAGCGTGGTCCTGGATACGGTTAGCAAGCGAATGGCTGGCACACTCAGGGCAAGTGGTGTCTGCGCCGTTATAACGTTGGATGTTAAAAATGCCTTTAACTCGGCCTTTAACTTTTAACGGCTGGGAGCACATTCTACAGGCGCTGCGAGCATTGGAGGGATTCCCGAAGCGGCTGTTGAAAATGGTCAGTAGCTATCTCAGTGACAGGAAGCTGTTGATCAGGCATGCTGGTGGCAAAGAAACAACGTTACCCCTTACCGCTGGGGTTCCCCAGGGGTCGTTCCTAGGACCGTTCCTGTGGAACGTCATGTACGATGGGCTCCTTCGCCTGCGACTCCCTACAGGTGCAGCGCTCGTGGGATTCGCGGACGACGTGGCCTTGGTGGTGCAAGGTAAGACGGTAGCAGTGGTGGAGGTTTCGGCAAACAGTGCGCTACGTAGAACCAGTCGCTGGATTGCATCTAAGGACCTGCAGCTGGCCCCTGCCAAATGTGAAGCCGTGGTATTCAACAAGAGGAGGGTGGCCCCGGAACCGAGGTTCGTACTAGGCGGCCAACTAATAATTAACAACTAACGAATCAGGTATCTGGGAGTGTGGTTGGATCCCAGAAGGAATTTCAAGCTGCAAGAGAAAGCAGCTGCTTGGATAGCCATGCTGGCTGGGCTTATGCCCAATGTTGGGGGGCCTAAGCCTAGCAGGAGGAAGCTATTGAGCAGTGTGATCCACTCCGTCATTCTGTATGGAGCTCCACTATAGGCTGGGGCGGTGGTGGGTACACTTTTTTTTTACGACGGGAAAATCTTCAAAAAGATCCCACCAGACCTCGGGGAGGGACTGGGGGGTATGTGGGATTCTTACCCACTAAAAACCCGTTGGATGGCCATCATGGTGCATGATGGTGCTCAGGTGCATGCTGGGGGCCCCAGGGAACTACAAAGTATTACTTTCGGGGACCCCCGCACCTATCCTCGGTGAGGGAGGAGCCTTCGCCCCCCTCACCCGCCCGCAAATAGGGAGCGGAGCCGAGCGCCGCATCCCCGCACGGTGATCCCCGACTCCCGGGGCCTAAGCCCCAAAAACGTCCCTCGACGGGAGGGTGGCGGAGGTGGGCTCACGGAGGGAGCTACGCTCTCCCACGTGAGGTACCACCCCCGGCTCTCCCGCCGAGGATCAACCGACGCCGGTTGGCCGCCGTCGACGGTCCGGGCGCCCTAGGGCCCCAGGAACGACGGCGACGGCCGCCCCCCCGCACACAACCCTCCTGCACTCCCGCTCCGCCGCCTCCTTCTGGAACATGAATGTCTCACAGATGGAGGTGACGGCCTTCCATTGGTGGTGGGTACACCTAGAGCTAAAACCCTACTGGCGGTGCAGCGTAGAGCGGCACTGCAGGTTGCGTGTACCTATCGCACGGTCTCACTCAACGCGATGCTGGTTGTGGCCTCCATCCCACACATAGACCTCCAGGCCTTGGAGAGACGGGAGGTGTGGAGAGTGGGACGAGCAGTGGATTTGAGTAGCTGTGGTATGCGATAACGAGCGCGCCAAGATGATCAGCTTGGCCAGGAATGCTGCACACCCTGGAGCAAGACGCAACCTAATGGAAAGGTGGCAGCAGCGGTGGGACGAGGACGATAAGAGAAGATGGACGTGGAAGCTCATTCCCAAACTTGAGGCATGGATCACCAGGCAACATGGTGAAGTGGGGTACCATCTTACTCAGGTGCTCACTGGCCATGGATGCTTCGGTTGGTACCTGCATAGGATGGGAATCAGGGACACTGCGGACTGTCAGCACTGTGGACACCCACGGGATGATGTCGAGCATGCGCTATTCAATTGTCCCACGTGGGAGGGACAAAGGCGCGAACTCCAAGAGGATATAGGAATAACGGTCACGCCTGACAATATGGTGGCGTTGATGGTTTCCTCCAGAAGTAGCTGGCAGAAAATCATACTCACGTAGAGGCTATAGTGAGAGAGAAAGTACAGGAGGACAGGCGCCGGAAGGCCGAGGTAAATGGCAATGGACAAGATGCCATAATTGAGGGGGGTCGCTAGTAGGAGCGACTAGATAACTTGCCCCCGAAGTAATGCTTAACTGCGATCCCGGAGGGCAAGCGTGAAACGAGGGGGGAATTTAGTTGGTAGGTCCATTAGCCTCAATGGGAATCCAACACTATCTGGGATATTTCCCAGGTGCCTATAAAGGTTTTCCCTCCTTGCCCCCCCCCCAAAAAAAAAAAAAGATCGCCGCCCACTGGTAGTTAGCATAAAAGGAGAAAGAAGAGAAGAGAACAAGAAAAAAGAAGAGAAGGCAAAAGGAATACGAAGACAGGAGTAGAAAAAAAAGTATAGAGAGACGTCAGGAAAGAACAAAGGAAAAAGTGGAAAGAGAAAAAGTAGAGGAGATATGGAAAGAATTAAAGAAAAGGGTAGAGGAAGGAATGAAGGAAGGGGAAGATGGAGGAAACGAAAAGAAGGAAAGGAAGAGAAAGGGATGGAGGGATCAAGAATGCAAAGAAAAGAGAGCAAAGGTGAAAAAGGAATTGAAGAGATGGAGACGAGGACAAGGGAAGGAGGAAGAGTATAGAAGGAGAAAAAAAGAGTACAAAGAAATATGAGAAAGGAAGAAAGAGGAGGAACGAGAAAACTTTATTAGAGAGGTGGGGAAACCAAGGACAGATAGAGAGGTATGGGAAATACTGAAAAAAGGAAGAAAGAGATAAGGAGGTATCTGTAAGGAGGTAGAGATAGAAGAATGGGACGAATATTTTAAGACAGTTTTAGGAGGAATGAAAGGGAGGGTAATAGCAGGAGGAAAAAGAATAAAAGGAAAAAAATGGGAGAGTGATAAGGAACTAGAAAGGGACAAAATCGAGAAAGCGGTGAAGAAGCTGAAGACAGGAAAAGCAATAGAGGCAGATGGAATACAGTGTGAAGGATGGAAATATGCAGGGGAAGGGGTAAAAGAAGGAATGTGGAAATTATGTAATTATGATTATTATGTAATTATTATTAGAAATTATGATATGGGACGGAGAAGGCTGATCAGAAGAATGGAAGGAGGGGGTAATAGTACCAATAAGGAAAAAAGGAGAGGGAAAAAATGTGAAGGAATACAGAGGAATATCAGTGATGTTAGCGATGTATAAGATATATGCAGCAATACTGGCGGAAAGACTGGAGAAGGAAATAGAGGAAAAAGAGATATTACCGGAACGGCAGACAGGGTTTAGAAAGGGAAGAGGCACGATGGACAACTTTATTTTAAGGAGTTCTCTTAGTAATAATAATAATATTGATTTACGGCATACACCATTTACATTAACAGAAAGAAGGAGAGATGGATAAACATTCGAGTACGATACAAGTCCGATACAATCAGTGTACAGTAAGAAATAAATTGATTACATAGTCAAAATTAAAGTTAAAATTAAAGGTAGATGAGTAGTAATAAGTAATAAGTAATAATAGACGGGTAAACAAGTAAGTAATTAAAAGAAAAGAGAATAGGAGATAAATAAATAGATAAATAATAAATAAATAATAAATAAATAAATATGTTGCGGCGTATATGTATATATTTAGTGTAAACCGTCTTAAGTAGCCCCCTCCTCTAAAACCACGGTGATTGGGTTTAAACGCGACCTTAGCGGGGGAACTATTTTCACCAGCGAACGATACGGACGTTTGCTCGAGTCAGCCCGTCCGGTCCGCTTTTCCTACCAGAAGCTCTCACGAAGATTGGCCCCGTGCGATTTCTCTCACAACAGTTACGAATTTGTGCGTGTGTTGTAAACCGATAGAGCGTGTGCCGCATGCAAGACGTGGTTTTAAAGGACAAAAGGAGCGAGCCCCTGCCACCTGCCACCACTCATTAAACTTGTGCACTAACGGAAAGAGTCGAGCAATTTTTATGATCTTGCTACCCTAACCGTGATGAAAACAAAATAAATGAATTATTAATAAGGGGGAAGTAAATTGCGGTGTTCCCTAATAAAAGAGTCACGCTTCAGGTGGAAGAAATCTAGATTTGATGCATACTTGTTACTGTGGATACAGGATCTAATAATAGTGGAGTAACGCCTAAAAAGATACCTGTGAAAAGGAATGTGGAATAAGAGATTGTTCCTTAGGTATCTAGGAGGGACTACAAGACCAATACAATTAAGAAGGTCAGTGCAGTTAATATAATGATTTAAAATGTCATACATAAAAAGAATTTCTGCTTGAAGCCTTCTAGATTCTAAGGAACGCATATTAAACTGAGCCAAAAATTGATCATAAACATGAACATTAAAATTGATAGGAGAGCCCCGCTGGTACATTAAGAGACGTATAAATTTATGTTGAATACGCTCGAGTTTTATTTCAGACGCGCATGATCGTGGTGACCAAATAACGTATGCATACATTAATAATGAAATGACTAGCATGTTGTATTAGTATAGAATTACATCGGTGTTCTTAAACTCATTCATAAACCTTTTTAAGAATCCAAGCACTTAAGAGGCCCTGGAGGAAATGCAGTCTATATGAAGATTAAAAGACAGTTCACTACAAATTATAACTCCCAGGTCCCTCAAATGCTGTGATGATTTTAAGACATAGCCGTCAATATTATAGTAAAACTTATTATGAGAGTTCGATCTATAAAAGTGTAGGACAGAACACTTCTGAAAATTTAAGACCATGCCATTTTGGTTACACCATAAAGCTAAGTGCTCCATTCCTCCTGAATTAAATCATTGTCGTATACAGATAAAATATTCCTAAAAAATTTTAGATCGTCAGCATACAGTAAAAATTTTGTATGCTGAAAACAGCAAGAAATATCATTTATGTATAAATTAAATAAGACAGGACCTAGATGAGATTCTTGTGGAACCCCAGAGGAGACCTGGATAATATCAGATATAAAATGCTTAAATTTTACAAGTTGTGTTCTTCCTGTAAGATAACTTTCTATCCATGTTATAAAAAATTTAGGAAACCCTAGCAACTTAAGTTTTAAGACTAGATAAGTGTGACTAACTTTGTCAAAGGCCTTAGACAAGTCTCGTGTGAATGGAATCAACCTGAAGTCTGTGCTCTAACGCACTGGAGATAAATTCATTATAAACCGTTAAATTAGTAACAGTGAATCAAATACCTTACCAAATTTATTGAGGGTAATTTTCTCAAATAACTTTGGTAAGATGCTTATAATTGAAATGGGCTAGTAATTCTTAATGTTACATCTGTCGCCATCTTTGAAAACCGGCGTAACAAAACTAGATTTCCAAGCACTTGAGAAAACACCTGAATGTATTGAGGCATTAAAAATCAAGCAAATAGGCTTGGCCAGTGAAAATGCGCAGGCCAGAATCAAACCAGCCGATAGACCATCAGGACCAGGACCTTTATTGATATTAATAGATAAAATGCCATCTAGAACCTCGGACAAAGAGATATTTATAAAAGGAAAGTCATTCACTTCTACACGTACAGTTGAGATCAGACTGATATTATTATTAACTTCCGAACTGGAATAAACTGAGGCAAAGTGAGAAGCAAACAAGTTTGTAATGTCACTTCCATTCATGGCTGTCACATCGTTAAGATACATAATATTCGGTAGTCCAGACGTATTCCTTCGGTGACTCACAAATTTCCAAAATACCTTAATATTAATTGACGTTAATGATGCGACGTAGGATTCTGGATTGAGTTTTGCACTTGGATCTGAGTTCCACAAATTCTTCGTAATCAAAAATATTCTGAGCACGCTTAAATTTTTTATGAGCTATCTTCTTCTGTCTTATCAGTTTACGAAGAGTGGGACTGACTCATGAGCGAAACAGAGAATGGTGTGTCTTTTTACTAGGCACAAATTCCGAGATTAATTGGTAAATAATACTATAAAAATAATCCACAAAGTCGTCAAGACTTGTGGTCGATATTAAGTCATCCCAGTTTATTGAAGAAAGATATTGGCATATAGAGCCATAATCCGCATTTGCAAAGTCTAAGGAGTATTCGAAAGAATCCAGAAGAGGCGTAGTAACGGGAAGTGAAACAGAACAAACAAGTGCCGGATGAGAAGGGTCGACTGGCATCAGCGGATCCGCAGATTCAGATACATGGACCGAGCCGATATTTGTCCATACAAAGTAAGGAATGGGAAGAGGAAAGGGAAACGTTCATGAAAGAATCAGGGATAGAGGTAGGAGAAATAGAAGAAAAGAGGGAAAAAGGGGAAATAGAATACGAAGAAATAGAAAGAAGAGAAAAAGAAAAACAAAGAAGAGAAAGGAGAGAAAGAATAAGGGGGTCTAGATATAATAAATGGTATAAGGAGATAGTAACAGAAGGGATACCAGGATACTTAGAGAGAGGGTGGAAGGAAGAAAGATGGAGAAAAATAATCAGTTTTAGAGTGGGGAATGAAATGGGAGAAGGGATGTACTGAGAAAAAGAAGAAAAGAGGAGATGTAGAATATGCGGTTGGGTGGAAGAAGGATGGGAGCACGTGCTGGAGGGATGTGGAAGAGGAATGGGAGAGGGGGAAAAGAAGGAAGATGAAGACGGGGGAATAGGGGAGAAAATCAGAAGAATAATGGATGGGGAACGCAAGGGAGAAGGTTAGATGAAGGAATGGATAAGAAGAAGGGAAGGGATGAAGGAAGGAGGGTAGGAGTAAGGAATAAGGATTAAAATCAGAAATGAATTGTAAAGGGAGCGGGAGTTCTTAGTGTACCCCGCAAGGGCACTGTAATAAAATATACGGATACTGATATTAAAAAAAATATAAAAAATAAAATGGGATACTGCATTTAGAAGTGAAAAACACTTACCCAGGATATATCTGAAATAATATTTCTCGATGGATATGTAAAAGAACAAGTTTTAATAAAAATTTTGTTATTTAGAAGTATTGTGAACACTCTGAGATATCAGAAATAAACACGTACACAAGGCTGGCTGATGTTGCTTGTGATATGATCTCATTATTGATGTGATGTGATATGATCTCATCATTTTAACGACTGTATTTTAATCAGTTACAGTTATTAAAAGAAAAAAATTTAAAAATGTGTCCCAAAAATGAGAAATTGACGGATAATGGGTTAAAGAGATAGAGCGAATTATTTAATTTGATTTACTGAATAGGCCTAGAAACATTATTTCAATTGTGTTTACAACTAATCGTTAAGAACATACGAAAGTGTCAACATATTCGAATGTCAACATGCTTGAGCATCAGAATCAATCTTCACAATCAATCTTATCGATTCTCCTTCGCAAATTAGGTGTTGAAAATGGCAAACTTTAATGAAAGTGTAAACACGTTGTTAGTATTAGGCGAAACAGAACGTAATTATTGACAAGCTGGTAAGTGTTCGCTCAGCGATTTCATGTGCAAAAATCATACATGGCATTTTTACGTTTACAAAAACGTCTTTGGAAAACTGGTTCTGTTGCTAACAAAACGCGTTCTAAGTCTAAAAGCGGTACGAATGATATTAATGCTAATGAAATTTTGGCAGCGATGGATGCTGATGCACAAATGAGTACCTGGCAATTAGCACAAAATAGTGAAATCAGTCGTACTTCAATTATTAGAATTTTAAAACAAAACAAATATCATCCATATCACATACATCTTCATCAAGATCTTTTTGGAAATGATTTTCAAAATCGAATTACTTTTTGTACATGGCTTCGTAATGCTATCTATGAAAATAATTCATTTTTATCATTAATTCTTTTTTCTGGCTAAGCTACATTTTCAAACGCCGGCTAAGAGAATAATCATAATTTATACTACTGGTCAAATGAAAATCCCCATTGTTTGCGAGTATTTCAATACCGTTGGTCATTAAATGTATTGTGTGGAACTGTTGAAGACCATACCATTGGACCATACTTCATTGAACGACCCTTAACAAGTGTAACTTATACCGATCTTTTAAGAAGTCATCTTCCCATACTCCTGGAAAATATTCTGTTGAGTATCTCAGGTCAGATATGATTTCAGCGTGATGGTGCCCTAGTATACTTTGTTAAAAGCACACGTACATTATGCGATGCAAAATTTTTAAATAAGTGGGTTAGAGTGGCGGACCAATTTTGTGGCCACCTCGATCACCAGATCTAACGCCGTTCGATGTCTTTTTGTGGGGTTATGTGAAAGAAAAGGCGATGGCTGATGCTACAACAAAGGAGGACATGAGAATGAGAATACGCAATGCTTGTTCGTCTATTACTCTGGTGATGTTATCAAATGTCAAAAACTATATCTGCAAACCCATTGACAAGTGTTTAGAAGCCCGCGGTCACCATTTTCAACATTTAATAAAATTATATTTAAACAACAATAAGTTTATTTTTATGATTTTCTTTGTCGCCTCGAAAGTTTCCCCTGGATTCGAATAATTCGCTCTGTCTCTTCAAAAGTACACATTACAAAAAAATGTTCCAAGTAAAAGTAAATAATCATGATGAGAGCTATTTGAATATGAAAAAAGTATACCCCGGGCCATTTAAAAAAATGAGAGGGCCCACTTTACACCCCTAAGGGGCCCAGGTAAAAAGAAATTTTTACACGGCAAATAGTCAGCCTCGCTATTCCATTCAAATAAAATAAAAAAATAGACAAATGTTTCTGGTGGTTTCAGAGAAAACAGTTTGTAACACTTTATGTGGACCACCCTGTGTAGGCGAACGAATCTTTTTGATTACCGAATTTGATTACCTTACTTTTTGCTTTGATTTCAGCGTCTCTATCCCTTGTTTCTTGGTCTGCATCGGCGAATTCCACATCTGAGATGGAGGGCAGCTTGTCCCTAAATCGACGTCTGTA
The DNA here is from genome assembly GCA_963989215.1 of Hedychridium roseum. Lineage (NCBI taxonomy): Eukaryota > Metazoa > Arthropoda > Insecta > Hymenoptera > Chrysididae > Hedychridium > Hedychridium roseum. The sequence goes on along the minus strand of OZ022310.1, from coordinate 2,774,743 downwards.
AAAGAGTTCTGCGGGAGGTTTACCTGTGGTAGAATGCGGGGTACTGTTGTACATTGTGAGATATTTAAGGAGATCATCTTGCCAGTCAGATTTTTGGCACTGGCTAATTCGCAGTCTTTTCAATATATCCCGGTTTTGTCTCTCAACCTCGCCATTTTGTTGAGGTCAGTACAGAATGGTATGGAACAGACGAATACCATACTCTTTACAAAAGTTTTTAAACTCTGCGCTGAACTGCGGGTCATTATCAGCGGTGATACTTATTGGCGAGCCTAACCGTGAAAATATCTCCTTTAACATTCGTATCGCGTTTGCCGAATCTATAGTCTTGGTGATCTTTATTTCTTTGTAACGACTATAATAATCCACGAGAACGAGAAGATAGTCTCCACTAGGCAAAGGGCCAAAATAATCTATCGCAACATCCAGCCACGGCTGAGATGGAAGTTCGCGCCTTTGCATAGGATTTGGTGGATTTGGAGCTGAGACCAAAGTGCAACCCTTACAAGCCCTTACGCAATGTTCTGCATCCCTATCAATTTTAGGCCACCAAACTTTTGATCTCAAGCGCAATTTCATAGCCACAATTCCAGGATGACCTTCGTGAGCAGCTCCTAATACTTTTGGCCCCAGGCTAGTAAGAATTACAATTTTATTTTGACGCAAAATTATCTCATTCTGGAAACACAGCTCGTGCTCAAAAACTTTGTAATTGCTTACACTCTGATCCCAGTCCCCGTTCATAACTCCTTTTTTTACCAACTACAGTTCATTGTCTGCTTCACACGCTAATTTTAATTTGCTTAAGGTGATTGCTGTGGGGATTGATTGATTACTAAATTTACGTAATTATCATCGTCGAAAACGTAATTTACAAGGCCTAAGAAGCTTTGAACTTCTTCCATTACTCTAGGTTCCCTAAACGACTCAATCAGTGCTACATATTTATCAAGAGGTTTAACCTCATCGCATGAGAGTTCATGTCCGAGAAAATGAATCTTTTTAACTCCGTATATGCATTTACTTCCATTAAGGAGAACGTTATTTTCCTTGAGTACTTTCAAAACATTTTTTAATCGCTCCTCGTGTTCGGTTTCACTCCCAAATACAACAATATCATCTATAAAATTTACTACGCCCTCGCAATGCAAAAGTATTCTTTCTAACGTTTTTTGAAAAATTTCGGAAGCGCATGAGATACCGAACATGAGCCGCTTGTATCTAAACAATCCCTGGTTGCAAATAAATGTCGTTATGTGTCGGCATTCCACGCTTAGTTCGATTTGATGAAACGCATTTTTTATATCTAACTTAGAAAATACTTTCGCATTACTAAACTTTGGAAGCAGCTGTTCCATAGTTGGTAAGTGGTGATTTTCTCTAATTATTACTCGGTTAGCCTGTCTCATATCGATGCACAACCGGGCGTCCCCATCCTCCTTAAGCACCGGTACTAATGGACTAACCCAGTCAGATGGGCCATTTACAGGTCCAATAATATCAGCGTCGAGTAATTCTTGTATTTCCTCGTTAATCTTGGACTCAAGAGGGATAGGCACCCGGCGACAAGGTTGAGAGACTGGCTTTACTGATTCGTCTATGGGAATATCGATTTTAATATTTTTAAATTTAGGGAATTTCGTGTCTTCAACTGACTTTATCCCTAAACCCACCTTTAAAACTCCGAGTTTTATAGCTGTGTCTTTTCCGAGTAAATTTTTTGTACCATCCTTTACTACATAAAATGTTTCATCTTCCAGCTTAGACCCGCTACCAATCAATATCAAGGTCTCCAAGGATCCGAGGACTGTTAGGGGATTTTGACTCCCATAGGCCCTGAAACTTTTAACTGGACTCTTGATTTGGTTTTTTACACGTACGCCTAAAGACTTGAGATTTTCCCATGTAGCATCAGTAATAATATTACACTTGCTACCCGAATCGATAAGTATATCAGTATTTACAACCCCCAAAACGCATGTGATCGTGTCGTCTCCATCAATGTGAAAAATGTAGTTAGTGTCTACACTGGGTTTTAATGAGGGTTTGGGTTTTTTCGCGACGGTTTCTGTTTTGGCCGGGGTTTCACTAATTTTGCGTTTCTTCCATCTTGTTCGACAATAACGGCAAAAATGTCCGACAAAACCACACTTTAGACATTTTTTCAGGTGTGCGGGACAAGACTTATCCCCACTCAAATGATTTCTGCCGCAGCGACCGCACGAGTTAGTATTTTTGTCTGAAACCACGGCATTTACTTGAATCGGTAACTCCCCTTATTAGCTTCAAAACCATGAAGTTGCCTCTGAACCGTATCCAATGCGTTTGCTTCGCTTATGATTTTTTCGAGCGAGACGTCATCGCCTAAGGTAAGTATCTTTTTATGTAGATCCACCGATTCGCACTTCTCAGTGATTTGATCCATTAGCTGTTCATCTGCCTCTTTAAATTTACATTTAGAGCTTTGATGTCGTAGCCGAACGAGAAACTTCTCGAATTTCTCCCCAGGTTCCTGTTTGATGAGTCTAAATAAGTGCCGTTCATAGATGCGGCTTTGCTTCGGAGAGAAATATTCGTCCAACTTGGCCAATGCAACGCTGTAAATATCACCCTCGCCTGCAGGAGCTTTGTCTACATGAGCACCAGGAATGTTATAATATACTTCCTGTAGACCTAGCCCACCCATGTGTAAAAGCTTCGCCCTTTTCGCCTCCGGAACTTTAATATTCATAGCCGTTAGATGTAATTCGAGTGCCCTTTTCCATTTTTCCCATCGTACCCCGACCGATGTTGGATTACCTTCGCAGTCCAACAACTCTAATGGTGGAAGTTGCGACATGATTGTGGCTACCTGTAAAGATTCCTCTTTTTTTCATTGTAGGTACCATTCAGCGTTTGCCAAATTACCTCTTATAAAATATGTATTTTCTATTCTTTTTTCCTCTTAAAGTAGGTACCGTTTGAATTTAATCAAACTACCCCTGGTCAAACTTATTCTCTTATTTAGATACCGTTTGATTATCATCAAACTATCTCTGGATACTGGTTAATCAATCCGTTTTTTATTTAATAGGTACCGTTCATACTGAACTACCTTTGGTTATACTGTAATACCTCTCTCCACTAGCCGTCCATGATTAAAACTCCCACGAATGAAAATTACATCTAATGCGTATACGCACACACGAAGTCTTATTATGTTATGGACAATGTAATATTACACATTTTCCGATCATGAATGAGAACAACACTTTAAGTTTTACGACTTCTTAACGCTTTCCGTCAATAGAATAAAGTTTATTTTAGAATAAAAATTGCAAAGTATACTGACGGTATCCTTAAAAATAAAATTTGTTACTGCGGAATAAGGTATAACATTCACCTACTTTCCGATAAGCTTGAATTTGAACCCCTGAATAGCAGTGAATAATCGAGGTATCACTATATACTTTTACTTTCCTAGCTGTTTACGTATTGATCTAATTCGGGTGCATGCGACAATAATTATTTCCTTGCAGGTACCAACCGACCCCGTGAGACCAGTTTGCTTGCGCGTGTTGTACTAACACCAGGGGGGTGTAACTCCCCTCTTGCGAGACTGGTTCCTAAATCCTAAGCGCCATCTACGTTAAGGAGGCTACTCTGCGAACTAAAATCACACGTATATGTCCAACACACTTAAAGAAGGCACACATACACAGTCACATGTATCACACGTATATGCACTATTCCTGGTTCCAATCTCAATAGAAAACTAATTTTTATTTTACTGGAGTAATGAAATTAAAATTCAACAAATATCAGTTTCTTTTCTTTTTATTTAAATTTTCATATTTCTTTATGGCATTTTTAATTAACATATTATCAATACAATTTGAACGCTCGCCACAAAGATACTTATTTATCTCAATGCACCATATACATACGTAATAATTAAATAATTTTTTTACAAAAGTTTTGCTGAATAATGGTGCATGATTTGGACACTGTATTTTACTTAAATCTAATAATACATATAAAAATGTATTTATCACAACAGATACATCTTTTACATAAGAATATTGTTCTAAATGGGTATGAACAATTTTCACACCCTGATTAAATAAATTGTTCAAAATAGAATAATTTTGAAAGCAGTCTTTACAATTCTTAAATGCACCACTGCGCAATATAGTGCTTACTGTGCGGTTCTGTGTAATATACTCCGCTTCAAGAGTTACAATATTTGTTGGGATGCTAATACATTTGTCGGACTCTGCAGGTGTGCTGTCCGAACTTAATAAATTTTTTAAAGTGAACAATAAATTACCCTGTATACCTATTTCGCAATTGGTTTTCGCAGACTGTCTTCCACTCAAGTTATTAATTAATAATGTGACAAATGCACTCTTAAATTGAATACTGGTTGGGTTATTGTTTCGGCATCCAAGCGATCTTACCAAGCCGAAAAAATTCTCTAAAGCATCTTGGTTAACAATTCGAGTTTTGAATTGTTTGATGCCTTTTTCTAGAAAATTATGCCAAAGAGTTTTAAACCTTTTGACTGTGGAAATCCAATTTTCGAGGAATGGAGATCGCTTGCTTACCGTATTAGATTTTATGTCGATAAAATCCATACTCATTAAAATAGTCACAGCTTTGTCCCATAATTCAACATGAAAGCTTCCAATTTTTATCGCCGATCTAAAAGGTGCTTCCTCTGAAGCTAAGTTATCACTGGCATTTACGGAATCGAACAAGTTGTTGAAGAAGAGAAGCAGTTCACTTGTTGCCCTTCCTTCGTCCGTAGGCATCTTTAACGGTCCTTCTTCCGTTTCAATGTGTCCTATTGAAATAAAATTGTAATATAATTGACAATTGTAAAATAAGGACAATTAATTGTAATATCCATAATGATGCATATGCTGCATTTACCTGTAAATGGTGTCTGATGGTAAATGAAGGCTGACACAGTGCGGCTAAAAACCTGCGCCGCATGTTTGACCTTCATTTTTCCAATTTTTGACTTCACGATTTGGTCATCCGTAATTTTGGGCATTAAGCGAAGCATTGGCTCCGCACTGTCCATTTGGTATGCCAGCTCGATTATATCCCACGATGCAACCTTTCTTTTGTTGTCGGTTGTGAAACATATGTTTTTTGTCAACATACTATTTCTTATCCCCTTTAACAAATGGGGCACATCATATATGGGTATGATTTCTTGCCCATATAAGTGAATTTTATTATCTGAAACGTGGAAACACAAAAATATAGTTAAATTTGTTACTATTTCAAAGGCAAAATTTCAGGTAAAAAAGAATATTCTTACCATAATTTAATTTCTTTCTCCACATTTCGCGTGCTGTATCAAGCTTCAGCATCTTAAGGGAGGTTTCTGCTTTGTTGGGCCGAAAAATACTCAATTTTCAGAAATTTTTACTGAGAAAAATAATAAATATAAAAAGCTGCAATTTAGTATATTTATTAACCAGTATATATTAAATAGAAAATTTTTTTTTTAATAAAAAAAAAAGACGAAAAAGAGGAGTATATCGGTGTGCCGGCGATGACACTCCTCGCTTACGGAAGTCCTCCACTCACGGTAAGTGATCTGAATTAGAAAAATCAAACGTATTCTTATTTTATATAATATTGCGCAGAGCTGGTACTAGAATCAAGAAGATAAAGTCATTAAATAAAATGTAGTGAGCTCTTGAAGACTAAGTTCGGTTTTTACAGATAATTTGTTGCAGATTTCTGTATATAAAATAAAAACTTGTTAATATATTTTAATAATTCTAGTACCAGCCATGAAGACATTTACTGCGTACGTGTCTACCAAATTTCATAATGATTGCTTATATAGGGTGCGCTGGAGAACTTCCGTCAGATTGGAAAACGTTGTTTCGAGAAAAACGCGTTTAAAGTTTAACTGAAGCTTTTGAAAACTGGAAAGATTCATACTTATAACTAATCTGCTATGCCAGGACCATAAAGTTGGCCTTCCTTCCTTCTTTTTTGTCCTTCCTTCCATAGCCTGTACTCCGATATCCCGTGTATCACTTCGCACAATCCAAATGCTCCGAATTTTATATGTACGCGCGGCTGCGTTAGACAGTTTATATCTTTGCGAATTTTATAGATTTCAATTTCAAACTTCGTAAGTGTATTCTTAAGACTTGAATCTTTCTGATAATGCAAAAAAAAATTTCCGATTTTTTTTTCCCAACAAAGCAGAAACCCCCCTTAATAGCGGCGACATTGGGTTGTGCTTGGTGCATACAAAAGCATGAACTGTGAGACCCACATTGCTTAAGATTTTCACACTCTCCTTAATGAGTTCAATTAAGGTGTGCGATTTTGTTGCAGAATCACTCAAATAACAGGACAGTGGGCAAATCCACCCTGTCCTAAAGACTCTGACCATAAAAACCAACGCATGGTCCGCAAATCTGTTGGATCTTCTGCTTCCATAATCCTCGAAGCCTTTTTATCGAAATTTTATCACTATTAATGTGATAGTCTAAATGTGGACGTATTGATATTTCGTCCTACATAAGGAAACACAATTTATCTTCTTCTTTCATCTTCTGCACTTCACTTTTAAGATGGTTTACTATAATGCTGCTGATCCCTGTGTCTATGTTGATCCGTGACATCATAATCCTCAGAGTTCTTGGTGATGGCAATGAAAAGAGCTTTTCCAAAAACTTATAAGCATGTGGTGATTGCTTATATATTGAAAGGCAAATAATTTTCACTTCTAGCGTAAACCATCTGCCCTGTTGACATTACTAGGAATTGTAGCTCAATGCTTTTGATTCTGCAAGATTAAAGAAAAACTGTTTCCATACCTGCGGCTTGTAATTTGTTGCACGTAATTGCATTTGGAAAAATGTTCTTTGTTCTTTTGTTAAAGAACTCATCAAATTCTGGATAGCTTCTGTCTTCATAAATTTCTTTGCTTGTTGCATCCTAGTTTTCAGCGTTGTCACTTTCCTTGATAGTCGTTGCCCTCTTTTTCTCAATATTCTTGCCATATTAGAGAAATATTTTGCCTCTGGGTTAGAAGTTCTATAATATAATCTTCTATGTTTCAAAAGGGATGTTCTTCTTGCTGCAACAGATGTGGTTGATCTTGTAGTTGATGTGGTTGGTCCACCAGGCGATGTGCTTCGTTCAGCGAGCGATGTGCTTCGTTCAGCGGGCGATGTGCTTCGTTCAGCGGGCGATGTACTTGGTCCAGTTGTCGATATCCTTGGTCCACCAGTTGATGTCCTTGGTCCAGCAGTTGATGTCCTCGGTCTGGTGGTTGGTGTCCTTGGTCGGGTGGTTGATGTTCTCGGTCCAGTGGTTGGTGAACATGGTGCAGCGGTCGATGTACTTGGTCCAGCGTCAAATGTTGTTGATGATCTCAGACAGATTAGTAAATTTAATGAAGGCACAGAATCTTTTTTAATTTTCGGCGTCTATGATCTTGCGATACATAATCATCTGTTTTAAAATGTAAGTGACAAACCGTACACTTCTGTATTTCTTCTTTTCTGTACTCCTCTTTGAAACGTCCAATTGCCACCGTCCATTTTCCTGCCATTTCCTCGTTTTTTGGAAAATGATGCGACGGCGCCACGGATGTCGATGTGCACCCGTAAACGATGCACGCACGCACCATGTTTCTTGAACAATAATTACATTATTTGCTGCCACTATAAAATATTTTCAATTTATATTTTTCGAATTATTAAAATTCATACTTACTTGATTTATTAGAGATGTAATAAACAAAAAAACAAGCTCTCAATAGCAATAACAATAAAACATAAAACAACAATAACAATAACAATAACGAACAATAACGAACAATAACAAGAAACCAGATATGCAGCGAAAGAAATCTAATGCAACGTAAGCACAAGGAGACCCCTTTGCACAATTCTGCACCAAAAAGTGGCGCGAAAGTGGCTTGGCGTCGCTTGTAGTTGCCAAAGTCTCTACATATGGCGCTGCTTTCAGTCCTACAGTAGCGACCTCGCAGTTAAGACTTTTAAGACTTGGAACTAATTTAAGGACCAGTGAACGGTGGGGAGTTACACCCCCCTGACTAACACCATCCACATTTTATATTCAAGGAAGCTGGCAACATTTTGTATATTAAACCGTTAATAAGTTAAACCGACTACGGGTAAAATCAAGTCATGCTCGAATGAAACCGGTCTCAATCGGCAATTTACCTCTTTCCTCGTCAAAATAGTTTTTCCTTTTCGTTTAGAACTTGTCTCCAACATCGTAGCTTCTGGCCGGATTGCCACTTGTAATGTTGTCAATGATACACACCCAGCTTCGGTTGTTTGTCCACACACCCGCTCGGTCTGGCTATCCGGTGGTGAGTGCCTGGCGAACGTATTGTTCCCCACGCCCTCTCCCGGACACCACACCAAGAGCTGTGTCATTTATTTGTATTTATACGTTACAGTACCGGCCTCCGAAATCGGCCGGAAGACATTAGCCGAAATGCGATCGGCGATCGGGTCGCAACTGAACCGCCGCGGGATTAAACAATCCCTCCGCGAGCGAGAAATTAGTCCGTTATAGGAGCCAATTCACGGCCGATAGGCTCCTAAATTGCGTAAGGGGAAGAGGAAGCGGGACACGGAACGGTACCTCGCGAATCCCTACGCAAATCGGAGCCGGTAGACTCTTGTAAGACGGCTAGCATGTTAGGTGCGAATAATTATCGGTGCGAATACAAGTTTAGTGCGGAGTGGATGGAACCGAGCGTCCCAGGGTTAAATTGGATAGTTCCCGCGCACATTTTCGGTGAGTCTCGCCTCGATATTAAAGAGAGTAATGTAAAGGTAGGGGTATCTGCCTAGATACCACTTTCCCACCTTTTTTTTTCCTTTGGTTGGCCCTGAGAGGACCCCGCTAAGCCGTGCATTGCCCTGAAGTACGGGACACGGGCTGCGGGACAGGGGAGTATTTGCGACACGGGTTGCGGCGACCTTGGAGGTCGAAAACGGTTGTTCCTTACGCGAGAACGCGGGAAGTTGGCTCCAATTCGGAAAGCCCGTATCTGGCGGCTAGTATTAGGCCTGAAATATCCTTCGGAGTTTGTTTTTTTTCCGTACTGGTCATAGTTGGCAAGCTGGAGTTGCCCCTGGTGAAAGAAGGTAATCCTGGTAGAAAAGGATTTCTTTGTTTTTCTTATGTGTACTTTCGGGAGGGCATAGCGAGCCTAGGAACCCCCGACTGGTCGTGGTTAGTGCGACGCGACAGGGCAAACTAACGGATTTTTCCCCACGTAGCGGTACCTTACCCCTCGTGATAATACTATAGAATGTAGGAAATGCCCTTTGAATGATCTTAATAAATGTACGTAGTCGGACGGGCTTCCATACGGCTGTGCGATTGAGCTCCGAAATTTTGGCATATGTTATTCATTCACCACTTCATTCCGTCTCTCCATCCCGCGTTTCCTACAGCTTAGGCCTTGGAGCTCACGTCTTTATCCCTCCGTGAAATACGCCTCCTCGGACCCCGCCCCGCGCCGTTACCTACGGGACTGACTAGCCGGACGGGCCGGCTCTAGGAGACCCTCTGTCCACGACAATTTATCGGGAACCTTAGGAACCTTCCATCATTTCTGTACGCGGACGGATTGGCATGGCCGCATGCCTGGCGCCCACCGAGCGAACAGGATTCGATTCGTAGTAGGGTTCTTCTAAACCGAAAAGCTTGATAACGGCTCCCGGTTTGACCGCGGGTTCGTTACAACTTTATATGGAAAAAATATTATTCGATGAAAAATGTAAATTTTTATTGTCTTTTGTTTGTGTACATAATTTAAAAAAAATCGTAAGTGTCATGTTATTTAAAACAACAAGATGTCTATTCTTACTAAAATTCAAAATAACATTCAAGAAAGGAGAGAATATAAATACCTATTCTCCAATTTTACACAGTGTTCAAAATAACGGATTTCCAAAAAGTAAAAACTATTAAAAACAAAAATTCATGCTGCGCACATATTTGTACAATCATTTTTTAGTAATATGAGGAGGTCTATAAAGATCGCAGAATTCAATATCCAGTTTCTCCGATCTGATATTGTCATTACAATGTTGAAGTAAGCCGAAAATATAAACACCAATGAGTCATCACAAGAAGGAAAAACGATTTTTTTTATTTTTTGTTTAATCATTGCAGAAGTATTGTAACCGAATTGGTAAAGTTTTTGCGATTAAAACGATACCAAACACCACTATATTTGCATAATTTCAAGAAAAAAGAGAAAGGGGAAGCACCAAAAGCTTAACCAAAGAGAAGAAATATAAGTGAGTATTTGGAAAATATTTGGAAAAAATTATAGTCGTGTTTGACGTTATTTTGATCGCAAAAACCTTAGCAATTCAGATATAATACTCCTGCAATGATTAAAGGTGCAAGGATGGCTCGGTTCAACATAAAGTAAAGAGGAGATGTAATGTTCAGGATAAACTGGTAATTATTAGGGCTGTTATGAATACAACGGTTTTGGTTGCTTAAGGCTACGGAAACGTCTAAACTGCTCGGCGATCTAATCGAGACTAACTCGCAGGGCGTCACTCTCGTGATGCCCATCCTAAAGACATGTAGCTCCTCATTATGTTTAACCCTAGGAGCAGTACCTTAGCCTATGTGGCTATACCTGCTCCCCCCAGATGACCTAGGACGGGCCTCCACCACCACCGTATAGGGAACTCGTTTGAGGTTTCCCCCTTGCTTGGAAAAACCCTGCCTTTGTTCCGAGGAACGCAGACAAGTTGGACCTACCTATACATGACCCAGCTCGTTTAGCACCTCCATCTACGCGATCCCTGGAGATCCCGTAGATGGCGGAGTGTCCAGCGGGGGCCACGAGGAGGCAGAGCTGGTAGCTCGGGCGAACCCTTCATAACTCGGTCCCAGCAGGTCGGCCCGAGGGCCATTCGTCATCCGAAGATGCTCACCCGCACCAACACAGCTACCGAAGTAACCGCCTGCATGGCTGGTCGCGGATTTCGCTCCGTTCAAATGGCTGCACACTTAGTCAGCATATAAAACCCACAAGTGGGATGTCAGTTCTGCTAGAGAACCCCCTACACGCACTTGTGCGTACTTCGTGCCGGGAGCGATGGTAATGCGGTAAGCGTCTCCAGATGGACGTGGAGACAACTTGAACCGATCACCCCTCCTACGCGTGCACGATGTCCCTTGGATTTATAGCGCGCAAGCTCCCCTACCACGACAAGGTGGTGCACCACAGGGAGGCATCCTAAAGACAATCGCATCCCTCAATATGCACATAGCGTCCCGTCAGACCATCCCGTCAGCTAGCCAATTCCTTTGGGCCTGAAGTGGGTGTCGCGCCGGACCCGCCATGTGCATAGTGTCGCGCCAGGCCCGCCATGTGCGTTAAGGACCTAGCCGTAAGTGCTATAACTCCAGGCACCCCGACGGCTAGGCGCCGAATCGCCTTACAAATGTATAATAAAAAAATCATTTTTCCGTCTTTTGATGACTGTTTACATTCCCGGCGTACGCCGGCTTGCAACCCGCTGCCGAACCTCACTCGCTTCGGTCAATTCCAGGAAATAGTGAGGATAACTTGGATAGACAAAAAGAGGTAATCATCGGGACAATGTGACAGGCAATAAGTGTATCAAGTGGTGTAAGTGAAATCCTACCAACCAGGAGGAAAACATTAATAGTTTATGATCGTGATGATATTAATTAAACTTTTGGACTAATTTTTTTATCAATTGTATATTTCTAGTTTCTATATAACGAATTACATATATAGCTTTATATATTTGTCATTTCACGAATCAAGTGATATTTTATGTTCTTTATTTGGAATTTATTTTTATATTACGTTGAAATAAATGAATTGAATTAAATAACTAACTAAATTATGCGCATTTTGTTTTTTTTTCAATTTACACAGCTTTTTATATAAAAAAAACATGATTTCGAATTACACGGTATGCTGAGTAACCGATCTTCCGTGTAATCGAGGGATAGGTATACTTCATGATTTCGTGCCTTTCTTTCAACTTAGTTCTACCATCACGTTTTTCGCATGTATGCTGTTATTGTCTTATTTAGTATACTTGCGGAAAACATGCAGGTGATGTTAACAGGATGGGCCACGTAAAGGCATGAAAGAAGGTCTTTCCATCCCAGACTACAGTCAATCTTTCCTCAGGTAAATGCAAACCCTTCAACAACTCCAGAAAACATATCAAGAAACCAGAACATTCCCAAAAAACAATCCAAAGAAAAAACATACGAAACACCGAATATACTTAAGAAATGCAAAAATACGTAACAAAAGCATTAAGCAATGAATACACAAATTGTAAGCCACATGCAAGATAAAAAAGCATCAACGCCACAAATAAACTACTATTATTATCATTATTATTATTTACAAATACATATATCAATGCACATGCAAAAATGTGTGTGCACTTGATCCTCAAATAATACGAGAAATATATTTCGCGTTATGAAAAACTTACAGTTTGTACAACATCATTAAGACACACAACTACTTTCGAACAACGATTGTTATAATTTCTCGGCTGTATAAAAGAAGGGTCTAAAATATTTCACTGAACATATAAAACATATTGTTACGCGAGGGTCCGCAGGGCATCGCAAAGAGTAGACCACAATACTTTTTAGAAAAGATGATTATTTATTTTCATGCACGTCTAGCGTGTACCAAATTCGGGCTCGTACTATATAAACAACGGCAAATCGGTATACATAATAACGCCTTAGTTACAATATCGACATAGCCCTTCCTTCATTCCGTTCTTCTTTCCTGCGAACTTCGTATCGTACTTGATAGCCGTAACAATATAAAAAGAAGAGACTATTAATTTTGTCAAAAGAATGATAAAAAAATTAATAAAAATGGGATATTACTATAATATACATTTTGAATCTTATGTAATTTAGAACATTTTTGATCAGAATTTTTCGAAAATCTCAATTGTTGACCGCGCCGTACGTTATCTTTTGTGGTCTAATACGGGTGAGAGGGTTCGGGTAGGATGGGCGGTAGTCATAATGGGCGAGACAATTAGTTATATCCGGAACAAGGCTTTATTTTACGTCTTCCTTCGTCCGTTGTTGGTCGAAATCTGGTCTTCTGTCGTGCGCTTTAGCTAAGAACTTTTCAGATTGATATGTGCGACAATCGCTATGCGGCTGACGCCGCCAACGCGCGAGTCTGTAGACGCATTTACACGATTGGATGCCTACACTTTATGAACTTTGATCGTTATTGCCAAATAAGTCAAATCCTTTCTATGTGCAGCACATTCACTTTCAATAAACCATTTCGGATATTTTTGATGAACTGATTCAGAAATTATCCGAAATAATTTATCCAATATAAATATTTCGCTACGTATTTTTGGATAACAGGTATCGAATACAATATTGATAATTTTCCACTGTTGGAACAGAAAGATGTCCAAAATCAATATGTATTATCATTTGCTGCATATGCCCGAAAAGCTAAAAGTATTTGCTCGACACAATTAACATTTACTTTATTATTACTAAAATTGTTATAACATTTAACACATGTCGACTTTGCAAAACTTTTTTGGCTTTATATTCCGCGAAATACTGTATAGCACAAGACTCTAAAGTGCACAGTTATGTTGACAATTCATCTAATTTTTAACCGATCACTAATTGCCTATATTGATATGCAATAAGCAATATGTAATATTGATATGCAAGATATTGATATGCAATATATCGGTAAAAAATTAGATGAATTGTCAACATAACTGTACACTTTAGAGTCTTGTGCAATACAGTATTTCTACCGGAACATCAAAAGTACTTGTGCTTGGTTCAAATTGGGATAAAATGTCTTCTTGTAATAGCGTTGCATCCCAATTCAGGAATATAATTATCGATATAAAAACTACGGTTTAAATTCAATATTATATTCTTCCTGATTGCGAGGCGTATGTCTTTTGCCAAGTGATTTTGGTTGTAAGTGCTACCGTGCATTCGTAAAACCGAAAAAATTATCTAACAGAAAATGTTAGATAATATATAGATATTAGATAATATAAGTATTAAGACATTTACAGACTGTCGTAACCCTACGAAATAAGGAGTTTTTAATTCATTCGACAAAATGATATGCCAATCGGACATCTTATTCAATTGTGCCTTTAAATTCTCTTCAGCATTTGGATGAAAATCAGAAATCGCGTACTTGTTTGGATTAGGGTCACAAACGCGCCTACTATTTAAATTATTAAACAAATCATTCAGGGTTTCAAGAAAAACTTGCCGTGTGTTGTGTAGTGTTTGTTTTTATGCAATCAGTAGCAGCTGCGATAAACAAAGCAGAAGCAACTCTTTTACTGAATACTTGAAGAGCCAGCTTACAGTTCATTTTATCAAAGCAATTCAACTTCACATGTTTTTACCTTTACTTTTCTCAATGTTCCATAAATGAATAACGTTGCACTAGGAATCTCTACAACCGTTAATTAAAAAATCATACTTTAATAAATTATTGCTGATACTTTGAAATAAATGAAAATAATAAAAAAAAAAGAATTCTTTGGCCATTTCGCTCAAAATAAGGTCTATCGATTTCTCTTTCTTCCGCTATGCTTTGATTACTTAATGTGTGATCGGAAACAACTACTCTGACTTTAAATTACTGCGGGATGATAAAAAGTAAAGGTGTGCGAGCGGCACTACGTATAGAGGCGCCGGGTATGGAGAGAGGTTAAAATTATAAAAAGGTTAGGTAGATGATGGCGAAGAAGGCAAAAAACAACGTGTACAGTCGTAAGATCTTTTGTTAACCAATAAACGCCTATTTAATCCCTACATTACTTTCAAATAATGCATATGACACCTGATTTACAATTACAGACAAATCATTTTTTATAACGCCAGATTTGGAAAACAGACTGCCACTGGTTGTTTCCAATGCGTGAACAAGCCCCTTGCCATAAAAACAAAATATCATACGGAAAATATCATAGGTATATCACATACGTACTACATTCTAATGTCATACTATTATACATTCCGTGTACTGAACGGCACAGAAACATAAATTTCGCGACAATGATGTGCCGTAAAAAAATGTTCGTTGTATAGTGATTTAGTGCACCACGCGCAAATAACTATAGGGACAGCTCCACAAATATCATAACGCGACTTCGCCCAGTTTTTGAAACAAAAGTCAACGGGATTCGGAAAGGCTGCAGGTCTCTCAATCAGATAATCGCTTTTATACCAAGCATATTTAAACAAGTTAACAAAACGCGGCGAGCAAAGTTAATTATGTACAACAGGTTGCAGTTTTAGGATGTTATCTCGCAAACGCAGATTAAGTTGAAAATCGACAAGTAACACAATGTCGGAAAAATGCCGAACAAAGTTTTTCCACGGGCGGGGAATGAAAATGCTGGACTGCCTTCTGTTGGCCCTGTTTCCGCTGCTATTTGCTGCACAAAGGTGGGGCATTGCTCAGATCACGAATTAAGTAAAAGAACATTCAGAAACGTCCAACATTCAGGAAATATCTGTGTCCAATTGCCTACGGTTTATACGTACGCTGGACACTTTGATCGCAATTTCCTATACCTTCACACATACCATTGAATTACCATTGAATTCGGGATGAAATGCTCTCTTTTCTGTTTTTCTCTTCCTTTTCTCAATTTCTAAAAATAAAAGTGGTGGGGGTAAATTTTTAAAAAACAAGACATTTTTTTAACTTTTCCTGCAACAGTTTTGTAGATCTGGTGAAACCACACAAGTTTTGTTAAAAACATTTTCACTTGAATACGTAGTTTAGCCCCTATTCGCGTAAACGTGGGAGGACAGATTTTCCTTCAGTCATTTCCTATCTAAGTTAGCGTTATCAGCAATAAACTTCGTTGAAATAATTATTTACCATCTTTCCATTTATTAAGTAAAAAATTATTTTCGAATGCAGGAACCGCCGTCACCAATAATTCGGATATTTATGAATAACTCGAAAGTTGGAAATCTATTGGAATACATAGACTTTCCGGGCTGAACATTTATCCACAAGTAACTCGAAATTTTATGAGTTCTCGAATATTTTTGTTGTTTGGACTTTTTTAATAGGTAATTTTTTTCCCAATAGTTCAGTGATTTAAAGTAGTTCGAAAAATTTTAACACTTCCTCGGCTCGAAAAAATAATGAAGAAAAATGTTTAGTCAGCTGTGTCGCATGCATATGGCACTGAGCCGATGACGTATCGCCGAGCGTTGACCGCATCGGACAGCTGTCGGCAGCAGAATATGGGTCACGTTGCCTACACACAAGCGGATATTCAAACGGCTGTAATTTTGATAATAATGACCGGAGGCCATATGTATGTTAACAAAAGTTGCTTGTTTTTACCCCATTTATATGATCCTTAAGTTTGGCAACACTTCATAGAAACACCCTGTATAAATATTTATATGTTATAGCAGTGTTTATAATGTTAGTCTTTTTGTAATTTATTGGTGCCACAAATATATTTAATATTAGTTATTTGTTTACATTTGTTATATTTGTTTTATTAATATTGTCATATTATTAAAAACAGAAGTAAAAAAAAGATTAAAAAACTAAAAAAAATACCATTAGTTAGACTTGAATCATCGACCCATTGGGTGTGAAGCAAGCATCTTACCGCCGTAGCCATACGACTTTCTTGGGAATGTTCTAAAATAACATAACAACATAAATGTTCATAACCGGCAATAGCCTTTTTTCCATTTTCTTTTTCGATTTTCTCGCTTGAGCGTTGCATCGTTTCATTTTGCTAAACTAAGTTTTCAGTAGGGTACTATATGTTAGCAAACCATAAAGAAAGTCGGTGAGAGGCAATCCTGGCCGTTTCCTTGTAAGTCATCTCTTGCCACAACGCTCTTCCCATCTGACTTGGAGGCAGCTCAGTTGTTGTGAACTAAAGCAACCCAAGCAGCGTACTTCTCATTAGAATTGAAGATTTTCAAGTCTCACGGAGCTCTTCCAACATCACATACATTCAACCGATTAACTGCCTACATTGACACTTGGGGTATCATTCGAGTTGGAGGCCGACTGGACAACTCATCACTAGAGCCTGGAGGCAAACATCCTGCAATTTTACCTCACTATGCACAGCTATCTCACCTTGTGATAGTTCATGGTCATTCAGTAACTCTTCATGGTGGCATTCAACTCACGTTGTCACACGTAATACAATAATTTTGGATCATTGCCGGCAGAGCACCAGTCAAATCCTACATTTTACGCTGCATTCGCTGTGCTCGGTAAAGGGGAATCCGAGCTCAGCAACTCATGGACCAACTACCTACTGCAAGAGTCACGCCATCTCGCCCATTTCTCTACACTGGTGTAGATTATGCAGAACCCCTCATTATTAAGACAACTCGAAGACGAGGTGCAAAGACACAGAAAGGGTGGATGCGTGTTTTTGTATGTTTTTCAACATTGGCCGTACACATCGAGGTAGTTCGAGACTACTCTATAGACGCTTTTATCGCGGCATACCGGAGATTTGCTGCACGTCGTGGTGTCTGTCACCCACTCTATTCTGACTGTGGCACGAGTTTTGTGGGTGCAGATGCCGCACTCAAACAAACAACTCTTCAGTGAGGCTTCCAAAGAGTATCAGGTCATCGCAAAACAGCTTGCTCAAGATGGAACGAAGTGACATTCAACCTTCCAGCGACGCTCCACATGGGTGGTAAATGGGAAGCAGTGGTAAAATCTATTAAATACCATTTACAGAGGACCACGGGAGATGTTATTCTCACTCTAGAAGAATTCACGACATTGCTTGTTCAAATCGAAGCTATTTTCAACTCCCGAACTTTGGAACCACTCATCGATGATCCTAATAATCTCTCAGCACTCACCCCAGGGCATTTTCTTATCGGCAATGCACTCACGGATATTCCCGAGCCGTCACTACATCATATTCCAACATCAAGGCTCTCACGATGGCAGCTCATCCAACAACGGTCTCAACGATTCTGATAGCAGTGGTCAACTCCACTGCAGTCCAGTGCAGTGATCTGCAGCGCCAATTATCAATCTCAAAGTAGCATTGCAAAAAGGATGAGTTGAAAGTCGGCTCATTGGTTCTACTCACAGAGGAACGACATAGGAAAGGCACTTAAATACTGTAAGTAAAGTCTATATGCAGATGACTTTCAAATATATCTGCACAGTGACCTCGGTTCCATTGAGTCTGCCATTTGTAAAGTCCAAAAAGATGTTCAATTTATCACTAACTGGGCTCGTCAAAACCGGCTGATCGTTAACGCTAAAAAAACTAAAGCCATTATTTTCGGTAGCCCCTACTATCACAATAGAATAGACTTTGAGTCCGTCCAGAAAATTTCGATCATAGGAAATCTGATTGACTACACTAACTCTGTCAGGCTTCTAGACATGAGTCACACTAGACAAGAGTTTGTCCTGGGATCCTCAGTCTTCAGATATATCGCGTAAAATTTATTCTAAACTGTCTCAGCTCAGAGCCTCCAGGAATGTTCTTCCCCAACCAGTCAAGGCAATGCTCATGAGATCCCTTGTCTTTCCCACCATGGACTACTGTGTCGCTGTCTACTCTAATATCGGTACCCTCTATGCTTTGCGCATTCATAAAGCCTTCAATGCCTGTATTCGGTTTATTTTTAAATTGACTATCTTCGACCACGTTAGCCCACACTACGCCAAACTAAAATGGCTTAAGTCTGACAACCGAAGGAATTACTTATACTGTTGCCTGGTTTTTAGCATTCTACGCACCGGCACTCCTGCGTATCTAGCCTCTTGTTTCCGATACCACTCAACTGTTCGCCTTAGGGGTGGAACTCGTTTGGCTCAACTTGATCTCGAGGTCCCCATCTCTCGGACAAACTTTGGTTTTCAAAGTTTCATAGGTCGCTCTACTAGATTATGGAATATGCTGCCAGAAACCATCCAGCAGTTTACCTCTCCTGGTGCCTTCAAGGCCTCTGTCTTCCACTTCTTCCTTCAGCAACAATCGCGTAGAGACCAGGGTCTCTTCAACGCGATTTGAAGCCCAATTTCTGTGCTTAACGCTTTCTCCCTGTACATAACTTTTTCCATGCATTTATACACTTTACATTCTTTTAAGCATTAGTCTCCTTAATATAAACTCTTTAATAATAAACTCTTTAAGCATTGTGTCTCTTCTTTGTACATTCTGTTCATGCTCTACAGGGTCTTGCCCCAGAGTAAATTAATACTGTTTCTCTCTCTCTCCAACGCTTCCGCTTCCTGTAGAGTGTGACAGTACGCGTTCACCTGTGCTCTTCAGTTTTCTTTTGTTTTTTCCTATAAATTCTCTCTTAGTCTCAAATTGTGCTTGCATATACAAGGTGTTTCCGAAATTGTGGTACAACCGGCGAGGGCGTGATTCCTCACATAAAACTGATAAGGGGAGTCTCAGAATGGTACGTCATGTGGAAGAAGTTAACGTAGACATTTTTGAAAAATAAAAAAATGTAAAAACATGTAAAATTATCGAATACACCGATCAACCATCCGACGACTCCGATTGAACAGCAGTAATTTTGTAGACATTAAATAAGAAAATCACCTTTGTATACACACTCTTAATTATTTTTTGTAAATAATATTCGTCCCTTCCTTGTATATATTTTCACTTTCTTATTTTAAAATAAAATTCTGTAAATTATTTCTTGATTTTTCATTTTCACATGTTTCCTTCTGTTCGCACAGGTTTTGTGCGAGCGGCAGGCTGGTATAGCCTTGTAAAAAGGCTCGGCAATCAAGGCGTTGGTTGTCGGGATAGGGCGACCTAATAATTTTCAGACACGGTGTGCGCAATATTGGTTGTAGAGTCTGTCACGTTTTATTGGCAAAAGGTACGAGAAAACGTTGATCGCAAGACGATAATAACCAGGTTTCGAGCGGAGCGATTTACGAGCTGGTACAGCGGCAGTAGTTGCAAGCAGACTGGATGATCGGTACGGATTTTAAAATGGTCTGTTAGCGAGAAGATGTCACAGAAAGTCGCTATCGGAAGAAAGGAGTAAACATTGTCAACCGCTTAAACGCGATGCTTATGTGGGTGTACGTGTGCGACAAGGAGACAACGATCTAACGGTAGTATGGTAGTTCGACCGAAGCGCGATTTCCGACATTAGCTTAGCGTATTCCGAAACATACCGCCAGCCTCGAATGTGTGCATTCGACAAAAACAAACAAGATATATACATCGATACACGCAAACTTTTTTACATCTACAAATATTACAATGTCTAATAACTACGTATTGCAGTTCCTCGTAGCAAATAAATATTATACACTATTTACATATAGTGGGTGTTTCTATGACATTGGTCCAAACTTAAGGAAGGCATAGATGGAGTAAAAATAAGCAACTTTTAATAACATACCTGTGGCCTCTGATGATTATTGGCGAAGATATAACCGTTTGAATATCCGCCTACAGGTATGTAATATGTAGACAACGTGACCCGTATTCGGCTGCTGGCATCTGTCCGATGCGGTCAATGGCACTGCATACGTCATCGGCTCAGTGGCTCAAGGACGGGTTGCCCCGTCCACACACTGCACTAAAAATTCATTGAAACTTCACTGAAAGTGTCATTCACTGCACTGCACGAAAACTGTACCACACAAAAATTTTTTTTTTGGTTTTACCTCCACTGCCACTGCACCTTACCCGGTTTCACCTTGCGGTGATTGCCCAGGTGGGGCTGAGCAACGACCCTTATTGCGCACCAGTCTCCACTCATTATTCGCGGCATTTCCCTACGTCCTCCCCATGGGAGGATCAGGGCCGCTTTACCTCCTGCCGGAGTATGTGCTAAAGCACTCCGCTTCTTCCGCCTGTTCGACGTCGTCGGGCCCTCTCCCCCTGCACGCGAAAGACCCTCCTGCAAAACCGCGTGCTGGCGTCTGCATCTGCCGCTTCCGCCTCCTGGACCATCCCGTCCTGCAGCCATCGTGGAAGTAGCTTCTACTTTTGCCGCTTCCGCCTCCTGGACCATCTTGTACTGTAGCCGTCGTGGAAGTAGCTTCTGCTTCTACTGCTTCCGCCTCGTTCCTGGCTCGAAGGACGCCAGTCACAAATGTCTCCGCGGAACAGGGCACTTTTCAAGGCTTTGCATCAAAGTCTTTGTTGACATAAAATGCCGCACAATTAATAATTCGACACAATTCACTTTATGAGTTACAAGAGTTGTTCCACATGTCGGCCGCCGACATTCACGCACGTTTCGTACCGTCGGACGATCGAATTTCGTACGCGTTCAAAAATGCGCGGCATGTCTTGGACCTCATTGCATGCAGCTATGATACGAGCAATGAGATCTTCCACTGTCCGTACCGGGGTTTCATACACGAGGGACCTTACGTGGCCCCACAAAAAAAGTCCAACGGCGTTAAATCCGGCGAACGCCCACCAAAATACCCACGAGATGTGCGTGTGACGTGTGCTGGTGCACTGTCCAATTGCAGCCACATTTTTCTCCGGACGGACACTGGCACATTTTCCAATAAATCGAGCAAAGTGCGCTCGAGACATTAACTGAAAATGTGCCCATCTAGACGGGGGGGGGGGGGGGGGGCAAAGTCCACACGCGCGTTATAATCACACGGACGAAGTTCTTGCACTTTTCGAAAATGGAAGGGGTACATACCTTTCTCTTTTAACACACGCCAAACATTGACGTGGTTAGTGTTTAGTTCGCGGTTAATCGATCGCGTACTGACCGACGGATCATTCTCAATACGGCGTAAAACGGCGTGTTCAAAATCCTCTGTACGCCGGCACCTTGTCGCGCCGGAAGGTGCTTCGTGAGAGAATGATCCCGTATCGCGTAAACGTTGCGCGATCCGCGTAAATAGCCGGTGATCTGGATGTCGTCCAGCAGGAAAACGTTCGCGATACATCTGCTCGGCTACTCGCGCATTGCCGTCGGCAGCACCATAAATGAGGTGCATGTCTGCCATCTCGGCAAAACTGTATGCTTCCATTGTCACTTGGAAGATTTCAAAACTCGCTGCCAACGAGGAACAGACCGCACGTTCTCGCCGGTTGGAAAATACTGAAGATTACTGGAGGGGCAATTGACTATGATGGTGTGAATATGAGATTATCGCTTGTTTTCCGACGTAGCACGCGTTGATGAGGAGACGAGAGACCAATACAAATGCAAGTTTATTTTGGAACATGATCCGTTGCCCCGTTCTTTCCGGCATTCGATTCCGTTCGCTAACGCAGTTAACACATCGTGCAGTGAGTTTCATTGCAATCTTTCGGAGTAATTGTGTTCGCAGTTCAATCGTCGAACGGTGCGAATTGTGTATGACCGTGGGAGGCCGATGTATTGAACAATCATCGTGATTACAGTTTTGTGCAGTGTGTGTCTAGGGATGTGTGCGTAATCGAAATTTATAAATCGTGTAAAATTTAATTGAAAAAAGTAGGTCACAAAAAAAGTCTAAATAATTCGATTATTCAAGCTCTCGTAAGTTTTCGAGTTACTTGAAGATAAATATTCAATATGTATGTATGGAAATGGGCGGGAAATTGCGGAAAAGCTTAGAAATTGTAGGCGCATAAACTGAAATAGCTGAATAACCAGAGATTGAGAATACTTTATTCTTTCGATAAGCACGTCTGCATGTACAGCACGCGCATGAACAATGACGTTTTTCCTTTTTCGGGAGATTTCCCATAATCTCCCCATTGTTCCTATAATCGCACCTATTCAAAATCGTGCGTTTGGGTCTACGTCCGTCTCGAATGTCGCCGATATTTGGTACGTGTAAATATTCAAATTAATAGTGTGGTCGTTTCTTAGTTAGCATTATTAGTAATAAACTTCCCCGAAATAATTATTTTCCATTTACCAAGTGAAACATTATTTTCTAGTGCAGGGAATTTCGTTAGCAATAATTCTAATATTTACTATTAACTCAAAAGTTGGAAATCTATTGGAATATGTAAACCTTCCGAACTGAACATTTATCCACAAGTAACTCGAAATTTTATGAGTGCTCGAATATTTTAGTCGTTTGGACTTTTTTAATAGGTAATTTTTTTCCCAATAGTTCGGTGATTTAAAATAGTTCGGAAAATTTTAACACTTCCTCGGCTCGAAAAATAAAGACGAAAAAGGTTGTCAGCTGTGTCCCATGTATACGACACTGAGCCGAGGACGATCACCGTGTCATTGACCGCAACGGACAGCTGTCAGCAGCCGAATATGTGTCATGTTGTCTAGATATTGCATACCTGTAGGCGGATATTCAAACGGTTATATCTTCGCCAATAATCATCAGAGACCACAGGTATATTATTAAAAGTTGCTTATTTTTACTCCACCTATACGCTCCTTAAGTTTCGACCAATGTCAAAAATAGACCCTGTATATACACCTTAAAAATTATATTGGGTTGCAGGACGCCTTAGAGTTCGGCGCCGCCCGCCTTGAGCATTAGTGATTCGGTGGCTGTATTTATGTCTATCGGTAAAAAGCAAAGTTTGACAATCGGCCGCTTGTACTCTAATCGCGCGGTTTTGACGGTGACGACACGCGTGAGGCCGTCGTCTCCGGGATGACAAGCGGTGATGCGTCCAAGTTCCCAGTGGCTCGGGTGGGCGAGGGGGTTTCGGATCAAATCAATCTGACCGATCTTGGCTAGTTTGTTGACAACACGCCACTTAGGTCGCTGTTGGAGCGCATGCAAGTAATCGCTCACCCATAGCCTCCAAAAACCTTCATAAATACACTGTATTAGTTGCCACCGTGACAGTCGATTTTCCGCAATGTCGACAACGCTAGGTTCCGGGATTGCAGCGAGGTGAGCGCCGATAAGAAAATGCCCCGCAGTTGAGGCACAGAGTCATCAAGACTTTCCGAAGTGGCAGCAATCGGTCGCGAATTTAAACACGCTTCGACACGGCATAACAAAATGTTCATTTCTTCATACGTAAGCCTGTGAGAACCGACGCATCGTTTTAGATAATGTTTAACGCTGCGCAAGCCTGCCTCTCATAGTCCACCGAAATAGGGGGCTGCCGGAGGGAGAAAGTGCCACGTTACGCGGTCGGTTGACAGTCTGTTTAAAAAATTGGGACCTCGAACTGCAGTGTTATATGCATTGGTGAGTTCTCGATCCGCACCCTGGAAGGTGGTACCATTATCCGAGTACATTGAATGTGGCAGTCCTCGACGCGATACAAATCGATTGAAGCATGCGATAAAGGCGGCAGAACTATAGTCGCTAACTAACTCGAGATGTATGGCTTTCGTCGCCATGCAAACGAACAACGCAAAGTATGCCTTGTGGGCCTTATGACCGCGGCCGGCCGCCATACACACGAGAATTGGTCCGGCATAATCGACTCCGGTGTGTCAAAAGGCGCTCGAGGATTTGTTTACGCGGATATCGGGCAGATTCCCCATGAGTTCTGCCGATTGCACCGCATTTGGCGCATCGGTACAAGACCGCACGTACGGTTGCCCGTGCGCGCAAAATCCAGAACTCAGTCCGGAGATGAGTAAGGGTCAGCTGCGGACCACCGTGCAAGGTTTTTTCATGCGCATCGGAAATTATAAGCGATAGTAAAGGGTGGGATCGCAGAGCGATCGGATGTTTGACGGAGTTTGGAAGATTGGACTTTTCAAGCGGTCCTCCCACGCGAATGAGTCCGTCTTGATCTCGGTATGGATTAAACACGATAAGCGAACTCGTCTTTGCAACGCGCTTAGCTTGGGTGAGATTTGCTATGTCTTGCGGAAAGCTTTCGGCTTGCAGCGTTTTGAGCCAAAAAACTTTCGCGGCTTGGACTTCGTGAGGATGCACGAATGTTGAGTAGAGGGGAGAGGAGCTGCCTTTGGAAGCAAATTGAAGTCGACAGTGGATATTATTGACAAACCGACGTAAATATGCTGTCACGCGTAATAGTTTTGGCCACGAGGAATAACGTGGTGCCAAATTCCAACATTTCGAGACGCGAATGACATGGTTCATCACCATGACGCGTTTCTCCGCGGAAGTATCACATTCGACCGATAGTGGGGAGGACGAGAGTTCGGACCACCAAAAGGCATAATTCGTGAGTTCGTGCGGACGCAGTCCTCGCGACGCGCAGTCCGCGGGATTATCCGTCGTTGGAACGTGGTGCCACACGTCTGGCGGAAAAACACTATGGATTTCGGCGATCCGATTGGCGACGAAAACTTTCCATTGTGATGGAGGTTGACTGAGCCACGCAAGGGTTATGATGGAATCCGTCCAACAATTATATTGGATGTTTGGAATTTGGAGGTTGGATTGTACAAATGTCATTAACCGCGTGAGCAATAGTGCGCCGGACAGTTCGAGACGCGGTACAGTTAATGTTTTGACCGGTGCAACGTTGGACTTCGCAGCAAGCAACGACACGACAACCGGCCCGTCCTTTGGTACGAGACGGAGATAAACGACAGCGGAGCAAGCCTTCGTAGAAGCGTTACAGAAACCATGTGACGCACAGTGAAGGGCATGAGGGCCGAATTTCGTGTAACGGAGAATCGTAATCGATTCGAGAGACGGTAAGTCTTGATAGAACTCCCTCCATTGTTCGAACAGATCAGATGGAAGCACAGCAGCCCAATCGCATTTTAATACCCACAAACGGTGTATAAAAACTTTTGCGGTAACAATGACAGGTGTTACCCAGCCCAACGGATCAAAAAGCTTCGCGATACTGGAAAGAATGGCTCGTTTCGCATTTCCGGAATCAGATAAAGTCGCTCCTCTAAATTGGAATGAGTCACTGTGTGGTTTCTACGCGACCCCGAGAATATTTAACGTTTCGTCATTTTGCAGATTTTTATCGAGTGCATGACCATGACCGGAGGGATCAATATCTGATAACAGCGAAGGACAATTGCTAGCCCCATTTATGCAACGAGAAACCACCCCGTTTTTAAAGCAAAACAAGCTGATCTCGAATGTTGCGCGCGAGTTCCGGGCTGTTCGCTCCGAATGTGCAGTCGTCGACGTAAATTTGATGACGCAATACGGGAACAGCTAACGGAAATTCAGTCCCCTCGTCCTCTGTTAATTGTTTTAGAACGCGAAGTGCTTGATACGGGCCTGGGGCTGTACCGTACGTCACAGTACGTAAACAATATTCGACGACTGGTTCGATCGGCGACAAACGCCACAGAATGCGTTGATAATCAACGTCCGCGGGGTCAACAAGGATTTGCCTATACATTTTTATGACCGCGGAAAGATCTGTTTGGAGATTTGGTCCGACAAAGAGATGGTCATTCAGCGAAGTTCCGTTCGAAGTACGACAGGAAGCGTTGAAAACGACGCGGAGATGAGTGGTAACGCTACTTTCGCGAAAGACTGCGAGAAGAGGGATATAGTACGATTGCGAAGGAGGCGGGGAGTTGGTCGGTGACTTTGATCATATGACCGAGGTTTTCATATTCGCGGAGAAAGTCGCGGTATAAAGCTGCGTTTGTTGGTACGCGGCGAAGACGTTGTTCTGCTGGATTCAGACACGCCGCGGTACGAGAATCGCCAATATCGATGGGTGGACAATCGGACGACGTACCTGTCCTCCTTCGTTCGATAATGAGTCACGGAAAAATGTTCTTCGCATTTTTGCTCATCGGGACTCAAATGTGCTTTACTAGGGACCTCTTCGACTTCCCAGAAACGGTGAAGGTTAAGGTCAAGGTTTTCAAGAACCGTTCTGTGGTTTACCTGAAAAGGATCGGGATTGAGGGATCGAGAGGAAGAAATTGATCCGGATAGGATCCATCCCAACGTAGTGTTTTGCGCGATGGGCTCGATATCGATTCCTTTGCGAACCCCGTCTGAAATTAGCATTCCGTACAAATCAGCTCCGATTATCACGTCAATCGGATCAGAACTCATGGGGTCTGCATCGGCGAGATTTAAATTGGAGATATGTCCCATTGACATGATGAGGACACTCGATTCGGCGAATACTTCGATAATGTTTTTACAACGTACGCGAGAGTCGAATATGCAGGTCTATCACCGGAGAGAGGGGTAACGCAAATATGGGCGGTGGAATGCGAAAACGATTGTGATTCTCCGATCCCGGTAATCCTCGTTGTTTTTTTTACTCTCATAAGACGCAAGCATTGAGCGACATTTTCCGAAATTATCGTCGCGATCGATCCTTGATCGAGAAGGGCGCGAGCATAAACAAAGCGGCCATGCGGAGAGTAAAGTCGAACGCGAGCGGTTGCCAGTAATATCGTCGACCTCGGCATCACGACATTCGCCATGACGTGCGACGCGACGTCGTCAGCCGATGAGGTTTCTTGTGCCTCCACCAAAGAGCCGGACAATCCGGTGACAGGTTTTGTCTCGTCATTGAAATGGAACAGTGTGTGGTGTCGCTACCGACAGGTTTTACACGACTTGGCGCTCTTACAATTTTTCATTATATGCGGACTTCCGAAACAGTTAATGCAGCGGTTTGCCTGCTTGATAAAATCGAATCGTTACGACGGGTTGTAGGCTAAGAACGACGGGCATTGACATAATAAGTGAGACGTCTTACAGAACGGACACGAAGTACCGTAGTAGTTGAATGCGAGACGATTGACTTTGATTTATTATATCTTTGTGAACTGTTCGGAGGTTTTTCATCTTTCGACGGTGCAATCGCTTCAAGCACGTGAATACGGGAGTCTAGAAAATTGTTTAATTCCGCGTATGTAGGATAATCCACGGCGTTACCTAATTGTAATTCCCAAGCTTTTCGAGACGGTTTGTCAAGCTTTTGGGAAATAATACAAACGAGAACATCATCCCACTTATCGACGGGACGACCGAGATTCTTTAGCGCTTGGATCGACATGTTCGCTCTATCACGCAGATTCTGAATGTCTTTGAAGGTTTCCGTTCAAAGTTGCGATAACGAAAACAACGTTTGAAGATGTCCGTTAATCAAACGACGCTTATTCTTATAACGCGACATAATAATTTCCCACGCAACCGCGAAATTAGCATCGGTAATGGCGAGATGATTGAGCGCGTTACTTGCATCCCCCGACAAACTTGAACACAGATAATGCATCCGATCTACATTCGAAATATGTCGATTGTCTATTATTAACGATTTAAACCGATCGCGAAAACTCTCCCAGCGGTCGAAAGATCCGTTAAAGTTCGGTAGGTTCATCCTCGGCAGTTGAGGCGATGTACGAACAGGAAAATCCCAAGCGTGAGTTACGTTCAGGTTTCCGGCTGGGTCAGCGACGGTAAGGTTGGCGAGTACCTCCGACATGTAATCGAGTGCGTCCTCGAAGGCTTCCTCACAGGTGGTGAAGTGGTGATCGGCAATGTACGTATTCCGAAACACCATCCATTATATATTAATTTTAATTATTAAACTTGTAAAAATTAATAAAAGCTGCACATAATAAATACACATGTAAAATAAAAATAAGATAATAATTAAAAAAAATAAATAAAAGTACCCACGCAGTATTCAAACACAGCGCTTCCGCTTGGTAATTCAATTGGCTAACCGCACGGCTGCCGCGGCTGTCGAAAATGATACTACCGCGTAAGTGTCGGCGGATGCTACTTGAGATTTTTTTTCCGTTAGCATATTTTTATTTTTATTTTCCTACTTTTATAGTTCTACAGAGATATCCCAGACATTGCCTATTACAATGTCTGCCGTTAGAGACAAAACAGATCTCAGGAATGTAACCGTATTCTTCTCTGGTTCTTTTTGTTTTCCGGGAACGGACCCTTAAGTGCAAATAGAGTTTCCACCAACCTTTTTATGTACGCTAGGGCAGTCAGTCGACGTCTAGCTCCCGAACAGTGCAGTCACTAAATAAAAGTCAGTTAAAAATCATCCAGTTTGTATATATTTTCTGTGAGCGCAACCCAACGATTGAACTGCGCACATCAGTGACTATCTGCAAGATGGCAAAGAAACACACTGCCCTTTCATAGTTGCCACACAGTCTTTTACACTATCAAATAACTATGATGGTGTGAATATGAAATCATCTGCTTGCTTCCGACGCGCCACGCGCCGGCGAGGAGACTGTAAGTTCGGGCACAATACAAATGCAAGTTTGTTTTGAAATATGATACGTTGCCACGTTCTTTCCGACATTCGTTTCTGTTCGCTAACGCGGTTAAGACATCGTGCAGCGAGTTTCATTGTAATCTTTCGGAGTCATTCGTGTCCGCAATTCAATCGTCTAACGGTGCGAAACGTGTATGACCGTCGGAGGTTTACGTATTGAACAATCGTCATAAGTATTGTGCAGTGTACTCAGTGCAATTGGTGTTTAGGGATGTGCACGTATTCGGAAATTATTTGGTTCGATTGTTTGAGTGGAATAAAGTAAGGCATTAAAAAAGTCCAAACGATTCGAATATTTGAACCCTCGTAAGTTTTCGAGTTACTTGGACATAAATATAATAAAAATAATAAATTAGTGTGGACGTTTCTAAGCTATCATTATTATCAATAAACTTCCTCGAAATAATTACTTTCCATTTACCAAGTAAAAAATTATTTTCTAGTGCAGTCAACGTCGTCACCAATAATGCGGATATTTGCGAATAACTCGAAAGTTTGAAATCTATTGAAATATGTAAACTTTCCGAGCTGAAGATTTATATATAAGTAACTCGAAATTTGATGAGTGCTCGAATATTTTAGTCGTTTGGACTTTTTTAATAGGTAATTTTTTCCCCAATAGTTCGGTGATTTAAAGTTCTTCGGAAAATTTGAACACTTCCTCGGCTCGAAAAATAAAGACGAAAAAGGTTTAGTCAGCTGTGTCCTATGCACGACACTGAGCCGATGACGATCGCCGTGCCATTGACCACATCGGACAACTGTCGACAGCCGAATATGGGTCACGTTGTCTACGTATTACATACCTGTAGGCGGATATTCAAACGGTTATAACTTCGCCAGTAATCATCAGACGCCACAGGTATATTATTAAACATTGTTTATTTTTACGTCATCTATGCGCTCCTTGAGTTTGGACCAGCATGACAGAAACACCCTGTATACTAGTTGTGCCTAGTTGCTCTACGAAGAATTGCTTGAAAGAAGAAAAAAAAAAAAAAAAGAAATGCTCTACGAAGAAGATCACTGCGTTGGATCCCAAACATTCTACAAACTGGATGAACAATCGTTAAACAACGAAAATAAGTGGAAAACACACAGATCCACTAAACCGATTATTACGTCAGATACAAGCTCTGAAAGCTCTTGTGACGTCATCGAAGAAAAAATCTTCTTAACCGCACCAACGATGTCTCGAGCTCAATCACCAGTCCGTGAATCGTAGAGCAACATCGATGATGTGCTAAAGGCGATACTAGACAGGCTAGAGAAGATAGAAGGAAGGCAGACGCGAATGTTCTAAAACCAAAGATAGAGCCAAAATCGTCAAAATGACCATTTTTCACGAAATCATCGACGTCAGGCTCAGGTAATGAAGATCCAACTTCGATTCCAGCAGAAGCCAGTGAAGACAAAGACGGAGACGCTTCACCCTCTTTCAGCACACAGCAATGTGGTGTCATTAGGCAGATCAAAAGACAACGAACTAGACTGTCGCGTCGACTCCAGCCTCTATTGTTAGAAGCTGTAATTGTACAAAAATTAACCGGAAGGGCCGAAAACTGCATCAGAATAGACTGCATCGAAGCCTTCGAAGATTTATACAAACGCTTGAGATTTCTGTTCGGAGAAAGAGAAAGTCTGGAGTTGTTGACAAGGAACAGAGATGCATGTGTGCAAGGACCTACGGAAAGTATGGAGAATTTTGTGGCAAGATTCATGAAAATTCAAGATACCATAAGAGGAGCACTGGATAATTCAAATTTATCGCCGATGGAACATCGATACCGTGAACGACTCGAAAGTGAAAATGCAGTTCGTGCATTTATTAGTGTTGAGGTTATTAGTTGTTAAAAGAACAAAAACTGAGAAAGTATAGGCGCAAATAGTTTATTCAGTACAGATCTATTCTGGCTGACAAAATTTTCGAAACTCAACTGACTCACTGACAAACGGACTAACTGAGGATACCCCTCCTTAAACACCTGTGTTTACTTATGATCTAGAATATTCGAGACCTTCTAGTCTTATTTCTAATTCACAAGTGTTTATCCTTCTAGATGTTGAGTTTTTCTAATTGTTTGCCTCAACAATTAGAAGAGTCAACGAGAGGATAGAAATACGTATCTGCGCAAAAAATCCATGTACTCTCAGTGAAACGATTTCCGCAGCTTTAGAAATCGACACTGATTTACGTACAAGAAGGGTAATATTCAGACAAAAACCAGCCGACCCAAGAAAACAAGACGTGAGGAATGATCCGAAACAATGGAGCAATAAATTCTGTACGTACTATCGAAAACCGGGTCATCTGCAAGAAGAATGCCACTTGAGACGCCGAAATTTTTCATCAATGGGCCATCCACGGGAACCACCCAAAGTGCATGTATTGCACGGGAAGGAAAACCAGACGTAGGGGCAGCAAGGATCACCGCAACGGGAAGTCCAGGACCCATACTACGGTTAAAACTGGAGGGACTAAAGGACACTGAATGGCTTTTGGACACCGGTGGATCGATAAGCATCATAAAAGAAGACCGAAACGAAAACCCAGAGCTAAGTAAATTTAAGGGAATTAACATCTTAAGTATTACTGGCGATATTTTACCATCCAAATATTCCTTGAGTATTCCATATGAAGGTACTAAAAATCCTGTATATGTTATTGATAAAAATAATAGTTTACCATATCAAGGAATAATTGGCATGGTCTTTTTGAAAAGGAATGGCTATGCAATTACCGACAGATATGTTAAAATAGGCAGTAGAGTTTTTAATCGTCGAAATATCAGTTTTGGTGAATTTTGCAATTGGCTTTGGTGCACTTACAAAGAGTGACTCTTCAGGAAATTTAAACCTTCCTCCATCTTTATAAGAATTAGAAATCGAGTCTGTAGAAGAAAGCGCAGAAATATGCTTAAATCGACCCATACCAAATTTTCCAAACTTAGATCAACGTATAAATCTCTTAAAAGAAAACACTCGATTAGATCACATTTTAGATAGACCCGATGAATTATGGAATATTATTTCAGAATACCATGACAAATTTACCCTTGACAAACATGACACAGCACAAAATGTATACCACCGACGATGTAGCTGTACACGTTAAACAATATAAATACCCTCCGATACATCAACAAGAAATTAAACAACAAATTAAAGAAATGCTAGGTAAACGTATAATCAGAGAATCTAAATCACCTTACAACTCCCCACTGTGGATTGTACCGAAAAAAGCAGACGCTTCAGGTAAACTGAAGTGGAGGCTGGTGATAGATTTTAGAAAATTAAACGGAAAGACAATTGCAGATGCTTTTCCCTTGCCTAACATCGACGAAATATTAGACCAGCTATGTAACGCACAGTATTTTTCAGCATTTGATTTAGCTAGTGGCTTTCGTCAAATTGGGTTAGATTCCAAAGACACAGAAAAAACAGCATTTTCCACACAAGACCGACATTATGAATTCTTACGTATGCTGTTCGGACTTAAAAATGCACCTCCGACATTCCAACGAATGATGAATCAGAGTTTACATGGATTCATAGGAAATAGTTGCTTTGTTTACATGGACGACATTATTGTTTACGGACGAACGTTTGAAGAACATAATGACAATCTACTAAAACTTTTCGGAAGACTCAGATAATGTGGACTTAAACTACAACCCGATAAATGTGAATATTTGCGACAGGAATTAGCTTACTTAGGACACATCATTTCAAAAGAAGGAGTAAAACCGAACCCCGAAAGAATACAAAAGGTCGAAAATTATCCTGTACCGACGAACCTAAAGCACATTAAACAGTTTTTAGGACTAGCAGGCTATTACAAAAAATTCATTAAAGACTTCAGTAAAATTGCTAAACCCTTGACTAAATTACTACAAAAGGATCAACCATTTGATTGGAAAGAGGAATAGGAAAACGCTTTTAGAACTCTAATTAGATCAGTTATTACTTACCCAGTGTAAGCATATCCTGATTGGAATAAAGAATTTTTATTGACTACGGCTGCATCAAATGAAGCTATAGGCGCGGTTCTATCGCAAGGCGAAATAGGAAAAGACAGGCCATTGAGTTTTGCTTCTCGAATATTAAATAAAGCTGATCAGAACTACAGCACCACTGAGGGAAAAAATGCTCGCTATTGTTTGGGCTACAAAACACTACCGGCAATATTTATACGGTAGGAAATATAGAATTATCACCGATCATAAGCCTTTAACATGGTTGATGAACGTAAAGGATCCATCTTCTCGGTTAATGAGGTGGCGTTTAAAATTATTAGAATATGATTATACGATAGAGTATAAAAAGGGAAAAATTAATTCAAACGCAGACGCCCTATCTCGACTTTATGTATTTAACGGAGACACAGAAATTAATAATTAAAGGCAATGCCAAGGAAGATGCATTCACTCAATACCGGGAAAAATTAGCCAAAAGTGTAAACTCTAACGTTCAGATAGAGTATGTAAATATAGTAATTAGAGTACAAACAAATAAGATAGAGATCGTAGAACCTTCTACATCGGCTCAATTACCGAAGGTAAAACAACAGTTGTCCATACGAAATCAGTGGGCCCTAGGAATTTACCGTCTATATGGATGACGGATGAGCCTCCAGAAACATTACCCAAAAATCATATTTATGTCTCACCTTGCAACACATTTCGAAATAAAATACAACAGCTGAAAGATTTTCTAAACGAAAGCATGAACAATATAAACATTTACAGTGACGATCGAGATCAATTAAAAGTAATCCAATTGTTCAACGAATTAAACCTTAGAAACGATATGACTATCTATCTATAAAAACCTACTGATCTAGAGTCGATAAATAAAAAACAAATTATAGAGATAGCTCATAGTAGTTTATTCGGTGGACATTATTCTCACGAAAAGACGTTGCAGAAAATTAGACAAGAACATGATTGGTCTAACATCACAAATGATGTTAGAGATTTCATAAAATCTTGTTCCATTTGCCAAAGAAATAAATCAACTTCCAGACCAAACATAATTCAGGTACAAACTGACATCCCTCAAGATCCGTGTGCTAAAGTGTCACTCCACATTTGCGGCCCTTCTCCAACTACAGAACGTGGTAACCGGTATCTTCTAGTAATTCAAGACTACCTGACCAGATATTTAATGATAGAACCCTTAATAGACAAATCCACAGCATCGATCATCAAAGCATTTTGGCAATAATGGCTTAAAATATTCGGAAAACTGAGGGAGATATTAACTGATAATGCACAGGAATTTAAATCCGACGAGTTTAGGAAGTTTTGTGAACAGATGAACACAACACAGATATTCACATCAATTTATCATCCTCAGAGTAATGGGAAAAACGAAAGATTCCACGTAATACTGCAAGAGTATTTAAGGCATTATACGTCATCTGATAACGAATGGGATTCAATTCTCCCTCATGCTATGTTCTCCTATAATTGTACGGTAAATAGGCAAACAGGTTTTACTCCGTATGAATTACAAATAGGTCGCGAACCGAATTCAATATTAACAACTGACGAAATTAAGGATACTATACAGACGCAATATGAGACTTCTAAATTTTTACACGAACATAATTTAAGAGAGGCTAGGAGAAACATTGACCTGAATAGTAGACCGGAAGATAACAATTGAAAAGACAAAGATATTATTAACATCGGAGATTTGGTATTGGTCAGGAATTTTACTGTGCGAAATTTCGATCCTAAATGGCGCGGACCCTTTAGAGTTTTAAGTGAATACAGTAAGATTACTTATCGGATAGACGAAGGATTTATAGCGGTCATTAACTTAGGAGCAAAAACTCGTGTCACCGCGAAGGCACACGACACGCGGTTGTAATAACACGCCAAGAAAGACTCGATGCCCAGCGGTTATTAACCTGTCAACAAATCAGTTGACGGTTTAGAGGAAGATTCAAAAGCCAAGCGACCTATAACAGGTGATCACCGCTGGTATATAAACACGAGCGAATTCAAGCTAAGGGTTCTTTCGATATAACGTGTGCCCCGAGATAATCAGTGACATAGTGTATATCTTTTATAAAATAAAGAATCTTTCACCGTATTGTGTTGCATACACGCATACAACCCTTCAGTGGTGACCCCGATGTGATCACAGTTTAGTTCTCTATAACCAAGTGCATCGTCGAAAAAAATCAAGATGTCCGTACCAAGTACACCGGCTTCGGAAGTCCAGGGGACTTTCGCGGAGATAAACCGCGTCGGTATACGCATTCCACCCTTCTGGCCCGAAGAGCCGACCGTGTGGTTCCATCAATTAGAAGCACAATTCATAATCAACGGTGTCACAACGGATTCAACAAAATTTTATTATGTGATGGCACAATTAGAGCGCAAATACGCATTGGAGGTGCAGGATATTTTCTCTAACCCTCCAGAGAAGAACAAATACAAGACGTTAAAAAACGAACTTGTTCGACGCCTCTCAGCATCAGAGAGCCAGCGCATTGAAAGACTTCTAGAGAAGGAAGACATCGGGGACAGGACGCCATCCCAGTTCCTACGCCACATGCAGAATCTTGCAGGTGCTGCGGTATCCGAAAAATTTCTGCGCACGTTATGGGCACAAAGATTACCGGCCATGACCTGTGCGATAGTTAATTCGCAAGCTGATCTCCCGCTCAGCAAACTTGCGGAGATCGCCGACAAAATTCGTGAAATTACTGCACACGCAGAAGTCGCAAGTGCCTCTCAAGACAGAAGGACAGAGAGGTTGTTCGAACGGCTAGAAGAACTTACGCTGTAGGTGGCCAAATTAACGAGGTCCCGTTCACAAGGCCGATCTAAGGGCAGCTTCCGTGAACGTTCGAACTCACAAGGAAACGTTGCGAAGTGACCGCCTCCGATTTTCTTATGCTTGTTATATGTTGTAGTCCATCGAAAAATAAGAGACACGCATTTTTTTATCTGTGCTCTTAAACGGATTTAAGGGGTGAAATTCACCCTCAAAGTTGAGCATGAAAAACGGTGTTTGTGTAGTTTTACATAGAAGGACTGTCTCTATCGCAACCTAACTAACTTTAAAACATTCCTTACGTGAAATGATGAAATTCACATATCCATCTTTCTATGCACCCCTATTGCAAGGGGGTGAACCACCCTCTGAAAATTTTCATTTTAATATAAAAAAAAATTAATTATTCGACTTTAATGAAACAAAAACCAAATTGTAGAGCGAGGAAAAACAAAGTTGACCAGTCTTTGTATTTTTCGAAAAAAACAATTATTAAGAGGGAAAACATGTCTTCAAGTATAAGTCTGTTTTCCTAATGTTAAAATCATTCTGATTGGTTTTAATTGCCGGAGAACTCTTATACACTCATCTGTATGCCTGAAAACAAGACATCATTAAATTCAGGCATGTCTTTGTTGGTTTTCTTGTGATTCATTGTCTCTGCATGTATTAAAGTATACTATTTTTGTTGGAAGTATTATAATTTATTTTATTTCAGGCATTATCAAGGTGTAATATACACTTCTGTAGTTACCACATTTTTGGTTTGCTGTTCCTAAAAAAAGTTTATGCGTAATGCGCAGGTGAGTAAAGAATGTCATCACTGACATATTTATCTCGGTGTCTCTTTGTGATGCCCTCTGGCTGTTTTATAATCTCAAAATTTTTAATCTCTCATTGTCAGTTTTACAAAGATGATAATAGTTGGCTACTTATCTCAATATTCTTTTAATATTAACCTTTTGTATAGCCTTTAAGTGAACGATTATTTACAATTCTTTCGAGTCTGTATCAATATTGGCTGATTGTGAGTGAGGAAAAGAGGATTATTACTTTTCTCATAAATATAATAAACACAATTAATGTCTGTAATCGTTAATTTTGTTATTAATTGTTTGTAAATACACGTTTATATTTCAATTATTCAATAAAAAACATATGTATAAATATACATTCTTTTTTACATTGTAATTTTATTAGTTTTTTTTACATTGTCATTATATTACGTTGAAATTCTATTCGCTCTCTTATGAAACTAATGTCTGTGTTCTGACAATGAACAATAGTGATATTCTTTGAAAAAATGTTTAAAACACAGCGATTTTTTACACCAAGAACATCTTACTACAGCGATATTGGTGCACACTGCGATTGCGAAAGCAGCCCAAAAGCAAATTCGACCGGATTATCGAAATTTTCTGGTCGTTTTTATATGTATTCACTTTTGAACCAAGAATATCGGAACAAATTTTGATACCTTGGAGATGATAACTGGTTATGAACAAGGGATTGTAATTTTATTGTGTTGTTTCTCACGTGTAAGTTTATGTCGTAATCAAGGAACATGGCACTGTCTGAAAAGTGTCTAACATAATTCATCCATATTGTAGGAAAAAACCCGCGTCTTATCGTAGGCAGGTCGTTGCACCCATTGCATCGGCTCTGCCGATTGTTTATATCCTTTGCTCTTTGTGGGCGCACGGGCCCTTCTGGCACGTACGGTTGAGGACGCCTGGGATTTTTCCGAGTAACCGATCCTCTTTGTGAAGAGGCTTGGTGACGCATTAACGATTCGGCCAGATTAGAGAGTCGAGTTTTAGTTAGTTCAAGACGAGACGTGGCACGAAGAGCTTGCATTGTAGCATTAAAATAGACTGAGAGTTTAACACTATTCGCCTTTTTTGTTATTTCGCTCAACCATCTCCTACAGATTTATCAGAAGTGGGATTTGAACGTACGATTTAGTTGTATCGATCGTATTTCGTATTCCTAAATTGGCATAAATTCGGTGTACACGTGTCGTGAACTCAATTGAATAAGTTGATGTACGTGGATTGGCGCGTAACTGTGAACCTTTGTGACTTATTGGCTTTGTGCATAATTGTGAATCATTTGTAACTCGTCAGCTTTGTGCGGACTTGTGAACATTGACAATTTGTCAGCTTTGTGCGGAACTTTGAACATTGACAATTTGTTAGCTTTGTGCAAATACAATTGAATTTTTTTTTCCTTGAAAAACACTGTCGCGATGGAAAAATTGTCGAAGTGTACGGCCGCGAAGTTGAAGGACTATCTGGACTATTTGAATCTCCCGACAACCGGGACGAAGCCCCAGCTGCTTGAGAAGCTTGCAGTAACTGACGTCGACTCGTGGTTACCTGCGTTCGAGAAAAACCAGAAAGAGTTAGGCCGGAACATCCTGCCGGAACCTGGGAGTGAAAGTCGAATTGACGCGAGAGGTGCCGCGGGGGGAGAGATTGAAGTATCCCCACATTTGTCCACGGATATTCCGGAGGCTGTACGAAGAGAAATTGACCTTCTTCGACGTGAGAAAGAAGTTCTTGAAGCCGAATTGCGACTCGCGCGATTGAATATTGAAATGGCGAGCAATACGCGCAATAGTCCAGCAGAATCTGTCGACGATTACCGTTCGAGATCGCTTACCCGAGTGAAAGAAATTGCCGAATTGTTACCGGATTTCAAAGGGGAACCCGACGCATTCGAAATGTGGTTGTCGCAAGTCAAATTTATCCGAACAACGTATAGATTGGACGAGGATTCTATGAAGATCTTGCTGAGTATGAAATTGAAAGGGAAGGCGCGGACATGGTTCCAGTCTAGCGTATCCCATTTGCAGTCGAGTTCCGATGAACTTTTAAGAAAGATGGACGGCATGTATAACCAACGTTCCAGCCGATTGCTCTTGCAAAGAAATTTTGAGGGAAGAACGTGGCGTGCTAATGAAACCTTTGCAGATTACCTACATGATAAGGTAACATTGGGAAACAGAATATTGATTCCTGAGATAGAATTAATTGAATATGCTATCGATGGAATTCCGGACGCTCGTCTTCGTTCTCAAGCGAAAATGCACCGTTTTAAAACGCGAGAAGAATTGTTGCAAGCGTTTGCGACGCAATCGCTCGATTTGGAATAGAAGACAACGTCGCGTCGCCACTACGATAAAGCGGACGTGGCGAAGGGTCAAAAGGGTGACATCGGAACGGCAAGCAAAAAACCGGCCCGGTGTTACAATTGCGGTGAATTGGGTCATCTGTCGACGGCGTGCCAAAGCCCTGCGAGCCGCGAGAAGGGATCCTGCTTCCGATGCGGCAGCAAAGAGCACAAGATTTTTACCTGTCCGAGGAATTCGGCGAAGGACTCTGTGAAGGAGCCGGCAGGACAACGGCCAAGTGCATCGTCCAGCCTGAACGTGGTCCATTCAACACCGGGAGCAGAACCGTATACCATCCCTTTAAAATACACCACGAAAGACAGCATCGGTAACCCGTATGGCGTCTCTCTAATTGCAATGATTGACACAGGTTCACCGATCAGCCTGGTCAGAGAGGATTTTGTTCCATCTGATGTCCGCGAGCCTGTTCCTGCAAATACGTCTTCGTATTACGGCATTAACGGTTCGAGATTAAATGTTTTATATCTGTTTCACGGTAAATGCGAGATTAATGAAGTAACGTTGAATATTAAATTTCATGTTGTTCAAACGGGAACGATGGCGTTCGCCGCCTTACTTGGCCGGGATTTTTTTAGCTTCCCCGAAAGTACAAATTTCGTTAGGCAACGAAGTTATTGTCAAACAAAATAATTTGAGGGATGAATGCATTGATAATTTTGGCGAAATTTTGCACATTTCTTGCGACCTTGAGTCATCCAGCGTTGCTCGCGATTTAAATATTGATCCTCTCATTGATTCGGATACATCGAAAAACGTTAAAGAATTGTTCCGGAACGAATATCTTGATAATAAAGATGGCGATGAATCACCTAGTGACGTCGAGATGGTCATCAGTTTGAAACATGGTCAGCCTGTTAGTTTCCGGCCGCGTAGATTGTCGTATTCCAATAAAGAAAAGCTTCGTGAGCTGTTAAACCAATTGTTAGAAGAGAAAATTATCCGTCCGAGCAATTCGCCTTATGCGAGCCCGATAGTTCTTGTGCGTAAGAAGAATGGAGAGACTCGGTTGTGTGTGGATTATCGGGAAATAAACAAAATAACGGTCCGAGATAATTTTCCGACACTTCTGATCGACGATCATTTAGACCGCCTGCGCGACCAACGTTATTTTAGCTGTCTTGATTTGAAAAATGGATTCCATCATGTAAAAGTTGCCGAACAGTCTGTAAGGTTTACATCTTTTGTAACTCCTCTCGGTCAATTTGAGTATTTACGCGTGCCATTTGGTCTGACCAATGCGCCGAAGGTCTTTCAACGTTTTATAAATAATATCTTTTCTGAATTGGTTCAGCAAGGTCGGATTCTTCTGTATTTAGACGATATTTTGATCGCTACGAAAAGCATTGATGAGCATCTCGAAATTTTGAAAACAGTTTTTAACCTTGCCTCAAGACATAGATTATCTTTCCGCCTTGACAAATGTTCATTTCTGTACCAAGAAATCACATATTTAGGTTATTTGGGGAATCATGAAGGTATTCGACCTAGTAATGAAAACGTCAACGCAGTTTTGAATTATCCTATACCGAGAAATACACAAGATGTTCACCGTTTTGTAGGATTAGCGAGTTACTTCCGGAGATTTGTTCGAGATTTTCCCCGAATTGCAAAACCGCTGTATGATTTAATTAAGAAAAATGTTGCCTTCAAATTTGGAGAAGAGGAGTTGCGTGCTTTCAAGGTATTGAAAAATTGTCTTTCGTCTCAACCAGTTTTAGCCCTCTATTCACCTAGGTTAGAAACCCAATTGCATTGTGATGCGAGATCTAGTGGATTCGGTGCGATTTTGATCCAGAAACAGCTAGACGGTGCGCTTAAACCGGTGTTTTTCTTTAGTAAACGGACAAGCGGCGCAGAAGCCAAATACCACAGTTTTGAGTTGGAATGTTTGGCAGTTGTTTATGCTATTCAACGGTTTCACATTTATTTGGCAGGCATTCGATTTAAAATTTTCACCGATTGTGACAGCTTTAGACTCACTTTGAGTAAACAAAATATACATCCTCGTATTTCGCGGTGGGCACTATTTTTACAGTCGTATGATTATCAAATTGAACATCGTCCCGGGACTAAAATGTCACACGTGGACGCATTGAGCCGCTGTCATGTGATACTTGTATTGGAAGGAAATTCATTTGAACGGACTTTGTGTCTAAAACAGGACAAGGACGAAAACATTAGAAAAATTCGTGAGCAATTAGAAATTAGAGAGATGAAAAATTTCGAATTACGCGACGGGTTAGTTTATCGTAAATCTAAAGATAAGCTGTTATTTTATGTGCCCGAGAAGCTAGAAGGCAATGTAATACGCACATGCCACGATGATATTTTTCATGTCGGTAGTGATAAAGTCTTAGAAAACGTTATGCGCGTATATTGGTTTCCGAAGTTAGCAAGAAAATAAAA
The DNA here is from genome assembly GCA_963989215.1 of Hedychridium roseum. NCBI lineage: Eukaryota > Metazoa > Arthropoda > Insecta > Hymenoptera > Chrysididae > Hedychridium > Hedychridium roseum. The sequence continues at coordinate 2,733,133 of OZ022310.1, read as the reverse complement.
CATTACATTGACAATTGCCTCAAATGTATAGAATTTTCGCCGATTAGTGGAAAACGCGAAGGCTATTTACATTGTATACCGAAGGGGAATTTACCATTCCAAATTGTTCACATTGATCATTTAGGACCACTCAAGAAGGGCGGCTACGGATACAAACATATTTTCTCGATCGTAGACGGATTTACGAAATTTGTTCGACTCTATCCGTGCAAGTCAACGGGTACAGACGAGGTGTTAAAGCATTTGAAGGATTATTTTCGCGCCTACAGTAAACCGAAGCGCGTTGTAAGCGATCGGGGAACTTGCTTCACCTCTGCTAGGTTTACGTCGTTCCTAAGGGAATTGTCCGTCGAACACGTACTAATTGCAGTAGGAACTCCGCGTGCCAACGGTCAGGTTGAAAGATTGAATCAGATTATCACTCCTATGTTAGCTAAGCTGACCGACGAAACGAACAAATGGGACCGTGCTTTAAACCACGTGGAATATGCCCTTAATAATACTGTGTCTCGCTCGATACATTCTACACCGAGCATGCTTCTTTTTGGGATTAATCAAGCGGGAAAACCGAATGATCAGATCCGCGAAGTGTTGGAAAGTTTCTCGGACGATGATCGCAACTTGGCTACTATAAGGGGAAACGCGTCCGAGGCAATTGTTAAAAATCAGGAGGAAAACGTACGCGGTTACAATAAGAAACGTAAGCCCGCTATGGTGTACAAGGAAGGGGATTATGTTATGGTTCGAAATGTCGATATCACCCCAGGAACAAATAAGAAACTTATCCCAAAGTTCAAAGGTCCCTATGCAATAAAAAAAGTTCTTGATTTTGATAGGTACGTCATTTCAGACATTGACGGATTTCAATTAACGCAAATACCGTACAACGGAGTGGTAAGTGTGGACCAAATGAGGCTTTGGGATGAAACTTCTTAATTTTTTTTCTCTCTGTTCCCATATACCTTATTGTTAGTAAGTATTTTATGTCTTTATTATTTTGTATGTGTGAGTGTGTTTTATTTGTAATTGTTTGTAAAACTCGTGCGTCGTACTTTGCATCGCATGGTCGGGACGACCATCATGTCAGGATGGCCGAACTGTAGGAAAAAACCCGCGTCTTATCGTAGGCAGGTCGTTGCACCCATTGCATCGGCTCTGCCGATTGTTTATATCCTTTGCTCTTTGTGGGCGCACGGGCCCTTCTGGCACGTACGGTTTGACGACGCCTGGGATTTTTCCGAGTAACCGATCCTCTTTGTGAAGTGGCTCGGTGACGCATTAACGATTCGGCCAGATTAGAGAGTCGAGTTTTAGTTAGTTCAAGACGAGACGTGGCACGAAGAGCTTGCATTGTAGCATTAAAATAGACTGAGAGTTTAACACTATTCGCCTTTTTTGTTATTCCGCTCAACCATCTCCTACAATATTTTGAATCCGAAAGCGTCAAGTGGCTGAATTTTTCCAGTTATGCCCTTTGGTATAATCATTGGGATGATTTGCTTATCAATTAGGGAAAGTTGGCTAACAGCTTGTGGGCAATGTCCACTCTATGAATCTGTCAAAAGAACGCTTATCTGACCAATGATTGGAATAAAAACGTTTCCCAGCCTATTTAAGTGCTTTGTAAGTAAATACATATTAGAAACATTAAAGCAACTTTTTTAACATCAAATTAAATTATTTCAACATACCAGAAATGAGCTTCAGAAGTGAGACCCTTTTTTCTTTTCTTTTTACATAGAGGAAATCCTCATGAACACCCCGGGATTGGCTGTTCCCGGGGTAGTGCCGGACTCCTACCGGCTAAATCTTCTATGTTGTCCCCTAACCGTACTTACTGGGGGGAGGGGGGATACGGGTACACAAGCGTATTCATCCTCATCCCCCCAGTACATTGCCGACTTTAATGGACTGCCAGAGAAGGACTTCCTGTTCTCAATTTTTAATTTTTAAAGGCTACCCGGGACACGGAAGTAGCCTTTCCTATCTTGGTTTCCTTGGGCACCACGTGTCACCACCCCTCACTTGCCAGGCGAGGGGTCCGTGATGCCCCAGGAATTTTCCTCTCTATATTCCTGTCATATACGTATATATATATGACGTTTCCTACCCTACTATTTACAATGTATACGTCTATCTTTACAGTGTTAAATAGCTATTTCTAATACTTAGATTCTACCTCTCCTCCTTCTTCTAGATCTCCCGTTTGTTCCCAGTAGAGCCCTCTCTCTTTCTCTTTCAGCATTTTCCTTACTGATCATTGCTGATTCGCAGAATCGGCTGAAGGCCTTCCACGCTCGTTCTTCGTTGGTTATCAACCTAACTAAGTTTTTTAGGGAGAGGTCTCGACTGCCTATTACCGTACGCAGTTCCTTCCTTTCTCCCTCCCAAGCAGGACACACCTCCCTCGTGTGCTTGCACGTGTCAATTTCGGCGGCACAATGGTGACACCTGGTGGTCGCCTCTTTCTTTATTTTGATAAGGTAGTACCCAAAGCAACCGTGTCCCGTTATCATCTGAGTCATGCGGTAGGTTAACCACAACCTATACCATAACCATAACCATAAACGCTGGGTGCAACCATACCAATCCTCCCAGAGGGGCAGAAGTGGGACCCACTCTAACCCACTTACGAAATTGCCCACAGACAATGCTGATACACATTCGATAGCGTTGTAAATAATCGTTCACTTAGGGCTGTACAGAAGGTTAATATTAAAAGAATATTGAGATAAGGAAGAAGGCTATTACCATCCTTGCAAATCGGAGAGATTATACATTTTCTATAAATTCTATTATAAATGTATAAATTTGTTGCATCGACAATTGCGGATTATTAATATCTATATACATATATTCTAACGGCGTTTCTAGCACACCAACCAAGTATGTATGCAGTCGGGTATTACATTACCGCACATTGCGCTTTAACTTTTTTTAAATACAGCAAACCAAAAATCTATTAACTACAGAAGTGTATATTACACTTTAATAATGCCTGAAATAAAATAAATTATAATACTTCCAACAAAAATAGTATACTTTAATACATGCAGAGACAATGAATCACAAGAAAAACAACAAAGACATGCCTGAATTTAATGATGTCTTGTTTTCAGGCATACAGATGAGTGTATAAGAGTTCTCCGGCAATTAAAACCAATCAGAATGATTTTAACATTAGGAAAACAGACTTATACTTGAAGACGTGTTTTTCATCTTAAAAATTGTTTTTTTCGAAAAATACAAAAACTGGTCAACTTTGTTTTTCCTCGCTCTACAATTTGGTTTTTGTTTCATTAAAATCGAATAATTAATTTTTTTTATATTAAAGTGAAAATTTTCAGAGGGTGGTTCACCCCCTTGCAATAGGGGTGCATAGAAAGATGGATATGTGAATTTCATCATTTCGCGTAAGGAATGTTTTAAAGTTGGTTAGGTTGCGATAGAGACACTCCTTCTATGTAAAACTACACAAACACCGTTTTTCATGCTCAACTTTGAGGGTGAATTTTACCCCTTAAATCCGTTTAAGAGCACAGATAAAAAAATGCGTGTCTCTTATTTTTCGATGAACTACAACATATCACAAGCATAAGAAAATCGGAGGCGGTCACTTCGCAACGTTTTCTTGTCAGCAGGAAGAAGGAACTCGTTCACACGGAGAAGTGGGAGAACTCCGTCAACCGAAAAAAGACATTATTGGTACTACTAGAAATTCGGAGAAGCCTCGACAAAATGTAGGGCACCATGCAGTTTCCAGTCGGGAAACAAAAGGGCACGCCACTGAGCACGGCAATCAGTGAGGGTCCACGCTTGAGTCGCCTTTTCGTAGTAGTATCTGGTGGACACTGGTTCCGACCTAAGCGTTTATCCACGAGCACGCATAAAAGGCCGAACCGAGAAAACGGAGTACGAAATGTTCGCTGCGAACGGGTCCGTCATCAGCACCTACGGCGTACGGACGATCAACCTCGATCTGGGTCTTCGTCGTGCCTTCCAGTGGAGATTCGTCGTAGCAGATGTCGCCAAGCCGATCATCGGAGCTGATTTTTGATCACACTACGGGCTGCTGGTGGATTCGAGGAACTGCCGAATGCTGGACCAGCTGACGTCACTGTCGACGACCGGTAGGAGCGCAGAGGGCAGCATTCCGTCCGTGAAGACCATCATCGGCGACTCCCTCTACCAACGATTGCTGGCGGAATTTCCGGACATCGTGTGTTTGACAGCGAGTCCACGTAAGGTTAAACACGATGTTGTATATTATATTAATACCACCCGCAGTCAATCGATCTTTTGTAAGCCGCGTAGACTTTTACCCAACCTGTTCAAAATTGCGAAAACGGAATTCGAGAATTTGCTAAGTCAGGGCCACGTACGACCTTCAAAAAGTCAATGGGCGTCAGCCCTGCACATGGTGGCAAAGGACAACGGATGGAGACCCTGCGGAGACGACCGCGCTCTTAACGCACGTACAATACCAAATACCCAGATTTTGCACAGACGTTAGACGGAAACACGATCTTTACGACGATCGACTTAGTTCGTGCGTATCATCAGATCCCAGTACATCCGAACGATATCGCTAAAACCGCGGTTGTAACTCCTTTCGGGTTGTTTGAATACACTGTGATGCCGTTCGGGCTGAGAAACGCCACTCAAACGTTCCAGCGTTTTATAGATAACGTGCTCAGAGGCTTAAATTTCTGTTACCCCTATCTAGACGATATATTGGGCGCATCTAAAAACGAGGAAGAGCACAGGGAACACATAAGACAGCTTTTCTCACGCTTAGAGGAATACGGGATAATAATAAACCCGACAAAATGCGTATTTGCCATGCCTGAAGTGAGGTTCCTCGGATATACCGTGAATGCACAAGGTACGAAACCGCTCAAGGACAAAATAAACGTGATAAGAGAATTTCAATGGACAAGCGAAGCGGAATTCGCGTTAAACGCGCTAAAGAATGCTTTAGCTAACGCCGCTTTACTAGCGCATCCACGTAGAAACGCACAGCTCGCGATCGTGGTGGATGCGTTAGACTTTGCGCTAGGCGCCATGTTGCAACAGCGACAAGGAAATTCGTGGCAACCGGGTTCTTCACAAAGTCTCTGTCGCCACCGCAACAAAAATACAGCGCATATGATCGCGAACTATTAGCGATATACGCGGCCATCAAGCATTTCCGTCACGCGATAGAAGGTCAAACATTCACGGTATACACCGATCATAAGCCGATCATATACGCATTCAGGCAAAAGTTAGAAAAATGCACTCCCAGGCAATTCCGGTACCTACATTTCATAGGACAATTTACGTCCGACATCCGGCATATTAGCGGCAAAGCCAATGAGGTGCTGGATGCGTTATCGAGAATAGAGACGATGACGACACCAGTAGATTTTAAAGAACTGGCAATTTCGCAAGAAACAGATCGCGAATTAAAAGCATTACTCGCAGCGTCCGGCACTTCGTTGCAATTAAAACGCATTAGATTAACGGCCAACGATGACGCCAACGTTTATTGTGACACATCCACCGTTCGTAACGAAACCCTTTCGAAGACAGGCATTGGCTTCACTAAACGACTTAGCACATGTGGGAATAAAAGCAACGTTTAAACTAGTTTAAACTAGTAAAGTTAAAAAGATTTGTTTGGCCATCAATCGAGAGGGATTGTCGCGAATGGGCGCGCAGCTGTTTACAATGCCAACGTGCGAAACTAAGCAGACACGTGACAAGCCCCGTAGGCACCTTCGTACTGCCGTCCACTAGGTTTGAACACGTGCACATCGATCTAGTGGGACCGCTACCGATCTCGAACGAAAAAAGATACTGCCTAACGTGCGTAGATCTGGCCAGACGCTGGCCAGAGGCAATACCAATAGAAAACATCGAAACGGAGATTTAAACGCGTTTCTAGGCATAAAGCACCTAAGGACAATCGCGTATCACCCAGCGGCGAATGGGGCAATCGAACGGTTGCACAGGCAACTTAAAGCGGCGATTAAATGCCATAACGATGAGCGATGGACAGATGCACTATCAGTGGTATTGCTAGGCATCCGTACGGCACATAGAATCGATTTAGCAACGTCCGCGACTGAATTAGTCTACGGCGAAAACCCGCGAATTCCCGCAGAATTTCTGGCAGCCTCATTGAGAAATAACGTGGGACCTTCGGAGTTTGTTAACCAACTTCGTTATGGAATATTTCCATAACGTCGAAAAGCTCATTACAACTTCCATATGAAGGACAGTTCCCCGTTATTTCACGGTCAGACAAAACATACACCATAAGAGTAAGAGGTAAAGAAACCACGGTATCCATTGATAGATTGAAGCCAGTGTACATATTCGAAGACATCGCCACGCCAAAAACAGACGAGAAAGAAACATCGTCACATAAAAGGTGGGAAACCCCAGAGAATAAAACAGCCGTACACGAGCAACAACATGTACAGACTCGCGCAGGCAGACGTGTGCGATTCCCAGACCGCTTACAGTTCGGTCGATGGTAATATAATAGATTCAAATTTGTAAATAGCGCTAGAAATAAAGTTGTAAATAATTTTAGATTTAAGTAAGTTCATAAAATTTAGATTTAAATTAATTAAGTTATAGACAAAAGAGGTCTCAGGAATGCAACCGTACCCTTCTCCGGTTCTTTTTGTTTTCTGGGAAAGGACCTTTAAGTGCAAATAGAGTTTCCACCAACCTTTTTATGTACGTTAGGACAGTCAGTCGACGTCTAGCACCCAAACAGTGCAGTCACTAAATAAAAGTCAGTTAAAAATCATCCAGTTTCCATATATTTTCTGTGAGCGCAACCCAAACCTCTAGCGTTTGCAACATAAGGTACATGTACAGTACTAGCGCAACACAAAACTTGAAATTATGAAAGAAAGTATTAGTCCTAGAAAGAAAAATCATTAGACTTTTTTGCTCGTCCCGACGAACTCTATCCGAAAAAAATACAAAAAAATTCCACGACGACCTTGAAATTTCAACATTTAAACGTGTTTTATAAACAAACCGTTGGCGAGAAACGCCTATAACTTTCTGGATCGACTACATTTGGTCTCCTCTACAACTGGTTTTTGCTGGACTTCGAAAGCCGACGTACCATTTTGAGACTCTCCTTGTGAGTCGAAAATATAGAATATTTTTTTTTCGTACGGGACTTCATTTCCGAGAAAATCGTGTTTAAAAAATCGTTTAGTGCACGTGCACCTAAGCAAAATGGGCTTCGTTCGCAGGTCTGGCCCGTACCCGCTACTGTTTATAAATAGTGTCGGACCTCTTAGACAAGTGTTATCTAGCTACAAATCAAGACTTCTCAATCAATTTCTGCCATCCACGTTGATCTGCTCCCATTACGGAGTTGATAATAACGCAACCACTGTTTCCACCTCTAGAAAATCTGATTGTATGACCTCTACACAAGTGTCCGTCACACAGCAAAATATTGGTACAGTCCTATCTGCTATCCTTCTAAAGTTCTAAAGTTAAATCTTAATGATCTTGACGTCATGACAGGAAAATTAAACATCTGCGTACACAGCATAAACACCATGCAAGAGAAACTGAATTGTCTCGGTCTCCGTATCTCGGAAATATCTAGGCACCAAGATGATCTGTCATGGCGATGTACCATTCTCGAGAAAAAGCAGGCTGATTATGACAAAACTGTCAAACAGCTTCAAAACAACAATAGTTCTGTTAGAGCGTACACGAGAACTGGCTGGTAAGCAGTTCGTTACTAAGGATATATAATATGTATATGTGCAATGCGGGATGATTCAGTTAATAGATCGAAGGACCACTCTCAAACTTGAGAGAAAATAAGTCAGTTGAAGAGGAAAACAGTGTGTATTAACGGAAGAACTTTTGACAGAGACTTGTAGTGTAACTCCCTTGGGAATGTGTTGTGTACTGAGTATTGTAGTGAAGTGAAGTTCCTGTGACGCTGAGCCTTCCTCCAGGACCTCGTGGATGTAAGAATCCTTCCTGGAGGGGGTTGGTTGGGCGTCACAGAGGATGGAGGTGGTGGACATTGGCAATAAGAATTTTAAGTGTTACCATGTGCGGCAGGCCCTTTCGCCCAGGTACTCTTCAATACACTTTATGGCTGCCTCCGCACATGGCCCTTCCAATGTCCATGCGGAATGTTAAGGTCCAAAGTGTTAAATTATGGTTTTCACGTGTGGACGGCCATGTGCTGTGACTTCAGTCAGGGTGACCGCCCACCTTGAACCCCACGAATTGATCTATGACCTAACAAGTTCCTCATCATCTGTGAACCAGGATAAATCCCACAAGGAACTTGAAGTTGCAATTACTGACTTGCCCGACACTGCACACGAACGTATCTTTCACACACTAAAATTCATTATAAAGCGATACGCGCGGAAAGGTAGGAGAATAATCGACCACGGAATAAAGTTAAGACTAGTTTATTTGGTACTAAGCGGCGTGGCGTGTACAGTTGAACTGCTGTTTACTTAACTAGCCGATTAGCACGAGCGCCGCGGTATATATCAAATTTGGTGACTCTGGAAACTTCTGCTTCTGGTACATTCCCGAGGTGTCACCAGGTGTACCATGGCGAATTCTCGAGAGCGTTCGGCCTACGAACGAAGAAGTTTCGAGAGTCCTCTTGACCGCCACAATTGCAACAGCCTTGAAGCTTGACGTACATCCGTCCGAAATTGTCAAGGCCTACCGTCTCCGCGCCAAGTCACAATTTCATTCTTCTTCACCGCTGATTGTGCGATTTACCTTTTCATTTACTCGCTCGACATGGCTTTCCGCCAAGAAACGTCATAAAAATCTGCTTGTTTTTGCTATAAAGAATGGCTGGCCTGACTCGAAAGTTTACATCAATGAAAGGGCCACCTTCGAAGAGCGTCGTATTTTTACGAAAGCAAAAAAACTTGCTTCGACGCATCATGTTTTCTCGCGTTTGGATGCGAAATGGACGTACCATTTATCGTATTGATTCTGATGATCACTTCCATCGCTACGTACCATCCGAGGAATTTCTAAAGACAATTCATCAAGCTGGCCTCAGATCGAATTTAACCGCTGGTTCTTCTGCATCCTCGCCTTTTCCTATTTTATTGCAAACTGTTCAACCATAAAATCGTACCAGGACTTCGCTTGATGCCGTTTCTGTTTCTACCTCAACTAGAATGGCGAACTCTCCTCAACTAAAAACTATCGTCCCCTTGGAACTTCTCTTCAGGACGCCAGATTCATCACAAACTCGTACCAATGCGCAATGATGCTTACCCAATAGCCTTATCTCTACGTCCTCCTCTACTCTCGCAGGTTATGCTTTTTCTGGTAAACAGATCACTATTAATCGTAGTCCTTTTACTAATAAAGATCGGAAGAGAGGTTATGATCATCTTTCCATATGTCACGTGAATTGCCAGTCATTGGTTGCTCACTGGGACGAATTTAATTCCTTCTTCTCTGACTGTAGATACCATATGATTTCTATGCCCGAAACATGGCTGAAACCCGCCATTTCAGACAACATGATCTATCTGGCTAACTTCAAGCTCCTACGATGGGACAGAATACGACGAGGAGGTGAAGGCGTTGGACTTTATATACATACCTCCTTAAACTTTCGTGTTTTAAGCACGTCTGAAAATTCTTATTCGAGTAAACCTGACTTCTTGATAGTTGAAGTGCTTCCTCCCGATTCATCTAAATTATTATTCGCTGTTGTTTATTTTATTCTGTATTCGCTCCCCACATCTGGGACGTCTTGATGTATTAGGCGTACAAATAACTAATCCAATTTTTTTCCAATGATCAAAAATTTGATGTTATATTTGTTTGAATTTCCCGGTCTTTTAATACAATGTTATGATGATATGTAGCTATCCAAACGAAACAGTTAGCGTGGATACCTATCAATTAAAATTAAAATTAAAATTAAATTAAATTTAATTAAAATTAAAATTAAAATTTCTCTTTTTTTAGTGGGAATAACACACGAATTGTTTCTCTGTATATAACAAAGAAACAACATTCAATGTTATTATTCACGCCTTTGTTTTCAAGATAACCGTTGCAAATCCTTATAGCCCTGTGTTCGGTATAATTTACCTCGTCATACTCCTATCCATCTACTAAGATTATCTGATTTACCAACCTGATTACGCGCTAAGTTCAAGAAGGTTGAGGATACTTTCCTTAGATGTTTAAGTGAAGAGTTTGAACGAAAGCGTCCGTACAGTGGCAAAGGACAACGTCCAGTATAATTGCTTCACGACAACGCGAGGCCACACGCTGCTTCCGGCGCTAAAGAAGTTGTTATGAGTCTTGGATGGAAAATTCTGGAACATCCAGCGTACTCGCCAGATATTGCTCGATCAGATTATCATCTGTTTAGATCGATGCAACACGTCTTATCGGACATACACTTCGAATCAGTAGAAGAGATCTGAAAATGGCTGGACGATTTTATTGCATCATAAGAGACTGATTTCTTTCAACATGGGATTCTTAAATTGCCAGAAAGATGGCTTAAAGTCATCGAAAGCAATAGCGAATATTTTCATTAAAATTTTTTTGGCAGTATATTTAAAAATAAACCTTAAATTTTACTAAAAAAATTGGATTACTTATTTGTACACCTAATATTTAGGAACTGTATATTAGGCCATGCTCCTCTATACTCAAACTTAATTATAATGGGCGATTCCAACATAGAAATGAATGTGAACTCCTATGAGAGTAGGTATCTTCGCAATTTTGTTGACACCACAAACCTACATATTTATATCTTGTTCCGTACCAACCAACACACGTCCTGAGCGATTCAGCAACTTGGCTTGACCTATGCATAATAGATGATGCTCAGAAAATTTCCTCACGTGGACAACTTCATGTGTCCTTTCTATCGGCACATGACCTGATTCTTCTGACCTATCGTGTTAGAGTTCCTAAGCCTACTTCAGGTCAATTCGTCTGTCGTGATTTCAGAAACTTCGATAAAGATCATCTTCTTGCCTTGCTAGATTAAGTTGACTGGACCCCATTGTATTGCTCCTGCTGCGTAGATGAAAAGATTGTCTTTTTCAAGTCAACTCTTCTCACTTTCTTTCATCGCCTGCCCCTCTTCACCCAGCCCGTACAAAGAAATTCCCCGCTCCATAGCTGACGTCTGAAAGCAGGCTTATTATGGCTGAGAGAAACAACGTATGAGACGCCTGGCTTAAAAATGGGTTATTACTTGAACAATTCAAACTTCTACGGAATCAAATTCATACTATGGTTAAACTCGCAAAGAAAGCCTACTATCCTTCTGCTCTTGAATGTACTAGAAATTCCCGAGAAGTTTGGAGACAATTGCGTTGCTTAGGGCTTACTAAATCGCGCAGTCCCCTTGCCGTTGATGCTGATGGTCTAAATAATTACTTTGCTGATATTGTCCATGTGAAAGACGATGAAAATAGTGAAAGTAACTCCATTAATCGCTGGCAACCATGTGATATTAACTATAATACAATGAGCTCAAATTTTATTTCAAGGACCTCACCACAAACTCAGTCTTAGATTCTCTTATACACGCTAAAAATTGCTCTGCAGGGGTAATGTAATAATCAATGATCAATGCTATGTATATAATCATATATCAATGCTATATCATCATATATTATATACCAATCATATCAATTATATCAAACAATCAGTATATAATCATATATCAATGTATATATTAATGCTATGTATGTAATCTCTGTAATGCTCTGTAATGATCAAATTAGCTTTGCCATCTTCTTATACTCCTCTTTCTCTCTCTCTTTCTCTCTCTGTTGTCACGTGAGTACAAGCTATTACGCTACTTTCTGTTCTGCTATTTTGCCTTCTTTTCTACGGTCTTACTACCTACCGGGTTTGTTGTAGACAACCAGGAGATTCTTGATTGGTTCTGTACACATTGAGATTTTCTCCTTTGTGTATGCCCACTTGAACTGTTGAGATTTTCCGATCAAGAAATATCGATTTTTCCTTGACCGTTAATTTTGGATTAATTCGGTCACTCCTGAGATCTTGGGATCTGTTCTAACACGAGTCGTTGGCTGGCTACAAATTGCCCTCACTATTACCTCTGGCTGGATCCCGCCCGGATATCGTACTATACGGATCGCTTCTATCGACATCATTAACGGACGCTCGCACGAACATACCGCTATTATCTAACCACACTTCATATGAGTACCACGATGCCATCGGTCAACTGCGGCTTCTGTCATCGTTTTGTGGGCACCGAAGCGCTACTGTCTCTTTGCACTGATACTACTCATGGATTTCATAAGCTATGTGTCATGCGACATTTGGGATTGCGTTCGATAGACGAAATCCCTCTTCATGGTAAACTCGGGTGTTTTCTGTGTTCTCGCCCTTCGAACTCTTCATCTTCTCAGGCCTCTCCTAACCTTACTATCCGTCCCTCTATCACCGCGCCTACGTCCGAATCGGAGGAGAATCACAAGACTGTAGGATCCGATTCTCATCTTTTGTTTGCAAGGACGTAGTCCCTAACGAGTGGAGGGTTTTTGGGTCCGAGATGTGTGTATGTGTGTGTGTGGGTGTGAGATGGGAAAACTGTAATGCGATCGGCAGTGTCGCCGATGTTAGAGTCGCTGTCGAACCGTCGAAGAAGACAGTTTTAAGAGTCGCAGTCGTATCGTCAATGACGATAATCTTAAGTCGCAGTCGTGTCGGTTAACAATAAGTTAAAGTCGCAGTCGGAGTCGGTGTATTAGGGTTTACCTAATAATAAATTTCTATAAGCAGGGTATAGAAAGCAGTCGTTCTTAATCTAAACCCTTCCGTTCCATATCCTTTGGTATAAAACTACTACAGAGTCTCTTTTAAAAAATAAAGAGGCCTACAATACTCTCACCACACTGGCGAATAAATGGTTGGAGCAGATGTCTGACTTTCGAGCGGATTTCTGTTCATCACTCAGTGGCCTGTCCGGCAGGATCGACCGCCTCAGTACTTTACCACAGGCGGTGGACTCTGTTCGTCAGGACATTGCGAATTGCCGTGCTGATATTGCTGTTGTTATGTCTCAACTTGCGAACTTTGACTGCAAATTATCTTCACGTGAGGAAGCCGTATCCTCAACTGCTCGCGAATGTTCTGCTCAACTGCTCGGAACTGAAATCTTCAGTAACAAAGACAGTGTAGAGAATTGATAATCTTGAAATAAGAGTGGATGATAGACTACGGGTGTAGTAATGCCTTAGCTGATCTCTCGCGTCGCCTGTGTGTTCTTGAGCATAATCAACATGCTGCCTGTGTAGTTAGCAGTGGTCTCCCTGAACTCCCCAATTACCCTGATCGTTCTTTAGTCTTACTTCTTGCTGCCAAACTAGGTATTAAATGCAGTCCCTCGGATGTCTTGGATTGCGACCGCATTAAGTCGACTGCTTCTGTCAACACAAACAGGCCCCGGTCCTTATTCGTTAAACTCTCTTCTCGGCAACTTCGTAATTCTCTCTTATCGGCTAAACGTTCTAAAGGTCCTTTTCGGCGATTTGACTTGGAAATAGAAACAGACAAAACAGATACAAATAATTACTTGATATTTATTAATGAATATATGCCGGCCGAAACTTATGAACTGCTGAAAGTTACTAAAACGGCTGCTAAAGAGCGTGGTTATAAATTCGTCTGGTCTGCTAATGGCATAATTAAAGTTAGGAAGGATGGCAACTCCCCTACTATTGACATCTTAAGTCCTCTGGACATCAATTCTAAACTTAAGTGACTAACCACCCTATCCTTACCTGTCTCTTCTTCGACTCGTCATTCCTACGACTTACAATTGTTTCACGTTAATGCTGAGTCTCTGCTCCCTCACTTCATTGACTTTAGGCAACTAGTTCTCTCTCACAGCCCCGACATTGTACTAGTATCTGAATCCTGGCTTAAACCGTATATTGCAGACTCCATTATCTTCATCAATAATTACAATCTGGTCCGCTGTGATCGTATTGGCCCTCAAGGGGGTGGAGTTTGCATGTATATTAAGAACAGTCTTAACTATAAGGCTGTTGCCTCATCTTTTTCGGACGTCTATCGTCGTCAGCCAGAATACTTGTTTATCGAGGTTAAAGTTTCTGCCTCCAGTAGTATACTTGTGGGTGTAGTGTATAGACCGCCCAAGGTCGGCTTCACATCTCAATTTGAGTCAGTATTCACATCTGTCTGTCACGATTTTTCTCATAAGATTGTTATGGGTGATTGGAATGTCGATCTTAAATTTCAACGCCCAGATACTGATTACTTGCAACGACTATTTCACTCACTTTCTCTTCATATTGTACCCTTTTCACCTACCCATCACACTGCGTTCTCATCTACATGGATCGACCTCTGCGTGGTTGATGATCCTCTTTTAGTAACTTCTTCTGATCAATGTTCCTTTTCTCACCCAGCACGACTTAATTACCATTAATTATAAGACCTTGCTCAATCCTAGGGCTCCTGCCCGTACTATCGTTAAACGCATCTGGAATAGGCTCGATGATTCGTCTCTTGATACCTTCTTGGACGAACTTGATTGCAGCTCCATACCTCTCGATGTCTCTGTCAATAGCTTGGTTGAATCACTTTCCTCTAATCTCGATTGTGCATTGAACTTCATTGCACCTCTTCGTGTTATTCATATTAAAAAACCTCTGATTCCTTGGCTTACTCCTTACATTTTGTCGCTTATGAAAACCAGAAATAAAGCACGCATCTATTTATGTCGGAACAGAAATGAAGCGTCGTTAGCGAGGTGTAAAGAACTTAGATCCCAGGTTAAACTTGCACTAGAGGCTGCACGAACCAATTACTTTTCTAAACTTACTGCTGAATGTAAAGACCCTCGTGTCATCTGGCAAGTTTTCCGTCGAACTGGCGTGATTCCTTCTTCTTCTTCTTCTTCATGTCCTGTGTCCCCTGATACTCTTAATACATACTTTTGCTCTGTTTTTGGTTAATTGTCCTCTCTGTCCCCTCCGATTTTAGACATTTCACTTCCATTTAATGACTCACAATTTTTCTTCTCTGATTTCAGTACTGCTACCTTAATCGAGCTTTTTAAATTTCGTCCCAAACATGTAGCTGGTTATGATGGTTACTCCGGTTCATTTCTTCGTCGTTGTTCACCTCACATGTTTCCTGTCCTCTTACATATTTTTAATACCTCACTCCGTACGTCTACTTTTCCCACTGTCTGGAAACGAGCAATTATTACACCGATTCCTAAAGTTCGTAATCCATCTTCGCCTTATTCGATGACGTAAGGCGTGCTATGGACTGCCGAATGCTCACTGTTCTTGTTTTATTTGATTTCTCCAAAGCCTTCGATCGAATCGACCATGAAATTCTTCTAAATAAACTGTATCGACTTACAATAAATTCTCTCGATCTGTGCTTCGATGGTTTTGATCCTATCTCTCCGGTCGTACTCAGACTACTAAAACCTCTTTGGGTATGTCCTCCATTGGGTAGGGCTCCATACTGGGACCTCTTTTGTTTACATTATACTTCGCTGACGTCTCCTCTGCCATCAAACACTGTAAACATGTTAAGTATGCTGATGATTTACAAATGTACTTGCATTGTTCACCTGCTGACTTAAACCACTGCGTTGACCTGATTAATGATGATATCAATCGTATCTGTCTCTGGGCCAAGGACAACAAATTTCTTCTGAATTCTTCCAAAACTAAAACGATGATTCTTGGCTCCGCCAGATATGTCAATTCCTTGAACTTAACCAGTGTCTCTCCGGTAGTGGTGAATGGTGCTCCAATCAACTACGTCTCCTCTGTCATTGATCTAGGTATACACATTACCCCCTCATTAAACTGGCGTGAGCAAGTCTCTTACATTTGTAATCGCATCTCGAGAGCTTTATACCAACTTCGTCTGGGATGGAATTTTCTGTCTCTTCATCTCAAGAAGATTCTAATTTCGTCACTTATCTTCCCTTTAATTGATTACTGCTCAATTATTCTGTTAGATATTCCGGAGATATACAACTTACGTCTACAACGTGCACTTAACGCCTGTGTCCGATTTGTGATGGGTGTCCGGAAATCGGAACATATCTCCCCCTTGGTGGCTCAAGGTGAGGGAGCGAAGACTGTACCTTTTAGGTTCTTTCATTTTTCGCTCTTTGCAGCTAGGCTCCAGATCTCCCTTTCATGCTGCGTTCACCTTCAACTCGGCTCTCCTTACTGATAACTCTCGTTTAACTCGTATTAATAGACATGATCTCGTTGTTCCTGCCTGTAGAACTGTCGCGTTTGACCAGTCTACTATAGTAGGAGGCATAAGATTTTGGAATTCTCTGCCTGTTCTCTGCGAGCTGCCTCCTCGCTTGGAAGCTTTAAGGTTCATTTATTCCATTACTTACTAAGTAACCAATCCTGATCTTCTACCTTCTCATATTTTGTACTCACTTTCTTTACAGTTACTCTATGTTGTTAGTTCTAAGTTTTTTTTTCCTTTTTTTATTATTATCCTTTTTGTATTATTATTCTTTTACTCGTATTTGCTATATATTTTGTCCATAAGGGGTACTTTGACTCCTGGAATAATAAATTTGTCTCTCTTTCTCTCTCTTGTGAGTATACCTTGCAACGTTCTTTCTGCTTCTGTATTATCTTGTACAATGCTCTGCCGCTGTATGCCCCGTGGGGCTATTTTTGATTTCAGGCTAATCTATCTAATCTATCTATCTGATTTCATGTTAATCTAGCTCTTGTCTTTTTGAGCACAAAATCATCTTGTTCCACTTCTTCGCTAGTGAAGGATTTGTATTTTAATCGTGCCCTTCTTTCGGTTACACATAACCTCAATTGAGATTAATTAGAATCTCACTCAGCATAATTGGAGGGAAATTATTGCCAACCTCATACAATGTCTCTCAAATGTGGTTCCTGTGCGAAGTTCGTTGGCAAATTCAACGTTTGCTGTGCGGGAGGATGTCGTAAGCTCTTCCACTTGGACTGCGGCGCAAGTATTGCTAAGAGAAAACCTAGTGAGTTCGACTCAGGGGTGAAATTTCACTGTAATGACTGTATCGGGGCGACATCTGGTAGAACAACTGGAACATCATCTGATGTCACGCCGACTAATTCACCGGCCTCCCCACTCTTTCACTCGCCGCTGCAGTCGGATGTTCTGAGTACGAATCGGAGAACAACTTTAGACGATGTCATGACTTAGCTTAAGGTTATGCAAACATCATTTAACAGCAAGCACTCCGCCATTCTAAGCTCCATCTCGAGTCTCAGCAACGCGGTGTCTGAGTTAACCTCTTAGGCACGGCTGAACTTAGCGCGGGGCTGTTTCTCTGTACGGTAGAGTTCAACGCGACTGACGTGTAAATGATACAGCACTACAATGTCTGACGGACAATGCTGTTCTCTACGCGAGCACATTGGAATGAAGTTTTTATAATTAAATTATAATTTTTCTTAATGATATGATACACATACTTTAACTCTAACAATTTACTAATATTAATTTATTCATACAATTTCTTAAAACAATTTATTAATAATACAATTGGGTATGATATATTTTAAAGCACGGTGCGACATATAGACCCACGTCACAATCTTCACACTCATAGCGCGATCTTCGATCTTGAACACACGATGCATTTTCATAACGCTATATTTGATGTTTTGGACTTACAATACGATGGAAAATGTTTTTCGGATAGTCTAAATGGGTGATCAACGGTATATTTACTGCAGCTAACGTTATTATTCATATCCCAGTATTTTTTACAAATTTCTTTGAGTAATCTAAGGCGAAACGCTCTCATTGTTCCTTTCTCTTTTTTTTCAAACTTATATAAACAATAGGCATTCCAGATTGCCACGTCAAGAAAATGGAAAAAAAATTTCTTGTACCATTTGATACTTTTCCGAATTGACTGTACACTCGATATTTGTCCCTATTGTCGACTGCACCCATATTGGCAGTGTAATCAACCATACAAGATGGTTTTTGTATAATCGCTCCGGTCCGATAGTTTATTTTCTCAGTAGTTATGTAATTCGCGGAGTGGCAAGTTAACAACATATATACCTCCCGTTTGTCTTGCCACTTGATAGCGAGCATGTTGGACGACGATCGGAAGCATATTTCACCATTTTCTGGTTTTTCCTTCATGACAGACATATCTCTTCTTCGCGGCTTTACGGTGCCGCACGCGTTAGTTTTATTATCATATAAATAACTGAATAGGGTCGGGCTGGTATACCAGTCATCAACAAATGACGTATGCTCCTTTCCTAAATAAGTTCTCAAAAGTGTGAGTACAACTTCAGCCGATTTTCCTAGATATTTGTTATATCGGTATCACTGTCGGCATATACAACAAAATTTAGTACGAATCCCGTTTTGCAGTTGCACAATACAAAAGACTTGATGCCAAATCTATTCCGTTTGGACAGGATATACTGTTTGAATGACAACCGCCGCTTATATAATAATAAACTTTCATCAACGCATAAATTGCGGCATGGAGTAAAACAATTTTCAAAAAAACTACAAAGCTTCTTACAGAATTCTCTAATTTTTGCCAATCTATTGGAACTTGCTAACTCAACTTTACTGAAATAAAGATTGCATAACAGAAACGCGTATCTATCTCTGCTCATAATTTTGCCGAAAACATCAGTTCGCAAAAAATTATCTTTGGTCCAATATTCTGCAAAATGTAATTTCTATACTCGCGACATTAATAAACGAATTACAATGAAATTGTATATTTCACTCAATGTTGCTTCTCCTTCGTGGACTTTTATGAAAGAGTGCCTAGAAGTGTCTATCTTGAATTTCCGATATTCATTTGTTCTTTCCAGAATAAATGAAACTAATTCTTCCGACAAAAATAATTGGAAGTAATCGATCGGAGTTGCAGATCGATTATGCCAAATTGTCATGCCAAAATTGCGGGAATAAAATTTATGCACTTGCCGCTCCAAATTTTCAAGTGACCAGATTACTTTTCCGAAGGTCTCCACTCCGTGCACATCAGAATCTTCTGATTCAAAAGAACTGTGTATTCTCAGTTTTGTTATATTCTTCCTACCACGCATGTTTTTGTTGATATCATTTTCGATTTCCGAATCTGTTCCGGAATTGTAACAAATTGCTCTTCGTTTTCCATTTTGCAACGGCATTTTGAGATTCTAACAAATTATAAGGATATGTTAAAAAGGCATGTTAAAAAGAATATCACAACAAGAACAAATGGTATATTTATTTAAATGAAAAGCAACAATTCATACCAGACACTGGCGCATCGAAAACAAAGATTGTATACTCTGTCAATACTATATATTGTATACTTGTATACTCTATTGTTAACACTGTTATAAATCGAAGGAAAAAAACGAAAGCAAAAAAAGTGTGAAACAAAACTTATAACAACGATCATTTACTTTAAACGGTGAGCGAGTGAGCTACTAGAGTGAGCCACTATAGTGACGCGTCGTTCAGAAAGATGACATCCGCGAAAGCCACTATAGTGGCGCGTCATTCAAAAAGATGACATCCGTGAAAGCCACTATAGTGGCGCGTCGTGCCTAAGGGGTTGAGGACTGAGGTTAACCTATTATCCACAGCGAATGTCGAGACAATCAGCAGACTTGATGGTCTAGAGTCACGGGTATCGCACACAGCTAGTGAAATAAATTCAATTAAAAAAGGAGAGGAAAAGCTCAAATCTAATTTAATGTCTATAGCTGCAAAGTGCTCAAAAATCTAACTTCGTGAACACGCTAATGAGCTGTGTATTACAGGTTTACCTCAGAATAGCAATGAAAATGCCGTAGCGCTATCTTTGGCAGTCATCAAAGTTATTGGCGTTGACATTCCCGAGCACAATATTCTCGATGCTTTTCGCCTGAGCAAAACCAACAACTCCTTGCCGCCAAAAATTCTCGTCAAACTTAGCAGTCCGCGACTTTGCCGAAACATTTTCGCCGCACTTCGCTCTAAGAAACTGAGATTAACTGCCTCTGAGATCGATCCGTCGTTTCCTAATGTAAAGATCTACATTAATCCTAATGTTCCGCTATCGCTGTATCGGTTGCATAGGATGCGAAACGTTGGGCTATGAAGAAAGGCGTTTTTAAGTCCATTCGCATACGTGACGGCGCGGTACACATGCATCGGTCGGACAGCACAAACTATGTCATTCTTAATGCTGAAGAATTGTCAGCATTAATCGGCCCGCAAATAAATCAGCCATTGTCCTCATGAATGTCTGCACCTGCTAGGAATTCGCGACTTTCGTCTTCGTCCTCGTCTATTATTGCAAGTCTTCAAATTGCTCATGTGAATGCTCAATCATTACTGGCACACTTGGATGACTTTAAAATACATGTTGCTAATGCCGGTTCTGATATCATTGCTGTTTCTGAAACGTGGTTGAAGGAAACTCACACGAGTACTTCTGTTAATATATATGGGTACAATCTTATTCGTCGTGATCGTCTTGTTCGGGGGGGGGGGGTGTGTGCGTCTATGCTCGTTCAGACTTTTCCTGTAAATGTCTTGCGTCTACCCTAACTTTATATGACCAGCAGCCGGAATATCTTATTCTCGAAATCTCAAAGAACCGTACCTTTAAGCTCACGTTTGCTGTGGTATACCGTCCACCCAAAATTGGATATTTCCACCATTTTAAACAAACGTTTGAGACATTCATCCATCTCTATTCTGATATCATTATTATGGGAGACTTCAATGCCGACCTCAATTCGGACTGTTTTGACTCTCGTTACTTCAAGGAGTTCTTTCGTACTCACAATCTCTTACTAGTTAAATATAATAGTACTCACCACACCAGGTGCTCTCTTCTGGACAAAGGGATGCTTCATATACAGGGTGTTTCTGTCATGCTGGACCAAACTCAAGGAGTGTATAGATTAAGTAAAAACAAGCAATTTTTATTCATATACCTGTGGTCTCTGATGATTATTGCCGGAGTTACAGCCGTTTGAATATCCGCCTACAGGTAGGCAACATGACCCACACTCAGCTGCCCGAAGCGGTCAACGCTCCGCGATACGTCCTCGGCTCAATGTCGTACATAGGACACAGCTAACTAAACCTTTTTCGTCTTTATTTTTCGAGCCGAGGAAGTGTTAACATTTTCCGAACTACTTTAAATCACCGAACTATTGGAAAACAAATTACCTATTAAAAAAGTCCAAACGACTAAAACATTCGAGCACTCATAAAATTTCGAGTTACTTATGGATACGACGACGTTTCCTGCACTAGAAAATAATCTTTCACTTGGCAAATGGAAAGTAATTATTTCGTGAAAGATTATTGCTAATAATGCTGAACTAAAAACATCCACACTACTAATTCGAATATTTACATGTAAGAAATATCGGCGACATTCGTGACGGATGTAGACCCGAACGCAAAAAGGCGGATTAGGCGACGCTCGCCTTATAGCTTTCTCAAAAGAAAAGGATGGATGCAACGGGGAGACTATAGAAACTCTCCCGAAAAAGGAAAAGCGTTATTGTTCGTACGTATACTGTACACACAGACGTGCTTCTGGAAAGAATAAAGTATTCTCAGGTCCTGGTTATTCAGCTCTTTCATTTTACGCGCCTACAATTTCTAATCTTTTCCGCTATTTTCCGCCCATTTACTTACATACGTATTGAATACTTATTTTCAAATAACTCGAAAACGTACGAGAGCTTGAATAGTTGAATTATTTAGACTTTTTTGTGGCTTACTTTTTTCAATCCAAACAATCGAACTAAATTTTACACAATTTATAAATTTCGATTACGCACACATCCCTAGACACCCACTGCACTGTACATAATGCACAAAACTGTATTTATGATGATTGTTGAATACGTCGGCCACAGACTGTCATACACGATTCGCACCGTTAGAAGATTGAACTGCGGACACGATCACTCCGAAACATTACAATGAAACTCACTGCATGATGTCCCAGTTGCGTTAGCGAACAGAAACGAATGTCGGAAAGAACGGGGCAACGGATTATGTTTCAAAACAAACTTGCATTTGTGTTGGGTTCTCGCCTCCTCGTCGACGCGTGCCGCGTCGGAAACAAGCGAATTCATCTCATATTCACACCATCATAGTTGTTTGATAGTGTGCAATATGGCATTCTAATTCCCCCTCCAGTAATCTTCAGTATTTTCTGGCCGTTGAGATCGTGCGGACTGTTTCTCGTCGGTCGCGAGTTTTCCGAAGTAATTTTTCCGGAATAGTGTCATAATGGAAGGGTACACTTTTGCCAAGATGGCTGATATGCACCTTACTTATGATGCTGCCGACGGCAATGTATCGAGCAATATTATAATATTACCGAGCAAATGTATCGCGATCGTTTTCCTCCTCGGCGATATCCCGATCACCGACTTTTTACGCGGATCGCGCAACGTTTGCGCGATACGGGAACGTTTTCTGGCGAACCACGATTGGGTTCGACAAGACGCCGGCATACCGAGAACTTTGAAAACGCCGTTCTATGCCGTATAGACAATGACCCGTCGATCAGTACGCGGTCGATCGCACGGGAGTTAAACACGAACCATGTAAATGTATGGCGAGTGTTAAAAGAGGAAGGTTTGCACCCCTTCCACTTGCAGAAAGTGCAAGGACTTCGTCCGTCGGACTATAACCCGCGAGTGACTTTTGTGCGCGAATTTTTGGACAACTGCCGCGCGGACAATGACTTTATCGGCAGTGTACTCTTCCCGGACGAAGCGTGCTTTACACGAAACGGCTTTTTTAATAGCCGCAACAGCCACGTATGGGACATTGAAAATCCGCACGCGACAATTGTTGCGTCGAATCAAGATCGATTCGCCGTAAACATCTGGGCGGGCATAATAAACAATTATCTTATTGGACCGTATTTGTTGCTCCCTCGCCTAGATGGGCACATTTTCACACAATTTCTTGAGCACACTTTGGTCAAATCATTAGCAAATGTGCCACTGTCCATGAGGAACAAAATATGGCTGCGATTAAACGGGGCTCTGGGACACGTTACCCGCACTTCTCGCGGGTATTTAAACCGAAAATGCCATGGCCAATGGATCGGGAGAGGAGGCCCAGTGACTTGGCCGCTGCGTTCTCCCAATTTAACGCCATTAGACTTTTTTTTGTGGGGCCATGTCAGGTCCCTTGTTTATCAAACCCCGGTAGAGACAGTGGAGGATTTCATTGCGCGCATAATAGCTGCGTGCAATGAGCATCAAGACATGCCGGGCGTTTTTGAACGCGTCGGCGGATCTATCATCCGCCGGTACGAAATGTGCATAAACGTCGGGGATCGACATGTGGAACAAGACAAATGACATTTAAACTGATTGTGACTTGTAAAGTGACTGAGGCAAGTGACTGTGGCAAGTGACATCCTTCGAGCCAAGGACGAGGCGGAAGCGGCAGAAGCAGAAGCTACTCCTGCGACGGCTGCAAGGCGCAATGGTCCAGGAGGTAGAAGCGGCAGAAGCAGAAGCTACCTCTGCGACGACTGCAGGACGCGATGGTCCAGCAGGCGGGAGCGGCAGAAGCAGAAGCTACCTCTGCGACGGCGGCAGGGCGTGATGGTCCAGCAGGCGGAAGCGGCAGAAGCAGAAGCCGGCACGCGGTCTCTTTGGCGTGCAGGGGGAGGAGGCCCGACGACGCCGACCAGGCGGAAGAAGTGGAGTGCTTTAGCATGTACTCCGGCAGGAGTTAAAGCGGCTCTGAACCTCCCATGGGGAGGACGTAGGGAAATGCCGCGAATAATGAGTGGAGGCTGTTACACAATAATGGTCGTTGCTCAGCCCCACTTGGGCAATCACCACAAGGTGAAACCAGGTGAGGTGCAGTGGCAGTGGTGGTAAAATTAAAAAAAAAGTTTTGTGTGGTACAGTTTTCGTACAGTGCAGTGAATGATACTTTCAGTGATGTTTCAATGAACTTTTAGTGCAGTGTTTGAACGGGGCAAACCGCACGCCGTAGCGCTGCGTACGACACTGAGCCGATGACGTATGCCGTGCCATTGACCGCATCGGACAGCTGTCAGCAGCTGAATATGGGTCACGTTGTCTACATATTGCATACCTGTAGGCGGATATTCAAACGGTTCTAACTTCGCCAATAATCATCAGACACCACAGGTATATTATTAAAAGTTGCTTATTTTTACGTCATCTATGCGCTCCTTGAGTTTGGACCAGCATGACAGAAACACCCTGTATATTGAGTATCAAATTTCCAGCGATCTAGGGGCATATGATATTGAAAAATCACAGTCTTCTTCTTACCGTGACTTCAATAATATCAGGATAGATGATTTTATCGAGGACCTATCTTCTCACGATTGGCAACAGTTACACAACTTGGTATCCATAGACGATAAAGTCGCATGCATTACTTCCTTCCTTACCAGTTCGGTTACATGTAGTGTTCCGATTCGTTATACTACTGATAAGCGTCGTAGGAGTTGTCCGTGGATAAACTCTCATCTAAAAAATGATATACGTCATCGTGATCGCCTGCGTGCACAGTACAGACTCACACGCGCGAATAATATTCGGCTTGAGCTCGTTAGAATCCGTCAAAGTGTCAAATTTCAGATCTGGAAAGCCAGATGTTTATATTATGAAAGTCGGTTGTCTCGGTTTTCGGATCCTGGCCAGCTATGGAAAGAATTAAGACGGGTGGGTGTTGTGCCTGTCAAAAAGCCGAGAGCACGCGCCATGTTTCCTGTAAATGAACTGCAACGATATTATCTCTCTGTCTTTCAGTCATCGTCGTTAGATATGCAGCTAGTGCATGAAGCCTTAAACAAGGATGGAGGTAAAGTTTTTAATGACACACGCTTCTATTTCTCACATATCACACCTGATATACTGATCGATGCATTACTTAGCTTCAAATCTTCTGCTAGGGGTGTAGATGGCACCCCCATTTCAATAATACAACGCTCTTTACCAGTAACTTTTACCATCATCCTTGATTTACTTAACTACTGTCTAACAACTTCTTCGTTCCCTTCCTCATGGAAACATGCATACGTATTGCCAGTGCCGAAAATTGCTCTCCCAACCAGTCCATCAGACTTCCGCCCGATCTCCATTTTACCGGCCATGTCCAAATGCTTGGAACGCATCATTGCCGGTCAATTAAACGCATATCTGATGCAACGCGGATTAGTCGACAGAAGGCAGTTCGGCTACAAGCAAGGACACAGCACCCAGGCCGCACTACTAGTCCTCACTGACGCCATTCGCTACTACTGACACTGGACATCTTTCTTGATTTCAGTTAGGCGTTCGATCGCGTTGACCATTGTTTCTTACTACATAAGATGGTCAATTTAGGATTTTCATCTCAGGTCATAACTTGGATCGGACGCAGTGTGTCTTCAATGATGCGGGTGACGAGTTATATACCGGTGCGGTTACATCTGGTGTGCCACAAGGCTCAGTCCTAGGCCCACTCCTGTTTTCTATTTTCACTCGTGACCTACCAGTAGTTCTACGTCACTCTTCGTACGTCATGTATGCAGATTACGTACAAATCTATGTATATTTCTCACCTGCTGAAATCGATCAAATCATCACAAAAGTGAATGAGGATTTGGCTACTGTAGCTCGCTGGGCGGAAGGAAATAACTTGCTGCTAAACGTAAAAAAAAACTGTTGCCATGGGGCCCCATGTTCATGGGTTCCGCAAGATACATCAACAACATCGATACATCCAATATCCCACCGATTTTAATCAACAATATGCATGTCCAGCCTGTCGATTCAGTCAAATGCTTGGGTGTTACACTAACCCCAACTTTGAACTGGAGTCATCATGTTGGACATGTCTGGGCTGGGGTGTTCCGTGTGCTTTCTCAACTCAAGCGTAATCAATTATTTCTTTCTCAATCAGTACGTAAACATTTAATAACACCCTTGGCTTAGCCGCTTGTTGATTACGGATGCGTAGTGTACTACGACCTACCCGGCGAACAATCACTAGCACTCCAACGTACTATCAATGCATACGTGAGGTTTATTTTCGATATACCTGAAGACATTTATCCGCAGTTCAATCGTCTAACGGTGCGACACGTTTATGACCGTCGGGAGCCGACGTCTTGAACAATTGTCATAAGTACGGTTTTGTGCAGTGTATTCAGTGCAATTGGTGTTTAAGAATGTGCACGTATTCAGAATTTATTTGGTTCGATTGTTCGAGTTGAATAAAGTAAGCCATTAAAAAACTTCAAACGATTCGAATATTCGAGCCCTCGTAAGTTTTTGAGTTACTTGGAGATAAATATTAGACATGTAAATATTCGAATTATTAGTGTGGACGTTTCTAAATTAGC
This sequence comes from Hedychridium roseum, assembly GCA_963989215.1. NCBI lineage: Eukaryota > Metazoa > Arthropoda > Insecta > Hymenoptera > Chrysididae > Hedychridium > Hedychridium roseum. The sequence continues at coordinate 2,706,687 of OZ022310.1, read as the reverse complement.
ATTATTAGCAATAAACTTCCTCGAAATAATGACTTTCCATTTACCAAGTGAAAAATTATTTTCTAGTGCGGGAAACGTCGTCACCAATAATTCGGATATTTACGAATAACTCGAAAGTTGGAAATTTATTGGAATATGTAAACTTTCCGAGCTGAACATTTACCCACAAGTAACTCGAAATTTTACGAGTTCTCGAATATTTCTGTCGTTTGGACTTTCTGAATAGGTAATTTTTTTCCCAATAGTTCGGTGATTTAAAATAGTTCGGAAAATTTTAACACTTCCTCGGCTCGAAAAAATGTTAAGGGAGAAGTCAGATGTGTCGCACGCATCCGACGGCGCTGAGCCAAGGACGTATCGCGGAGCGTTGACCGCTTCGGGCAGCTGAATGTAGGTCATATTGTCAACCTGTAGGCGGATATTTAAACGGCTGTATCTTCGCCAATAATGATCGGACACCATAGGTATGTTAACAAAAGTTACTTGTTTTTACCTCAATTATACTCTCCTTAAGTTTGGAAGCACTTCATAGAAACACCCTGTATGTCAGATCTAACAAGGGAAGTTAGGGAACCCGGAAATTCAAAAAATTATGAAACTTCGTGAAAAAGTAAAGTAATTCATGCCTAATGCAATGCTATTTTTTGTTGGTGCCATAATTCGGGTTTAAGGGGTGAAATCACCCCCTGCAAAATATGTGCAATTTTCTTTATGGTGAAATATCTCGTAAACGGTTACAGCTATCGAAAAAAAAGTTTGAATGAAAATTGTATTGTTTTCTAACATCTACAAAACTGGCGAAAAATATTTTTTTAAAAATTCAAATCCTTCAAAATACCCCCACCACCAACCCTCAAAATTGAATTTTTTACCATCCTCAGTTTACGCATGAATACTCCTGGTAACCTCTTTTCATACGTATAAACTATTTTTATGATGCATTTTTTTTAAAATAAATAAAACTAATATTATCGAATTTAAAGCCTATTTCAGTAGTTGTCTTTAACATAATGACCCTAAAAAGTAATGTTTCAAGTATTACTTACATAAATTTTAAACAGTTTGAAATTTTAATTGTCATTGTGCCTGACCTCGTCACTGTATGGATAATAGACGTTTCCGTCATCATACAGCATGGGGCACTACACCCCACCCTAATTGTCGAGTAACGAGTGGCTTGATGGGGAAGATCGTACTTTCTCTTAATCGTTGAAAGGTAACCACCCAACATCGACTTCGCTAATCAGCGCGTCCGTGTCACCCGCTGTGTTATACTGTATTCTAGGATTACCTAATGGCAGGAAGTGGAGATGATAAAACAACTCTTATGATGATCCAACAAACTTTATTCATCAATCGTGGTTTATTATCATTATTCATATTTTTCTTTATGACTTCTCCGTCAAGTTGTGATTAACTTAGAGAATTGCATTTCGCGACCGAAAGCGTACTGAGGTCTTCGCGCTATTGTCGCGAAATATCGACTGATTCCACTCGGCCGGCACTCGCGCCCGTTAACTGGTTTCGGACTTGTGTCATGCACGAAACATGCCACCATCCTCGCAACAAATAATCCGTTCACACATCGAACGATAACCTTCATCGTCTGTCCCTTCGCACAGGGTCACGACTAGGGTTACTTCCGAGGACTCCATTAGTTTGTACGCTAGACGCCCGTGGGCCTGATTATAAAATTCAGACAACTGAGTGACCAGCGTCACCACTGGTCTCCTCAAGAGATGACCCCATGACGGCCAGGCTCACGGTACGGCAGCGAATACCAGCGAAAAGGCGCGACCACGGTGTGGCGTTAATCAGACGACATTCCGTAGAGAGACTGATTCTCACTTAGATCCTAGCCAGCGAGCCACTTAACCAGTACACCCCCATATATAAGGTAGGAGATGCCGTCGAGGGGTAAACCCTCCCGTTCATGACAACAACATTCCCACTATAGCGTGAGTCCACCAATTAGAACCAAGCACTTGATAATACGGAGTAAGTAACAGAAATAATAATACAATGAAATAATACAAACAATAATACGAAGAAATTAAGGCAAATAACAGTACACATAAAGAAATAGAAGTAAAACAATATAGGGTAAATAAGGCAAATAAGAACAACAAATATAATTTATATTAATATCGGGAGTTATTGGGTCCCGTTGCCAACAGTCATTATTATATAACACGTGAAGATTTACAATTAATCGGTATTATATACAGGGTGTTTCTGTGACATTGGTAAAAACTTAAGGAGCGCATAGATGGAGTAAAAATAAGCAACTTTTAATAATATACCTGTGGTCTCTGATGATTATTGGCGAAGATATAACCGTTTGAATATCCGCCTACAGGTATGCAATATGTAGACAACGTGACCCATATTCGGCTGCCGACAGCTGTCCGATGCGGTCGGCGGCACGGCGATCGTCATCGGCTCAGTGTCGTAGCGCAGCGCTACGGCGTGCGGATTACCTCGTTCACACACTGCACTAAAAGTTCATTGAAACTTCACTGAAATTCACTGCACTGCACGAAAACTGTTCCACACAAATTTTTCTTTTGCTTTTACCTCCACTGCCACTGCACCTTACCCGGTTTCACCTTGCGGTGATTGCCCAGGTGGGGCTGAGCAACGACCATTACTGTGTAACAGTCTCCACTCATTATTCGCGGCATTTCCCTACGTCCTCCCCATGGGAGGTTCAGGGCCGCTTTACCTCCTGCCGGAGTATGTGCTAAAGCACTCCACTTCTTCCGCCTGGTCGGCGTCGTCGGGCCCTCTCCCCCTGCACGCCAAAGAACCTCCTGCAAAACCGCGTGCCGGCTTCTACTTCTGCGGCTTCCGCCTCCTGGACCGCCCCGTCCTGCAGCCGTCGTGGAAGTAGCTTCTGCTTCTGCTGCTTCCGCCTCGTTCCTGGCTCGAAGGACGCCAGTCAAAAATGTTTCCGCAGAACAGGGCACTTCTCAGGGCTTTGCATCAAAATGTTTGTTGATATAAAATCCCGCACAATTCACTTCACGAGTTATAGGAGTTGTTCCACGTGTCCGCCGCCGACATTCACGCACGTTTCGTACCGTCAGACGATCGATTCTCGTACGCGTTCAAAAACGCCCGGCATGTCTTGGACCTCATTGCACGCAGCTATGATACGAGCAATGAGATACTCCACTGTCCGTACCGGGGTTTCATACACGAGGGACCTTACGTGGCCCCACAAAAAAAAGTCCAACGGCGTTAAATCCGGCGAACGCGCTGGCCAGGTAACGGGGCCCCCTCTCCCGATCCATCGGCCAGGGTATTTTCGGTCTAAATACCCACGAGATGTGCGTGTGACGTGTGCCGGTGCACCGTCCAATTGCAGCCACATTTTTCTCCGCACGGACAGTGGCACATTTTCCAATAAATCGGGCAAAGTGTGCTCGAGAAATCGACTGAAAATGTGTCCATCTAGGCGGGTGGGCAACAAATACGGTCCAATTAGATAATTGTCGATTATGCCCGCTCAGATGTTTACGGCGAATCGATCTTGATTCGACGCAACGATTGTCGCGTGCGGATTTTCCACGTCCCAAATGTGGCTGTTGCGGCTGTTAAAAAAACCGTTTCGCGTAAAACAGGCTTCGTCCGTGAAAAGTACACCGCATAAAAACTCACCGTCCGCGCGACACTTGTTCAAAAATCCACTTGCAAAGTCCACACGCGCGTTATAATCACACGGACGAAGTCCTTGCATTTTTCGAAAATGGAAGGGGTACATACCTTTCTCTTTTAACACACGCCAAACATTGACGTGGTTAGTGTTTAGTTCGCGGTTAATCGATCGCGTACTGACCGACGGATCATTCTCAATACGGCGTAAAACGGCGTGTTCAAAATCCTCTGTACGCCGGCACCTTGTCGCGCCGGAAGGTGCTTCGTGAGAGAATGATCCTGTATCGCGTAAATGTTGCGCCGTCCGCGTAAATAGCCGGTGATCCGGATGTCGCCGCAGGAAAACGTCGCGATACATCTGCTCGGCTACTCGCGCATTGCCGTCGGCAGCACCATAAGTGAGGTGCATGTCTGCCATCTCGGCAAAACTGTATGCTTCCATCGTCACTTGGAAGATTTCAAAATTCGCGACCAACGAGGAACAGACCGCACGTTCTCGACGGTTGGAAAATACTGCAGATTACTGGAATGCCGGAATATGTATGATAGAACGGGTCTATCCGGCATTCGATTCTGTTCGCTAACGCAGTTAAGACATCGTGCAGTGAGTTTCATTGCAATCTTTCGGAGTGATTGTGTCCGCAGTTCAATCGTCGAACGGTGCGAATTGTGTATGACCGTGGGAGGCCGACGTATTGAACAATCATCATGATTACAGTTTTGTGCAATGTGTGTCTAGGGATGTGTGCGTAATCGAAATTTATAAATCGTGTAAAATTTAATTGAAAAAAGTAGGTCACAAAAAAGTCTAAATAATTCGATTATTCAAGCTCTCGTAAGTTTTCGAGTTACTTGAAGATAAATATTCAATATGTATGTAAGGAAATGGGCGGGAAATTGCGGAAAAGATGAGAAATTGTAGGCGCGTAAAATGAAATAGCTGAATAACCAGAGATTGAGAATACTTTATTCTTTCGATAAGCACGTCTGTATGTACAGCACGCGTATGAACAATGACGCTTTTCCTTTTTCGGGAGACTTCCCATAATCTCCCCATTGTTCCTATAATCGCACCTACTCAAAATCGTGCGATTGGGTCTACGTCTGTCTCGAATATCGCCGATATTTCGTACGTGTAAATATTCAAATTAGTAATGTGGTCGTTTCTTAGTAGCATTATTAGCAATAAACTTCCTCGAAATAATTATTTTCCATTTACCAAGTGAAAGATTATTTTCTAGTGCAGGAAACGTCGTTAGCAATAATTCGGATATTTTCGTCGTCACCAATAATTTGAATATTTACTATTAACTAAAAAGTTGGAAATCTATTGGAATATGTAAACTTTCCGAACTGAATATTTATCCACAAGTAACTCGAAATTTTATGAGTGCTCGAATATTTTAGTCGTTTGGACTTTTTTAATAGGTAATTTTTTTCCCAATAGTTCGGTGATTTAAAGTAGTTCGGAAAATTATAACACTTCCTCGGCTCGAAAAATAAAAACGAAAAAGGTTGTCAGCTGTGTCCCATGTACACGGCACTGAGCCGATGACGATCGCCGTGCCGCCGACCGCATCGGACAGCTGTCGGCAGCCGAATATGGGTCACGTTGTCTACATATTGCATACCTGTAGGCGGATATTCAAACGGTTATATCTTCGCCAATAATCATCAGAGACCACAGGTATATTATTAAAAGTTGCTTATTTTTACTCCATCTATGCGCTCCTTAAGTTTGGACCAATGTCACAGAAACACCCTGTATATCAGCAAATCCCGCGAAATCGTAGTGTCCAATGTCATGAATTGACGATAACTGATAACTGATGACAATTATGTTAATAACTTTCGTATCTACTTGCTACGATTAGATAAACATGCCTTTGGAGCAGATTGATAAACATACTGTCGAAGATTTCGCCTAATGAGTGTAAATTTGCTGTGGCAAGTACAACAGAAGATATCCTAGAGTGCCTATCAACTAAAACCTCTCCCCCATAAAATATTACGGTTTAGAATTATTACAATAATGATATTCTTCATAGAAATGTTGAAAACATAAATACTCGCCACATCACGAACATCGCATAAAGGCGACCTTACCACAAATACTACATCTGGGTACATGCGTTTCACTCTTAAAATAACAAAAGTCTACAGGATTTTTAAATTTATCAGGATGAGTATCTAGATATCCGCTTTTAAACCAAGCATATTGGAAAAGATTTTGGAATCTAGGCGAAGACAACTGACTGTGGGTTGACGACTGTAATTTAATTATTTCATTACGTCGGTGCAAATTGATGTCTAGCTCGAACAGTATTATATTATCCGAGAAGGTCCGTACGAAATTTTTCCAAATTCGGAATCCAAACACATCCAAACGTTGAACAAAACTCGTTTTTTTTTTTGAATGACTGAAAATGTTACTTCTTTGTCCTGTGGAATTAACTGTTCTAACTGATCCGGGCAGTGTCCAGTCCATGAGTCCAATAGTAGCGTGCTTTTACGGCTAGTATTTGGTAGATAGACATCAGTAAACCAAGTTTTGAAATGTTCAGACATGAGTTTTCCTGATTTTGAAGCTTGGATGTAAATATTATTCTCTTTTACCCTTGGACCGAATGTTCTTGTGGGCTCCTTTAACACTATGTACAGTGGTGAAATGAGGCGTCCATGTGCCGAAATAACAGGCATAATAGTGTAGCTGTGAGTCGTAGATGATACCGATTGAATCGTCGCTTCCACGGTTTTCACTCCTTTTGTCGCCAATATTCTCCCAGAATGTATTTCAAGGTTGAAACCACTCTCATCGGCATTATAAACTTCTTCAACTCCGATAGCTGGAATGTTCGACTTTACACGTGACACAAATGATTGTGCGATGTTTCGTAGTCTTTCAATATTGTGGAACGTACATCGTGTTCTGAATGTTGTTATTTTGCGAGATACAATTCCATGCACATGCTTGAATTTCCAAATCCACCATTTACTTGCCTTAAATTCGGGCAGGTCTTTTGCCTCCAGAGCCCATAATCTCACAAGGAGAAAGCCCGACATCGATTTTCTTTATAGTTTGTCAACATGTAGTACCCTACTAAAAACTTAGTTTAGCAAAGCGAGACGATGCAACGCTCAAGCGTTTTTGAGAAAATCGAAAAAGAAAATGGGAAAAAAAGCTATTGCCGGTTAAGAACCTAGCACGTTATAATACTTCGAACAAAGCCACATGGCTATGGCAGTAAGATGCTTGCCTAACATCCGAAGGATCGCCGGTTCAAGTCTACTTAACGATATTTTATTTTTTTTTAATTTTTTTATTTTTAAATATTTGATATATATATGTGTATATATAAATATTTTTTTAAAAGATAAAATCTTTTTGTACTTCTGTTTTTGGTAATATGGTAATATAAATAAAACAAATAAGTAACAAACAACTTATATTAAATATATTTATGATATAAATAAGCAACAAAAACACTAACATTGTACACAAACATTTTTTTTACCTCCCCTGCCACTGCACTTCACCCAGGTCACGGTCCGCACGGATAATCTATCCAGCGCCGTCGATACTAAAATCAGTTAAAAATATTGTTGCTTTACTATTTTACTTTACTATTTTTTTACCTAATACATTTGTCGAAGGCGAAGATCGTCGACGGAATTAAAGTAATAAAATAGCATAAAAAATTCACGGACATAATTAAAAAAATGTCCACTTGGTTATAAAGCACAAGGGTTCTCCTCAGAAATATCTGACAAATAGTAAACGTTATAAACGGGAAATACTTGTTTTAATTATAGTGTTTATTACCGTTACAGTTACAATAGTTAATAACAGTAATGTCATGAAAGGAAAAAAGAGCACTCGGTTTAATATTAATGAGCATAAATTAAATATTCACATAAATTGTGAAAATAATTAGTCATGGAATGAATTTTGCCATTACGGCGTGTAGTGTAACCAAAAAAAGAAGTAAAAAAAGATATATAAAAAAAAAAATTTCGTTCGGTGGACTTCAACCGGCGATCCGTCGGATATTAGGCAAGCACCTTACTGTTGTAGCCATGCGGCTTTGTTGGAAGTATTATAACGTGCTAGATTCTTAACCGGCAATAGCTTTTTTTCCATTTTCTTTTTCGATTTTCTCAAAAACGATTGAGCGTTGCATGGTCTCGCTTTGCTAAACTAAGTTTTTAGTAGAGTACTACATGTTGACCAACTATAAAGGAAATCGGTGTGGGGCAATCCTGACTCTCTCCTTGTCCGATTCATGTCATGAATCGTCATGAATCTTCTGTCACAAGCTTCATTAAATTTTTGCAGTATATATTCCGTAATAAATGTTAGTTTGTCTAAATTTGTTCCACCTGTTTCTCTGCTTGCTTCCCCTCTATATAACTGTTGTAGCGATTTTACCTTGCGATAATTCTTCTGGACAGTCGTAAGCGGTCGACGTGCCTTTTTTCCACTTTTCCAAAAGTCTACAGCCTTCCTTTTGTAATGAAAGTCAACTTTTCCAATTTCTTCATCAGCAATACACTCTTCAGGCTCAAAAGTATCTTCTTCCTCTTCTATAGGCGTGATGTACTCAACAGCTTGTGCACTATGTGGTTGCGATGGATCAGCAAAATCAAGTATATAATCATGTTCTACTACTGGTGCCGAATGTACGTTTTGAAAATGATTTATAATGTCGCGAATTACGTTGTGTACATCAATTTCATCCGAATTTACAGGTGACTGTGGTATACTTGCTATTTGAAATGTAGCGGCTAACATATTTATTATATTAGCAATGTTTATCGGTCTCATTTTGAAGGAAAGCCTGTCACGTAATAACTAATACCTTCTTTGAATTAAACAGTAATAGACTGCTGTTGTAACTGCGACGACAAATTTACAATTGTGAGGCGAAATCCTGGTCAGTATTTATAAAGGCTTGTTTATCGAATCATAGCAAGTAAATACGAAAATGATCAGTTCTAATTTTCGCCAGTTATCAGTTATTGCCAATGCATGACATTGAACACTGTGATATCGCGGGATTTGATGATAATATATATATTGTTACGCGCGGGTCCGCGAGGCATCGCAAAAGAGTTTACTACACACTTTTAAGAAAGATGATAATTTATTTACAAGCACGTCTGGCGTGTACCGAAGCCGGGCTCGAACTCTCATACAAACAAGCAGCAAACTGGTATCCACAATAACTCCTTAGTAACGATATCAACAAGCTTCCATCATTCTGTACTTCATCCTTGCGAACTTCGTGTCATACTTGACAGCCGTAACAATATATTATCATGACCTTTCACATGACATTGGAGATTGGCAATGACATTTGACATGATATTGGAGATTGGCCATGACATTCGATGCTGTAATTTCATCAAATCCCGGAAAATAATAGTATGCAATGCCATGCATGAGCGATAACTGATAATTGACGAAAATAATAATTGATAATTCTCGTATTTACTTATACATAAGTATATGTATGTATGTTAACAGATTAATTGTAAACCTTCATGTGTTATATAATAATGACAATAAAAATTTCAAACTGTTTAAAATTTATGCAAGTAATACTTGAAACATTACTTTTTAGGGTCATTATGTTAAAGACAACTACTGAAATAGGCTTTAAATTCGATAATATTAGTTTTATTTATTTAAAAAAAAATGCATCATAGAAATAGTTTATATGTATGAAAAGAGGTTATCCAGGAGTATTCATGCGTAAACTGAGGATGGTAAAAAATTCAATTTTGAGGGTTGATGGTGGGGGTATTTTGAAGTATTTGAATTTTTTTAAAAATATTTTTTACCAGTTTTGTAGATGTTAGAAAACAATACAATTTTCATTGAACCTTTTTTTCGATATCTCTAACCGTTTACGAGATATTTCACTATAAAGAAAATTGCACATATTTTTCAAGGGGTGATGTCACCCCTTAAACCCGAATTATGGCACCAACAAAAAATAGCGTTGTATTAGGGATGAATTACTCTACTTATTCACAGAGTTTCATAATTTTTTGAATTTCCGGGTTCCCTAACTTCCCTTGTATGAAATATGCTCTCACATTGTTCCTGGAATCTATACGCAGATCACTTGACAATCTATATCCACAGCCTTCCTAACCAACATAGCGATTACATTGCCAAGGTAAACGATGATGCGGCTCGCATCTGTTCTTTTTTTTTCTTTTTTTTTCTTTCTTTCTTTTTCTTTTTTAAATTTAATAGCGAAAAAACCAAAGCCATGATACTCGGCAGTCACTTTTACGTTAGGTAGTTTCTCACTTCTCCTGGATCCTATACACGTGTTGGTGCAACATCAATTCAGTTTTCGGATCAAGTTAAACATCTAGGGATACTTATCTCTCCCACACTATCTTAGGGGTTAGGGATCTTATATAATTGTAGTAATTGATATAATAAATAGCACTCTTTACCAGCTAAAACTCCATCGCGATTTACTTCCAAGGTCTCTCAGAATCAAACTTGTGTCAGTGTTGGTCCCTCCTTACATTGACTATTGCTGTACAGCTCTAATAGACATTACGGAAAATCTCAATTTGCAGCTACTTAGAACTTTAAATTCATGTGTAAGATTTATTTTTTATTTAAGGAAGGACGTACACATCACTCCGTACTACAGAAAACTGAACTGGTGAAAAGTTGCACCTAGACGATCATATTTTCTGGACTACCTCACATATCATGTGTATCGCCTCTCATCTCCCTCTTATTTGTCCACCCATTGGAAATGTATAGAACAGATTCGTGATCGAACTACTAGACAAGCACCAGATCTAGTATTAATTCCGCCTCATAGAACTGAAGCCTTTGCGAATGCTTTCAAATATGCGGGACCACGTTCCTGGAACTCTTCACCTGCACATGTGCGTGCAGCATGCTGACTATCCTCTTTTAAAACCATGCTCTTCAATCATTTGCTTACCGTAGATTAATTACTGTTATCTCAGCTGATGATGATTATTGCTATTACTATCACTTCTGTTGTAAACTGTATTACTATTTTTATTATCTTGTCATTACTACTACTATTTGTGTTACTATTGTTATTATCGTTCCTGCTATCTTTGGTATGTCTTCTTCTCATGTAACCTTATGTTACTTCTGCTCGAAATGCACCTGAGGGGACTCTAGTCTCAGGGCGCAAAATAAATGTCTCTTCTCTCTCCCACCCCTCCTCTCTCCTTTTAATCTACATTGATACTCTCATATTCTTATCCATTGCATCGTATACTTCTGAATTTATTTGTAATCTCACGTGGTTTCTTAAGATTTTTTCTTGTGCAAACGACTGTAACTGATCACTGGTTGAAATAAACCGACCTATACAAAACTCATTGTTTCCAAACCTACACCTCTTTTCGGAACATGCATTAACGGTGAAGATTAGGAAAATGAAAAAAACGGAAATGCAGTGTGCAGACGACAGTAAAGACTATTGCACCGAAAAATTGAAATATCAGGTATAATGATGTAAGGAGAATGGAGAATGTATGATGTGTAACATTCAAGTATGAGTGTAGACTGATTAGAACTAAGAAAGAAATGTAATCTTAAGTCGAAATGGATAAAATCGGATAATAAAATACTACTACTACTACTACCATATCTTTAATAAAGTAAATAAATGAACGTTAATAAATGATTAGAAAAAGTAATGAAAACGAGTGCTTTTTTAATAATTGACATATTAAGACATAAAGATAGCCATACAGTGGTGTCCGAACATTTCTTGAAGTCACTGTATATGCAAATGCAATCGAAGTTGTTATACAACTCCTTGTTGGTTAAGGATGCCATGCGACATATGAAGTGTATTGCTCCGGTTGGAATGAACCCCAGCGCACATAGCGGTTTCTAGTCACTAAGGGGACCACTTCTTTACTCAGGGTGTTGAGATTAATTATCTCATTTCGAATTATGGCGCGCCCATTAAACCAATCACAGCAATTCCGGATCGATTATCGATCCGGAATACATGTATTTGCATTAGTGTATATATTCACTGCAAGGACAAAAGTAACCGTTATCCTCATTTGAAAGCACCTGTCTTCCGCATGAAAGTCCAAAGAAAGTCTTGTGGTCAGTTAACAAACAAAATAGTAAGATTTGTCAGATCGAACGTACGTATAAAAAAAACAAGGTATGAAAAATTGTTTTGTGTATAATTTTTTGTCATGCAGCGAATACGCAACTACGTAAATACATTTCTTTGTAGGCGCCTTTTTTTGCTTTTATACTGTTAGAATAAAGTAATCCAAATTCAAATGTTCGCGCAATTACAGAGGGCAGTATAATTAATAAGCGACCTATGTATGTATGTGTTTTTATATAGATAGATCACTTCCGTATAAATTGGCTTGACTGGTTCATATGTAAAAAAAGAGAAAGTTCTTGATTTTGTAATTTATATTCTGTTTGCAAAAGTGCATTACAGTTTGATAGTAATTTTGTTCAACACTTTAAACATAGAGGTTTATGTCTAATAAATAATGATTGAGTAACCATTAATAAAGGGTGAAAGTTATTTTCCTTCACCACGTGTTTCCAACATATACATTCTTTCCGTTGAAATATCATACGCAAATACAATATTTTGTACAAAAGAAGCATTTGGTCATCATCAATAGCCCCACCATTAAACAACACAGGGTGATATCAGTAGATGCGGAGGCCTGGCCTCAACAGACAAAAAAAGAGAAGAGAATTATTACTCTGTTAGAATATACAGGGTGGAGCAGTAACTATTAGCACCTCAAATATCTTCGAAACTATAAGTTTCACAGAAATATTTAGTCGTCTTGTCGTAACCATCGTGGATTCTCGTTACTCCAGTAATGCATATTTTTTAAATTAATTTGACCATAATTTGTGAAAGAAGCCTCATCAGTGAATAGTACTTCAGTAAAAAATCGATTATCTTGTCTAATTTGCCTCGAACCCCAGTAACAAAAATTTAGGCGATTTTCAAAATCACTTCCATGAAGCTCCTGGTGAAGTGATATGTGGTATGGGTGGAATTTATGTAATTGCAATATTCGCACGGTACTTGCTTGGCTAACGCCACTTTCTCGTGCGAGTTGTCTAGTGCTGATGCAAGGATTTACATTTACTGCAGAAAGGATATTGACTGCATTTGCTTCATTTGTTGCACTTTTCAGTTTCACAGGTCTCCTATTTTCTACACTACCTGTTTCACGAAACTTTTTAACTAAATTTAAATAAGTTGAAAGAGATGGACACCTACGATCAGGAAATCGGGCTTTGTAAAGGCAAACAGCTTCTCGAAGACACTAACGACTTTCATGATAAATTGAAATAAGATCGATTTTCTCTTCTTTTGAGTAACGCATCGTTAAACGGTTATTGGATACCACTCGGAATACTTCGACGACAATAACTGACACGGTACAGGTATGTACATACCTGTAGTTTGTTGATAATCATGTTTATGTATGCTTAGAGGTCGGCGTATACGGTATACGCGCTCTAAAAGCAGAGCTGTAAATTCTTAATTACCATTACGTAATGATTACTTTGACCAAGTAATTGAGAATTGCCATTATCATTACTCTGTTGCATGTAATAGTATTTGCAATTACTTAACTACTACCAGTAATCCAATTACTTTTGAATAATTACTTATAACTACCCAGAAAGTAGGTAAAAGGCGTCTCAAATGTAAAGTAGTTAAAAATACCTAAAAGTAGTTAAAAAGTAATTAGAACTACTTTTATAATTACTTTCAAGGAATTTGCAATTACATGGACAGTATTTGTTAAAAGTAATGATTATTCCCTTCCAATTACTTTTAATTATTTTTAACTACTTTTGCCACCGATTTTGCAAATACACTGTGTCATGAAAACCCAATCATTACTTTTAACAATTACTTTGCATGTAATTGCAATTGCGTGAAAGTAATTAAAAAAGTAGTTATAATTACTTCTTAACTACTTTTTGGTATTTTTAACTACTTTAGATTTGGAATGCCTTTTAACTACTTTCTAGGTAATTATAAGTAATTATTCAAAAGTAATTGAATTACTCAGTAATTAAGAATACAGTATTGCGTAATTACTGAAAAGAAAGTAATCGGGAAATATTTAAATAAATATTTTCTAATTCAAAAGTAATTATTCCAAACTATAATGATTACAAAAGTAATCATTAGTTTACAGCTCTGTCTGAGAGCTAATGGCTTAAGAAATTAAATTTTCGTTGATGAAATGGAATAGAACCTATTCTTTAGTTCAAGGTTATTAAAAGGTCATAGTATACCACATCGTTGCACTCGTCCTGACATCAGCTAAAACACCATGTAGTTAAAAATATATGTTGCTATTTAAAAATCATCAATGACCTTCGAAAGACCTTAAAAACGATAACAATCGGACAAATTTTTTATGTCACCATATAGGCCTCCTTAAACACTACAACTTTTCTCTCTAACATTTTCTTCTATCTTCAGGTCTAACGGAGATATTTAGGTGTTCTGTTTCTCGTGAATCACCCGGTATATCTTGTCGTTCGGCTTGTAACATGAATGAATTAACTTTAGATGTGGTGGCAATATTATTAAAGTTATATACGTGCAATTCCTGCCAGAGCGATTGCGAGAACTGTAGATAATTTCTCGAACAGGATTGGCCTTTGCAGACAAGCAGAAGGCAATAATTTTGAAATTTGATGTAATAACGAATTAAGAAACTTTTCCTAAACATTTTTTTTATTAGCCCCCTCTATTTATTTACAATTTGCTTGTGGTTATGCAAACATTTGGTAAATTCGATTAACATTTTGATAAGATAGCGTTTGAACATATACTGATACGTTCCCATTGGACTGTGTCAGTTAGGTTGAGCTACATTCCTAGGTTACTAAATCATTCGGGTGTGTTTTGTTTAATCTACGTGTTATGGCTGTTTTGAATAGATTTTTGGATAAGGTGTTAGGGTGGTTGTCTATTCTGGCTTTATATTTCTTCGAGAAACTTTCTATTTCTTCATTAACTGACTTTATTCTTAAGTCGTTTCGAAGGTCCTCGTTTCGGATGTACCAAGGAGCGTTGACAATCGTGCGCAGTATTTTGGATTGCATGGACTCCATTCTTTTGACGTGGTTATTAGCCGCTGTTCCCCGGAGTTGGATGCCGTACGTCCAAATGGGCTTCATGATCGCTTTTTATATTCGAAGCTTATTTTCCGAGTTAAGTTGGGAGTGTCTGGCAGTGAGCCAGTGCATTTCTTTTCTCTTCATTTTTATTTGTTCAATCTTTTTCTGCACATGATGTTTCCAGGTTAGCTTCGTATCTATGTGCAATCCAAGGTACTTAACTATGTTAGTTCGCGGTATATTTGTGTTATTTAAGGTTACTGGTGGAGTTATTTGCTTTTTAACGTGAACGTAATGTAATTTGATTTTTAGTTATTAATTTTAATCTTTCATTTTTTGAAATTGTCTTGTATCTTGAGTAGAACACCTTAAAGTTTTTGTGTTGCTACCTCTAAACCTACGTGGATGGATAGGATCGCCGTATCATCTGCGAATGTTGACAATTTTGTTACTGGTGTAGTGAGTATATCTGCGGTAAACAGAGTATACAGGATAGGGCCCAGTACGCTTCCTTGCAGAACTCCTGCTTTAATAGTGAAGGTATCAGAGAGTGCATATTGATATTTTACAGAAAAAGTTCTACTGCTCAAGTAGGATTTGATTATGTGATAGTAGGCTGGTGGGAGGTTTTTTGGCTTTTTCAACGTCGAGGAATACTGCGGTGTAATACTTTTTGTTTTCAAGGCTTTCGAGAATGTAGTTGGTTACTCTATGTACTTGTTCAATAGTAGCATGTTTTTTACGGAAGCCAAATTGGTGGTCAGGTATTATTTTCTTATCTGCTATGATTGCTATTAACCTTCGGTATATGATTTTGTCCAGTACTTTAAATAGCGTCGGAAGAAGGGAAATAGGTCTGTAAGATGTGACTTCGTGCGAGGCTTTACCTGGTTTTTGCAGCATGATGATGTGTGCTGATTTCCATGGTTTTGAGAAGTACTTTAGCCTGAGGATACTATTGAACAGGATTGTTAGAAATCTTATTGCTTTAGGTGGAAGTTCCTTGACTATTTTACCGTTAATTAGAACTTGGCCCGGGCTTTTTTTGTTTTGTAAACTTGTGATGATTACTTCCTTAGGAGTTGTTTTGGGGATCGCGTCGTCATCTTGGGTTATTGGTTCTTGGAAGTCGAGTATTTCAGTTGGTAAATCTTGTCCTCCGATGTTATGTGGTTGAAAAACGTCGCTAAGGTGCTCAGCAAACGCATTTGCTTTTTCATGAGCACTTTTTGCCCAGGTATCGTTGGCCTTCTTAATCGCCGGAAGGCTAGTGGATGGTCGTTTTATATTTCTGGTGGCTTTCCATAGTGAGTAGTTCGAGTTTTCAAATGGAGTTAGGTTGGTAATAAACTGTTCAAACTTTAGGTTGTTGTGTTCTCTAAGGGTTTTTTTCAGTTCTTTTGTTGCATTGTTTAGAATTTTCTTGTTACGCCGTGTTTTTTGATTCTGCCACTTTTTTTTAAGTGTACGCTTTGTTTTGATTTGTTGGATTATATAGTCAGGATATATCTGAATGTAACTAGTGTAGTTTTTAATTGGGGTCGAAAGCCGGGTTGCATCTTGGATGGACTTACTGAGGTGACGTACAGCATCTTCTATTTCTTTAGGTGTTTTTAGGGGGATATTGCAGTTGATATTTTCATCTAACATTTCCCTAAATAAGTTCCAGTCAGTCCATAAGTTGTATAGATTCGTAGTTTTTTGTATTGTGGTTGGTTGTTGCTCAAGTGTTATGATGATTGGCGAGTAATCAGTCTAAACATGAGCGTACTGTTAATTGTCTTCTGTTGATTTTTCTGCTTATTGCAAAGTCTAGTATGTTAGGTGATTTGTCTTTTGCGTGTGGCCAATAAGTGGGCTCGCCAGTCGATATGACATTGGGAGAGTGTTTTCGAATCACTTGTTCTAAAGTGCGTCCTCTAGGAGTAGTTGTTTTTGACCCCCAGAAGGAGTGCTTTGCACTGTAATCTCCAGCAACAAGAAATCTTGAACCTAGAGAGTCGAAAAACTTTTCGTAGTGTTCCTTAGTAATTTTGAATTTTTGTGGGTTGTATACTGCGGCGAGATTTATCTTACTATTTACTATATTGACTGTAACCGAAGTAGCTTGAATGTGAGGCTTATCTATTGTGTTGCATAAGTAATGTTTGATATTGTTTTTAATAATTACTGCTGTACCTCCGTTAAGCTTTTCCTGATGGGTGTTTTGTATCGTAGATTGTGTAGTTGGGTATTTTGATATGATGTTTGGTGGTTAAATGTGTTTCTGATATTAGCATTACGTCTACGCCGTGAATCGAAAGAAATACTTGTAATTCCTGTAATCTCTGGGGAGGCCATTAGCGTTCCAAGCAGCGATTGTTATTTTATGTTCCATTTTAGGGTTTGTTTAGTACAAGCTTTGATAATATTTGTATAAGATTTGTCTGTTCATTGAATATGTTTACTAAGTTTTCTATGTTCTTTGAAGATTGGATAAGTAGTTGTTTCATGTCATTTATGTCTGAATTGTTGGAGTTGATTACATGATTTGGATTTGTGTGGTGTTCTTGTATGTATGTATATGATTGGACAGGGTTGCGATTGAGGGTTGCATCGGCAAAAGTTTTGTTTATCTGAGCGTTGGCTACTATGTCTCTACTACCTGAATTGCTCGAGTTGTTAATCGTTTTATTTTGTTTAGCCGTATAAGATTTTTGTCTAAGTACAGGAAACATTTTTTGTTGCAGTTGCTTTCTGACATTGCAGCCTTTATAATCTGCTGGATGATTACCTTGACAATTTACGCACATGACGTTATCGATCTTCCCTTTAAATGGACAGTTTGACGTAAAATGGTTTTTGGCACACTTAACACACGCAGGTTTTTTATTGCAATAGTTTTTGGTGTGGCCGTACTCTTGGCATCTGATACATTGCGGGATTTCACGTTTGGCCCTTGGTGGTTCGATGGAGATAATGGTGTTTAGTAGCCTGGTAATTTTATATATTTCTTTGTTGTTATCTGCTGGTTCTAATTCAATGAGAAATAATGGTAGCGGAGTTTTTTTGTCAAAGTGCAAAATGTTATTTATTGATCGTAGTGTGTGATTTAATCTTCCTAATTCGAGTTTTATATCGTCCATGTTTGTTTTAGGATGTATGCCGCTCAATACTACTTTGTAGCTTTTGTCTTTTATGAATTGGTAAGTGTGAAAGTTAGCGTTTTTATCTTTTAGAGCTTTTGTGATTTTCCTGTATATAGATATTTGATATTGTATTCGTTATTCGCAATCTCGTGTAATAGTTGCCTTAAGGGTTCTATTATTTGCGCTGTCAGAAAAATTGGTAGCGGTTTCTGTTGTATTGGAGAGGATGCTTGCGTCTGCTTGATCGATAAGGCTGTCATACATTTTTGAGATGGGTATATCAGTGAGCCACTTATTACCTTGTTCGTTGGTGGTAGTGTTAGTGTTGTTACCGGGCCCGTTCAAAGTTCTATCCGTTATTTGTTGACCGCGCTTACGCTGCTTAGTGGTAGTTGAGTTCTAGCCGTTATCATTTGAATCGCTATCACTGGTGCTGCTGTTGCATTCGGTGACCATAGCATCATCTAAGTGCGTGTCTTGCTCAGTATAGTTACTATCTTTTTCCTGGGGTAAGCTGATGAGGCTGCTGCCTCTTTTTTGTATTTTTAACACGATGTTTTTGTCACTGTTAGCTGCCATTGATATTTTTTTAGCCTTGCCAAGGGCAGGCTTTTTGTTAATTGAAATACTCCGATGGGGAGCAATGGTTTAGTTTTCTCGTCACTAGGTGTTAGTATGTTGTTTGTAGTTAAGAACTTTAATAGACTAATTGCGCTCCAATTATGAAACACGTCTGATCTGCTCCGCTACACGGGATAGACTTGATTTCCTAAACATAGTAGTTAAAGTTTTTTCACCCGTGTAACCTAGCCTGACCTTGGATGGCCTTGTCTCGTAATTAACAAACTCATCACACAGCACACTATCAGACTATAGGGAAAAAAATACAAGGTTCCATTAACAAAATTAAATTGACTTTGAGATCATCTAGACTCCTTCACCTAGAACACCGATGTGTAGATCAGGAGATATCCCCCTTGAAATAGGACATTTTATATTCGAGCGATTTTTTCGTACGTTTACCCATTTCGGAGAAAACTCAATTGGTTCGTTTATAAGAATCACCCTGTATAAAGTATCCGCGTGCAGTCGCCACACCAACGTCGGGACTGCTGAACAAAACATCACGTTGACAGGTGAGATTCGTTTCCCTTTAAATAATAATTATAGCATACTTACCATATTCCCCACACTCCCACGATTCGCGCGCGATTCTTGCCACGATTTACGCTGTTGTTCGCAGCACGAACTAAAAAAAAAAGCTAGTCTTATGACATGTACACAGTTACTCTCATAAATATGCGGACACTCTTATAGTTGCAAAATTATCGCTTTATACAGGGTGTTTCTGTCATACTGGTCCAAACTTAAGGAGTGTTGGCAACGGGACCTAATAACACCCGATATTAATATAATTATATTCTGTTATTCTTTTTTTTTGTATTATTTCCCCTATATTGTTACTTCTATTACTCTACGTGTACTGTTATTTGCCTTAATTTATTTGTATTATTGTTTGTATTATTTCGTTGCATTATTATTTCTGTTACTTACTCCGTATTATCAAGTGCTTGGTTCAAACTGGTGGACTCACGTTATAGTGGGAATGTTGTTGTTATTGTTGAGATTATTAATTGTTTGAAAGAACAAAACTGAAAAAGTACAGGCGTAAGTAGTTTATTCAGTACAGACCTATTCTGGCTGGCAAAATTTTCGAAACTAAACTGACTAACGGACAAACGGACTAACCGACAAACGGAGGATACCCCTCGTTCAACACCTGTGTTTACTTATGATCTAGAATATTCGAGACCTTCTAGTCTTATTTCTCATTCACAGGTGTTTATCCTTCTAGATGTTGAATTTGTCTAATTGTTAGCCTCAACACCCTCCCTAAAATTCTACATCCTCGCAAAACACATTAATTATACATCTAACTTACTCATGCGTCTAAGTCCTAATTTCGCTCTCAAATAAATGAATCTTGGATTCGGTAACGCTTTCGTGAATATATCAGCGACTTGTAATTCACTCTTAACATACATCACGTCTATTTCACCTTTTTGATAATTGTCTCGCAGAAAATGATATTTAACATCTATGTGTTTGCTTCTTTGATGAAATTCAGGATTCTTTATAAGCTTAATCGCACTCATGTTATCTATGAATAGAGTATAATTATCAACGTTTATTCTGTTATCATTGAACAATTTGTTCAACCAGATAATTTCTTTTGTAGCTAAACAGGCACTCACATACTCTGCCTCGGTTGTTGATACAGCTACGCATTGCTGTCTTTTGCTCTGCCATGTAATTGCTGCATTCGCATATATACATACTAATCCAGACGTTGATTTTTCAAAGTCTTTATCACCTGCATAATCCGAATCACAATAAGCTTCGAAGATTCCATTTTTACAATATAAAAGACCCATATCTACAGTTCCTTTTAAGTATCGCAAGATTCGCTTAACCAAAATCCAATGTTCTTCGCTTGGTTTTTCCAAATTTCTTTACAAAACATTGATAGAAAAACTGATATCTGGTCGACTAATAATTTGTAAGAACATCAGATTCCCTACCGCTTCACGATATGGTGCATTACAATTTTTTCTTTCCGACACAAAATTATCATAATTACATTCAATTGGAGTAGACACACTATTTGCTTCGCTCATATTGAATTTATCTAGTATCCTCTTAATGTAATTGCTCTGATGAATGAAAATGGAACCATCTTTCAGTTCGCAAATCTCTATCCCGAGAAAATTTCTAACATTTTTAGTACTCGTGACCTTGAATTGTTTAAACAGATTGTCTAGCAGCTCATCAATTAAGTGTTCATTTGTAGCTGCTATGAGTCCATCATCTACATAAATCGTTAGTAAAATTCGTTCAGTACTTTTCATGTATACGTACAGACATGGATCTCCCGTACTCTGATGAAACCCTAGACTCTTGATAAAATTAGAAAAATGCTCAATCCAACATCTAGGAGCTTGTTTTAATCCGTACAAACCTTTTAACATTTGCGTACACGAGATGTGCCATCATCAAAACCTTCAGGTTGCTTCATATATATATCTTCCTTGAAACTGCCATGTAAAAACGCTGTTTTTATATCAAATTGTCCGAGTTTCAAATTTTCATGCACAACAATACTCAACATGAATCTTATGGTATCAAAACGTACTACGGGACTAAAAGTTTCTTTATAGTCGATTCCTTCTTCTTGTGAGTAACCTTTAATTACTAATCGCGCTTTGTATCGTTCTGACCCATCTAAGTTATTCTTTTTCATAAAAACCCAACGACTATTAAGTGCTTTTTTATTTTCTGGTTTCTCGACCAACACCCATGTTCCATTTTCATACGACGAGTTCATTTCATCCTGCATCGCTGTTCGTCAGTACTCTCTTTCTTCTGACACAATTGCTTCTTTATAATTCAGTAGCAATTTTTGTGAGATAAATGTCATTGGACAACCATAAAATTCAGTGTGCTTAATTTGTGATCTATCGCGTAATTTACGTTTTTCCTGATTATCATCGGCTGAAGTTTGCAAAGGTTCTTGGCTACTACTTTCAGATTCCTTTTCTTTGCTTAATGATGAGTAATTTTCATTTTCAGTAGAAACTGTACCTTTTTCTCCCTTTTCACTTTTATCTCGAGAAGTTACATTGATAAAATCAGCAGATAATTTTTCTAGTTTGAATGAAATATCTCTACTCAGTATTACATCTCTCAAATGTGGAATGTACACACGATATCCTTTGCAATCTTCATGATAACCAACTAAATAACCCTGCACGCTTTTCTTATCAAGTTTCTTTCGTTTTTCTTGCGGTATGTGTACAAAATATTCTGTTCCGAAAACTTTAAGATGATCAACTCATACGGTGTTTTATTATCTATTTTCGTCGGACCTGTTCGATTAATTACATAAACAGCGGTATTCACTGCTTCTGCCCACAAAAAGGTAGGTAAATTCGGATTCGAATGAATCATTGATCTAGCTGCCTCAAGAATTATTCTATTCTCACGCTCCGCGACTCCGTTTTGTTCGGACGTATATGGAATATTTATTGTATGCTTGATACCTTTACTATTCAAAAAGATCCCAATCGCATTATTTATATACTTTTTACCACCGTCACTGTGAATTTCTTTGACAGAATCCCCAAAAAGATTTTCAACACCAAAGCAATAGGTTTTCAATTTTTCAATTACTTCTGATTTGTGTCTAATGAGATAAATTTCTCAATAACTTGAAAAATCGTCCTTGAAAACAACGAAGTAGAACTTTCTACACAGTGATTCTACTTCCATTGGACCACAAACATCTGTATAAATTATTTCGCGAGTTCTTATTGCCCTGTCAATTTTCTCATGAAAAGGTGATCTATGTAGTTTGCCGTAAGCACATCCTTCGCAAAAGAAATCATCATTCGAAAATTTAATATTCTGACTATTCAAAAAATTACGTACATGCCGAACATTCTGATGACAAAGCCGCTCATGCCAGATGCGCAAAGTATTACATTTATCTCGATTTAATTCAGTGATTTGTTTAGTCAGATTACATACTTTCGATTCTAAGACGCACATATGCAATTTAAATAAATCTTTATATTCGGATCCTGCTGCAATTATTTCATCTTTATACTTCAAAAAACATTTTGTTCCATTATCTGTCATAAGAGAATCGATTCTAGTTAAGAGGCTGTCTGGCTAGGATCTAAGTGAGAATTAGTCTCTTTTACGGAATTTTGTCTGATTAACGCCACACCGTGGTCACCCCTTTTCGCTAGTATTCGCTACCGTAGCGTGAGCCTAGTCGTCATGGGGTCATCTCTTAAGGAGACTAATGGTGACGGTGGTCACTCAGATGTCTGAACTTTATTAATCAGGCCCACAGGCGGCTAGCGTACAAGCCAATAGAGTCCTCAGAAGTAACCCTAGTCGCGACCCTGTGCGAAGGGACAAACGATGAAGGTTATCGTTCATGTGTGAACAGATTATACTTGTTGCGAGGATTGGTGGCATGTTTCGTGCATGACACAAGTCCGGAACCAGTTAACTGGTGCAAGAGCCGGTCGAGTGGGTTAGAATCGATATTTCGTGACAATAGCGCGAAGACCCCAGAATGCTTTCGGTCGCGAAATGCAATTCTCTGAATTAATCAGAACTTGACGGAGAAGTCATACAGAAAAATATGAATAATGATAATAAACCACGCTTGGTGAATAAACTTTGTTGAATCAACATAAGGATTGTTTTATTATCACCACTTCCTACCATTCGGTAATCCTAGAATACAGTATAACACAGCGGGTGGCATGGACGCGCTGATTAGCGAAGTCGATGTTGTGTGATTATCTTTAAACGATTAAGAGAAAGTACGATCTTCCCCATCGAGCCACTTGTTACTCGACAATTAGGGTCGGGTGTAGTGCCATGCTGTATATTGACGGAAACATCTATTATCCATACAATGACGAGGTCAGGCGCAAGGAGCGTATAGGTTAAGTAAAAACAAGCAACTTTTATTAATATACCTGCGGCCTCTGATCATTCTTGAAGTTACAACCGTTTGAATATTCGTCTATCTGTAGGCAACGTGACCCATATTCAGCTGCCCCATGCGGTCAACGGCACGGCGATCGTCATTGGGTCAGTGCCGTATACATGGGACACAGCTGACTAAACCTTTTTCATTTTTATTTTTCGAGCCGAGGAAGTGTTAAAATTTTCCGAACTACTTTAAATGAATGAACTATTGGGAAAAAAAATATCTATTGAAAAAGTTCAAGCGACTAAAATATTCGAGCACTCATAAAATTTGGAGTTACTTGTGGATAAATGTTCAGCTGGGAAGGTTTACATATTCCAATAGATTTCCAACTTTCGAGTTATTCGTAAATATTTAATTTTAATTTTAATTTAATTCAATTATATCCGAATATCCGAAATTATCCGAATTATTGGTGACGACGTTTCCTGCACTAGAAAATAATCTTTCACTTGGCAAATGAAAAGTTGCGTAGAAGATTATTGCTAATATTGCTAAATTAAAAACGGCCACACTACTAATTCGAATATTTACATGTAAGAAATACCGGCGACATTCGAGACAGATGTAGACTCGAACGCAAAAAGGCGGATTAGGCGACCCTCGCCTTATCCCTATCTCAAAACAAAAGGTTGGACGCAACGGGGAGACTATAGAAACTCTCCCGAGAAAGGAAAAGCGTCATTGTTCGTACACATGCTGTACACACAGACGTGCTTATCGAAAGAATAAAGTATTCTCAGTCTCTGGTTATTCAGCTATTTCATTTTACGTGCGTACAATTTGTAATCTCTTCCGCTATTTCCCGCCCACTGCCTTACACACATATTGAATATTTATCTTCAAGTAACTCGAAAACATACGAGAGCTTGAATAGTCAAATTATTTAGACCTTTTTGTGACTTACTTTTTTCAATTCAAACAATCGAACTAAATTTTACACAATTTATAAATTTTGATTACTCACACATCATCAGACACCCGCTGCACTGAACATAATGCACAAAACTGTATTTATGATGATTGTTCAATACGTCGGGCTCCCACCGTCATACACGATTCGCACCGTTAGTAAACATCTGGGCGGGCATAATAAACAATTATCTTATTGGACCGTATTTGTTGCTCCCTCGCCTAGATGGGCACATTTTCACACAATTTCTTGAGCACACTTTGCTCAAATTATTAGCAAATGTGCCACTGTCCATGAGCAACAAAATATGGGTGCGATTAAACGGGGCTCCGGGACACGTTATCCGCACTTCTCGCGGGTATTTAAACCGAAAATGCCATGGCCAATGAATCGGGAGAGGGGGCCCTGTTACCTGGCCAGCGCGTTCACCCGATTTGACACCACTAAACTTTTTTTTGTCGGGCCACGTCAGGTCTCTCGTTTATAAAACCCCGGTACACACAGTGGAGAATCAGTTGAGAACAAGACATGCCGGGCGTTTTTGAACGCGTCGGCGGATCTATTATCCGCCAGTACGAAACGTGCATAAATGTGGAACAACACTTGTGACTTTTTAAGTGAGTTCTACAGTGACTATGGCAATAATACAGACAAAGATATTAAAGATTTTGATGCAAAGCCCTTGGAAGAGACCTGCTCTGCAGAACGGTTCATTGGGACGCCGTGACGACGTTTGTCACTGGCGTCCTTCAAACCAAGGACGAGGCGGAAGCGGCAGAAGCAGAAGCTACTCCAGCAACGGCTGCAGGACGGGATGGTCCAGAAGGCGGAAGCGACAGAAGCAGAAGCCGGCACGCGGTTTCACAAGAGGGTGTTTGGCGTGTAGGGAGAGGGGGCCCGACAACGTTCACTAGGCGGAAGAAGTGAAGTGCTTTAACAGATACTTAGGTTGGAAGTAAAGCGGCTCTGAATCACCCATGGGGAGGACGTAGGGAAATGCCGCGAATAATGAGTGGAGGTTGTTACGCACTAATGGTCGTTGCTTAGCCCCACCTGGGCAATCACCGCAAGGTGAAACTGGGTGAGGTGCAGTGGCAGTGGAGGTAAAAGTAAAAAAGAAAAAGTTTTGTGTGGTACAGTTTTCGTGCAGTGCAGTGAATAACACTTTCAGTGAAGTTTCAATGAACTTTTAGTGCAGTGTGTGAACGGGGAACCGAAAACTGAGCCGATGACGTATGCCGTGGCATTGACCGCATCGGACAGCTGTTGGCAGCTGAATATGGGTCACGTTGCCTACAGATGGGCGGGTATTCAAACGGCTATAACTTCGACAATAATGATCAGAGACTACAGGTAGATTAATAAAAGTTGCTTGTTTTTACTTAATCTATACGCTCCTTAAGTTTGGACCAGTATGACAAAAACACCCTGTATACTCGTTTTTAATACATTTATTAATTTTTTTTGTGATTTAATACAATCTGTTAGGACAAGAACAATAACGACATCTATTAGCTAGCAGTATATCGCTCACACCGTGTAAAAATTTTTTTTTTAACTCTCCTTAGAGACCGTTACTTACAACGAATGTAGTTAGTTGCTTGAGAGCCACCTAGCCCGTATGTAATTAAAGCAATAAAAGCGTTACTATTCGACCACACTCTGCTACCCTTGATTTCAACAGGATATGGACCCAGAACCAAAGTAGCAAAGATCAGTTTAAAAGGATCAGTTTCAGAATAGTAAAAAGTATAAGGACAGTAAAAAGGAATAAGAATAATGTGAACACGTGCAAACAGTGATCCGAGAAAATTCTTGAAGAACAAAATGGCAGAAATACCACGTGGCGTAATCACCAAATTAAACAACGAAAATTACATCATTTGGAAATTCAAGGTAGAACTGTTATTAATTAAAGAAGGTTTATGGAAAATTATAGATGGTGATACACCGCTGCAACCGAATGACGACTGGAAAACCAAAGACGGTCAAGCAAGAGTGACGATAGGGTTGCTATAAGAGGATGACTAGTTAAATTTTGTCCGAGAGGCAAAAAACTATTAAGGAAGCGTGGGAAAATCTACAAAGTCATCATGAGGAAGCGTCCCTATCAAGTAAAGTATTTTTACTGAAGAATTGCAGAACAGCATGACATTATGTGAAAACGGGAACATGGAGGATCATATCCTCAAAATGGTTGTTACACACGATAAATTAAGAGCTGCCGGTGAAGAAATAAAGGAAAATTTGTTCATTCCCATGCTGCTATGCAGCCTACCAGAGTCATATAACAGCCTTATAAACGGACTCGAAAGCAGGGCCGAAAGCGACCTTACTATCAACTTTGTTAAATGAAAACTCATCGATGAATATAGGCGAGCCAATAACTCAGATATAGATCATCAGGCACTTATGACACAAGGTGTGAGAAAGCCCATGCAATGGTATTTTATTACAAAAATTTTTTTACAAAATTTTTTTTTTTTACAAAATATTTTTTTTTTCAATTTTTCAAAGTATTTTTTTACAAAAATAGCATTGCATGAGCTTTCTTACGAAATTTGGACATTCCAAAAAGGAGTATAGAAAGTATCTGGCATGGAAGTCAAAAAATGAAAAAGCGCATAAGGTAACTGAAACTGCAAATATATGTTTTCAAACTAGTTTAGATACAAAAACAAAAAAATCGTGGTATGTCGATTCGGGGGCTACAAGTCATATGACCAGTAATACAGAATTTTTTATTGTAGCAGATACTAATACTAAAGATAAGGTTACGGTGGCAAATGGGAAAAGAGTTACAGTTATAGGTATAGGTTCTGACACGATCAAAATCGATGGGAATGACAATATAATTACATTAAAAAACGTACTACATGTACCAGAATTATGTGGTAATTTGTTATCTGTAAAAAGGATCATGGAAAATAGATGTGGAATCTCATTTCACAAAGAAAAATGTTATATAATAAAGGATAAACGAATAATTGCAATAGCAGACTGTACAAAAAACTTCTATGAATTAAAAGTTAGTCATAAAGCAATGGCGACAGTATATAAGCACAATAATTTATGTATACATACATGGCATAGGAAATTTGGTCACAGATCGCCAGACGCAATCAAAAAGCTAATAAATCGGGACATGGCAAACGGTGTAAAAATACAAAACTGCGGAATCCAGGAAATATGCGAAGTTTGTATCAAAGGAAAATTAAATCGAAAACCATTTCCAAAAGAAGCTAGCAGAAAGACAGAAGAAATACTAGAAATAGTACACACAGATGTTTGTGGACCAATGCAGGTAGCTACTCCTGGAGGTAAACGATATACAGGGTGTGGCAAAAGTACCGGAACAGCAAAACTATTCGGAGGGGGTAGATCTGAAGGGAAAATGTTCTCTACAAAAGTTGTAGGAGTTTTTCCTGGCTATCTGATGGTGATCTTGGATTTGACCTCGACCTTAACCTTCAAAGTTATTTCGAGGTCAAACCCGTTTTTTTAAATAGGAACCACCATTTTTGACCTCGGAAATGGAAATAACAGAAGATTTTAAGATCAGAAATAACCTTCAACACCCTTCGATTTCACACCTGAAGGTCAAACTCAAGGTCAAACTCTTAAACGCTGTAGAATGGCAGGATACCTGAAACATTTCAGGTGGTCGAAGAAGAGGAAAGTTAGCTGTTACGACTCGAACCGTGGTGATATGTGTGGTCGAATAATTGATTGACTGACAAGAGAACGTTTCAGACTGTCTCTCTCCGATTTTGATGAGCTTTGAATATGTTGTAATGGGGTTCAAAATAAGGAACACGTATTTTTTTATACGTGCCCTCGCGCGAGTTTAAGAGCAAAATCAGCCTCTGAAGGAAAATCTGCCCTCCCACGTTTGCGCGAGTAGCGGCTAAACCCCGTATCCAAACGAAAAACGTTTCCAATAAAACTTGTATGGTTTCAACAGATCTACAAAACCGTGGCAATAAAAGTTACAAAAACTTCTTGTTTTTCAAAAATGTACCCCCCACCACCTTTATTTTTAGGAATTGAGAGAAGGTCATAAAAACAGAAAACAAGGAGCATTTCTAATACAAAAGCTTTTACCACTGCCAATGTCAATGAACGATTAACTCGAAAGCGGTCTTACAACGTACGTAACATGTGGATGCGGAAAACGAGAATAAGTGTACTACATTGATGTTTTGGGGTAACTGCAAAACGCAGAGCGTAAGCCATCAAAATATTATACGGATATCACGTACGTACTACATTCTGATGTCATACAATTATACATTCCGCGTGCTGAACGGTACATCTATTCGTCGGAAACATAAGTTTCGCAATAATGATATGCTGTAAAAGAATGTTCCATGCATACTGATTTAGTACACCACGCGCAAGTAATTATAGCGACAGCTCCACAAATATCACAACGCGGCTTCGCACGGTTTTTAAAACAGAAGTCACAGGATTCGGAAATGCTGCAGGTCTTTCTATCAGGTAATCACTTTTAGACGAAGCATATTTAAACAAGTTAATAAAACGCGGCGAAGAAAATTGATTATGTACAAGAGTTTTTTTTGCAGTTTTAGAATATTATCTCGTAAGTGCAGGTTAAGTTGAAAATCGAGTAGTAACACAGTGTCGGAAAAATGTCGAACAAAGTTTTTCCACAGTCGGAAACCGTACACATCCAATGGTTGAATGAGGGACGTTGTACCTGGAGGTATCGTAAGCAAAACAAATGCTGCACCGTCTTCTGTTGGCCCTGTTTCCGCTACTATTTTCTGCACAAATGCGGGACACTGTCCAGACCACAAATCGAATAAAAGAACTGATGTAGGCCCAACATTCGGGAAATATACTTCGGAAAACCAATGGTGAATTAGTTGCTAAGTTACTTTTCCCGATTTTTATGCCGTAATAAATACATTTCGTGGCCTGAACATTGTTTCCCGCACGCGTGGTCCCAGTTGTCCACTTCTTTCTTTCAAGACTATGAACAGTGGTGATAGTAGCCTCCCATCTGCAGAGATCAACGGCTGAGTCGTATACCTATGTGTTGTCGCAGATACTGATTGTACTGCTCCTTCTACAGTTTTTGATCCTCGTACAGCTAACGTGCGGCCACTATGCAATTCTAACTCAAATCCACTTTGATCGGAGTGGTATACATTGGCTGCTCCATACTGTGCTATATGCATTCTTACATTTTCTACAAAGTCGTGGCACCGTTGTGATAGATCCGCTTCTTGGCGTTCAGTTCTTCTGGTGACAATATTCGATTTTGCGCGATACGATATCATGTGCCTTTTTGAACTTTCGTACCCACCTCGATGATGCTTTGAATTGAGGAAGACCAACCGTTCCTGCTGCTTGCAAGCCCCACCGTGAGATGTCTATATCGTACTGCCACTCGTCTCTTACTTGCTTCTTAAAATTTATTTAATACGGCTTGGGATATTCTGTCCCATTTTTCTGCTACCGTTCCGCCATGTTCCACGTTTTACCGATGTAACTTTGCGGAATGTACGTTGTACTCTTTCCAGTCGTAGCGGGTTTTGCGCACCGCTTTTCCAATATGTTACTGCTCTTGCTTTATAATAAAAATCTACAGTATCTGTCTCACGTGTGCATGTTGACGGTGTAGTTTCATATACCTCTGCGTCGTCATCGTCAGGAGATTCTGAGATACCAGTTGTTTCCGGAATATCGTCCGGATTTTCAAATTCCAATACTGTATCTTTTTCCGCGTCGAGTGTCGGTACCTATTTCGCAAAGTCGTCTAACATTACTTTGATCACGTCGTATACTTCCACTTCCACATTAGTTACTGGAGAGTCTGGTATGTTCAGTATACTGAAGAACGCTAATAGTAACTGCAGTACATTATTTGGATTAAACTGCACCATAGTTCGCTGGTTGTTTTACACATTGGGACAGACTTTAACACTTACGTTGTGCACACTTGTCTGACCTGAACAGCTCTTGCTGTTGACTTTTATAGTTCTCTGCATCGTAATCAGACCTGCACTTTGTACAGTAGGGGAAGTTTATTTTGCTTCCCGATCGTCCTTTCCGCGTCCTCCTGTTTGAATGTCTTGTGTACATGTCGGTGTTGCTTCACTCTTGAACCTGTGATGCGACAATAATATCACCAAATAAAAATAAAGACTTGCGTCTTTGCATCTGCTCACCCAAAATACGCGATAACATATTTGCGCATTGCCCGAGTTACAATCCGCGAGTTGGAACGCACCCCTCTGTATCACTGTCTACAATCTATACGTATACCGGACATTTCGATCGCGATTTCGTATTCTGAAAAGCAGTCTCCTATACTTTCACGCATACCATTGAATTCGGGATGAAATGCTCCTTGTTTTCTGTTCTTATGACCTTTTGTCAATTTCTAAAAATAAAGGTGGTGGGGGTAAATTTTTGAAAAGTAAGAAGTTTTTGTAACTTTTGTTGCCACAGTTTTGTAGATCTGTTGAAACCATACAAGTTTTATTGGAAACGTTTTTCGTTTGGATACGCGGTTTAGCCGCTACTCGCGCAAACGTGGGAAGGCAGGATTTCCTTCAGAGGCTGATTTCGCCCTTAAACTCGTGTTAGGGCACGTATAAAAAAATACGTATCTCTTATTTTGAACCCCTTTACAACATATCCAAAGCTCATCAAAATAGGAGAGGGACAGTCTGAAACGTTTCCTTGTAGGACTCGTATTTGTTGAAGACCTTTTGAATGTTTTATTGGAGTTGGTAGTGGAGAATGGCCAGAGAGCGGATGGGTAGTGAGACTGAGATGTGTGAGTGGAGAGTGTTTGTTGTAATTAAGGGGGCATATACAGTCGACTGGTACAAAATCAAGGTCATTATTAAGATTTTTTTTTAAGACACGTTTATATATTGTATCATAGATCTTTTTTTATTCGATAAATATACATCTCAAGATGTTCTACTATTTTTTCATTGCAAAATACGTTTAAACTAGCGAGTCATCTTACGGGAGGCCCCAAAAATAAGGTGTTTTGCAGTGGACATCGCCATTTTGGACTGAATCAATTAAAATAAAAAAGAAGGGCGGGAATTGTTAATAAATTGAATTTTCTTGTAATTAATCGAAGCATTTTGAAAATTTTTTATTTTTAACAGAATGGCGCATTTTTTAACAAAAAGATTCATTTTTTCGATAAAAATTGGCCCCATTTCGGCAATAAAAAAACAAATAATTGGCGGACCGAGATATGCTTCGATCAGATTGGAGATATTATGGTTTTAATAACCGGTTAAAAAAACATAACGATCGGCCAAGCCATCTCCGAGAAAAATTGTCCACAAGCTTAGAAAACGTGGTTTCGAGAAAAATGCGTTCAAAGTTTGTAGAAAACTCATCGTCTAACCCACTTTAACCCACTATTGTATTGTATTGTATTGTATTGTATTTATTATAGTGCCCTTGCGGGGTACACTAGGGACTCCCGCTCCCTGTACAATTCCTTTTCTCATTTGCTTCTTAATCTACTTGTTACTTATTCTATTCTCTTGATTTTATCGCTCCTCTCCTCCTTCCTTCCTCTCTCCTTCTCCCGCCCCTTCCCTTCATCTTATCCATTCCTTCCCCCTTGCCTTCTCCGTCCAGAATCCTTTTGATTTTCTCCCCTATACCCTCCTCTTCCCTCTTTTCTCCCTATTCCATTCCTCTTCCACATCCCTCTAGCACGTGCTCCCAACCCTCTTCCTCCCAACCACATTTCCTACATTTCCTCTTTTCTTGTTTTTCCCAGTACCTCCCTTCCCCCATTTCATTCCCCAGTCTAAACCTAATTATCCTTCTCCATTTTTCTTCCTTCTACCCTCTCTCTAGATAATCCGGTATCCCCTCTGTTGCTACCTCTTTATACCATTTATTGTATCTCGACTCTCTTATTCTTTCTCTCCTTTCCCTTCTCTGCTTTCCTTTTTCCCTCCTTTCTATTTCTCTATAATCTATTTCTCCTTTCCCTCTTTTCCTCTATTTCTCTTACCTCCATCCCTGATTCTTTCATGAACGCTTCCCTTTCCTCTTCCCATCCTTTGCTCTTCCCTCCTCCTTTTCTACTCCTCCTCACCAACAACTCCCAACACTTCCTAGTCCATTCGCTACCTCCTCCCCTTCTCAACCTTTCTTCGTATCCCCATGCCCTTCTCCCTGCTCTAATTTTTAGATTATCCCTTTTTAACTCTTCTCTTATCATGTATCCCGGTGTTACCCAGTCAACTCCCATTGTCCACCTCAGGTATCTTTCTTCCATTGTTTCCATTTTTTTACGTTCCCTCCATCCCCATATTTCCACACCGCAACTCATAACTGTCCAAATTAGCGTATCGAACAGCCACACCCTTCTCTTCCAATCTTTTCCGAACATCCTTTTGCCTAGTCCCCATACCTGTCGCATCACTCTTCTCGCCTTTTTCACTCTGTCCTCTATATGTCCTTCTTGCCTCCCATTTCTTTGCAACACATATCCTATGTATCTAAATTCTTTTACTTCTTCTATTTTTTCCCTACCCCATCTCCATTCTATCTTTCTGTCCTTTCCTCCGCCCCTCCTAAATCTCATTACCTTCGTCTTCCCTATGTTCACTTCCAGGCCTTTCTCCTTTACGTATTTTTTTAGGACCCTTAACATAGCCTTCATACTATCCTCCTCCTCTGCAATTAGGACTATGTCATCTGCATAAGCTAAGGTACGTATTTTTCCCACCCCTTCTATTCTTACCCCTCCTCCCGCCTTCGCTATCTTCTCCTCTACATCAGCTATCAGGCAATTGAACAGCATTGGGCTTAACGGGCACCCTTGTCTCACACGTCTCCCTGTCCAGAATTTTTCACCAAGGCTTTCTCCCACTCTATTTACCGTTTCTCCATATATTTCCCTTATTCTTTCTATTAATCCTCCATTTATGCCTTTTTCCCTCATCTCCTTCCATAACACCGTCCTATTCACGCTATCGAATGCTGCCTTAAAATCTACAAACAAAGCTATAACTTTCCCCTTCTCCTTTTCTATCCTCCTTCCCACCTCAAAATTTAGTACGTATATGTTGTCTATCGTGCCTCTTCCCTTCCTGAACCCTGTCTGCCCTTCCGGTAATATCCCTTTTTGCTCTATTTCCTTCTGCAATCTTTCCGCCAATATCGCTGCATATATCTTATACATTGCCGACATCACTGTTACACCTCTGTAGTCCTTCACGTCTTTTACCCCCTCCCCTGCATATTTCCAACTTTCACCTTGTATTCCATCTGTCCCTGTTGCCTTTCCTGTCTTCAGCTTCTTCACTGCTTTTTCGAATTCGCTTCTTTCTAGTTCGTTTTCTCCTTCCCATTATTTTCCTTTTATTCTTTTTCCTCCTGTTATTATCCTCTCTTCCATTCCTCCTAGAGTTTCCTTGAAATATTCGTTCCATTCCTCTATCTTTATCTCTTTATATATACCACCTTTTCTCTTTTTTCCTTTTTTCAAAATCTCCCATACCTCTGTGTCTGTCCTTGCTTTCCCTACCTCTCTCATAAAATTTTCTCGTTCCTCCTCCTTCTTCCTTTCACACATCTCTTTGTACTCTTTTTTTCTCCTTCTGTACTCTTCCTCCTTTCCTTGCCCTCTTCTCCATTTCCTTAATCCCTTTTTCACCTCTGCTCTCATTTCTTTGAATTCTTGGTCCCACCATCCCTTTTTCTTCCTAACCTTCTTTTCGTTTCCTCCCTCTTCCTTTATTCCTTCCTCTACCCTCTTCTTTAATTCTCTCCATATGTCCTCTACTTTTTCCCCTTCCACTTCTTCCCTTGTTCTTTCTTTATGTCTCTCTATCCTTTCTCTATTCCATTCCTGTCTTTTCCCTCTTTTTACCTTCTTTTCTTTTTTCTCCGTTTCTTCTCTCCTTTCTCCTTTTATGCTCACTACCAGTGGGTGGTGGTCCGACTCTACTTGCTCGCCCACTACCATTTCTTCTATATCTTCCAGCGTCTCACCCCCCACCATCACATAATCGATTACCGTATTTCCTCTTCCTTCTGTATATGTAAATTCTCCTTGTTCATCTCCCTTTATTCTTCCATTTAACACCTCCCATCCTAGCTTTCCTATTCTCTTTCTTAGCTTCTTTCCTTGCTCGTTCATTTTCTTATCCTTTGACCTCCTCCCTTTCCCTTCTCCTGTTTCCCACTCTCTCCCCTCTTCCTCTTCTGCTTCCCCCATCCTTGCGTTGAAGTCCCCTCCTATTATAATTTTACTTCTCTCTCCTTCCTTTTCTTCCATCCACTCTCTTAGGTATTCCATTTTTTCTCTATGTCCTTGTTTATGTAGACTCCTATTACTTTCCATACTTCCTTTCCCATCCTTATCATCCCTTTTATTATTCCCTCTTCCTCTTCATCTGCTTTATTCCATTCTCCTGTTGCTATTTCTTTTCTTGCGCCCATCAACATCCCTCCTATTGCTCTTCCTTTCTTATTTATTTTTTTCGCTCCTTGCCTGATCCAGTCATACCCCTTTGGTAGCTTCCTCTCTATTTCCTCCTTTTTCTTTTCTTCCATCCACGTCTCCATCATCACTATTACGTCCCATTCCTTGATGTCTTCCCAGAAACCTTCTCCTTTACCTTTTAACCCTGCCACATTCCAGAAACCTATTTTGTACCCCACTCCCTTTCTCCTCTTACTCTTTGGCTTCCCTCTTCTTCTCTTTCTTTCCCTTTCCTC
This sequence comes from Hedychridium roseum, assembly GCA_963989215.1. NCBI lineage: Eukaryota > Metazoa > Arthropoda > Insecta > Hymenoptera > Chrysididae > Hedychridium > Hedychridium roseum. Next base: position 2,671,495 of record OZ022310.1, on the reverse strand, counting down.
CACTTCTCCCTCTTTGTTTATCTTGTTCTCGTTTTCCCTTTCCTTCCTCCTCTCTTTTCCTTTCCTCTCTAGTTTTTTAACTTCTCTTCTTTTTCATCCCACTTCCACCATCTTCTTTCTATGCATATCCTCCCGTATATCACTTCTACTTTTTTCCCTTCCTTTCTGTGTTCCCATGCTATTTGTTTTATCTTCCATCTCATCCTTCTTTCTTTTTGCGTTAGGTCATCCAATATTCCTTCTTTTCCTTCTCTTATGTTTCTTTTCCCGATCATTACCTTTCTTTTATCCTCTATACCTCCTAATCTTACCCACATCATATCTTTTCTTATCCCCCTCACCTTTTCCACCTTCACTTTTTCTTTTACTTTCTTTTCCAGCCATTCCTCCATTTCCTTTTCCGTCATTTTTTGTTTCCCTTCCCAATTATATTTTTTCTCCTATTCTCTCTATTTTTCAATTCTTCTTTCCATTCCATCCTTTCCATCATCTCCTTTATTTCCTGTATCTTTCCTTCTCCCGTTCCTTGCTCTCTCTCTCCTTTTACATTTTCTATTCTCTTTTCCACCTCCGTCACTCTTACTTCTAGCTCTTCTATTTTCTCTATCTTCTCTGCTTTCTTTTCCATTTTATTTAGCCTCTCTTTCCATTCTTCCTTTTCTTTTCTCCATCTTTCTTCTCTTTCTTCCATTTCTCTCCTGATTTTCCCTATCTCTTCCCTGAGCGTCTTACTGCTCTCTTTTCCTACCTCTACTATCAGTTCCTTCATTTCTGTTTTCATTGCCTCTATCATCTTCTCCACCTCTCCCTTTCCGCTACTTCCTTCCTTTATTGGCGACCTTTCTATTATCCTGCTCTTTCTGAATATTATCTCAGCTCTCTCTGCGTCTTTCCCCTTTTCTTCCTCTTCCTCTTCTCTGTCCCTTTTTCTCCCTCCTTCCATGAAATCCTGTATCTTTCCTAAGCTCCCGCTTCTTTCTCTCATCCAGCTATCTACCTTTTTTGGCCTTCCCCTCAACTTTTTCTCTTCTGCCTTCTCCTTTTCCATTCCTCTTCCTTCCCCCTCCCCTCCTCTCTTCTTCTCGAACCCTTCCATTTTGCTCTACTTTATTAGCTTCCTCTGTCCTCTTGCTGTGGCTTCCTATCTCCCCTCTAGGTGTCTCTTCTTTCCACTTATCCTGCTTGCTTGCTCTCTTTCCCTCCCTTTCTTCTAACCTCCAAAATTTCCGTTCTCCTTCCGTTTCCCTTCCTCTTTTTCTTACACCTTCCTTTCTTCTGCCTTTACCACTCCTACTTCGCCTCCTCACCACCTTTCTTCTCACCCTTACTTTTCACCCTTACTTCTTCCTTCACCTTATTCTCCTTAACTTTCTCTCACGCTCACTTCTACACGTCCTTTCGCTTTGCCGTTACACCGGAAGTCCTCCACTTTAACCCACTAAAATTCGTATATTTCAGTCATTATTGTTCAGATTAGTCTGTAATTTTTAGAGAATGCTTTTGAAATGTTCTTCTTTCAGAAAATTAAATGAACTCAAAATCAATTTTTTGAAAATTGCGGCTGTATATGTCCCGTTAAACTAAACTAAACTAAAAACTTAATAACTACTAACCTACGACTAACTACAAACTATGAGTAAATAAAGCCTGAGGGTATTTGGGTTTGTAGTCCCGAAGGAAAACTCGGGCCTCTTCGGGAAAGTGAGGGTGGGAGGTGGTTGTAGTGGTGGTAGGATTTGGTGGGGATGGGCCTAATGGGTTTTGGTAGTTGTTTCTATTCATAATAGTAATAGCAATAATAATAATAACAGTTTTAGAGGGGGTGCGTCCGTGGGACGTAACATTAGCATTCTTTCCTGGCTAACTGATGATGACCTTGGATTTTTCGTGTACAAAATCGTCTGGAAAACATTCAATATGGATTGTTTTTCAATGAATCCTTCCGTAACGAAGGCGAAGGAATTTTAAAATCTATCTATCTATTGTAAAATTTTCCGCTCTTCCCATTTCCGGGGTCAAAAATGGTGGTTCCTATTTAAAAAAACGGATTTGACCTTGAAATGACTTTGAAGGTTAAGGTTGAGGTCAAATCCATGGTCACCATCAGATAGCCAGGAAAAAATCCTACAACTTTTATAGAGAACATTTTCCCTTCAGATCTACCCCCTCCGAGTTGTTTCGCTGTTCCGGTACTTTTGCCACACCCTGTGTATTAAGTGTGATAGACGGCTATAGCGGTTACACAAAAATTTACTTAATTTCGCACAAATCTGAGGTAACTCAATATATTATACAATACGTATAACGAGTATACAATAAATTTAACAAGAAACTGAAAACATTAAGATCAGATAAAGGTAAAGAATATGTAAATCATAAATTAATTGAATATTTAAAGGATCAGGGAATTAAAAGTGAACTCACGGCACCTTATACACCAGAGCAAAACGGTAAAGCCGAAAGAAAAAACAGGTATTTAATGGAAATGGGCAGATGTATGTTGATCGATGCCAACTTAGAAAAGATCTACTGGGGAGAAGCTGTAAACACAGCAAACTATACAGGGTGTTTCTGTGACACTGGTCCAAACTTAAGGAGCGTATAGGCGAAGTAAAAACAAGCAACTTTTATTCATATACCTGTGGTCTCTGATGAATTGCTGAAGTTATAGCTGTTTGAATATCCGCCTACAGGTAGACAACGTGACCCATATTAAGTTGCCCCATGCAGTCAACGACACGGCGATCGTCATCGGGTCACTGCCGTATACATGGGACAAAGCTGACTAAACCTTTTTCATTTTTATTTTTCGAGCCGAAGAAGTGTTAAAATTTTCCGGACTACTTTACATCACCGAACTATTGAGAAAAAAATTACCTATTAAAAAAATCCAAACGAGTAAAGTATTCGAGCACTCATAAAATTTCGAGTTACTTATGTATAAATCTTCAGCTCGGAAAGTTGACATATTCCAATAGATTTCAAACTTTCGAGTTATTCGCGAATATCCACATTATTGGTGACGTTTCCTGCACTAGAAAATAATTTTTCACTTGGCAAATGAAAAGTAATTATTTCGTAGAAGATTATTGCTAATAATGCTAAAATAAAAACGTCCACAGTAATAATTCGAATATTTACATGTTGAATATTTACCTCCAAGTAATTCGAAAACTTACGAGGGCTCAAATATTCGAATCGTTTGGACTTTTTTAATAGCTTACTTTATTCCACTGAAACAATGGAACCAAATAATTTCCGAATACGTGCACATCCCTAAACACCAATTGCGCTGAATACACTGCACAAAACTGTACTTATGACGATTGTTCAATACGTCAACCTCCGATGGTCATACACGTTTCACAACGTTAGACGATTGAACATATGCTGGAGCTGTAAACCAGTTCAGCAGTGGATGCTTTGATGTCCGGTTTGACTGCAACTCGTATTCCCAGTAAGATGACCGGTAGGACACTGACCCAATTTTGTGTCTTGTGGCTCCTAATGGCTGCTTTTAGTTGCCGGTGCAAACGCTCAATCATACCGTTAGCCGCCGTGTTGTATGCGGTTGTCCTGAGATGCGACGCGCCGATGGCGTGTTTCAACTCTCTGAACAAGTTCGATTCTAATTGTCTCCCTTGATCTGTTGTTATTCGCAGTGGTACGCCGTATCGTGCGATCCAACCGTTGGTGAAAACTTCGGCTACAGTTTAGGCTTCGATGTCTGTAATGGGAAAAACTTCCAGCCAACGTGTATACCTGTCTACACACGTTAAACAGTATTTAAACCCTCGCGACGAAGGCAGTGGCCCGATGATGTCGATGTGGACGTGCTTAAACCGTCCGTCTGGCTCCGTGAAACGTCCGATGAGTGCTGAAACATGTCGCTTTATTTTATTTGTTTGACAAGGAATACATGCCTTTGCCCATGTCGAGCAATCCTTTTTGATAGACGGCCACACATAACGATCTGTTAGTATCTTCCGTGTGGCGCGTATCCCTGGATGCGCTAAACCATGTAGCGTCCTTTTGGTATAACCAAGTCCTTTTGGTATAAAAGGTCGGATCTTCTTCGTCGAGACGTCGTAAAACACTTCTGTATTTGAGTTGGGCAGTTTAATTTTTTTTAAGCTTTAGTGCTGAGTTTGTGTGCATGTTGGCCAATTCTGCGTCATTTTCCTGCCTCTTCGCGAGCTCTTCTGGATCCAAAACCGCGGTAATTTCTTCGATCCGGGATAATGCGTCGGCTGGGATGTTATCTCTTCCTGCGATGTGCTTTAGATCTGTGGTGTACTGGCCAATCAGGTCGAGGTACCGGAACTGTCGTGGAGAACATTTCTCTGGGTTTTGCCGAAATGCGAATATTAACGGTTTGTGTACAGGGTGACGTGGCGTCCCTCGATTGCTGGCCTGAAACGTCGCACAGCTGCGTACGCCCAAGTAATTCGCGGTCATACGCGCTATATTTTCGTTGCGCCGGTGATAACGTTTTCGTACAAAATGCGAGGGACTGCCAGTCTTTCCTGATGCACTGCTAGTGTGTTGCCCCGATTGCGTAGTTTGATGCATTCATGGTGATGGCCAAGGGTGCATTTGCGACGGGGTGCGCGAGCATGGTCGCCTTCGCGAGGCCTTCTTCCACCTGCCTGAAAGCCATCGTCGTCTCCTTTGTCCAGACTACTGGTGTGTCTGTTTTCATATGATGGCCCCTTAAGAGGTCGTTCAGTGGTCGCTGTTGATCGGCTGCTCCCGGGGTGAAACGGCGATAAAAATTCACCATGCCGAGGAAACGACGTAGCTGCTTTATTGTTTGTGGCTTTGGAAACTCAGTGATGGCCTTGACTTTGTCCGGTAGCGGCCTAGTTCCCTCCTGATCGACATTGTATCCGAGGAACTGCACACTTCTTCTTCCAAACACGCACTTGGTCGGATTGACTACGATGCCGTGTTCGTTGAGCCTAGTAAAAAGCTCCCGTAGGTGCTCCCTGTGCTCCCTTTCATCCTTCGACGCGACCAAGATGTCATCAATGTAGGCGAAACAGAAATGCAATCCCCGGAATGTGCTGTCGATAAAGCGTTGGAAAATTTGTGCGGCGTTGCGTAGGCCAAATGGCATCCTCGGAAACTTAAATAAACCAAATAGTGTGGTTACCGCCGTTTCTGGGATGTCTTCTGTTGTCATGGGGATCTGATGGTAGACCTTGACCAAACCAATTGTGGAAAATATGGTCATCCCGGTCAATCACTGCGCAAAATCTTCAATGTGGGGCACTGGATAGCAGTCCGGTACCATTCGGCTATTTAATGCTCGGTAATCTCCGCAAGGTCGCCATCCTTGGTCCTTTTTCGGTACGATGTGCAGAGCTGACGCCCCTGGGCTGTTTGAAGGTTGTATGGTTCCGTGGTGCAGCATCACTTCAAATTCCTTCTTTGCTAACTGTAGTCGATCGGGTGCGAGTCGTCAAGGTCTGCAATGAACCGGGGGACCAGGCGTGGTCTTGATGTAATGTCGTATTTCGTATTTGATTTCACACTCCACTCCCGCCGGTCGTGTAATTTCGGGAAACTCGGCTAAGAGTCTGTGATAGTATGACGTACCTGTAATGGTTTTGATCGATGAACCAAAACCTCTTGCAACCATACCGATCGTCGTCAGGTTTGTCTGCTGGTCGATGAGTCTGTTGTTTTTTACGTCTACCAGAAGTCCGTAGTAGGCTAGGAAATCCGACCCTATAATGGGACTGTTGACGTCGGCCAGCAGAAATCGCCAGGAAAATTGTTGCCGCAAACCCAGATTCACGTTTAGCGCGATTATTCCGTAGGTCCGTATCTCGGTACCGTTTGCCGCGGAAAGCTGAAACTCGCTCTTTATTTGTGGTCCCCTTACCTTATTTCGGAGGAATACACATACGTCCGCTCCGGTGTCGACTAAGAAGGACGTCTTAGTCTCGTGGTCCGTAACGTGGAGGCGGCGTGACCTCTGGCCGTCGGTGATCGCCACGCTCACTGATGGTCGTTGTCGTTTCCCGTTCTCTTCACGCACGGTGACCGCCATCTTTCTGCTTTATCGCCAAACGCCCAATGATACGAGCAAATATCTGTTGGTCGGTCTTCGGCTCTTTGGGTGCGGCTCGTGTATCGCGACTGACTGCGTTCTCGACTGCGGTACGTCGTTCTGCTTCTGCCGCGACTTTGGTCTCGCGGTAATTGCTCGGTGTACGATGTTCGGCGCGACAACGACGCGATTTGCAACGACATAATCTCGATTGCTTCTTTGAGCTGCGCTATCGCCGGGTTTCTTGCAATACTCACGACTTGCCCCATCCACGTGGCCTCCTGCACTTTGTCGGCTAACTCGACGACTTTATCCAGCGCCGTGTCCGCTTGCGTGGTAAGGATCGCTTGCATATTACCAGGCAATCGATCCATCCAGATCGTTCGCGTAAATCTTTCCGGTTTCGTATTCTCGGCTACTTTCCTAAGGTGACGTAGGAACTGTGATGGCTTCCTATCGCCCATTTCCTCGCGGGCCAACAATTGCCGGGTCTTCGTTTCTTGTGACACGGAAAGTCGACCGATCAATTCTGCCTTTAATTTCTCATACTTTCCGCTCTCGAGAGGGTTTGTAATGATGCCCATGACCTCCTCTGCGTACTGAGATTCCAAATTTGCCATTGCATAATAATATTTGGTATCGTCCGCCGTAATTCCGCTGAGCATAAATTGTGCCTCTAATTGTGTGAACCATAATAGCGGATTTGATGGGAAAAACGGGGGTACGCGCACACCAACCTTCATTACTTCCCCCGTGGTTTGCTCTGTTGCCATGGTCGTTGTCTTGTTCTCTGCTCGATCACGTCGGGGTCACCAATGTGGTTTCCGTGTTATGTGGTTTCGTTTCTATGTTTATTGCTTCTTTACACAATATCTTATGCACTACGTTATGCTGACTCTCGAAACAAAGGTGGTCGCTACTAACTGATGTGTCACTCGCGTAAAGAACAAAACAAAACAAAATGCGGAAGGTAACATAATTTGGCACAAAGCAAGGCTGGTAACACTTGGATATGACCAGGAATATGGAATAGATTATGAAGAAATATTCGCACCAGTGGTAAGGCAAGTAATTTTCAGAACACTATTGAATGTGGTAGAAGTTAGCGTGGATATTTTTGAAAAATAAAAAATTTTTGTTGTGCTAAGTTGTGCCTGACTTGTGTCCGACTTGTGCCGTCATATGTCGTTCGTAGAATTTGATTATTACGAATAGAAAAAAAATTATGGGGTTTTGAAAATTGATCTCCCTTAATGTTTTTTTAAACTTTGTTTGTGCTGAGTTGTACTCAACTTGTGCTGTTTGTAGAATTCAATTATTTTGAATAGAGTAAATTTATGAGGGTTTGTGCTAATGAAATAATATACAACAATTTACTTTCATCAGGAAAGGGTATTCCGGCGAAAAAATCCAACGTATCCAATAAAAATCTGTGAAGATAACCAGGGCTGCATTAAGCTTACGAAAAATAGCAAGTTTAACAGAAGAACGAAGCAAATAGACACCAAAATTCACTTTATAAAACAGCTGGTGCAAGGTGAAAAAATGAAACTTCAATTCATTCTAACTTCATTTCTACTTCATTTCTAACTTCATTCTAACAATATGATTGCAGATTTACTGACGAAGCCATTATCAAGTTCAAGACTAAGAAAACTATTAGACGAATGCGGATTAAGATGCGACGAAAACACTAACGATGTCATTATTGAAGAGGAGTGTTGGGACAAGAACAATAACGACATCTATTAGCTAGAAGTATATCCACTACGTTCATACCGCGTAAAAGTTTCTTTTTGAACTCTCCTTAGCGACCGTTACTTACAACGAATGTAGTTAGTTGCTTGAGAGCCGCCTGGCACGTACGTAATTAAAGCAATAAAAGCGTTACTAATAAACCACACTCTGCTACCCTTCATTTCAACACAATCACTTCACTACACATACGTATAAAATTGAATGCTTTATTTCTTCTTGTTTTTTACATATTTACTTATAATGAAGAAAAGGACAATTTTTATGTTTCAAAACTATTCGGATACTTAGTAACACAACTATTATTAGTGAATAATACAAATTATCACAGTGTATTAATATTTTGGTGGATATCCTTTTTGTCGAATTACTTCACTCAATCACGTGGACATATTAGACATTATTTTAACCAAATAATTTTGTAGTATTCGTTTCCTGTTGCGTGGGACACCTTGTATATACAGGGTGTATGTATGTCCCACCCTAAGTCTTAATTTGTAGCTAGATAACACTTGTCTAAGTAAGTACAATAATGTCTGACCGGTTGTACCACGATTTCGGAAACACCCTGTATATCATCGTATTCACATTGGCACCAAATTCGCGCTTCGCGGTCCCTTTGGCGCGGGACAAAAAACCGTCAAAAAACGGGGAATAAGGCGTGAAGTCGCGAAGAATACGCGAAACGGCTCTACACTCATGTTTCATGCATCCTTCGCGATTTCGAGCGCGAGTGTAGAGCAGGTGTCGGCGGATGCCACTTGATTTTTTTTTTTTTTGTTAGCATATTTTATTTTTCGTTTCCTACTTTGAATGGTTTTACAGAGATATGCCAGACATTGCCTATTGCAATGTCTGCCGTTAGAGACAAACCAGATCTCAGGAATGCAACCGTACCCTTCTCCGGTTCTTTTGGTTTTCTGAGAAAGGACCCTTAACTGCAAATAGGGTTTCCACCAACCTTTTATGTACGCTAGGACAGTCAGTCGACGTCTAGCTCCCGAACAGTACGGTCATTAAATAAAAGTTAGTTCAAAATCATCCAGTTCACATATAATTTCTGTAAGCGCAACCCAAACCTTTCGCGTTTGCAACACAGGCTTCAAGCCGCGAAGAATACGCGAAATGGCTCTACACTCACGTTTCGCGCACCTTACGCGTGCGAGTGTGGAGCGGGCTTTAGAAACGCTCTATATTCGGTTAATAGTACTTACTCACTGATTATCGCAATCATAATATATGCGTGTAATTATTTGTTTCGGGTTGTGAATAACCTCTTTAAAGGTATACTGTTGGCATGAGTTATAAACATTATTATCGTTCTAGTTACATCGTCTTTTACTCTTTCCGTTAAACAATATACAATAATGTTTTCGTTTTATAACGTAGTGGTGTGTGGCACTTCTATGCAGATCCAAGGATCACCTTTGCCAAAACTTCTTAGATTTTCCATATCTTATTATTGGAAAATCATCTTAAATTACGCGCGAAAGATTGTAAGGAGTGGGGAGTGAACGAAACTTCATATGTAATGCGGCTATTACACTACCCGATTTTTAGGGCCCTAACTCCCCCAACTCTAACCCAGTGCACTTAGGGGAAATAGGGCGATCGGGACCGCCCAATCTGCCTAAACAGGGTCCGTAATGCCCTAACTGCGATTACACTGCTCTACTAACTGAGTTAGGGCTAGGGTAAGGGGAATTAGGGCCCTAAAAATCGAGTAGTGTAATAGCCGCTTAAAGGGTGCTACCGATAGGGTACTCTCTTTTTTGTTTCAGTTTAGAATAAAGACGTTACACGAGTCCATCACCAACAGGTTATGGGCCCAGGGTTACAATTTCAGTGGTTTATTTTATATTTTTGTATGATTAAGGCCAAACAGCATATAATTTATGGAATGTCATTGCACGTAGTACTATTTGCACAACTCAAAAACTTTTATTTTTATATAAACCAAACTTTACATTTAAAATAGACTCGTGTTCTATCTCTCGTGCACACCGGTCAGACGTTAATTTTTGCAGACAAGATAAAGAAGAAGAAAAGAGATAAGTTGTGCACGGACGCGAGAGATATTAATTCATATACATGGAAAATAATTACTTCTGACACCCAGGCCCACGTGGCTTTCAGCTAATATCGTTCAGAGTTTAACTAATATAATTAGAGTGAATAGTTGAAGTAATATAACTAAATCTGAAACCGGTAAAGTGTGTGCGCAAGTAAACAGGACTGAGATGTCGGAAAATATAGAGAAATTGAGGGATGCGGATGTACATCCCTTGTGGAAATTCCAGGTGGAAATATATTTGGATGCTGCTGGAATATTGGACGTATGCAAAACGCACACAGAAGATACAAAAAGAACTACTGAGTCGATGAAAAAAGATGCACTTGCGAAAAAGCTGATTGTAAGTATCTTGGAAAGATAATCTGTAATATACATACTAACATGTAAAACAAGTTATGAAATGTAGAAAAAACTAAAGGTCTGTACGACATTCAACTTTCAGTGTTTATACGAAAGAGACACTGAATTCAAAAGTGCGCCCTGATGCAAGAATTTTTTGAATATATGGCTAAAAGGGATTTTGATATTGCCACACATATTTCTGATCTAGAGAATATTGCATTTAAACTAAAAACTTTAGATGAAGTAATAAATGATACAATGATTGTATAAAAAATATTGACAACATTGCCAGAAAGTTATAGAAATTTTGCTAGCGCATGAGAATCAAGACCTTCCACCGAACGTAACCTGGCTAATCTGACAATAAGGCTGTTAGTTGAAAAGGTGAGAGGTAAGACAGATCACAAAGAGGAAGCATTAGCTTTCAACACAGAAGGATGACATTTAAGACATGGCGCAAAAAGATACTCTACACACTTCGGTAAAATGGAAGGCATAAGAAGAACGGCCAACGTTCGGGCCAAGAACGGGCCAAAACATTGAATGCTTTAACTGTCACAGAAAAGGGCATATAGCAAAAGACTGTAGGAGTAGAATGTATTGTTACGCGCGGGTCCGCGAGGCATCGCAAAAGAGTGAACCACAATACTTTTTAGAAAAGCTGATAATTTATTCTAGTGTGACGAAACCGGGCTCGAACTCTCATATAAAACAACAGCAAATTGGTATCCACAATAACGCCTTAGTTACAATATCAATAAGCTTCTTTAATTCTGTACTTCTTTCTTGCGAACTTCGTGTCATACTTGACAGCCGTAACAGTATTGTAAAATGTATAAAAGAACAAACCACATAGATAAGAATTGTTTTTTGAGGAAGAGAAAAACGACTACACCAAGGGAAAACAATGATAATAGAGTGGCTTTTCTGACAACTGAGATGAAGGAGGAAATCTAGATTATTAACTCAGGTTCAACATCCCACATGACGAACAATTCCTTGATACTAAAAAACAGTCAAACTGCAACAATAAACGTTGAAACTGTGAATCAAGACACAATGATGAGATCTCAAAAAGTGGGAACAGTTGATCTGAAAAGCTGCGAATTGAATAACGTGCTTTAAGTCCCTAACTTAAAAACTAATCTATTGTCAGTAGGGGTGATAACGCAAAGAGGAGGCAGAGTGATGTGCTGTGGGGATTCAGTCACTGTAAGTAAAAATGATAAAACAATTCTGAAGGGAAAGCGTAATAAAGACGGACTGTATGAGCTGTAATCAATCAACAAAAATGGAAGAGAGAGCCATGGTGGCTGAGCAAGTACAATCAATCAATCTATGACATGGGAGATTGGGACATTTGGGATTAAGACATATGGATAAATTATCAGACTTGTCACAAGGAATGAGAGTAACAAAAAGGGATATGAATCTGGGTAAAATAAATTGTGAGATCTGTGTACATGTAAAACATTCTAGAACACATAATCGAAGACAAGCCAAAAGTCCACTGCAGATTATACACACGGACGTTTGTTGTCCTACCCGTCCAAAGACTTAGGACGGTTTCCGGTAATTCGTAAGTTTTATAGACGAGTATACAAATCACTGAATATAAAGACTGAAGAAATACGCTGTGATAATGGGAGACAGTATTGCGTGACAGCAATGAGAACCTGGTGTAAAAGCAGAAGGATAACAATAAATGACACACCACACACGCACGCACGCACACGCACACGCACACGCACACACACGCACCTCAGCTTAATGGAAAGACTGAAAGACTTAATCGCACATTAGTAGAGAAAGTGAGAGCTATGTTCATAACAACAAAACGAGACAAAACATTGTGGGGAAAAGCTGTAAAGACTGTTGCATATTTACACAATAAAAGTCTAACAAAAGTGAGACCTCGGACACTGTATGAAATGTGGACAGGTGAGCAGCCAAATCTGGAACACCTAAAAATATTTAGTTGTACAGCATACGCAAAGATACTGGACCAGAAGAAGCAGCTAGATAGCAGGAACAAAACCTTCAGATTTGTCGGCTATGCACCAATAGAATATAGGCTGTGAGATGTTCAAAACAGGAAAATAAAAATAATAAACGTCTTTATTATACACAGTAACATGAAAATAATATAAAATAGAAAAGAAAGTAAAGAAAATCATGCAGAAAGCTTGATGTGAACGAAAGGCGAGGTTCAGCGTAAGGTTGTTTTGCTACCTAACCAAGATAAAATATAATACCTAATACTATGAAATATATATACAGAATACATTAAAAATAAAAAGATGCATTAGCGAAAGCTGCGTAAGATGTGGCATTCTGCTGCGGCCTTAAACGCAAAACAGGATGTAAAAGTACGTATGTCAGAAGGAAGGGAATTGTAAACGCGAGGAGCAGTGTAAGAAAAATATGACCGGAATTTATTAGATCTATGGGTAGGTATAACTAGATCAAATTAGAAGCGAGTGGACAGAAGAAGGTTAGGGTAAATTTCGGAGAAGGTGGAAAGAAGGGAACGAAGGTATGTAGGAGTGGAGTGGAGAAGAGTCTTGTGAACAAGACAGTAGAGTTGCAATATCCATCTCTGTTTGGGAGATAGCCACCTAGAAGAAGCGCGAGCGCAACTGATATGATCATATTTACGAATACCGTATGTAAATCGTAAACATGAGTTATAGACGAGTTGAATTTGTCGCTGGAATTTTAAGGAGAGACCCGGTGCATAAACTGTGTCAGCATAATCTAGTAAAGAAAGAACGAGTGATTGGGAGAGGAGAAGTTTGGAAGGTCGGGAAAGGACATGACGATATGGATAAAGTTTTCTCAGTCGAGAATAAGCAGTACAGCAAACTTTTAAGACATGACATGAATTGCCAAGAGGAGTCAAAAAATACGCCGAGACTTAAAAGGGAGGAGGTGGAAGGGAGTATGGAAGAACCGAAAGAAAGGGAGAAAGACGAGATGCACCAAAGGAAGAGAGAATTGCCGATGAGAATGAAGGTGATTTAGTGTGAGACCATGCCGAGATGACCACGTGGAGAAGGAATCAAGGTCATGAGATAGTTCAATGCGAGCCAGTTGTGACTGTGAAGGTCGAAAGATTTTTATAAGTTGAGTATCATTAGCATACATGTAGCCGCGACAGTGACGAATAGTACTTAGCATATCTGCTATAAAGATGTTAAAAAGGAGGGGTCCCAAAACAGAACTCTGAGGAACTCTCTGTTTGACAGGGCGGTAGTTGGAAAAGCGAGTGATAGGATAAAGTAGAATGACTCTTTGGTATCGTGACGATAAGTATGAGGAGAAACAAGAACAGGCGGTATCTCCTACTCCATACAATTGTAGCTTAGCTAGTAAAAGAGAGTGGTGAATAGAGACAAATGCTTTTGAAAAACCTAGAGAGACTAGGGCTGCAACAGATAATTCATCGATTGCTCGAAGGACAGAGTCAGCAATGTGCAGTAATGAGGTTGTAGTACTGTGAAGGGGGCGAAAACCTGATTGAAATTCTGGAATTGCATTAATGCTGTTAATATAACGGAAAAGTTGAAGATGGCAGATTTTTTCTAGTATTTTAGAGAGAAATAAGAGGAGAGAGATAGAACGTAAGGAGTCAAGGGAAGGTGAGGCGAGGGATTTTAGAAGAGGTAATACGGTCAATTTTTTCCAAGCAGAAGGAAACGTTCCGAATTTAAAGGAAAAGTTAAAAATGTGTCGTAACGGATTGAGACAATAGGAAGAAGAGAGAAGGATCATATTGCCACTAATATCGAAAGGATCAGATGAGTCGAGTTTGCAAAATGAAAAAACGGAATATAAGTCAGCGAGATTAATTGTATGAGTATGAGAAATTGGTGTATTATATCAGTGGAAGGATGAGTTTGGGGCAATCGTACGAGAAAATAATCATTGATGTCAGAAAGATCAGCAGGTGAGAGAAAGGAGGAAGGTGAGGTGTTGGTTGATGATTTGGTGAGACCGGCAGCAGTTACATTTCTCCAAAATTGCTTAAGCTGAGCAGAATTGAAATGAAAGAAAGATGCTTTTTCTTTCCGTATCAAGGAAGAGACTACATTTCGTAAGCGAGTATATGTGGTACGAGCCGTTTGGGTGCGATCTTTACGCTATTTGGGGAGCACTGTGTTCTTTTTACGAATCATCATACGCACTGAGGGGGTAAGCCATGGTGCTCGGTTATCAGTCACGCGTATCTGTTTGGCAGGAGCAAATCGGTCAAACAAGTTTTGAAGTAAAGTTATGAAGCGATCTGTCTTTTCATCTATGCTGTTTGCGTCATATATTACAGACCAATTCAGGCTACGAGCATGTTTTTCGAACTGACTAGTGGGAATATTTTTTAAATCCCTTACAAGAAGGTATCTAGTGAGATTAGCGGATTGGGGTATACCTAAGGTCGCATTTATAAGCAAATGATCCGAGATGTTGCTCGCATCGCATATGTCGGCACTTATTACAAGGAGATTTTTACTAGCCATGAAAAGGTCGATGGTAGACAAAGTACAAGTAGTAGTGCGTGTAGGATCAGTAATCAAGTAATTTAGAGACAGATTGGAAGTAAAACACATTAATGATGATTGACCAAGATCGCAAGGATTAGATAAATTAATTTTTAATTTACCCACGCAGATAATGTGAGTAGCGTGGTAGGACGTCTCTAATATATGCGACTGAAGCGCTTCTAATGATTCGAGTGAGAAACGGGGAGAACGATATGCGCAAAATAGAGATTTTAAGTCTATCGGCAGTAATGACAATTCCGCAAACGTCTAGTAATTCTGCATTGGAGGTTGATAAATAGGCAGAGCATGGAATTTGTTTGTAGTTCATTGAAGACCGAATAATAAGCGCAACACTGCCACCTCGAGATCGAGAGGTACATGTATGAGAGGTAGAATAATGTTATAGCCAGGAATCGACTGTGCTAGACGTGGGTATAGACGGACGAAGCCATGTCTCTGATACAGCAAGTAGATCGATATTGTAGAGTTCAATGATATCGATAAGTGCAGAGATGTGGGGCAACAGTGAACGTGCATTCAAGTGTCCAATAGTGAGGAGGTTATGCGAAGCGAAGCGTTGAGTGTGATGAGCTGCGTTGGAGTAGAGGTAGAGCCAGAATTAGCAGAAATATAGGTGGTTGAATGTGTAGAAGAAGCGGGAGAAGACGCAGAGCTGATGAAGAAAAATTCTTCAGATAGAATAAAACTGTTGTAAGGTGATAAATGGGTTGAAGCGGGGCGTCATTGGGTAGAGCGATTATATGTAGACGCAGATGCAGTTCCAGTGGATGTCCGAGGAACTTGAGCGGCAGTGTGCGGCATGGGAGCGCTGGCAGATGGTGTTGATGATTTACGCGTTTGAAGATCTTTTAGAAAATTGTCAGCAGATGTAAATCGGCGAGGTCTGTCTGATTGGTTGAATTTATAATATACTAATCCTCTTCTCATCCAAATGCTGAGAATATTAATTGCCCTAGCAAGTTGCTTGGCCTCGAAGAAATTACGTCTTTCGTCGGCGGTGGCTCGCTCGTTGATATTTATTTTGGTGTTGGGCCATTGTAAGTTGATAGAAGAGGCAAGCAAATCCTTTTTCTTTCTCTTAGCCAATAGCCGTTTATTGCGACAGATTGTTGATGTGAATCTAACAGTAAGTGGTTGCGCATTCGCAGAAGCAGATTTTGCACGAAGGCTATGTATGGTTGTGATGTCAAAGGGAGAGATCTCAACGCCTAAAACATTAGCAACCAGAGTGAGAGATTGTATTCTACCTTCTCCAAGAATGCTGGGTAGACCTGTTACGATGAGCTCGAAGTCCCGTTGGGTAGACTTAAGATATGAGATCTGCTTACTGATTGAGGTAAATGATGAGTTAGGTGTATGTTTTTTAATGTCCAGGATAGATTGCTCCAGAGCAAGATTTCTTGTTTCGAGTACATTACATCGCGATGCAATGTCTTGTTGAGCAGATAGATAGTCAACTTGATGTGTTAAGCTGACCACGGCAGACTGAATGTCAGAAATGCTTTGAATGCAGGTGTCCAATTATCCACAAAGAAGGTCCAGATCATTAAGTTTTGTCAGAATAAAAGAGAGTGTGAATTGAAGATTTGCCAGTTGAGTGGAAGAATTTGATGTGTTAGATGTGCGAGTGTCGGCGCATGATTGTCTGGCGTTTTTTGTGTTGTCAGCTCCACAGTGTGCACAGATAATTGGCGCAGGGAGAAACCTGGTACAGTTACGGAACTGGAGCATATCGATGTCAGGTAAGGTTATTCAGGTATAGGGATATAAGTGACAGGTGGTTTTTAGATTTCACCAGAAGATGATATAAAAACTCGAGACAGATTTATAACTGTCAGCTGAGATTAGATCACAGTGAAAAGAGGCGAAAAGAACTTTGCGCACTACGCTGACCCTGTCCAAATAGCTTTTTAGGAAGAAAAAAAGCTTGTCTTCGATATAGGCAAACAAAATCAGACACTAAGATACAGAATATGTGAAAAAATAGTGATGAAGCCGGGAGAAGAATGCACGTCAATAGTCGAAATCACTCGTACCAACTCACCCGTTAATAATAACAAGAGATGTAAACTTCGACGAAGAAAACATTGGAGATGAATGGCAAGAGAGAAGAAAAAAAATATGTGCGGAGACTTTCGATGGAGAACTGACAGATGGCAACATTCAAGGAGAAGAGAAATTGCAAGAGGAGATGTCAAGCACGGACGAGGCCATGGAAAGTGCAGTAGAAGACAATAATGACGATGAACAACAGTCGACCAACGACACAGAAAGAAGATCAAAGAGACAGAACAAAGTTCCTGAGAGGTATAACGTTCATGCTTTCCTAACATACGAAGAAGTCATGAACAGCGACAATAAATATGAATGAAGTAAAGCAATTCAAGAAGAAAAGAACGCTCTGAAGGAAAATGATACATGGGAAGTGGTTAATGCGAAAGAAGCAGAAGGCAAAAAGTTTCTTTCGACTAGATGGGTTTTCACTGTAAAATATAGTGGAAAGTATAAAGCAAGACTAGTCGGACGAAGCTGTGAACAGAGAGAAAGAATAAACTGTGAAGATTTGTACAGCCCAGTAGTGAATAGTGCTTTTCTAAGAACTTTATTCGCACTAGCAGCACATAACAATTGGCACTATGCGAAATTCGACATAAAAACTGCATTTCTCTACGGAGAATTAAAAGATGAAATCTACATAAGACTGCCGCCGGGATGTGAAGAAGAGGGAAACAAAACATGTAGATTGAAAAAGGCACTATATGGACTGAAGCAAGTTCTGAATTGCTGGAACAAAAAGTTCACAGAAACACTTGCTACATATGGACTGCAGCAACTCAAATCGGACAAATACATCTTTAAAAGGAAGAATGACTTGGCGGTATTGGCAATTCATGTAGACGACAGCATTTTATTTGGAGAAAATAAAGAAGATCTTACAAGCTTAGTTGAAAAACTTAAAGGTAACTTTTGCATGACGATAGACTGTAACCCAACTTCTTTCTTAGGTTTAGATATTACCAGAAAAGATAATAGCATAACAATGAGGCAAAAAAATTATTCAGAGAAGGTCATAGAAACGTATAGGATGGATAACGCAAAACCGGTGGAAACGCCCATTCTACCCAACACAGTGGAGGAGGTAACCGATAAAGCGATGCCATTTCCTTTTCAAGAAGCTGTAGGAAGCATTCTCTACTCGGCAACGGAAACTAGACCTAATATCAGTTATGAGGTAACATATAGTAGTAGATATACAAAGAATCCGAGAAATGTAGATATTACTAATGTAAAGAGTATTTTAAGATACTTACCAGAAACTAAAGATTTAGGAATTGCTCCCGCAATTGCATGTATATATCTGCGTATATGCAGGCGAGAAGCTCCAAGGGCAGCAGGCCCGCCAGGGACGAAGCCGTCTCCCTGGACACCATCCTATACCCTCGTATCATCCGGACGGCAACCAGCTTTTGGATGCGACGAATCAGACGAATGATGCACCAATCCTCCAGCATAGAGGACGGTGCCGGCATAAAGCCGGCGCACCCAGCCACCAGGACCACCAAGATTGGGGAGCAGTCGGCCAAGGGCCGAAGCTACTCCAATGGCCTTGGGGCCAAGGCAGTGTAAGTGGCCGACAAAGCTCCACCGACCATCCAACTGGAGACTCAGATATTGCATCTGGGCCCCCAGTTGGATGGTCGGTCGGCCACCACGACGAGCTCTCCATTCATAAATACGTGAGCGGGTGGCTTCCCCCGAGACTTGACGCTGAAAAACAGCGCCTTTGTCTTTTGGGGGGCCACCCACAGAGCCACGTGCTCAATTGCGCGCATGACGCAGGCCACCACCAGGTTGGCCATGGTTACGGCCTCCTCCCACGTCTCCCCCCCCCCCCGGCCATCACTAATGTCCCATCGGCGTAATACACCATGATTGAAGCGGACCAAAGCGGACCCCTGTGGAACCCCGTACAACACACCCCTTCAGCACAAACCTTCGGTTTTCACCGAGAATATGAGACGTCTGTCCCGTAAGTAACTCCGGACGACCTCCATGAGGTAGCGGGGGAAGCAGTGATACCACGTCGCTTCCCCCACTGCCTTCCAGGGCAGGGTGTTGAAGGCCTTGACAATGTCCAACGACACTGTCAACAACACCCTGCCCCGACCCACCTCCGATTCTTATGACACAACCTACTCTAACACCCTTATCAGCTGACCCTACGAATTATATAACTTCTGCGCTGCATCCCTGTTATCCTAAAAAACTCGCTCTATCCCTTCTTTTCCCTTTTCCCACCGAATCCCAAATTTCTTGTTGGAAAAGAGACCCTTACGCTCCACATCCCTGACCAAGCCAACAAATGCATATTTTGTATAAAACTAGCTGTTAAAACATGATAAGGACTCTGATTGTACAAGACAAGTTACTACCGAATCTCTGTATCATTTTGCTCCGATCTGTACACCCTTGTGGAAATAAAACCTAGAGCTTACAAATTTCCACGACCGATCCATTACACAAGGTTAGCCCCTTTTCTGTCCCCGTTTCATTGTCAGTTAATTTTGTTGCTGGAAAATCTTCACCTTCAATAGTTTTAATTAATATCTTTTGCAGGTAGTCAATTCTCCCTTATCCAGATACTTGGTATGCAATGGTGACTTGAGTCGCAGAGGGTCTAATGGCGCATTCTGTTTATTTGTTTCTAATCCTGTGGTAAGTGTTGTTCATGATTCCTTCAGGTGACTATGGATGAAAATAATTGAAATTGCACGTAGAAGTGTCACAATGTCAATTTATTATACTTATAAGTAATACAGAATATTGTAATTTTGTACAACATTAAGGGAGCTATTTGTGTACATTAAAAAACGCATAATTTATTTCTTATATAAATGGCGCATGATCTTTCTATTTTCAAAATTGAACTCTTGCTTATTACTTTTGGAATTATTTATGGATTCATTAATTATTGTTGCATCATGTGAATCCTTAAGTGATTCATTATACATCCTACCAGTATATTCCATCTTCTTGCGTAATTGGAATTCACGTGCAGTTTTGAGCTTTCTCGTGGGTACATGTCTCAGGGCATATTGCCAATCACTTGTATGACGCACATCTAATAAAATATTGAGAACTTGGTTTAATGTGAGATTTTTTCCAGAACCTGGACCCCATTGCAAATGTCGATCTAAAGGAAGCCTTTCCATACGGATATTTTCCTTTTTAGCTTTTGCCAGGGAAACAGGACCAGGTTGTGTCTGAAAAAAATGTAAGTTCGAAGTATTAGAACATTTGTTCTTGTTATTTTCTTTCACACAATCACTTATAAAATATGAATACCATTTTTGAAGAGACTCATGATTTAATAAGATAAATAAATGAATGAATAAAATATAAATAAATAAGTAAATATAATAAAATAAATAAATAAATATGAGAATATTTCCTCCTTATTAGTAATTTGGGTTGTTAAAAACGTTACCAACATAATAGGTTATGATGCAATGTGAACTGTCTGTATCCTTTTTGCGGTGATTACTATGAATACTATGTTTAGAAAACGAATAATACCTACCTTGTCCACTAAAGCGCCAATAATGTATATAGCATCAGGATTGTATTCTTGCATAGTATCGTAACAGTGAGGTGTAAGATACACTAAGTCTTCTTTTTTAAAAAGATCTAGATATGATTCTGAAGTAATATTCAATGGAAAAACTGGATCATACAAAGTAGGAATCAATTTATTTAAGTTTTTCATAAGCATACTTGATCTATCTGCATTACACAAATATAAATTGAATTGTTTTTGATGAAGTCTGTTTTCCGAAAATGCGTACATGATCTGTTTCGCACAACTCTTGACTTCCTGCTGGTTCATACAGGTATACGAACAATCGAATACGACTTTCGGTTCAAATAACATTGACGTTATTAATTTTTGGTTGTACCAATTCATAATTGTATTAGGATGGATACGTATAAACATATGGTTATCTTGTAATCCATACTTTAGAGCACCTGTATCTTCTGGAGGCCTTTGCTGTTTCTCCAAGTGATATTTAGACTGTAATATCTTTCTTTTTTCTTTTGCATTGCGTTTATGTTGTTCCACTTTCCAAAGATACTCCAACAATTTTCTGTAATTATAATACATTAATTTTCTACGGATATTCCGTTAAGTATGAATAGAAATTATCATAGTGTTGGTACAATAAATAAAAAATTATTTATAAACCATAGTAATGACTTGGTTGACCGCTATTTTGAATTATGCGTCAATCGCTTGATCAGTGGCAATCAGTGGCGCTTATACATATCCTTATGGTTAGATAGCCGCTTAAGTAAGTAAAACATGGTACTATAAGAAAGGAAGCTGAGGAAACCACTTAATCCAGTTGAATCTGATAATATTTATATAAATAAACCAGCATATTCGAAACTTAACAACACATAGTATAGTCAACAAACATTTCATATTAGAGGAGATTGGTGGGAGGTAGAGTGTTGAATAGACGTGCAGGCGAGAGTGGATTGTAAGAATAGAGAAATAAAGAGGATAAAACGAGTTAAAGGGAAGAAAAGTATAGTTTTTGGATACAGTAGAAGGAGTTTTCCAGCATAGGAAAATAAGCGAGCGGGAGCTTTCAGAAAATAAAAAGTTAGAAAGTAGGAAAATGAAGTAAAGTTCAGGTTAAGTGATTGCAGGGAAGGTTAGCTGTGGAACAAGGTAGAAGCAAGAAAACAAAATGAGCTCCAGGGAGTCCGATAAAGTAGGAAATATAGGAAAAACACTTACAGAAAAGAAGATGATAACAAAAAGGGGCAGGCCTTCAAAAGAGGAAACAAGACTTAAAAATTCAGAAAATAATAATATAGAAAGTTATATTAACACAAAAAAGGAAGAAACAAAAATAGGTAAGGAGAAAAATGAGAATTCAAAAGAGATACTTGAAATAATTTTAGAAGAAATAAAAGAGATGAAAGATATGATACGAGGAAACAAAGAGGAAGCAAGAGAGGAATTAGAAGAAGTGAGAGAGGAAATGAGAGAGAGGGAGGGCTTTTGGACAAGAGAGAAGGAACAGATGAAAGAGCACATACAGTTGCTGGAAGAAAAGATAAAACTTCAACAAGACAGAGTAGAGAAGTGAGTAATTAGGTTTATCAGTATCTTTGCACAAAGTATATCTG
The DNA here is from genome assembly GCA_963989215.1 of Hedychridium roseum. NCBI lineage: Eukaryota > Metazoa > Arthropoda > Insecta > Hymenoptera > Chrysididae > Hedychridium > Hedychridium roseum. Next base: position 2,649,507 of record OZ022310.1, on the reverse strand, counting down.
CAGGGTACAGGAGAAAGGAAAGTGATAGTAGCTGTTGTGGGAAGCTGGGAAGAGAAATGGGAGATTGTGAGGAGGAAAAGCAGATTAGGTAAAAATAGAATATTCATAGATAATGATTTAACAAGAGAAGAAAGAGAAGTGCAAAGAAAACTAACGGAGATAGCAAAGAGAGAAAGATCCAAAATGCGTCAAGTAAAAATTGGATACAGGAAAATTTGTATAAATGGTAAGTGGATTTTCTGGAACGAGCTGAAAGAAAAGAACAGGAACGAAAGAAGAGAGAGGGAGGAGGAACAAACTTTTTTTCTTAGAAAACCTGACAACACAAAGAAAGGGATGAAGAATGATTTTCTGGAATACGGCCGGTTTAATGAACAAAGATAAAGACTTTTGGGAATTCATTAAAGAATTTGACTTCATAGGGCGGGCTGAAACATGGATAGAAGAAAAGACATATGTGAAATTCCTGAGAAAGTTGCCAGAGAGTTATGTATGGAAACATCAATGCGCAACAAAGGAGAAAAAACGGGGAAGAGCAAGCGGCGGAATATTAACAGGAATAAGAAAGGGGCAGGGAAAGAGATTAAGAAAGAAAGACATATTGAAGGTGCAATGGAAAGGACGGTAGAGATAGCAGGAGAAGAATGGAGGATATGGACAGTATATAACAAGAACAAAGTAAAACAGACAATTGACCAAATAGAAGAGATAACAGAGGAAAAGGGGAAAATCAGATTACTAATCGGTGGGGGGGGGGGGATTCAATGTAAGAATAGGAGAGAAAGGAGGTATTTACAACGGAATAGAAAGGAAAGTGAGACAGTCAAAAGATAAAAAGGTAAACGCGGAAGGTGATCAACTGGTGAGGGCAACAGAAGAAAAGGGGTGGTACATACTCAATAGAAACATGAAAGGGGATGAAAAAGGAGAATACACTTTTGTGGCAGGAACAGGACAAACAGTAATTGATTACTGTCTGACAAATGTAGAAGCGTATACTAAGATTAAAGACTTTGCGGTGTTAAAAAGAGTAGGATCAGACCATATGCCGATTACATGCATATTGGACTACGCAGGAGGAAAAAAGATAAACGAAGAGAGGGAAAAGGAAGAAATAGAAATAATACTATGGGATGAAGAAAGTAAAATAAAATATCAAACAGCGACAATTGAAGGAGAATATAAAAGGTAGAATATAAAGGTAGGTAGAAGGAAAATGGCAGGAAATAAAGAAGATTATAAATGAAGGAATGGTAAACAGGAAACAAAGGAAGAAGGAAATAAAGATAGGTTACAGAAGGTGGTGGGGCAGAGAATGTGGAAGGAAAAAAAGACATATCAAAAAGTTACTGAAGAAATGGAAAGAAGGGAAAGAGGATAAAGAAAGATATATACAGGAAAGAAGGGAATTTAGGGCTATGTGTGCCGAAAAAAAAGAAAAGTGGAGAAGGAGTTGGAAGAAACAAAACAAATAAAAACAGAAAAAGAGGTGTGGACATTTACAAATAAAAGCAGAAAAGCAAGGGTACAAACAAGTAAAGAGATCAAAATGGAAGAATGAAAAAAATATTTTATAGATCTATATGAGGGAACAGAGAAGAAAGAAGAAGACAGCTGGAAAAGACAAAAAGAAAATGAAACTGAGAAGGAGGGAGAACTGAAGGAAGAAAAAATAAAAAAACAAATAAAGAATTTGAAGAAAGGGAAAGCGACAGCGCAAGACGGAATTCCAAATGAGGCCTGTTTATATATGCAAGGGAATACAGAAAAAGAAGGAATTAATCTAATCAAAAATATATAGGAGGGAGAAGGATTCCCGGATGACTGGAGATTAGGGTTAATAGCACCATTGTATAAAAAAGGAGATAGAGACACGGTTAGCAATTACAGAAGAATATCTTTGCAGGTCACAGGGTATAAAGTTTATGCAATGGTGTTGAATGAAAGACCGAAAAGGGACTTACATAGAAGAAAAAAGAATTCTACCTGACACGCAAGCCGGATTTAGAAAAGGCAGAGGAACGATTGACAATATTTACATATTACAACATATAATAGAGAAGGAACTGAACAGAGAAAAGGGAAGCTATACGCATTATTTATAGATCTGAAAGCAGCATTCGATTCTGTAAACAGAGAAGAACTGTGGAAGACAATGGCAAAGGAAGGGGAAGAAAAGAATTGATAGGGAGGTCGAAGGAAATCTATAAAGAAACACGAAACAAGATAAAAGTTGGTGGTAAGACGTCAGAAGTATTCTGGACGAAAGTGGGAGTCAGATAGGGATGCCCCCTCAGTCCAACGTTGTTTACGGTTTTCGTGGCTGACCTAGAGAGGGAATTAGGGAATCTACAATTTATAACAAATAGGCTTGAAAATCTCGATCTGAAATTCTGTCGCGGAATACGGAAGTTGAAACAATCACTGTGTAAGGTAAGTTCGTAACTGACTATGTACGAGGGGTAGTTAACCACTCTTAAAAGGGTAAAAATCACCGCGTTTTTGGTTGTACTATTGAATTAGTGATAAACAGTTTTATTCAGAACCAAATTTCTCAAAGAATTTGCTAAATTTTTTTTTCCATGAATAAATACGATAATATAAGTTAAGGGTAATTTACCCCCTAAAAGGTGGTTGTTTTTAAAAACGCCGAAAGTGGTCAACTGCTATTTCTTATTTTCTTTATAACTGTACAATTTTCATTGTAATTGGTGTAAATCTCTAAGTTTTACACAAAAAATGTTCCGAAACATTACGTTTTTCCTCAAATTAAATTAAGGGTTGCGACCCCCATTTGTCAAAATATTATGTATAGTATTGTCTACTAATGTGTAATAATCTCCCAGTGGTTTTTTGAAAAAATTGTATCTAGTTGTGAAGAAAACAGCAAAAAATTATTTTTGGCGGTGCTCTTTAGGGACAGTTTTCACCTCTTAAACTGGCTTATGGGCACGTACAAAAAAATACGTGTCTAATAGTTTTTGATGTACTACAACATATCTCAAAAGGAAAAAATCGGTGAGGTACACCTCGGGTACTTTCCTTGTTAGTTCTTCATTCTCGCATCTAAACTTTGCTATGGTCTTTTGATTCTTCTTACTTTTTTTTCCTTGGTGATTCAACCGTTCACAATTCCTTGTATAGCGTGTTATATCTCGACCTCTGTATTCTAATAGATTGCCATTGTCCTTGTACGTCCCCATCTTTCCTAGTCCACCACGTTTATTCCTTCCATTCTTTTCCTTTTTACTTCTTTTGACACTAATCCGTTTTTCTGATAATAAATTTTTCTTTCTTTTTCCCATTTTGAGTCTTTCTGTACAAGGTACGCGAGAGTATTCTTGTCAAGTCCTAGTGTCCATTTTGAGTATTTATGCTGTACCACTTTTATGCCATTCAATTCTGCCCAACCCCAAATCTCTGCCCCGCACATTAATATGTTTTTTACTACAGAGTCGAACATTCGTATTCTTCTATTGTAATCCCCTTTAAATTTCCTTTAACGAAAGCCCCAAACGTTTTTGGTTGCCTTTTTAACCATTTCTTGCACGTGCTTCTCATCTGTTAGGTTTGGTTTTAACGTATATCCTAAATACTTGAATTCTTTTACCGTCCCTAATTGTTTTTTCTCCCAGGCCGTTGCTTTCCCTCCCCCTTTTTCCCAAAAACCTTTTTTTTACCTTTCTGCATTTAGTGTGTTTCCTTTTCCTCCAAAATCTTTTCAGCCTCTTTAAGACGTCCCTCATTTCTCCAGGTGTCTTGGCTAGTAATACGATATCTGCGTGGGCTAGTAACCAAAATTTTTTCCTTTCTACTATCAGCTCTCTCTACTGTCTTTTTCTCATTTTTTCCTTTAAATCTGCAATATATATTGCAAACAATGTCGGACTCATAAAGCACCCTTGTCTCAAACCTGTTGTGGTCCAAAATTTTTTCGATATCCTTCCATTTACTTTTATCGTGTTTATCGTTACCTTCTATCCTACCTTTATACTCTCGATTAAGTGTACATCTGTACATTTTTGCTTCATTCTTTTCCATAGTTTCTCTTTATTTACCGCATTGAAAGCAACCTTCAAATCTACGAAAAAGGCGTATACCTCCGCCCCCTTTCAGTTCTTTGGCTACTGCGTATTTCAGTTTGTATATTGTTTATGGTACTACGCCCTTTTCTGAATCTTGTTCAAGCTCTGGTGGGATGCTCTTCCTTTCCATCTCCTCCCTGAGTGTTTCCTCCAGTCTCAGTGCATAAATTTTATATGCCATGTTTAGCAGAGTTACTTCTCTGTAATTCTTGGCGCCATCTTTGTTTCGGTTTCGGTTTCATCGATTTCGTTCCTACATTTCCCGATTTCATTCATTTCCCTTTTATTTTTCTATTTTTCTTTTCTTCTCCACATATCCCTATACTTTTTCCTTTGCCTATGGTATTTCTCCATCATGACTGTTCCTTTTCTCGGTTTCTTTAAACATGCTCTTAGTTCCTTTTCCTCTTCTCAGCACTCCGCGTTCCACCATTTCTGCTTTCCTTGTTCTACCTCTTTTACTCTTTTCCTGTTTGTTTGCGTAGCGTTTTTTATGCTCTTTCACTTCCTTCCATTCCCTTTCCATATTACCCTTCACCTGTCGACATTCTTCTAATTTTTCTCTGAATTATCTCATTCTTTCCTCTGTCTAATCTTGCACTTCTACCACCCTTTCTTCTTTTTTCCTCCTCTCTCTATTCATGTCTATGTCTTCTATGTCCATAAAGACTTCTAGTGATAGACGATCCGATTCTGTTCTGTCTTGTGCTCTGAATGATTTCACTTCATCTGCTGTCTCAGTGTTTACTATCACAAAGTCTATAACGGTCTTTTCTCTTTGTCCGACAAAGGCGGACTCTCCTTCTTCATCTCCGTTTGTATTTCCGTTTAACAAATTCCAACCCCTTTCTTCCACTTCCTCTATCAGAAATTCCGTTTCTTTTTCAATTTCTTAGTTTTTTGACTTCCTTCGTCTTTCTCCTTCCTCCTCCCCCCTTTCTCTATTGAATCTCTCCTTCAATAATCAAATTCTCTCCAGTATCGTCCTCTTCTAATAGTTTCTTCCATATTCTCCCCATTTTCTCCATCCCTTCAGTGTTGTATACTACTACAATTCTCTACACCTTCCCCTCTATTTTTAGTTTTCTTTCCTGTACGTTTTCCAGCTCTTTTCTTCCTCTTCTTATTTCTTATAGTCCTTTCCACTATGATGATTTCTGCTATCAATTATACAGGGTGCCCCCACATAACACTCTTCACGATTTTTCAAGTACTTGCGATAATGTGACAAAAAAATATTTTAAACAAAAGCTGGTCAGTTTTCGATTGGCTATACATTGCAATAAAACAAAATAGGAAAAAAGTTTTTTTTAGTGTTGTCAAGGTCACCTTAATTTTGTTAAATGAAACATTGTATTTTTGACTTAACAGTATTGTAGCCCGTATCAAGACGAATTCAACGACCTAGTATACCATGACCTTGAAATGACCTTAAAGGCAAAGAAATTAAAATCTGCTTGAATGGGTGGTAATAACTTCTGTTTATTATTAAGACGTGAAAAAGTCACATCAAATGTTCGAAATGTGATCCATATTGTTGTAGACACAATTCCGCTCTACGTAGTAAGTTTACGTTGGTTGCTCTTACGATACTGTCGTAGCGAACTTCTTCGCATGCTGTACGGACTTGCTGCTTTAAATGTTCCTTATTTCTTCTCTAAATGACCTTAAGATCATTTCAAATATTCCGTGAATATTTATAAATTCCAAAAAATGAGAGGTAAAAGCAAGGAAGGCCAGCGAGGGAAGAAATAGGGAGTAGAGAAAAATCTGGCAGCAAAACCGTACGAGAGTTATGGAATAAAGAAAAAGTGGAAGAGGAAGAAAGTGATTAGGGGACCGAAAGGAAACAGCCACAGAAAAAGACTGATACAAAAAGAACAGCACAAAAAATAGAGGGAATAAGATTGACAGCAGGAAAGAGCCAAAGAGAAGAAGCAGAAATGGAACAGAACAAGGAAGAAAGCTTGGCAGGTCTAGTACTTAAGAAGATGGAAGGCTTAAAGGCAGAAATACAGGAAGGCAGGGACGAAATAAAAAGGGAGATAAGGAAAGAAATAAAAGAATTAGGATGGAGAATAGAAGTAATAGAAAACAGGTGGGAGAAAAAAGAGAAGGAATTAAGTGATAAAATGGAAAAGCTAATGAGGAAAGTAGCAGACAATGAAAAAGAGGAAAGAAAGAGAAGAGAAGAAAAAGAATAAATACTAAATGAAGTGTTAAAGGAAATAGATAGAAAAACAGAAGAAACGGGACAAAGAAGCGAAAGGTCAGGATCAAGAAAGGAAGAGAAAGAGACATGGAAAGAAGTACATAAAATTAAGAAGAAAATGGAAGAACAAGAAAGGAAAAAGAGGAAAAATAATATTGTTATTAGTGGACTTAAGATGGAGAAGAAAAAAGCAAAGGAAAATGTGGAGGAGTTCCTGGAGAAGGAATTAAGAATAAGAGGTGGAGTGAAGAAAGTAGAAACAAGGGGAGGTGATAAACCAAACCTAGTAATTGTAGAAATAAAAGGCTGGGAGATGGAGTAAGAGATAATGGCAAAAAAGAAACAGCTAGGAACAAGGAAGGTACATGGACCGTTTATTTTGAAAGTGGTGCAAGTCCATTTTCTGTTGTTTCAAGAAAATCAAAGGTTAGCGTATTAGTCACTTAAAAAATATAGGTTTACTGTGTCAAGTCTGGCAATCTTTCTACTAATTTATCAATACGTAATTTCATTATATAAATTGCTTTTAGACGAATTTAACTAAAATAATGTATATTTTCGGGCTGCAAATGGACTTACGCCACTTAAATTCTTAAATATTTTAAAATTCTTTGTCCTCCATCGATGTTTTATATAAAATAGTATATTGTGCACTTTTGAGAAACCTCACCCAACATATTTGCAACCAATTTACCTTCTCTCCATTAGTGTTTTCGTTTATCTGTCTTTTGATTGCATTTTGTAGATTTTTTTGTTGAAACGAAATTGTCTCGTTTCATTTCATGTAAAATGAATTTATTATGTTATCTACATTGTTTTATGACATCATAATAATCCTGTGGTGTGTATGGAAATTGGACTTACACCACTTTCATAATCAATGGTTACACAATTTCTTTTACCGGCCAATTTTAAATTGGATAAAGCATGGGTATTTTTTGAAGAAATTAAATACTAACTAGTTATCAATAAAAAGTTTACACTAAATTAAGCATAAATTACGTGATATCTCATTTTTTTTAAAAATGGACTTACACCACTTTCAAAATAAATGGTCCATATATGGTTATTTTCAAAAAAGTGACGCAGGCATAATGGTTTTTTGCACTAACCACATGTGATCGCTATCATATCGCTTCATTGTTTAACAATGTAGCGATGAAAATGTTTCATGAAAATGCGATGAAATCATTTTTTAAACAATTTTTGGTAAAAACAATTAATGTACTTTATTTCTCGTAGAAAACCGTGTAACTTTCTCAAAAGAAATTTTTGTCTACCTTCAATAGTTTCCGAGATAACCTTCCGCTCCCCAAATTTCAAGGGGTAATTTCTCCCCCTTAAACCGTTTTACAGCAGCTAAAAAAAATACCTGTCGTTTATTTTCGTATTCTTTACAAGTATGGAAAGTTTCATCAAAATCAGAGCGGGACACTTCCGACATGTCCCTTGTAAGAAGGAATGGGATGAGTTAGCTGGGGGTTGATCAGTTAAGAAGGGAAGGACGTGAGGTAGTGAAGAAACTAAGGGAAAGAGATAAAGAAAATCAGAAACAGGTGGATGTGGGAATTCAGAAAAGTGGAATAGATATTGGGAAGGAGATGAGGCAAGGAGATGTAATTTATGTAAGAATGGGTGGGGGACGTTAGATCATATGGTAAAACATTGCACAGAATTGGAAAGTGAGAGTTGAGGACATAGTCAACGGTAGGAAAAATGAGGAAGTTGCAGAATAGTTAAGGAAAGTAGGAAGGAAAAGAAAGGATAAAGAGCGAAATTACGGAATGCGAGAGTGTGTAAGAGTGTGTGAGGACGAGAGAAAGGGAAATTAAGAATTAAGTTTTATTGTAAACCAAGTCCCTTTTCATGGCTGTGAGGCTGAAAATAATAAATTCTAATGCTAATTCTAAGTATTTTATTACACCATGTTTTAGTACACCATGCCCCGTGGGTCTCATTGTCAGTTGAGCGAATTAGGGAAACAAAGAATGATCGATTTGAGGAGCTGTGGAAAGTCTCAGCGACAAATTGGCAAGAAGAAACGATATCGCAATTTTCCTCTACTGTAAAACGCGCAGTTTTAAAAGAAATTTTCAAAACTGTGGCTTTATCATCGAAAATAGTGAACCAATTTAACTTAAAATGTGATTCTAGTTTTATTAGGAAGTGCATTACAAAATCTGGTAATTTAAATACCAGAAATGTTTGAGAAAACCAGCATTAAAAAGCACCACATCAAAGCTGGACTGCAATTTGCCAAGAAATATATTCAAAACGATAACATATGGAAACACGTTATATTCAGCGACGAAAAGAAGTTTAATTTAGACGGACCAGACGGTTTGAGTCATTATTGGCACGGTTTACGGAAAGAGAGAAAAATCTTGTCGCGAAATGTTCAAGAAGGCGGCTCAGTGATAATATGGGCTGCATTTAAAAAGAATTATGAAAGTGAAATGCTACACGATAATTTGTTGCCGTTCATCAGAAAAGCCACCTGTTAATAATATCCCTGAACTTAAAATAAGAATAGAGTTTGCATGAGCAGACATTTCAAACGAAACATTAAATACACTAATTGATAGTGTACCTAACCGACTACTACAGATGATAACAAATAAAGGAAAATCGATAAATACTGAATGGAAATGTATTGAAATTAACGTTGAGTTTATATTTATTCACAACATAAAAATAACTTTTTTAAATAAATTTTGTTTTTTTAGACTTCTGCAGAAGGAGATCTGTATTCATCGTTTTGTTATTTCCGTTTAAAATCATAATGTACAAATGTATAAAAGATTTGTTAAGATTCTGTATGGTTATAATTAAAAATGTAAAAGTTACTATGAGTTTATCATTATTCACAGCACTGTATGCCTGAAAGCAAGGCAGTATTGATACTGACTCGACAGCATTGTAAATAATCATTCACTTAAGGGCTTTACAGAAGTTTAATATTAAAAGAATATTGAGATAAGGAAGGAAGCTATTATCATCCTTGTTAAACTGAGAGATTATAAATTTTGAGATTATAAAAGAGTCAGATGCACCACAAAGAGACTCTGAGATAAGTATATCAGTGATGATATTCTTGACTCAACTGCGCATTACGCTTTAACTTTTTTTAAATACAGCAAACCAAAATATATTAATTTAAAAGGTGTATATTATACCTTGATAATGCCCAAAATAAAGTAGATTATAATACTTCCAACAAAAACAGTATACCTTATAAAAACAGTATACACCCAACTCTTTTTTTACACGATTTTGAAATAACACGGTTCACCAATATACTTTTTTACACGAATTTTTGGTTCTAGCACGAATCCCAAATTTTTTTTTCTTTATTCTAATTTTGACAGTGTAATCAGAAGTCGGTCGGTTTGTGCCCACACACGTGCTGGTGACTTGGTCTACTTCATGGCTTGTTTACTTTGTATTCCTGGGGTTATGGGGAATATCCGAATGTTATTGTCACTTTTTTCTTTATCTCGTTGTACCTCTTGAACACAGCATTTCGTTATTCAGTACAATATTTTGTGTTAAAGTGTTCAGTTCGTAGGATGTAATAAATAATTTCAATAAATTTGCCTGTTGTGGAAGCATGTAAAAAGTTTACGATTATGGATTGTATTACACATGCTTCTTTTGCCATCAAACAGTTGCGCCAATCAACCTTAAATGCTTGTTAGAAAAAAATTTTGCCAGCATGCGTCAAAAGTGGAAGTTTCGTAGTACAAAAATCAACAGTGTGTTCGGAAATTATAACTCTATCAAATGCAATTGGGGGCGAAAATTTTAACAACATGCAAACGGCTGACATCAAAGAATTGATGCACGAAAGCCCTTCGGATGAGGACGATTTGATCGAATTTATAACAGTTTATGACAATAAAGAAGTCGATAATTCGCGAGGGCTTGAAATTTGCTACAAGTATGGAACAACATTTTCTTACTCATGTTCCTGACATGGAGTATACATTAAAATTTCAACGTAATATTAAGTTTTGTGTAGCTGGATATCAAGAATTATATAAGCAATTTTTTCATCTTGCACGATTTTTTAAAGTTGTGGAACATATCCCCAAATTTACCATATGTCGCATGTATTTTTTTACACGATTTTTTTGGCACGGTTTTCTAAAGAACGTATCTACCGTGTAAAAAAAGAGTTGGATATACCTTAAATTATACGTGTATATGTGGTACATGCAGAGACAACGAATCACATGAAAAACAACAAAGACAAGCCTGAATGTAATGATGTTTTGTTTTCAGTCATATAGGTGAGTGTATAAGAGGTCTACAGCAATTAAAAATAATCAAAATGATTTTAACATTGGGAAGACAAACTTATACTTGAAGATGTTTTTTCTCTTAAATTTTTTTTTCGAAAAATAAAAAAACCTTGTTGCCAACTTTGTTTTCTCACGCTCAACAATTTGGTTTTTATTTCATTAAAATCAGATAATTAGTTTTTCTTTTTACATTAAAATTAAAACCTATAGAGGGTGGTTCACCCACTTGCAATAAGGGTGCATAGAAAGATAGATATGTGAATTTCATCATTTCACGTGAGAAACGTTTTAAAGTTGGTTTGTTGGCGATTGAGACATTCCATGTATGTAAAACTACACAAACACCACTTGTCATGCTCAACTTTGAGGGTGAATTTCACCCCTTAAATCCGTTGAAGAGCAGATAAAAGAAAATACGTGTCTCTTATTTTTTAAGCTCAAGAAAATCGGAGGCGGACACCTCGCATAATTTCCCTGTTGCAGTATCCCAACCTTATCTCCGCATAAATCGCAAGTTTTATTCTCTTCTTTTTGCCAGTACTTGTTCCTCCTTTCTGTATTCCTGCATCTTACTTGAGCTTTTAACTGTTGGTTGTTTAACTGTTCCTTCTTTAGATATTCTGGTTTGTATATAGTCCTTGTATATTTATACCGGGTAATTCACGAGTTACAAAACACCCGTTAGCCTTGAAGATAGAAGAAAATGTTAGAAACAAAAGTTGTAGTGTTTAAGGAGGCATATATGGTGACATAAAAAATTTGTCCGATTGTTGTTGTTTTTAAAGTCTTTTGAAGGTCATTGATGATTTTTAAATAGCCATGCTGAGTAGACTTTTACCTCTGTAATTTTTTGGGTCTTCTGTATTCCCTCTTTTGTGAATTGTTGTTTTAACTACCTTGTTCCATTCTTCGGGGAATCCCTTCCCTTCCCATACTTTTATTAGCAGGTCTTTTAACTTTTTCCTAGTGTTACCCTCGCTATACTAGACCTTATTTGGGATACCATTCCAGCTTGAAGCTTTCTTTTCTTTAATTTTTCAATCTGTTTTTTATTTCCTCTTCTGATAATTGCATCTTGACCTCCTGTTCTGGCATTGTTTCTCTCTTCCGGCCTTCCTGTTTTTTGTTGAATCCTCCTAATCTTTTCTTGAAGCGTCCCTTCTACTTATCTATCTTCATTTTGTTGCTCATTTCTTTCCTTTTTTCTTTCTTTGTTCACGTGGGTCCAAATTTGTTTTTCTGTTTTCGCCTTTTATATTTCTAACTCTTCGTCTTGTCTTTTCTTTTTCTTTTTTTTTTCTTCTGCTGTAGATAAATCTCGTTCGTGTTTTTTCTCTCTTCCATTTCTTGTATCATCTTTATACTTTGCTTTTGTCGCGACTACACTCTTTGTCTCACCCATATTTTTGTTTTATCTTCCTTTCCTTTATTGCCACTTTTACGTTATTCATGGTTTATGTCACCGCTGTTTTTATTTCTTCCCATTCTTCTGTTGCTTCTTTACTCTCTTCAAACATTTTCTTATTAATTGCGTTTCTATATTTATTTCTATCTATCATTCTGTTCTATTCTATTATTTCTATCGTATTCCTATCCCAGCACATTATATTCCTTTACCTTACAAGGAAACTATCCGAGGTATATCGCACCGACTTTTTTCCCTTTAAGATATGTTGTAGTACATCGAAAGATATGAGACACATGTTTCTTTGTACGTGCACATAAGCGAGCTTAAGGAGGGAAATCTGCCCCTAAAGTTCACTGCCAAAAGTTATTTTTTGCTGTTTTTTTCACAACTAGGTACAATTTTTAATAAAACCACTGGGAAATAATTATACATTAGTAGACAATACTATAGACAATAATTTTACGAGTGAGAGTGGCAACCTACATTTTTATTTAAGAAAATTGCAAAGAAAAGTGCAATTTTTCGGAACGTTTTTTGGAAAAATTAGGGGTTTACACTAATTATAATGAAAACTATGCAGTTATAATGAAAATAAGAAATAGCAGTTGATCACTTTCAGCGTTTTTAAGGAAACCACTTTTTTGGGGATAAATTGCCCTTACTTACATTATCTTATTAACCCTTAAAAAAAGATTTATCAATTCTTTAGTCAATTCTGTGTTTTATTTCTGCAATATATTATAAGAGGAATTAAATATTTAACACTGTTCCTAATATTATTAATATAGCTTTCACAATATAACTATGGCAAGATAACGAATAATTGAAAGTTTTTATTTTTTCTACTCAATATCCTTTTTATGATTAATTAATTAAAAAATTTCACGCTAAGCAATCTTGTTGTCGGTAGTACTAACATTGACAAGATTTTATCTGAATTTTAACCTGTGTGCAAATTCCCGCCATATGCAAGTAGTTTGTCATTAATGAATTGATTTCATCTTATTATTGCTTCCTTCTACAAGATGCACTGTTTACAAACATTAACAGAACGACCTCAAGTACTAATACTATTGGTATTCAACAAACCTTAAATGAAATGTTTCTTGGACGGTGGATAGGTAGAGGAAATTCGATAGTTTTCCCACCAAGGTCACTAGATTTAACAGCTTTGGATTTTTACTTGTGGGGTTACATAAAAGATAAAGTTTATGTGGAAGAGCAAACGACACCCGAAATTATGAAGGCCCAAATAATAAATGCTTGCAGGCAAATGACCAGGAAAACTTTAGTCGTCGTCGTCCTTCGAATTTAGGTCGTCCTTTTGAATTTAGAAGATAAGAAACATTTTCTGGACATGCAGTGTAAGAATATTTCAAGCCATTGAAATTGACCTTGAATGACATTTCAAAGTCAACATATTGTAGATCAATGGATTCATCTTGAGCTAAGTTATGTATCTAGTGTAAAAAAAACCTTATTTCCATTTAAAAAAATAAAGGTCACCTTCAAATCTCAGAGGCGCTTCCATCTATAAAAAAACAGTGTGTACCATTGAATGTCCCCCTTCCAATAGAGTATGTTTCGTTTAAACACTTTCTTCGAAAAATGAATATTTTTCGAGATAATCGCGTGTAAAGATTAAAATGAGACGGCCTGTATACGCAGTATTCTTGTAAACAATTTTATTCATATATGTAAAAATATGTAATTTTAAATGCAATTAATATTGCCTTGCGTTTATATGTGTACATTCATAATAAATTTAAATATTTTTCTGCATTATTTTTACTTCATGCTTTGAAAACTACATTTACTGACAACTTATTTACATCAGTATATATGCATGAAGAGTAATTCCCTTTATCATAGAAAAAACATGACATGAAGGGCAGATTCCTACCCATTCCATTCCTATGAGATACTGTGTTATACACTGTTAGATTAGTCATATTTTGTTGTAATAGTTAGATTATCGTACATAATGGTTATCATGTTGCGCAGATGTAAATTTTCAAAAGATAAGTAGGGAAAGCCACCCATTGTGTCACATTATTTTGAAGTGCAGAATCAATTTTCTTTGATGTACTACATGTTTGATAATGTTAGTGGATATTTGTATAAATTTAACACTTTGCCTGTAGTCGTTATCTCTATTGTTAAGATTTTATATGGACAATTTTTTAATGTATAGCTAATATGTAATATATTGAATGTACAGGATATGCCACAAGCCACAATAACAAACAAATTTAACAATAATGAACATTTTGGGAGCTACAGGCAAAGTATTAATTTTAAAACAAGTTAAAGTAACACATATTTCAAGTGGATACGTACTTTCTTTTTGTCCTACTTTTAGTATCTAAGAGCGTGATCCAATCTGTTGGCCGGATAATATCAGGAACTTTCTCTCCATCATGACGTAGGACATCTATTTCCAATTCTAAAATTTTATAATACTTTTCATTTTCTTCATTAGCTTGACGGAACTCTTGTAATTGTTGTTCTGGATTCTTTTCTGCTGATAGTTGTGTTACAGGTACATCTGGTCCATTATTTTGATTGAAACTGCGTTTTTGAATGTTGTAATTAAGGGAACAGTGAAATTCAACATTCGAAAAATTAAATATCGTTATCGTGGGAACATGCTGCACAATATTAAGCCGTGTCCTTCTCATCATGACTATACATTTTCGTAACACTTGATTAAACATGTTGAAATTGTTGTAATGTTATCCTAAGAGGAGGTTAACTACGTTGCATAAATGCAGTTTGTATTAAACACTTTGCCTTACACTAGCCATTTTGGATTAAAAAGGTACAACAATGCAATAGATAATATTTATTCATGACCAGTTCTTAATGGAATCACAAAACAATAGCACTGAAACCTTCACTACTCGTTTTATGCGCTTACAACATTTTATTTCATAAATTTACTAACAGAAACGATGATCACGTAACGCCACGTGCTGATACCAACGTACGTACAACCAAATGGAACTAAATGAAAAATACGTTGTTGCTAGCGCCGCCAATTTTCTAGGTGGAAATAAGTAGGAATACAAATTACAACATTTATGAACATTTATTATACCTTTATTCAAATCTTCATAATTTTATTAAAATGCAGTCGTAAACTTAAGTGCATAAGCTGTAAAGTCCGTGGTTTGTTGAAAGTTTCCTAAATGTGTATTCTTCAGAATAGTATTTATTGTCAATTCGTTATTGTAGACACATAATAAGTCGGTTTTGAAAGGGATTGATTGTATATCAACCTACTGACACACTCATTGAAATCAATAAGTAAATTGTGTGATCATATTGAAAAATGATAGTGATAATTTAACAGTTCCTTCAGATTATTTGGCTTTCCATATACTGTTTAAGTAATTCTTTCAACTTTCAGAACCAAGAACTTGTATACAAATCGTGACATACCCTGCGCTGCATTTAGTTGCGGCTCTATTTTTATCGTATTGACGATAAAAATCATATTAAACATTTAGAATTGTACGAGAAATGTTTGCCAGTAATTAATGTGTGCACCAAACTTGGTAATAACTTCTCTTTACAAAACAATTAGAAAGAAATCATGGCATTATATGACAATCAACATTGGTTGTTATCACACATCAGAGACAGTTTTGTGTCTACGGATGACACAGGTACGTATTTTCATAAATTAGCTTTTAATTGAATTACTTTTCGATTATAACAATGTTATTATTCATAATAAGTACATTAATTATTTCAGTTAAGTAATGGGTACATAATATCTCAGTAAATAGATAAAACATAAAAATATTATTAATGTTCATTTAATACTTGAAAAGAACGCAATACACTTATCAGGATCAACACTTTCATTTCATTTAACACCTTCTTATGAAGGGGTTTGTTAAGATTTGAAGATAAGTTTGTCTTTGTTATATAGGTTATCTTTTTTACAAGAATTGTGTAATAAAAGTTGAAACTCATTAGAACATAATTTATTTAGACAACATTAAACCATCCTTTGCTTTGGAAATAGATTTCAACATTTATTGAAATTAATGAATTATAAGTAATGGTCAAAAGCAAATTATGATTCTTTTATAACATATTGCATGCAGTATCATAAGTGCCCGAATAACATTGTTTTGTAAGAATTACTTGTTCCATATTGTATTATGAGATAAAAAAAATACAAACTGTTTTAAGAAAATAAAAGATATTCCTGAAACTTTTATATGTCACAAGTAATATACATTATCAAATTATACAATTATAACTATACAAACTATACAAATTATCACCGTTAAAGATTGTTTTTGCATTCTGCCTATTCCATACTAATTTATAACTGGGTATAGTTTTCTATATTGTATTTTCATAAATATTATTATTCATTACAATATTTAAGGAATGTGTGAAATAGTGATGCTGGGAGAAGATATCCCCAAGCAGCTGAAGTCAAGTGGAGCTTTACAATATTATCCTGAAGTGGAAGATAGTGATGACGAAGAAGACTTGGATGTTTTATCTGAGTCTTATGATATACAAATGGGTAATTCAAGTCATTAAGCAGGATAGTTTTTGAAAGAAAAATAATCACAGGATAATTTAACCCTTTGAGTCACTATACATGTTTTTTCCTGTACCTATTAAACGTATGATAGTTACATTTGTGACAAAACACAATCACTAGGGTATGCATTGTAAACCGTTGTGCTTAGTGTTATCTCAGTATTTCAAGATGGAATTAAGAACGTTCCATCATGCACATATAAGTGCTAGAGGAGTGGGACTTTTTTTGTCCCGCTATGCCCCATAGAGTTAAAAGAAGTATACTATTTTATAATTGTAATAAAATTATGAAAAATAACCTCTTTTGCAGGCTTCAGACACTTCTTTGGTAAAATCATTTGAGTATGTTTCTAGTAGAATAGTTTATTGAGAAAGTTTCTATATACATATTGTTTGTTTTCTTTTCTGCTATTTTAATTAAAATAAATAGTTTTGCTAGTGCAGTGTATGCACCCAATGTTAACTGTTAATGGTCCTGTGTGAAACTGACCTCAACATGTGCATAATATAGGTAAATAGCAAAAAATAGGTGAAAATGACTAAATACATATGGACCACTTAGAACAAAAAGCAAAATATAATTTCAGTATGAAAGGTTAAATGTATATTTATGATATAAAAAATTACAATTTATATATCTGTCTGCCATTATATTTGTCTGTGATTCATTTTCAAGATATCAATAATATAATATGTATAATTTTACAGTTTAACTTATTAGTGTTGTTAAAAAATATTACATAATTACAAAGATTTATTAATAATAATATTGATACAATTACATTTCAGACATGGAATTTAGTCATCGACAACGCTCAAATACTGCACAAAGACTAGAAAAGATGGATTTGGAGCGAAAAAGAGCTTCTAAAGTGAAACATGTCAAATGGGAATATAATCCCACTTTGATTTCATCTTTAGAACAATTAAAGTTGTTTCAACGTAAGGATTTTCGTAAAAAGGAAAATAATTTGAGTAAACAACATTCCCTTTTGTCAGAACAGTTAGAAAAATGTCCCCATTTACCACAAAATTCTTTCACGGAATATGCTAAATTTGATGGCAATGTATGTATAAAAAACATAGGGGGATTATTTCATTTGAACATACATATTTAATTATTATAATATTTTCCGTTACAGGCACAAGTAGGTGTACCTGTGAGGAAGTATAGGATATTTATGTGCATGTTACCAAAAGAAGGGAGATGTTATCCTCTTCAAGTTCTTGTTGTTACAACAGCAAAAGTGCAAGAATTCATTGGCTTAATTTGTTATAAATATGCAAGTGAACATCCAGATCATCCATTAAAGTATGTACAAATTCTTGTAAATGTTCAGTATATGTTTGTAATTTTAAAAATTCTGTTATGATATGCATTATTTTTAGAGAAGATGTTTCAAAATATGGCTTATACATAACGGAAGATGACGGAGAAGTGGATTGGGATTTCCCATGCTTAGATCCAAGGGAAACTATCTCTAAATTTGAGTTCAACACCTTGGGTCTTGTAGAAATGAAACCTAGTGACAGAGCAAGACACAATACAGTGAGCCATGTAGAAATTAAAGATGAAGAAGATATAGAAGGTAATGAGAAAGAACAAAAGAAGGTTGCTGAAGACTTAGCAAAAATGGAAGGACATACAACAGCAATGGAAGCTCCATTATACCAGTCATATAGGTATTTTATGCAAAATTTGCAACAAACTATTTCACGAATATTAACGCTGTATATGAATTGTAACGCTGTACAATACTACAATAGAAACTCTGATGGTATTAATAAAAGTTTCTTACACTACTGTGAATATTATTAGTCATTATTAGATATTATATCATTATATTCGTAATATTTCATTAAGCAGTACATAATAAAGTATTTCTGATTAGTTTAACTTTTTACAGTCCTAAATGGAACCAATGAACAATGTACCAAACAAACGAGTTTCTACTGTGTTTTGTTCAATTTACATGATTATTTAATCGGTTCTTCCTATTTGATGTTGACATCTAAATCCTGCTATGGAGAGTTATCCGTGAACTTATTGATAATATCGGCATAGTTTGTTCTAATTTACTCGCAAGAAGGGACCCTTCATTATATGTGAAAAGCCAAATTTCAGCGCTTGCATGGGCAGGAGGGAAGGGGGTAATTTTTAGAAATATCATATGGGAATAATTCTGTTTTTATAGTTACATATACATTGAGAAATTAACAAGTATACTTGTAAGTATCTTTTCCTTTAAACTATTTTCGAAACTTGGCATGTATTACAATTATTAACAGTTTCAATTGGTTGTAAAAGAATTCGATTTCGAACAGGTAGCGTTTACTTGGAGCAAACTAAGGCTCTATTTATTATAATTATAAACATAACATTATATAAACATTATATAAATATTATATAAAGTTATAAACATAACATCAGTTATGTTCCCCTTTATATGTCAGAAACTATTGATTTCCAGACTTATGTTGACTAGCAGTAAGTCCTTATTTATTTTACGAAGTGCAACACCTACCCAAAGTTTTGACCATTAACTTAAGAACATCCTTTATACATGGAGTGTCCCGAATATTGTGGTATAACCGGGAAGAAGGTGATTCTTCTCGAAACAATAAATAAAAATTGTAGAATACAATTATCTCACATCAGACTACGTTTTTGAGAAAATTATCTCTCAAAATCTCTCAAATACGCATGTACATGGGTGAGTCTCACTATAGCAAATCTCTCTCTATAAACCCCTATTTCTGTTCGTGCCCATACAATGGTACAACAATATGTTATGCTCGTAATACAAGATCATAATACAAGGTATCAGTCTTACTATCTTACTTACAAACACTTCCTGTGAACCTATGGAAGTTTTAAAATACAGTAGCCGTGATTTCTCAAATACGTTCTATGCATTAGGAGTATATGCTCAAAACATTACCCTAATGTTCACAGTAATTTAGTTCGAATCCCAATGTTGTATACAACAGTTCTGTTTTTAATTTTCTTATTTTAATTTTAAGTTCTTATTTTAATTTCGATACCCTATATCAAAGTATATACGGGTCATTGGAATGAGAAAGGTATATAATGAATCATATAGAAATTCGCTGGACAGTGTGCACGCGTACCCAATAGATTTTCGAAGTTAACTTTCTTGAAAATAAAGCCTCGCATGAAAAAATTTTATTTTAAAATTTGTATGTATTGTGTCGACAGAAATTATCTTGCCGGTTGCCCACGATTTTCAGGACACCCTGCATGTATTTATATCATTTATATCAAGCAGAAATTAGTTTTCAAATCAGTTGCACAGATTAGTAACATATCATTAGGAAAAATTATCTCTCAAGCTGAAAATCTTCATTTCAAGGAATTGGAAATAGATGTGCAGTATATGTTGATATTAAGGATATGTAACGCATGTTGAGAAATACTGTTTGGGGCGATGGGATTGAAACTACTCAGAAATTCCCATCCTTTCACTTTTTTAAAATTATAACTCACTAATCTCCAAAGGCAATTATAACTGTCAGTTTTAGAATCGATTTTGCATAGACAGCTGTGTTGTCGAAAATTTTATCAGTACTAACATTCTCTGCATACCCACCACGTTTTACGAAAACTAAACTTTTTGGATTAACAAACGGTCGATGTTTTACGACCGGAAGTTAGTTTTACTAATTTTAATTTAAAAAAACATGCACTTTTAGAGATAACACATGATATTAAAGTGTGTTTTGGTTTATTTTGTTGTTACAAGTAGGGTGTACATCATTAATAAGGTTCGTGCAAAGACTGAGATTCATCTTGGAATATCAGGAGAAAAAATAGAAATCGATCCTGTAATAACTGGCAAGGGTCCTGGCCGGTTTTGGAATAGACAGCGTGCTGTTAGCTATCATATAGACAATATTGCATCTTGTGAAGTGACTGAGAACAAGGGATCAAAGACGACATTTACACTGGTTTATACACCACGCCTTTCTTCTATCGATAATTCCAATGGTTTGTACATTTCCACCATGAACATAATTTTAACATGAATTTGGTAAATAATTAAAAATCCTTACAGCCTTATTGAGTCATACACACTCCTTTCATCAATCAACATCATTCAAAAATTATGATTTTGAAGCAGATACAATTACAGCAGAAGAGATTGTAAGAAAAATTAACCACATTCTAGAATTACATAGTAGTACCTCAAGAAAAGAATTTTTAGCTCAACGAGAACGTAAGATTGCAAGGAGGAAAAGTTTTCATCTATATAGGTGACAGCTCTCCTGATTTGTCACTTTGAATTAATTACATAATAAGAAGATGCCCCGAAGCATAGAAGTATTGTCTTATTTCCCACATTTACAGTCTGTTGGGCTCAAGTTATTTAATTTTATTAAGTTAAGTTATTGTGAGTCCTGTTGTTCCAATTAATTGGTATTGCAGAATGGCCAGCTGTGAAAAGACAATGAGATTGCGCTATTTTTGTTTTTTCGCATAATTTCTTCCCTATTATTGTTGCGTTCGTATTCAATACAAAAAGTTGTATTTATTCACATCTGGCGATGGAAGTTTTACCAAAACAAAAACTACAGTAGTAATATCTTATGTATTCATCTATTTACAACTTAGTTTTGATCAATTCTGTGTTACAAAAAAAATTCACTCAGTTTTGAGCACCATATTAAAGAAAATATAAAGAATGCATCTAAGAAATGTAAATTAAGGTTCAGATAAAGAATTGTCAATAAAAATTATTAACATTTATTCATTGTGATATTACAATATTGTGAACATGCTTATTCAAATATATCTAACACAATATAAAAAGGCCAGAACAATCATAAGGTTATTTATTAGAACATTTATGATATTACAGTATTGTACATATATCCAATCAAACATATCTGGTGCAGAATTCTCCTTACCATTTCATAAATTTTTAAATTAAAGTTGTTCATTATTCTTTGATATTTCTATTGCAATTTTTGTAAACTTATGTAACTTTTTTTGAATTTTTATTGAAAATCTACTGTTTAGTTTTCGATTTAACTGATTTAAAATAATCATTTTTACAGTGATTTGTAATAATTTTTTAAAGTCTTTACACATTTTATGATAATCGGGATGCGCTGACAGAAACAACTGATTTAAGTTGGACAGAATCGTCATATCAAATTCTTGTCCACTATTTTTTATATTTACGACTTGTTTTGATAATATACGTTTTTGATTTCTTCGATCTTTAAGCATTTGGTGCCAGGCACATCTTTCTCGTTTTACATTGTCTATGTATTTGTGAATACTGAAAGATTGGTCAACATTACCACATATGTACTCTACTGGACTTATTATTTCATTTGCATTTTCATTTAACTCCTGCTCGTTCCTTTCTGCAAAAAAATCTTTTGTCAACACAATGTGCTTGGTCATAGCTTGTAAATATAATATAAAAATACAATAATACATATAATAAAGTATGAATAAATATAACCTATATCCTGTTGAAATGCTAAAACTCGAGATTGAAATACAGCAGACCTCCGTTTGTGGCGAATTGCCTCAAAGTTGGACTCATTCCGTACATTTGACGAATCAGGTATATCAGATCTAATCATTTTTCGTATTCAGTACTGCCTTTTTTCTAATGCACATTTGCATATACAACGCCCCAGGGGGGCCAAGCTCCTAACGTAGCTGCCGTGGCCACGTATATAGTTCTAACCTGCAAACCTACGGGGCGCTGCCGGCAACATTTTTGGCGCGCATTTCCATGGCAACTTACTAAACAAGCTATTCACGGCAGATCTAAACCGCCATATTACTGTTTCGTGTATAAGGGGCTACTTGCCGCTGCTTGCATTAAGTAGTGATCTTTGCTAACATCTGTGATTTTCATTGCAATTTAAAAATATTATATTTGGTGTTATTTTTGTAGTATAGAGAATACTTCCGCTTTTCTCTTCTGCTTTTTTAAAACTTAGAATTAGATAAATTATATTGTGAGCTATTCTGCATACGTATGGTGTATGTAACAGTTTATTTTGTCACGAAAGTATCACTTATTAAAAAGCCTACATAAATATATTACAAAAATGTGTATACAAGTGTCTGAAAATAAATAAAATATTTGTACCAATTCTTGTTGTGAATGATTTTACTGTATAAATGTATATAAAATAATTAAAGTAAAAGAGAATTGCATGGGTTACATATACAGTGTACTACTACATCGAGAGCCTGTCACACGTATATACACACATGCAAATAGTTCTAACCTGCATTCATACGTGGCGCTGTAAGCAGTCCACGTTTTGAGGTGAGAGCTTGGCTACCCTGCTCCTAACGTAGCTGCCGTGGCCACGTATATAGTTCTAACCCGCAAACCTACGGGGCGCTGCCGGCAACATTTTTGGCGCGCATTTCCATGGCAACTTACTAAACAAGCTATTTACGGCAGATCTAAACCGCCATATTACTGTTTCGTGTATAAGGGGCTACTTGCCGCTGCTTGCATTAAGTAGTGATCTTTTCTAACATCTGTGATTTTCATTGCAATTTAAAAATATTATACTTGGTGTTATTTTTGTAGTATAGAGAATACTTCCGCTTTTCTCTTCTGCTTTTTTAAAACTTAGAATTAGATAAATTATATTGTGAGCTATTCTGCATACGTATGGTGTATGTAGCAGTTTATTTTGTCACGAAAGTATCACTTATTAAAAAGCCTACATAAATATACTACAAAAATGTGTATACAAGTGTCTGAAAATAAATAAAATATTTGTACCAATTCTTGTTGTGAATGATTTTACTGTATAAATGTATATAAAATAATTAAAGTAAAAGAGAATTGCATGGGTTACATATACAGTGTACTACTACATCGAGAGCCTGTCACACGTATATACACACATGCAAATAGTTCTAACCTGCATTCATACGTGGCGCTGTAAGCAGTCCACGTTTTGAGGTGAGAGCTTGGCTACCCTGCTCCTAACGTAGCTGCCGTGGCCACGTATATAGTTCTAACCCGCAAACCTACGGGGCGCTGCCGGCAACATTTTTGGCGCGCATTTCCATGGCAACTTACTAAACAAGCTATTTACGGCAGATCTAAACCGCCATATTACTGTTTCGTGTATAAGGGGCTACTTGCCGCTGCTTGCATTAAGTAGTGATCTTTTCTAACATCTGTGATTTTCATTGCAATTTAAAAATATTATACTTGGTGTTATTTTTGTAGTATAGAGAATACTTCCGCTTTTCTCTTCTGCTTTTTTAAAACTTAGAATTAGATAAATTATATTGTGAGCTATTCTGCATACGTATGGTGTATGTAGCAGTTTATTTTGTCACGAAAGTATCACTTATTAAAAAGCCTACATAAATATACTACAAAAATGTGTATACAAGTGTCTGAAAATAAATAAAATATTTGTACCAATTCTTGTTGTGAATGATTTTACTGTATAAATGTATATAAAATAATTAAAATAAAAGTGAATTGCATGGGTTACATATACAGTGTACTACTACATCGAGAGCCTGTCACAGGTATATACACACATGCAAATAGTTCTAACCCGCATTCATACGTGGCGCTGTAAGCAGTCCACGTTTTGAGGTGAGAGCTTGGCTACCCTGGGCCAAGCTCCTAACGTAGCTGCCGTGGCCACGTATATAGTTCTAACCCGCAATCCTACGGGGCGCTGCCGGCAACATTTTTGTGGCGGACACACATATAAACGACACCAAAGAGCGATACCAAAGAGCGACCACCCGTTAGACGCCTTAAGGCGTACCTAGGTCGCAGTACAAATGGAAACGCGGAACAGCTATCGCCACGCCGCGTAGCGGATGAGAATTAGATTAGTATTAGCATCTCTTCAGAGTTCCTACTAGCTTTCAAAGTTATTGTCTGCATTATTCCGTTAAATAAAGTTTACAATTGTTGTTAAATGTTTACGTGTCATTCTACTTGACCACTATAAGTCTCCAATCTATAATACACATTATTTGTGGTGACATAACGCGTCAGTCACATTTTTGGCGCGCATTTCCATGGCAACTTACTAAACAAGCTATTCACGGCAGATCTAAACCGTTTTATTTTTTTTTTTTTTTTTTTTTATATATAATAATTGAGTGAGGGAGGCGGGATGCGCTCAAAAGCATAAGAGTGGAGGGGTACTCTTAGAGAAGGGCACGCTCCCTCGGGGGGAAGTTCCTGTGAGCAGGGGCCCACATACCAACCAATGGGAGTAGGAGTGGAGTAACCAATAGAGGTAAAATATACTTACAGTAAATTGAGTTAAACTGAGGAAAATTTACAAAAAACCTCAGGGATTGATTAAGAGGACAGGGAGTTAGGGGGAAGGGATAGGAAATCCATGAAAAGTAAATTGTCTAGGCATACATGTGTTTTTCTGAAAGGAAAACAATGCAGCCAGACATAAAAGCTCAACGATTGAGCGGAAATAATACTTTAGGATTATATGGTAAATAATCTTTAGTATAATTTCCAGTGACACGGACCAAAGGATTAGAATGAGCAGAAACATCATAATTTTTTAGCATTTTTAAAATAAATGAATTTAATAGAGAAACACGAGCTTCTTTATGGAGTGCGAGAGTCGAAAATCCAATAGGCTTGTTTAGGATTATCTTGAGAATTTTGGATTGAACGGATTGAATTTTCTTGCGTTGGTGGCGCGGGAGAATATTCCACCACAGTATTACACCATAGGTGAGTATGGGTCGTAGGCAAATAACGTAAGTTAAAATGCGTAGGCGGAGCGGTAAATATGATTTTGGTCCGATAAATTTAATCATGGCGAAAGCAGCAGATAAGGTTTTGGACATACGGTCCGAAGCAGCATGGGACCAATTATGACGATGGTCCAAAATGACTCCCAGGTATTTGACTCGAAACGACCACTCAATGACCTGAGTACCAATGAATATCTTGTGCGAATTTAGAAATTGTGTAAGATGCGAACGACTGAAGAAGATAGCTTCGGGTTTGGAGGCATTAACTTGGAGCTTCCAGTTAGAAAAATATTGAAGTACTATGTTCAGGTATTTTTGAATCCTATCGATGAGACGAAGTCTGTTCTTCCGGGTAGAAGAGGAAAATAAGGCTGTGTCATCCGCGTAGAGGGCACATTCGCATGACAAGTAACTGGGAATATCATTAATGTACAGTATGAAAAGGTATGGACCGAGAACGGAACCTTGAGGTACTCCGGTAAGAATGTTATAAATGATAGATTTATGTGAATTATAAAGTACATAACAAGTACGTTCTTCGAGATAAGATTTCAGAAGTCTTAATATGGAGTGAGGTAGACCCATAGAATTTAATTTATAGAGAAGTGCGTTATGCCAGACAGTGTCAAACGCCTTGGATAGGTCAAGAAGGATCATAGCTGTGTCACGTCGGGTGTTAAAGCCATGAGTGATGTGCTGAGTAATACGGGCAACCTGGTGTATGGTTGAATGTCTAGCTCGAAATCCAAATTGTTGATTGATAATAATGTTTTTGTTCTGAACATGGGCTTCAATGTTATGAAGGATAACTTTCTCAAAAATTTTTCCAATAATAGGAAGGAGGCTGATTGGTCTAAAACTGGAAGGGTCAGTTGGTGGTTTACCAGGTTTAGGTATAGGAACAACTTTTGCCACCTTCCAGGGAGAAGGGAAGTGACAATAGTTGAACGAATTTTTGAAGTAATAATATATTTGACAGAAAATTTTGTGTGAAGCATTGGTTAGCATCGGAACTGAAATGTGGTCGGGACCGGGGGCCTTACGTGATTTCATTTTACAAACAAATTCATAGATTCTAGAAGGAGAAAAAAGGGAAAAAGGAAAGTTGTCCTCATAGGGGTTCCATTTAAAGTTGTCGTAGAAATGTTGAACTGAGTGAGATTGGGAAGACGGAAGGTTAAGGGCATGTTTGTGAACAAGAGCGAAGGTATTAGCAAGTGCATCACCTTTTTCAAATGAGGAGTACAATTTAGCTCCGTTGACCTAAAAAAACGGAGAAGGAAGATTTCTATTAGAACGCGAATACGATCTATAAGTTTTCCAGAAGGTAGGATCTGGTTTTGTGAAAGATTTAAGCATGGAAAGCCAAGAGTCTTGGCGGAGAAGAGAAATTCTTCTGCTAATAGAGCGAGAGAATATTCTAATCATGGTAGAGAAATAGTCAGAACCAGTGCGTTGGTACATTTTACGTAACTTCCTTCTGGTTTTAACGAGGGAAATGAGGATTACATCATTTGCAAAGGCATGTTGCCGAGCACGTTGAGCTGAGTTAACCATTTTGGAGGCTGATGAAGAAGCACAAGAATGTAAAAAATTATTAAATTCAATTATGGAATCATCAATCTCATGTTTGGAATTGAATTTAGAAATAATTTTCCAGTTAAAAGTTAATGAGTGATAACGCTCCCAATCAGTGGAGGTATTGTATAGTGAAGAAAAAGAGAAATTGGAGTTAGAGGAAACTTTGAGAGAGACAGGACGATGTGAAGTTCCAAAATAATCCAATGTAACACATGTAAATTCAAACGGAATGTCTGTGATAAAGAAATCAATAATCGAAGGAGCACAACGAGGTTGATAATGAGTGGGCGTCTCGGGTGAAATAATCCGGAAGTTAGAACGAATCATAGAGTCGTATAGGACTGTCCCTGCTTTATTGGCCATATTGTTATGCCAAAAACGATGTTTGGCGTTCCAGTCACCGCCGATCAAAAAGGGAGTACCGTGGTGTAATATAATATCAAGGTCACTTCTAGATAAAGTTAGTCCAGGAACGAGATATATGACTCCGACCGAGATTTTAGGTTGATCAAGTTGAATCACAAGGAGTTCTAGGTCCGTTTGAGTCCGTGTCACTGTGAAATTGAGGAAATTATTAATAATGATTGCGACACCACCGCGACGGATTTGGCGATCTTTGCGAACCACGGTATAACCGGGGATCGTAAAGGTGGTATTGGGAGAGAGCCATGTTTCGGTTACCAACATGTGGTCGCATGCCGTAGTGTGCAATCGATTAATAATTTCATTACGCTTGGGAACAATAGAGCCAGCGTTCCAGGTAATAATATGTGGAAAGGATGTTATTATTTAAGTTGAGAGACAACCTGCCAGTAGGCATGAAATTTCTCAAGGTTAGTGTTACAAGCTTTAAGTTTGTTTATTAAAGTAATGACAGTAGTGTAGATCAAGTTTAGATCGCATAAGGAGTTAAGTTCGTTAAAAGCTTCATTAATTTTAGTTAGATTATCAAGGTCAGAAGGCAGCCCGGAAGGAGCAGCCAGGGGAGGGTGTGCCTTAAAGGCATCTGCATACGTACGAAGACGTAGTGTAGAGGAATTAGGTTTAGGAACTGTTGAATTCACAGGTGGTGGAGGCATATTGCCTGCGGAAGAAGAAATGGGAAAATCATGATTGAAAGGAAAGATTTTATTATTAAGTAAAGGCGGGGGGGACCTTTTCTCTAAGTATTTAGCCAAGGAAGGGCATTTACTGTAATTAGTGGTGTGATCACCCTTGCAGTTGATACAGGAGGAAGTGGCGTCATATGGTTTAGTGCAGACGGAGGACATATGAGGACCCGCGCATTTAACGCAGCGGGGGGGGGGGTAAATTGCAATTGTTAACGGAGTGTCTGTATGCTTGACAGCGGAAACATTGAGTGTAAGATCTTTTGGAAAAGAATCTTTCCCAGTATACTCGGGTATTGAACAAGAATCCAACTTTGTTGACTTGAGCTATAGTGGTCAATATGGGAAAATTGATTTTGTAGATCGCAAAGTGAGATTTCGAGTTTTTTGGAGAAATGTTTAAACAGGACACAGGGGATAAACCTTGTAACTTTAACTCCGCAATGAGCTGATCAATTGGGATAAGGGGGAGGCCCTTAAGGACCATGACAAGAGCCCTCTCGTCGGTAGAGCTAAACGTGAAAAAGGGAATTTGGGATTCCTTCAGCGAGTCTTTGAACTGATTATGGTGTTCCATGGATTTGAATTGGAGACGGATACGTTTACTGAGAAATTTAGCGGTATAAGATAAGGGACCAAAGTCTGCGTTCATTTTCTTGTTAAATGCAGGAATATTCATGTCGAAGCCCGAAATGTACAGTGGAGGAGGACAAGCTTTGCGATGGTTTTCACCAACTCCATCCTGAGAGGGAGGGGGAGGAGGAACAACAGGAGGGGAGCGAGATCGCTCCGGAATAATTGGAGCGTCGTCATGAAATGACGAAAGGACTTGAAATCTGTTTCTGGTGGGAATACTGGCAGAAACAGAAAGAGGGGCAGGGGGGATTGCACCTCAGAAGGAAAAGTTGATTTGGAGCGTCTCCTGGATTTTTTGGATTTAGGCGGCGAAGCAGAAGTAACAACAGAGGGATTTGTTAGATTAATGGAAGAATGAATGACTTCAGAAGGATTAAATAAAGGAGGTGGATGAAAAACCCGAGGTAAATCTTCGGAACTAGAAGACATAATATTTGGAGGAAGGGCATCAGGTGCCAGAGGACGCGAAACAGCAACAAAGACCGGGTCAGCAAGGCGAGGCTGATGAAATAGCGGGATTTACATTCGAGGATTTGAAAGTGACCGAGTTATTTACTTTCGGATTTGAGAATACATTGGCGGGCAAAACATTGCCGGCAACGGATTTAACGCGTTTCGGCGGTAGTGTACGCTTCTTAGACATGAATTTCTTACCCGTCGGGGATAACTCCGAACAGGAAAGAAACTACGAAAAAACGTACAATGTGTAAAGAACTATCAACAAGAGTAAATGGGAAATTAAAGATATAGGGTTAGGCAAAATTATCCTAAACTAGAAATTAGTTGATAAATTAATATGATATAAAATGATAGTAGAATTAGAGAATTAACACAACAATAATGATGTATGGTAGAAGTAATCACTAAATGATTGGATAGTCAAAAGAAATAATTTGTTGAAGGAAAGAATTATTAGACAAAATGGTTAATAGGTGAAAAGAGCAGAATAGAACAAAAGTGGAAAAAGAAAGAAGGGCGATAGTCGTCCTTTCGGAGAAAGTACGTGAAAATACAGAGAGATTCAAATGATAACCGAAAAGACGACCTGGCCACAAGGACAAGCATATGATGATTGAAACAGAAAGAGAGAAATGTTAATAGAAGTGATAAGAAATGTTTGTTGTTGAAGTTCAAAGAAAATAGGTTGAACTAAGATAATGTGCAAAAATAAAGTATGCAAAATGGTGAAACGGAATATAAGAGTAGTTACCTTCCGAGGACAAAGTCCAACGGAAGGAAGTAACTTACGTAGAATGCAGGATAACGTGTGGAGAAATACTTAAAGGAAGAAAAGAAGTTAAGTAAAAGAGTACAGACTGAACACTTAGAGGTAGAACGTTGAAGACAGGGCTTTTGAGCGCAGGGACAAAAGAAGTTGAAGCACAATTGATACTGTATTCAGGAAGCAGGTCTACTCGCGACCACAGCTCACGACTGACTGGACTCTAGCACTGGGCAGATCTAAATCGTTTTACATCTGCACACAGGCTTTTATATAACACTAGACTGCTAAGATGCTACAGTTTGTGCTGGGCAGAGTTGAAGCCTTTTGAAGCCACCAGTTGCAGGTGGTGGGGGTAGCCGCCATATGCAGACTGACCTCATGTATACGCACAGACTTCTATATAACACTAGACTGCTAAGATGCTATAGTTTGTGCTGGGCAGAGTTGAAGCCTTTTGAAGCCACCAGTTTCAGGTGGTGGGGGTAGCCGCCATATGCACACTGACCTCATGTATACGTTTCGTAAGCAAGTAGTAGTGAGGCAAAACGTCGAGCAGTGTCTTGAATACGGTTTCATACAGTTTATCGGAATTAATCGTGCTGATTTTACGATTTAAAAAAGTAGAGTGAGTGTGTTTGTTAGTTCAACGTGTATCTTCCGTTATGTGGTGAATTTTATAGAAAAATGCCCGTAACTTGCGCGATTGCATCCTGTAAAATGACGCATCAGAAAGGAAGTGGCATCCAATATTTTTAGTAAGTTCTTTATACTTAAATGTACATGAAATTGTATTAAAAGTATTTAAATACTATTTTTTCTAGTGAACGAAACAAATTTATAAACCCCTATTAGATTTTCTTACCTTAATGTATATACATAACTTATGATTGATGATATACACATATTTTTGGAGTAACATTTCTAATTCTTTGAAAAATCAGATATTTTATATGATTCACATTGAACTCTTTATTTTAGTTACCCTTTAAAAGATGTCGGGAGGTGTAAAAAATCGACTGCTGTTGTCGAAAGGAAAAATTGGACTCCTAAACATAGCGTCATTTGCAAGAAACATTTTACTGCAGATGATTAATTGGACAGGCCAAATACATACATCAAAAGATTAAAACCTGATACTGTACCTTCACTTTTATTACCAACAGCTGCACATGTTATTCCAATTAATAATGAACATGCAAGTCATTATAAACATGATGTGCACATAGTTCAACAGAACATTTTCAAAAGTCCAACACACGCAATGAAGTACTTATAAAAGAAGAACTGCAAGGTAAGTTATTGGATGCTAAATCAGTTTAATTTCATATAAGATTTATTTACATATTTCATTCACATAAGATTCACATAAGATTAAAATGACCATTTATAGATGTTTTCTTTGACAAAATAATATTTGGAGGTACCAGTACCAGAAGGGATCATATTCCAAAATTAGCTGGAGTGCAAAAGATTAATATGTTTAATAACACTTTTCACAGATGATATCAAAACTGAATTGGGAGAAATTTTTTTTACTGCAGAAAAAAAAATTAAACTGGAGGTGACTCTAAGGAAGAAAAAATTAAAGAAGAAAATCAAGATGTTGCAGCAAACAGTACGACGTCAAAGAAAAAAATAGAAACCATAAATGAATTGACACAAGAATTAAAAAACCAATGTTTGATTGAGAAAGATGTTATGTCATTATTAGCACATGAGTTTGATGGCTAAAGTTTTGTTAAATGTCAAACAACACATTTTGCGTTTGATGGAATGATATTTCGACCACAACAGTGTGTCGATTATATCGAAAGACCATATAAATTAAAATTAATTGTTTCTGT
Source organism: Hedychridium roseum (assembly GCA_963989215.1). Classification (NCBI taxonomy): domain Eukaryota; kingdom Metazoa; phylum Arthropoda; class Insecta; order Hymenoptera; family Chrysididae; genus Hedychridium; species Hedychridium roseum. The sequence goes on along the minus strand of OZ022310.1, from coordinate 2,617,758 downwards.
AGAGCATAAGTTTTTAACCATAAGATTCTTTTCATTTGGAAAATTTTATACCAATGAAGTATTGTTACCATTGCGTCGTAGGCATAAGCTGTCAAAAATTATACTATTTTCATCAGAATAATAAAATGTTAAATATAAAAATACATTTTGGAAGTATTAATTTATTTCTCGTGGTTTTATAAATTCCTCATTCTTGTCTGAATTATGCATAGCATATAATTTACAACTATTATTTATGTAATTATATTATTGTTATCATATATAAGTATTATATCATATAATTATTGTGCATGTGATTATTTCTGTGAATGTCGGTATGGAAATCTCTCTTCCTTTACCCATGAATACTATAGTGCGTGCTATTTTAGAAAAGTCAGTCTGCAAATGGCCGCTATCCCCTCCACTTTCGGATTTTGGCTTCAAGTCAGCTTCAGGATCTTAGCAGTCTAGTGTTATATAGAAGTCTGTGGTTCAATTAAACATTTTGGTATTCTGTCGGTAATCAGTAGACTGATTATCACCGTTCTCAATTTACATCCGTGTAGAACATCGGTAACGAATCTGCAATCGCTAGACTGATTATCACCATTCTCAATTTGCATCGGTGTAAGACGTCGGTAACCAATCTGTAATCGCTAGACTGATTCTCCCCGTCCACAGACCAGGTACAGGGATAGACTACTCATGCAATGCATTTTCGTGTCACCTTGTAGGGGACACTAGTTCCCACACCAATGTGCACTAGCCATGAGGCTAGGGATAATTCCCTAGGCATGGTTAGGGCAGCAACACAAAGACTCCTGCGCGAAGCGTAGACAGTCTGAATAAAGACAACATTCAAGAAGCACGTGCGATATAATTCCTCTAGTCCCTGCGATACCTACAACCTCATTGTGGGGCCAGGCCTCTGCATCTCGTAATTTGTCGGTGGGCCCCTTACTGACTAGAACCGCTAGGGGCGCTGGGGGTCATTCCAACCGGTTATATATATAGTTAATAATACTTTATAAATGTGTAGCGAACTGTAGGAAATGACATAGCGCGTCATCTAGACTGATTAGGCGGTTAATTAGGTGATTAACAATTTTAAAAGGATTGCGAGAGAGTCTCGAGAAGGAAGACGAGAGGTGAAGCACGAAGGACTGTGTCTTGTCGGTGGTGATAGAGGCTATTTGCTTTTTTTTTTCTTTAAAAACTTAGAAAACTGCCTTTATGCGCTTTCTTTTCTTTTGTTTTGTAAAAGGGCATAGTTTTTTTTTTGGAGAACCTAATTAAAGTGAATTTTGAAGTAAACTAAGTGCGGTTAAATACTATTCCCGTGCCACAAAAATTCTCCTAAGGACCAGAATTGGATTACGGTGACTGAGTGTAGTTAAATTGCTACAAATGCACCGTTTTCTTTAAACAATATGATACATCAGCGTAGTTTCTTATAAACTTGTTTTACATATAATATGACTTCCGGTATAACGGCAAGGTGAAAGGACGTGTAGAAGTGAGCGTGAGAGAAAGTTAAGGAGAATAAGGTGAAGGAAGAAGTTAAGGGTGGAAAGTAAGGGTGAGAAGAAAGGTGGTGAGGTGGCGAAGTAGGAGTGGTAAAGGCAGAGGAAAGGAAGGTGTAATAAAACGCGGAAAGGAAACGAAACGAGAACAGAAATTTTGGAGGTTAGTAGAAAAGGAGGGAAAGAGAGCAAGCAAGCAGGATAGGTGGACAGAAGAGACACCTAGAGGGGAGATAAGAAGCCACAGCAGGAGGACAGAGGAGGCTGATAAAGTAGAGCAAAATGGAAGGGTTCGAGAAGAACAGAGGAGAGGAGGGGGACGGAAGAGGAATGGAAAATGAGAAGGCAGAAGAGAAAAAGATGAGAGGAAGGCCAGAAAAGGTAGATAGCTGGATAAGAGAAAGAAGCGGGAGCTTAGGAAAGATAGAGGATTTCATGGAAGGAGGGAAAAAAAGAGACAGAGAAGAGGAAGAAGAAGAAAAGGGGAAGAAGGAGAGAGAGCTGAGATAATATTCAGAAAGAGCAGAATAATAGAAAGGACGCCAATAAAGGAAGGAAGTAGCGGAAAGGGAGATGTGGAGAAGATGATAGAGGCAATGAAAAGAGAAATAAAGGAACTGATAGTAGAGGTAGGAAAAGAGAGCAGTAAGACGCTCAGGGAAGAGATAGGGAAAATCAGGAGAGAAATGGAAGAAAGAGAAGAAAGATGGAGAAAAGAAAAGGAGGAATGGAAAGAGAGGCTAGATAAAATGGAAAAGAAGGCAGAGAAGATAGAGAAAATAGAAGAGATAGAAGTAAGAGTGACGGAGGTGGAAAAGAGAATAGAAAACGTAAAAGGAGAGAGAGAGCAAGGAGCGGGAGAAGGAAAGATACAAGAAATAAAGGAGATGATGGAAAGGATGGAATGGAAAGAAGAATTACAAGATAGAGAGAATAGGAGAAAAAATATAATCATCAGGAATTGGGAAGGGAAACAAAAAATGACGGAAAAGGAAATGGAAGAATGGCTAGAAAAGAAAGTAAAAGAAAAAGTGAAGGTGGAAAAGGTGAGGGGGATAAGAAAAGATATGATGTGGGTAAGATTAGGAGGTATAGAGGATAAAAGAAAGGTAATGATAGGGAAAAGAAACATAAGAGAAGGAAAGGAAGGAATATTGGATGACCTAACGCAAAAAGAGAGAAGGATGAGATGGAAGATAAAACAAATAGCATGGGAACATAGGAAGGAAGGGAAAAAAGTAGAAGTGAAATACGGGAGGATATGCATAGAAGGAAGATGGTGGAAGTGGGATGAAAAAGAGGAGAAGTTAAAAAACTAGAGAGGGAAGGAATAGAGAGGAGGAAGGAAAGGGAAAACGAGAACAAGATAAGCAAAGAGGGAGAGGTGGAGGAAAGGGAAAGAAAGAGAGGAAGAGGGAAGCCAAAGAGTAAGAGGAGAAAGGGAGAGGGGTACAAAATAGGTTTCTGGAATGTGGCAGGGATAAAAGGTAAAGGAGAAGGCTTCTGGGAAGACATCAAGGAATGGGACGTAATAGTGATGATGGAGACGTGGATGGAAGAAAAGAAAAAGGAGGAAATAGAGAGGAAGCTACCAAAGGGGTATGTTTGGATCAGGCAAGGAGCGAAAAAAATAAATAAGAAAGGACGAGCAATAGGAGGGATGTTGATGGGCGCAAGAAAGGAAATAGCAACAGGAGAATGGAATAAAGCAGATGAAGAGGAAGAGGGAATAATAAAAGGGATGATAAGGATGGGAAAGGAAGTATGGAAAGTAATAGGAGTCTACATAAACAAGGATATAGAAAAAAAAATGGAACACCTAAGAGAGTGGATGGAGGAAAAGGAGGGAGAGAGAAGTAAGAGTATAATAGGAGGGGACTTCAACGCAAGGATGGGGGAAGATGAAGAGGAAGAGGGGAGAGAGTGGGAAACAGGAGAAGGGAAAGGGAGAAGGTCAAAGGATAAGAAAATGAACGAGCAAGGGAAGAAGCTAAGAAATAGAATAGGAGAGCTAGGATGGGAGGTGTTAAATGGAAGAATAAAGGGAGATGAACAAGGAGAATTTACATATACAGGAGGAAGAGGAAATACGGTAATCGATTATGTGATGGTGGGGGGAGAGACGCTGGAAGATATAGAAGAAATGGTAGTGGGCGAGCAGGTAGAGTCGGACCACCACCCACTGGTAGTGAGCATAAAAGGAGAAAGGAGAGAAGAAACGGAGAAAAAAGAAAAGAAGGTAAAAGGAGGGAGAAAACAGGAATGGAATAGAGAAAGGATAGAGAAACATAAAGAAAGAACAATGGAAGAAGTGGAAGGGGAAAAAGTAGAGGACATATGGAGGGAATTAAAGAAGAGGGTAGAGGAAGGAATGAAGGAAGAGGAAGAAGGAGGAAACGAAAAGAAGGTTAGGAGGAAAAAGGGATGGTGGGACCAAGATTGCAAAGAAATGAGAGCAGAAGTGAAAAAGGGATTAAGGGAATGGAGAAGAGGGCAAGGAAAGGAGGAAGAGTACAGAAGGAGAAAAAAAAAGTACAAAGAGATGTGTGAAAGAAAGAAGGAGGAGGAACGAGAAAATTTTATGAGAGAGGTAGGGAAAGCAAGGACAGACAGAGAGGTATGGGAGATTTTGAAAAAAGGAAAAAAGAGAAAAGGTGGTATTTGTAAAGAGATAAAGATAGAGGAATGGAGCGAATATTTCAAGGAAACTCTAGGAGGAATGGAAGAGAGGATAATAACAGGAGGAAAAAGAATAAAAGGAAAAAAATGGGAAGGAGAAAAGGAATTAGAAAGGAGCGAATTCGAAGAAGCAGTGAAGAAGCTGAAAACAGGAAAGGCAACAGGGGTAGATGGAATACAAGGTGAAAGTTGGAAATATGCAGGGGAGGGGGTAAAAGAAGGAATGTGGAAAATATGCAAGAAGATATGGGATGGGGAAGGCTGGCCAGAAGAATGGAAGGAGGAAATAATAGTGCCAATAAAGAAAAAAGGAGAGGGAAAAGACGTGAAGGACTACAGAGGTGTAACAGTAATGTCGGCAATGTATAAGATATATGCAGCGATACTGGCGGAACGATTGCAGAAGGAAATAGAGCAAAAAGGGATACTACCGGAAGGGCAGACGGGGTTCAGGAAGGGAAGGGGAACAATAGACAACATATATGTATTAAATTGTGTGGTGGGAAGGAGGATAGAAAAGGAGAAGGGGAAAGTTATAGCTTTGTTTGTAGATTTTAAGGCAGCATTCGATAGCGTGAATAGGACGGTGTTATGGAAGGAGATGGGGGAAAAAGGCATAAATGGGGGGTTAATAGAAAGAATAAGGGAAATATATGGAGAAACGGTAAATAGAGTAAGGGTGGGAGATAGCCTTGGTGAAAAATTCTGGACTGGAAGAGGTGTGAGACAAGGGTGCCCGTTAAGCCCAATGCTGTTCAATTGCCTGATAGCTGATATAGAGGAAAAGATAGCGAAGGCAGGAGGAGGGGTAAGAATAGAAGGGGTGGGAAAAATACATACTTTAGCTTATGCAGACGACATAGTCCGAATTGCAGAGGAGGAGGATAGCATGAAGGCTATGTTAAGGGTTTTAAAGGAATACGTAAAGGAGAAAGGTCTGGAAGTGAACATAGGGAAGACGAAGGTAATGAGATTTAGGAGGGGAGGAGGAAAGGACAGAAAGATAGAATGAAGATGGGGTAGGGAAAAAATAGAAGAAGTAAAAGAATTTAGATACTTAGGATATGTGCTGCAAAGAAATGGGAGGCAAGAAGGGCATATAGAGGACAGAGTGAAAAAGACGGGAAGAGTGATGCGACAGGTATGGGGACTAGGCAAAAGGATGTTCGGAAAAGATTGGAAGAGAAGGGTGTGGCTGTTCGACACGCTAATTTGGACAGTCATGAGTTACGGGGTGGAAATATGGGGATGGAGGGAACGTAAAAAAATGGAAACAATGGAGGAAAGGTACTTGAGGTGGACAATGGGAGTTGACTGGGTAACACCAGGATACATGATAAGAGAAGAGTTAAAAAGGGATAAGCTAAAAATTAGAGCAGGAAGAAGGGCATGGGGATACGAAGAAAGGTTGAGAAGAGGAGGAGGTAGCGAATGGGCTAGGAAGTGTTGGGAGTTGGTGGTGAGGAGGAGTAGAAAAGGAGGAGGGAAGAGCAAAGGATGGGAAGAGGAAAGGGAAGCGTTCATAAAAGAATCGGGGATGGAGGTAGGAGAAATAGAGGAAAAGAGGGAAAAAGGAGAAATAGATTATGGAGAAATAGAAACGAGGGAAAAAGGGAAGCAGAGAAGGGAAAGAAGAGAAAGAATAAGGGAGTCGAGATACAATAAATGGTATAAAGAGGTAACAACAGAGGGGATACCGGGTTATCTAGAGAGAGGGTGGAAGGAAGAAAAATGGAGAAGGATAATTAGGTTTAGGCTGGGGAATGAAATGGGGGAAGGGAGGTACTGGGAAAAGGAAGAAAAGAGGAAATGTAGGATATGTGGTTGGGAGGAAGAGGGGTGGGAGCACGTGCTAGAGGGATGTGGAAGAGGAATGGAAAAGGGGGAAAAGAGGGAAGAGGAGGGTATAGGGGAGAAAATGAGAAGGATTCTGGACGATGAAGGCAAGGGGGAGGGATGGATGAAGGAATGGATAAGAAGAAGGGAAGGGGCGAGGGAAGGAGGGAGAGAGAGGAAGGAAGGAGGAGAGGAGCGATAAAACCATGAGAATAGAATTAATAACAAGTAGATTAAAAAGCGAATAAGATAAGGAATTGTAAAGGGAGCGGGAGTCCCTAGTGTACCCCGCAAGGGCACTATAATAAATACAGATACAGATACATATAATATAATGAAAATCATATAGATAAACTTGTATTATATACAATGCTATATTAAGGACAATCTTATTTCAAATAATTGAATAAGCTTTTTATCTTAAAATAGTGAACAGAAATATAATTTTTTATTTTACAATATTACAGTTGATTATTTACATAGAATGTTATAAAAATTCAACTATATTTATATTGTTGTATACTGCATTGTCATTATTCCATGATTATGATAATGATAAACTACCAAGCTTCAAAATATCAAGAAAGTTTATACTGAGAGATTCATTTGCATCATTACATCCATTGCTGCTTTTTGGTTCAGACAAGCCATCATTGATGCATATATTTTTATCAGTCGATCTGTTAATATTAGGTTCTGCAAAAAGTGTATTCTCTCTCCAAGGAAACTGTAATGGTATTTCACCCTTCTTCAAACGACCAATTTTATAAGATGACTGAAATATAATAATAATAATAATAATAATAATAATAATAATAATAAGAACAACAACAACAAAAAGAACAATGATATAATAATTCATACGTATACCGATATCATGTGCACTTTTTTATGAATAGGTAGATTTCTTATGCTGTTGTAGAAATCAATGGCCCAAAAATGATTATAAAATCATCATTTACTCGTACTACCACGTACAGTCCCATTTGGTCCTAAGATTTCGCGCTGTCTCAGTATCTCGTGAGGAAAAAAATGTTTCGCACATATCGGTTGCTTAGGAGAAAAAAATCCGGTTTTAGCGTTTTTTGCCATAATTTCATAATTTCTTTATCTTTAGGCACATGAAACAAATGGAACTTTTCGGGATTGTTTTGATAGCCTAATGTGCAACCCCACGCTATGCACTTTAACATCTTTTATAGTTCGTTTTTTAATTTAATATTAAAACACTCACAATTTTATTATGAATGAAATATAGATAATATAAATATAATTATAATAATATATAAATATGAATGTATCGAAATAGTGACAAGTAGTTTTAAGAGAAAAACGGACTTTGCTATAAGCAAACATAAGCATATAAAACCAAAATTGTTATATGATTACTTGTTGGTTATGAATGCGATGTGAACAGGAAGAAACGTACCGCTCCGGTTGGAATGACCCCCAGCGCACCTAGCGGATTCTAGTCACTAAGGGGACCACTTCTTTATACAGTGTTATATGGGAAGATGCGGAGACCTGGCTTCAAGTCAGCTTCAGGATCTTAGCAGTCTAGTGTTATGTAGAAGTCTGTGCATCTGCATATCTCAAATCACTAGACCAAGAAATCTAGTAATATTTTTCCTCTCAAGGTTTCCTAAATCATAGAATTGTCCAACAACACAGATACATAAGTGCAATACGATTACACTAGCTTACTAGATCACTACCATTTTCCATTTCAACATTAATTTTACCATTTCGACTCGTGATCAGAATATCATGCAATGAGTAATAAATAATGATAATAAAATAATCTTATATCCGTGAAGGGTTGACGAGCGTAGCTTTTTCACGTTCCTCGATCGCCCACTCGACATGTCCTCTAATCGATACAATCTTTTCACATAAATAGGCAGATCATATTTCTCGCCTCGGTCAAAAATCAAATGAATTATCTAAACGTAAACTTCCTCTCAAGCGGCGAGGAATGTGACTACGCCGAAATTCTACGAAGTCCCGAAGCTCCACCCACGAGCCCCACTACGACACACTAGTTCACCGCGCTGTAATTCAATTAAAAAAGTAAAGAAGCTCTGCAGTTAACATCTAGCCTTCTATCAGTACGGAGCTCTCCTAATTCAAACTTCGCACTTAAAATCTAGCCTTCCATCAGTACGGAACTCTCCTAATTCAAACTTCAAAATTACCGAGTCAGCTCTCTACCAGTTCAGACCTTTTTCTATTTCGCTCTACGAGTCAGTTTCCATTCGGTGTTAATTTTCATTCACAGTTTCCTCTCGTCAAACATACATTTATTTCAACTTCGTGTGTCCCGGCACCCAGTGGGCTAAACTCCGAGCTTTGAAGGCTGAACCTTCCTTTCACCAACAAGAATATACAACTACTGTAAGCCTAATTCAATTATTTTACGTTTATATAAATAGCTGTACTATACGCCACGAGCGAGCAGTTATAGACTGTTCTAAACCATACCAAATCATTACCAATTTGTACTGCCGTCTGTAACATTTAATTCTATCACAATATATTACATGTACACATTTAACCGTTCGTTTGAATCCTCATCTTCTTTGGAAACCCTACATATTAAATCCTATCATCTTCCAAACTCGTTTCCTCTCGACGAACAACAAGTAAATTCTTTTCTCTTCCAAATCCTGAAGTGCTTCCGATTGGCTCGATTCATGAGGAACTCCTAGCGCTTACACAAGCAAAGATACGCTTTCACTAGCGCATTTGCTTAAAGTACGTAGGTTTCTCTAGCGAAAAGGGCTTATCGGATAGACAGTGTTCATATTTCCTATCTCTATATTCGTAATAACCGCGCATCCCTTACGACGAAGCGCGCGCACGTTCATTCTGCCCTTCTCCCTAGGCGTTCACGCGAGTCTAGTGACTATCTGGTTATAACAAAAGAATTGAGTCGCGGCGCATCCCGAGTAAACTCGCTTAAGGGGTAACACCACTGTAACAGTCTTAAAATAAGCGTATTTTCACGATTTTTTTTTTGATAGAAGGAAAGGTAATAGGACAAAAATATTCGAGGATGTTATTAAGCATATATTCAAGTATTACATAAAAAATTATCATCGATAAATATTTAAAAATGACGACGCCGAAGCCATTCTTGTGAGGCGTGTTGAAGTTGACGCGCTCTGCGGCACGCAGTGTAGCTGATGCGAATTTAAATCTGGGAAAAAAAGAAAAAATACACTTAATCTACATGGTTATAGCTAGTGAAAAACGTACGGGATTTTAAAAATATTGATTTTTGTGTGATTGGCGAGTATTTGAAGTAGGATGTTTGATTTTCGACAAAAAGAAAGGCAACCATTTGTTCATAAAAACTGTTTAAATTAACTTATCAAAAATCCCGTACGTGTTTCACTACAAAATGTCATTTTTAAGATATGGTTAAAAATTCAAATGGATAGAATGAAAATTGTTCGAGTTATGCTGCGTGCCGATTGGAAAAATCATGTTTCGAGAAAAACGCGTTTAAAGTTTTGCAATGTGTTATAGACACGAAGAAATGAAAAATTTGGCTGTTTAAAAATTTTTACCATTAGTCCGCTATCCCAGGACCATAAAGCTGCCCTTCCGTGTTCAAATATTCTTTCTCGTTCTCTTTCCTCAAAGATATTGTGCTAGAGCGCGGAAGTGTTAAAATTTTCATACTTATGTATAAATCTTCAGCTCGGAAAGTTCGGTGATTTAAAGTAGTTCGGAAAATTTTAACACTTCCTCGGCTCGAAAAATAAAGATGAAAAACGTTTAGTCAGCTGTGTCCCATGTATACAGCACTGACCCGATAACGAAGGCCGTGCCGTTGACCGCATCGGACAGCTGTCGGCAGCTGAATGTGGAACACGTTGCCTACCTGTAGGCGGATATACAAACGGCTGTAACTTCGGCAATAATCATCAGAGACCACAGGTATATGAATAAAAGTTGCTTGTTTTGACTTCACTTATATGCTCCTTAAGTTTGGACCAGTGTCACAGAAACACCCTGTAGATATTGTATTATACAGTTTATAAATTTGAATTTTATTTATATCAGAAAATTGATGCAACATTGGAATACAATTGCAAAATGAAATAATCATTTAAAACATTTGTGACAGATAACACTGATTATTAAATAAATTATAAGTAGTTTTAATACATAAAAACACAAAATAATTTCTCTCATTTCATAAAATTCTCTCTTTGCAACAACAGATAAATTAACATAAATATTTCAGTTTACAAAAATGTAAATTATTAGTTTATAATGTAATTAGTAATAATATAGTTAAATATAAATATGATCAGATGATTGATGAATGTTAATAGTTTCACTATTTACAGCCCTAATACGATTGCCTTAGTTTCCTCAATCGAAGGTTTATTAACGTCTTTTTTTTTCTTGCTGTTTTTCGATGAATGAAAATTAATATTCTTACTAATTTTTTTTGTATGACACGTAGAACTGACATTATCAATTAGCTCATAATCTTTGGCATTTTTGTTTCTCCCTTTGCCCAATCGTTCTTGTTTATCAATTTTTATGTTAACGTTTACATCCTCTTTACTATCAAAATTAATTAATTTGCCTTATTTACACTTTCTATTAATCTATCTAATTGTTTCTCAATGACTATATTATCTTTATCATTTAGCGAAACTGTATTAACTAAGTCTAAAAGTAATTTGGTTTTATTAATTAAGTTCGTATTTTTTTTAGAGTCAATTTTAACGTTTAATCGTTTCATACCCATCAAATCTGCAATTTTATTATTGTTCATATCATCATTGACAGTAGTGGAATTAAAAACTGGAATCAGAGAAAGTTCTCGGGTACAAGCATGTACATATATACTTGCATATGTTCATCTTAATTAAATTGTCAACACAAGTACATTTAAACGTATGTATACAAATATTACATTCTCTACATGTTAAGCATAGAATATCACATGTTTCTTGAGCTTTAACAATGTGATATTCTTGTAGTGGGTTAGATGAGGAAGTTATAATCCATTCTTTTTGTTCCTCAATAATTTTGATGTATTCTAATTTGATATTATTACTAGCTATATGACTTTGATTAATGTTTTTTATTTTTTCAGTAGGAGTATTTTTGGATAACTTAATTAAACGTTTAAAAAGACTATCACGAGCTAGTTTCATCACTGCATTAATATTTTTGTTTAAACGTTTGACTTTTTTGCTTTCTAAGTATATGTATTTTAATATTTTGTGGAGAGATTCTAAGAACATATTCGTATTGATTCCTAATCCTAGACAATAGCAATAAGCCCAACTCTTTGGTCGATTATAATAATGACGCTTAAAATATTCACCAAATGCTTTGGTATCAGAATCCTCCAATAAATCTTTTAATACTAGTTCTAGATAAAGCTCAAAATCATCTACACTAGTTAACTGTAACAGAACTCTTAAAGTTTTATATACTAGCGCTTTTTTTTCAGGATTGCCATTAATTTTATTCAAATTTTACCGCCAATTCCTATCAATATGCCAAGTACATAGAAGTTTATGAGAAACTGGACCCATAACACTAGTCAAAGCATTATAAAATGCTGGAGCGTCATCAGACATAAATACCTCAGCACTGATAATTCCAGATTTTTCTTTAATTGCATTAAAATGCAGTCTAATAATAGTTTCATCGGATCTATTGGAAAAACAATAAGCCACTGGGCAGCCTGATCCAGACTCATCAACGGTTAAAAGACTGCACAATTGAAAATCATATCAGTTTGTTTCGTGAGTTCCATCAATACAAATTTTCTTACTACCGAATTGCATAAGTTGTTGCGCTTGAAAATCGGTCATTAAAATTAGTGCGAAATCATCTGTACTCAAGTCTCGTTCTGTCCTTTATAATGTAAAACAGGCGAATCTTGACCAAGTTTTTTCATTTCTTCTACCCACAATTTAACACTTATTGCATCATTTTGATGGCGTTTCGTAGCATAATTAATGTTAAAGTCACGAACAATGTTATGCATTTCTTTACGGTCTAACAGTAATACTCTTGGGTCAATATCATCATTTATTTCGGAATCACGAACACTGTCTAGCACCCGATCAAACGAAACGCCTTCTCTGAGTTTTCCTGAACATAAGTTAAATGTATAGGATTCCTTGAAAAAGTATTAAATGTTTGAAAATTTATATTAATAAACAGTCATGTTAGTTACAATGACACTCATTTATTTAACAGATAAGAATAAATATGATTTTTTTTTTATTTATTAAACATTTTAAGTTTAAAAGGTATTTTTACAGGGTTGGATGTATTTATTAACAGTTGTTTATTCATTTATTTACTACAATTTCTGCCAGCTTCGTTGAGCATTAGTTAAAATTTTTGGTAATTCAACTTTCTTATAATTTAAATTATTTTAACATTTGTATAAGAATGAAATTTTTTATAAAATTGCTGTGAATAAGATTATTACAATGTTTCTATCTACAAAATTATTTTAATAAATATCGTAATAACTTATGTTATGAATTTCATATAGATATTTCTGATAGTTATCGCGATTAGTGCGAACATCAAAAACATCTCTTCATTTATTAATGTAGATATAGATTAAATTACCATTTACTATTTTGAATAGTTAAACATATGGGGATGATTCGTATCGTATTTCTGTCTTTACCGGGCGCTCAGTCTCTATCGACCATTGTGCCCGAGCCCTAACGGGCATTGCTCACCGTGTGGCATTCGGGGTTAATCCTGTTTCTGCAGCGAAGCGGAGTAGTCTATCTACCCCTATGCCCTCATAATCTGCCGTCTCCAGGTAGATCTTGCCCAAAATTTCCAGCCTGACCGCCTTTAAACCTTTGCAGCTACCAATCAAATGAAGTGGAGTTTCATCCTCCTCCTCACATCTGGGGCACCTTGTCTCGGTGCTGAGCCCCATCTTTGCTAAATGCCTTCTTGTATACCAGTGTCCTTTGACCAGGCCCACTACCGTCCTTAGTCCGGACCTATTTAGTCCCACAAGAGTGAGTCCTAAATTCCTCGACGGCTTCCTGAGTAGGGTTTTTGCGTGACGCATGCCTCCTAAGGCCTCCCAGGTTTCGGCAAAGAGTTGTAAATCTTTGTACCTCTTGCCTGAGGGCACTCCTTGAGATGCCCACGCAATAATCTACTACTCGGCTGCCTTCAGATGCGCCTGATCTAGCTAGGTCATTTGCCATCTCGTTACCCCGGATTCCACAGTGACCTGGGACCCAGAGTAGCTTCACTCGGTTGCTTCCAGCTAACCGAGTCAGTATGTCGCGGCCTCCGCGTGGGCTCCACCTTGTCGTGGTGCGGAGGCTTAAGCCGAAACCCTTCGGGGGGACGGCGAACTAAGAGAGTCCAAACCCCAGGGGCTGATAGACTTGCTCTATCAGTACGGGTCTAGCGAACCCGGGGTACCTGAGCCGGGGGCGGATGAGCGCTATCCGTCTTCTAACACCGTAAGCTCTCAGGCGGCTTCAACAACCAGTGCAGGGCGTGGCACTGGTACGTTGTCGTTCTGGGGGCCCGGGGATCTTGGCTTCACCGCCCGGATCACGAGGTAGAAAACCTCTATAAAAAATCACCCCAATCCTAAGGTATGATGCGCGCCGATGGGATGAATGGCAGGAGGGTAATCCAGTCTTTAGCGATCACCTCTGGGGCACCTGCCGCACCCCAGAGTATTTAGGCCTTCCCAGGTAAGGCGGCTCTGCCTGGGTCGTATATTTCCGACCAACTCGTGGGACGAAAATGGATTCCAATTTTTCAAATAAAACTGTGATGGACACATTGGCAGCAGACACTGGCATGGCTGTGGTTAATGATTTGACCTCTGGCGAAGCGGAAGGTGATGATCTTCTCATCACAAGGGACTCGTTGTGCCCTAAACCGGCGGTGGTGCGTGTGGAGCGTCTCGAGAGGCCGTTTTTGCGGTCTCGGGCGCTCCAACGAGACCAAACATTGGGGCTCGTGGATGCCATTGCGGGGCCGTCCGGATCAGGGCCCAGTTCCCTGTCCCGGGCGTCCTCCTTGGCCTCTGTCAGCTCCGTGGATCGTAGCGCGGCGGAGATGGCGGTCGGGGACGATGACTCGGATGTTTCCGTGTCCGTCTCCGGCCTCCTTCCCGCCAAAAGGAAGAGGGGCAGACCATCGACAACGGGTCTGGGCGTTGGCCTCCTTGCTCGCAAGTTGGAGCAGAAGGCCCGTGCGAAGAAGGAAAGGGAGGAGGAGACAATTAGAAGGATCTTGGATTCTTCTGTCCGGCCCCCTCAACCCTCGGCGAAACAGCGGCAGGCGGAGGTACTCGTTGCCGAGACGGTCTCGGTGGCGCCTACTGCTGACCTGTCGGCCGAGATGTTGATGCACGTGGCCACCATTAAAAAGGTGGCTGCGTGCTCCAACAATTTGAAGGGCGACCTCGTGAGAAAACTGAACGAGGCCGTCATTTTCCTTAGAGCAGGGACCACCACCCTCGCAGGTCGTGTGCAGCAGACTGGGCACGACCCGAGTTTGGAGGCTCTTCGGAGGGAAGTGACTTCCCTCCGCGAGGAAAACCAGCTCCTCCTAGAGGAGGTGAAGAGGAGGCGGGAGGAGAGGCGTGCCCCTCCTCCACGTGTGGCAACACCATCGCCACCGCGAAGGATGTCACATCCTCCGCCGCCGCGGTCCCCATCGCCGACGGCGAGGACGTGGCGCTCCCCTGTTAGAAGGAGAAGTAGGGAGCGTTCTTTCTCTCCTGTTCCGTTTGTGGAACGGCAGGAGAGAAAGAAGAAGAAGAAGGGGGGAAGCATCACTTCCCAAAGTGGGCCTCAAGCCCGGGAGTCCGCCCTTTTCAGGGCGCCTGCGGGGCCTCTGGCCCCAAAACCCGCCCTTCTAAGGGCGTCTTCGGGGCCTTCGGGCTCAAAACCCGCCCCTCTAGGGGCGTCTTCGGGGCCTTCGGGCCGGGAACCCGCCCTTCTAAGGGCGTCTTCGGGGTCTAAGGCCCAGAAATCCGCCCTTTTAAGGGCGACGCCCTCTGCTCCTGCGCCACCTGCCCCCACTCAATCGTGGACGCAGGTGGTTAGCAGGAAGGCCAAGAGGGCGCAGAAGGTGGCTGCCACCGAGGCCAATGTGCCTCGGCCGGCAGCTAAGAAGGCAGCACCAGCGGCCAAGCCGGTGAAAGCTGCCGTCAAAAGGCAGCCAAAGACGGCAGCAATTGCCCTCACTTGCCCGGAGGGCAAATACGCGGACGCTGTCCGCATTGTAAGGTCCTCGATTGACCTGCAGACTGTCGGTGTCGACAGCCTGCGGATCAAACGGGCTTACACCGGGGCTCTTTTAATAGAGATCCCCGGCGAGGAGAGGGTGATGAAGGCAGACACACTTGCCTATAAAATGAGGGACGCCCTCAAAGACATGGAGGGGGTCAAGGTGGCCCGCCCTGTCAAAATGGGGGAGCTTAGGCTCCGCGGATTGGACCCCTCCGTCACGACGGAGGAGGCTATATCCGCGGTGGCATGTGTTGGGGGCTGTGACCCCACCGCTGTCACCGCGGGTATAATTCGGGCAGCACCCAGGGGTCTCGGGACCCTGTGGGTCAGGTGCCCACTTAGTGCGGCCGTCAAGGCCGTGAAATCGGGGCCGTTGTCCATTGGTTGGACAAGGGCGAAGGTAGAGATGCTGGAGGCAAGGCCCCTCCAGTGTTTCAGGTGCCTCGAAAAGGGGCACGTGGTGGCCGATTGTAAGAACGGCCCCGATAGACGGGACCGCTGTTACAGATGCGGTGTGGCGGGGCACAAAGCCCGGGACTGTGCCTCCCAAGTAAACTGCGCACTTTGTGCAGACCTTGGGAGGCCGGCCAACCACCGTTTGGGGGGTCCCAATTGCACCCCCCCCCCCCAAACGGGGGAAGACGGGAGGGGAAGAGGTGGCGAGGAAGCCGCCGCCAAAAAAGGCGGCGACTTCTTCAAAGCTTAAGGCTCCGCCTAGAGCGGAGAAGATGGAGGTGACGCATTAGCGTCTTTTTGGGCACCATTTGGTGCGATTTTGGGCCAGACCATCGGCCCGGGGGCTGGGGAGTACCACGCGGGGACGTGTCCCCAGCTCCGCTCCCTATTTGGGGGCAGGTGAGGAGGCGTTGGCCCCTCCTCACCAGGGAAGGAGCCCAATCATGGGCTGAGGGGGGGGTATTCGCCGGCAATATTTGCCTCTGGATGCCCCCCCCTCCGGGTTAGGTTTTATAATGCAGGGGGCTGCCTGGATGTAATATTAAATAGTTCCCGGGCAGTCCCCTAACGCATTGAGGAAGGCCAACCGTCGAGTTTTTAGTGAGTAAGAATCTCACATAACCACCAATCCCTCCCCGGGGGTTGGTGGTATCTTTTAGAAGATTTTCTCGACGTAAAAAAAAAAAAAAAAAAAAAAAAAAAAAAAAAAAATCAGTATGTCGCGGCAGTCCGCAGTCAGCTTGGAGGTTATTATCTTCGCTCTAAGAGCGCTGAGTGCGGCTTTACTGTCCGTGCAGATATAGATATGTTTGTCTTTTTAGCCCCTGTCGAGATTATATCTGACACATATCCAGATAGCAAACATTTCCGTTTATGTTGCTGTAGTGAGGTGCCCTAACGAATTGACGCCCCTTACATTAGGCCCCTCGCTCCAAACACCTGCTCCAGCACCTAGCACCGTCTTGGACCCATCAGTGTACCATACGAGTCCTTTGGGTGATAGGAGTATCTCTTGATTGTTAATCCAGTCCTCCCTGTTTGGGAAGATAATCTGGTAATTGTTGGCAAGGTTCAGGCTCTTGGTGAACCCGTCCCATCCCCATTTCGTCAGCCCCTTTAGGGGCTCCTCATCAAGGATGGTCGCATGTCCCCGCCTGGAATTCCTCCATGCCCCTCCAGTGTATAAACGGAAGGCCGCTTTGGCTGCTTCTGCCTTTACCGCTATGTGCGGTGGTTCCAGATGCAGGAGAGTCCCCATAGCTAGGGTCGGTGTCGTTCGTACGGCTCCCGTCATCCCTAGGTTCACTAACCTGTAAATTTTATCCATTGTCCCTCTGTTGGCGGCTTTTGCAAGTTCAAGCCACCGAACAAGTGAGGCATAGGAGAGCTGTGGCTTAAGAATGGCCGTGTATATTCACTTAACCATTCTTGGTTTCAATCCCCAAGTGTTGCTAAACATCCTTCTGCAAGCCCAGAACGTGGATATCGCTTTCTGAGTCTGCTTCGTGATGTGGCTTCTCCAAGAAAGTTTCCTATCCAAGATTACTCCTAGATACTTTACCTCCTTGGAGGTCTTAACCTTATCGCCATATATCGAGAGGATCCTGAGTTTAGGATTCCTTTTCCTCGTAAAAAGCAACAGTTCCGTCTTTGTTGGATTCACCCTCAAAGATTGCTTGTTGCACCATCTTTCTATGAGGTTCAGGGCCCCTTGGAGCCTGTCTCTCATAGCCGACAGGTTACTTCCTTTGACGCATATAACAACGTCATCGGCGTAGCCCTGTACTCCTACGCCTTCCTCCTTGAGCCCTGCCAAGAGTCCGTCTACTACCAGGGTCCACAGGAGGGGGGATAACACCCCTCCTTGAGGGCAGCCCCTGTCTACACGTGCTCTGACATTGGACCCACCGAGGTTGGCTGTTACCTGTCTGTGTTGCAGCATGCAGTGGATCCAGCGTATAAGAGATTCCTCTACGTTGAAATCTCTAGCTGCCGCGCATATAGCATCGAAGGAGGTGTTATCAAACGTCCCTTCAATGTCTAAAAACGTACACAATACCGAGTGTTTACAGTCAAGCGAACCCCCTATTTCCCTAACTAGAGAATGGAGCGCCGTCTCTACTGATCCGCCGGCTTGGTACGCATGTTGTGTTGTCTGTAGCGGCCTTGTCATAAGGGCTCCCTCTCTTATGTACCTATCAACCAATCGTTCCAGTGTTTTCAACAGGAAGAATGTGAGGCTGACCGGTCTGAATGCTTTGGCTGTGTCGTAGCGGTTCCTGCGACTATGAACAGCCACAGCCGCAATGCAATATTCGAGGTTTATCTGCGTGCATCGAACCATGCCGGCAACCATAGTGCCTGTAGGTATCGGTCGGTCACGCGTGCTTGGGGGGGGGGGCGTAGGGCTGGCTTACGCCGGTCCGTCGCCCGACGACGGCCCTGGTGGTCCACTTGTTGGAGCCCCCAGGTCCTTCGACGTCTTATCTTTTAGGGCACCTACGATGGTCCTCTGTGTCCCTCGCAGAGCCCCGACTAGGCCGGCCTTGCTGACTGTGGCGGCTGTCGGAGGCCTTCCTCTCGGTCGCTTGGCCGTTTGCTCCTGAGTCGATGTTGCTGTGTGGGTCCCCATTGGGGGCCCCACTTCCATAATTTCTTCTGTCGTTGTTGTCCCCTTCTTTGTTTGGTCGGAGCTCCGACTTGTTTGCGCTGTCTCTCCTCTTTCTTCCTGCGCTTTAGCTTCTGTTACGGTAAAGGGTCGCGTGGTCCCTGCAGCCTTGGCGGCGATCTCTCTAAGGAGGACTCTTCCAAGGCCGAAGTGGGCCACGAAGCACCTCTCCTTCAACGTAGTGTTGGAGGATGGGTCCACACCTAGGGCTAGGTGTACGGCACGTTGACCGTTTTTCCTGTCCCATACCCTCCAACGTGTGGTATGTAGACCGTTGTTCTGTCTTTCTACCCTCTTCAGGAGAATCTCCGTTTTGGATTTCTCCATCGGGCCGTGTAATGACTAGTGCCATTTTGCGAAGCCTTGGTAGGTGCTCCCTCTCCAACACTTGGAGCGCTTCGTGACAGTGGTTTTTAACCACTGCTTTGCTCCCTCATTCGAGCAGGTGATCCACAAGACCCCCTGGCCGCACCTGTACTCGTCGAAACGAGGAACTTCCATGGTTCCCGGGTAAGTCGTTGGTGCCACCACCACCTTCTTATCTCCTAGAGCCGCATCTCTGAAGCTGACGGGCTTTGAGAAGACCCTGCTCTTTTTCGTCACCTTGGTGGCTTCAGGTGGTTCGGCTTGCTGGTTCACCATGGTCCCAGTTGTTGCTGTGTCCCTGGCTTCCTCCATGTTTATCTCCGTTCCAGCACAACGCTCTGAAACAGGTTTGACCGTGCTCAAGGAGAGGGCCTCCAAAGAAGCCCACTCCTTGTCACCCTCGTGGGATCTCCTGTCTTCCTCATCATTTAAATTTCAATTTGAAACATTGCTCATACTGTTCCCACGAGTAAGCTAGGAAGTAAAAAACAGGCGGGCTCGAGGGCCCCAGACCCTCCAGGCCGTCCTCCTATGCGCCACCTGGAGACGCGCCCGTTAGGGGCTAAACCGGCGGGTATGAGGATGATTACAATATAAAATATAAAAAATATAAAATAATATATATATATTGTAACAGATAGAAACTTCCGGATAGTGCATAGGTAGTAGTATATCGGTGAGAGCGGCGAGAATCTTCCGGACATAAAAATATAAACATCTTGAAGATATATAAGGACCCCCCGCGACAGCATAGCCATCTTTATATTTCGACATTACGTTACATACACGTCACGCGTCATCTCTTTGTAGACATCAAAATAATAAAGTTGTAAAATTCCTATTGAGTGTAAAGGTGAATAAAGAATTAAGATTCCTTTTTAAAAAGAAAATTATTGAGTCCTCGTCTGTAACAATATAAAATATAAAAATATAAAATATAAAATAATATATATATAAAATATAAAAATATAATATAAAAAAAGGTCATTTTAAAAATTTCATATAAATTTTGTACCTGCTACTTTCAACCTGAAATTTTTGTTCAATGTCATTCTTCCTATTTGCTCAATGTGCCCATAATGAGTTTTCCAGTATTTGACAGATACTATTGATTCTCCTTCATTTTCTGTTGATATTACTTCTAATCTCGATGGGCAAGCCTTGCCTATTTTATTAGTCCCAATCGCCTTTGAAGCTCGAATATTTTTGCCTTTACTTTTATAGCAATAGGACCGATGACAATTATAAAATATTCTAGTGCACCCACTTTTCAACAGTTTTTCTGCAGTGTGCTGTGTATACAAGGACAGCGTTTTCTGTTGAATGTGATCCTTCTATTCTTCGAAATCCGTTAATATCATAAATTCAAACTCTAATGAAAGAATAGCAAATAAAATTACTTTAATCATACAATAATAATTAATTGAGATTGGTGGGAGGTAGAGTGTTGAATAGACGTGCAGGTGAGAGTTGATTGTAAGAACAGAGAAATAAAGAGAATAAAACGAGTTAAAACGAGAAAAGTATAGTTTTTGGATACAGTAGAAGGAGTTTTCCAGTATAGGAAAATAAGCGAACGGAATCCTTCAGAAAATAAAAAGTTAGGAAGTAGGAAAGTGAAGTTAAATTGAGGTTAAGTGATTGCAGGGAAGGTTAACTGTGGAACAAGGTAGAAGCAAGAAAACAAAATGAGCTCCAGGGAGTCTGATAAAGTAGGAAATATAGGAAAAACACTAACAGAAAAGATGATGATAACAAAAAGGGGCAGGAGTACAAAAGAGGAAACAAGACTTAAAAATTCAGAAAATAACAATAATATAGAAAGTTATATTAACACAAAAGAGGAAGAAGAAAAAATAAGTAAGGAGAAAAATGAGAATTCAAAAGAGATACTTGGAATAATTTTAGAAGAAATTAAAGAGATGAAAGATATGATACGAGGAAACAAAGAGGAAATAAGAGAGGAATTAGAAAAAGTGAGAGAGGAAATGAGAGAGAGGGAGGGCTTTTGGACAAGAGAGAAGGAACAGATGAAAGAGCACATACAGTTGCTGGAAGAAAAGATAAAACTTCAACAAGACAGAGTAGAGAAGTGAGTAATTAGGTTTATCAGTATCTTTGAACAAAGCATATCTGCAGGGTAAAGGAGAATGGAAAGTGATAATAGCTGCTGTGGGAAGCTGGGAAGAGAAAAGGGAGATTATGAGGAGGAAAAGCAGATTAGGTAAAAATAGAATATTCATAGATAATGATTTAACAAGAGAAGAAAGAGAAGTGCAAAGAAGACTAACAGAGATAGCAAAGAAAGAAAGATCCGAAATGCGTCAAGTAAAAATTGGATACAGGAAAATTTGTATAAATGGTAAGTGGATTTTCTGGAACGAGCTGAAAGAAAAGAACGCGAAAGAAAGAAGAGAGAGGGAGGAGGAACAAACGTTTTTTCTTAGAAAACCTGATAACACAAAGAAAGGGATGGAGAATGGCTTTCTGGAATACGGCCGGTTTAATGAACAAAGATAAAGACTTTTGGGAATTCATTCAGGAATTTGACTTCATAGGACTGACTGAAACATGGATAGAAGAAAAGACATATGTGAAATTCCTGAAAAAGTTGCCAGAAGGTTATATTTGGAAATATCAATGCGCAACAAAGGAGAAAAAACGGGGAAGAGCAAGCGGCGGAATATTAACTGGAATAAGAAAAGAGGCAGGGCAAGAGATTAAGAAAGAAAGACATATCGAAGGTGCAATGGAAAGGACGGTAGAGATAGCAGGAGAAGAATGGGAGAAAGAAAGGAAAGTGAGACAGTCAAAAGATAAAAAGGTAAACGCGGAAGGTGATCAACTTGTGAGGGCAACAGAAGAAAAGGGGTGGTACATACTCAATGGAAACATGAAAGCGGATGAAAAAGGAGAATACACTTTTGTGGCAGGAACAGGACAAACAGTAATTGATTACTGTCTGACAAATGTGGAAGCGTATACTAAGATTAAAGACTTTGCGGTGTTAAAAAGAGTTGAATCAGACCATATGCCGATTACATGCATATTGGATTACGAAGGTGGAAAAAAGATAAACGAAGAGAGAGAAAAGGAAGAAATAGAAATAATACTGTGGGATGAAGAAAGTAAATTAAAATATCAAACAACGACAATTGAAGGAGAATATAAAAATCAAACGGTAGAAGGAAAATGGCAAGAAATAAAGAAGATTATAAATGAAGGAATGGTAAAGAGGAAACAAAGGAAGAAGGAAATAAAGATAGGTTACAGAAGGTGGTGGGACAGAGAATGTGGAAGGAAAAAGAGATATATCAAAAAGTTACTGAAGAAATGGAAAGAAGGGAAAGAGGATAAAGAAAGATATATACAGGAAAGAAGGGAATTTAGGGCTATGTGTGCCGAAAAAGAAAAAAGAAAAGTGGAGAAGGAGCTGGAAGAAATAAAACAAATAAAAACAGAAAAAGAGGTATGGAGATTTATAAATAAAAGCAGAAAAGCAAGGGTGCAAACAAGTAAAGAGATCAAAATAGAAGAATGGAAAAAATATTTTATAGATCTATATCAGGGAACAGAGAAGAAAGAAGAAGACAGCTGGAAAAGACAAAAAGAAAATGAAACTGAGAAGGAAGGAGAACTGAAAGAAGACGAAATAAGAGAACAAATAAAGAAATTGAAGAAAGGGAAAGCGACAGCGCAAGACGGAATTCCAAATGAGGCCTGGTTATATATGCAAGGGAATACAGAAAAAGAAGTAATTAATCTAATCAAAAAGATATGGGAGGGAGAAGGATTCCCGGATGACTGGAGATTAGGGTTAATAGCACCATTGTATAAAAAAGGAGATAGAGACACGGTTAGCAATTACAGAGGAATATCTTTGCAGGCAACAGGGTATAAAGTTTATGCAATGGTGTTAAATGAAAGACTGAAAAGGGACTTAGAAGAAAAAAGAATTCTACCTGACACGCATGCCGGATTTAGAAAAGGCAGAGGAACGATTGATAATATTTACATATTACATCATATAATAGAGAAGGAACTGAACAGAGAAAAAGGGAAGATATACGCATTCTTCATAGATTTGAAAACAGCATTTGATTCTGTAAACAGAGGAGAACTGTGGAAGACAATGGAAAAGGAAGGGGTAAGAAAAGGATTGATAGAGAGATCGAGGGAAATCTACAAAGAAACACGGAACAGGATAAAAGTTGACGGTAAGACGTCAGAAGTATTCTGGACAAAAGTGGGAGTCAGACAGGGATGCCCCCTCAGTCCAACGTTGTTTACGATTTTCTTGGCTGATCTAGAGAGGGAATTAGGGAAAGGGCAATTAGGAGGAGTGGTAGTAGGAGAGTATAAATTTTACAGTCTGACGTATGCGGACGACATTGTAATATTGGCAAAAAGCGAAGAAGAAATGAATGAAAGAATGAAAAGATTGGAGAAATATTTAGAAAAGAAGAAATTGACTTTAAATACAGAAAAATCTAAGATAGTAGTATTCAGAAAAGGGGGGGGGTCACGGGAAAAAGATAGGATGGAAATGGAAAGGAAAACAAATAGAGGAAGTGAAGGAATATACGTATCTAGGATATGTTTTTAAGACCAATGGTAGGAGTATTGGACACATAAGGAATCTGACGAAAAAAGCCAATGTAGTGATGAGACATACCTGGGGAATAGGAGAAAGGATGTTTAAAGATGATTTTAAAAGAAGAATGAAAATATTCGATAGTCTGGTAGGAGGGGTGATGTCGTATGGTGCAGAAATATGGGGTTGGGCTGAGAAAGCAGAACTTGAAAGAGTACAAAAGAAGTATGTTAAATGGTCGCTAAATCTGGAACAATGTACGCCGGATTACATAGTCATGGAAGAAACGAAGAGAGAAAAACTGAAACTGAGATTTGCCAAAAGAGCAATAGACTACGAAGAAAGGAAACTTAAGACGAAAGGGGGAGAAATAGTAAAGAAATGTATTGAAGAAAGAAGGACTGGGAAGGGAAACAAAGAGCAGATTATCTCAAAAGAAGTGGATACAGTCAAGAGGGTATAAATATATTAGAAGAGGAAGGAAAGAATGTAGGGGAGGAGCTAAAAAACAGAGAAATGGAAGTACAGAGACAAGAGCAATGGAACAAAATACAACGTGCCAGGTACGACATAAGGTACAGAGAAATATATACAGGGAACCCAGCGGAATACCTGTCGAGAAGGGTAAGGGACGGGGAATAAAAGTTGTTGGCGAGAGCAAGGTGTGGAAGCATGGAAAAGAAAAACAAATTTTGGCTAGAAGAGGAAGAGAGAAGGTGCAACCTATGTGGGAAGGGAGAAGACTCCTTAATCCATTGGAAAGAAGAGTGTGAGGAAGTTGAAAGAACAAGTCTGAGAATGGAGGAAATTCTGAGTGCAGAAGGCAGAAGAGAAGCATTAGTATGGTTAAGGAAAATAGACAGAAAGAAAAAGCAAAGAGAAAAAGGAAAGGAGAAGAAGAGGGGAGGAATAGATATAACTGAAGAGACTGATGGAAACCAAAGAAACCAAAGAAAACAGACACTAAATGTCTAATGTTTTAAAATTTTCTTACAGTATTATAAAGTTAAAGTTAATCATAATTTCTGTTTTTGTTGAATAGCAAAATCTTAAAGGTATAAGCTCATGAAAAATTGTAATACTAGATATAAGATATTATACGTTGTGATGTGATATAATGGCAACAGTAATATTTATAAGTGTAGTGATGTAACCAAACTCATTTCTAGGCTGAAAAGCCGAAATTAATAAACTACTACTAAACTACTACTACAATAATAATTAATTAATTTTTTAAATTATTTAAATTATTAGCTTCCTAATTATTCCTAACGTATCTGTATCTGTATCTGTATTTATTATAGTGCCCTTGCGGGGTACACTAGGGACTCCCGCTCCCTTTACAATTCCTTCTCTCATTTGATTCTTAATCTACTTGTTCCTTATTCTATTCTCCTTATTCTATTCTCGTGATTTTATCGCTCCTATCCTCTTTCCTCTTTCGTTCCTTCCTTCCTCTCTCTCCCTCCTTCCCCCACCCCTTCCCTTCTTATCCATTCCTTGATCCATCCTTCCCCCTTGCCTCCCCCGTCCAGAATCCTTCTCATTTTCTCCCCTATACCCTCCTCCTCCCTCTTTTCTCCCTTTTCCATTCCTCTTCCACAGCTCTCTAGCACGTGCTCCCATCCCTCTTCCTCCCAACCACATATCCTACATTTCCTCTTTTCTTCGTTTTCCCAGTACCTCCCTTCCCCCATTTCATTCCCCAGTCTAAACCTAATTATCCTTCTCCATTTTTCTTCCTTCCACCCCCTCTCTAGATATCCCGGTATCCTCTCTGTCGTTACCTCCTTATACCATTTATTGTATCTCGACTCTCTTATTCTTTCTCCCCTTTCCCTTCTCTGCTTCCCTTTTTCCCTCCTTTCTATTTCTCCATAATCTATTTCTCCTACCTCCATCCCTGATTCGTTCATGAACGCTTCCCTTTCCTCTTCCCATCTTTTGCTCTTCCCTCCTCCTTTTCTACTCCTCCTCACCACCAACTCCCAACACTTCCTGGCTCATTCACTACCTCCTCCCCTTCTTAACCTTTCTTCGTATCCCCATGCCCTTCTCCCTGCTCTAATTTTTAGATTATCCCTTTTTAACTCCTCTCTTATCATACATCCCGGTGTTATCCAGTCAACTCCCATTGTCCATCTCAAGTATCTTTCTTCCATTGTTTCAATCTTTTTACGTTCCCTCCATCTCCATATTTCGACTCCGTAAGTCATAACTGTCTAAATTAGCGTATCGAACAGCCACACCCTTCTCTTCCAATCTTTTCCGAACTTTTCCCGCCTTTTTCTCTCTGTTGTCTATATGTCCTTGCCTCCCATTTTTGTGCAACACATATCCTATGTATCTAAATTCTTTTACTTCTTCTATTTTTTCCCTACCCCATCTCCGTTCTATCTTTCTGTCCTTTCCTCCGCCCCTCCTAAATCTCATTACCTTCGTCTTCCCTATGTTCACTTCCAGGCCTTTCTCCTTTACGTACTCTTTTAGGACCCTTAACATAGCCTTCATACTATCCTCCTCCTCTGCAATTAGGACTACGTCATCTGCATAAGCTAAGGTATGTATTTTTCTCACCACTTCTATTCTTACCCCTCCTCCCGCCTTCGTTATCCTCTCCTCTATATCTATTATCAGGCAATTGAACAGCATTGGGCTTAACGGGCATCCTTGCCTCACACCTCTCCCTGTCCAGAATTTTTCATCAAGGCTTTCTCCCACCCTTACTCTACTTATTGTTTCTCTTTATATTTCCCTAATTCTTTCTATTAAACCTCCACTTATGCCTTTTTCCCTCATTTCCTTCCATAACACCCTCCCATTCACGCTATCGAATGCCGCCTTAAAATCTACAAACAAAGCTATAACTTTCCGCTTCTCCTTTTCTATCCTCCTTCCTACCACAAAATTTAGTACATACAGGGTGTTTCTATGACATTGGTCCAAACTTAAGGAGCGCATAGATGGAGTAAAAATAAGCAACTTTTAATAATATACCTGTGGTCTCTGATGATTATTGCCGAAGTTACAGCCGTTTGAATATCCGCCTACAGGTATGCAATATGTAGACAACGTGACCCATATTCGGCTGCCGATAGCTGTCCGATGCGGTCGACGGCACGGCGATCGTCATCGGCTCAGTGCCGTGTACATGGGACACAGCTGACTAAACCTTTTTCGTCTTTATTTTTCGAGCCGAGGAAGTGTTCAAATTTTCCGAACTACTTTAAATCACCGAACTATTAGGAAACAAATTAGCTATTAAAAAATTGCAAACGACTAAAATATTCGAGAACTCATAAAATTTCGAGTTACTTGTGGATAAATCTTCAGCTCGGAAAGTTTACACATTCCAATAGATTTCAAACTATCGAGTTATTCGTAAATATCCGAATTATTGGTGACGACGTTTCCTGCACTAGAAAATAATTCTTCACTTCGTAAATGAAAAGTAATTATTTCGAAGAAGTTTATTGCTAATAATGCAAACTGAGAAACGTCCATACTAATAATTCGAATATTTACATGTCGAATATTTATCTCCAAGTAACTCGAAAGCTTACGAGGGCTCGAATATTCGAATCGTTTGGACCATTTTAATGGCTTACTTTATTTAACTCGAACAATCGAACCAAATAAATTCCGAATACGTGCACATTCTTAAACAGTAATTGCACTGAATACACTGCAGTGTCCCATGTACACGGCACTGAGCCGATGACGATCGCCGTGCCGTCGACCGCATCGGACAGCTGTCGGCAGCCGAATATGGGTCACGTTGTCTACATTGCATACCTGTAGGCGGATATTCAAACGGCTGTAACTTCGGCAATAATCATCAGAGACCACAGGTATATTATTAAAAGTTGCTTATTTTTACTCCATCTATGCGCTCCTTAAGTTTGGACAAATGTCATAGAAACACCCTGTATATGTTGTCTATCGTGCCTCTTCCCTTTCTGAACCCTGTCTGCCCTTCCGGTAATATCCCTTTTTGCTCTATTTCCTTCTGCAATCTTTCCGCCAGTATCGGTGCATATATCTTATACATTGCCGACATCACTGTTACACCTTTGTAGTCCTTCACGTCTTTTCCATCTCCTTTTTTCCTTATTGGCACTATTACTCCCTCCTTCCATTGTTCTGGCCAACCTTCCCCGTCCCATATCTTCTTACATATTTTCCATATTCCTTCTTTTACCCCCTCCCCTGCATATATCCATCCTTCACCTTGTATTCCATCTGTCCCTGTTGCCTTTCCTGTCTTCAGCTTCTTCACTGCTTTTTCGAATTCGCTTCTTTCTAGTTCGTTTTCTCCTTCCCATTTTTTTCCTTTTATTCTTTTTCCTCCTGTTATTATCCTCTCTTCCATTCCTCCTAGAGTTTCCTTGAAATATTCGTTCCATTCCTCTATCTTTATCTCTTTACATATACCACCTTTCCTCTTTTTTCCTTTTTTCAAAATCTCCCATACCTCTCTGTCTGTCCTTGCTTTCTCTACCTCTCTCATAAAATTTTCTCGTTCCTCCTCCTTCTTTCTTTCACATATCTCTTTGTACTCTTTTTTTCTCCTTCTGTACTCTTCCTCCTTTCCTTGCCCTCTTCTCCATTTCCTTAATCCCTTTTTCACCTCTGCTCTCATTTCTTTGCATTCTTGGTCCCACCATCCCTTTTTCTTCCTAACCTTCTTCTCGTTTGCTCCCTCTTCCTTCATTCCTTCCTCTACCCTCTTCTTTAATTCTCTCCATATGTCCTCTACTTTTTCCCCTTCCACTTCTTCCCTTGTTCTTTCTTTATGTCTCTCTATCCTTTCTCTATTCCATTCCTGTCTTCTTCCTCCTTTTACCTTCTTTTCTTTTTTCTCCGTTTCTTCTCTCCTTTCTCCTTTTATGCTCACTACCGTGATGGTGGTGGTCCGACTCTAGTTGCTCGTCCACTACCATTTCTTCTATATCTTCCAGCGTCTCTCCCCCC
Source organism: Hedychridium roseum (assembly GCA_963989215.1). Lineage (NCBI taxonomy): Eukaryota > Metazoa > Arthropoda > Insecta > Hymenoptera > Chrysididae > Hedychridium > Hedychridium roseum. The sequence continues at coordinate 2,589,396 of OZ022310.1, read as the reverse complement.
ACCATCACATAATCGATTACCGTATTTCCTCTTCCTCCTGTATATGTAAATTCTCCTTGTTCATCTCCCTTTATTCTTCCATTTAACACCTCCCATCCTAGCTCTCCTATTCTCTTTCTTAGCTTCTTTCCTTGCTCGTTCATTTTCTTATCCTTTGACCTCCTCCCTTTCCCTTCTCCTGTTTCCCACTCTCTCCCCTCTTCCTCTTCTTCTTCCCCCATCCTTGCGTTGAAGTCCCCTCCTATTATAATTTTACTTCTCTCTCCTTCCTTTTCTTCCATCCACTCTCTTAGGTATTCCATTTTTTTTCTCTATGTCCTTGTTTATGTAGACTTCTATTGCTTTCCATACTTCCTTTCCCATCCTTATCATCCCTTTTATTATTCCCTCTTCCTCTTCATCTGCTTTATTCCATTCTCCTGTTGCTATTTCTTTACTTGCGCCCATCAACATCCCTCCTATTGCTCTTCCTTTCTTATTTATTTTTTTCGCTCCTTGCCTGATCCTGACATACCCCTTTGACAGCTTCCTCTCTATTTCCTCCTTTTTCATTTCTTCCGTCCACGTCTCCATCATCACTATTACGTCTTATTCCTTGATATCTTCCCAGAAACCTTCTCCTTTGCGTTTTAACCCTGCCACATTCCAGAAACCTATTTTGTACCCCTCTCCCTTTCTCCTCTCACTCTTTGGCTTCCCTCTTCTTCTCTTTCTTTCCCTTTCCTTCACTTCTCCCTCTTTGTTTATCTTGTTCTCGCTTTCCCTTTCCTTTCTCCTCTCTTTTCCTTTCCTCTCTAGTTTTTGAACTTCTCTTCTTTTTCATCCCACTTCCACCATCTTCCTTCTATGCATATGCCCCTGTATTTCACTTCTACTTTTTTCCCTTCCTTTCTCTGTTCCCAAGCTATTTGTTTTATCTTCCATCTTATCCTTCTTTCCTTTTGCGTTAGGTCATCCAATATTCCTTCTTTTCCTTCTCTTATGTTTCTTTTCCCTATCATTACCTTTTTTTTATCCTCTATACCTCCTAATACTTACCCTTACCCATATCATACCTTCTCTTATCCCCCTTCACTTTTTCTTTTACTTTCTTTTCCAGTCATTCTTACATTTCCTTTTCCGTCATTTTTTGTTTCCCTTCCCAATTCCTTATGATTATATTTTTTCTCCTATTCTCTCTATCTTGCAATTCTTCTTTCCATTCCATCCTTTCCATCATCTCCTTTATTTCCTGTATCTTTCCTTCTCCCGCTCCTTGCTCTCTCTCTCCTTTTACGTTTTCTATTCTCTTTTCCACCTCCGTCACTCTTACTTCTATCTCTTCTATTTTCTCTATCTTCTCTGCCTTCTTTTCCATTTTATCTAGCCTCTCTTTCCATTCCTCCTTTTCTTTTCTCCATCTTCCTTCTCTTTCTTCCATTTCTCTCCTGATTTTCCCTATCTCTTCCCTGAGCGTCTTACTGCTCTCTTTTCCTACCTCTACTATCAGTTCCTTTATTTCTCTTTTCATTGCCTCTATCATCTTCTCCACATCTCCCTTTCCGCTACTTCCTTCCTTTATTGGCGTCCTTTCTATTATTCTGCTCTTTCTGAATATTATCTCAGCTCTCTCTCCTTCTTCCCCTTTTCTTCTTCTTCCTCTTCTCTGTCTCTTTTTTTCCCTCCTTCCATGAAATCCTCTATCTTTCCTAAGCTCCCGCTTCTTTCTCTTATCCAGCTATCTACCTTTTCTGGCCTTCCTCTCATCTTTTTCTCTTCTGCCTTCTCATTTTCCATTCCTCTTCCGTCCCCCTCCTCTCCTCTGTTCTTCTCGAACCCTTCCATTTTGCTCTACTTTATCAGCCTCCTCTGTCCTCCTGCTGTGGCTTCTTATCTCCCCTCTAGGTGTCTCTTCTGTCCACCTATCCTGCTTGCTTGCTCTCTTTCCCTCCTTTTCTACTAACCTCCAAAATTTCTGTTCTCGTTTCGTTTCCTTTCCGCGTTTTATTACACCTTCCTTTCCTTTGCCTTTACCACTCCTACTTCACCTCCTCTTCACTTTTCTTCTCACCCTTACTTCCTACCCTTACTTTTTCCTTCACCTTATTCTCTTTAACTTTCTCTCACGCTCACTTCTACACGTCCTTTCACTTTGCCGTTACACCGGAAGTCCTATTCCTAAAGTAAAATCTTGAATAAATTGAATTTATGATTGTCTTTAATATTTGAGATTTAATTAAAGAAAAACAGTTTTTTAAGAAATAATAACGTTTCCGAGATCTTTGTATTTGAATACAGTAGGAAAATTTGGGGGTGGCCTGCAGGGTCAAATATTTTCCGTATCTTTTATTGTAAAGTAATTAAATAACCTCCGCTTGAATTAAAAGTCAAATCTTTATACTCCACGTCAACAGCATGTTCTTCTGATAAATGATCACGCAATTTTATGTAATTCGGAAATCCTTCGCTGCATGTCCCATGTGGACAAATTAATCTTACTTTCCGAATTGCGCCTGTGTTTGGAAAATCATGTTCGTTGTGAACATTATGATTCTGGCGAATATGCCGAGATAATGTCGATTGACATGACAATTTTTTATCACAAAATGTGTATTTGAATGTAGGTTCGGGTTTCGGGTCTAACGGCTCTGTTTTATGAACTTTCCGCAAATGAGCATATAAGATTTATTTTTTGAAAATGCTGTGCTACAAATCGAACACTGCAGATTCGAATCGTTCATTGTTCTGATAATTGACAAAAAATCGATAATTAGAAAGTGTAGTTAGTTCTCGGGTATGATACATGGAATGACACAAGTAGACTATACTATAGATATAACTTCCCCTCGCGCAGCTATCGAGCATTTCCCCCTCCAGAATTACAGCAGCCAAGTTCGAACTGTCGCGAGACGCTCGTCAATTTTCGGGGACGTGGCTATCTACCGTGGGCCCTGCCGGTAAGCTGGGAAATTGTAACGGCAAACTAGTTTGTCATGTTACAGAACTAATTTCAGAATACCAGGAAATGATCCAAAATTTTAGAAGTTTAATTGTTAACGCTTTTCAAGGAAACATAGACCCGAACCTTATTCAACCAGAACAATTATATAACATTTTAAAAACTGTTGAAAGCAAATATGGTAGCTCAAAAATGTTAACGCCAGTAGAAATGAATTCCATATACAATATTTTGCACTATTTGAAAATAAACGTGTTCATCCTGAACAATAACAAGCTCTGCTTCGAAATTAGAATCCCAACAGTGGAAGAATCACACTTCCTAACTTATCAATTGGCTCCAGTCCCTAGCATAAAAATCTTGGGATGCAATTAATGCAAATAATATCGATTACCGAAAAATATCTTATACTAGATGAAGTTACCAGGTATTTCTCACGAATCACGGAATATGAGCTTGGTATGTGCACAATTTACAACAAGTTAAGATTATGCGAAAGGCGAACGCCACAGCATAGCAGCATAATTCAAGACCCTTGTTTAAGTTTGGCAATTCAAGGTCTACCCGATTTGAGAAATGCATGCCAATTAGCCGGCATAAGATCCACTAATAATTTTTGGATACAATTATATACAAATTTGAAATGGATTCACATAGCGCCGGAACCCGAGAAATTACATGTAACTTGTAATGATAACTATGTTGATAGCGTTGTCCGTAGTGGTACCAATAAGTTAATACTTGAGAACGGATGTATAGGTACAACTTTGACTGCAACCCTATTTGCTGAGGATACTACCGAAATTTCGGATCCTATAAAAGCTACATTAGGCATATCCAAAGTCACTATACCAAGCATCTCAAATATTACATTAGAATTAGCGCGTATACTCGAATTAAAGAGGATTCAACTGAAACCCAATGATCTATTAGAAATGGCGAGGCCCTTAAATGACATTGTAAATGAAGTGGAAGCCATCAAGACCCATACTAGAGTCGCCACAGCAGCAGAAAGTAGATGGGTCATGATTTCATATGGTATGTCCACGTTAGGCATAATATTTCTAATTTTGTTAGCATGTAAGCTTCGATTATGGAATGTGCTAAAATGCTGTGTTTCCCCATGTGCAAATATTTATAATAACTGCTATAATACCGATGGAACTCAGCATATTGTACGAGAATCTAGCGTACCGATAGTTATAGAGGAACGTAGCTCTTTGGCAGAGGATGGTTCATCAAGCAATCCACTGCATGTATTACCCTCAGGTAGTAATGTAATAGTCAAATATAAGAAACGGGGCACCCCCACAAGTAGCTCGATGAGGTTCGTACCTGCGGATAATTTCTGAAGTTTGTATTGAATTTATCCGAGATTTAAACCAAATTTTTATAAGGGGGGGGGGGGTGTTATGTATATGCGTCCCCATAAAGTAGATATACAGGGTGTTTCTATGACACTGGTCCAAACTGAAGGAACGTATAGATGAAGTAAAAATAAGCAACTTTTAATAATATACCTGTGGTCTCTGATGATTATTGCCGAAGTTACAGCCGTTTGAATATTCGCCTACAGGTAGGCAACGTGACCCACATTCAGCTGCCCCATGCGGTCAATGGCACGGTGATTATCATCGGTTCAGTGCCGTATACATGGGACATAGCTGACTAAACCTTTTTCCTCTTTATTTTTTCGAGCCAAGGAACTGTTAAAATTTTCCGAACTACTTTAAATGAATGAACTATTGGGAAAAAATATATGTATCGAAAAAGTTCAAGGGACTAAAATATTCGAGCACTCATAAAATTTCGAGTTACTTGTGGATAAATGTTCAGCTCGGAAAGTTTACATATTCCAATAGATTTCCAACTTTCGAGTTATTTGTAAATATCCGAATTATTGGTGACGACGTTTCCTGCACTAGAAAATAATTTTCCACTTGGTAAATGGAAAGTAATTATTTCGAGGTCCTCCGACCGTTTCACACCGTTAGATGATTGAACTGCGGACACGAAGGACTCCGAAAGATTGCAATGAAACTCGCTACACGATGTCTTAACCGCGTTAGCGAACAGAAACGAATGTCGGAAAGAACGGGGCAACGGATCATATTTCAAAACAAACTTACATTTGTATTGTGCCCGAACTTACGGTCTCCTCGCCGGCGTGTGGCAAGTGTCGGAAGTAAGCAGATGATTTCATATTCACACCATCATAATTATTTGATAGTGTAGAAGACTGTGTGGCAGCTACGAAAGAGCAGTGTGTTTCTTTGCGATCTTGCGGATAGTCACTCATGTCCGCAGTTCAATCGTCTAACAGTGCGAAACGTGTATGACCGTCGGAGGTTGACGTATTGAGCAATTGTCATAAGTATAGTTTTGTGCAGTGTATTCAGTGCAATTGGTGTTTAGGGATGCGCACGTATTCGGAAATTACTTGTTTCGATTGTTTGAGTGGAATAAAGTAAGCCATTAAAAAAGTCCAAACGATTCGAGTATTTGAGCCCTCGTAAGTTTCCGAGTTACTTGGAGATAAATATTCAACATGTAAATATTCGAATTATTAGTGTGGACGTTTCTAAGTTAGCATTATTAGCAATAAACTTCCTCGAAATAATTACTTTCGATTTTCCAAGTCAAAGACTATTTTCTTGTGCAGGAAACGTCGTCACCAATAATTCGGATATTTACGAATAACTCGAAAGTTGGAAATCTATTGGAATATGTAAACTTTCCGAGCTGAACATTTATCCACAAGTAACTCAAAATTTTATGAGTTCTCGAATATTTTAGTCGTTTGCAATTTTTTAATAGCTAATTTGTTTCCCAATAGTTCGGTGATTTAAAGTAATTCGGAAAATTTTAACACTTCCTCCGCTCGAAAAATAATGACGAAAAAGGTTGTCAGCTGTGTCCCATGTATACGGCACTGAGCCGATAACATTCGCCGTGACGTTGACCTCATCGGACACCTGTCGGCAGCTGAATATGGTTCACGTAGCCTACATATAGGGGAACATTCAGACGGCTGTTATTTCGGCAATAATTGAATTGAATTGAATTGATGTTTATTCCAGGAGCACTGAGTTACAATTGGACAAGATGCAGTAAGTGGTAAAGAGAATATAACAATTGCAACTTAAAACTAAATTAAAACTAAAGTTAAATTAATGTAAGATAGCGTGGAAGACAAATGTAAGTACAAAACATTAACCATGAAAGAAAGCTGTAGTAAGCGAGTCATTCCTCCAAGCCAAGCAGATGCCAGAAGAGAGCCGTCTTAAAGGTTGGCAAAGAATTACATCGCTTAACGCAGAGTGGAAGTGAATTCCACAGGGGGATACCGATGACCAGTGAGGAGTGATAGATGGCAGCAGTCCTGCAAGCCTGTGGGGACTTGGTTCCCCCACCCCTGGACGGTTAAGAGTGGGGGTCGTCGTTACGGCTTCTGGCGGGAACCGGCGGTACCCATCTCGCCATCTTGTTGGACTCAACCGTCGAGAACGAACGTTTAAGAAAGTGACTCTTGCAATTATTCTTTTGTGAAGTACCTCAACCCTTCTCCTTGAGTTGGCTGAGTGCATATGGGTAAAATTCCCATATTGGTGACCCCGACGTGATGTTAATAAGTATTGTTGCCGTTTCCTTGGTAACTACGTATCACGTGCTATTTTCTCGTGTAAGTTACGGTGTGAGCTTGACCGGCGATAATTTGCTACGCCGTGCTCTGTGAAGAGCATTCCCTGTCATCGACGGGGCTGGGGCAGCGTGCTGCCGTTCCCTGGCGCTCTATTTGACTGGCGGCTTGGAGGAATCATCAGCTTCGAGGGTGAGGTTTTGGCGTGAAGCCATCGTCACCGGCGCCTTTTTCTCCTTGCCCCTGCTGGTGTCTGCACCGCCGATATCTTCGGACGGGAGTCATTCTCTGCAGCATCATCAGCATCACTGCGTATAATTCGCCATTTTTTTCTTTTCTTTGTTCGGCGTCCTCCGCTGGGCTTTGGCGCGTTTTTGGTATCGCGCATCGTTCTGCGCATCGACAAGTGGCTGCCATTTTGTTTTACCGTTACTGTGTCGTTATGCATTTGCGCATTGTGTTTGCTTTGAAAGAACGCTTAGACTTTATTATACGATGGCGGATGATAACGAAGGGTCGCACCCTTATGTAGGCGAGGGCCTGGGATCAGATAGCAGGCGGGTGGAGAACTACCGTGTTCTATCGCGCAGATGCGGCGCTTTGGTTCGCGCAGGCCGAAGCCTCGTTGCGCTCGGCGCACATAACCTCAGAAACATGTAAAGCCGATACGGTTCTTGCTGCGTTGGACTTTGAGGTCGTCAGGGACCTCATTATGATGGTCCCGCGTCCGTGGGACATTTACGTGCAACTCAAGAGGCGCGTTATCGCTACATACGGCATATCCCCAGAGGCGAACATGCGAAAATTACTAAAGGGACAGGTGTTGTCAGATGGGAAGCCGTCCTTAGTGTTGAATAGGTTGCGCAATTTAAATGATGGCACGTGCGATGATGCCATTATACTGAGTGTTTTTCTAGAGCATCTTCCGTCAAGCCATCGAGCGATTCTGGCGGCGACTGGTGTTACGGACCTCGAGAAGTTGGCAAGTGTTGCGGACAAGATAGCGGAGAGCTCCGGTTCGCCTGACCGCAATATTTTGGCGGTCGCGCAGAGTGGTACACAATGCTCGTTTGAGGCAGAAATTAAACGCCTTTCCGCGCAGGTTGCTACATTATGTACCGAGGTCAAAATGTTGCAGCGGCAACGCACGCGTTCGGCGACTCCAGCGTCTCGTAGTCGTGCGCGCTCTAAGGAGCCTCCGGGCGCACCGAAATTATGTCTCGAAATTATGTCTCGAAATTATGTATCGAAATTATGTCAAGTATCCCGACAATCTGACTTCGTGTAGGAGGTGGTGCGCGAAATATGCGTCGTTTAGCTCGGGAAACTAAACTTGCCTTCCGTTGCTGAGGCGGGCGAAGAAGGCTCGTTTGTTACGTCCCGTCTCCATGTTCGTGATCGCGCTTCTGGTCGTCTCTTCCTGATAGATACGGGTGCAGATCGTTCGTTGGTGCCGGCTAACCCCGCGATTTGTGGCAAGCCGACCGGTTTTAAATTATTTGCGGCCAACGATTCGGCTATTGACACATACGGCGAATCCTTCCGATCGCTGGATTTAGGTTTGCGGCGTCCCATCAATTGGAATTTTTGTATCGCCGCGGTTCCTCATGCGATCATAGGTGCGGACCTACTTAACCATTATGGTCTCCTGCTTGACCTCCGCCGGAACCGGTTGATGGATTCACGAACGAGCGTCTATGCGATCGCAACCCCGCGCCTCGTGTCGAGTCATTCTGTAGGCACGGTTATGCCTAAGTCGCGTTTTTCCGATATTCTCGCGGGCTTCCCTGATCTGTCCGGTGCATCTGACGTGGCGCCGATTAAGTCTGCTGATGTGTTTCATCACATCCTAACCACCGGTCCTCCGGTATCTGAAAGACCTCGTCGGTTAAATCCGGAAAAGCTCAAGGCGGCTAAGAGCGAATTTCAAGCGCTCGTTGAAGCGAGCATCTGTCGCCCTTCTTCAAGTCCATTCCGGATAAGTATCCTACCCCTTATCTCCACGATTTCTCGTCCAATCTACATGGGAAATGTATTTTCTCCTCGCTAGACTTGTATAGGGCATATAATCAGATTCCTGTGGCCCCTGAGGACGTTGAGAAGACTGCTGTGACGACGCCCTTTGGGCTTTTCGAATTTCTGTACATGACATTTGGTCTAAGGAATGCCAGTCAGTCTTTCCAGCGGTTCTCAAATAGGCTGCTAGGGGATTTGGATTATGTTTTCACGTACATTGATGATATTCTGATTACGTCGAGCTCTGAGGAGGAGCACGCTGAACACCTGCGGGTTGTGCTGCGGCGACTCCAAAAGCATCACCTACGCGTTAACCCGTGGAAATGTACGTTTGGTGCCGGTGAAATCGAGTTTCTCGGTTTCACCATTAATCCTAACGGTATTCGCCCCTTGGCATCGAAGGTGGAGGCCATTACACATTTCCCCAAACCCAAGAGGGTCATGGACCATCGTCAGTTTTTGGGGATGGTAAACTTCTACCGTCGTAACATTCCTCGCGCAGCTCATCTTCAAGCGCCTTTGAACGAATTTCTTCGCGATTCGAAGAAGAACGATACTCGGGAGATTGCATGGACGGAAATCTCGGAAGAGGCCTTCGTGAAAACCAAGGAAGCTCTTGCCAGAGCGACCTTATTGGCTCATCCGCGCATTGGTGCAGAGCTAAGGGTCGTTTCTGACGCGTCGGATTTTGCTATGGGGGCTGTGTTGGAACAGCAGGGGTCCAATTCCATCTGGGAACCCCTTGCGTTCTTTTCGCAGAAATTTTCACCTGCTCAATCCAAATATAGTGCTTACGATCGCGAGCTAACTGCTATTTTCGAGGCTGTAAAGCACTTTAGATACTTTGTGGAAGGTCGGGCGTTCACGATCTTGACTGACCACAAACCTCTTGTTTATGCGTTCCTCCAACGCCCCGAAAAGGCTTCACCGCGGCAGACTCGTCAATTGTCGTACATTGCGCAGTTCACGACCACGATCTCGTACATCCCTGGTTCGGACAATGTCGTGGCCGACGCGTTATCGAGAGTTAGTGCACTTCGTTTGCTATTGAAGATTAACCTTGAAGAAATCGCGGAGCAGCAGGCGGCGGATGAGCAGTTGAAACTTATCTGCGAGTCTTCAGATTTCCCTCTGAAATTGAAGAAGTTGACTTGGGGACCGAATCATGTCACGATCTTTTGTGAGATTTCCGGCGAGTCTATCCGTCCGTATGTTCCCTCTAGTTTCCGCAAGGTCGTGTTCGATTTAGTTCATAATCCCGCCCATCCTGGTGCGAGGGTATCTGACCATCTACTTCGGCAGCGTTATGTTTGGCCGGATATGAATCGTGACATTGCTGGGTGGTGTAAATCTTGCGTCAAGTGCCAGCAGGCCAAGGTCTCGCGACATAATAATCACTTACCGGAACACATTGTGGCTCCGGATGGTCGGTTCGACCATGTCCATTTGGACATTGTTGGACCACTGCCGCCTTCAGATGGTTTTGTATATTGTTTGACACTTATCGATCGTTTTTCCCGTTGGGTAGAAGCGGTCCCGCTAAGGGACATTACGGCAATGTCGATCTATTATCGCTTATTCGTTGTGATCGTATTCGTACGTCCCCTTATCACCCTGCGTCGAACGGCATGATAGAACGTTGGCACCGCGTGTTTAAGGCTGCAATCATGTGTCACACTCGCAAAGAGTGGTCACGTGTATTGCCAACGGTGTTGTTGGGTTTGCGATCGCACGTGCGTGCGGATGTCGGCACATCCCCTGCCGAGTTTATGTTTGGTACGACTTTGCGTCTGCCAGGGGAATTCTTCCTTCCGGAGAATTTCTCGCCTGATCCGAATGTGTTCCTCGAGGAATTTAAAAAGTATATGCGCGAGGTACGACCGTTGCCAGTTGTTCATAATCACAACAAGCGTGCCTTTGTATTCAAGGAACTGCACTCGTGCACACATGTGTTCTTGCGGCGTATGGCTAAGAAGGCGCTCGAACAGCCGTACTCCGGTCCGCATAAGATTGTTAGGCGGGTTTCGGAGCACGTTTATATCATCGATGCTGATGGTTCGGAGCGTACGGTATCTACGGATTTGTTAAAACCGGCTTTCTTGTTGTTAGAAAACCCGGATGACGCGATGCTCTGCACTTCTAGTCTTGATGGCCATATCGGCCAACAACGTCCGGTCCTACGGACATACTCCAGGAAGACTGTTTCATTCGCACCGAATGTATCATAGTAATTAAGTTTTTGTTAGTAGCGTGTACATACAGATATTTATATTTGGGTTATCGAAATTGACTGTTGTTTAAATAAAATATATACCGTTCACACTCGGGGGGGAGTATGTGGGGACTCGGTTCCCCCACCTCTGGACGGTTAAGAGTGGTGGTCGTCGTTACGGCTTCTGTCGGGAAGCGGCGGTACCCATCTCGCCATCTTGTTGGACTCAACCGTCGAGAACGAACGTTTAAGAAAGTGACTCTTGCAATTATTCTTTTGTGAAGTACCTCAACCCTTCTCCTTGAGTTGGCTGAGTGCATATGGGTGAAATTCCCATAAGCCGGCAAACCGAGATCAGCAGGAGGAGAGCGAAAGGAGCAAGCGATGGAGCGAGTCGAGGCTTTGAGTACAAGTGACTCAGCAACGAAGACGGGCGACCCCTCATTCAGCGCACGATAAATAAGAATACCTAGAAAATATAAACGTCTAGCAGAGAGCTGAAAGAAATGTGTAATATGTTCATATCGTCGAATACCGAAGATATACCGTATACAGGCGTTGAGTGATCTTTGAACCCGTGTGCATCTGAAATGTATACTGCAGTATACGGCAGTAGTCATAATGAGGCAAGATAAGAGAGGACAATAATGACCGGAGACTATAGGCATGTTAACAAAAGTTGTTTATAGTTACCTCATTTGTACGCTCCTTAAGTTTGGATGAATGTCACAGAAACATGCAGATAATTTTTTTGAAGTCAAGATAACATCATTTTTGTGATGTCACATATGGGCAAAGCTAAGCGCAAAGCACTGATGGATGTTATTACTTTCAAAGCAACACATTAATAGCTAATTTTCACTTTATTTAAAATTGTGAATAATATTCATCAGCATGTAAATAATAATTTTGGATGATATATGAATTTTAATAAAATTATCGATAATGATCAATCTATAATTATTTTGTTGTGACTTACGTTAGTTTGAAAAAATAATAAGAACAAACATAAAGCAAAAGATGATTGACAACAAAATAAAATTGTTTTGGTAAGCCTACTTATCTAATTCTGTCATTGTTTGCTAAAGTATTTGCTCTATGACATAAGCGAATGTTACAATAGTGAAAACTTATCATTAAATGTACAATATGATTAGATTCTATGTTATTGTCATACACATGCTGATCGAATTCACTAAATATTGTTTGGCTAACATTCTTCAGAATTTTTATAATTAATTTTACTGGTACTTTTGGCAGCTAGCCGTTTTTTCAAAAAGATGCATTTTGTATTTTTATTAGACATAACTCTTGTTTGTATGTATGTTATATGACTTAATAACTGCTTTAAACACTACGTATCTCAACAGTTAAAGTGCTTACAAGAAATCTACCTGAGGTGTACCTCACCGATTTTTTCCTTTTGAGATATGCTGTAGTACATCAGAAAGTATTAGACATGTATTTTTTTGTACGTACCTATAAGCGAGTTTACTGCGAGTTTAACGGTTCAGTTGTATTTTCCGAGATTTCGAATACATAGAAATGTCGAAAAGGCACTATTTTATTAGCGATTTCATTGAAATTTATCGTCGTTTCCTATGTCTGTTATGTAATTAACTTCGTAATTTAATCAAATTATAAACATTAAAGAAAGAATCTCTTTTTATCTTTGTAATGTCCATATACCCCTATAAACCTTTTCCTAGATTATCCTATACACCTATAAACCTTTCCACAGCTTATTCCTAGAAAACATCACGTCTTGCAAATCTCATCATCCGCAAAACATTCCGATCCTAAATAAATTCCTAACCATATAACCAAACCCAGATAACACTAAAGTTTATAACATAACCTACCCTACCGTAATCAACTAATCCTACAATTATAAAACCTACCGCGCTGCATCCCTGCCATCCTAACATCCTCGCTTCATCCCTTCTTTTCCCTTTTTCCCTCCGAATCCCAAACTTCTAATTGGTAAATAGACACCTACGCTCCACCTCTTCGACCAAGCCCACAATTTTACATTTTGTATAAATATAGCCGTTAAGATACAAAGTAAGCTCAATTGTAAAATACCAAGAGAAGAGACAGTATTAGAGAACGAACAGAATTGTAATATAGAATACCAATTCAAACCTCTGTATCATCTTGCGCTCCGACCTGTACACCCTTGTGGAAATAAAATTATACATCTCTCAAATTTCCACGACCGATCCATTACAAAATTGGTGTCAGAAGTGGGATTTCTTCCAAAACCAACGTTAGAAGAACTCGTGAAGAGTTTTAATAGCTTCCAACGGTGACGTCAGTCTTCGAAACTTGGAGAATCCACGAGATCAAGCAATCGTAGAGGCGCTTATATTAGCCTATTGCTAATCTCATTCACCGGGAACGTGCAGAATTGCCAGCAGCAATTTTTTCACTGCCATCCCGAGAAAAGGATCATTGGAAAAGGGTACTTGTAAGCGGACGCATATTCGACTCTATCTTCAACATCGACTCTATCTTGGACATCGACTCCATCTTCAACATCGACTCTATCTTGGACATCGACTCAACCTCTAAATCGACTCTATCTTGGACATCGACTCTATCTCTTGGACATCGTCACAATCTTGGACATTGACTCGTTCCTGTACTACATCGACTCATCCAACCACCAATTCGCCAATTCGCAACCGAGGATGCTGCTTTACTTCACTGCTCTGTAAGTCGCAACAATAGTAGTAATAAGTCTACATCTACTAAAATAATAAATAAGGACAATTTAATAAGTAACGACAATGACGAACAATAATGCCGCTGTAACTAACTTTAACGGAATTTCGATAGAACTTGCGGAAAAATTACTAACGACATTCGACGGCTCCAAAAGTAAATTATATGAATTTTGCGATAATTGTGATAAAGCCACATCATTAGTTCACGCAGATCTTCGTCCAGTTTTATTCGCGATTATTGAAACAAAAATCACGGGAAGTGCCAGAGCTTTAATCCGCAACAGAGTATTCGATAACTGGAAATCATTAAAGTCATATTTATTAGATGCATATTCGGAAAGACGATCTCACGGTCAGTGGCAACTAGAATTATCCGCGTGTAAACAATCACAAAACGAAGATGTCTTTTCATACTCGCAAAAAGTAGAAAGTTGCCTTATTAAATTAACTAGTAGTCTCGATAGTAATTTACAAACAATAGAGCGTAATGCATGTATTAAATTATTACAAAAACAAGCACTAGATGTATTTATCATGGGTCTTCATAAAGACATCAAAGTAATTGTAAAGTCACAAAGACCAGTCACACTCGAAGATGCTATCCAAATAGCAATAGCAGAAGAAAACGAGCAAAAATCTCAAGCAGAAATCGCGCAATTTCAAGAACTAAGCCTGAGAGAAAACAAATATTGCTCAAATTGTAATCGCCCGGGACATGACACAATAGAATGTTACTACCGAAAATCCACGCAACATCGCGACAGACAACACGTAAGACATCTTATGTCAAATACTCCAAATTATAACACACCACATAACACGCCAAAAATCTGCGCATATTGTAAAAATGTAGGTCATGTCATTAGCGAATGCAGAAAAAGAGAGTACAATAACAGTCGAAGGTTAGATAGACATACATATACCAATTTTACACCATCAAATCACCCACCTCTTAACCATCCAATCCCTTCAGTACGAAACCCGACATCGAGATTTCCGACTCAGAATCCTCCGAATTTCCACAAAAGAAACCCAACTCCATACACAGAAAACAATCAGGCTCCTTTAAACTTAAATCGTGCTCCGGTGACTGCCGCACCGAGGGCAACTCACAACACCCAGGCAGAACACCAAAATTATTAGAGGGAATTACAACATACGTAGAACTCAACACCTCAGAAACCATACACAAGTCTACCAAATTTCTTCTCGATACTGGAGCGGACGTATCAATGATAAAAATTTCTCAACTTGAAGGCGAGACTCCTTGTTACAAAGATCTAAAGTTAAATATAAGAGGTCTAACACCCGAATCTTTCGAGTCATTAGGATACTGCAATTTAAGAGTAAGCGTTGGATATTATACCTACAATTGCACATTCCATGTAGTGAAAGACAGCTTTCCAATCTCTTCTCCCGGAATCCTAGGCAATGATATAATTTCAAATCTACAACTAAAAATTGATTACACACAGGATCGGTTATATTTCCCAAATTACTCATGGATTCCCTTGATACACGAAATGAAACCATTGCTCCAAAACACAGCACCAGAAAACACACCTATCGAAAATACAACACACCTAGATCCTCCTACACCACCGAAATTAATCTCCGAATCACTAAACTCAGAAACATGTGACAGTCAACAGCATTCATTAAGCATCCCAGCGCGGACTGAAATGTTAATCCGTGTCAAAGTATCCAATTCACAAATTAAAGAAGGAGTAATTGAAGGAAAAATGTTGCAAGAAGGAATATATCTGTGCCAAAGCATAATCAAGGTTGATGATAATAGCGAAGGAATCACTTCCATCATCAATACTTCAAGTGAAGATCGAATTATCGAAAAACCCACTGTATTACTAGATCCAATTAACGAAGAAACATTAAAAATTCTAAATCTTAGCACAGAAAACTTCCAGTCTGCATCATGCACTCAATTTACTGACTCTAGATCCTCGCGTTTAAAAGAAATTATAAATAACTTAAGATTAGATCATCTTAATGCCGAAGAACGCGACAGCATAATCGAAATCTGTACAGAATTCAATCACGTTATCCATTTAGAAGGAGATATCTTGACGTGTACAGATGCCGCGTATCACAAAATCATGACAAACACAGACATACCGATTACCGCGAAAACCTATCGTTATCCACAATGCCACAAAGAAGAAGTAAATAGACAAATTGACAAAATGCTAAACGAAAACATAATTAAACCATCCGATTCGCCGTGGAACGCACCACTCTGGGTAGTCCCTAAAAAACGCGATGCTTCAGGCAAGGTAAAATGGCGTGTTGTTGTAGATTATCGTAAACTAAACGATGTCACAATCGGAGACGCGCACCCGCTGCCAAATATCGCTGATATACTAGACCAATTAGGGAACTCGAAGTATTTCACGACATTAGATCTCGCTTCAGGCTTCCACCAAATAAAAATGCATCCTAACGACGCCGCGAAAACAGCATTTTCAACACCCACAGGTCATTATGAGTTTAACCGCATGCCTTTCGGTTTAAAAAATGCACCAGCTACCTTCCAAAGATTGATGAATACAGTTCTTGCAGGCATACAAGGTATTAGATGTCTCGTTTATCTAGACGATATTGTTATTTACGCAGACTCTTTAGAAACTCACTCCAAAAAATTACGCGAAATTTTTCAAAGACTCTCTACACACAATTTGAAAATCCAATTAGATAAATGTGAATTCCTGCGTCGAGAAGTAATGTATCTAGGACATCTCATATCTGAAACTGGAATCAAACCGGATCCATCTAAAGTCGATGCAGTAAAAAATTTCCCAGTTCCTAAAACACCTAAGGAAATAAAATCATTTCTTGGACTCGCTAGTTACTATAGACGTTTTATCCCAGATTTTAGTAAAATTACAAAACCTCTTACGCAATTACTAAAAAAGAACGCAATATTTTTATGGACGAGTAACCAACAAAACGCTTTCGAAATTTTAAAACGAAAACTCACAAATGAACCGATCTTACAATACCCTGATTTTTCAAAAGAATTCATCCTTACCACAGATGCCAGTAACTACGCAATCGGAGCAGTTTTGTCGCAAAAGAACGATTCAGTTGACTTGCCAATAGCATATGCAAGCCGAACATTGAATCGCGCGGAATCGAATTACTCTATGATCGAACGCGAACTTCTAGCCATCGTTTGGGCTGTGAAACATTTTAGGTCGTATTTGTTCGGTAGAGAATTTAAGATCATAACTGATCATCGTCCGTTAACCTGGTTATTTAATCTAAAAGAACCTGGTTCGCGTTTAATTCGATGGCGACTCCGATTAGAAGAATATCAGTATAAAATCGAATATAAACCCGAAAAAATAAATTCTAACGCTGACGCATTAAGTCGAATAAATATAAATAATGATCTACCTAGCAAGGATAATCTCCAAATAAAAATTAATGCAATCGACTCAGATGCTTGTAAATCATATGACGACTTCGTAAATAAGCTACGCACATCCGTAATAATCTACGATAAAATATTTGAACACAAAGACTCAATTTTCACAACAAATGATAATTATGCCGTTTGCATATCAGAAGATTTAGAAATGCAAGGTGTAGTACTGGAAGAATTTCGAAAACATTTTGATCATTCCAATGAATTAAAAGCTCAGAATCCTAAAATTCATGACGTAATAGTAATAAAAGACAAGGATAAGTTCATATTCTATCTTGTGACAAAGGTAAACTACTGGGATAGCGGTAATTACGAAGATTTATTCAAATCCTTGCTGACATTAAAACTCCTTCTAGAAAAATACACACTAAAATCAATTAATTTACCACAATTCAATTCACGTTTTAACAATTTTAAATGGGAAAAAGTCAGAACTATGTTACGATACATATTCAAAGGAACAGACATAATAATAAACGTACACTCCGACACTATAATAGAACCCACAAAAGAACAAATTCCAGATATTTTAAATGAATATCACGCCTCCCCATCTGCAGGACATTCAGGTTTTCACCGCACACACAAACGAATTAGGGAAAATTACAAATGGTCCACTATGAAAAGAGATATCGCAGAATATATAAAAAACTGTTCATCTTGTCAATCTAATAAACTAGTCCGAAAAAGAAATCGCGCTCCAATGGAAATAACGACAACTTCTACCAAAGCTTTTGAGAAAATCGCACTAGATATCGTAGGTCCTTTGCCTTTAACCGAAAATGGCAACAAATATATTTTGACAATTCAAGATGACCTCACGAAATTTTCACGAGCTTATGCCATTCCAAATCACGAAGCTAGTACGATTGCCAAAATACTACATCACGAATTCATTTGTAAATACCGGATACCTGATTCTATTTTGACAGATCAAGGAAAAGATTTCACTTCAAACTTATTAAAAGAAATAGCCAAACTATTCAAAATTAAACAAATCCAAACCACAGCTTACCACCCACAAACAAATGGCGCCCTAGAAAGAAGCCACGCTACTCTCGCAGATTATTTAAAACATTATATAGAAGAAGATCAATCTGATTGGGACGAATGGTTACCAAACGCGATGCACGCGTACAACACGACAGTACACACTTCAACTAAATTTACACCTTACGAATTAGTCTTTGGAGAAAAACCGGAAATCCCTACAGCTCTCACAAAACAAACAGAATTCAAATACACATACGACGATTTTGTAGACAACATAAAACTGAAATTCCAAAAGTCACGCGAAATTGCTAGAAATCACTTAATAGAATCCAAAACACGCAATAAGGAATATTACGATAAAAGAGTAAATTCCACTAAATACCAAATTGGAGATTTAGTATATCTAAAAAAGGAACAACTCACGGGATCTAGAAAACTTGCTCCAAATTACACTGGACCCTACCAAGTCATCAAAATAAATTCGCCAGTAAATGTGACCATCCAAATAAAAAAGAAACAAACCGTAGTACACACAGATAGACTAAAACATGCACACATTCCGAAAACCATCTTGTAATCACAATTGCCATTTATACCACCTAATTCATCCACCTGTTCCTTGTAATAACACCTTCCTATTTATTCAACCATCCAGTAAATACCTAATAGTAATATCTAACACTAAACACCAATACACAAAACAAGATGACTCACCAAATTATAAAAATTTCAGGAATGACCTACATTTGTAAAGCATACTATATTTGTAAAGCAAACTATATTTGTAAAGCAAACCACATTTGTAAAACAACACGAGATACACCAGCGAATTCTAATATTTACCTATGTAAGTTACGTAGTAGGCGCCTTGTTAGTACTCTATTTAATCTACAGATTATTAAATTAATGTAAACGCAAACCGACAATAGCGAAGAAGAATGCCAAACCAACGTAACCACACAACCACCCCGTCGCGGAGGGAGCGTAATTAAAGAAAATTTTTGATCATTTTCTTTTCCTAATTTTCTAACTATCTAATTATCTAATTTTCTAATCATCATTTTAATTAAAGAAAATCTTTGATCATTTTCTTTAATCTAAGGTGGGAGGTGTAATGTCCATATACCCCTATAAACCTTTTCCTAGATTATCCTATACACCTATAAACCTTTCCACAGCTTATTCCTAGAAAACATCACGTCTTGCAAATCTCATCATCCGCAAAACATTCCGATCCTAAATAAATTCCTAACCATATAACCAAACCCAGATAACACTAAAGTTTATAACATAACCTACCCTACCGTAATCAACTAATCCTACAATTATAAAACCTACCGCGCTGCATCCCTGCCATCCTAACATCCTCGCTTCATCCCTTCTTTTCCCTTTTTCCCTCCGAATCCCAAACTTCTAATTGGTAAATAGACACCTACGCTCCACCTCTTCGACCAAGCCCACAATTTTACATTTTGTATAAATATAGCCGTTAAGATACAAAGTAAGCTCAATTGTAAAATACCAAGAGAAGAGACAGTATTAGAGAACGAACAGAATTGTAATATAGAATACCAATTCAAACCTCTGTATCATCTTGCGCTCCGACCTGTACACCCTTGTGGAAATAAAATTATACATCTCTCAAATTTCCACGACCGATCCATTACATCTTTTAAGATTAACGCCTGCGCAGTTGCCATCAGTGCTTCATCGCCCATGTTATTTTTATCACGAATGCGAACAACTGAATCGTGCAAATACTCCTCGCTTTTTTCCAGCAGAACTGAACTGAAACCGAAATGGAAACAGTAACTAAACGGTGAATTGAAACGACCGTGTAAAAGGGTTAGAAAAGGATGATAAGCAGTAGAACAGATTAGTGAGTTTAGTTCTAACCTTAATCTTTAAACAGTTTGACGTCTACTACGTTATTTCCAATTACTGTAAAATGTCAATACAACGCAGAATGAATCATATGGACCTCGGATTCAGTTGAGCCTTTAAGTCAAGTGCGTATAAAACATTCAATATTAATGCAGACACAGCTTAGTATAATTCATTTGTTAACGTATCTAGTTAAATATAACATTTTGTTTCTTTGCATTAAAACATAGTTTGATATTATTTGATTTAGTAACACTTTCAGTTCAAGTTGTTTTTTTAACATACCAAAATCGTAAAAATTACCAAGTGCAGGTGTATTTATCATTTACAAGATGTATATGTGGGATTTATAACTTTGTCTGGTATTTTCTTTTGCAGATTTATTGTATATTTTGGTACATAAAAGTAACAAAAAAGTTATGAACAACACTCAATTAGTTGTAGAGCTGGCTGACAAGAATTTGTTTGAGTTGAAGTGTCTTGTCAAAGCAACAGAAATTCAGTGCAGTGCGCATTATGAATTCGAGACACATCAATTTATGGCTTTTACAACTGAAAATGCAGACATAATACTTTATCTGAGAAAAAGAATGTGTTTGCCAGTATTTAAAAAAATACTATGGTTTCAAACATGTCAAAAAGAGATATCTGCTCTTTGTTTTGATTTTTCTGGATCATACCTACTTTCAGTGAGCAGAGATGGATCGTTGCACATAATTCCTGCTCTAGCTTTAATTGATGAGCATTATGTCCCAGATAAAAGATGGAATACCATGGATATAACATCGTTTCCTTCTATCATTTCACAACCTGCTTATTCTAGGTAAATGCTACTTTTAAAACTTTTTCTCTCACAAGTCACTAAAGTTTAAAAACTGATTTTAAGAAAATTAATAGGGTTAAAATTGAAAAAACATAGATGTAACAATGGTACAACAGTTTATTTGTAGTATATTACTCAGATATCAAAACTATATTGTATCCAGCTTGGAATATTGAAAATTTGGATAATCTAGAATTTCTTTACAATGCACCTCTTTTTTTATTATCTTATATAGGACATTCTAAATTACAATCAAAACTCTATAATTGCTCTATGAGGGGTATCCAACACACTTGGGACAAGGTATATTTTGAAAATTGGTACATACAGAAAAGTTGTATGCAATAAAATTAAATAATATTATAATTTCCATTGGTTTCTGCGATCACAATTAATGCATCTATGGAGAGTACTCATACATTTTTTTTAAACAGGATATGGTATTTTGAATGCACTAATAGACACAGTTCTTCATCCTTCACACAAAAGTAGTAGACAATCTTGATTATCAGAAATATCTTTATTTAAATTATACTGCATGGTAGTTTATCAGGCTCTCAAAAGAAGATTTATTCATAATCCCTTGATAATAATGAGGAATTTGAAAACCATATACAAGCTGATATATCAACAATTATTAAAAGATAATTGAATACTGTGACAAATAGTATTAGAAAAAACTGAAGAAATAATTACATATTTAAAGTATAATGGCAAACTATTTGTATACTTAATAACATATGTAAATATAACAAAGTTAAAACATAACAGTATTTTGGAAACCAATAACTTTCTGGAAAATAGCCAAATACTTTTTGTAGGGGATCAGTTTTGTAAAAAACAAAATGTTTTTTTAAGTGTTAGATAATTACTATTAATTAATCTTACTTGGTTCACACCCAACATTCACCAGATTCTATCGCATTTCTTTTTCTTCGTTGTTAATTTGTTATGTTGTTTTCAGACGGCTTAATGAAACCCAGATAAAAAAGTTGTTTCTATGCCTGTCTAATATACCGATGTCTGTTGTATCATAAAACGTTAATCTATTTGTACAATTTACGTTGTGACAAGATGAAAATTGGTAGACTTTAGGCTATTCTGTTTCTATTGTTGTTGTTCTTTATGTATATACTGTAGGTAGAGTTCATTTTAGGCTGACCATATCAGCCTAGTAAAACCCATTCAGATATCCTTTGCCTATACCTGCTACAAAATGTTCTTTCTCTGCCCAAGTTGTATCTAAGATGTAATTTAGAGTATTTTAATGGTTAGATACTATTTCCCGAAGTAATATAATGGTTGTAACAGATTCCCGAAAAGGTAAGTGCTATTCAAAAGTCCATTTGCCTAGGCAAATAGTGTCTGATTGAATCTTACTAGGTACATATGATCAGCTTAAGATAACCTATTTCCTATAATTTATTGGTTATTATTAATATATCTATTTTCTAGACCAACTGCAGTAATATGGTGGCAAGATTCGTCCAATACGGACATAGGTATAGTGGGAACAGAATGTGGTCAAATTCTATTTGTAAATCTAGATTCTGGACTATGTATTTATATTGAAAACATTAATGAAGATATAGCTATGTTACATGTCTGTGAAGATAAAAGTAACAATAGCTTTTATCTTTTAATAACCACTCGCTCCAAGCAGCAATGGAGACTAGTGCTGGAAGACAGAAGGCATAATCTTTTAAAACATTCTGACTGTTGTAAATTTTATAAAGATGATCGATTTACTGATAGTAGTTATGGCAGTCCAAAAACCTTTGCTTCTACCAGATCTAAACTACAGGGGTTTAAACAACGATCAGTCGAAAAATTCGCCATTCTCAAACAAAAGTTGGTTGAAACAAAAAGTGAAAACTCAGGACAGAGTGCATGTGGTAATATACAAAGCATTTACACAAGCTTAAATAATATGTTGCGATTCTTTTATTTTGGTAGCCATTTGATGTAGAAGAAATTTAGTAATCTTCCAAGATTAATACATCATCGTAATACGATATGTCTTATTTCTGTTGATATTTTGTTACAGGAAAGTTTTGCATACAGAAAGACATACATGGTAACAAATTGTAATTCAAAATTCTAGTATCAAGGGAACATTTCGACGGTTTTAGCTCATAACATTCACAAACATAAGTTGATAACATTTAGTTCATACTTGCATTAATTTGTAGAAAGGTAGAAAAATGTATTATGTTGTTTCTGTTGAAAAATGATTAAAAGGAGTAAATCATTTCTTCAAAATTCACGTCATAAATTTCTTTTGCAAAAAATACTGAACTGTGTGTTTGGATGAATCAAAAGTGCCTCTGCATTGCATATAGAATTATATGGTAATATTAACATTTTTTTCCATTTCTTTCGCAACAACTTCCCCCCGCCTTTATTCAATAATAATTTGCTAATGCCATCAGGCAATTCTGCGTGCGAAACGAAGTATAGATAGTACAAAAAATTTGCAAGTACGCTATTTAATTAATATTTCATTATAAAAGGAAGGTTCAGGCCCATGCAATTTCTAAAAATTTGTTACACTTATTAACCTGTTCCCAGTGTTGAATCCGTCATAAGAATGTATATTTTTTATGATTTAAATCGCTTCTATTAGTATAGAAAGAACACATAAACATACAGGGTGGGCCAATAACTGTGACCACCTTGAATATTGCCGTTATTTGTAATAATATGAAAAAATGTTTTAAACAAAACTTGCAAAACAAAAGATGTTTTAAACAAAACTTTTTTTATAGCCCCTGTTACAAAAATCTGAAATATACGTTTTGTAGAGTACATCATGTTATGCATGTCCTGAAAATCTCATTCAAATTGGCCAACGCACTGAGGAGCTACTGAGAGGCTATAAAAAAATTGAAAAAATGTACTTTACAAATTTCATTGTAATTTTGTAATTTTTGAAAATTTCGAAAATCGCTGAAATAGGTCAACAAGTAAACTGTTTAAACTAACATCATTAAAAATTGTTTCCCGATATATTCATTCCCTAAAAAGTTATTCAACTAAAACATGGTGTCCGAATATTAATGCGAGTCACTCTATATTTTCAATATTCTTTCTGTTTTTATAATCGTACCTTTAACGGACTAAACTGGGATAGCGTTAATCGTTTATTAACAAAAATAAAAAAAAAACTGTTTCCTGGTATTTAATTCTTAGAAGATTAATACCAGCTTATATTAAGAAGTGTTCGTTTTCGAGATGTTCCCTTATAAATAATGGAAGAGAACGTAAATTCTTATACAGTAAGATATCGATAATCCGAGTTACTATGGTGTGGACCATTGGATTATCGGAAAATGAAATAAAAAAAAGCTATATCGTATTTTTAATCGTGATATAACAGGATGTGTACGTTAACAACAAGAATAAGTATGTGTTTATCAAATATTCATCTACATGTACCATCATTTTCTACTAAAGTTATCTAAAATTCTACTAAAAATTGTAGAGAATTAAAATTAGAGCGAACATTACAAACAAAAATCAGGGAAAAGTACGAATTATTGAAACCGTATTGTACTTTAATAATATTTTTAAATTGCTGCAAAATTTCGAAGCTGCACGGCACATTGTTTATGCTTTAACTTAAAGTTGCTACATTTTACAGTGAAACGTGCAAGGATCCCTGTTTATCATGATCTTTTTTGTTATTTTCAGTGCATAGAATATGTCTGTAAATCTTGTGACACTCTTTTAGAAAGAATCTATACACCACTAGTAAATAAAAAAAACTTCAACTTTTATAGGTGCTGGCTTTAACAATGCATCTGCTACTGGTTTTGACGCGTATTCAAGTAACATTGGAAGTGTAGTAACTCCAGAATTATTGCCGAAAGGTACTTTCTTGGAGCCTCAGGTCATAAATTTTTCTCAACGACTGTACACATCTTACGATTTAATGAATGCTCGCATAACAGTAAGTTTATGAATACTTCTTGAAACACTGTAAGTAGGCACCACTCACTTTTCGTCACTGTTCTTTTCAGTTCTGTGGACCAGATCTGTGTCCTATACCATTGCCGGAGTATAAAGTACCGATTATGGCTGAAAATATTATCTTTACACATAGGTTTTTTTTCATCTTAGATGCTAACAGGCAAGCTGTGTATGTAGTATCTAGTCAATTATCCCCTACTTGTGAAAATGTAGGATATAGGGTAAATCCGGAATGTGTTATGGCACATTTTTCTTTTGAGGACAATAAAGAAGTTGTTCGCGCAATATACAAAGTCACTGATTATCAAACGCAAAGAAAAAAGTTGTTTGAAGATATATGTAGTATATATAATGTACCAAGTAATATACCAGTCCCTGCAATAGATCTACCTGCCGTAGATACTGTCATAATTATAACCAATCGTTCTGTATATAAAATCGTTTTAAGGTATGTGTGAAGCATTTATATTAACAATGTTTTGTTCAATGAAATGGAATGTTAGAATTATCTTAAATTTTAACAGGGCTTCTTTGACATCAGTTTTTATGGACATGGTTTTAACAAAGGATGAAGTAGAAAAAGCAAAAATCATGGCATTTACTTTTGGTATTAATTCATCACAGTTATTAGAATATGCAGCTGATATACTTTTAGCGAATAATGAACTTTCGCGGGCAGTAAATGTTTATAGACTTGCAAAGGTAAGTAAAGCGATAGAAAGATTGGAATTTCGATACCTTTAACAACGATAGACAGGAAAATGTATCTCTCTTTACATTTTGAGTTTAATCAATGAAAAGTGATTAGGAACAAGAGAGTTTCCTACTCTACAGTCGAAAAGTGGTGCGAAAATGTACACATACGTATATTTATGATCTGTAAAAATTTGTCTAAATCTCATACCATTCATACTATCATTAGTGTTATTCCTTAATTCGACATAAACAAGTAAAATAAGATAAATTACTTCTGCGTGAGGTAAAATAATATGTAATATAGTCCCGATAATTTGCTCTGGATATTCATAAAGTCAGATTATCGAAAATGAAAGATCAAACAAATGTCAAGTATTGCTTTTAAACATAATGTAACGAAATATTTATTTATATTTAACATAATTCTGGGCTAGAAAACGTGGAAAAAGATTTCATACGATTGCCAAAAAAAACCAGAAAGAAAGTGAATTATCGGAAAAACGGATTATCGAGACTTTACTGCATTTAAAATACAAAAATATGTCGCATTTTAAAAGTCATTTATTTAATATGGTATATTTATTTAAATAGTAAATATTTTTAAAGTTTAAAAAGAATGAGAATTGAATATTGTATGTCGTTACTAGTTTTATATAAAATATTATTTCTTGTTACAAGCGCGCATATAATGTTTTAGTGTACACTATTGAAGACTGTTCTAAAATTTGCGTCGGTGGGAAATACCTTTGAACTTTTAAACTGTCTTACCCACTGCTTGAATCCTCCCTCTGTCAATGAACTACCAAGTACGACAAGGATGCACTTCTCTAACTTATGTATTCTTGCTTTTATTGAAGTGACACTTCGAGTACCAATATTGGGATTGAAAGACAATTTTAAAGATGTCATGTAAGTATTACATGTAGTTGTTAATAATTATTCAGATCAGATTATTAGTGGGCATTTTTACTTTGCAGGAATTTTTTAATGGTGAATAAGTTTTATGACGAAATTTTAGTCGCTAAGATTGCAGGTCAAACATGTCTTTGGGAAATTATGCATTATTTATCAACAAAGCGAGGTCTTTCTGACCAAATGTTAAATATTCTAGTAAATGTGGTGGAAACGAGTGACCTAAATCTCATGTCATGTAATTATAAATAGATGTTAAAAACATTGAGGCAATTTAACCCTTTTAACTAGGTCATGTTAAATAATATATAAATTCTATGTTTTAGATGGCCTTATGATTTGCCTAAGTGAACCTAGTTTAATGCAAGCGATGCTAATCAACTCAGATCTTGGGAAAAGACATGTCGCATTTATTATTCAACATATTTCAGAATTTCATACTTTTGTATTACAAGTAAGTATGCCATGTTTAATTCCTAGATTTGTGTACCATTTTATTTTCTGGATCTGTTTACAACTATGATGGAAAAATATCACCGACAATGATTGTTGTTTATTAATTATTTTATTATTAATAAAAACATTCCTGAAAAGCTTGGCGGAATTACTTTACATTAACGGGATAACTTGAATGTGCTCAAAATAACACTTAAGCACGAAAAAAATTATAATCCATGTACATCAAAAATAAGTGTCAGTTAGTAATCATCATTACACTAACTCATAATAAATACACTTTTCTAAGATTTAGTACTCAAGAAGTACACAATTGTTTCGTTTTAGAGGTTGTTAACATTTTATGATCCTACGAACCCAGTTTTACGACCTCGATTGCTCCGCTATAAAGCTAGCCGAACAGCTTGGAAGTCTCAAACTAGTCAATGCGATTCGATAGATCTTGCTGATGACCTTGTAAGTATGTCATTTTGTATTAGTCAAAAAGCTCGTAAGAATATTTATCAAGCGTTTTCTCTTAACTCGTATTATTTTTTCGGCAGGAGACTGCAGATTCTTTAGTAGGAGAAATCATAGAAACCTTTTTGATAGTGTTGCTTACACTCATTTACAAAAAGTTTATGTTCAGGCAGTTTACCATCCCTCTACCTATACGAACATTGCAGTTCAAAGAAGTAATTAAGTAAACATTATATTTTTATATACACCCGATCTTTCTTTTACGCGATAAATTGGTTTCGGCAACAGTTGCAATAAAATAAAATCGTGTACAGAAATACTTTGATGTTATGAAAATTTGAAAGGTCAGATTAACTCATTCACTGCCAGGCAAATTTAGAGCGTCTTGCCCTGGGTGCCAAGGTTTTATTTTAACCCCTTAACTCGAGTTAACTCGAGCGCGCTAAACGGGCCAAACTGTGCACACTCGAGATAATTCGAGCGGCGTTGTATTTTATGCTGCTATAATTTTTCACACTCGAATATAATCGAGAATTGAAAATAACAATGTGATGTGTTCTAAAGTGTGTTTTTTACATAAAAAAAAAATTGTTTTTTTTTGCCCGGTTTTTTTCAAAGTCAGTGCGTTAAGGGGTTAAAGAAAACATGAAATTTTACAAAATATAATAATATTAACTTACTGATATAACATTGTAATGGCATTTACAGTAACTTTTATTGAAAAAAACACTACAAGATAACTCGTAGCTGGCGCCACTGAATAAGATTCCTGTACTGAGTGCCACTTACGAATAATCTCGTAGTGTTTTCTTTTTCAATAAAAATTTGCATATACAAAAAGATTTTCTTTTCGTTTTGTTTGATTTTACAATCTCGTCACCTAATTTAATCTGGCGACAGTCAATAATACAGATGTGTAATGATCCTCACTGGGAAAAATCTATGAGGCGATGATAGTTACAAAGAGTTATCAAGTAATAAAAATGGACTGACAAGTAATAATCAGCAGACAAAATCAATTAGTGAGTGTACAGTTTCAAATTATAGTTACATTCCAAGAAGCGTGCAGTAGCTTCTAATGCTATAATGGGTAGGATCACTTCCTACTAAATATCATTTAATAAAAAATCTAATCGTCTAAGTTATAATTTTTATAGTAAAAATTAATAATTAATATGTTTTTTACACTATATAAATTTTTCATTCACCCCTTCTAATAATTCCTAACTCAAATGGCCATTTGTAATCAATATAAAATTGCAGCACACACTACGAAATATCTCGTAATTGGCAGTGAATGGGTTAAAAAAAAGTGTAAAAGTGGGTAAATCTTGGAAAAATAGCGTAAAAGTAACACCGCGTAGAAAAAGGATGGTGTGTATTTTCAAAGTAATAAACCTGTGCTCACAAATATTTGTTTACCACGTAGATGCGTAACAAGAACAGCACACATGTAGATTTTAGAAGAAGATTTATAAGTGGTGGTTATTCTCACGTATCCCTCATTAGAAATGGTTGCGTCTTTACCTGGGGAAGCTGTGCTCGTGGTTCTTTAGGTATGTATGAACATATTAATTAACCGCTATATTGCCAAATACCAGGGGTTTCACGGACGCCATGCAACCTCGCAAAATAATGTAACTTGAATTGTTTGAGAATGTAACCAAAATTTGAAATGAAAATGTAATTTATCATTATTCTAACGAACTGTCGTAATAGTACATGCATATGTAACATACATTTCGATATAAATAAGTTTCCGATGCTTCTTACCTCTATGTCTGTCACACTTGTGTCTATCACGAATCAAGACCTCGATCAGTATGACGACCAAAACAATAACGGTTGACGATAAACAATAGCGATGTCAGGAGTTTGTCTGTATCGAAATTGATCTCATATGTGCATATGAGCCCCTGGGGATAAACAACCTACCTAACCGTCACGATACTAACAGTTCAAATTACACCTTACGTGGTAGCCGTGTGGGTAGTTGATAGATACCATTTGAACCATTATTTAATATCCTTAATCACTTACGGTAAAATAACGCGTTACACACGTCGATTACCATTTGTCGAAAGTTTGGAAATGACATGTCTTGCACATCGATGATCAATTGTTTCAAAGTTACTGTCTACGGTTTAGTCACGCGTATCGGCGAATTAGTGCCAGCACAAGTGGTTGAATAAACTTTTTATTTATTTTTTTAATTCATCGCAACGTTTTTGCTTTTTTCTTATAGGAACTGGACCGACTGTATTAAAATATGGTGCTCCTCGACCTTTGCTATTTTTCCGAAAGATGAAGCTAGAAGTATTAAGTGTATCTTGTGGACGTTATCATACTCTCACTGTGACCAATAATGGCATTTATGCTTGGGGATCTAGTCAGTACGGGCAATTGGGAATTGCTGAACTCTCCCAATGTTCCACCCCTGTACTAATTACTGCTTTAGCTGAGGAAATTGTCACTGACGCTGTGGCTGGACAGTATCATTCTGTAGCGCTTACTTTTGATGGCAGAGTATTTACTTGGGGCTGGGGTGTACACGGCCAACTAGGACACGGGAATACGGACGAGAAACACACACCTACTTTAGTTACTTCCTTATTAGGAATTTGCATACGATACGTTAATGCTGGTTACGCACATACTTTGGCTTTGTCAACAGAAGGTGTTGTGTATGCATTTGGTTGCAATGTGTTTGGTCAGCTGGGAACAGGCAACACCACAAAGAGCTCTGTACCGATAAAAATTTCTCTCATATCTGAAAAGATAATTTTAATTGCCACTGGGTATTTTCACAACGTACGTGATTTTGTTTCTCTAAGCAAATACATAAACTAAACAATATAACCGATTAGTATTGATGAAATACATACAGAACCATAAGTGAAATCGATTTGATATCATGTTTTCATAATTAATATTTAATCTCGTTGGACGATTAGTATGTCATGAAAGTGGTTGGAAGACATTTTTTTCTACACCAATTCTGAGACACTAGTGATATTACTTTATGTTCTTCATTAAGAAACTCATCTTGTATGAAATTATATTGAAGATAAACTATTTGTTACGTTTTATAAAATTGTCATTCTATCCAAAGATAATTTGCCGATTAGATTTACAAAAGCAAAAATTCAACTAATAATCTATTTATTAAAAATTAAAACAATTTGAAGTACTATCGTCTTATCGTCTTATTTACTTTGATGTATTCCTTTATGCTAAGAGTCTATAATAAATTATATTGATCTGTATAGCTGGCAGTAAGTGACACAAACAGGTTGTATATTTGGGGTGCTAGTCCTCAAATGCTTCGGGTACAAGCGCAGGCAAATAAATCACGAATATTGGAGCGGAAATCTTTTGTGGAGAATCAGCGATGCCCTGACAGTTTTCAAAATCAAGAGAACCGTGTAAACATCCCTTTATGTGTTCATGACACAACGACTGACGACGTGGAAGCAACCGCAAATTCTAAACATACACAAGCAAAATTTACGAACAATAATATACCCTCGCCGGTCGAAGGATCCGTTAATGCCAATATGCATCACTTTTCTGTTAGGTCATCTGATGAGGCGCAACCCCATTTGAAACCCTGTTTAGTCGATACGACTTTAGTCAAGGGCCAAATTGTTCAGGTTAGTTTTGCTTAGCAAAATGATAATTAACACATTGCATGCGGGTATATTTTGCCGCGGACTTATGCGTATTGCGGGCGTTTTTTCGTGAATTTCGTGGGAATTTAGTGATTCAATAAAATCGCAATAAATCGAAAACTACTGTTACGACTTGGAGCGTGGTGATAGGTGTTGTTGGAAAGTGGTTACTCGAAAGTCGTACTTGTAAATGAGGTTTAATTGTTTATTAAACTTGGTAGCGTGGAATGGCCAGGGAGCGGATGGTTGGTGAAACTGTGATGTATGAATGAAGAATGAGTTCTGCTTTTTGGGTTTACTTACAGGAAAACTCGGGTTTCTTGGAGAGTGAGGGTGGAAGGTTTTAAGGGCTAGTGGTCGAAGTGGAAGGAGTGGGACTCATGGATGGGAAGAGGGGGAATTGGAATTGCTATCGGCCTGTGAATTTGTACATATAGTTTTGTTGGTCGAGGACATCCTAATGATAATAATAATAGTAATAATAATAATGATAATAATAATGATAATAGTAATAATGAAAGTAGCAAGGGGTAGGCAATGATGTGTTCCTAGTGTCATTGCTATAGGTAACAGTGGTTAGACACTGGTTGTGTCCATGGGACGTAGCAACTACTTCATTTCTTTTTACGAAAGTTTCTTTATTTTACACTCATATATATGCTTTATGATTATTGTTTAAAGTCGATATCAGTAGCACAATAAAAATCCGATAATGCATCACCACGTATTTCGTGATCACTATCTTCATCACAACGGCTCATTTTATCAATGTAGTAATAAATAATAAAATAAATAAGTATAGCGTTTTTTTCTAAAAAAATCCTTCAAAGTTATAAAACACGACTTGTGCGTTCTGAAGCTATCGGCGGTGGTGCCTAACAGTGAATAACTTGTCCTGTTCCTAACTATGTAGTTATTTCTTTATCATCATCCGGTTTACACTCCGTTCTACACTTCTAGGAAATATTCCTTCGTATTTATTTGGTCCGTCGCCTTACGATACAAACAACATACTCATTTACAACGAGTATTAGTTGTGTCTTCCCTATTATTACATTACTACCTTACTATTACACAAAAATCGGTCTCCAGCACAAGTCTATTAAATACGTACTTTTACATAAACCGCTCGCCAGTGACAGACCGCAAAAAACGTAAAAATACGTTTCTCGCACGCAATGTGTTAATTACCCAAACAATTTTCTGGATATACATATAATTATATATTATAAAAAGTGAGTAATGTGATGCATTTTAGCATATATCGTTTCATTATATTAAATTACTCATAGATTTCAGCGGGTTGTCATCACAATGCCCTAGTAACCAAAGATGGATCTCTATATACTTGGGGGCGGAATATAGATGGTCAAATTGGAAATGGTACGAGGAGTGAGATTGTAATACCTACACAACTATGTTACAATCCAGCATTTATTTTTTCACAAGTTCCGCCAAGGCACAATAATCGAATAAGAGACGACATTAAAAGACAGTCTGATGAAGATATTAGAAATCCTATGACCATGGAACGAAATGATAATATTAACAACAAAACTTCATCTCTCCGGAAAAACGTTGTGGACACACAAGGGCATATAAATCCCATAATCAAAACTGTTGGAGTCTGCTGTGGATATGATTATACATTGGCAATCCAACCAGGTATTTGAAGTAAATATGATAAATACGGAATTACACAGGTCGAGAAATATACCGATAGGGTGCAGCATTTTATTATCTAACAGAGAAAGACAGGTAAGTTGAAAATTCTGAAACAGTACTAGATGGAAGGAGCGCTGAATCTGAGTATGAAGGTACTTTTATTAACGGCCCATATTCAGTTTTAAAGGGTGACATCATTCTTTAACTCTTTGTTAGTTGCCGGCGACTTGGCAGGTCTCAGTTTGATTTATTATCGTTTCCAATAAACAAACATATTTGTTATAAATTTACGAGATATTAAAGTATTTTAAAGTTTCTTGAATAATTTTAAAAGAAGTTGATCTGTAAGATCGCCCGAATTGGTCTGTTCGAAAGCCACGACTAACGAAGGATTTAAGCGAACCTTAACATTCCATATTTGCTTGAAAATCTTCTAAAGTATTAGGTATACAGGAAAATCAGTTAACCGTTTGAATGCCAAGCGGCGCGATCGTGCTTCTTCTGTCCTGTGTCCAAGAATACCAGCGCTCCAGGCTGCGAAACCGACAGTAACAGCACGTTCGGTTTTTGTCGATGCGTGTCTTTACGGAGCATAAGTTGTTTAAAATACAATTGAATGCATTGAGCATACCGCACAATGTTATATTATCAAAATATATATATACGATTCTTCGAAAGTGTGAAAATGCACGATACAGTGACATGAACAGTGTGTGTGCTACGACAAAAGAACAAAGACGCCGATAACATTACAGCACTTTACTGTTTGTGGTACTTCATTTTGATAGTTTCAACGATATCGATACAAATGTGAATAGCTACATATTTGATCCAACATTTATTGAGAACAAATAAGAAAATAAACACAGTACCGTTGCAAAAATAATATTACTCATTCATAAGTAACTCCTACAGTTATCGCGGTAACTCCTATAAACGCACAGGAGGTAAAATTGCACGATTTTAATGGTGATATGGTCAAAAGGAAGAACGAACAACTCATTTCTGATTGATCACAAAACTACGTTGGAATTCGAATATATTTCTGGTCTACATTAGGTCCAATTCATCGAACCTATAAATCTTCTATGTGCTCATTGTCGAAAGTGTTCGACAAATCGGTATTGAAGTCATCCATAATAATAATATTGTTGTACCTTGGCATAAAGTCTGAGACAGCGGAAAAGAATTGATCAGTATGTCCAATATGGGGAGAATGATAAACAACAGAAAGAAGGAGCTTAGAACGATGAGTCGGATTAAGTTCCGCAATAATATACTCCGCATTAGTCGAATGAGTCCCTTTTGAGGAGTGAAGGACACAAGCTTGAAGAGAGTTATGAACATAAAAGCCAACGCCACCACTGCCACGTCCGATCCTATCACAGTGAAATAGCTGATAATCGTTAAGTCTAACTAAGCTATCTGATATGCTTGGTTTTAGCCAAGTTTCAGACATACGTATTATATGATAATTGTATTTGCAAGAAAAAGAACAAAATTCATCTCAATGGGCTACAAGAGATTGACAGTTAACATGACATACGAGAACATTCTCGAGAATTTTAATCATAATTAATATTTTGAGTATTGCCCTCTTGCAGTTATGACAGCAAGAAGAAGAGTTCTTATAGGGACAGTCATGACTATTCATGACTACTGGAATAATGGCCACAGTGAGGTACAGATTTGTAATCTTTTGCAAAATGACCAAAAGCTAGACACTTGTAACATTGTTTTATGATGACATGATCATCAAATCTGCAGGCAGAGTAATTGATATAAACTCCAGGAGCTGTATTACGAAGACATTTATGCACCTGAGGAGGTACTTCCACAACACAACTCGAGTAATTACGGTCCTCTTTTGTCGGATAACGATAAACGACTTTAATTTCCGGATGATCCTCGCCATCAAAGTTGAGAGCAATAAAGTGTGCTCGAACTTGTATCCGAGTCTCGGGTTGAGTTTCAGATTATTCTTGACTTTCCATTCGTCCTGTACCAACGCAGGATGTGTCCGAATGCGATCAAGATCGACGGATCGTGCATCAATTCGAATGCAATTTTTTCTGATAGTGGTGACTCGTTCAACTTTTAACGACAGAGATGCAAGATTGACCGCCTTAAACACAGTTTCTTTAGTGACAGAAGAGTTAGGAAATTTCGATGAATATTCTGGCTTCGGAGCAATTACAAAACTTTTATAATTTGGAAAATCAATAGTAGGACCTTTGTGTACATGAACCTTAAGTGAAGATACAGATGATGATACGCGTGCGACAGAAGAATATGACATAGTATTGGAACTTAACATTAGAATCAATAATTCCGTTCACTCCATCGACACATACCTGCTTGGCACTGTCAATGCAAACACGCATAATCTCATTACATGAGTCAGATAGAATCTCCGCATATTCACGAGAAGCGTCAGTTTTGCCCAATAAAGGGGAACAGGCACTGGCGTCCGAATTGAACGCATTTTGATAAACAAGAAACATGTCGTAAGAGAAGTTTTCTTATCGACTGGCTCTTTGGAAGTACGAATGAATTTGAGGAACAACGAATCGTAATGTACCATCTTGTCACGGATCTCACTAATATCTATATCACCTGTAGTAATCATGTTCGGAGTGAGGTGGTTAGACGGATAGGAGAATACATCCTTTACATCGGATATGATGTGAAGAAGATGTAAACAGAATGTAAACAAAAATATAAACGGAGAGCCGTTAGATCGTTACCCAGTAGAATAATTGGAAAAAATTTCAAAGAAATTAAAGGGGACAATGAAGGAAGAGGTTCTACCTTAAAACGTGATTAAGTGGAGACAGTAGTAGAAGAAAATGGTAAAAAGAAGCAGAAGAAAGAGTTGCAGAAAACGAAAGAACGTCAACGAAAAGGAGCTATAAGAAGAACATCCTAATAGATCGACCGACCACGACCGCGAGAGTCCGAGAGTAAAGAGGTGAAACTTACAGAGATAACTGAATTAATATGATTATGCAAGTTCCAAGAGTCATGTAACAGAGAAGTTACTATTAAATCTACGGATCTCCGGCTATGGGTACTAGAAGTGAAGAACCAAAATTGGCTCTTCTTCGTTCAAAGCTAGTCATAGGTGGATTTGGCATTTTAAAAAAGTTCACCAAATCATATCATGCAAAAGTACTACATTTAATACTCGATCTTCAAAAGAGGATTATACTCAATTTCATTTAGTAAGGCAAACCTTCGTCGATGAGGTAAAATCGTATATACAGGGTGTTTCTATGAAGTGCTGCGAAACTTAAGGAGCGTATAATTGAGGTAAAAACAAGTAACTTTTGTTAACATACCTATGGTGTCCGATCATTATTGGCGAAGATACAGCCGTTTGAATATCCGCCTACAGGTTGACAACGTGACCTACATTCAGCTGCCCGAAGCGGTCAACGCTCCGCGGTACGTCCTCGGCTCAGTGCCGTATGCGTGCGAGACAGCTGACTTCTCCCTCAATATTTTTTCAAGCCGAGGAAGTGTTAAAATTTTCCAAACTATTTTAAATCACCGTTCTATTGGGAAAAAAAATTACCTATTAAAAAAGTTTCGGATAGTCACTCATGTCCGCAGTTCAATCGTCTAACGGTGCGAAACGTGTATGACCGTCGGAGGTCGACGTATTGAACAATTGTCATAAGTACAGTTTTGTGCAGTGTAATCAGTGCAATCGGTGTTTAGGGATGTGCACGTGTTCGGACATTATTTGGCTCGATTGTTTAAGTTGAATAAAGTAAGTCACAAAAAATGTCCAAACGATTCGAATATTCCAGTTCTCGTAAGTTTTCGAATTACTTGGAGATAACTATTCAACATGTAAATATTCGAATTATTAGTGTGGACGTTTCTAAGTTAGCATTATTAGCAATAAACTTCCTCGAAATAATTACTTTCGATTTTCCAAGTCAAAGATTATGTTCTTGTGCAGGAAACGTCGTCACCAATAATTCGGATATTTACGAATAACTCGAAAGTTGGAAATCTATTGGAATATGTAAACTTTCCGAGCTGAACATTTATCCACAAGTAACTCGAAATTTTATGAGATCTCGAATATTTTAGTCCCTTGAACTTTTTCAATAGATATATTTTTTCCCAATAGTTCATTCATTTAAAGTAGTTCGGAAAATTTTAACAGTTCCTCGGCTCGAAAAAATAAAGAGGAAAAAGGTTTAGTCAGCTGTGTCCCATGTATACGGCACTGAGCCGATGACATTCGCCCTGACGTTGACCTCATCGGACAGCTATCAGCAGCTGAATATGGGTCACGTTGCCTACAGACAGGCGGATATTCAATCGGCTGTAACTTCGACAATAATGATCAGAGACCACAGGTATATTAATAAAAGTTGCTTGTTTTTATTTCACCTATACGCTCCTTAAGTTTGGACCTTTGTCACAGAAACACCCTGTATATTGTCAAATGTATGCGTAAAATAAAATGGCTATGTAAAAGAAAGATGGAGCAAGTTTTACACCCCAGTTGATTCATATTATGCAGAAAGAAACCCAGATACTCCACCGATTTGCACAATATTTGGGAAAGCTGCCATCATATGTTGTGGTTGGTATAAGAAATATCTTTGTATCGAACATTCTTTTTCTCAAGAATTTCGTTACTGGAACCTCTATGACTCGTAATGTATAATTTACAATTTAATTGTTGTGTAGTATTGTTGGAACAAAAGATCGAATTTTTCACATTGATGTTACTGCTGTTGAAGCTATAAAAATGAAATTCTGACGAGCGAAGTCAATCGTGCATGGCGAAAAAGGCAGAGCCGGTCAACAGATACCGCGACAGGGCACAAAACCCGACACAACGCGATGCGTTCAGAGTTCACTATCGTTAGAGTCTGTCACAAAAATGTCAGGACGAACATGGATATTTGAAGGACAATGATGCCAGCGAATGACCAAACAAAAGAAGACTGCTCATTTACATACAAAAAAAATCGTGATGAGAGCAGATGCCGATCACTCCTCATCATCTAAAAGACATACAAACGAAAGCAAAATCGAAGACAAGAATGTTCATCAACGCACAACCATCAGAAGGCGCATTGACCAAGACTGCATTGAAATTATTCGACGGATAATGACGAGCATGTAAACGTGTTACAATTTTCGTGGCGGCGTCTTCATATCACTCTGCTCCCAAATTTTTTCGCGGCGTTCGTAAAATATTCAAATATTAAAAAATTACGACTTTTATGGTGCCCTGTACATCATATAACTTTTTTTATAGGTCCTGTCTCGAAAAGCTGAGATATACATTTCGTAGAGTACGTCACCTCATATATATCCTGTAAATTTCATTCAATTCGGAGAACGCGCGGAGAAGTTACGATTTTTCAAAGTTGCTTATTTTGGTCCAAAACATAACAATTCTGCGAAAACTACATGAAAATAGGCAATTTTGAAAAGTCGTAACTTCTCCGCGCGTTCTCCAAATTGAATGAAATTTACAGGATATATATGAGATGACGTACTCTACGAAATGTATATCTCAGCTTTTCGAGACAGGGCCTATAAAAAAAGTTATATGATGTACAGGGCACCATAAAAGTCGTAATTTTTTAATATTTGAATGTTTCGAAAATTGCTGAAACACGTAAAGAAGTAAATTGTTTGAGCTAGCTTCAGTTCAAATTTCACGTCGATACGTTCATTTTTTAAAAAGTTATTCCGAAAAAACACATGTGCAAATACTTTTTGTAGCCACTGTACATGTTACATTTCACTGCAGTCGTAGTAACCCCAACATCATTTTCGCTCCTATGCAAAACCCAAAAATTCACAAAAATTAAAGAGGTGGAGGATGGAAATTTCTAAAACTATGTGCTTCTTTGAAGAACTGTTCACACAACATTTTAATCCGTTCCGAACCATACAAATTGTATTTAAATTATTTCCCTCTGTGTCTAATACTGTATGAGATATTTTAGCAAATATCTCACCTCATAAAACCGAATGTGGGCGACTTATAAAAATATTGTCATATTCATGTTTCAATTTTCAGAATTTCTAACTTACCTGTGCTTCCTTGTTAAGTTCGAAAACTCAAAAACATAAGACGAGTGAAAAAAATGAATGGTTTATTTCGCTTATTGACCGCTTTTAGTCATTGGTCTTAACATACGCATGTTGGAAAATACGTTGAATTTCAAAAATTGAAAATATATAAATTAATGGAGTGGAAAATTAGAAATTCATTGAGAAATATTGGTAG
The DNA here is from genome assembly GCA_963989215.1 of Hedychridium roseum. NCBI lineage: Eukaryota > Metazoa > Arthropoda > Insecta > Hymenoptera > Chrysididae > Hedychridium > Hedychridium roseum. The sequence goes on along the minus strand of OZ022310.1, from coordinate 2,550,611 downwards.
GTGATTATGTCCATGACATTTCAATGTTGCTTATCTTGATTTAAATGGAACTTGTAGCTCTGTAAGAAAAAGAACGTTTTATAACTTTCTGGAAAAATTTGCGAGCAAAGAAACTCTTATGATCAAAGAGATCAGTTCAATAGCTAATAATATTCCATGACATAAAAATAATACTACCTTTCTACTGATAAATGCTTGAGCTTATTCAACATAACTTTTGGGATTTATATTCAAGCATATGCGACGTTCGACACAGTATGCCTGAATAAATACATTAATTTCGTTGTTGTTTTCAAAATTTTCTAAAAAAATTCGTCACCTTAAAGTATTGCAACATTTGTTTCGTTTTGTTTTTTTTATCTATGTTACCAAACGACGTTTTCAATAGAAAAAGTAAGTGATGTCTTGTCGAATTAAACTGCCGATATTTCCTTGGAAATTTATAATGTCCATGATGAACTTTTATCACTCCTATATGTTCAATATTTTTAACTGAATTTCCATTCCAAGATATATTAATTTGTAGGCTATTCACCAGGTTATATTTGATAAGCTTCAAATGTCTGAAATGTTTCTAAGTGTATGATACAGTCCAAAAACCTTCTTAGTTTATGGATATATTTACCTATATGTATAACGTTTGCATTATACGAAGATTGTCCAGAAAGTATCCAGTTTTTTAATATTTCTAAAGAAGTTAGCCTATCTAGGATAATGGCGCCTTAGCCCGCTTGGAAGTACTCCCTTTACAAGTTCATACACCCATCCCAGCGATCCATCCTCTTTTCAAGATAGTCTGTGAAGTTCTATTTCGCGATTTTTCGGAAGGGACGCTGTGATAAGTGTGTGTAGTCTCAACGGGAGTATTTGGAAGGGAACCAACGCTGTGTCTTAGGTATATTACTTATTTGAAAATATTAAATCGCTAGTACTTTGAGGAACATACTTATTTAATTAAATTTCACAACAAAAATACCATACATTGCTGAATGTGTTTATAGACATTCGTACATATCCATTCCAGCAACTAAATATTATTCATTCATTTTTAAACCTGCTTCGTATGAAGGAGCTTAACAGAAGTTCTATCAACCAGCGTTAGTAACATTGCCAGTAAAGCACATTGCGATTAATCACTTCAAATGGGGTTGTTACGTGTGAGCGATATAATATCGGTTAAAATCAATATTCATTAGGCATTTATTATATGAAAAGAATATTATAATCAACTTATCTATCGCCAGCTAGATGGACGATAATCACAGGGGCTTGATTTAACTACGAAAATTGTTTTCTTCTTCCTGAGTTTTGATACGTCATTTGATGTTTTGATTCGCATTTTAAAATTTGTGTTGAAGTTCTCAACCTTGTAAATTAACGAGACATTTTAGTTGATTTAGAGATTGCATGTGGGTTTTTAGACGTCCCTCCCGGTTCAAAATGGATGGAAGAATTAGTTTGCGAAGGATTGTATCCTAAATTTGGGCAGGTTATACACGTTTTACCGTACTTTTCTGCTGGTACGGTAAAAGTAAGTGCACTATGAAAGAAAAGATTGAGAAAGAGATAAATATAAATGGTCGCGATATAATAAGGTATATTATTTGTATAAAATATTATTGTTAAATATTTCACATCCATATTTTTTTACTTTTATATATTGATTATAGTCATATTGCATACATTTCCATTTATTTCTTTTTTATTTCCTGTCTTTTGTACATAAAAATACAAGTACTAACTCTAACTTTAAAAAATGTTGTCTCGACTGGCATCATTACCTAATTGAACGTCTAACTTATACGTCTAACTTAAATTATTATTTAAACTGGCAATACGCCCACACCCAATATAACTTTATGATTACAATGTATCGATTATTCCATAATATAATATTAACTCTAATTTTATCTTTACTACGGCAATTCCGGATGTAATAGAAACTATACAGAGTGTCTGTGGGATTTCCGCACAAACATTGCCAACGTACACAATGCACGGAATTCATAAAAAATGTTATATGAAAGTCAATCAATGATGCTTTATTACAAAGTTATAACATAATTTGGCTGCTTTGCACATTACGTAAGAATCAACATTACTTTTAAAAGTGCATTTGTCGAGGAGCAACAATTATTTGTCCCCTAGAATGGCAGTATGTCAGAAAGTATTACACACAGAATTTTTTTTACGTGCCCATAAGCAAGTTTAAGGGGTGAAAACTTCCCCCTAAAGAGTACCGCCAAAAACCATTTTTTGCTGTTTTCTTCACAATGAGGTACAATTTTTTAATAAAACCACTGGGAAATAATTACACATTAGAAGACAATACTATACATAATATTTTTATAAATGGTGGTCGCATCCTTTACTTTTATTTGAGAAAAAACGTAATGTTTCGGAACATTTTTTTGTGTAAAACTTAGAGATTTGAACCAATTACGATAAACCCTGTGCAGTTATAAAGAAAATAGGAAATAGCAGTTAACCACTTTTGATGTTTAAAAAAAAAACAACCTTTTACAAGGTAAATTACACTTACATTAGTGTACGTTATGTTGTTTAAACATGGAAAAAAAGGTTTTAACCAATTCTTCGATAAATTTGGTTCTGAATAAACACAAGGATTGTTTGAACTTCCGTATTCCGCGACAGAATTTCAGATCGTGATTTTCAAGTTTATTTGTTATAAATTGTAGAAATTCTCTGAATTCGAGGTGAGAATTCTTTAGTTTTAAACGTGATACTACGCAGGATCGTCACTTTTTAATTTTTGACATTTAGTTAATCACTTTTCAGTTTCTAATAAGTATGTATGTCTGGTTCTAAATGACATTTCTTATTACAATTTTTCTAATACAAACAAAAAATGATAATATTTACCCTCTTAAAAAGGGAGAAAGATACTACCCATCGTACATAGAGTTCTAAAACTTTAATCTTTTATAACAGGTGTTTCTAGAGTAGTCTCGGTACTTTTGATAATCCGTACAATAGTGGTAATCGTGAAAGAAATGTTTGAAACATAAAGACCTCTTACACCATGAGGATCTTACAATTGCAACATTCTAGCATCCTTCCATATCCCATTTAACATTGCATTCATTCCTGAAACTAAAATTAACGGGATGGTCGAACATGTCTGTTTTATCATCAATGTAACCGCTCTTATACCATGAGTATTTAAATAAATTTACGAACCTTGGAGAAGATACCTGATTATGAACTAAAGATTGCAGTTTCATAATATTATTTCTTAAGTGCAAATTTAAATCTTCATTCATTCATATTACACTGTCCGAAGAGTGTCTTACTTAATTTTTCAATATTCTGAAACGATGGACATCTAACGCTTGAGTAGTCACATGTATGTTTTTCGAAATTTTTTCAGTTAAATTGTTTATTAGGCGGTGTCGCATCCCTTGCAACTTTAGGACAATGCCCACTCCGCGAGTCAATTAACAAAACGCTTGGGGAACCAACATTTGGTCAATACACGTTTCCCAACCAAGTTTTAAAATGATCTTAATATACAGAGTGCCCCACGGAAGTGGGACGAGCTGCAGTGGCTACAAAAAGTATTTGCAGACGTGTTTTTTCGGAATAACTTTTTAAAAAATGAACATATCGACGTGAAGTTTGAACTGAAGCTAGCCCAAACAATTTACTTCTTTACGTGTTTTAAAAAGTTATTCCGTAAAAACAGGTGTGCAAATACTTTTTTCACCCACTGTATATCTTTGAAAGGATTGGAGATAGAGAAAAATGTCACACGAAAAAAATTCAATGATATTAAACAGATATATATTACTATGAAATTTGTATGCATTTCTGTGCAACGTTTTTTTAAATAAATACTGTAGCCTTTTTGGTTGTATTATTAGATTACTTTTATTATTAAATTTATTATTATTACTTATAAAACTTTTTCTTATAAGTAAATAAGATAATGTATTACTTCGTAAATGGATTTCACATTGTGAACCGTCTGACGTTGATCTCTAATGAACCAAGGATTTATTACTGTGTTTGTGACATTATAGCTTTGTGCATAACATGAAGTTTGCCATGTCTTTGTCACACGAGTTTTCCTGGGATAGCTTAAAACTTCATAGTATGGATTTTATTCCAAGAAACGCCATTGAGTACAACATGAAGGCTTAATAGATTTCTTAATTCTATAATAAATAAAATTCAACTTTGTATTGAATCGGTATGATGTAAAATATATGAGGCCTTTTTAGATAAGTGTCACATAAAATGGTCACTAAATTGTAGGAGATACGAGAAAATATAAGTAGCATGTACATTTGTATTATTGTTTCAGGAGGTACTGTGTTAGCTTGGGGTAATAACAGTCGCGCCCAATTAGGTCGCATGCCAATAAAAGACGCAAAGGATGGTGATGATAAATTGGTCTTACTCAAATCATCAAAACGAGTTGTACGAATACCTCATATATCACATGTAGCTTTAGACACGCCTATCCAAGTACCTGATATCCCAACCCCCATTATTTCCTATCAAAGTTACGATGTTGCATCCCTTGCTCAATGTATACGGCCATTAAGCTTGATAGAAAAAACGCCTGGGGATTTAACTTTACATTATGTGCTAGAAGAGTTTATGGGTTTATACGATAGTGCAAAAATTATGGAAAAGGTTAGTGGTATGAAAATCCTATATTATAAATATCATTAGAGAAAAAAATTTACGTGATTCAACAAAATTCTGTAAAACACGTTTAAAAATTTGTTTGTATGTGCGTTTAATGTAGTTCAGTTATACAGGGTTGGCTAAAAGTCACTTTCTGATTTGTTTTAACTACGATTTTTATAAAAACAAATAGAAACACAAACTTTAAATAGGACATTATTTATTAGTTCAAATACTTTTTTTTCTAATTAGGTATGGAACATTACCTCCATTTAATAATCCCCTTGCGATGCGCCTTTATATCGTAGTTTCAGGTGACTTGCGTATACTCTCTCTTACTCGATCTATTGAAAGTACTTTTCGGTTGGATCGTGGTTTACTACTTCGCTTTAAATTAGTAATAACTTCTGATTCTCTAAATCTAGCAATTATCGCCCGAATGCAAGTGCAAACGGAGAATTTGTAGTGTAAAAACCTCGTCGAAGTTGTCTCTAAGTTGATATAATTAAGCAAGTGTTTCTAAAATAAATATCCAGAATATTCGCACGCTAATAAAGTTGTGTACGTATTCATTATACGTTTTTGGGTTAAACTTTTGTTTTTCGAAATGAGACAGCGAATGCTGGACCACCCTGTACTACGGTAATTTAGTTAGTTATTGGTGGAAATTCACAGCATTCGATATTTATTCCATTGTCAAATACTTCAAAACGGTATTGCAAAAACTAATTTTAAAGTGAATTTTAAGAGTTCTATGATTTTGCGTTTCCGATATTCCAGAATTTGAAATTTATTACAATTCCTGAAATAATGTCTTTTGTTATCATTTACTTATTATTTATCTTAATTTATAGCTGATTGGGACATAATTAAATTTCGTGTCTAATAGTTTAAAGAAAACCTATTTTAGAATTGAAAATTTCACATTCAACATGTGTTCGTATGTGCTCGGATATTTGCTTGCTTTATAATAAAGTTTATATAATTCGAGTTATCGTTGATCGTACGCACCTCAAAAAAGATGAATTGTATTCTTAATTATACTATAATGATATGTTTGAGATAACATTACGAAGAAGTCTACATTTATCAATTATTTATTTAGACTTAACAGAATTTTCGACTACAACACCTCCTAAAAAATGTAAATTAACAATAACTATTTTAAAACAAAGAACAAATGTCATATAGATCGGCAAAGCAAAAAACGAACAGAAAAAGTATATCTAAACACCATTTTATGGAAAAAAATATTTTTTGTTATATACACTTTTATTTTATTTCAAATAATCAGAAATTTTTTTAATTTCGAAATCATCTTCAGTTGTATCGCACTTCCGAAAAATGTACGTGGTACATGCTTCTGATCGTGAAAATCGAAAATATCGTGAAGAAAGTCAGTGTTAACCTTAATAAATAATAACAAAGTTAGAAAGACCTCGATTTATATAGACCCTACTGTGTTACCAGATAATCGGAATTTTTTATTACATAATTTAAAATTAATATGAATATCTACGTCTACTTCATAAAGTAAAAAATTGTTTCTTACAAGACAAACATAATGAATGTATACGAACAAAATTTGACATGAACAGGTGTACTTAGTGTTTCAAACATTGCACGAAATAAAATACAAAGGCATACATTTTACGTCGACTTTATAATTATTACTGTTTTCAGTGCAGCGAATTGGAAAATTATCAAGCATGTGCAAAAATAGCTGCCTTACAGCGCAATCTTCCGGATGCATTTTGTTTCGAGTTGAAAGCACTATTTGCAATAAACCGGGATGTACCAAATAAGTTAATATCGAAAGATCTTACTGAAATTGAAATTTCAAATTTTGGGTCAAATGAATCAGTGCTTAATTATTCTGCTGAAGAAACTTCTGTTACATGTCAACATAAAACAAACACAGAATTATTCAACAAGCAAGTTGAAAAGAATCTAATAGAATCCGTAGAGGATTGTATTATTAAAAACCAAATAAAAATTCGATCAAGTAAGTCGTTAAACAATTTACAATTCTTCGAACAGGAATTGTTTAACTTCGATTGCCAGGGTGCACCAGACGAAATGTGCACAGACCATAAGTGCGACGAGACATTCTTAAATCTTAATACGAGGAAAACCGTAAAACCTGAACTTATTTCTACCGTTGGTCTATCACTGGAACAGAATTATGGATGTCAGAATTTCGTAGATAATGCACCTATCATTGACCCTCCGAAAATAGCTTCAACTAACAGTACGAGTATGACTACAAGGCATATTCAAATACCCGCTAACGATGTTCTTCCGGAGAGGGTATTACGATCTTATAAAAACAATATAACGAATGAAGCTTTAAAATTAGTGAAAGATTATTTGTGCAACGTTGAAAGTGAGACCACTGAAACGAAGTATAGGATATTAGAAACTGCAATTGAGTTTTGGACTGTTCACGATTTATCAATTGAAAGTTTAGAAAACTTATTCGAAGATTATATACACACCATTTTTTATCCGTTGGGCTTATTGATATTTTGGTGAGTTAATTGTCCTGTATTTAATTACAAATTGTAATATAATTTATGTGAATTCATGAATTTCTAATCATTGCAGTTCCAAGAGCTTAAAGAACTACTTGTACAAAAGTCAAAATGAAACCACGTATGATGTGCCAGCTGTTGTCCACATATTCTCATTCGATTTTTGCCTTCGGGTTTGTTCGCTCCTTGTACAATATATGCATAAAGGTAAGATATACATAATTACAAATCAAACATTATAAGACATTGACAATCTATAAAGAAATTGAAGAAATATATGATGGTAAATAATTACTTTAAGGTCAGTCCATATCGGAGTATATAAAACTTTTATCGTTTTTGGCCGCTGATAATTATGGACCGCCACTTGTGGGATATCCTGGATCAAATACAAATTGCAGTTCTGAACAAATGATGCAAGGAGTAATAAGTACAATATCCCTTGAGAATTATGAACCTAGATCTTTTATACATATAAACGTATGTCTTATATTAATTCACTTTCTTAACGTTTCTTTTAAAACAATTAAAAAAATCATTCATATTTTCCGTCACTCTATACTGTGCAAATTAAGTAATAGTGTAATTTTTTTCTCGTAATTTTTCCATTTATTCAGTAATAAATAATTTGTCCTAATGTTAGGAATCAGATACCGTCAGTCACTTATTGGCAATAACAGATGGTGCGATGGTGTTCACTTGTGGCCATCATTTTCCATGCCTTTCCTACAAGTCAGAAGTTGTTCCAGAAATGGAAATGGAAATCTTAACATCACGGTACATTCTTCTTCCATGTACGGCACAATTTTTGGACAAATTATTACGTCAAAAATCAAAACCTGAAATACTTTGTCCTTTGTGTATACCATGTGCTTTAGAGGCTACGATAAACAAGACGTAATTAAATGAGTACTCGAAATTTGCTTATCATAAATGGTTTAATAAATAGCTGAATTTCATTAGGGATGCACTACACTAGTAAAATATAATGTGCTTGCACGATATAACAGTTAATACATGATGGACGGCTTTAATCATGTACAATCGAAAGTCGAGGAATCTCATTATTTTTTGTTCCGATTTTGTTTAATTGAAATTTATGTATTGTATTCCAGTTGCTAAATTTAATATAAATTTGCCTTATGGTATACTTTGATTAATTGAATTGGATTTACTTGTTATTGGGTAAAACATACTTCATTATGAGTACATCGAATATATTCTTTATTACCGCATGTACAGAAAATATAAATATTGAGTGAAATATAAATAAAAATAATATTTATTATTTTCTCTGCTTCTTCAGAATACCTTTTCAATATAGCGGATAAAACGATTTGTGTGATATAATTCGTTTCTAAACTATGTCGGCTATAGCTATGAAAACAAAGCTTTTTAGCTTCAGCTAAAACGATGTAGTTTACATGTTATTCTTACACGTTTGATGAACTATCTATCTGAGATTTTTATCAAGCTAATTTCCGATTGTTTTGGTAAATGTGTTATTGAAAGTTGAATGTACAGAGTTTTCCTGGTTTTTGGGGGAAGGCAATTCATGGGTTCTATTTGACATTTCTTTTATTTATAGCAGCATAGAAATAGAACATTTTTCAGGATTAGGTTCATATAAAACATGGCAGTATGAAATTCTTTACATGAAACAACATGAAACAATGATACAAAAGTTAACCAGTCGAAGTTCCATTTTTGTTTGTATTCTTTTTTAACTTTCAAACCTTCAAATTTTAATATAAAAATACCTTTTTTGTTTTTTTTTAATATATTCAGTTTTATGTAGTTTTTACGCAATAAATTATAAAGAACAATATTTTGTTAGAAAGTGATGCTAAAAATCGCCATAACCTCTTGACTTTTGTGGCGCACAATGTGTGCGCCCCCTTTCAGTTCGTTGTAATTAGGGTAGCTTCCCGAAATCTAAATGTGTGTACAAATCTTATGACGAAATACAGTTTCTGTCAAAAAGTGTAAACCTTCGTTGCTAAAAGACCCAAAAGACAAAATTCCATCATATTTCAAAATGTGAACTATTTCACTGCAAATAGCATTCTGCATGGTATTGTAATCAAAACCAACCGATATTATCTTTTATATAACATTTATAGTACGAAATAATAGCAGAAGGTTTTGTGCATTACGTAAAAACGAAGAGTGTGTGATAGTGTAATAGAACACATTGATTTCTCAAACATATACAACATACATACACCAGAGACATTGATAACAATTATATTAGAATATCGATTGTAATTTCATTGCACAAGTAAAATCAGAGTGATTCTTTATGGAAAAATAAAAATTGTAGAATGAGTTTTTTCGAATAAGGCTGTATTTTCGGCCAGAATAATTTACCAAGATGTATTGTGTAATCAAAATCTTGTTCACTTAAAAGAGAATAATATTCAAGCAGTTCAAAAATTCAAAATTTAATGTATATTAACAATAATTTATGCTGTTTATAAGGGGTTAACATTCTCAGCAATTTGTTAATGATTAAAATTAAGTTACAATAAGTATTTAGGAGTTTATCGAATCCCTCCAAAGCACTTCGTTTTATGACCTTGTACAGAATTTGTAAAAACAAGAACAAACTCAGAAATCGAAGACCCCCATAACAAAAATTATTTTACACCTCCTACTCACTTTTCTCCGTGAAATTAATGTTTTCGCGCCTGTCGCGATATTTGCGGCACTGTTTGTAATAGAATACGACAAAAATGTACAAATTTCTTGTACTGACAAATTTTTATAAACATTAATATAAAAAAAATTGTGAATATTTTGTATGCAGTGTTCTAAGAATCGTACATACATACACATACATATTTAGGTGCCTGGAAATTAAATTATAGCAATGAAATGATTGAAGTCGAAAAAAATTACATTTAGCCGAAAAATTAATTTAAAGAAATTACTACAGCGGTTTTTAGATTATCACATTTACACATGAATATAAAGAGGGTGCAAAAGTTGATGGTTCAAACTCTGAGTACATATAATACTCATCGAAACATGCAAAAAATTGTTAGTCAACATAGATCTAAGCAAGTAATATAAATCTAAAAATCAGTTGTTTCCGAGGTACAAGTCCTACATTAACACGTTCGCGGACATGAATGCTATAGCATTCATTTTCATTGTGATGCAGAATGATATGAATGCTGTAGCATTCAAATTTTAAAGCTAATTATTTTGAATTTAATTTTGTATAACCTTAAGTTTTTGTAATTATTATACCTGTCAAGATAATGACTGGTAATGTTAAGGTAATGTTGTTAATATGGCATCAAGCCAGATCTCTTTGGAATGTCAGGACACCCACGAAATCAAAACAGATGACACAGGCCTTATCTTATGTTAAAAAAATATTATAAACTGTCCTTTATTACTCCCACGACAATATATCCCTTTTATTACTTATACAACACAACAACAGACTTCTTCGACTCGGGAACATGTGCGCAGTCTAAAACGAAGAAGGAAACTCTTTTATATGTAAGAGGGGATTTCCAGCCGAGCTTTTCCGCCCTTTTATGATTGGGCACTCAGTGTTACCAATTGCCCATTCAAGTTGTGTTTCGTTACCGTCCTTAAAAAACAAAATAAATAATTATAACTTTCACAATACATAACACAGGAACATATTTCTCTGAAACATATAAACAAAAAAATAATTAAATTCAACACTCCTTCTTAATTATTTTATCACGAAGCTCTTGAAATGTTTTCCAAGTCAAAGGCTTGGTCAAGATATCAGCCAATTGATCAGAACTTCTGACCTGTTTTAATTTTACTGTCGTGTCAATGTGTTGTTGAACAAATTTTCTTGAAATATCAATATGCTTTTTGCCTTTCGTAATTTTCCCTTCATGAGTATTTTTAAGCATGTGTATTGCAGACTGATTATCAACACATAATACTGTTGGTTCATTCAAATTTATAAAACCAAGTTCATTTCCAATACGTCGGATCCAACAAATATCATCAATTGATGAAATAGCAGCACGATACTCTGCTTCAGCAGACGATGTTGCAACAAGACGTTGCTTTTGAGTATGCCAAACAATTGGACCTCCTTTGATAATGAGTACACCACTTGTTGACTGACGTGTAATTGTGTCTCTTCCATAATCAGAATCAGTATAGGCAATCAATTTTTCATCTCGATTAAACAATATACCATAGTTAATTGTGCCATGTAAGTATTGGAATACACGTTTGATCATTTTCCAGTGACTAGTCTTGGGATTGTTGCAAGAACGACTCAGATAACTGACAGCGAAGCTGATATCAGGACGAGATACAGTGGCCAAATACAATAGGCTTCCTATGGCTTCTCGATATGGCGTTGATTTGTCAAGTGGTTTGTCGTTTATTAAATTTTCCTCATTGGTGAACATTCCACGTTCCATGGGTGTGGAGACAGGATTCACAAGGTCAAACTTGAAACGTTTCAAAATTTATGCTGTGTATTGTGGTTGATTTACAAAAATACCACTATTACCGTATTGTATCTGCATGCTCAAGTATGATAATTTTCCATCACTAGCAGCATCAAATGTCACTTCAAATTTGCGATTTAACCTTTCTAACACTTCAGTCATATCTTCACTATTTTTACCAGCAATCAGTCCATCGTCAACAAATAATGCGAGTATCATACTCCTGTCTTGATTGTAATAAATACAAGGATCATCATCAGTATTTTTTAGGAATTTCGTTATTTTGTCATTCCAATTTTTGGGGGCTTGCTTCAAGCCATACAGACTTTTATTCAACTTGCACACGCGACTAGTGCCATCATGAAATCCTTCTGGTTGGCACATAAATATTTCTTCATGCAAATCTCCATGTAAAAAGGCAGTTTTTACATCAAAAGTTACCAATTTCATATTCTTGGATGCAGCAAGACTAAGTATCAGACGGATTGACACATAACGAGCAACTGGACTAAAAGTGTCATAATAATCTATCCCTTCCTTTTGTTCAAAACCTCTGGCAACAAGTCTTGCCTTGTGTCTACCATCTTGTTTCTGACGTAATATCCAACGACAAGTCAGGGGCTTGATGCTGTCTGGTGGATTTACTAAATCCCAAGTTATCATTTTGATCAGTGATTCAAACTCTTCAGTCATGGCTTTTCTCCATTTTTTATCTTTCAGTGCCTCCGGCACAGATATATCTTCAACTTCTCCAATCACAGCCGTGTTTGTTTCTTTTCCAATAATGCTCTCCAATACATAGTCACTAAATCTAGCAGGCTTCTTTAAAGTACGACGATCACGAAATTTATGGAAGGTTGAGTTTTCTTTATTTGGTGATGAACTAGTATTTTTATTTTGATGTTCATCGGACGGTTCATCGTCTGGACTTTCATAGTTAGAACTTTCTGATTCAAATTCATCAGATTCTCCTCCTGGATCTTTACGCCTTGTATCCAATGAAATCCAATGTAAAAATTTGTGTTGTTGTCAATTTTCTCATCAAAAATAACATTCACTGAGCTTGTCACATCTCTGTCATCAGGCAAATAAACTCTATAGCAGGGAGAATCTAAATCATAGCCAACAAATACTCCTTTCTTTGATTTCTTTCCAGTCTTGAGTCGTTTGTGATCATGAATCAAAACGTAACAGTCTGCTCCAAATGATCTTAATTTTGTAATATCAATTTTCCTTCCAAACCAAAGTTCAGCTGGACTAATGTCCTTTAATGAACTGGTACCAGTCTGATTAATGGTAAACACAGCATAGTTCACTGCTTCAGCCCATAAGTTTTCATTTAAATCAAGTGCATGTATAACTGACCTGGCTGACTCTACAATTGTACACATTTCCCGCTCAATCCTTCCATTTTGTTGGGGTGTATAAGCGTTTGACTTGGTATGAAATACACCAAGTTCGCTTAGCAGTCTTTGTGCATTTGCATTTTCAATTTCTGTACCACGATCAGATCTTAAACACTTGACTTTTCTGTCAAATTGATTTTCCACCATTTTCATGAAAACATCAAGTTTACCAGCTGCTTCATCCTTCGTTTTCAAGAAAGCTTCAAGTACAACGTCACCAGTTCCAATACCTTCTAATGTTGTTGAATCACCTATTATAACCATGGATGGTTTTTCATGTCACAAAATTTTCCAGCCAGTCTCTTCGTGAAGTCATGTGTTGTGTGGCAGCACAGTCTTCATACCATAAATCTTTGCAGTCCTGTTTTAAGTTTATTTGATCAACATTTGCGGTCGACAAGCCAACAGTAATGAGTGCTCGTCGATTAGAATTTCTTGATTCATCATTTGTAGACTTATCTCTGTAGTTACTGGAATTTTCTTTGGAACAGTCTTTTGCAAAATGCCCCTTTTGATTACACTTGTTGCAAGAGTAATTCTTTCTGCAATAATCTAAATATTTGGCACATGGCTTATTTCTACACTGTTTCTTGATATGTCCTTTCATGCCACATTTGAAGCATTCAACTAATGAACTTCCAAACGAGTGTGATCTTGAAGATTTTGTTCCTTGCTTTGACATGAGAGCATTTTGGGGAAATGACTCATCAGACTCTTTGATTTCAGTTAATCTGTCATCTTCTAGTCTCAGTCGTTCCCTCGTTATTGCCAGACTTTTGTCAGCACCATTAACATTGTCCCAGGCAGTACGAAAGTGATGTAGTTTTGGTGGCAAGGCTCCCAGTATTTGTGTCATGATCCAGCTTTCTTTCATCTCTTCACCCTCAGCAGCTAATTCTTCAGCATATTGCTGAATTTTCATACAGTTTTCAATAGCTGATTTATTACTATCATATTTGAAATTGAAAAATTTCCTTTGTAAGCCTTCAACAGTGAGATCTGATCTTTTGCCATATAGCGTTTCTAATTTGTTCAACATTTGATATGCTGTTGAACAGTTTGCAATTTTCATGGCAATGTTGCTATTGACATTTAGTCCAATAAGAGTTTGTGCTTCCAGATCTTGCTTGGTCCATGCTTGGACTGCAGCAGTTGTTTCTGCACCTTCTGGCTTTACTTGGATTCCTGTTGCTACTAGAAACAGACCTTTTGATTTTAGGATTAAATTCAATTTGAACTTCCATGAGACATAATTAATATTGCCTTGTGAGTTTTCAGACAGGGTTTCCAATTGAGACTTGACGGTTTCCATGACTGTGGCTGACTGAAGAAATTAACCTTGAATATTCGTTTACCAACAAACGTGATTGCAGACTCAGACTGTTTTTGAATTACTGGCACAATATAGATAACTGACATGAACTGTCTACCAGTCTCTCACCAACCCTTTTATTTTTATCTTGCAGCTTCACGATCCTGGGCCCATAACCTGTTGTTAATATGGCATCAAGCCAGATCTCTTTGGAATGACAGGACACCCACGAAATCAAAACAGATGACACAGGCCTTATCTTATGTTAAAAAAATATTATAAACTGTCCTTTATTACTCCCACGACAATATATCCCTTTTATTACTTATACAACACAACAGACTTCTTCGACTCGGGAACACGTGCGCAGTCTAAAACGAAGAAGGAAACTCTTTTATATCTAAGAGGGGATTTCCAGCCGAGCTTTTCCGCCCTTTTATGATTGGGCACTCAGTGTTACCAATTGCCCATTCAAGTTGTGTTTCGTTACCGTCCTTAAAAAACAAAATAAATAATTATAACTTTCACAATACATAACACTGGAACATATTTCTCTGAAACATATAAACAAAAAAATAATTAAATTCAAGAGGTAATGACAATTTTTGCACCTCGCTGAAACTTTTACTGTCCGCGAACGTGTTAAATAATTACACGGAGGAAATTATGTGTCTTTAGTGCTGATGATTACTGCGTCAGTTAGTGACATTTAAAAAGCGTAGAATTCTCGCAATGAGAACACATACATTATATGGCTTGAAACAATGAATCCGGAATTATTGCCAAGTATGGGAAAACCTTTACATTATTGAGTATGTGCAAACCACAATGGGGTGATATGCATTAAACTGGGCGGAAAACACATCGAACACTCATTTGGTGAAAAAACGTTTTTCTGTCACGTAATTCATTACCACAGGCGGTTGTTTTGCAGGCTGATGGGTACTAACAAGGGAAGCAAATCCCGTAGTGTCCGTAAGTGTCCGTAACCGATTGGATTCTCCTGAAAATATGTTGTTAAGTACGATGATCTAAGAGGCGTGTGTTTTTTATATATGTCTATTTTTATATTCAAATCCAGAATGTTAACGTCACTTGATTGCACGGTATTACTACCGGAGCAAATTTTTTAAGTATAATTATGATGTTTATGAAAGAACGATACACAGCAGGATTTATTAACTTTTCTCGTTTTATGAAATTAAAAATAATTGGAAACTATTGGCTTTATCATAAATAGTATCACACAGTTGGGATCCTTTGTTGTTGTTGGGATCTTGAGTTAGAACCTTTGTAATGACTTTACAGTAAACTCTTGAAACAGAACAAACATGCATATTTTCGAAGTATTTAACAGGCGCTAATTTATTTGAATAGGAACTTTCTCATTATGTTTACATACTTAGAATTTTTTTAGCTAAACACAATAAATTTCACTTTCCATGCAATGAGTTAAGTAAAACAAACAGATGTACAAAAGATAGTGTTATAAATGTAATAATTTACCATAGGAGAATTGTTAGTGTGATGATTGTAAGATGGCAGAGTAAAAACCGGAAAAGGAAGCTGGTGTGATGAGCGAAGCCTTTGTAATCGGTAAAACGTAAGAAATGTATAGAGAAGATAAGATAAAGAAGAACCGCTGTACACGAGAGAAGAAAGATTATATTGTAAGAGAAATAGTATACTGGAGGAGTTTATTTAAAGATACCTATCCACAAAGTACGTAATACTAACAGATAGTAACAAACAAACAAAACAAAATGAATGTTAGACACAGTCTGATCTACTAAAGGACTGTATGGAGAGGGTGGGGCGCTCTGGGCCCGTAGACAGAAATCGAGAAGAATCACTGTTCCTCTAAACCTACAAAGACTATAAGTATCGCTAGCGTTTTCAGGTTAAGGGGTATTTCGCTTCTTCCACAATTGAAAATTTTGTCGCTGAAGATACCGTCTTTGATAAACTTTACTAATTTTACAACTGGCGTATATTTTAGTAGTGTTGAAATAGAATCGGTACAAATGCCAAAATTAAGTATACGGACGACACCTGTGTTGTGACTCAGGGACCAACCTTCCCACTCATCACCTTGCTTCAAACAATCAATCTAACGATCACAGTCGAATAGAGTGTGGCGTCCTGCAAAGTTCACACGTAACCACATCATTTTGTATAAACTTTTGAGAGTGAAAGAAGTTGGTTTTTTTTATATATATCCACCTAACAAGTAGAAATGTAATTTAAAGAATATAAAACAAGATATAGTCACCTACAAAAATAACCGAATGAGGCGGGCGGGGGGTTGAAGTACGGGAGGATGAAGAAAATTGTTTATTTCATAAAACTTTCTATTTCCTACCTGTTGATTTTGCGTGTATGTACGTAATCACACCGAATACAATCTAAAGCGGCATCTTTATAATATATTGGTATAATTACCACATAATGATACTTGTGAAAAAAGTTTTAATCGTAATGACACCTTGTACAACGAGCATCATATGGCCATTGTTATCGCAACATTCAGTTTTTTGTAAATCAGAGAAGTTCTTTTAAGTAATATATTTAAATAAATACAATGCATATAAATACGATCTACTCTAAAAAATGCCAACAGTTCATAATTGGACCGTTTATTTTGATATGGTGCACTTTTGAGAAACCTGATCCAACATATTTGCAACCAATTTACCTTCCCTCCATTAGTGTTTTTGCGTATCTGTTTTTGATCGCGTTTTGTAGATTTTTCGTTGAAACGAAACTCTCTCGTTTCATTTCATGTAAAATAAATTTATTATGTTACGCAATTTCTTTTACCGGCCAATTTTAAATTGGATAAAGCATGGACATTTTTTAAGAAATTAAATACTAACTAGTTATAAATAAAAAGTTTACACTAAATTAAGCATAAATTAAGTGATCTCATTTTTTTTAAATAGACACACCACTTTCAAAATAATCGGTCCAATTATTACATGAAGTTAATAGTGTCATACAAATCATATTAACTAAACACACTTTTCTTTATCTAAATAATTTCAAGACATAGTTGCAAGAAGTTAACATTCGATAACGTTCCTCTCAATGCCCGTGCTGGGAATAGATGTATGCATGTGGATGTGTGGGTTAGAGTGGATTACAGGGAGTGTATGTGTGTGCGATACTAGAAGTCACAAGAGAGAACTAATGTTATATAAAAGGCGAACACTTGTATTCAGTTACTTTCACAATACATCGGAAATAAAGACCATACAACAGTCCGCACAGGTACTATTCGTGATTTGATACTTGCGGGGAAGTAAGTAGCTCCTATGATATACCAAGAGACACGAGAGAAAAAATACAGCCATTAGATATTTACAGGTTCAAAATATGGTCAAATTTGACTAAAATATGATATAAATCTGTATCAACGAAACAATATAATAAATTAACAAGGCCTAATTCACAACCAGTTGTTGTTCTACATTATTTGTTGATTCTCCATCAAATAAACAAATACCAAATATCGAACTTGTTTAAATATTCAGACAAAATACAAATGGGGATATACGAACAAAGGACTACGAGAATTCGCAAATCCAGTGAAATTCAATTTGGAAAGACTTCCAAAACAATATGTTGTTACAGTTGTGCGATGCTCTTGGTGCAAGAAATTATTCTGATTCAATTTGTAAAGATAATATTACGTACATACGTGTAAAATAAAGAAATAAAAAATCGAAATTTCTACGAAACAAAGAACTTTTTTGGCCCTCCCCCATAAAAATAGTTTGTTTTATATGCCTTAAACTATATTTGTATTAAAATACACGCTAACTTTAAAATTAGTCAAGTTTACGATGGACAAAGTCAGTTTCTTTGGCAATATAATTTTCAATATTCGTAGGGATCTTCTTAAGTATAAATATGGGGAGGTATAAAAAACACGTATCTCTTAGAATTTTGTATTCAACAAGATATTTCAAAGATCCAACCGGTTCCGGGACCTTGATTTACTTTCATTGTAAGACTAATTATTTATTTTTTACAATATTGTATGTAAGTATTGCATGTACTTAGAGTATTGTAAGTAACAAAAGTTTGGGCCATTCATTTTGCGCACACCCTACATAAAGGACAGTAGTTGAGAGATGCCAGTACAGATGCCAAACAGATGCCGTACGTGCATATACATTACTCCATAAGAATGCATGCATGCTGCTGTGTATGCATATTTCGAGACTCGTGCCTGTTCAGTTATCGACTCACAACATGAACATAGTTTTTATACAGTTTTCCTTTCTTATTGCAATAGAATCTCAATAATCCCTCATTTCCTTTACTTTTTTAAGGCTGCCTCGGAATATCTCTGCGTGCTTTCTAATAAAAAAAATTACGTTAAATGTAAATAAATATTTGATAAGTACATATTTATTCTTATTATTATGTTAAATATTTCTATTATGTTTAAAAGTGCAATTTAGTTTATTCTTAATTTTCGGTCCGGTCACGTTATTTTATGATTAAGTCTCTGCTAATTATTCTAAATACTAATATCTTATTATATTCATTTATATTTGACGCAAACAATATAAGGAATTCAATAGAACCAATTACTTTAGTAAAATATAAATTTATATTACCCGATATTTTTTTACAGATATCTGAAATATTTGTTTTTCATGATACCGTGCGGTCAATATCATACGTGTCGTATTAAGCACGTACGCGTTATTTTGCCACCTCTAATGCAAACAAATAAGTTACGCCACCATCTGTAATTTCTAGATCATCATCAACGAAAATATTTCATGTAATTCCGATACGATAATACTATAGTGTTATTTGTAACTTCTCTGATTGTCATGTTTCAAACAATACCTTATTGTAAAACGAAATATATATATACACGCAAAAATCGTCAACTTTCAATTTTTGTCGTTGTTACACTTCATAAAAAAAGTACATCTAAAAAACATTTTCATTGTAAAATTATGTGGTAAAATATCCTTGCAGAAATAGCCAAAATAAAAGTAATTTAAAATCAACTTATTAATAATTACACAATTTTGTGAAATTTATGTAACATTTAAATTAGTATTTTATCTTACAATGAATTATTCCGTTCGAAAAGTCGTTTTAACATAAGACAACAATAGAAACGGTTTCTTATTGATTACGAATGAATTCACTCGAGTATTCAGTTTTATATGTATAGTCCTATAACTTATAACAGAAGTTACATGATGAGCTTTTGATAACTTGAAAACTTTTGACATAATGCAATTATAATTTATCAACGTTGGCCGCAAGGCGATCGACTTCAATCATTATTTCTTTTGGAAGGTCAGCTCCAACTTGGGCATCAAAATACTCTCTTAAGTCGCGAACTTCATTTTGCCAGAAAGTTTTCGGTAGGCTGAACAATTCATCCCAGTTTACATCGACTTTAAGATTTTCCACATTAATCGAATGTGGTTTGGGTAAAAAACCAATTGCAGAATCAATCGCAATGTCTTCGCCTTCAATTCTGCGGAGTATCCAGTCAAGTACGCGCGAGTTTTCACCAAATCCCGGCCAAAGGAACTTGCCATCAGAGTCTTTTCTGAACCAATTTACATGAAAGACGGCGGGTAGATTCACATTTTCAATATTCTTCATACTTAGCCAGTGGCTCAGGTAGTTTCCAAAGTTGTAACCAATGAATGGTCTCATGGCAAATGGATCGTGCATAATTACTTTCTCCTGTAACAGGTATCATTTTCGAGTACTATTAGTTATGACAGGATCGTTATGACAATAAATAGTGAAGAAATATTTCGTCATGGCGTGGTTGAGTTATATTGACGGCCAAAGTGTCAACTTCTGTAAGATTCCGTTTAAAACTTCTAATTTCGAAATTTATACAGAAATAAAACATGCTTGAACTATTTTATTAACGGTTCTAATTATGATTCCAAAGAAGACTTAGGTTTCAAATTTGAATATTGACAATTTATAAAAATATGAAGGAATGTAAAATAATAGCGAAATGATGAATTTGTCTGAAAATAATTGACGTACCTTGTGTTCGGCCGCGGCGGTTGTTTCGGATCTCATCGAGGCACCAATGAATACTCCGTGTTGCCAGTTGCGTGCCTGGTAAACTAAAGGTACACCTTCAGGACGTCGTCCACCAAAGAGAATTGCATCAATTGGTACTCCGACTGGATCTTCCCAGCTAGGATCAATAATTGGACATTGTTCGGCAGGCGTACAAAAGCGAGAGTTAGGGTGAGCCGCTGGTGTTTTTGACCCTCGAGACCATTTATTACTCTGCCAATCCACAATCTAAACAGCCATAATGTCATAACATTGAACATCAGTAATGATTTTGATAACTTTACTAAGTTCAAAGAGTGGTTACTTTAAACACTTTTTGTTTCTCTTAAAATTTCCCTGGATGTCACTTCGATTAACAGCGATTTTTTTATTTCGCGCAAGTAATACTATAGAGACAATTCACCTGAATATCTTCATTAATCTCTTTCTCCATTCCTTCCCAAAAAACACCACCGTCGCTTGTAGTAGCCACATTTGTAAAAACGGTGTTCTTGAAGATTGTTTTCATAGCATTTGGATTGGTGGCCATACTTGTACCAGGAGCAACACCGAAGAACCCATTTTCTGGATTTATTGCGCGAAGTTTTCCCTCTTCGTCAAATCTCATCCAAGCAATATCGTCTCCGACGCATTCAACCTTATATCCTGGCAAGGTTGGCTGCATCATAGCCAAGTTTGTTTTACCGCACGCACTCGGGAAGGCTGCAGCGATGTAACGTTTTTTACCTTTTGGATTGGTAATACCCAATATCTGTAAAACGTCGCAAAATATAGATGCATGAGACCTAGTATCATGGTACGAATGTTTCTAAGCAACTATTCAATTTTACATAGTTAACATACAATTACGCTTGGGTATATAAATTATTACATTTATTACATTGTTTTATTGTAACACGAGTTATTCCGCTAACTGTAACAGAGCGGCAAGTATTAAAAACAGGATACGGAATAGGGTAAACACTGCATTTTCACATTTACGTAAATGTTATAAAACATGTATCTGTATTAATGACTTACAAGCATATGCTCGGCGAGCCAACCTTCATCCCTAGCTATAGTCGAGCCAATTCTGAGAGCAAAGCACTTCTTCCCAAGCAGCGAATTACCTCCGTAGCCACTACCATAGGAGACAATCTCATTAGTAGCTGGTTTATGTAGGATCATAGTTCTCTCGGGGTCGCAGGGCCAAGAAGGCGTTACCCTAATCTTTGAACCTTGCTCGGGTGCTCCCACGGAATGTAGACATTTCACGAAATTTCCATTTTTGAGTGTTTCGAGCACTTTATCGCCAATGCGGGTCATTATTTTCATTGAGCAGACAACGTATGCAGAATCAGTGATTTCTATACCGATTTTAGATAGAGGAGATCCTATCGGACCCATACTGAAAGGTATCACGTACATCGTGCGATCTAAAATGTGAGAAGATATTACTAACATTATTTTATTAAAATATATATTTTTGAAAGTTTCTTTGTTGAAAGTTTATTAAATTCATAAGGGAAGCATCATACGTAGCAAAAATCTGATTTTTCAAATGAATTTTTACTTTTTGAATTCTGAAAAAATAATATTTTTGCAATACATCAATTTTTTTTAGTACACTTTGCGAATCACAAAAACGTACATGTATATTTATATTCATGTTATATCATAACTGCACACGGTAAGCCACTATAACTCGTTCATCTTTAACTTTATAAAAACATGCTTTATGCGTGTAACAATATTTCAGTGTTTCTTCTATTCGATAATTATTTGTAATAAATAATTCAAACTATTTGATATTCTGTACCAAATAGAGCAAACCCTACGAAACATTTTTTCGCAAAGTTAAAACTCAACGAGTTATTTGAAAAATTAATTTATAGTTATTTATCCTATATATTTATATTCATTGTTATATATCAATACAAACGTTAACGTTTTTCACCCTTTGCTTTTTCACTTACTAGCTCTTTCAAAGGGACATAATGTATATACAACAACTTTTTACGTCACTAACGGTTGACTAATTATATCGAATACTGTATTAAGAGTTTTTCTGTTTATAATTCTCTAATCATCACATTATTGTATATTATGGATAAATTGCATAAATCACTAATTAAATGTTTGTTATCTAAATTACTGATCTACATGAAATAGTTGCCAGTTTAATTAGACTCAATACGAGTTCGTGCAGCTCCTTTGTCGATATTAATTATGCACGCTGATACGAAAGTGCAGATGTGTCATTAAAAGTGCAATCCATATCTTTTCCTTACAGATATAAGTGCAATATAATAGAATGATGAAATAGTTCACTAGTTCACACGCGAGTATGCAAGTTGTTTAATAGTGAATAGATGAGTTTTTTAGATTGTAAATATTTAATACTTAGATTTTTTTGAGTCAATGGGCCACACTTTTATCCTTATCAAATTATTATGCCACATTTCTTACACTACGTTGAAACTCACATAAACTTCAAGTGCACGTGGAAATAATTTTGTCTTATGATGTTATTGTAATCTTTGGACGCTCAAGTGTATCAAGGATCATCGACAACCGATTCTTCTTATCTCGAAAATATTTTACTTCATATATACCTTTTTACCACTTTAATGTAGTTTTTTATATGCTAGTGATTATTAAATAAATTAAAAATTAGTATATTATCGATCAATTCTTGAGAAATTTATTTTACATAAAGTAGCCGTAGTTCGAAAGCGTCCTATCAATTTATGGCAATTGTGCAGAAAATTAAATCCTTTTAATTGTTACTTTCATTACTTATTGCAAGTCACAATTATGATGAAAATTTGACATTTAAGAAACGTTAGATGAATATCTATGATACTTTGAAAAACTCATCTTTGAAATCTTGCTTAGAAAAATAGAATAAAAGTAAATAAAACTCACAAGTAAATAAAGTAAATAAAAGTAATTAAAACAAAAGTAAATAAAACTCACAAACTACGCGCGATTAATATATTGATTTTTTATTGTACGTTTTTACCTTTCATGCACCTTGGAAATCGTTCAAGTACAGCTTTTTCCATGTTTACAGGTGAAATCCAATTTCCAAGCTCACCGATTACTCCTTCGCGTGGGGTGGGAATACTATCACGTTTATGTTCCGTGCATATGAAAGTACGCTGTTCCACACGGGCGACGTCTGCGGGATTCGTTTTTGCCAACCAACTAAGAATGATGAAACAACAATTAACAAAGCTATAAATGTCAGTCAATCAAATTTTCCGCTGGTCGTTAAATTGTTGAGCACATAATGTGTAATATTGATGAAATACTTACCAGTTTTCATACTTTGGCAATTTAACAATGGTTCCATTTTTTTCGAGGAGTTTTAACATCTGCATGTACTCTGTAGTACTTCCATTGCAGATATATACATCCCGAGGTTTGCAGAGCGTTACACATTCTTCGATGTAACTTCGAACTTTTGGAGGTAACGAAACAGCAGTTGAATTTAATAATGGAGATTGCCCAATATATTCGATTTCACTATAACCGGTTGATAGTGACTTTGGTGTATGGCTCACAACATTTGAAAACCTATAAATATTTCATCGTCAGAGTAATTTAAATATTACCAACTACTCACATTTTCACCGCATAATCTTGTTCCTCGAAATGGGGAATGGATGTTTATGTTAGGAACATCCTCCGTCGTTTTTATCTTGCCCTCAAATTATTCTTATATTTTTAAAAATCAATTATATTTTTATACAATAACATTAAACCTATTATGTCGCTGCTTAAGAAATATCTAATAAAACATTTCGATATTTTGGACATATTGTTAAAGCGTATGTATATATACATACGTATAACTATGGAATTGAATGAAAACTGAATGTAACATTTTTTTAATTATATTTATTGTATGCGACTTAAGGTGCTAGTTGGACTACTCTAACGATTACATTGTTTTAATTCGCATTAGAACAACGTAATTGCGAAGAATTTTTTCTCAATCCGAATATTAACATATACTTCTGTCAAAGTTTTAAGAATGTATGAATGTATCTTAGTACGAATCCTGTTTTTGGTGAAAGTAAGAAATCTGGTTTTACACTTTTCTATTATAACTACTTAAATAAACTATAATATTGAATTCCCAATACGCATGTAATTTCAATTACATCGTGTGCAATCTTTTTCGTACGAATTGTAGGCCATTTAGATCAAAAACAATAATGTCCGAGTCGTAAATTTAATTTTTCTCGTTGTTAATAATCATAAGTATGCTCACCGTGGGTAAACTAAGTCAACGAGATGTGGCATCCTGGTGGATTTTTGGGTGTTGCCTTTTGGAAACGTTAGCAACGAGAAGCAAGCCGGACGAATGTAGATGCCAGTTCCAAAATCATTGACGATGCTGTGCGCGCGAAGAAAATTTGCACCAGCGTAGTTTTTCGACTTTGGGGTTTTGACAAGAACTGAGAAAGTTCGTGATATCTTATGCTTCTGTGAAATTCGCGCCAATCTGATGTACCGGATACTATTCAATTCGAGAGACATGTCGTATAATTTACGCTACCAGCTGTCTTATATCACGAGTGTGTCGCGTCCGAGCCCTAGAAAAAGCGCAATCTAATTGGCCGCTTCTCCCATTTTCTCTCTCTGACTCTTACTCTCACACTCACTCTCACTGTTACTCACCCATTCACTCACTCACTTATACGTGACACGCTTACGCATAAACACAACTGTTTTCTTGCTACTGATAGCAGGGATAAGGTACAAACGGTCACTCTTTGTTTGGACACCACAAGTACAAATATCACAATATCCAAAGATCACGGCTATCTCAATAAATCCTACCGTTTGCAGAGATTTTCAGTTGATTGTAATGCTTTGTTTGTACTCAACAAAGTTTCTCACTTGTGCACCTGTTAGAGAACTTGATTTTCACAGATATAGTGTCACTCACAATAATTAACAGTGGAAAATAAAAACGGTTAAGTAAATCTCATATAGGCGGTTTCCAGATAACGGATATGATGACGATTAATTATTTCACGTTCTTGCAGTTTTTTTTTCTTCACGAAATATTTCATTTCCTTTTAGAGAGAGCCAGAGGTATTTCATAGTTTTTTATGTTCCACAATATTAAATGCGTTTGACAATACCGTTCGAATTATGTGCAACCGAGGAAAGTAACGACAGTGTATCTGCGAGTTGGATGCTTGGACGTGAAGAACTGCTTGGGTAAAAAGTCAAAGTAAAAGCTGGCACACTGCGATTAGCCGCACGTACTGGTATTAAAGCGAAAACGTTGACGATCCCGTTTTATATGGAAGTGTTGATACCAGTGTTTCTCTTATGTTTTTATTTGATTCTGGATTTTCACTATCTGGTTTGTTCACAGTCTTATTTACATACATTCTCCACATTCGAGAGAAACGACCCCTAGTATATATCTACGTACTTCTTTAATCGTACGAGTGTGATTAATTATTCAGTGCACTGAGCAAAAATACAACGATGTTGTTACTTTCTCGATTACTCGACATTGCTTCTGTTGCATAAACGTTATAGTATGCATGAAAGGTGAGTATAAGCAGTGAGCGGGATAAAAGGGTCATTGGGACCCGAGGCTGTCGATAATGTTATAAAATGATGAAATTAACAGTTGTGTAGTAGCAGCTACTAGTAACTACCATATTTCGAATATCTCGAGTTCTATAGTTTTTTTAGCAAATTTTTTCTTACTCGCGAGTCTGCAGTATGATCAATTCTTACGCAATGTTATTCGTTAGATATATGGTTAAGTTAATATTTTGGTCCACAACATGTATTTAATAACCATTTGCTGAAACATACCCACATCATTTCTTAGTAATCTCTTACAAAACACAGAACAAAACAACAGTGTGAGGAGATATGTAATCACTTTCACGACCAAGGGAGACACTGAAATCAGCTGTTGATGACAGTTACTTGCGAAAACCGAACAGTTATATGGAATATTGTAAAAATTTCGGGACTTCGTACAATTACGGCATGGAATCTGCAATCAGTTAAAAACATTGTAAAAAAATGGTTATGTGTATTAGACACTTGAGACTCAATAAATTTTACTTTCACTCGTTGTTTCGATTATGTAACACGTGACTGAAACTGATAGCTTGTGAACAAAACTCATAGTTTCTTACTGATTTATTATAATCTTTCGCACACGTATTTAGAGATAGAAATGTTTTTGCAACTGCTAATATACACAAGTCTTTTCTTATATTTTATACTTTGGAAATCGATTAAACGTTCACAAAAGAATTTTATATCATTGACAGGCTTAACATAACGTAAATATCTATAGGTAACGTACGATTGGACTTTATGTTTTGCTAAATAACGATGGAATGATACCAAAGGACAGATTAGATATAATATATACATGTATGCGCACAACGAGTGGAACGTGTATTACAAATTTCAAGATAATCGGCAACCAAGTTATTTTCTCTTCACATTACGCTAGAAAGAAAATGAAGCATTTTGACAGTGGCCTCAAAACAGTTGTGTTTTTATGGGCAATCACCAAAAAGACAGAGTAATTCTTACTGTTGATTCAAAGTCTACGATGGTGGTAAATAATACAAATGAATGCGTTAGAATTTTCTGGAACCTTAAGTTTCTTTATTTACGTTTGAAGATTATTATTGAACATTGCATTTGCTCGAACGTAGTAATAAGTGCCAGCAGAGTAAGATATAATGTTTTACATTGGGTATTTTAAATAAACTCATTTATTTAAATTCTTTTGATATATTTCCGTTTTAATGTTGTAAAAAATAAAAAGATAATTTATACATATTTCTATGCAGAAAATCAACAATAATTTAATAATAATAATAATGTAATAACAATTTTTATTTCAATCTGAATACGTAATTATTTAAGTAAACGATAGTAATGCGAATAATAATCTTACGAAGTAGAGTACATAGTTGGATAAAAAATGTACTCACATTATCTTATTTCGACCACTTTGAGGCAGTATATACAATATTCTTGGTTAGGTAGCAAAACAGCCTTTTGCTGAACCTCGCCTTTTGCTCACGTCAAGTTTTATGCATCATTTTTATTCTCTTTTCTACTGTATACTATCTTCATGCAACTGTGTGCAATAAAGACGTTTATTATTATTATTATTATTATTATTATTATTATTATTATTATTATTATTATTATTATTATTATTATTATTATTATTATTATTATTATTATTATTATTATTATTATTATTATTTGTACAATATCTGAATTATAATTTCGACGATAGCATTATTATTATTTGTCTGACAAATGTTTTGAAAATATCAATTAACTACTCTAGTGATTTAAGAACGTACTTTTATAATTAATAATTATCCTCATATTTATACTTGTATGTGTTGGATACACCTATTTATGTAGAAAAAATACAGTAAAATACACTTTCAGAAAATTTTGTGTTTCGCAGTGTTAAAATCGAGTGTTTTATTCTATCGGCATGCTGGCTGTGGATACAAAGTACGATTTGAGTATTAATTGAGAGTAAAACATTGAACGAGATAATTTTAATGTAAGGAAAAAATAATAGCAAGGTATTACTCTTGTTTGTTTATTAAATAGCAACATGGAATAGAAATAGTCCTAGTTTTTTATATAACTGTTTTAGCCACTTTAATTGCCTCTCCATTACTGGATACAATTAATGCACTTATATCTTATCTGTAACAGTTTAATTTCAATCGTTGCGATATTTTTTCTGTATTTTGAATTTAAACTCTAATTGCGATTTAAACTCCAACAAATACTAATTTATGACTGAATTGCTTTCGGTGCAACATAGTTTCTGTTATTTCCTACTAGTGTTCATTGACAATAGTGTCTTCGCTTTTATCGGTTTTGTTATCAAGGAGAAAAGTTTAGACTTGGGAATTTATCACACCCAGATGTTGGACTACGAACCATTTCAGACGTGGATTCTGTTGATACACCACTTTTATACAGTAAACTCCCGTATAACGCGGTTAATGCGTCATCAGTTATATGAATTCGCGTTATAGGAAATCGTGTTGTACGAGAATTCTCCTCGAGACAATTTACAATTTGGTCATGCGAACATGTGTATCAGATATGGATGCTGAGATAATTCTTCCTTTCCGCAAACTATTCTTGATAACATAGTTATTGTAGATAAAGACAACAATGTAACGATCAATTAAAACAAATTTAATTTAAAAAATTTTTAAAATCTTATATAGTGCATTGTCCGTACATACTAGTGTGAAGATTTTTTGAAAGGGATCAATTCCAAATGACTTTGATTGATGCATACAAAACTGTTAAAATTAAATATACGTTGTTCAGTGATGTATTGTGACAATACATTACAACAGAAGTTTACTTAACAGGATGGTAAGAAAATAATATTAACGACATTACAAAGCTTTGGTAGACAGTAAAATGCTATATTATTCGCTATAAGCGAATCACGATCATTTTCAATACTTAAAACTATTACTCTGAAAAAATACATTGTCTCGGGGCAACATTTAAATCGCGAATGTCGTTACGTGATAACAACATCCCTGGAATAAGTATATGCATAGATGTGTGTATGTACATATATGTATATATACAAACGTATGGTATATAACTTTTATAAACTTTAAATATCACATTGAATATATATGAACTTGTGTGTCAGAGGAAGTTTTCATGAGTACTTGTAGCCTGTTAACTTTTTGATTTAACGTAAGGTTAATACATATCTTCGCATATGATCAGAAGGTCGCTCCTCTAACCTCTACAAATGTATCTGGGGCCATCGACTGCTTGTAGACAAAACTTATGAAACATGCTAGGAATACATATTTTTTCTTTTATCCTATCAGTGTACAATATTACTGCTTTATTGGTTAAATATACATCTACAAAATTTTTATTTTCTCTACAGACATCATATTCCAAAGTTTGTTTGTATGTGTTATTTTTTTATGGCATAGACAAAATATAGATATACTTAGCAATACTTGGTTTACCTATTTTATGAAAACTCAAGTTTAATTGCAATACAGTCAATTGAATCCATCTGAAAAATTTTTAATCGTCTAATTTCAATAAAAAAAGAAAAAATCTTAACGCTGGCGCTAATTACAAACTTATACTATACGTGCTCTGCTTAGGAAATGAGGTCTATGGAATAGAAATTGCAGTAACTTTAATTCACCTCTTTACCACTCCCATACACATGAGGAATATCCATTTTTCTGGAAAATTGATTGTATTGTAGGCCTCTTAAAAAATGGTTATGCAAGTGTGCAAGTGTGCCAGTGTGTTGTGCAAGAATTTTTATGAAAGTGACGGATTTTGGAAGAATGAATTGTTACATCACTTTTTTCCTTTCTTAAATTATATTCCTAAAAAACAGTGTTTTCTGTGTACGCAAATAAAATGCTTAGTACATTGAAGCTTATTAATATACAACGTCGGCACTAAAAGTGTTAAAGTTAATATTAACGTAAATATTTTTATTCCAAACACTTCTGATTTTAGTGAAATTTGTCGAGTGCTTAGATAATGATATGATATGATATTTATTATACACGAAAAATGATGTACGAAATATTATTCCTCTACGTAATGCGTGATTAATTTGATACTCCTAGATCGAAACATCCCCTTTAGTAAAAGGCTATAGATTTATGTGTGTTTTGAAGAAAAACCGAACAAGCCCCTGTAGAAATTTTTAGTGGTTTTGGCATGAATACTATTTACGGAAAAGTTAAGTCTTGCAGTAAGATCTACCAAAGAGTAAGAAATAAAAATGCTATAATTTTAAAGATAAATAAACGTCACACTGTCGCTTTCTTATACAGAAAGTGAATTCTAATAAAAGCTTCGAGAGATTATAAGGTCTCAAATAATCCTATCCTCATTATCCTGTATGTACGTAGAACACTTGCTCTTTTAAATAGTGACATAGTGATATTTATATTTTGAAACGATTGTATTTTACGGAGGCCGTTAAATATAAGATGCCATATACAGAAGATAGCGGAGAAATATTGTATTTGATGAATTCGCTGAGTATTGGCAGCTTTTATAAATATTATCGGTTTGCGTTATCCATTTTGAGACGTCGAGATTGACTTGACGTATTGGGAGGCTCGGCAGTGTGCTAATCACGATAACGTTTATCGGTATCCATTGCATAATGGTAGGCTTGTCCGTTCTTAAACGAATACAGTTTTTATACGAATAATTAATGTCTCACGTACAGTTAAATTTTATCACCTGCCCTCTTATTATGTCATATCATTTATTAAAATATACTGTATACATAGAGTGACTGTATTGCCACATAAAAACTGGAAATGTTTTTATACATGTATGACGAAAAATCGTAATGAAATGACTCGATATATTTAGAAATTATTATTCTACAGTGGGCACTAGCTACAAAATTTCGTAAGACGTTTATGCCCCCCGCGACGTGATGTATAACTCAAAAAGAAATACTATCGTATGGTCTTTAACCTTACTACTTCACAACAACCGCGTACATTGCTCGATAAGTTCAATATATATGCAGTTTAAAAACCACTTGATATTTACCATACATGTTCTTATTTTAACTTCAACCTTTAACATTCTTGTGCATTACGACACAATCTTTACTTAATTTTTAACCGTTAGAGAAAGACTTTAAGTTTTAAGTATAGACTGTAAGTTAGTTTTCTACATACAATTAGTGAGACAAATGTCATTCTAATAGTGTAGAACGTTGGAAAGGTCGAACACGTGGCACCACGCAATTGACAGTTTTCTGGAAGATAATATCTGATATCTTCAAGGGAATCTTTACATGTAAATTCTGAATTTAACAATACTTGATGAATATGTATGTACAGCACTTGGAGGGGCACTTAACTTTTCTTTTAAAGAGTTAAAAAATAATAAATTAGCAGATTTTAATTATTTCTGAAAACGTTTAGTTTAAATATTTTTATATACAATAAATAAATGGCAAGCGAAAGAAAAAGTTTTTTAAACAAATGACTTGTCGCGATGAAATACCTCTCAAATTAAAGTAAAAAAAGAATTTTTCGTAATGAAGAGTTTGTCACAATCGCATATGAGTTTTACACATAAATCTACAAAATTTGTATTTATCTTTACATTCATGACATTATATAATGTATATACAGTATATACATTATATATAGTATATTAACAATTTACCGCATATGTTAGTTTATGGTGCAAATACGATCACTCTGTTAATGAAAATATGTACAAGACGCATAGTATTCTGGAAATAAATATGTGTAGCAGGGAAAGCATGAAAAACAATTTAAAAAATAAGTAAATAATACAGAATATATTACAAAATTTTTACACATTTGAGAAAAGAAAATTCTATATAAAATATACAAAGACACTTCCAAATATCAATTATAAAATGATTTCAGATAACTATGTTTGACGTAAAAACTTATTATGATGCGATGATAACAACTATATCCCCATGTAGAGAATTCTATTAAACCTTTAATAAAATCTTATAGTAGTCAACTTTTTTGGAAATCCACAGACTATTTTTCTAATGTGCACAATCACATTAACTTAAACACAGAAAAATATCTTCTCATTACGTATCTGCAGTAACATTGAAAAAGGTTTTTTAACGCATTCTTTATAATTGGTAATTGTTTCGCATGATCAACGTAGACAGGTTTTTTGCACGCAGTACAAGATTTTCTAGCTTGTCTGCGTTTTTTTATCGTTGCTCTATAACACAAGTGACAAGAGCCACTAATAATTTTTCTGTCTGTGTTAACCAGTTTCGGTTTTAAAGTTCCAGGTTGAATATCTATAACGTGCAGTGGCCTGCCAAGGATACTCTCAATAGCAAGTTGCGTAGAAAATTGTGTCATGACTTAAGAATTTTGGAGACCAATCTTCAATGATTGGTAAAGCAAGCTCTTCACTGACAAGGAAACTGTGCGAAGTGACCGCCTCCGATTTTCTTATGCTTTTGGTATGTTGCAGTCCATCAAAAAATAAGAGGCACTTATTTTTTATATGTACTCTTAAACGGATTTAAAGGGTGAAATTCACCTTCAAAGTTGAACATGTAAAGCGGTGTTTGTGTAGTTTTACATAGAAGGAGTGTCTCTATCGCCACCAAACCAACTTTAAAACATTCCTTACGTGAAATGATCAAATTCACATATCCATCTTTCTATGCACCCTTATGGCAAGGGGGTGAACCACCCTCTGAAAACTTTCATTTTAATGTAAAAAAAACTAATTATCCGATTTTAATGAAACAAAAACCAAATTGTAGAGCGAGGAAAAACAAAATTGACCGGTTTTTGTATTTTTCGAAAAAAACAATTTTTAAGAGGAAAAACACGTCTTCAAGTATAAGTCTGTTCTCCTAATGTTAAAATTATTCTGATTAGTTTTAATTGCCGGAGACCTCTTATACACTCACCTATATGCCTGAAATCAACACATCATTAAATTCAGGCTTGTCTTTGTTGTTTTTCTTGTGATTCATTGTCTCCGCATCTGCCGCATATACACGTAAGTATTACGGTATACTATTTTTGTTGGAAGTATTATAATTTAATTTATTTCAGGCATTATCAAGATGTAATATACACTTCTGTAGTTAATACATTTTTGGTTTGCTGATTCTAAAAAAAGTTTATGCGTAATGCGCAGATGAGTAAAGAATGTCATCACTGACATATTTATCTCAGAGTCTCTTTGTGATGCCCTCTGGCTCTTTTATAATCCCAAAATTTTTAATCTCTCATTGTCAATTTTACAAGGATGATAATAGTTTGCTTACTTATCTCAATATTCTTTTAATATTAACCTTTTGTATAGCCCTTAAGTGAACGATTATTTCCAATGCTTTCGAGTCTGTATCAATACTGTCTGATTGTGAGTGAGGAAAAGAGGATTATTACTTTTTTCATGAATATAATAAACACAATTAATGTCTGTAATCGTTAATTTTGTTATTAATTATTTGTAAATACACGTTTATATTTCAAATATGCAATGAAAAACATATGTATAAATATACATTCTTACATTAAAAGTTTTTTTTTATATTGGCATTATATTACGTTGAAATTCCATTTTCTCTCTTATGAAACTAATGTCTGTATTCTGACAATGAGCAATAGTGATATTCTTTGAAAAAATATTTAAAACACAGCGATTTTTTACACCAAGAACATTTTACTACAGCGATATTCGTGCACACTGTGATTGCGAAAGCGTCCCAAAAGCAAATTCGACTGGATTTCCGAAATTTTCTGGTCGTTTTTCTATGTATTCACTTTTGAACCTTGAATATCGGAACAAATTTTGATACCTTGGAGATGATAACTGGTTATGAACAAGGGATTGTAAATTTATTATGTTGTTTCTCACGTGTAAGTTTATGTCGTAATCAAGGAACTGTCTGAAACTGTCTGAAAAGTGTCTAACATAATTTATCCATATTTTGAATCCGAAAACGTCAAGTGGCTGAATTTTTCCAGTTGTGCCCTTTGGTATAATCATTGGAATGATTTGCTTATCAATTGGGGAAAGTTGGCTAACAACTTGTGGGCAATGTCCACTCCATGAATCTGTCAAAAGAGCGCTTATCTGACCAACGATTGGAATAAAAACGCTTCCCAGCCTATTTTTTAAGTGCTTTGTAAGTAAATACATATTAGAAACATTAAAGCAACTTTTTTAACATCAAATTAAATTATTTCAACATACCAGAAATGAGCTTCAGAAGTGAGACCCACTCTAACCCACTCTAACCCACTTACAAAATTACCCAAAGGCAATACTAATACACACTCGATAGCGTTGTAAATAATTGTTCACTTAAGGGCTGTACAGAAGGTTAACATTAAAAGAATATTGAGATAAGGAAGGAGGCTATTACCATTCTTGCAAAACGGAGAGATTATACATTTTCTATAAATTGCATTATAATTGTATAAATTTGTTGCACCGACAATTGCCGATTATTAATATCTATATATATTCTAACGGCGGTTCTAGCACACCAACCAAGTATGTATAGGCATATAGGTGAGTATATAAGAGGTCTCCGGCAATTAAAACTAATCAGAATGATTTTAACATTAGGAGAACAGACTTATAGTTGAAGACGTGTTTTTCCTCTTAACAATTGTTTTTTTTTCGAAAAATAGAAAAACTGGTCAACTTTGTTTTTCCTCGCTCTTCAATTTGGTTTTCGTTTCATTAAAATCGGATAATTACTTTTTTTTTATATTGAAATGAAAATTTTAAGAGGGTGGTTCACCCCCTTGCAATAAGGGTGCATTGAAAGATGGATATGTGAATTTGATCATTTCACGTAAGGAATGTTTTAAAGTTGGTTTGGTGGCGATAGAGACACTCCTTCTATGTAAAACTACACAAACACCGCTTTTCATGCTCAACTCTGAAAGTGAATTTCATCCTTTAAATTCGTTTAAGAGCACATATAAAAAAATACGTGTCTCTTATTTTTTGATGGACTACAACATATCACAAGCATAAGACAATCGGAGGCAGTCACTTTGCACAGTTTGTTCTTGTGAGTTCCCTCAAAAACACCCTTCGTTGATAGCTTCTCTTGGGAGCATTGTATTGTTTTCATAATAAATAATGTACCAAGCAAGGGCTGGGTTCTCAATGATATTAAAAAATAAAGCGAATGGTCATCTGTTTATACGTCGATGAGTCGTGCATCTGCGTAACATTTGACTCACAGTGTCAACTCCATTCATGTATTTATTATAATGAAGTATTATTTGTGATATCTTTTTTCGGGTCATTTGACATTGCCATATCTGTGTGCATTGTGCTGACTACTAAGGCTGCTTTATTCTTTTTGGGCACATAAGAACAAAGAGTAACTGTTTTGTGGAATCCGAATACAGTTGGAAATTCTTCTCTTGTTCTGAAAGGAGCTGTTGCTTTAAGGGGTAACACCACTGTAACAGCCTTAAAATAAGCATATTTTCACGAATTTTTTTTGGATGGAAGGAAAGGTAATAGGACAAAAATA
The DNA here is from genome assembly GCA_963989215.1 of Hedychridium roseum. Lineage (NCBI taxonomy): Eukaryota > Metazoa > Arthropoda > Insecta > Hymenoptera > Chrysididae > Hedychridium > Hedychridium roseum. Next base: position 2,515,050 of record OZ022310.1, on the reverse strand, counting down.
TTGGAGGATGTTATTAAACATATATTCAAGTATTACATAAAAAATTATCATCTATAAATATTAAAAAATGACGACGCCGAAGCTATTCTTGTGAGGCGTGTTGAAGTTGACGCGCTCTGCGGCACGCAGTGTAGCTGATGCAAATTTAAATCTGGGAAAAAAATAAAAAATACACTTAATCTACATGGTTATAGCTAGTGAAACACGTACGGGATTTTAAAAATATTGATTTTTGTGTGATTGGCGAGTATTTGAAGTAGAACGTTTGATTTTCGACAAAAAGAAAGGCAATCATTTCTTCATAAAAATTGTTTAAATTAACTTATCAAAAATCCCGTACGTGTTTCACTACAAAATGTCATTTTTAAGATATGGTTAAAAATTCAAATGGATAGAATGAAAATTGTTTGAGTTATGCTGCGTTCCGATTGGAAAAATCATGTTTCGAGAAAAACGCGTTTAAAGTTTTGCAATGTGTTATAGACATGAAGAAATGAAAAATTTGGCTGTTTAAAAATTTTTACCATTAGTCTGCTATACCAGGACCATAAAGCTGCCCTTCCGTGTTCAAATATTCTTCCTCGTTCTCTTTCCTCAAAGATTTTGTGCTAGAGCGCGCGTCTTTTGCCGCCTCTGTCAAAGACAACTCGGCGTGCTTGATTCACTTTTTTTTGCTTGGTACACTTTGTGGTCACTCATTGTAACTTACAAGCACTACACGCAAAATGTTTTACCTAAAAGTAAAAAGCCTGGAGCGCATTCAGATCTACGCGTAAATTCCCGCCCCTACAATAACATACTTTTGTATGGAAATGCTTCTGACTGATCAAAAACACTTTCTAACGATATCTGTTACTGTACTAGGGGTTTTAGAATTGAAAAGATAGGATAATAGGCTGTACCCTCCTAGCAGGTATTTATTTCACGCAGGTAGTCGTTTCGGTGCGGTCCGACGCGCTTACGGCGGAGCTCGAAATTTCAGGAAACTATTTTCTTTCAGGTAATGAACTTTTTTCCCCATAATCTAGAAGGTTCAACACATCTTTTAAGCCAATAAAAAAAATCGATTTCTTGAAAAATTTACAGTGGTGTTACCCCTTAAGACCGTATGCCGTGTTTTTCATTCAAGTACCAACAATTGTTAATTTAAACGTAAACTTTCGTAGTTATTGTATATTACAGTGCTATCACGCGAAAAAATTTTATGAGTTTAAATAGGTTTGAAAAAGTCGTTAGTACCAACGTCTAATGACGGGTTTTTTTTTTTTATTATTATTTTTATTATTATTATTATTATTATTATTATATATATATATTATTATTATTATTATTTTATTATTAATGAATGAACGTTTACTTATATCCAAGAGCGGTTTTGCCTGACGACAATATAGTAAGATACATAGCAGCAGCAAACACTATTGTAGAACTCGAAATAACAGAAAAGATAGAGATAGAGTAAAAGATGTTAAGATGGTAATTTAATGTTTTTCATTCTGTTTTTAATGTATGGGGATTGTGGTGAATTTCCCCTTTATATACAGAGTGATTCACTAAAGGTGTTACAAGTTGATATCTCTAACTCACCGTAACCCTGGTTAACTTGTAACACCTTTAACGAATCACCCTGTATAGTGACCCAGAAACTGTGGTACAATCGATCGGGAGTGATTCGTTATGAAAAAATAAGTCGGAAGTGCAAATAAAGTTTTTGCATATCAGGTTTTATTTTCGAGAAAAATAAGTATGAAAATGTGGCAGGAACACGTGCACTGTATTACAGTAAGTATTCTCGCAAATATCTGTGTAGACTGTTATTTCTGCTCATGTTTGCCGTGTTTTTCAGCTGAGTTGAATGTGGAGAAAAGTTCTTCACCTGTTCCTTAGGCGTGTGGGCGGTGTGGCAGCAATGATCTGCTGGAAATTAATTCTGTACTGGTTGGCAAAAGTAGATAGGGTCCTTGCTGGTGTTTAAATAAAGATATAAGACATTAAGGATTGTAAGAAGAAGTGATGCGCTTTGTCTTATTTACTCCTGCTCCCACATAACAGCCACGCCAAAGACTCTAACAGGTTATGGGCCTAAAATGTGTGCAAAGCTAAAAAAATAAAACCGAAAGGGAAAGTAATATTGTAAAGAAACAATAAAAAAATGACGGAGTTTGAAGACGAAAAAAAATAGAACTTGAAGCAAGGATGGCATCAGGATCAACGGAAGACATAGGTCACATAAGACAGAGGAAGAAGAAGTAGAAGATTTTCAAACGTGGAAATTCAGATGGCTATTTTATTTACAGCTCATGAATTGTAATGTCCATATACCCCTATAAAACTTTTCCTAGCTTATCCCACACATTTATAAACCTTTCCCATAGCTTATTCCTAGAAAACATCACGTCTTGCAATCTCATCATCCGCAAAACATTCCCGATCCTAAATAAATTCCTAACCATATAACCCAACCCAGATAACACTAAAGTTTATAACATAACCTACCCTACCGTAATCAACTAATCCTACAATTATAAAACCTACCGCGCTGCATCCCTGCTATCCTAACATCCTCGCTCCATCCCTTCTTTTCTCTTTTTCCCTCCGAATCCCAAAATTCTAATTGGAAAATAGACATCTACGCTCCACCTCTTCGACCAAGCACACAGTTTCACCATTTGTATAAATATAGCCGTTAAGATACAAAACAGAACATTGTATTATAGAATAGCAAGAGAAATAGTACAAGACAAGCTACCAATTCAAACCACTGTATCATCTTGCGCTCCGACCTGTACACCCTTGTGAAAATAAAACTATAGATCTCTCAAATTTCCACGACCGATCCATTACAGAATGAACAAAAATTGTAAATGACGAAGCAGAAGCAAAGGAAAGAACAACTGACTGGTAGAAAAAAGATGCAAATACACAAAAGATAATAGTGAAAACAGTGAGTAAAAAGCCACTAATACATCTACTAAATTGCAACACCTCACATGCAATGTGTGAAAAACTGAAATCGTTGTATGAAAGAGACAATGAGGAATAGAAATGTAAACTAATGACAGACTTCTTTGCTTATAAATATGAAAAAAATGCTGACATGGAAACTGATATTGGTGACTTGGAAAATCCAGTCTATAAATTGAAAGAATTAAAAGCTAATATAACTGAAGAGATACTACTTTCAAAAACCCTAGTTAGTTCACCAGAAAATTATAGAAACTTTACAACTGCCTGGAAATCAACAGCAAAGTCTGAGAAGACACTTAAGAAATTAACTGCAAACTTACCCTTGGAAGAGCAGAGGAATAACACAGAAAACAAAGCACTGCTAGCATTTAAAGCGACTCTGAGATGCTTCAATTGTGAAAAGCAAAAACAAAATCAGAAAGAAGACTGCAAAGTCAAGTAAGACAAAACAATTCTAATCTTCTGAAGAAACAGTATAATATGTATTTTTCAATTTGTAAAAAGAAGAATCACCTAGGAAAAAACTCTTTCTTCAGAAATAAAATCAAAAAGAATCAAAGAGAAGAAAATAATGAAGTTAGGGTTCTAATGAGACTCGAAAGCACCCAATGTGAACATACAGAATGGGTAGTGGACTCTCGTTCAACAGGCCACTTAATAAACAATAATAACAATATAAATAACATGCAGAGGCAACAATCTGGTATAGGAGTTGCAAAGAAAAATGAGTCTATGAAAATTGAAGTAAAAGGTTCCTTGACGTTTGAGGAATGCAACTTGACGGATGTGATTCTTGTTGCAGAATTACACTCTAATCTATTGTTGGTAAGTGTAATAACGCAAAAAAATGCGGAGGTGATCTTCCAAAAGAACAAAGTACTGATTAAAAAAATAAACGAATTGTGCTAGTAGGGAACAGGAAAAAATGGCTCGTAAACAGTAGAATAGAAACCAGAAAAAAAGGCAGTTTAACACACCCACTGGACTTGTCTAGTGAAATAAATATTAGTAAAAAAGATATAGAATCCACCTAGAGTAAAAAAGAAAAGAAAAGCGAAAAGATTATTGAAAATATTTCATACAGATCTGTGTGGTCCATTGGATCCAATTACATGGAACAATAAAAGATAGCCTTTAACATTACTGGACGACTTCTCAAATTTTCTAGTAGTATACTTAATTAGAAGTAAAAGCGAAGTACCAGTTATTTTGAAGCAACATGTGAAAAAAATTGAAAGATAAAAGGATCTGAAAGTAAAGAAAATTATTTGTCAACAATGAAATCAAAATGTGGAATGAACAAAAAGGAGTAGAAATAGACACAACCATACCATATACGCTATAACTCAATGGGAAGGATGAATGAATTAACAGGGCCACAATGGAAAAAGCAAGGTCCCTAATATTTCATTCGGGATTGTGAGAAACGATGTGGGGAGAGGCTGCGTATACTGCCACGTACCTGCATAATAGATCTCCGAGTAAAGCGGTCCTACTAAAAAAATGGAGTGGAAAGAAACCGGAGTTATGTAATATAAAACTACTTGATTGTACAGCTTCTGCCAAGATCCTACAACCATTGAAAAAGTTAGACGAGAAAAGCAGAAAATATAAAATGGTAGGCTATGCCCTTAATGGTTACAGACTGTGGGAAAAGGATAAAAGACAGATTGTATGTATTTTATGCTGGCAAGAGATATGAAATTTCAAGAAACAGAGCAACAACAGGAGAAAGTTGTCACACAAGATAGGTCTAATTGAACAGTGGTGAAGATCCAATACCAAAATAAGAAGAATCCATGCATAAAAATACTTTGAAGAAAATCAATTAGTTAGCACATTAAAATCAGAAGATACTGACTATGAAGAGACTGAAGAATGTATAAGAGAAGTTACCACACACACAACCACTGAAGAGCCTAAACGGTCACTACGGGAAAGGAGCACCGCTGAAAGATACGAAAACTTCGGGGCACTAACATTTGAAGAAGCTATGTGAGGAGAAGATAAAGATAAATGGGAAAAGGCCATAGAAGAAGAGAAAAATGCATTAGAAGTAAATAATGCATGGACATTGGTAGTGTTGTACTGGACAGAATGTACAAGCAGTGAAACCGCTCAGCAGCAGATGGGTGCTTAAAATAAAAGATGACGGGAGATACAAAACTTGTCTAGTCATTACAAGGTGTGCACCAATGCACTATGCACTTTTCTTACATTCTCAGCAAAAGAAGACTATGAATACCCTTGATATAAAAACAGCATTTCTTTACGGAAATATAGGGGAAGACATACAGTGGCTGACAAAAGTATTCGTACACTTGAAATATAGAAATAAAAGCAACAATATCTTTTATGTTGTTAATTGTATTTAAACATATGTAGCTGTATATTGTATACAAAAGTTATAACAACAAATGAGCAAGAATAAAACTTAATTACATTATTTCGTAACTTACAATGGCAAAAATTTTACAAAATAGCGAGAAACGACAGGCACAAAAGTATTCATACATTTCATTATTAAAAGTATTGCAATTAATTTAACGAGAATTTTCTAAATTAATACTTAGCGTATATGTTTCCCGCACAAGGATATGACTGTGAAAAAAAGCTCTGCAAACTGAATAAAGCGCTGCATGAATTGAAGCAGGGTCCGTTAAAATGGTACAAACATTCTCAACATTGCTAAAGTCAAAAGGTCTGAAAGCTTTAAAGACGGACCAATGCATCTTCAAACGTAAAAATAGTATCCTAATCTATGTCGATGATGGATTAGTAATGGGGAACAACAAAGAACAAATAGAAAGCATTATAAACGAACTTAAGAAGAAATTTAAAATGACCGTTAGTGAGAAACCAAAGACATTTATTGTCTTTGATATTGAGAAAACACAGGGACCGAAACAGGCAAAATGAAGGAATCGAAACCTGTTAGAAGTAATTATTTTTCTTGTAACTGAGTCAGCGACATCTCGCGCATCTGTGCACAACCGTTTTTTGTCTTTTTTCTTTCTGTCTCTCTTTTTTGTCTTCTGAAAGAAAGGTTTTGTGTCTGACCGGTGAGCACGAGTTGTAGAGCACGGATCTGTTTCAATTGTAAAGTTGGGTGTTTATGGAAATAAAAGAGTTTAAGTTGTGCAAAGTCATTCCATAACTTTTATACTATTTGACCTCAATCTTACAAAAATATAAAATATAACGCCAATATTGTAACAGGTTATGGGCCCAGGCGTGGTTCCCGTGTAAGAATTTGAGGTCAGGTCAGTACGTCTGTGATCTGTGATGCCCCAACCCTTTTTGGCTATTTACGTAAGCGTCCAAACGTATAATGCAGGACAGACCCTAGGTTCTGCTGTTTCTTTCGGATAAGTTCCTTTTCCCTTTTTTTTGGCAAATTCCAGGCCTGTCTGGAATTCCTCGAAAAGGGGACCGTTGCAATAAAACTATAAAATAGAAATCAGGCACGTAGGCCAGTTTTCCGGAGGGACGCCCTGAGTTTTCGGAGCGAACAGCGTCACTCCGTTTCAAACCACAGTACCGAACAGTCGTTTTGCTCCACTGTCTTTTAATAAATAGTATCTCAGCCAATCCTTGTTTATAATACAATTTCCCTTGTGTTACCCCATTCTTACCGGGCATCACATACGGAAACTTTTTGGTGTCAGAAGTGGGATTGCTCTGAGATACTACGAGAAGACGAGTTTTCTCAATTAAAGCCAGTGAGTGTCTTAAGAAAGAAGAAAATCCACATACGTCTCGAGGGACGATTAACCAAGGAAGCACCCTGTCGTTAAGGAGGAACCTGAGAGAAGAGCCACTGTAACTTTACACGATATCAAGCGAGCTTGAACGTGACATGCTGCTACAGGGACTAATGTGAGTACAGATTCTCATGCAATCATTCCTTACGTACCGCACACCCGCCGATTCTATAAGTACGAGTAGCGATTCTTCGGAATCAAGCATCAGAGATAACGATTCGGAACCGGAAACAAACAAAATGGCAAGTAACGCAGATAAAATACACGGCGAATTAGACGGAGTCAAACAAATGCTACAACAATTAATGGACAAAATGGCACAGCTCGATATAGATTCGAATAGACAGGCGACCGACGCACGACCCGCCAATCCGCGCGTCGATATTTCCGACGATGACCAATCGCAATCAGAAGAAGCAGGCATCGACTTCGATACACATAATAAAATGTCGCAATTTTTATGGAACGAGGTTAGAGTATTGCCGGAATTCGATAACTGGTCAGTCTCCGTGGAGACTTTTATATCGGAGATAAAAATAACGCTTACAAAAATACCAACACACGCGCGAAATCGGTTTATTCGAATGGTAAGAACCCACAGAATAAGGGCAAATGAAAAACGCCTGATCGACGGGAATGATACGCAAACAGCCGAAGAATTCATAGAGCTACTACGCGTACAATTCGGGGAAAACAAAACACTAGAAGTCGCCCAACTCGAACGTAGCACATGCTTACAAAACAGAGATTGCGTTGCCGATTACAACAAACGTTTCACCACCGCCCAGTTAGCCGTTAAAAGAGCAATCATGAGTCGCTCCGATATGACACCGATACATAGAAGCTTTAGCATTAAGGATGAAGAACAAAACGGACTAACCCAATACGTTCGAGGACTTCACGATAATCTACGAATAATAGTTACGGCACAACGACCAGCGACATTAAAGGAAGCGCAACAATTGGCCTTTAACGAGGAAAAGGCCTCACTAGCCGCCTATAACGCGCGGATGCATCTGCAAACGCAAAGGACGGTTAATAACCGAGGGTTTAGGCCGACGCCCCGAGACCAGAGACCGCAGTTTTACAAATCAACACAACCAGCTGGCGCCTTCAGAACGCCACCGTTCCCAGGTAGCCAACCGATAAGGCAGCAGATATCACCAGTAAGCGCAACACATCAACCGAGAATGACCCAACCAAATGACCAGAAATGTTACCGCTGTGGGAACGCAGGTCATTTTGCGCGTACGTGTCGAAATTTTCGGTTGGACGACCCCAGAAACAGACCCCCGATCAAGTACTTCACCTCGGCCGAAATCCAGGAGCCGAGTTACACATATGGGTTGGAGGAAAATATGGCCGATTCCTTGCCGATACCGGAGCCGGGATCAATTTGATAAAGGCATCCTTAGCAGAAGGAATGCCGCAAACCCGCAACCACCGTGAACTGAGTGGAATCAACGATGTATTGGTAGTCTCAGATTACGAATGCAAAATCCACTGCGGAAGTAAGGAGCACACTTTCGCGATCGTAGATGACAGCTTCCCTATCGATGCCGACGGCATAATAGGACGCCCATTCCTATCGGACGAAGACGCTCTTGTAGACGTGCGTCACCGTAGGATAATCTTCCGAGGAAGAAAGTCCCAAAGCGTGTTGTACACCTGTGACGAAGAGTCAGGAATTAAACTGCTAAAGGAGAACACGCGATTGGATCACTTGCCAAACGGAGCGGACAAACAAGGCTTGTGGACCATAATAGCTCGATTTAACGATTTGTTTTATTTACCAAGAGATGATCTACCATATACTCCCTTAACTGAGCACAGAATTGAATTGTCTGATGACAAACCCATAAACCAAAAACAATACCGGTACCCACCAGCACATCAAATAGAAGTACAGGAGCAGATAAAGGACATGCTGCAGAAAGGAGTAGTCCAACCTTCCAACTCACCTTACAACTCACCACTGTGGATAGTACCAAAAAAATCCGACGCTTCAGGTAAAAAGAAATGGAGGGTTGTCATTGATTTCAGAAAGATTAATGAATTAACGAAACATGACGCCTATCCATTACCAAACATTGAAGAAATCTTGGATCAGCTAGGAAAAGCCCGCTACTTCTCTGCTTTCGACCTCGCGAGCGGATTTCACCAGATATCTCTACACGAAGATTCCCGCGAAAAAACGGCTTTCTCGACAAACCACGGCCATTACGAATTTTTAAGAATGCCTTTTGGTTTAAAGAACGCTCCAGCGACTTTCCAGAGACTAATGGATAATGCTCTACGCGGATTAATAGGAAGGATATGTTTTATTTATTTGGACGATGTCGTAATTTATGGACAAACCCTGGAAGAACACAATGAAAATATGATAGAATTCTTCAATCGACTTAGGCAACACGGACTAAAACTACAACCGGACAAATGTGAGTACCTCAGAACAGAACTTCAGTATTTAGGACACATTATAACAGAAGAAGGAGTAAAACCGAATCCGGATAAATGCAAAGCCGTAGCAGAATTCCCCGAGCCAAAGAACACAAAACAAATCAAACAATTCTTGGGACTAGCAGGATATTATAGAAGATTCGTAAAAAATTTCAGTTCAATAGCCAAACCGCTCAACTCATTATTAGCTAAAGGGAAGGAATTCATATTCGACGATAGAGCCAGGACAAGTTTTCAAAAACTAAAGGACGCACTATGCACATCACCTATACTCGCATACCCAAATTTCAATAACCCATTCGTTTTAACGACCGACGCAAGTAACGAGGCTATCGGAGCAATTTTGTCACAGGGAAATGTCGGAGAAGATAAACCCTGCGCTTATGCAAGCCGTACGTTAAATAGTGCAGAGCGAAATTACTCTACAACAGAGAAAGAGCTTCTGGCAATCGTATGGGGAATCAAACATTTTCGACCGTACTTATACGGACGAAAATTCATGATCATTACAGACCACAAACCACTACAATGGCTTATGAACAACAAGGATCCTTCCTCGCGACTGATGAGATGGAGAATAGCTCTCGAGGAATACGAGGTCGAAATTAGATATAGAAAAGGAGTACAAAACGCCAACGCCGACGCACTGTCAAGGAACCCAGTATTAATAACGGAAACTTTGCGGAAAAATGTACGAATATCAAATGACCCGATACCTGCACGACTACCTGCTAATGAACTGCGCCTCCACTTCGAACACGACGACACCATAAACACAGAATACATTTTCGAATGCGACCGAGACGAAAAGGGAGATGTCATCGGATGTCGATACCGATTAAAGGAAAGGGGCACGTACTTTGCACCCATTGATGAAAATACCTATCACATTTGTTTAAAGGAGTGGATAGAATTCACCCGGTTTACTCGACCAAAGGCATTCAAAGTATTAAAGGAAGTTGCTGACCGGTATCCCGATGTAAAAATGGTGTTCCACGATACAGAACTAGTTATACCCGATCAAACGGACATCCAAAGGATTTTAAAGGAAAACCACAACACCCCTATAGGCGGACACCGTGGAAGTAAAAAGACATATTATAGGATCATTGAAAACTATTATTGGCCCACCATCCATGGCGACGTCAGACGTTACATGCATAGTTGTGCAGATTGTCAACGGACTAAAGCGAACCGAAGACCAACCAGGATGCCACAAGTTTTAACGGATACACCAAAAAAATCCAACGAGAAGATTGCAATGGACATAGTTGGACCACTTAAGGAAACGCATAACGGGAATAAATATATATTAACCGCACAATGCCTATTGACGAAGCATTGCTGGGGATGGCCATTGCAAAATTACAGCTCTGACACGTGTGCTAATGCCTTCTTAAAATATTATGCATGTCGCTATGGCATGCCTCGTACAACATTAACCGACAACGGCACTAATTTTACGTCAAACTTCATGAAGACATTCGAGAAAATTACCGGAATACAACATATTACCACTACGGCCGTTCATCCAGAGAGTAATGGTAGCCTCGAAAGGAGCCACCAAGCGCTAAAGGACTACCTCAAGATCTACGTCAATAAGGAACAGAACAATTGGGATGACTACCTGGACCTTGCCGTATTTAATTACAACACGTCCATTCAGGAAAGCACAGGGTATACACCATACCAACTAGTTTTTGGAGAAGTAGCGAACACGATAGGGAGTCATGTTGTAAACAACAGAACATACGACGAGCTGCTGAAAGACCTACGCAATAAGATTCACGATCTGCAAGCCGAGGCTTGCCAAAACTTATTCGAGGCAAAACAGAGGTCCAAGGAACGTTTGGATCGTGTTTGTAGGCCAAAAGAATTTAGAATTGGAGACTATGTTTGGCTACATCGCGAGGCTCGCGATAAAAATACGGGTCTGAATGTCCCATACGAAGGACCTTACGAAGTTGTTGATGTCCCAACAGACGTGAACATCACCATAAAGAAAAACGGCAAATATGTGACGGTGCACTGTAATCGTTGCAAATTCGCTAACCTAAATAATTTTCAGGATTTTGGTGATAACTAGGACAGGAGATGGTGTTGGCTAGACCACTAGGGTATTTGAGAATACTCCTACGGCTTATTTTGAACCTCTGGGCCAGGTACGACTTTTCCATGAGGAATGGAAGCTCATCGTATACCTATCTTTGGACGACTTACTACAACAAGAAACCCGAATCCAACAAGGAGTGCAGGCCCTGTATGCGGATTGTGGGGAGTGCAAGCAAAAAGAAGCCATCCACGCGCTCTATAACTCATTACTCCTGGCCTCCGAGGATCGCGAGCGGCTGCTGTCTAGCATCGGTTTGGAGCACAAACCTATAGTAAGAACAAAACGCGGCGTGTTCAATTTTATAGGCGATATCAGTAAAATCTTATTCGGTACCATGAGTGAAAACGACGCGACCTATTACAATAATGAGATAGATGCTATCCACCAGGATAACAGGCGAATCGGCGAGCTATTCCGGAACCAAACGCAAATACTAAAAGCTACCTTGGAGAAAAGCCAAAGTTTAGCTCAAAATAGTCAGACACACACCCAATTTTTAAACGACAATTTTGAAAAATTTCAATCGTACAACAGACTATCATGGCCAACGAATTGCGTCTACAAGAATACCTAGAATTAGAACTAGCATTAACAACTTACCGTAGAAATATAGATATCACTAACCAAGCGATAATGAATGGCCGCCACGGTGAAATCTCACCATATATCGTGAAACCGAATATTTTGCATGACGCAATCCTGAAGATAAAGCTAGAGGAAGGAAGCCAACGCATGCCGATATCTTCAGTCTCTAACAGTTACTACGAATATTTACAAGTCAGTTCTATAGACATAGGATTAGTTGACCGAAAACTCATGTACGTAATCCATCTACCAATACTAGAAGCAGATCACTTCATCGGTTATCATCTGATCACAGTGCCTAGAATGTACCCTAACGGACAGATGCATTACCTTGCTCTCCCGCATGACTACATATTAACAAACGCAGCAAAAACTACGATGACTCCACTAGAATCCGATTATTTCGAAAAATGTAAGGTACTAAACCAATTAAAAATATGTAAACGTACCGTGCCACGATTCGCATTGATTGACGACGATATGTGCATAGGTAGCTGGTTCCGACATGCCCTTATAGAAAATGCGACATTTTGTACTCCGACAGTAGCCTTATTACACCACGCACAATACATTCAACTGAAGAGTAACCAAGATTGGCTCATCTATGCTAAGAAGCCACAACACCTGCAGATATTGTGTGACAATACTAACACCCTAATCACTATCAACAATCCCACTCTTTTACATTTGGAACCCGGTTGTACAGCATCAAGCACTTTCGTTGTTTTGGAAGCGCAACATTCCAAAGTAGAGATAACGGATAATATGCATTTTGAACCCATTTCCTACAACCACACATACTTGACGTCAAAAATCGAAGCACTACCAAAATTGGACAATATTAGACTAATACCGGTACCAAATATGAATAATATAGACTTTAGACACTATGGACGGCAACTGGACGAGTTAACTAGAGAAGCGATAGAAATAGGCACGCATCAAAGGCACGAAACGATGGTAGAGACAGGAATACGGTACGGATGGTACGCGGCGTACACTATAATTAGTATTTTTACCATTTGGATTATGTACAAACTTAAATGTTTAAAGCTACTGACCGGAATTTTTAAATGTACTCGACAGTGCCCTACATATATATTTAACAATTGTTACAATAGCGGCAGTACCAATACTATGTCTTACGCGGGACCAGCCATTTCTAATCCAGAGGAAGTACCCATGAACGAGGTGGGTACAAGTAGGTATACCAGAGGTGCATCGCCGAATACAACCGGTAGACGTAAACCTAACAATAGGCAACTAGAACCATTGTTTATGTATTAGTGGAAGATCTTAATTTTGTAAGAGATCTTCCATCTAAGAGGGAGGGTGTGATGCCCCGACCCTTTTTGGCTATTTACGTAAGCGTCCAAACGTATAATGCAGGACAGACCCTAGGTTCTGCTGTTTGTTTCGGATAAGTTCCTTTTCCCTTTTTTTTGGCAAATTCCAGGCCTGTCTGGAATTCCTCGAAAAGGGGACCGTTGCAATAAAACTATAAAATAGAAATCAGGCACGTAGGCCAGTTTTCCGGAGGGACGCCCTGAGTTTTCGGAGCGAACAGCGTCACTCCGTTTCAAACCACAGTACCGAACAGTCGTTTTGCTCCACTGTCTTTTAATAAATAGTATCTCAGCCAATCCTTGTTTATAATACAATTTCCCTTGTGTTACCCCATTCTTACCGGGCATCACAGATCAAAAGCAAGATCTCTCAATTATTGAAAAGTTTAGATTTTGAGATTAATACAGAGATAAGAAAGAATGGAAGCTATACGGTCTCAGTTGGAACTTTTAACAGAAGATGCACAAAGGAATGTAAATTACGAGTCTTGGAGGTTTAAATTAAATTTAACCTTAAAAAGTAAGAGAATTTTCGATGTTGCTACTGGAGTGGTAGTAAAGCCTGAAGGAAACGAGAACAGTCCTAATGTATCTGCATGGCTAATAAAAGATTTGGAAGCACAAAGCCTTATTGGTTTAAACTGCAGCAACTCTATCGCAATGAAAATATCAAAGTGTACAACTGCTCATGCTATGTTATGTAAGTTAGACATCTTGTATGGGAAAAAGTCGGCTGTGTCTATTGAAGGTTTACAAAGACAATTTTTTGGCTATAAATATGATGAGCATAAGTCTGCTATAGAAAATTGCATGCAGATTCAACAGTTGGCTGATAGTTTGTCTGCTGAAGGTGAAGAAATTAAAGAGACTTGGATAATGCAGAGAATTTTGGGTATACTACCACCAAAACTTCACCATTTCCGAACTGCCTGGAATAATGTTAGTGGGAGAGAGAAGAGTATTAGCAATTTGTTTGATCGTCTAAAGTTAGAAGAAGACAGATTAAATGAAGGCCAGTCAGCAAGCAAGCCTATCCCTCAGAATGCCTTTATATCAAAACAAAGGGGCAAGTCGGTTAAACCTGCTGTAGGTCAGAAAACAAATTCAATAGAATGCTTTAGATGTGGAAAGTTGGGTCACATGAAGTCACAGTGTCATGGAAAACCATCTGCAAAATACTTGGAGTACTGCAAACATACGTATGGCTGTAACAGGTGCAAATGTAAAGGACATTTTGCCAAAGACTGTCAAAATGCGGATGCTAGTCAACAAGAAGATAGATTGAATAGAGATAGCAATAAAAATATTAGTAACCGACGTGCTCTTATAACAGTAAGTTTATCATCTATAAGTTCTGCTGGTAACAATTTTGAAGACTGTTGGTATCAAGACTGTGCTGCAACTCAACATATGAGCCCACATAAGGAATGGTTCAAGAATTATGTTACTCTCAGACAGCCAGTGATGGTTATTATTGGAGATGGAACTGAACTGGAAGGTGTTGGCACAGGTGACATTGAACTTGAAGCCTTTGATGGTTAGACCTGGCAAGGGATAGTTCTGAAGGATGTGCTATACACTCCAAAGATGCCATCTAATCTTTTCTCAGTAAGTTCTGTGCTGGATAAATCATATAGTCAATCAGTTGATGCAGATAAGTCTATCTTCAAAGATTGGGATGACAATGTTGGTGCAATAGCAGTAAGAGAGAGCAAACTATATAGAATGCAGTTTCGCAAAGTACCTCAAAAGTGTCTTATGAATATATCTTTAAGAAAATGGAATGAAAAACTTGCACATCAAAATGTTGCACAAGTACGAGATGTACTAACCAGAAATGGAATCAAGTTTCAAAATGACTGGAATGGATATGTATGCCCAGGATGTACTTATGGAAAACATCATCGAGTATCACATCCTGTGAGTTCAAAGATATCAACAAGGCCATTGGATTTGATATATGTGGACTTATGTGAGATGAACACTCACTCTTTAGGAGGAGCAAAGTACTTTTTACTATTTACGGACGATTATACACATTTTAGGACTGTGTATTTTTTGAGGAATAAAAACGAGACTGCTGCGAAGCTGGTAGCCTTCTTGAGGTTGGTTGAGAATCAATTTGACAGAAGAGTTAAGGTACTAAGGTCGGATAATGGTACTGAAATAAAAAATCTTAACACACAACGAATCCTGGAAAATCTTGGTGTTTTTCATAGCAAGTCTAGTGCGTATACCCCGCAACAGATTGGACGTGTTGAAAGGGAAATGAGAACTGTAGTTGAAGCTGCAAGGTCAGTTATATATGCTCGAAGTCTGGATGAAAGTCTGTGGGCCGAAGCTGTCAATTACGTTGTGTTCACAATTAATCATACTGGTACAAGTACAGTGAAAGGTAAAAGTCCAGCTGATTTGTGGTTTGGCAGGAAAATACATATGAGCAGATTGAAATCTTTTGGATGTGACTGCTATGTATTTATAGAAGATAATGAGAGAAAGAAGACTGGGAAGAAGTCAATAAAAGGCTTATTTGTGGGCTACGATATAGACTCAACAGGTTTCAGAGTATTTATCAATGAAAAGAATGATGTTATAAGCTCAAGTAATGTATTATTTAATGACAAGACTGAAACTGAAAGTTTTGCTCAACTAGAAATGCCGTCGTTCGAAGAGAATGTTGAGACATCTGAAAGGGAAGATTATGATCTGATTATGAAAGCTTACACAGTGAAAGAGATGAGGAATCTGAAGAAGAAATTTCATTAGAAAGTCTTGAGAATGAACCAAAATCTGATAGCATAGGGAGTCAAGATGAAGTCCGAATAAGAAGAAGTTTGAGAGATCGACGCACAATAAGACCACCAACTACATTTAATGATTATGTAATTGACTCAGCATTAATAATGCAAAATCCTGAGACTGATATATTTGGTGAAGTAAATGACATGTCTTTCGCCGAAGCTATTAAAGATGATAACTGGAAGAAGGCTATGTCAGAAGAATTTAACTCATTAAGGAAGATGAAAACATGGATTTTGACTGATAAACCCAAGGATATTACACTTTCAACTTGCCGCTGGGTACTATGTAGGAAGGGCGATGGAAAGTATAAAGCAAGACTTGTCGTCAGAAGGTTTGAGCAAAAAGAAGGTAGAGATTATTTCGAGGTTTTTAGTCCTGTTGCTCGTCATACGTCAATTAGATTGATTTTAAGTATAGCTGCATCTGAAGGTATGAATATAATGACTTTTGATGTTAAAACTGCATTCCTGCATGGTGAATTGAATGAAAAAGTTTTTATGTACCAGCCAGAAGGTTTCAATGATAGATCTGGTCGTGTATATGAATTGAAGAAAAGTCTTTATGGTTTAAAACAAGCACCCAAGATTTGGAACGAAAAGTTTACTCATTTTTTAAACTCCATACATTTTCAGTCCACAGATGATGATCCATGTGTCTATTATAATAGGAATGTAAGTATACTAATAGTGTTACATGTTAATGATGGTCTTATGGTCGGAAAACATAAGGATGAAATGCTTGGAATTTTGAAAAAGTTAGACCAAAAAATTTAAAATTACATATGACACTGGAAAAGAAAAACGGTTATCATATCTTGTAATGCAAATCGAAATATTTCAAGATGGAATCTTCATAAATCAATCTCCATATGCAGAAAGGATTTAAGTTTGGAGACCTGAATCCCGTACATACGCCAATTGAAAGAGGGATGGTTACAGATCCGGTAAATTTTGTAAATGACAGTCCTTTAGATGAATCAAAGCCATATCGTGAAGCTGTTGGCAGTCTGCTTTATTTAGCTACTATATCTCGTCCAGATATTAGTTTTTCAGTTAATTACCTCAGTCGATTCAACAATAAACCTATGAATAGTCATTGGAAAATGGTTAAGCGTGTTTTTCGGTATGTCAAGAGAACCTCGAAGTTTGGAATATTCCTAAATGGGAATAGAAATTTGATTGCATACAGCGATTCAGATTATGGAGGTGACACAGAAACAGGTCACTCTACGACTGGAGTCCTATTACTATGGGGAGGTCCTATTAGTTGGTTTACTCAGAAGCAAAATACAGTGTCAAACTCGACTGCAGAAGCTGAGTATCGAGCAGCAATATCAGCTATCAGCGACATTTGCTGGATCAGGAGACTAGCCACAGAATTAAAACAGTTGGATATAAAGCAACCTACGTTGCACTATATTGATAATCAGTCGGCCATCCACATGTTTAACAACACACACGAAGGGAAAATTACCAGAGGAAAAAAACACATTGAAATTTCAAGAAAGTTTATTCAACAACACATTGGGTCCACGATAAAGCCAGTTTACGTCAGGAGCGAACACCAACTTGCAGACATTTTGACAAAACCCTTGTTACGCAAAAATTTTGAAAACATAAGATGTAAAATAATTAAGGAGGAGTGTTAGAAGTAATCATTTTTCTTGTAACTGAGTCAGCGCGATCTCGCGCATCTGTGCACAACCCTTTTTTGTCTTTTTTCTTTCTGTCTCTCTTTTTTGTCTTCTGAAAGAAAGGTTTTGTGTCTGACCGGTGAGCACGAGTTGTAGAGCACGGATCTGCTTCAATTGTAAAGTTGGGTGTTTATGGAAATAAAAGAGTTTAAGTTGTGCAAAGTCATTCCATAACTTTTATACTATTTGACCTCAATCTTACAAAAATATAAAATATACCGCCAATATTGTAACAGAACCAGTTTCTACACCTGCAAGAAAGAATGGAACAGAAGAAGACAGAATACAAACTACATATCTTGTAAGAGAAACTGTGGGAAGCTTGTTGTATTTAAGTAATAAAACTAGACCAGACATAAGTTTTGCCGTTAATAAAGCCAATAAACAAATGGACAAATCAACGGAAAACCTGGTGATAGCCATAAACCATATATTAAGACATTTGGACGGAAAACGTACTGAAACTATAGAATATCAAAAGGATGGAAGACATTAACTAGTAGCTTACTGCGACTCAGACTACGGAGGAGATAAAGAAACTAGAAAAAGCACTACGGAGTATGTTATCTTTTATAATAATGGATAAATTAATTGGTGTTATAGAAGACAACAGACTGTAGTAACGTCCAGCACGGAGAAGAAATATATAGCAACATCCGAATGTTGCAAAGAACTGATGTACCTACAAGAATTACTGACCCATCCAAAAATGGAAAAACCTGAGACAAGACGGATGTTGGACAACCAAAGTACAATAAAATTAATAAAGAATGGCATAACGAACAGAAGGTCAAAACATATAAATCAAATATCACTCTGTACATGAATTAGTACAAAGGAAGGTTTTGGTTGTTGAATATTGTCCTTAACCGTTAACCCATAGTTCCGTTAACCCAACTATTAGAGCGAGTCAAATTTGATTATTTTCAGAATAGACTGGTAAGTTAGAGTAATAGAAATAACTGAAGTGAATAAACAAATATTTTGTGGAAAAAGAATAAACTCTGGTGATTCTGAGATAGACCTCTTATTTCTCAACATGGACTTAACTCTTTATTGCAGTGTTACCAACTTGATAACTTACACTTGCAGTGTCACCAATCTGATAACTTACACTCCCTCTTAATACTGTGTTTCATTTAATACACAAGAAAGGATTCCTTAATACTATTTCTTAAACAACTTAACATTTTAGTATACCAAGGGATCTTCGATGTTTACAAAATATTTCTTTACTTAAGGCCTTGGTAAATATATCAGTCTTTTGCTCTGAAGAGGAAATATATTTAATTTTAATGTCACCTCGAACTAAAACATCCCTAACAAAATGGTGCTTTATATCAATATGTTTAACTCTTTTACATTCTCTATTTTTAGCTATATGGATACAACTCAAATTATCTTCAAAGACCAGAACATATTGACAATTTAATTTTAAGTCGTTTAACAACCGTTTATACCATAATATCTCGGTTACTAGAGAGCTGAGAGCAACGTATTCCGCTTCTGCAGATGAAAATGAGATAGTTCTCTGCTTTCTAGTAGCCCATAATACTACATTACCAAACAATATTATACAATGACCAGAGACACTTTTTCTATCTGCGCAATCAGATGTCCAATCAGAGTCTGTGTAACCTATTACAAAATGTTCTCCTTGCTCATTTGTATTAAATATAAATAATAATCCTTAGTATTTTGTAAGTATCGTAAAATACGTTTTAAATAGTTCCAATGAGTATTATTTGCATCATCTTGAAATCTACTGAAGAAATTAACGTTAAAACTCAAATCAGGTCTAGTGCCAACAACCAAATATGTCAAAGAGCCTATTAATTCTCTATAAGGCGTTTAGTCAGCCGTTCTACATTCGTTTCTTTACTAAGCTTTAAACCTTTTTCTAGCGGAGTGGCTAAACCTCTACAATTACTCATATTAAAACGTTTTAACAATTTATCAATAAAGCATTTCTGATGTAAATTAAAAACATTATTTTTACTGTCTATTTCTACCTCAATACCTAAATATCTTTCCACTGGTCCAAGAGAAACAATGTCAAATTTAGATTTTAATTTTTCTTGAAAATCGCTGATAACCTTTTTGTCATTATGGAATATTAAAATATCATCGAAATATACAGGGTGGGCCAATAACTATGACCACCTTGAATATTGCCGTTATTTGTAATAATATGAAAAAATGTTTTATACAAAACTTTCAGAGTACCGAGGGGGGCATATTGTGGTACCAACATTTCTTGCGTGGGCGGAGGCGTAGAGGATATTTGAAGGTCATTTCGATTTTTTTAAATGGAATGCTATTTTTTTTTCATCGCGACATGATAGCCGATGTTGACACGAGTTCAGCAAGCTATTATTGAAGGTCATGCAAGGTCAAATACGGTAGTAAAAAGAACTTTCTCACGTTACAGGAGATGTTCGATGTGGTGACATGCTGTAGTTCATAAATCCTCACTTTTATGTAAACAAATGATCTTGTCTAAGAAATGTAAACATTCTGTAGTATTATGCAGAAATGTAAACATCCGAGCTGTTCGTAACATGACATGAATCAGTATTCAATCTCGATCGATTGCTAAACCAAGTAATAGTGTGATTATCAAAATGAAATTTTCTTTTGAAGAGCAAGTGGATGTGATCGTCATTTACGGAGAAATGCAACAAAATTCGATACTCAATCCTTGTACGCTGAACGATATCCAAACCGTACCCATCCTTCGCGCCGAACATTTCAAAGATTGTGCAAAAAATTGAAAGAAACCGGAAGTTTGTGTACTCGTAAGAGCAATCGTCGTAAAAGAGCAACCGATGAAAGAAACGAAGTTGGTGTTCTTGCAATTGTAGAACATAATCCGCAAATTAGTTCTCGGCAAATTGAACGTGAGTCGGCTATCAGTAAAACGAGTGTGATACGAATCCTTGCACGGTATGAATTTCATCCATATCACATTACTCTCCATCAAGACTTACACGGTACGGATTTTATGAACCGTGTCGTATTTTGTCAATGGGCTTTAGAGAAAATACAAATGGATGAAACATTTCTTTCTTCAATACTCTTTACCGACGAAGCTACGTTTACTAACCATGGAAATCTCAACTTACATAATATGCATTACTGGAGTACTGATAATCCAAACTGGTTACGACAAGTTGAGAAGCAACGACGATGGTCAATTAACGTGTGGTGTGGAATCGTTGGTGATCAAATAATCAGACCGTATTTTATCGATGGAAATCTAAATGGCGAACGATATGAACACTTCATTCGAAATACGTTGGGAATTTTATTAGAAGATGTGCCACTAAACATTCGCCAAATGATGTGGTTACAGCACGACGGATGTCCAGCGCATTATGCTCGGAGAGTAAGAGATGTACTTAATGAACTTTACCCAAATCGATTGATAGGACGTGGAGGAATCGTTTCTTGGCCACCTCGCTCTCCAGACTTAACGCCATTAGTTTTTTTTCTCTAGGGAGCATTAAAAAATAGTGTTTATCAAGAAGTACCCACTACACCAGAAAATATGAAACAACGGATAGTTGCAGCATGTACTAGAATAAGTGCAGAGACAATAAGACGTGCACGTGGTGCAACAATACCAAGATTGCAACTTTCCATTGACATAAACGGTCACCACATCGAACATCTCCTGTAACGTAAGAAAGTTCTTTTTACTACCGTATTTGACCTTGCATGACCTTCAATAATAGCTTGCTGAACTCGTGTCAACATCGGCTATCATGTCGCGATGAAAAAAACATAGCATTCCATATCAAAAAATCGAAATGACCTTCAAATATCCTCTACGCCTCCGCCCACGCAAGAAATGTTGGTACCACAATATGTCCCCCTCGGTACCCTGCAAGTTGTAGAAACAAATAAAACTTTGAACTGTTAGTTTTTGTGTAAAGACATGTATCATACCTAGAACACTCGAAACCATTTTCAATCGTAAAATTATGAAATGTATCATTGCAGCATCTAGGACTCTATTTAAGTCCATATAAAGTTTTATTAAGCTTACAAACGTTTATTTATCATCATCTTTCATCTTATTAAATTTATCATCTTTCATATCTTCGAGTAAATACATATAAACTTCTCCAAGTTCCATGCAAAAATGCAGTTTTCACTTGTTTTCAATTGGCTACGGAAATTAATAGGAAAATTCAGTATACGACCATGTGCCATATTAACCGTTACACTCACCAGATCAGCTCATCTTTGACCACTCAGTGTAGGGAAATCATCACGGTTATTAACCGGCTCTCACAGTACTCATTACAATTTGTATTATTCAGTCAGACTCAAGAGAAGTTGTCAGGGTGTATGAGCGAACATATTAATTTCAAGTACTCTACATTAGATCCATTCAATCAGGTGCATTTATTCACACACACACTCAGGGCACTCCTCACACATGGTAATAGTAAGACTCCAAGTCACACTCAATTGTATGATTTTCTTGCATACTTCTCATTTGTTAAACACTCAATAAATTATGTAATATAGGATGTATTCAATTGCCTTATTACTGTCACCAGAATCACTCATTCCATCTATTATTCAACCCTCAGTTCAAAATTCGCAACATTTTTTGGTCCTTCGAGCCGGATGCCTGGTCAGTAATAAGGTTAATTGTAATACTTATTAGTTCATTTGACATGCATTCATACTTGCTCGTTGCATGGTAGGTTGACCACGGTTATTACACAATTCACAAGTTCATTGAACCGCTCAGCTGAGTTATCGATCAACTCAACACTCATCAACCAATCAACTTAATAAAATGGCATCAGCTCAGAAAAATGACTCCAACTCATCGCTTTCTCAAGAGGAAGGTACTGACTTGTTCACAGTTCCATCAGAGCAAGAAAAGCCTGCATCTCGAGCTTCATCACCAACTCCAGCTCAGGCCAACTCAACAGGGTATAAAGTCGATACTCAACATGCACGAATCAGACTTCTTAAGCTTCTGCTCAAGAAGGCTGAGGATAGGAACCCTACTTCAGATCATGAAATAAGGATCAAGGATTCAGTGCGTATTTGAAGGTTTTCTCTACATTGCACCAAGCTAAAGCGCAAATCAAGGTGCAAGCCAGGAATAATTTATCAGAAATAGATTCAGCTAGGTCAACTCACTCAACCAAACACCGTGCAACTCTCCCTGAAATTAAATTACCTCAATTTCATGGAAACTTTGCAGAATGGCTAGCATTTACAGATCTGTTTCAATCACTGGTCATTGTTGACGAACAAATCAGTAAGATAGACAAACTTCACTACTTAAAGACAAGCGTAAGTCGTACAGCAGCTCAACTCATTTCAAATGTGCCAATGTCTAACGATTCTTTTGACTCAGGTTGGAAACAGCTCACTGATAGGTTGAATGATAAGGAGCGACTCATTCTTTCTTATGTAGAAAAGCTCTGCTCAGATACAACTCAGGTCAAAAGAACTGCTCAAGATCTTCACAATTTAGTCAGCTCAACTAAAGAAAATTTAGACGCACTCAAGGCTCTGAATGTTTCAGTTGATAGCTGGAATTATATGTTGCTTCACCTAATAACTCGGAGACTAGATGCTGCATTGCGTGAGCCATGGGAAATGACACGCAGCTCAACTACCGAACCCAGGACTTTTCACCATCTCATGGATTTTATTACAACGAAGGCAAGAACATTGGAAGCAGCACAGTCGATAAGAAGCCAATCATCGTTCCAGTGCTTCACTGAGAACAGCGGTACGGCCAATAACGTATCACACTCGCCCAGCTCATCATGTGTTGACAGTTGACTCGCCTGTATCTCAGTACCTTTGTGATTACTGCAGAGGAGATCATTACATCGTTACATGTCCAAAATTCAGAGATCTCCATCCAACAGAACGAGACAAAGTAGTAACAGCTCAACGATCGTGTTACAATTGTCTTGGACATAATAACCTGTCCTCGTGTGGTTCATTAAGGATATGTAAGACGTGTGATGCTTAGCATCAATGATTCATTTACCATCGACCAGGTCCGCTCAGCAGGCGACAACTGAAATTGACAAAAGGTCCCAATCATCGACCCTCTCAAAGAGATTAGCTGCTCACTCACAAGGAAACTGTGCGAAGTGTCCGCCTCCGATTTTCTTATGCTTGTGATATGTTATAGTCCATCCAAAACTAAGAGACACGTATTTTTTTATATGTGCTCTTAAACGGATTTAAGGGGTGAAATTCACCCTCAAAGTTGAACATGTAAAGCGGTGTTTGTGTAGTTTTACATAGAAGGAGTGTCTCTATCGCCACCAAACCAACTTTAAAACATTCCTTACGTGAAATGATCAAATTCACATATCCATCTTTCTATGCACCCTTATTGCAAGGGGGTGAACCACCCTCTTAAAATTTTCATTTCAATATAAAAAAAAAGTAATTATCCGATTTTAATGAAACGAAAACCAAATTGAAGAGCGAGGAAAAACAAAGTTGACCAGTTTTTCTATTTTTCGAAAAAAAAACAATTTTTAAGAGAAAAAACACGTCTTCAACTATAAGTCTGTTCTCCTAATGTTAAAGTCATTCTGATTAGTTTTAATTGCCGGAGGCCTCTTATACACTCACCTATATACCTGAAAACAAGACATTATTACATTCAGGCTTGTCTTTATTGTTTTTCTTGTGATTCACTGTCCCTGCATGTGCCGCATATACACGTAAGTATTAAAGTATACTGTTATTGTTCAGGTATTTTAATTTATTTTATTTCGGGCATTATCAAGGTGTAATATACACTTCTTTAATTAAGATATTTTGGTTTTCTGTATTTAAAAAAAGTTAAAGCGCAATGTGCGGCAATGCAATACCCGACTGCATACCTACTTGGTTGGTGTGCTAGAACCGGCGTTAGAATATATATAGATATTAATAATCGGCAATTGTCGATGCAACAAATTTATACATTTATAATACAATTTATAGAAAATGTATAATCTCGCAGTTTTGCAAGGGTGCTAATACCCTCCTTTCTTACCTCAATATTCTTTTAATATTAGCCTTCTGTATAGCCCTTAAGTGAACGATTATTTACAACGCTATCGAGTGTGTATCAGTATTTTGTAAGTGGGTTAGCGTGAGTTAGAGTGGGTCTCACTTCTGAAGTTCATTTCTGGTATGTTGAAATACCTTAATTTGATGTTAAAAAAGTTGCTTTAATGTTTCTAATATGTATTTACTTACAAAGCACTTAAAAAATAGGCTGGGAAACGTTTTTATTCCAATCCTTGGTCAGATAAGCGTTCTTTGACAGCTTCATGGAGTGGATATTGCCCACAAGTTGTTAGCCAACTTTCCCCAATTGATAAGCAAATCACTCCAATGATTATACCAAAGGGCATAACTGGAAAAATTCAGCCACTTGACGCTTTGGGATTCAAAATATGGATGAATTATGTTAGACACTTTTCAGACAATATCATGTTCCTTGATTACGACATAAACTTACACTTGAGAAACAACATAATAAAATTACAATCCCTTGTTCATAACCAGTTATCATCTCCAAGGTATCGAAATTCGTTCCGATATTCTTAGTTTAAAAGGGAATACATAGAAAAACGACCAGAAAATTTCGAAGATCCGGTCGAATTTGCTTTTGGGACGCTTTTGCAATCGCAGTGTGCACGAATATAGCTGTAGTAAGATGTTCTTGGTGTAAAAAATCGTTGTGTTTTGTCAGAATATTGTCAGAATATAGACATTAGTTTCATAAGAGAGAAAATGGAATTTCAACGTAATATAATGCCAATATAAAAAGAAACTTTTAATGTAAGAATGTATATTTATACATATGTTTTTCATTGCATAATTGAAATATAAACGTGTATTTACAAATAATTAATAACAAAATTAACGATTACAGACATTAATTGTGTTTATTATATTCATGAAAAAAGTAATAATCCTCTTTTCCTTACTCACAATCAGACAGTATTGATACAGACTCGAAAGCATTGGAAATAATCGTTCACTTAAGGGCTATACAAAAGGTTAATATTAAAAGAATATTGAGATAAGTAAGCAAACTATTATCATCCTTGTAAAATTGACAATGAGAGATTAAAAATTTTGGGATTATAAAAGAGCCAGAGGGCATCACAAAGAGACTCTGAGATAAATATGTCAGTGATGACATTCTTTACTCATCTGCGCATTACGCATAAACTTTTTTTAGAAACAGCAAACCAAAAATGTATTAACTACAGAAGTGTATATTACATCCTGATAATGCCTGAAATAAATTAAATTATAATACTTCCAACAAAAATAGTATACCGTAATACTTACGTGTATATGCGGCAGATGCAGAGACAATGAATCACAAGAAAAACAACAAAGACAAGCCTGAATGTAATAATGTCTTGTTTTCAGGTATATAGGTGAGTGTATAAGAGGCCTCCGGCAATTAAAACTAATCAAAATGACTTTAACATTAGGAGAACAGACTTATAGTTGAAGACGTGTTTTTCCTCTTAAAAATTGTTTTTTTTCGAAAAATAGAAAAACTGGTCAACTTTGTTTTTCCTCGCTCTTCAATTTGGTTTTCGTTTCATTAAAATCGGATAATTACTTTTTTTTTATATTGAAATGAAAATTTTAAGAGGGTGGTTCACCCCCTTGCAATAAGGGTGCATTGAAAGATGGATATGTGAATTTGATCATTTCACGTAAGGAATGTTTTAAAGTTGGTTTGGTGGCGATAGAGACACTCCTTCTATGTAAAACTACACAAACACCGCTTTACATGTTCAACTTTGAGGGTGAATTTCACCCCTTAAATCCGTTTAAGAGCACATATAAAAAAATACGTGTCTCTTAGTTTGGATGGACTATAACATATCACAAGCATAAGAAAATCGGAGGCGGACACTTCGCACAGTTTCCTTGTCAGAAAAATGAAGAGCTGCCGTGCCATCTCGTCAACTTATTAACGTCTCTAGTAGAACTCCTGTTCTACTAGCTACATGTGAAGCAACACTCATCACTTCATTCAGTACTCACCCAGTCAGACTACTCATCGACCCAGGCTCAGAACTCACATTCGTCTCGAATCAACTTGTCACTGCCTATGGCTTGACTCGGGTGCACTCAAATATAGCAATCACTGGAATTGGAGGATCGAACTCTACTGTAACTAAAGGGGTCACCACGTTACAGCTTAAATCAAACTATTCATCACAGTGTGTTAGCATTACTGCTCACATACTCACTAAACTGACGAATACATTGCCTTCATTTTCAGTGGATCCAATACAGTGGCCACATCTATCATCATTGCAATTAGCCGATCCTGACTTTATGATTCCAAGGCCCATTGACATTATTATTGGAGCTGATTTTTATGGTCTCATCATAAAGCCTAATATTTTGAAACATTCGAACACATCAACAATTACCCAATTGACGATATTTGGTTGGGTAGTGCTTGGGCCACTTATACATGACATCTCATCAGACCGTCACACTTATCACACCTCAATGGAATCATCAAATCAGGAACTACAAGAGTTGCTCACTAAATTCTGGATTCAAGAAGAAATTCATTCACGAAATGAAAATCAACTCACTCCAGAAGAGCAAGTTACTGAAAATCACTTCAAGTTGACACACTCAAGGGACGAATGTGGAAGATACATTGTGAGAATCCCACTCGAACTATCATCCTTAACTCTGGGAGACTCAGAACACATTGCAAGGCGATGTTTGCAACGACTCATTAAACGACTCTCAATGAATGATTCTTACAGTCAATTATACAACTCGTTTATGAAGGAATATGAAGAGTTGGGACATATGAGACGCGTACTCACTGAAGAAACTAACCGAACAAAGCTCATCACTAATGACCGATCTGACGAGATGACCTTAGCACATAATGCTTCGGCATTAGGAGGGTTAGGGGTCTCTGAAGGTCAGTTAACAGTGCGAGCTGATGTTCATTCACCATACTACCTTCCGTACCACGGTGTACTCAGAGAGGAAAGTCTTACAACGAAGCTGAGAGTCGTATTCAACAGATCATGTCCAACATCATCTGGAATTTCACTCAATGATATTCAACAAGTGGGAGCAAAAATACAACGAGACATCTTTGATGTGCTGCTGTGGATTCGTCAATTCAAGTATCTGTTCACTACAGATATCACAAAAATGTATCGCCAAATCAAAGTACATCAAGATGACTGGGATTTACAACGAATCATGTGGATCGATGATCAGCTCAACATAATTCCATAACAATTAACAACCGTGACGTATGGAACAAGATCTGCGCCCTTCTTGGCAATTATAAGTCTTCTTCAACTAGTTGAAGACGAAGGACATCGATTTCCACTCGCAGTTGAACCACTCATAAAGGGGCGATATGTCGATGACATATTCGGAAGTTCAGATCAATATGAAACACTCATTGAGATATCAGAGCATGTAACCCAGCTTTGCAAGGCGGGCGGGTTTCCTTTGGCGAAATGGCACAGCAACAATAAACAGTTTATTCATCATGTCACTCAGCAGTCATCACTCACAACAGAGCACTTTTTCGAAGAGAACAGTACCAATATACTCGGCCTGTCATGGATACCTCATTTGGACACATTCAAGTTCACCACCATGCTCAAGTTCCAAGCTCACAAAGCGAATCATCTTATCGGAAACAGCGCAACTCTATGATCCACTTGGATTCTTGTCACTATTTACAGTGAGAGCAAAGATATTGCTGCAAGAACTTTGGTTAGAGAAGCTCAACTGGGATGAGCCAGTTTCAAGCAATATCATACCTAAGTGGATTGCAATCCGACAAGAACTTACTCATGTATCAGAGCTTTCAATTCCACGCTGGATTCATACAACAACGACTTCAGTTGTAGAATTACATGGATTTTCAGATGCATCTCAACTAGCAATGGCTGCTGCTATCTACATTAGAATAACTGATCCAGAAAATATGTCAACAGTTACACTCATCTGTGGTAAAACGAAAGTTACACCATTAAAAAGAATGTCAATACCAAGACTTGAACTCAGTGCTGCCTTGCTCGCAGCAAAACTCATGAAAAAAGTACAACACTCACTTGAACTCAGTAATGCAAGGACATTCTTGTGGACCGATTCATCAGTTGCACTCACCTGGATCAAATCTCATCCATGAAGGTGGAAAGACTTTGTCAGAAATAGAGTGTCAGCAATACAAGATCTAACTCCAAACAGCGTATGGAGATTTGTTTCTGGCAAGGAAAATCCAGCCGATTGTGCTTCAAGGGGGCTAACCATCACCCAGCTCCAGAAGCACCAGCTGTGGTGGACAGGACCACAGTGGCTCTTTAATGATCAGCACTCATGGCCTACTCAGCCAACTCAACAAGACTTACAGATCCATCAAGAAGAGCGACCGGGGCTCTCACTCATTGTGGCAACAACTCAACATGATTATCATTGGGAGATGATATATAGGTTTTCATCACTTGTTAAGCTGCTCAGAGTAACCGCAATTTACTTTCGAGTCAGCCACATTATCAAGAAAATGCCACAGTCAACACTCGCATATCCTATTACGCCACAGGACATAGAGAACTCAAGAGTGTTTTGGATCAAAGCAACTCAAGCAGCGTTCTTTTCAAATGAACTCAACCTTATTGGCTCGAAACATCTCCCACCTACTCATCCCTTCAATAAGCTGACTGCCTTTATTGACACTCAAGGCATCATCCGTGTTGGAGGACGTTTGGAAAACTCACAATTGGAACTTGAGACAACTCACCCAGCAATCCTCCCAAGACATTCAAAATTCACCTCACTCATCATAGCAGATGCACATCAAAAAACAATGCATGGTGGCACTCAACTAACAATGCATTACATAAGAAGATCATACTGGATTATTGGTGGTAGAGCTCCAGTGCCATCTTACATTCTTCGCTGCATAAAATGTACTCGACAACGTGGCGTACGAGCACAATAGATGATGGGTCAGTTACCATCAGTAAGAGTCACACGATCTCGAGCATTCTTAACTTCAGGTGTGGATTACGCTGGTCTACTAACCATCAAAACCTGGAAAGGAAAAGGCGTCAAGAAACAGAAGGGATGGCTGTGCATCTTTGTTTGTTTCGTCACTTCTGCTGTGCATCTGGAAGCAGTAAGTGACTACTCAGCTGACTCATTCATAGCTGCCTTCAGGAGATTCACTGGACGCAGAGGCATCTGCAAGACTCTTTATAGTCATTGCGGCACTAATTTTGCTGGAGCAGATGCTGAACTCAAAAAATTATTTACTCAAGGTATAAGGGAATCAAATAATTTGTTCTGCTCACTCACAAATGATGGGACAACTTGGAAGTTCAATCCTCCTGCAGCACCACACATGGGAGGAAAGTGGGAAGCTGCAGTCAAGTCTGTGAAATATCATCTAGCAAGAACTGTAGGAGAAACTGCACTCACATATGAAGAGTTAACCACCTTGCTCATTCAAATAGAAGCAGTTCTCAACTCAAGACCTCTAGAACCACTCTCTGATGACCCTGACGACGTATCAGCATTAACACCAGCATATTTTTTGATAGGAGAGCCATTAACAACGTTGACAGAGCCGTCACTTGAGGAAGTTCCTACACCAAGATTATCTAGATGGTAATTCATTCAACAAAGGCTCCAATATTTCTGGCCTAAATGGTCAACTCAATACCTTCAGCGTCAGTTATCAACAACGAAGTGGATCACCCATCAAATGAAATCATGGTCGATTCATTAGTGCTAATCACAGACGAAAGACTTGCACCATCTACGTGGCCCCTCGCTAGAGTAACTCAGCTTCATCCTGGGAAGGATGGGCTAACGCGAGTAGTGTCACTCAAAACAGCAACAACCACTCTTGTGAGACCAATCAGAAAACTAGCTATTGTACCAGCACCAACTCATGAAGATCAGATCAAGAAAAATCATCAACTCCGTTGCTGATGGCGGGCGGAATGTTAAATGTTCCCTTAATTTAATTAGTCTTTCACTCTAAGAACGAATCATCAAAGAGTCGCAAGCATGACACGTGACAGCTGGGCTAATCAGCATCGAGTGTCAAACTCATTAGCCCAGCGTCTCAGCCACTCATATTGATTGACAAGGTCACGTGATCACTTTCTCTTCCGTCTTAGTAACGCTCTTTGTTCTGTTCAAATTAATCAGCCATTATTGTACAAGTCACCGGATCAGGCAACAGCTCTGTTCAACAGTGATTTAGTACGAACATTCATATCAGGCAACGGAAGCATACTATTTTGGATGTTAAAAACATTCTACTCATTGGCACAACTCACTCATTATACAAAGGAGACACGCATTTAATTGGCTACGGAAATTAATAGGAAAATTCAGTATACGACCACGTGCCATATTAACCGTTACACTCACCAGATTAGCTCATCTTTGACCACTCAGTGTAAGTAAATCATCACGGTTATTAACCGGCTCTCACGGTACTCATTACAATTTGTATTATTCAGTCAGACTGAAGAGAAGTTGTCAGGGTGTGTGAGCGAACATATTAATTTCAAGTACTCTACATTAGATCCATTCAATCAGGTGCATTTATTCACACACACACTCAGGGCACTCCTCACATATGGTAATAGTAAGACTCCAAGTCACACTCAATTGTATGATTTTCATGCATATTTCTCATTTCTTAAACACTATAACGGTTTACGCGGCCACTGCGCTCCGCTATAATTTCCGCGTCGCTTTCTCCGGGACGATACGATACGATACGATATTTGATTAGTGGTAATGCGGGACGATTTGAATTTTGGTTGGGCGCCAGACGCGAATGCGCGTCGAATAAAAGAGAAAACTAATTCCCGGATCCAGCGAGAGGCTTTTACTCCGGCAGCTCAGCCTCACTATGATGACGGTAGAGTGGCGGGGTTTAAAAAGGAAAGTGAAATGGCCAGGCGAATGTTCTCGAACTCCGTGGGTAGGTTAAATATAATACAATGTATTAACGCTTGATAAACTACCAGATCAGCCTCCGGGCAGGAGACAGGGATAACGGCAACGTTCGCAACCCTATTCGGGAAGGGATACTTAATTCGACCGTTCACAACCGACCTACGACTCCCGGTAATTAATATCAGCACGTACCCTAACGATATGATACCGAGCCGCACGTAAGAAGTTAAGGGCGCGTTCGGGATTCCGCAACCTGGCTGGTAAAGAGTAGTCCGTAGGGTGGTATAACAAGGAACTATCGAGGCTTTTCGCCCCCGGTAAAACGAAAGAGAACGAATCCTGCTCGTTGGGGCCAAGTTGCGTACCTTTACAAAATTGAGAAAGATACGTAGAACCCTACGCTCACCGCCTCGCCGTCTTCTCCCTGCGTGGAGGATGGTCGCCGATATCCCGTGGAAGGCTCCCAAAAAGAAAAGGCAACGGCCCTGGTTCTCTACCGATTGCAGGCCGTCCGTAAGTATTCCTCCCTTTGGTGGAAAATGGTCCCCTTTGGCTGTCGGTTGGTAGGCTCCCAGAAAGTACGGTTCACCCTCGGTGAAATCAAGTTATCGTAGCTCGGCTCGCGATACTCAGGGACTCTTGATTCGGACTACCGTCGATACGGGAAATACGTCTGGTTTTGACTGAGATCGATACGGGAATCTTGATACGTCTTATTTAGACCGAGGCTAATGCGAGAGTTACGTCTGATCTATACCGTGGTTGATTCGAGAGTCTCCTTCCCGGTTTCGGGAATCGCTGACGGAGGTGTCTTCGTCGGGGAACGTCGTGCCCCTCCTCGTGGCCTCCCGTAAACTACCCTTCTCGACCCTAGCGATACCTCGGAGCCCGCGGGTGAACGATAATTGCCTGATTGGGCCGGCGGTAATTCCGCGGTCCCGTCGCTACGAGTTCGTAGAGGCTTTATTCGGGAATACTGGTAATCGATAGAGGCATCCCGTGATGCCGGTCTCCGGAGGTCCTCCTACAGGGGTTGATCGGCTCTTCTCTCCTCCCATGGGCGAGACGGTTCCCTACCCATACAAAATCGCACCCGAGTAGGCTTCTTACGGAACGAAATTAATAAAGTGACGGTCGTATATCGCGCGAACGAGCCTAATTTTGGGACGTGCCCGATGCAACGTCACAACACTCAATAAATTATGTAATATAGGATGTATTCAATTGCCTTATTACTGTCACCAGAATCACTCATTCCATCTATTATTGAACCCTCAGTTCTAAATTCGCAACACCACGCAACAACAAATAATGTTTTTAAAGTTGAAAGTTTACCAACAGGTGCATAGGTTTCGTCCCAATCTGATGTTTCATAACCCTTGGCAACGAATCTCACTTTGTAATTTCCATTATCCTTTTGTCTAAATATCCATCGACTATTAATAATTCTCTTTCCAGCTGGGTTTTCAACTAAAGTCCAAGTAGAATGTTTTTCATGTGACTTGAACTCTTCATTTAAGGCTTCTAACCATTTGTCTTTCTCATTTTATTCTAAAGCTTCTTTCTTTGTTCTTGGCACATTATACATAATTTCTTGTACATGAAAAGCAGAAAAATTACATTCATAGTCTTGTAAATATTGTGGTTTCCTTCTAATTCTCTTTCCTCTTTTAATTTCTGAACTATTTTTTGGTATTTTTGGCTCACCTGGTTCATTAATCTGGTTTTGTTGATTTGTCTCATTTTTGTTCTGATCATTTGCATTTAGTATTTCTGTGTCTATATAAATTATTTCTTTTATTTTCTTTTCTTCATTGAATATAACTTTTTTGGCAAGAATAATTTTTCTCTCTTCAGTGTTCCACAGTCTATAACCATTATTACAATATCCAATCATATACAGGGTGTCTCATTTTAATCTTTACACGCAATTATCTCGAATTTCTCTAAATTATCTCGAAATTATCTCGAAAAAAAAAATTTTAATGAAACATACTCTATTCGAAGGGGGACATACAATGGTACACATTGTTTTTTTCTAGATGGAGGTGCCTCCGAGATTTGAAGGTGACCTTTGTTTTTTTAAATGGAAACATGTTTTTTTTCCGCTAAACACATAGTTTAGCTTAAGATGAATCCATTGATCTACAATAGATAAAGTTTATGTGGAAGAGCCAATGACACCCGAAAATATGAAGGCTCGAATAATAAATGCTTGTAGGCAAATTACCAGGGAAACTTTAGAACAAGTGGTCGTCCTTTTGAATTTAGAAGATAAGAAACATTTTCCGGACGTGCAGTGTAAGAATATTTCAAGCCATTGAAATGACCTTGAATGACATTTCAAGGTCAACATATTGCAGACCAATGGATTCACCTTAAGCTAAGCTATGTGTCTAGCGTAAAAAAACGTGTTTCCGTTTAAAAAAACAAAGGTTACTTTCAAATCTCAGAGACGCCTCCATCTAGAAAAAAATAGTGTGTATCATTGAATGTCCTCCTTCGAATAGAGTATGTTCCGTTTAAAAATTTTTTTCGAAAAATGAATTTTTCGAGATGATTGCGTGTAAAGATTAAAATGAGACACACTGTATAGTTTGACTGATTTACCTGACATTTTATTTGCTCTATGTTCTTTATTTATATACGTGTAAGCTTCTGCTCCAAATACTTTCAATTTCTCATATTTAGGAAATTCTTCATACCATATTTATGCTGGAATTATTTTGTTCACTGTAGGTAATCTATTTATAATATATACTGAAGTAATTACTGCTTCACCCCACATGTCCTTTGCAAAACTTGTGTCTGCCAACAGTGTTCTGGCTTTTTCGACAATTATTCTGTTCAGCCTTTCGGCCTTTCCATTTTGCTGAGGGGAATATGATATTGTTGTTTCAATATGGATTCCTTTTGTCCCACAGTACTCGTTAAATGCATTACTTTTATATTCTTTACCATTGTTACATCTGAATCTGGATATTCTCGAGTTGAACTTTGCCTCCACCAATTTTACATATTTTTTAAAACAATTTAGTACCTCTGTTTTACTTTCTAGTAAATAAATGATACAGAAATGACTGAAATCATCCAAGAATGTCAAAATGTTCTTCTGATTGTCATGGTGAGAGGATTATTTGGACCATAGAGGTTAGAATGTATTAGTTCTAGAACTCTTGTGGTACGCCGATATTCATAGTTAAAAGGCAGACGTGTCTGACGGCCATTTAGACATGCTTCACACAAGATTTCCTTTTCTGAACTTTCATATTCTTTTGCATTTTGTTTCTTTAATTCTTTGAATTTTTCCATTGAGGCATGGCCAAGACGTCTATGCCAAATTTCATCATTACTTGATATTGAGTATGCTTTTTGGGCAAATACTTCTTTAATATTGAATTTTATTTCATACAAATTGTTTTTCTTGTAACCTTCTTTAATAAGATTTTCATTCTTATAAATGGTAACTTTGTTATTGTCAAATTTCACACCAAAGCCAGACTGTTCAATTTTATTTATAGATAGCAGATTACTTCTTAATTCAGGAACATACAGGACATTTATTAGCTTACAATCTTCTATCACAATAGTACCAATTTTGACTGCCATTAATGATTCTTCCTTTTTAGCAATATTTATTTTAATAGGGTTTCTTAAAGAAATGGATTTCTGAAAATACTTATCAGTATTGATTAAATGATCTGATGTCCTCGAGGCAACATAAAAGTAAACAGATTGATCTTTATTTCTTGTTTGCTCTACATCTCCTACCATAAAGCAAATTTCATTTCATTCAAATTGTTCTTCCGATGTTTCTTCACTTACATTTGCTTCTCTGTAGTTAAGGACCTTTTTATTTCTTATTTGTCCTTTGAACCTACAATCTGATTTTTTGTGTCCCTTCTTTTCACAATTATAACACTCGAAAATAAAGGGCTTACCATTTCTGTTTCTATTTGTTTGGTTTCTGTTGTAAAAGGCATATGCATTTTCCTTATCATTTCCTTTTAATCCTTTTCTTTTAGTCTCATCTTCTATTAATTGATTCTTAACAAATCCTAGTGTAAGATTATCACTGTTTATCGTCTCAATTGCTTTTACAACATGATCATAGGAACATGGCATTGACAGCAATAAATAGTAGATAATTTCACTGTCACTAGGTTTTGCATCAGAGCTTTTAAGTTTTTGTACTAATTTATCAAATTGAATAAGGAATGCATCCAAGGAACTTTCTTCATTGTACTTCAAAGTTAACAACTTTTTTCTTAATAACAACTGTGAGGCTATACCTGTTCTTTGGAAAGTTGATGTTAGCTTCTTAATAATTCTTGCTGGGGTACTGCATTCTTTTACTAATTCAAGATGATTATCAGCAATACATTGCACTATTTGTTCTTTGACTTTACATTTTCCGGCTTCTGATCTGTAGTTAAGTCCATCAGTTCTTTATCGTAGGTATCTTTCAGTGTTTCTAAAAGACTATTCTCTTCTAGAACAATCTTGATTCTAAAAAGCCAATTTCCTAAGTCAGCACCATTGAAGGGGGTAACCCCATATTTATTAATTCTGTATTGTGTTCCCATTTCTATTGCGAGGCTGGGCCCATAACCTGATCAAATTTGAAAGTGAATAAACAAATATATTGTGGAAACGGAATAAACTTTTGTGATTCTGAAATAGACCTTTTATTTCTCAACATGGACCAGGCCTCCGCATCTTCCCATATAACACTGTGTAAAAAAGTGGTCCCCTTAGTGACTAGAATCCGCTAGGTGCGCTGGGGGTCATTCCAACCGGAGCGATACGTTTCGTCCTGTTCACATCGCATTCATAACCAACAAGTAATCATATAACAATTTCGGTTGTATATGCTTATGTTTGCTTATAGCAAAGTCCGTTTTTCTCTTAAAAGTACTTGTAACTATTTCGATATATTCATATTTATATATTATTATAATTATATTTATATTATCTATATTTCATTCGTAATAAAATTGTGAGTGTTTTAATATTAAATTAAAAAACGAACTATAAAAGATGTAAAAGTACATAGCGTGGGGTTGCACATCGGGCTATCAAAGCAATCCCGAAAAGTTCCATTTGTTTCATGTGCCTAAAGATAAAAAAATTATGAAATTATGGCAAAAAACGCTGAAACCGGATTGTTTTTCTCCTAAGCAACCCATATGTGCGAAATATTTTTTTCCTCACGAGATACTGAGACAGCGCGAAATCTTAGGACCAAATGGGACTGTGGTAGTATGAGTAAATGATGATTTTATAATAATTTTTGGGCCATTAATTTCCACAACAGCATAAGAAATCTACCTATTCATAAAAAAGTGCACATGATATCGGTATACGTATGCATTATTATATCATTGTTCTTTTTGTTGTGGTTGTTGTTATTCTTATTATTATTATTATTATTATTATTATTATTATTATTATTATTATTATAATTATATTTCAGTCATCTTATAAAATTGGTCGTTTGTAGAAGGGTGAAATACCATCACAGTTTCCTTGAAGAGAGAATATACTTTTTGCAGAACCTAATATTAACAGATCAACGGATAAAAATATATGCATCAATGATGGCTTGTCTGAAACAAAAAGCAGCAATGGATGTAATGATGCAAATGAATCTCTCAGTATAAACTTTCTTGATATTTTGAAGCTTGGTAGTTTATCATTATCATAATCATGGAATAATGACAATGCAGTATACAACAATATAAATATAGTTGAATTTTTATAACATTCTATGTAAATAATCAACTGTAATATTGTAAAATAAAAAATTATATTTCTGTTCACTATTTTAAGATAAAAAGCTTATTCAATTATTTGAAATAAGATTGTTCTTAATATAGCATTGTATATAATACAAGTTTATCTATATAATTTTCATTATATTATATGTAAAACAAGTTTATAAGAAACTACACTGATGTATCATATTGTTTAAAGAAAACGGTGCATTTATAAAGTATTATTAACTATATATATAACCGGTTGGAATGACCCCCAGCGCCCCTAGCGGTTCTAGTCAGTAAGGGGCCCACCGACAAACTACGAGATGCAGAGGCCTGGGAAGCACTAAAAGGGCAAAGCGGCGAGAGCGCCGTCGATTACGGCGGGAAACATAAATTCCTAACAGTATATTTATACTTTTATGTGTTTAATACTAATGAAATTAATGCAAAGTCAAGATTTTTACAACATACATGAGCTTTTTTTTATATATTTTTCTGTAATGACGGATTTAATTTTATCGACTTACTACCGTGTAAAAAAGCATATGGAACGTATCCGCCACGCAAATTGAGGAGAAGACATAGTATATAGGACATATTGTATATACTATTCTTAAAAAACCGTTTGATGTGATAAATCAGAGAATTCAGTTGGCTAAACTTTATATGTATAAAATTCTGTTGGCATATACTGACTGGTTTGAAAATTACGTAAAAGGTAGATTCCACGATTCGCATTAATAATGTTTTCTCAAACTCATTTCCTATCCCAGCAGGCATTCTTTACGGGAGTCACTCTGCACCTAAGCTGTTCAAGATTTTCATAAACGATTTAGTTCACTTATGTACTAGTAATCTTTTTCGCTAACGAATTAAAATTGGCACTATAAATATTATCAATAGTATATTGTGATAAAATGCAGAATAATCTTCATTAGCTCGCGAATGTGTTAATATTTTTATAATTTTAAAAATATTTTAAATATAATTTTAAAAATATAATTTTAATTTTACATTAATAAAAGATCTTAGTATTATATTTGCCTCTTAGCTTAATTTTGAAAAACACTTGCTACGTGTAATTAGTAAAGCTAATCAGATGTAGGGCTATATTACACAGAATACTTACTAGTGCACTTAAGGATGTAATAGCAATAAAAACTCCGGATATGAGTTTAGCAAGATCTATACTATTATAAAGAAGCATAATCCGGAAACCGGATACAAAAGGTGATATCTATAAATTAGAGCAAATACAATACAAAGTTATTTGTCATTTGACATTGTTGTCAGACTGCCGAATGGGCAGGTGCTATCGTAACTTGTTCTCATTAGCTTCCAAATATCAATAGCTCATCAGAGGGCTGGTGATCGTATTATTTTTTCTAAAATTATGACAGATAATATTAATTTTCCAAATCTAAAAACTATATCTGCTAGCCCCCTAACATCAATATCTGTCCTGCTAGACATAATCAACCTTTTTAACTCAATAGAAACTGTAAGAACTTTAATTAAAGAAACCTTGTCTACAGATTGAGTGTAATTGCTAATGAAATTATTAAACAAGACTATTGTATTGTACTAAAAAACTTTGACGTTTAATAAGAATTAGTAGGTAATGTTATAAATAACATCATTCTAGTCTATGATGGATTAGTTTATAATCATATAATCTCTGTACAAGTGTTACCTGCACAACAGCTTGAAAAATAATATAAGTCTGTTTTTGTGTGTTTTCTTTGCTAGTAGTTTTAAGTTACTTTTGTAATTTAATGTTTTTCACTACATCATATAGACTATTATAAGTTTCACTGTTTATATTTCTTATGTTGTTTTATTTTATTAATTTCTTTATATAATGTTTACAAAATACAAACAATTACTTGCGACATACTTATTTTGTTAGTTATCATGTATTTGGGGTCCTAGGTCTGTTTATCAATGAAATAAAATAAAATATTTTATAAAGTAGACTAATAAAATAGAAGCAATTTGTATTCTGCAATCTCATTCCACAATAAAACAAAATGAAAACACACTGTGCTTACGTATTTAATATTTTTTTCAATTAAATTAAAAAATATAGATGATATTACTAACATCACAGTAAAGAAGACTGATGAGGTCAAGAAAATGATATTAAATTGACAGTTGCCTTCTATGACGTTGATTTTAATGCGTAATAACTGTTGCAAGTATTTGATGTTAATAATTATTTCCTGTATGTAAACTCTTATCTTCTTGAAAGCAAATATAATGACACTTTCAAAAATGTAAATATATATTTTACCTTATACCACGTTAACTTTTCTGATGTACCTTCTATTTCACATTCCCAAGCATCATTTGTTTGAACTGAACGTATTATAGCTATACTTATTTTGTAGAAGCATAATAACGTACAGTAAGCAAATATACGTACATAACAAATAGAAGTACCTTTTAATATATAAATTTGGTATTTACAGGATAATTAATGAAATTATCAGATTTCTTTATGATGTACATTTTTTTCCATCGGTATTTGATCCTATATTTAGTTTTGCCTGTGGTCGTATGTATCATTAATATAGGGATTTGATAAACTACTTCTTGACAACTACTCATACAGTTAAAATAATCATTTTTTGTAACAGAATGGGATTCGAATACCATCTATATTGACAACATGGAAATGTCACGCCTCATTTCACGAGAATGTGTATCATATAAAAGTTTAAACTACCAAACTTACTTTATCTAAATATATTGTTAGATTTTATAATTACCATTGATTACATATCAACACAGATAACTAATTAACTATGTTCTACATTTTACAATATTCTGCAATAAATTCAGACACTGTAATGCGAATAGCTATGAAGAAAGCATCGCTATTACATTACTATATCGTACATATGACAAACAACAATGGCGTAATCAGAATAATGTTTCATATATTATGATTCATACTTCTAAATTACTATCATATAACAAAAATTATGTTATAGGGTAAAATAAAAATGTTACAAGCAACTATTTCACCTTATTAAAAACGGCAATTTGTTCTTCACACATATGTCGTATAGCAATACCAGTATTAATGATGTATTAATGCTCAGATATTATATTATTTCTTTTTTTTGCACTATATCCTCATTGAAGAAGATCTCTATCAAGTATTCCAAATACATCTTTTAATTATTATCTTATTTGCATATATTCAGCCTTACAATAATGATGTTTCCTTTATATAGTGCGTTGTTCCTTTACGAGTCCATAATTAACTTTGTAGAACACAATGCATATAGCTTAATTTAGCATGGTCACGTCATTCTGTAGAGTGTCACACTGGCAATATGTTGATTTGCCATTACTTCAACAATTGCATCACGTATGCCATAACAAAATGTACACCCAAAGGGATTTGTTGTGTTTGTCGATGATGCTCGATTTAACACAACAGGTCTTGCACTTGCCTTTAGTTGTTCGCCTATCCTATCCCACTTTGTATAGGCAGTGATCTGTATTAAATGTGATAAATATGTTAAAAAGGATGGGTACAAACCAGTATATAGGTTTTGACAGTTTCTTACCGTAACTGGAGAAGGGGAGACATCAATAAGTTTTCCCATTTCTGTCAAATTATTTTCAGGAGGTAAAGTTAAAGAAAATTCACAACGATGATACATGTTAAAATTATAATGTCCTGGATAGTTTGTGTGTAAAACAAATTTTTTTGCGCACTGTGTTTTCGCATCAAATAATATATCCTGCAATTGTCCAAATTCCAATAAAGGTTCTATGTGTTATCATCATATATATCATACGAATGAATTTTTACAGATTTTCATGAATGATATTTACCAAACCTAATGTGAAATAATTATAGAAAAAGTCTGATCGTCTTATTTTGTCTCGCTTATGGGCGTGGGGACTGTGAATACGCATTTTATCTTCAGCTTTGAAAAAAACACGAGAAGGAGCACCTAAAGCACTTAATACATCTTCACAAGTGTCACCAAATAATACCTACAATAAGTTTATAAATAGAGTACCAATACACAAAAGTTTTAAAGTATTAAAGAATCCTAGTTCGATATACTATAATCCAAAATTGTAAATGAAGTGATACCTCTTTTATGAGCGAACGTTTTTTTGGCTCCAACAATACTCTTGTAACAGAACTACCTTCTGTGAATAGATGCAATCTAAGCCCACGCGTACGTACTTTATCTCTGATGACGTCGGCTTTCTCCAAATACAAGTTATTGTGATAGCAAACCTGTACATTAATGCGTCCTTTAATGTAGTTTCATATCGTGACTATCATTCCAGTAATGTTGAAATAATAAGGTTATTATATGATCATTACAAGCGGCAATGGAGGAGGTGGTGCTTTCAATGTATGTTCCTCTCCCATACCACTAGAACCCATATTACCAACGTAAATAGCTGTCTTTGCAACAAGAGGCGATGTGCCATTTGGAAACTGTAGCGAACCTAAACCATGTGCATATCCAGATTGAAATTTCGAATCAATTGGAAAATAGAAAGACAGCCCTCGAAAGTTTAATACAAATATCTGAAAGGGATAATATTTGTATTAACACATCATAGAAATAATAAAATTTGTTCTTTGCTGATTATAATTATTTTCACAGTTATTTCATGCAGTATTGTGATAGTATTGTGATGTGTTGTTGTATATATGCACTCACTGCTTACAATTTTTGTTCTACTTTCCAGATAATTTTATAAGCTATTTTCAGATATTACCAGAAGTATATAACCACCAAACTATGAATATCGAATACTCTGTTATATGCGAATAATATTAATAATAATGATAATAGATTGAAAAGGAACATTAACCATAAAATATACTGATGTAAATATTCTGTATTGAACATACAGGGTGTCCCACGTAACATGCTCACCTGTTTTATTTCTAAAGTATGCATTGTATGAAACAACTTTTTTTTTTAGATTTGTATGGTTCCAAGGGCTGCATTATCTGATCCATTATTTTCTTTTTTTTGGTGGAGGCGTTTCGGAGATTTCAAGGTCAACTTCATTTTTTTTAAATGGAACCCTATATTTTTTATATTAAGATCTGAAAGAGCGTGATATTTTGAGTAAAAAAGTACTGATTTGTATTAGTCGTAAGTCTTTTAATTAACGAGTAATTTCACTTTGTTTCAAGAACATACTCTCTGCGCAATATTTGGTCAGAGATTCGTACTTACCACAGATTTCCGCAGGACAGCGTGATGTTTACATGACTAAGTTTATCAACATGCATATGCAGTACACTGGTATCAACATAAATGTTCGAACTGATGTCCATCGACATTAATGCAATGCTGCAGTCTACTAACTAATGAGGAAATTGATTTTTTAACTGAGTTATCGACACTGAGTGTACAACATGCTTTCCGAATGCAATGTTTCATATTTTCAGCTGTTGATGGCGGTTCAAAGTACACTACGTATTTTAAATGGTCCCACAAAAAATAGTCAAAAGGAGTTAGATCCCTTTCCTCATTAATTAGTAGACTGCAGCATTGCATTAATGTCGATGGACATCAGTTCGAACATTTATGTTGATACCAGTGTACTGCATATGCGTGTTGATAAACTTAATCATGTAAACATCACGCTGTCCTGCGGAAATCTGTGGTAAGTACGAATCTCTGACCAAATATTGCGCAGAGAGTATGTTCTTGAAACAAAGTGAAATTACTCGTTAATTAAAAGACTTACGACTAATACAAATCAGTACTTTTTTACTCAAAATATCACGCTCTTTCAGATCTTAATATAAAAAATATAGGGTTCCATTTAAAAAAAATGAAGTTGACCTTGAAATCTCCGAAACGCCTCCACCAAAAAAAGAAAATAATGCATCTGATAATGCAGTCCTTGGAACCATACAAATCTAAAAAAAAAGTTGTTTCATACAATGTGTACTTTAGAAATAAACCAGGTGAGCATGTTACGTGGGACACCCTGTATGTGAAGTCTATGACAGTCATAGTAAATAGGATTCCAGCTCTTTATTTATCAGTAAAGAAAAAGAATATACAGTTAATGCCAGCAATTTTCATAAAAATATTTCATGCTTTTTAATTTATTCAGTAAACATCTATTGTTTTGAAGAAAAATAAAAATAAAGTTAATGAGATATTTTGATGTAGAAAATGCTCAACCTAATGTATGTATTCCTATTCCTTAACATGTCATGATTACACAAGATAAAGTATTGTTGTACTTTCTACCACAACACATACAATTTAAGATGTTAATTGTCATTTATCGGATTGCTTCTAGGTAGCTTATTTATCAATTTTGTGAAGTACAAGTTATAAAGAATGCTCAAAAAAGCATGTCCTCTAGAACATTGGCATATCAAGTTTACTTACCCCAATATTAACAACAGTTGATAGATTAATAATAGTAATTAAATAAGTTGAAGATTACATTATGTAATATATTCTTACCTGTTTATCACTGTCATAAACACCAGGATGCGTTGCTCCAAAAGAATGTTCAATCTGTTCAATAGATGGCAATACCTCAGGTGAATTGAATGGCAATCCACAATACTTCAATTTCACTAATTTCATGTTGTATATTTCAATTATTTTAAGTCTTTGTGCCACAGGGTCAAATATAAGTCGTACTCCATCATACGGTAAATTTATTACTAAATCTACATCTAATGGATTCTGCAAATAATAACATGCATTAATATATTACTTAGGGCCATACTTTGCAATATTTTGGGATATATGGCACATCTACTTACACTATCACTGTAAAGTACTTGTACTCCTCTTATAATGCCCACTTGTGACTGAATTATTGATACAGATTGAGAAAAATGCATACCTGCAAAAAAATTCAATGAAAATATTATGAAGTTTTAATTATCAAAACATACAATTGTAAGTTTAATTTTATAATATGTTGCATTACAAAGAATACTTATGGATTAGTACAATTTGTGATGGTAAAACACGTGATTACTTGCTTTTATTCTTCAAGGTAAATGTATTCATATTGTAAGATAAATATTTAACAGAAATCCTATTGTTATGTAAGTATCAAAGTAGAAATATAGAGATCAACAGCTTCTATGAACATAAATAGTTTAAACGCATGTTTTGAAATAATAAGTGTAAGTGCTATAGTATATGTTAACAGCTTTCGTAGAGCAGTATTGACCGTCAAAAATACGAATTTCAATCAAGGTATATTGGATTCAGTCCACATTAAGTGTCAGTTTTATTATC
Source organism: Hedychridium roseum (assembly GCA_963989215.1). Lineage (NCBI taxonomy): Eukaryota > Metazoa > Arthropoda > Insecta > Hymenoptera > Chrysididae > Hedychridium > Hedychridium roseum. The sequence continues at coordinate 2,470,268 of OZ022310.1, read as the reverse complement.
TATCTAAATCATGCGTAATATGAAAGTAGTCACGATGCCCGATAATATGCATTTCATCACTCGCCTAAAATAAATTCCCACTGGTCGCATCCAAGGGACCTTTCGGGTACTACCTCAAGCTCCAACATATTTAGGATGACGTTATCGTTTTCCTACTTAAATATACTAAATGAGTATTCACAATGTGAAAGCTAGAACCATTAAAAATATGCTACTTCTTTGTCTACTGTCCCGATACACAATCACCACATAGCCATATTGCTTTCCAAATAAGCTTTTGTTACGGCCCGTAAACTGTCACAGAACAGCTGATGAATCGCATTGACTACATGCAAATGAAAAGATGAGCACATTTATTTTGTTGGAAGTAATTCTTAAAGTGATTCCCTTTGAATGCGATAGATGTCGGTAGTAACAAATTCTAAAGAAATATTCTCGTGACGGGTAAAAAAGTGGGCAAAAATAATCCTACTATATAATTCTTGGTTGCGCTGTTCTGTTCATTTAAAATTACTTAAAAAACCATAAAACTTAAGAGGTGGAAATCTGAGAGGCATCAGTTCTTATCCCAAAAGAGTACATAAGTATCTTAACGACAGAGAAGTTTTCCTGCGAGGGTGTGCTACCACCATAGACGAGATATAGGGTAGACCTAACATCTTACGGGGTTACGTGACCACAAAACTGAATTATTGATGCAGTCAAAATTATAGTTTATAGTAATATAATTATAGTTATAGTAATCTATAATTATAGTAAATATAATTAAAGTAATATATAATTATAGTAAAATTATAATTATAGCGCTGATATATACATTTTCAAGCTGCATTGGTAACACAAAGCGTGACACTAAAATGGTAAAGGGGGCCCCCAAGATTGTGGCCGAAAAATTACATTGGATCTATTCTATATCTCGTCTGTGCTACCACCACAGAAGAGGTAAAGGATAGACCCAGACAGACCTTACTTGTTAGTCTAGAACCGCTGGGGGCGCTGAAGGTCATTCCAACCGGTTATATATGTATATAGTTAAAAATATGAATGCGACGTTTTCTTTAAACAATATGATACCTGAGTGCAATTTCTTATAAGCTTGTATTACATATAATAATATAATGATAATTACATAGATTAACTGGTATTATATACAATGCTAAAGTAAGGACAATCTTATTTCAAATAATTGAATAAAAGTATATCTTAAAATAGTCAAAAGAATATCATTTTTTGTTTTACAATATTGTAGCTTATTTACATAGAATATTATAAAAATGCAACTGCATTTATATTGTTGTATACTGCACTGTGATTCTACAGTAATAACGATAAACTACCAAGCTTCAAAATATCAGGAAAGTTTATACTGGGAGATTCATTTGCATCATTACTTCCATTGGTGAAATTTGATTCAAATATGCCGTCATTAATGCACATATCTTTATCATTCGATCTATTAATATTAGGTTCTACAAAAAGTGTATTCTCTGTCCCAGGAAACTGTAATGGTATTGCATTCTTCTTCAAACGACAAATTTTATAAGGTAACTGAAATATGATAATAATAACAATAATAAAAGTAACAACAATAACAATAACAACAACAACAATTATATAATAATTCATATGTATACTGATACCATGAATACATAGATTTCTTATGCTGTTGTGGAAATCAATGGCTCAAAATTGTTTATAAAATCATTATTTACCTATAATACCACGTACAGTTCTATTTGCTTTCAAGATCTCGCGCTTTCTCACAAGGAAAGTACCCGAGGTGTACCTCACTGATTATTTTCCTTTTGAGATATGTTGTAGTACATCAAAAACTATTAGACACGTATTTTTTTGTACGTGCCCATAAGCCAGTTTAAGGGGTGAAAACTGCCCTTAAAGAGCACCGCTAAAAATCATTTTTTGCTGTTTTCTTCACAACTAGGTACAATTTTTTCAAAAAACCACCGGGAGATTATTACACATTAGTAGAAAATGCTATACATAATATTTTGACAAATGGGAGACGCAACCCTTACTGTTATTTGAGGAAAACGTAATGTTTCGGAATATTTTTTCGTGTAAAACTTAGAGATTTACGCCAATTACAATGAAAATTGTACAGTTATAAAGAAAATAAGAAACAGCAGTTGACCACATTCGGCGTTTTTAAAAACAACCACCTTTTAGGGGGTAAATTACCCTTAATATACATTATCGTATTTATTCATGGAAAAAAAAATTTTAGCTGGAGAAAACCGCAAAAAATGATTTTTAGCGGTGCTCTTTAGGGGCAGTTTTCATCCCTTTAACTGGCTTATGGGCACGTACAAAAAAATACGTGTCTAATAGTTTTTGATGTGCTACAACATATCTCAAAAGGAAAATAATCGGTGAGATACACCTCGGGTACTTTCCTTGTCAGTATCTCGTGAAGAATAAAATGTTCCTCACATACGGGTTGCTTAGGAGAAATACAATCCCGTTTCAGTACTTTTTGCCATGATTTCATCATTTCTTTATCTTTAGGCACATGAAGAAAATGTTTAAAATAGTAAATAAATAAAAATAATTTGTATCTAAAAGATAATTTAAATTGTCTAAGAATAATACGAAATATGCTTTTTTCGAAAAAACTGGCCAGCTGTTACAAGCAAATGTACTAACAAAATTAATTTAAATAAAATTCTTTAAATAAAATTCTGAAGCATGTTCGTCAAACAATATTTAATGGATTCGATTAGCACATGTATGACACTAGGATAGAATCTAATCATATTTTACATTTAATTAAAATTATAAGTTTTCACTATTGTAACATATGCCATAGAGGAAATACATTAGCAAACAATGACAGAACTAGAAGTAGGCATAAGCGGCTATTACACTACACGATTTTTAGGGCCCTAACTCAGTTAGTACCTTAATTTCGAGCAGTGTAATCGCAGTTAGGGAGTTAGGGACCCTATTTAGGGAGATCGAGCGGTCTCGACCGCACTATTTCCCTAATTTCCCCTATTATCCCCTAAGTGCACTAGTTACAGTGGGAGGAGTTAGAGCCCTAAAAATCGGGAAGTGTAATAGCCGCTTAAGGCCGGTTAGGGCGCTAATTTCAAAACAACACACTCTCAAACGACGCGCAGTGAGCGAGGTGTGAAGACATATTTGAAAAAATTTAACAGTTACCAAGAGTAGAGCAAAACGATGTCATCAAAAAAAGAAAAAGAAGATCTACTGAACATATTAGAAATTTATAAGGATATGCCTTGTTTATGGCGTAAGAGTTATAAAGATTATAAAAACAAATGTTTGCGAGATGATGGCTTCAAAGTTCTGCTTCAGATGTACAAAAATTTTGAGCCAGATGCCGACATCAAGATTATTAAGAAAAAACTGGAAAATATGAGAACAACATATTTGAAGGAAAAGAAAAAAGTATGTGGGTCAAATTTTTAGTTCCGAGAGTCCGACGCGGCCTAAAAGGAAAGCCCCTGTGGGTATATTATGTACCCCGTAATGTACTTTTTGTTCAGGATTTTGTAATTTAAATCTACTCTTATTCTTAAGTAAATGCATCAAAACAGACCGGCCTGGTATTTGCCCGGGTATTTGAGATACTCGGGTACTCGAGTACCCATGAAATACCCGGGTAGACGAAAATTACCCGATCGAGCCGGGTATGTCACGAGTACTCGAATACATAAGATAGTCGAAACCAAGTTCATCAATAATTGGGAACAACTTCAAGTTAAAGTGATAATAACAGAAAAAAAAATGCGTTGGTACGGTCAACGATATATCTCATGAGATACCCGGGTACCCGAATAATTTCTGTTTACCCGAGTATCTCACGGGTAACCCGAGTACTCGAGTATCTCAGAAGTAACAGCTCTATTATGAAGCGTTTGGATTCCTGGGATCCACAAATGAAGTTTGCCGTACAGTAAAAGACTCATTAGAAAATGAAGTAAGTCACATTTATTATATACTGTTGTAATTTGCTGATAGGTTTATTAGCACATATATAATGAACTCAAATAAATACACTTCTGTACTAAAGGAAAAATTAACATAAAAATAACAGCACTTCAATTTGGCTTCTCGATATTACTTCTGCCGTACAACTCTCTTACTACCAACTTAAAAACAGTCATACCAACTACTGGAATTATCATCCAACATATACTATAGTTTATATTTTATACCTTATATAATTTTACTTATGTATACCAGTCCTACTTCTATAGGAGTTACATTTTATGTATCTTTTCTTGTTGAAATGGATAAATAAAATGAACATTAATATTAAATACATATACTTTTATTACATTATAATTCCTATATTAATACAATGAACCTGGACTAAACGTGTACAATCAGAAAAACAACTAAACACATACAATGAAAATGAACATGAACAGTAAAATTAACAAAAAAAATTTACTTAAAATTTACATAGGCACAACATTTTCCATCTGATCTTGAAAAGAAAGTCTTCCATCTGAATTAAAGTAATCCACAAATTTATCTCTAACATTATTCCTCTCTTCATTTCTCCTGCTATCGTTTGTGTTCTGTAACGGCATTAGGCCATCAACAACTTGCCGCCAGTCACCTTTACGGAACGTGCCCATCGTTGTATTTTCGTGGTCAACAAATTTGTTGGACATATAATTTGGTGCAGTTTTCCTTAGATAGTTGTGCAAGGCACAATATGCCAAAACTATTAATATATAGATTTAGTGTTCTTCGAAGTACTCTAAAGCGTGATGCTAGGATGCCAAATGCATTCTCCACCCACCCACTATTCTCGTAATAATGTATCTTCTTTTTGAATATAGGTAACTACTAATTGTGAGCCAATGACGATCGCCATGACGTTCATATCATCGGACAGCTGTCGGCAGCTGAATGTGGGCACGTTGCCTACAGACAGGCGGATATTCAATCGGCTGTAACTTCGACAATAGTGATCGAAGACCACGGATATATTAATAAAAGTTGCTTGTTTTCACGTATACGCTCCTTAAGTTTGAACCAGTGTCACAGAAACATCCTGTATACAGGGTGGGCTAATAACTATGACCACCTTGAATATTGCCGTTATTTGTAATAATATGAAAAAATGTTTTATACAAAACTTGCAGGGTATCGAGGGGGACATATTGTGGTTGTTACGTCCCACGGACGCAACCCCTCTACAACTATTATTATTATTATTACTACTACCACTACCACTACTACCACTACTACTACTACCACTACTACCACTACTACCACTACTACCACTACTACCACTACTACCACTGCTACCACTACTACCACTACTACCACTACTACCACTACTACCACTACTACCACTACTACCACTACTACCACTACTACCACTACTACCACCACTACCACTACTACCACCACTACCACTACTACCACTACTACCACTACTACCACTACTACTACCACTACTACTACCACTACTACTACTACTACTACTACTACTACTACTACTACTACTACTACTACTACATAGAGAGGACTACCGAAACCCATAAGACCCATCCCCACCACATCCAACCACCACCTAAACCACCTCCCACCCTCACTTTGTTAACCCCACCCCTCACGAGGTTAATTGGTTGTCAATGCTGTCTGTTCGCGCGAAATACAAACTTGATGGAACTTTGTACGATCCTGAACAGTATGTAAAACTCTTTTCCTGTTGCTTTCACTTTAATTTTAGATATACTTTTACTATAAATTTCCTATATTATTCATAAATATTTTTCTTCTATGCCTTGTTTTTGTAGTGCTTTCCATATAGCATGGTGTGTTATGGAATGAAATGCTTTATTATAATCTATAAAAGCTAAATAGTAGGTTTTCCCGTATTCCTTAAACTTTTTTATTACTTGTTTTAATGTATGAATGTGGTCTATCGTGCTGTAGTTGCGCCTAAAACCTGCCTGCTCTGTTGGTTGTAGGGATTGCAATACCGGTATACCGGGATACCGAATACCAGTATTTCGAGCTATTTGCACAATTTTCTAATACCGGTTTTCACAGGTTTAAACACCGGTTTTTCAGTATTTACTAGAAACTTTTTAAATTGTCTCCACTATATGTTCAAGGATCGCCAACATATCAAAATAGTATACATTTCTGATTTTATGTCTCCCTAAAGGGCGGAATTAATCAGACAGTGAATAAAAAGATGCATCGTACAGTCTAGAGAAGCGATACAATATATGAATCATCCAAGGAGGCGGGCCAAAACTGTCCCATTACTGCACAGAGATATACTATACACGCGCAGGATTCGTAGTCTGATATTCGAATCTGTGAAAACAAGGCTGTAGTTGTGAAGGAAGTGCGTAATATTTCGAAAAATTTCGATATTTTTCAAATTGGTAAGTTTGTTATTCACATTGTATTTGCATATCATGGCGATAACTAAAAAAAATTCAACAAACCAAAATACAATACAGAAATCAGTAATATACAAAATCATCCGTTGATAAATCGATTTATTTGAAGACGCGGGGTTTAGAGATAAATACTTAGAAAAAGTATATCGCGCATTACTAACAGTACCACCAGCGAACGTAGATTATGAAAGGACGTTTTCTTCAGCTGGTGATTTTTGCAAAAATTACGTTCCAGGCTTAGTGACAGTACAATTGATGCATTCTGTTTTTTAAGATCACATTTCAAAAATTTGTAAATGTACTACAGACTGAATAGTGATATTTACACTTTTTTTGTGATTTAAATACATAAGATTTTCCTCGTTCCTTTATTTTTTTGTGATTCTTTATATACTGTTACAATTTATAAGTTACAAATGATTTTTTCTGATATTTACTCTCTCTAATAAAACTGGCGAATTTAACAAATAAGCCCCGTGTTTTCTTTCTTCTTCTAAAATTCCTAATACCGGTATTAAAACTGATATTCCGGTACTAAGATTTAAAAAATACCGAATACCGGTATTCAACTTTTACTCCGGTATTGCAATCTCTAGTTGGTTGGTTTTCATCTAATATCTTAGTTATTCTTCCCAACAATACTTTTGAAAATATTTTATATATTGTCATAGACGAGGATTCTTTGATTTTCTTTTTAAAAAGGAATCTTAATTCTTTATTCACTTTTCTACTCAATACAACTTTATACAATTTAGTTTGATGTCTACAAAGAGATTTACAATAATGTCAAAGCACAAGGTGTCACCAAGACGTAACGTGTGTCGTAATGCGTTATGACGCGTGACGTGTGTGTGTAAATGCTGTCGCGGGGGCCTTATACAGGGTGTTTCTGTCATGCTGGTCCAAACTCAAGGAGCGCATAGATGACGTAAAAATAAGCAACTTTTAATAATATACCTGTGGCGTCTGATGATTATTGGCGAAGTTATAACCGTTTGAATATCCGCGTACAGGTATGCAATTTGTAGACAACGTGACCCATATTCGGCTGCCGACAGCTGTCCGATGCGGTCAACGGCACGGCGATCGTCATCGGCTCATTATCGTGCATAGGACACAGCTGACTAAACCTTTTTCGTCTTTATTTTTCGAGCCGAGTAAGTGTTCAAATTTTCTTTAACTTTAAATCACCGAACTATTGGGGAAAAAATTACCTATTAAAAAAGTCCAAACGACTAAAATATTCGAGCACTCATAAAATTTCGAGTTACTTATGTATAAATTTTCAGCTCGGAAAGTTTACATATTCCAATAGATTTGCAACTTTCGAGTTATTCGCAAATATCCGCATTATTGGTGACGGCGTTTCCTGCACTAGAAAATAATTGTTCACTTGGTAAATGGAAAGTAATTATTTCGAGGAAGTTTATTGCTAATAATGCTAACTTAGAAACGTCCACACTAATAATTCGAATATTCACATGTCGAATATTTATCTCCAAGTAACTCGAAAACTTACGAGGGCTCGAATATTCGAATCGCTTGAAATTTTTTAATGGCTTACTTTATTCAACTCGAACAGTCGAACCAAATAAATTTCGAAAACGTGCACATTCTTAAACACCAACTGCACTGAATATACTGCACAAAACCGTACTTATGACAATTGTTCAATACGTTGGCTCCCGACGGTCATAAACGTTTCGCACTGTTACACGATTGAACTGCGGACATGAGTGACTATCCGCAAGATCGCAAAGAAACACACTGCTCTTTCGTAGCTGCCACACAGTCTTTTACACTATCAAATAACTATGATGATGAGAATATGAAATCATCTGCTTGCTTCCGACGCGCCACGCGCCGGCGAGGAGACCGTAAGTTCGGGCACAACGCAAATGCAAGTTTGTTTTGAAACATGATTCGTTGTTCCGTTCTTTCCGACATTCGTTTCTGTTCGCTAACGCGGTGAAGACATCATGCAGCGAGTTTCATTGCAATCTTTCGGATTCGTTCATGTCCGCAGTTCTAATCGTGTAACAGTGCGAAACGTTTATGACCGTCGGGAGCCGACGTATTGAACAATTGTCATAAGTACGGTTTTGTGCAGTGTATTCAGTGCAATTGGTGTTTAAGAATCTGCACGTGTTCGGAGTTTATTTGGTTCGATTGTTCGAGTTGAATAAAGTAAGCCATTAAAAAATTTCAAGCGATTCGAATATTCGAGGCCTCGTAAGTTTTCGAGTTACTTGGAGATAAATATTCGACATGTAAATATTCGAATTATTAGTGTGGACGTTTCTAAGTTAGCATTATTAGCAATAAACTTCCTGGAAATAATTACTTTCCATTTACGAAGTGAAAAATTATTTTCTAGTGCAGGAAACGTCGTCACCAATAATTCAGATATTTACGAATAACTCGAAAGTTGCAAATCTATTGGAATATGTAAACTTTCCGAGCTGAAAATTTATCCACAAGTAACTCGAAATTTTACGAGTTCTCGAATATTTTTGTCGTTTGGACTTTTTTAATAGGTAATTTTTTTTCCAATAGTTCGGTGATTTAAAATAGTTCGGAAAATTTTACACTTCCTCGGCTCGAAAAAATTTTGAGGGAGAAGTCAGCTGTGTCGCACGCATCCGACGGCGCTGAGTCGAGGACGTATCGCGGAGCGTTGACCGCTTCGGGCAGCTGAATGTAGGTCATATTGTCAACCTGTAGGCGGATATTCAAACGGCTGTATCTTCACCAATAATGATCGGACACCATAGGTATGTTAACAAATGTTACTTGTTTTTACCTCAATTATACGCTCCTTAAGTTTGGCTGCACTTCATAGAAACACCCTGTATAAACACCGTAGAGGTACAAATTAGGAGAGGTCGCGCAACTATTTCGAAACCGATCTGGTACTCTGCGAAGTCGGCGGAATTGCTCGCGATTGGTGACGTATACGAGGCTAATCAGCTCGACATCGGCTATGATGTAAACAATGAGCTGCGCGCCATCGTAAACAGACACGTACAGGAGTATAGACCGTACAGGAGTTAATGGAGTTAAGTACACAAGCGTACAGGACTTAAAGTGCATGACGCGCCTATACATATGAAAATTATTTTGGCGAACAAGGAGCCCGTGTATCAAAGGCCGCGACGGTTATCGCCAGCGGAACGGGAAATTGTAAATTTGCAAATTGCCGATTGGAGACTTAAATAACCCAACCTTCCCTATCGGAATATGCAACCCCGGTCGTTTTAGTAAAAAAAAGGATGGGTCAAACCGACTGTGCGTAGACTATCAGGAGTTAAATAAAAACATTGTAAGACACCGGTACCTATTACCGTTGATAGAAGGGCAGCTCGATCGCTTGTAGAGAGCCAGAATTTTCAAGACCATAGGTTTAAAAAGACGGGGTTTTTTATGTAGGGATACACAAAGACAGTAAAAAATATACGGTCTTTGTGGTCCCTGATGGGCACTATGAGTTTTTACGTGTTCCTTTTGGATTTTGTAATTTGCCATCTGTTTTTCAAAGATACATAAATGCCGCATTCAGGGACCACATAGCAAACGGCACAGTGTTAACCTACATAGATGATCTTATTATACCATTTGCCGATTACTTCAGCGGACTTACGGCCCTTGCTGGATGTAACGAAGGTGCTGGATGTAACGAGCCAAAATGGTCTACAGGTCAACTGGCAAAAATGTAATTTCCTGCATTCGCGAGTAGAGTATTTAGAGCACATTGTCGAGAACGGTTCGATTCGGCCATCTGAAGCAAAGACTAGGACTGTTATGAATTTTAAGGTACCCAGGATGGTCAAACAAGTACAGAGTTTTTTAGGATTGACGGGGTACTTTCGAAAATGTATACCGAAATACTCGTTGTTAGCTAGACCTTTGACCAACCTGCTGCAAGCAGAAGTAGATTTTAATTTTGACAATGACAAGGAACGTGCATTCGTTAATTCAAAAAGCAAAAGAGCTGCATACGGATGCCTCTGTGTTAGGGTTTGGCGGTTGACACCCGGTGTATTATGCGAGCGGAAAAACTACCCCTGCGGAAGAGCGATACACCAGTTATGAACTTGAGGTGTTAGCAATTGTACGAGCTTAAATAAACTCTAAATATTTAAACTCTATATTGACCATCTCGGGCCTCTATTCTGCACCAAGAAGAGTTATCGCCCACTTTTGACTCCTCCAAGTTCGTGTGGCTGTACGCCATCAAGACGACGAATGCGGCAGAGGTAATCGACTGCCTGAAGAAACATGCGGTAATTTATGGAAATCCTGCGAAGATCGTTTCGGACAGGGGCTCGGCCTTTACCTTGCACGATTTCAAAGATTACTGCGATCAAGATGGCATCCAACACGTCCTCATCACTACAGGAGTACCAAGGTCGAATGGACAGGTTGAGCGGGTGAACCGTACCGTTATCTCGTTGCTGACGAAGTTGGCGGCTCCGAACCAGGGAGAATGGCACAAACATTTGGAGGTCGCCATGCAGTATTTGAACGCCACTCCTACCAGGGCCATGGAAATGTCGCCATTTCGGCGTCTTTTTGGTACGTATGTGTGATTGAAGGACCGTCCGGAAATTGTGCAGATGATCGAGGTTGAGCTAACAACGATGTTCGATTCGGAACGAGACGAGTTGTGACAAGACGCGAAGCGCAATATTCGACGCGTTCAAAAGGAGACTAAGAAAAGACTAAGAAAAATTTTAACGTAGGTCGTAAATGTGCGCGGAGATATCAATTAAACCAGCTCGTTGCCATTAAAAGAATGCAGCTAAATCTGGGATTAAAATAAGCTGTGAAATTTCTCAGGCCGTATCATCTTTCACGAGTCCTACCAAAGGATCAGTACGTTGTTGTAAAAATAGGCGAACACGAGGGTTCACGAGAACGGTGACGATGACCGAATATCTGAAGCCATGTGTCCAGTCCGATAGCGACAACGAAAGCGACAACGATGACTACGACAGCGAAGGGACGTGCGTTTAGTCCTCGACGAGGCGAGCCCGTGCTTCGCGCGAAAGCATTCGAGGGCGAATGTTAGACCAGGATGGCCAAGATGTGGGGCCGTCGTCGTTGAAATGTAGCAATCGGGAATAGGGTTACTACAACACTGTTCTTGAGCGATGAACAACAATATATATTTATGATTAATCAACAAGTAATGTACAAAGAGACGCAAGACAAAAACGTGGTCACTAGTCAAATATCGAACAAAGAATATATACTTTTTCTCTTCCTTAACAATAATCTAGTGTCTATGTTAATCTAGAGTCTTTGGTATGGAAGATTGGCAGCCCTTCCTAGTGGAAGATCAACGCGCCGCCAAGTGAGTCTTGCCGTAAGCTTTTACGCGCCGTAGCACGTCCGCTACAGAAACGATTCACGCGCTAATTCCAATTGCGCATCTAAGCCTTATGTATATTACACATTTACGACTCGACGTAACGTATGTTATAGGGTATGTCGAATCGGGGTTGAGCGATCGATCCTCCGAATGACGGAGAGACAATTGTATCGAACACTAGGCCGATATATTCAAATAAATCTTGGCTCACACTCGAAATTCGCATAAGAATTTATTTCCTCCCTGACCTTTAAAAATTAGTCTAAGAATAACACACGCCAGCCACGTAATTTATCCCACAATATTCTGTTGCACTAATTAAATCATCTCAATAGTATTCAAGATTTTACATTTAGTAATACTAATCCCATCATATTAAATGGTTTATCGCGAAATTCACCCCTCATAACACTCTAAAACACGGAGAGAGATATTGAAACTCCTGGTCATAAGTTTCTCGGTGAATTTCAAGTCTTTAATGTTTCATCAAACGTTCCATTCGACAGAATTTTAGAAAACAATATGATCAAATAAGTTGGGCCGATAAGTTTGACAATTTTTTTGGAACTAGAATATTTGCATTTGCTGAAAGTAGCCACTTAATTAGTGTGATTGCACTACAGTGCTGACGCGCAGTAATAAGTAGATTGTGGGAGAGCTAACATCAATTTTACGTACAAACCATAAGATATTAAATGAATGGCAATGAGTAAGCACACAAATATTCAGAAAGTGTTTCTGCTAGCCGCACTTGCCGAAACTGCGGAAGAAGGAGAAGAATTAGGAAAGAATGTTTTCAAATTCGAAAACATCGCTTAGTTTTATGTTGCCTACCCTGGTTAACTTTGCTATGAAGTGGTCGAGTCAGATGGAAAAGTGGGACCGGCTGCATTTTTCCATCCAACCCCTTCATCCAACTTTCTAGTGATATACTGGTAATATTCGGTGAAACTTTGGTAAAATTTCTAGTAATAAATGAGTTGTCAAACTTATCGGTTCAATTTATTTGATCGTGGACACAGGGCTTTAGAGTCAACTCTTGGACGTAAATGGTAGTTTCAATTGAATTAATCAATCCCCTCTATCCCAAAGAAGGAATAGTATCATCTCGACAATTGAACAGCGACAATACACTTTTAATTTCAAACACAATTGTTCAAGTCTCTTCTGAAAACACGGCTTTCATAATGATAATAAATACATCTTTGAAAACCGAAGTTATTTCCATTCCTGAGCTATTAATAGAAGTAATCCGTTATTATTCGTATATATAAATTCGAAATCAAAATCTTCGGCTCGATCATTTGAATGAAGAAGAACAAAATTCCGTGAAAGCAATTTGTGTTGAATTTAACGACATTTTCCACTTGCCGACGAATTTATCATCAAGAACGTCTGCAGGACATCACGAAATTCCCAAGACAGACGAAACTCCAATCCATGTAAAACGTATACAGGGTGTTTCTGTGACATGCTGCCAAACTTAAGGAGCGTATAAATGAAGTAAAAACAAGCAACTTTTGTTAACATACCCATGGTCTCCGGTCATTATTGTCGAAGTTACAGTCGTTTGAATATCCGCCCGTCTGTAGGCAACGTGACCCATATTCAGCTGCGCGATGTGGTCAACGTCACGGCGAAAGTCATTGGCTCAATGCCGTATACATGGGACGCACTTGACTAAGCCTTTTTCCTCTTTATTTTTTCGAGCCGAGGAAGTGTTAAAATTTTCCGAACTACTTTAAATCACTGAACTATTAGGGAAGAAATTACCTATTAAAAAAGTCCAAACGACTAAAATATTCGAGAACTCGTAAAATTTCGAGTTACTTGTGGATAAATGTTCAGCTCGGAAGGTTTACATATTCCAAGAGATTTGCAACTTTCTAGTTATTCGCAAATATCCGCATTATTGGTGACGACGTTTCCTGCACTAGAAAATAATTTTTCACTTGGTAAATGGAAAGTAATTATTTCGAGGAAGTTTATTGCTAATAATGCTAACTTAGAAACGTCCATACTAATAATTCGAATATTTACATGTTGAATATTAATTTCCAAGTAACTTGAAAACTTACGAGGGTTCAAATACTCGAATCGTTTGAAATTTTTTAATGGCTTACTTTATTCAACTCGAACAATCGAACCAAATAAATTCCGAATACGTGCAGATTCTTAAACACCAATTGCACTGAATACACTGCACAAAACCGTACTTATGACAATTGTTCAATACGTCGGCTCCCGACGGTCATAAATGTTTCGCACTGTTACACGATTAAACTGCGGACACGAGTGACTATCCGAAAGATCGCAAAGAAACACACTGCTCTTTCGTAGCTGCGACACAGTCTTTTACACTATCAAATAACTATGATGATGTGAATATAAAATCATCTGCTTGCTTCCGACGCGCCACGCGCCGGCGAGGAGACCGTAAGTTCGGGCACAACACAAATGCAAGTTTGTTTTGAAATATGATCCGTTGCCCCGTTCTTTCCGGCATTCATTTCTGTTCGCTAACGCAGTTAAGATATCATGCAGCGAGTTTCATTTCAATCTTTCAATTGTTTCGATCATTTGTGTCCGCAGTTCAATATGTATAGCCCCATGTATACGACACTGAGCTCATGACGTATCGCCGTGACGTAGACAACATCGGACAGCTGTAGGCAGCTTGATGTAGATCGAATTGCCTGTATACAGGGGGATTTTCAAACGGCTGTAACTTCAACAATATTGACCGGAAACCGTAGATATATGTATATGAATAAAATTTGCTTATAATTACCTCGTTTATACGCCCTCTAAGTTTGGACCAACGTGTCAGGAACTGAAAAGGGATTGTCCAGGAGTATTTGCACATAAACTGATGATGGTACAAAAATTGAATTTTAAAGGTTGGTGGTGGGAGTATTTTGTATAATTCGAATTTTTTAAAATTTTCTTTTTACCAGTTTTGTAGATGTGAAAAAACAATAAAATTTTCATGAAGATTTTATTTAGATATCTCGAACTGTTTTCGAGCTTTCATCATGAAGAAAATTACACATATTTTTCAAGAGGTGATTTCACCTCTTAAAACCAAATTATGGCACGAACAAAGCTTTGTATTTGGCATGAATTACTCTACTGATTCGCGGAGTTCCATAATTTTTTGAATATCCGGGTTGCCAAGCTTCCCTTGTAAGAATTGTCGCTCAGCGAGGATAGTTTAATTGGGTAAGAACCTGCCGCAAAACAGAAGAACAGAAGTTCTACTTTGAAACACCCGAGTGACCGATTCATTTTTACGATGCGTACCCTAACAACCATTTAAAGAACTGATTTACGATCGAAGGCAGCGTATTCGACTTCGTACCACCTTATTCACTACAAGTGAATGGTAAGACAGAACGGATGAACAAGACTATAAGTGAAGTGAGGACTCGACTTTTCATATGAACATTCCGAAAGAATTGTCCCAAAGTGTTGACAAGAAGGATACTGAATCAACTGCAGTCCCAGTTACAGCAGTGACGATATCCGTTAAAGCGTAATTGTCCACAGAGTCAAATGTTTTTCAACTTTAAAGTATTTGTATATAAAATTCATGTAAAACAAAATAGTATACATCTCGTTGGATAGGTAAATGAGGGAAGTCTAGCAATTTTTGTTAGTAATTACTTTATATACGATAGTTGTGTCGTGCAAAACCGCGTAAAGCAAAAAACTTAAAAAACTATTAAATATAACATATTCAAGGAACTTTAATTTCTTTCACTTATGAATTGTGTACACAAATGGCTTAATTCATTTATAATCACTTATGTATTAACTCTTTCACTTTGTTATACCACCTGGTGCGGTACATTTTGATCATATTGATCGAACTGTCTTTTTACATTGTACATTGACGTATGTATACAGCTAATGCCTACCCTTAATCGATATTTATGGTTCAAGAGAAATCATTCGGCGTCGTCAGAAACAAACCGTACTATCAATGCGTTAGTGCATCGGTTTGACGATCCGTTATAATTTCTCCGCTAATAGAATCCGAGATTTCGCGGTGACACGCACATGGCATTTTAAGTACTCCCACCTCCAAAGTTCTATCTTCCTTTCCCTCCTTTCTTCATGATTTCCATCCATACGATAGTGTATTCTGTCTACACGGTCATGCAGACTGTCGTGAGCATGCGTCACTATTTGTCATCCACACAATAGTGAATAGTGGACACAAAAATTCACTCATACATTTCCCAATGAGCAACTAAACATTTCACTATATAGCACCTTAAATATAAAAGCTGAAACTTACTAGAAATTAATCGAAGACTACCAATAATGACTAATATCATGCACCGCAATTTTATCTATTGGAATCTATCAGAATCTTATTTTAAGGAGGTAACTGTAATAAATCGTTTTTCTCTGCATATGCATAGTCATTGACACCAGCGCAATATCTTAATAAAAGATGTTTAGTTAATTTGTTATGTGACGACATTCTTAGTTAAGTAACAATAGTGACTATTATATTTTTTTACGGACACGGATCGATATTTCATACGTTAGCACCAATTATGTGGTAAACTCAATAACTTTAATAACTGCACTATAGTGGATTGTGTGTAGTGCCTCAGATGTTGTAAATAGCCTACTTAACAGCGGTGATGAATATGGAGCATTAAATCGTCATATTTTTATGTAGTATTCACTTTCAGCAGACTACAAACAATGTCAGTCACATTCACAAAGTCATACATGCGCTTAGTATGATGTTGAAATTTACAACCAGTCATATGCCAATCGTTATCAAATTGGAAGGGAAATATTTTGAATAAACTAGGAAGATCATTATTCTAATAAACGATTACGAAGTATATGTTCTATTTGTAGAACAAGTCGGTCAAGTCTCAAAAATAAGAATATTATAAATTTCATTAAAAACAAATCTGTACCGTAGTATACTTTAGTAATCCGTTACTTAAGCAAACAACAAATATTCACGTGAAGCCCTGCAGCCCCTTGTAAACGTCCCTACGGAGTGACCAAACGGTCTGTGTACCAATCGTAAGGAGCACAAAAAGGGTCCACACGAATGGTCGACTTTTTGACCGCACCAGCAAAAACCCGCTGCACATTCTTTTTTTACACTATTTCAAATGTAAGTTAGCATAAGAAAACCACCCGCATGCACGGGCTTTAATTTAAGACATTTCTCTCGACGCTGTTATAACGATCGTAAAGTTAATCAATACCTCATCCCATTATATCCGATACAAATATTTTCTGGCACATCCTAATCCATTTTGATCTGTGTCAATATGTACGCTATACTTACTAGCCTCTTACAATCCACTCTTCACCAGCGCAATGAAAGACAGAGTTATGTGTAAGAACTTGTGCGGCTTCGCGTGAACATCTGGTATTATTGTTCTACTTGACACGTTCTCGAAAAAATAAAAGCAGCCTCTTCATTGTAATGGCCATTGCAAACAACAGGTGCACTCAAGTTTCACCAAAATTGTATGTAATTTATCTAACGTTGTCAGTATCGTTGCTAATATTTTTTTCAACAAAAATAACTTGCAAATTTCAACGATAACCTGTGGATACTTTTAATCACTTATTATTTTTATAACATACACTTTCGATATTTTGAATAATAATGGATTTATTCATCTGCTAATGTGTAATACACTACCTACCACAAAACTGTGGATGGTCACTGTGTTATATAAATATATGTCATTAAGTGGTTAATATAATGGTGATAACGGTATTTTGCGTTTATGAAATCACAAATTTCAAAAAATAGAGGGATAATTTATACAGAGAAATCCTTTTTATGTTTGCAAGCTGTTTTCGTTAAAATCTATCGAATTGAAAATATTTATAGTCGTATTCAATGTATACTCACAAACTCAAAACAGTCTCTTGTAATATACTACTAAAACCAATCTGATTTATAAAAATGGATTATCCCCTGATATACCTAAAAGTTGGTGTCAAAGCCTACGACAATAAGTTAAACAGTCGGAAACTATGTTCTAAATACTTGAAATTTGATGAACATCAAACCTCTTTTAATCCCGGAATCCTATTAGTTACTAAGTTACTAAGTTTTATAATGTAAGTTTATATATAAGTTTTATAATGTTATATAGTAAGTTACTAAGTTTTATAATACGTGAATCATAGTAAAAAATCAGGACCATCAAATAATATCTTTAAGTAAGTATAAATAATAAGATTTAGGACTTATGAATAATAATGTCTTGTCTTGAAATATCTATTACAGTATTCACGTTAAATAAAATAAAGTAAAGCGAACATCTACTTATTACTTGTTCCACAGTATTCACAGATATTTCCAACATATTGTTGCGTGCGATCAGAGTGCGACTCGACTTAAATGCAAATCAATTAGGATCGTAATCCTGATACCAATCGATTGATAACCAACCGACACTGTAATGCACATGCACTCCCGCACCTCAAATTAACAGACTAAAAAGATGATTTAAGTAGAATCCGTGAACACTGTTTCATGCAACTAGTTATATTTATAAACTATATTTACATTAATAGTGTGACAAAAATTGATTGTGAAGAATGTTGGTTGACGGAATGCTTTGTGCACGAGTATCAACGTATGACTGCAGATCGGGCGAAAATCTTTCGGAATGCGCAGGTTATTTTCTTATTATTCTTCAGGACTAATGACGAAGAGGTCGTGACAACAATCTCCCATACTGAGCACCAATTTTTGAATGCTATTAATGATGTTGAATAGTACTGTGTGAATAGTGAAGTGAGTGTGTCCCACTCATTAGTGGCAAATACTCCTTGTAATACACTTGATTCTATCACTGTACCAGATATTCTAGCTATATCGCAATGAATATGTTGTTTTAGAACCTATAATAATCACGGTTGCTTTAGCAGTATTATTTACTCAGTAAACAGGGGAAGGTATTGTCTAGGTGTTGTACTTTATCAGCTTCTTGATACAATGTAGCTACCTTTCGACAACTTTTTTTACACGGCAACTAATTTAAGATTAGTTCAAGGTCGTCATGCTAGACAATCATCTTGCAGACACATCCAAAGCCATGGCAAGTGTGAGGCTAACGAAACCCTCGTCTAGGGTTAAACATTGAAAGGGGCACCAAAAGAAAGATTAGATAATTGCCAACATTTCCGATTTTATATTTTGATTCCAATCATCCGTCTAACGACTTGTTTGGTAATATCGAAATCTTTGTCGCGCCACTGCGTACATACCAAGCTCCTACGCATCAGCACTGTCTGGGGCTTTTTATACTTTACATAATTTATATTCCTTAAATATTTTATAATATTACAAGGAATGACGGATTTTTTCATTTTTGCTTCAAGTATTGAACAGCAACGAAAATATGTTTCTTTGTTAAGTTCGATGTTTTACTGCTATCTGTGATGTATTAGTGCTCTAAACACGGGATAAACCACATTTTTTACAAAAATTCCTCTCCGCTAAAACAAATTATTTCTCAATACAGTAGTTATTGGATTAAGATGCACGTTTAATTCTTAAGAAGGTTCATTTTCCTGCCTTCTTCAATTTTAATACAGCTTGAATATTCCGAATATAACTCGAAAATGATATTGTCTCTGTATTTATAAACGACAATAGGCGATGTACCGAAAACATGAATCTGAAATTATAAAATATAAAATATTAAGAAGTAATATTTTATTGCAGTAACCTTGAAGATCAGCCGTAACATATTGCGCGAATTATGTAAAACTTCTCACTGAGAATGATAATGAAACATAGTCTAAAGTTAAATTTGTATATGAATATAACGAAAAACACATTGACTTGTACTATAATAGAATTGAAATAAAACTTGATTAATAATCCTGTAAATTTAATTGTTTCAAAATTTTCAGTCATTCCAATACATATACACATGTTTTGCAATAGTAGGTACAGAACATACTACAATGACAAGGCCAACGCTTCATACAACGTTTATCATTATTTATTTAATGTTATACCTAGCTTTGCAACAAAATTGAAAAGTGCACTATCCACTCGTAGTTTCCTTTACACCGTTGTCATATACTTTATAATATGTGAAATTTACATTAGTCATGGACACAGCAAACAAAATGTATAAAAAAAGGTTCACATGTATATGCCCCCTATTTGCTCTTGTTTCAAGTTAAACCTTTTTTTCATTTCCCATAACCCTTATTTATTTCGCTTTTTATTTAAGCAATCGATTTTTGAGGATAATGGAACAGACATATCTTACCGTAAAAGCGGTCATTTTTTACATGGTTACCAGCTGGGCATTATTCTTATTTCATTACTTTCCCTACTTACAATTTTGTATATTCTTTTGAACATCAATATGTAACCAGGATTACTTCCTTTCTGTGTTCCATACCATTCTCGAATAATTTCTAAAAAAAGTGAATGCTTCAGGATGTGTACGAATATTATTTCATTAATAGGTACTTCTCTCCTCAATTATCTTTCTTATCTAGATTGTGACTTCCGTTAATTGTATTTTATGATAAATTTTATGATAAATTCAATATATTAAAGATGTTTTGGTATTACGATAATCGAAGTTCTGCTGTAAATCTTTTGTTAAATAAACCTACTATTCTTCTGCTACCTCTGTAATTGATTCTACTCAAGTTTTTACACAATGCGCCTAATGTTTAACGCAGGTGTATATTGAGGCGCAATTTGAACGTATTGAACGTTTCGTTTAAAAATGGACGAATACTTCCTGGCACATAAAAACGGTTATAATTCAAATGTAATGTAAAATGGACTTATGGTTAAATAGTTAAACAATGCAAGTCATAAGGCGGCCCCATGTACGAGATTAAAACAATGTTACTTCATGATTTCGACGCATGCATAACAAGAACGGGTATGATACTGATGAGTAAATGTTGCGTATTTTGACATTCGCGTCGTCACTGGATGATCTCCACACACTAGTGCTCGCAACCAAGATTTAAGTCTCGATTCTCTCGGTAGCGAATTGATAGGCGCGTCAGGTACACGCTGAATTCTTATGCTAATGCGAGAAAGGAGCCGAGAAGACAATACATCCACATTTACACGAACGTCTCTACCTCTCTTCTTCTCTGTTTCTCTGTTTCCCTTTTTCTTTGTCACTCCAACAGACACGCATCTGTATACACCCTGCGTTCGGTATTCCGTATTCTGTATTCCGTCAGGCGAATTAATACAGTCACGAGGACCGTCGAGTGATTTTAGATGTGGTGAGATCGCGATCCATACCCGCTCTGCTCTTTATTGGGCTTTCTCATCCGGAAAAGCAATACGCCCCAACCGAGAGATATACTTTGTAAATGATTTCTCCGCGCATATTTCGACGTTGTTCACGTCTACATTTTTCAAATTTTCGTCTAAGTGTCAACATTACTGTTAGAAAGAATAGTGTTCCTCTTTAAAAATCCGTTATCAACGTCCACACTTTTTATGAATGAAATAAAGCACAGTAATTAATATCGGACAATCGTGATCAAACCTTTTAATTCTACGGGCATCATGAAGAATTTGTGTTTTACTATTATTGTTGTTACGACGATTTAACATTATGACCCGAACTTTGAATCCTTCCAATGCTTACTAATAATTACGCTTTGAAAATTGTTGAAACACTTAACTGCATTCATTTTGCACAAACAATGTACCTTGCCTCTTTTATAGAAAGTAGTAGCTATTAGTATCCCGTACGCCCTTTTCTTTCCTCTTTCGTTCATTCTTACTGGTACTGTAGTACACGGCATTCAATACATGTCCATGGTACACGCTTCCGCTTAACTGACAAAAGTCCCAAATACTACGGTGTCAATTACTTCCACTCATCGGGTACTTTCTAGAATGCAGGAAAATTCGTAGATTTTTATAATAACGCATTAATGGATATGCACAGAACAAGTTTTCATAAATATATATGGCCATCGTTATAGTCTATCAATTGAAAAAACGGATGTGTATAAAAATAAAATTTGAAACTGGACTAAAGAATACATCAGGTCAACTCAATCTTAATCGTTCCGATTATTCGGCATCAATGCAGAAGTGAAAGAATGACGAGGCTTACCGCATAACGGTCGTTCTGCCTGGACAGAATGGATGAGTGCAACGTTTCCCGTATTACTGTCGTAACACGACTATCTTAGTGAGCGCAGATCCAGGGGTTCTCGAATTATTAACATACCATCGCCGTGTTACAAAATACAAATTTTACTCAAGTACCATATGTATATTTCTATTTATGAAAAACATTACGGAATTTGCTATCATTGCATTCCACGGTTCGTGTGTTTTACGTGTACTACAAACTTTTAAAAAATATATTTACTATCGTGAACACATTGACTAAATCTTAATTAAGTTTCTTGCCTATTTTCTTGGATAATTTCTTGACTATGTGTAAAATTATAATTGTATAAATACTGAAAAACCCGTAGACCACACTTCCTATGCAAATGATTTATCAATCGATTACAACAATCAATCGTAAGAACAATCAACTAATTACCTACAATTAATCTCTAAATTTTTGGAGTTGTATTATAAGTAATTAAAATACACTCCTTGCTTTACTTTACTAATCACAGTGTTTATAGTTTTTGCATATAAATTGATAATGTTTTAGAATACTATTTTAAAAGGCCAGACAAAGTTGAAGTGTATTTAACTTTCTTTTTATCCTACAATTTTCCACGATTCCCGGTTGTTGGTAATATTTAAACTGCCTCATTAAACGTGATATTTCATATGAAAAGAGAATGAAAAATGATTATAAGCAAAGAATGGAATGAATGAAATGAAATACTCCTTATGATTTTTTCTCTATTTTTATCAAACTCGTTACTAGGACATACTCTGTTATCGAATGTACAGGTGAAGGAACAAATATTTTAGTTGCATGTAACCAAAAACTGTATTTTGATGTTTTTTTAGCCACAGGAGAATTATCTGTTACAATAAACGGCGTCCATCAGAGAAAAAACAATTTCTTACTAGATATTTTTACTAGACATAAATGTATGTAACAAATGTATTAGCTTGTAATATGCTTTGTAAAGAATATACAGACAATATTTTTATTAGTGTAATTAATCGGTATGTAAACGTTTCAAAGAGACCATCTTAAAATACACTTAAATGCACAGTACTCTTCATTCTAATATTTAAAGCGCAGATTTCAACGACATCATGAAGAGTGAAACTGTGCGTAGGGGAACACGAAGTATAATTAGATAACTGCCAGGGAATCATTCATAATAAATTAGACGTCCTTTTTTTACATTGGACAAAACTTGTTGTTATTAAAAATTCTTCAGAAGGATTAGATGCCCTTCACGTACGTAGATTTGACAATGGACACTTTCTTAAATGGTCTTACACTTAGTTTTATATGCACTGGTGAAGGTATACATGCAAATGCAATGCGCATACGCTTCGCTTATGCGGTTTCAGTGTCGGCTATTGTTAACAGATCGCAGTTTTTAAAATCTGTCGGAGAACCCCTGCACTGATGTTTCAAGACTATCGAGGAACTACCGAAGATGGTAACGTATAAGTAAGTGGTGATGGGCGTAACGTCAACCGGAGTACGTGAAATTATATATTTCCCATCGAGAGACGAGTGCGGAGAAAATTATGAATTACGATGACCGTAGTGGAGCGTGGCTCAGAATATGTAAGTGGAACGCGTTTCGGTTGATTCTCAATACGGGCATGATATTTTAATTTTATTCGATTTCACATAATATTATATCATTAATCATTTTAACGAAATAATCTGAAACATTACCTTATTAACAATATTTGTGTGCTTCTAACATCGAAATTATTTGCAAGAATAAATGTAATGTTTCCTAGTAGTGATCAAAAGAAATGCTGATGCGAAATATGAACATTATTTATTTGCTACACTGTTATCGGTGAAGGTGATATTCACTTTCCTTGCCAACCGCTAGATGTCGCGATAGTATTCTTCATTCAACGCCGTAATAAACAGCATAGATATAATATGAATACATGATAAATGCGATACATCTTCCATCGCGTTTTTCCTTTCATGATGAAATACATAGAACGTATCAATCGGTCACAATTACTTACATAATATTACAAAACAATTTACCATCCATTACCGAAAGTACCAACTGCATGAATATTGATTATTCACCCGAATCCTATTCGATATATTAAGAAATTTCGGGATATGTAATTTCGTTATCCAATAAGTTTCTCACCGTGTTATTGTGAATAATCTGAATAATCTGAGTATTTTTATTACTAATGCCCCATTTTTTATTCTCCGTACTGAACATGACACATTACATGAAAATACACATGAAAAAGACACATTACATGCCGCGTTTAACATAATTACAAGAAAGATGCGTACAACTGACAGACATTCTTAGCAAGAATAGTGAAGCTTAATGAAAATAAAAGAATATTCTAGAAGTTTAGTAACACAATTCGCGATAACTGACTTAATGTACCTATAGGCCGTAATTCGACTCTGATTATTTTCTGTCAGCACAAATGACTTCGATGACAACATAAGCCGTACATTATGAATCGGAGGACAATATATTAGTTGTTAAAATGAATTTTTATTTATAAAAAAACTTTCGACAATGAAATAAGGACATTGTAAAAATTTTGCGTAACAATGACTCCTTAGACTATAACATCATATAAGCTCATTTTCAAAGTGTTGAATTTCGTTCAAATTCTTTTGTCATATGGTTCTTCCTACACCTTTGTTTTCAATGTGATTTCTCTATCTGCTCAATGTTTTGTCTCGTGTTCTTTTCTTCCATTTACATTAGATTGTCCTACCAGCCCCATTTTCATTTACTGTGTATGCCTTATGCGCAAAGGTTAATCAATTTGTCTGTCAATTAATAATATGGTAAAGAATAAATATAATTATTAGAATATGTGTAATGACAAAATAATAACGCAATCATTTTGCTTTAACAGATGTATATATGTAATTGATAGTAATCGGGACAGGAGAGTTGCGCCCGGTCTGTTAGAAGAGTGAAACCGTAAAAGGTAGGAAACCTTTCGGAGGCTTCCACCTCCCAGCTAGGAATTAGCATTGCCTCTTCAGCATCTCCTCCTACCACTCTTCTCTTGCCTCTTGCTTTCTTTGCATACCTCTTTTCCAGTGCCTGTCGTACGTAAAATCTTTTTTTCCAGTAGAAGTCGGTGCCTTAAATTCTTTTACCCTCGATATCATTTGATCCACTACGTTACTTCATAATCACTTTATCTCTGTAGAAAAACAAATTATCACAGTGACAGATTAGACATGTAAATTGTAATACTTTTGCAGTTCAATATAAATGAAATAGATCCACGCGGGACTTTTAATGTGTTTGATATAAAATGAAACAATGCAACAATCTCGGTAAGTATTCTTTATTTAATGGTTTAACTTTAAATTGAATACAAGCCATACCGATGTATACCGATATACACGTAATATTATGAATGGAAGTGAAACGAAGAAAATATAGTAAATTCTTCAGGGGACAAATTTTCGTTGCATCAACAGACCGCGAAATTTAATCACATATTGAATTACAACATTTTCTGATTATATGTTTGTAAATTCTTGAAGTCGATATTGTTAACATGTATTCACGAAATATTTATTAAACTTGATGAGAACTTGATAAAATGTTTCTTTTCTTTCCATAACCGATGTTTTTTCCTGTCACATTCTTTTTTGTTGGAAAAGTAGTGAGACATGTTTTCTGGATTAACGTCTAAGATGAGTCTTTTGTATTACAAAGAATATTCCCATAATCAGGAAGAAAATCAGCCACTATTGCCAACAATTAACACAGCTGTGAGTTGCATTATTCATGAACTATCTTTTGGTAAATTCTTAAGACATATATTAAGTCTATTTGATTCATCCAGAAAAACGATTGTAGTCGTACAGGGCTCGATGAGCAAAGCAGGTGATGCGGCATAGTGCATGCACCTCGATAGCCGCACTGGCACAAACGTTTAAAACGTAGTACTAAAACAGCGAAGAGGTAAAGGGTGGACGGTCGATAGAAGGAAGCGGAATGAGAAAGAAAAAAGGAGACGGGCTATTGCACCAACAGAAAGAAGGGGAATGGATCGTGCGCATTATTTAAATAATCTTCAGCTGTTCTACGCTATGTCGAGTGTATACATACACACACACACACACACACACACACACATACGTATGGACGCACACGACAGATGTGTGCACATTTTCAGCATTGACTCCTGAAATGTGTACAATCGTAAGTGCCATACATACCTTTATAAAAATAAGATATAAATATGACAAAATTTGACTATCTTTCGTCCTTTTCCTCGCATCCTATTTTTTCCATATTGTCCTATTAATAAGAATCTATCATTAATCACATTTCTTCGTTCGTTACCATTAAGTATCGTGTGTGCAAACTAAGGGAACAAAAGTGTCAAATAATTGTACTCTTCGTACTGGAATCTATGTTCACAGTTTTTAAAAAGTATCTATTCTTCTACTGTATCTAGAGGAAATTAAACGAATACCTTTCAATAATATTCAGTAAGAAAATATATTTCCGTTTCAGTCATAGTCGCATTATCAGGTACTTATAATTTTCACTTGTAAGTATTTCTTTATCATCCATGTGCTCTCTATATAATAATCCGTAAGTGCTGCAATAACCGATAGAATCTTGTGGCAAAATCAGGAGAGGGACTTGGTTCACTGTTGTGCTGATGAAAGAACATTTTTAAAAAATTTTTGGATCGAGCACGATTATACCGTTAGGCACCTAAACTATGGTTGATTCGAACTTAATTTAAAAAATTGTGGTAAATGACGTAGAGTGAAAATGCGTACAGGCTTACTGTGAAAGGGTGTGCATGAGGAATGACGTACGTGTGGACCTACAGATGCTGTTGTGTGCGTACGTGATGCTGAACACAACTTCCGGCATAAATGTGTGTGCTTGCATGTTATGTATGTGTGTGTGCGGCTGGCTGCAAGCGTGCGTACGTGCGTGATTGGTGCATATGGGCGTGGGGAGACGTATGCAGGGTACGCGTTCTGCGTACGGGTGAAGGGGACAGACCGACGGAGATAAAGAGCACTTCCGGAGGTACGCGGAGAGACCAAGGTCCACGTATATCTGTCGTTGCTCCACACGAAGAAAAGAACCGACAGAGCCCGCGAGAGAGTCACACCCGAGTGCCCACGCTTCCTCTTATCCGTTCTCTCCCTGCTGACTCTCTTAATTCTTTTTTCCCTCTTGCAGTCCCTACCTCTCTTCCTTATTTTCTTCCCTCGTGTATGCTTTTTCCCCCAGCACTATTTCTTCGTGCAATAAACATGTGTATGTATGTATATGAGTCCCAGCATGCATTGCGTATTCCATCTTTCTTACTTGTTCCTCATCCATTACTATCTCATTTATGCATTATTTCTTCACTCTGTCTCGTGCCTTTTCACAAGGCTTACCATTTTTCCCTTGTATTTTTCGTTTCTTTTGATTATTTCTTGTTTGCGCCCTTTGCCATTGGTTTTGCGCAATATTGTTTTCTTGACAATGAACGTGTCATACGTAAAACTCAATTTCCATACAGCCGATGAAATATAGTTCACGCTAAAAATGCTTTACGTTGCAATTTAAAATCGTGTTTTTATCCGATAATAATTTTTCAACTGATTGTGAGATATACAGCAGTGCACAGGCGGACCTGTAGTTATTTGAAAGCGCACGGTGCAATGGTGTACTGGGAAATTTTTCTGTGTTTCATAATGTAGTGTGGTATAAATACACCTGTACATGTATCTTAAGACATAACCGGTAGCCTAATGAAATTTCGATGTACGGCTATTTTTTGAAGTTGTACTTTGGTGACGAAGAAAACGAGAGAAAACAAGGTACAATTTCTTTTCCTTTCCTGAATCCTCTGGCATGTGCGTCTTCACACGCGTGCGCGCCAGGTTCTCCTCCGGACGTAGTTCACCTTAATCGAAGGAGGATGTGGAGTCGGTTAAGCCGAAGTCAGTCAGTCAGTTTCATTTGAACGTCAGCTGCCCGGATGTCTCCCCCATCTGTGGGACTCGCGTTGTAGGGAACAGAGGCACCCATGTGAGACACCTTCTCGTCCGTGTTCGCTAGCTCGCTCACTCGTTCGCCTGTCTGCTTCGCTCAGGTGGACCCAAAGCTGGCAGACACGCATATTACATGCACGTGTATGCACGTAATGCGCGCATATCTTTCTCAACAACAGTGCGGCTACCCTACATCTGGATGCGAAAACTCGTACATTTGCGTGTAGAATCCACGCTTCTGTCCTTGGCTCAATTTTGTCTTACAGATCAGTTTTATCCTGTGCCATAATGCATGAATGAGCGCGGTCGAACAAAGTTACATATTAAGAACTGTAGTATAGGTTTTTACCGATTTATTAGAAATGCATATCTTACAAACGTCAGTAAATTGCACAGTTTTATGAACCTTCTCGCAGCGTTCGTACGATGAGTATGAGTAGAAATTAAATTTGTAAATCGAAGAGTAATTTTGGGAGAACGGAAGGACATCATGAATAATTTACAACCTATCGGCACAAGTGCTGAAGTGGCAGACCTGGGTCATCTCGCGCATAATGATACTCTCCGTTTATCAGTAAAACTGTATACAATATTCCAACGCCCTTATACATATGCAGGTTGACCTGCAGGATATTAAGGATATTCATTAGCAAGCCATTAGGAAAATTATTAAAAAAGTATGTCAAAGTAGTTCTTTCTTTCTAACGAAAGGATAATGTAAGATATTCATTCGAGTACAAAGTGCTTAGCGTTTATCTTATAAAATGAATTGACGAATAAGAATGATGGTGGGAGAATGCGCAGTAGTTGTATAGCATAGTTAGTCCGATTCTGCGCACTCCCCACCATTACTCATGTTAATCAGCTCATTTTACATAAAAATATGACAATTTTTCTGTACAAAAAATATTTTTTAACGTCAGACGTGCTGACGCATAGTCATAATGCAAAAAAGCTTTGCAAAGCAAACGATCAGAACTTTGTAATGCTAAAATACATTATTTCAAATTCTTTTACTGTGCCTCAGAAACTTAAATCCATTAAATCTCAATCTTTACAAAAATTACTTAAAAACAGGTATATAAAATTAGCCATAAGTTCTAAACAAGATATCACTTATAACATAGTGCAATTGAAAAGTCTTTAGGAATACCGCTTTTGTAGGTTGGTGCAAAAATAATTGCAGATTTTATTATTTAAGATTTGGCGCCGGTTTTTATAGTTACTTGCACGATTTTACTGTGTGACTTCGAATTTATTAGCGAAGGTAATAAACTCAACATTGGCTTAAAAAATATTGTGAAAAACAAAAAAGCTCAACAAAGGTGTGTCGCATGAACTGAGTAAACATCGAGAGATTCAACGATACGAAGTTGTTCTGCGCTGTTTTTACGTAACAAAAATGCTACCTTTCTGAATTGTATTGTCACATGTCATGAAAAATGATTCTTTAAAAATATTAAATGGACGGAGTTACGAAACTTTATCTCACACAGCATATTCTCCAGGCCTCAATCCGACAGACCACAGTGTTTTCAAACATATAAGCAACTTGTTAAGAGAAAAGGATTTTCAACAACCAAGGTACATCTTGCTCAAAACACTTTCGAAGAATTCGTCATCTTCAAGACTTCTATGAATTCTATGTCAAGGGGAATAAACAGGCTTGTTTTTTGTTGAGAAAAATGTGTCAAAACCAATGACTTATTTTGATTAATGAATATAATTTTTAACTGAGATGTACGAGTTCAAATTCTAAACTCAAAAACTGTAATTATTTTTGCACCAACCTAATAGAAGGTTGAAGATATCTGGATGTTATCTGGAGAATTTTGGATTACTCAACTGTCGGAAGTAATCAGTTAACCGTTCCCATGGGTAAGTCATCTCTCAGGTGACAAAATGTACTTAATGTTTAAATTTTAAATATTTAATTTTTTGGTCGATAAGGGTTAAGAACTGTACTTTTGAAAAGCCTGTCACTTAAGACTTACTTCCTGTGTGGTATGCTTTAACTTTATTTCACGAGACGGCTATATAATACAAACTTCCACAAGTACCTATTAATTTCCGTGATTAATTTAATTTATTACACCTGACGGCACCTTTCGACTAATTCATTAACAATTTAGACATTTGGACATTATCTTCATTACATCGTACAGACTGACACTGAGTGAATAAAATCAACCGAGAATTCAACTGGTCCAATGTCTTTTGCCTACAATGAAAAGCCATACAAAAAACGGGGAGGAATGTAATGAAATACCTGTGTCACAGGGTTTCATATTTCATCGTTTTCTCGAGGTTCGGATGAACATTTCGAAGGAAAAAACGTTTGGTCAGCTGAGTTTTGCTTTAGGGTAAGCTCGGGTGTCTAAAAGAATCGCCACGAGTAAAACGTTTTGCATAGGTAAGCAAGATAAGTGGGTATGAGCGCAGATGAAAGAGTGATGTGCGTGCATTGTTGTTTTCATATTGAGTCGCAGATTGGGTAAACGTAATATTACGAAAAGAAATAAAAATACATGCGCGTAATCCTACGGCGGGTTAAACGCGCATGGATCAAAGGGCGCTATGCATACGAGAAAAAAACTGTATTGAAATAAAGTTTAAAAGAATAGATTCGATCAGAACTGCGGAGCTCGCAGGTTTCGTATCCTTCTCTTCGTATGTTTCTCATCACCTGGCAGGTGGGGGTTGCGCGTCCTGTCAGCACCACTTTGAGTTCAACGATCTCGAACACAGCACACAACGGTGCGACATACACATTATCCTCGATATTTCAAAAGACAATATTGTATATCACGTTGAAATCAGAACGCCTATTGCATAAAGTTGAAGTAACATTAATGAATATATTCCAGTTAACGTTCCAAACACTGCCTCTTTTTTCATCTTTGCCTCTATGTCGTATACAGTAATTTTATATTGTTTGAATGTAATTGTAAAACATTCAATGGCCATCGACGGAGTCGCGCATTCACTGATGTACTTTTCACAAAAATATGTAGTATATAAATAAAATACATATAGATTCCAATTTTTATTCGTGATTATTTACAAATACCACAAGTGCACTTGTTTGAATAAACGTGTCTTGTATGTGAACGCATGTATTTCACTACTGTTGGTAATCAGAATCGATAGTAAATGATGTTATCATTATTACTTAACTGATTTTGCGACATATCGTGCTTTCACGATCTTTCGGATGACACCTCAATGCTTGACAATAAGCAAGAGACCAAAACTAACCTGCATATTGTACAATATAGTATATAGATGTATACAAGGAATCCCAATATGTATAACGCGGTGATTAAGTTTCTAAAAAATGCCGTGTTCTACGAAATCGTGTTATACGAGACTAAAAACTAGTACAGAAAATAGAAGGTATAGGTTTCAAAAACTAAAAAAAACAGCCTATTTTACTTGTAGACAGTAAACAAAATGCGCCATACAACAAATAGAACATTTTTATTGAGTAATTAGAATTAATTGACATTGCGATGTACCGTGGCAAAAGGCGGTAGATACGAATGAAAGATGTTTAAATATCCATTATACATTGTTGCTACTCTTGCACACTATTACACTCGGCACAATTTCCTTCATGTTTATTATTATGTTTTATTACATTTTTTTATAAAAGCCCTGGCAACATTTTCTGGTGTTGTGGATATTTTACCATCTTTTTTTTAAATTCTGTCGATTCCTCCTTTTCATTATATTCATAGACAACATAGACATTCCATACAGTCTTCTGTGTCCTGACATTGCGTTAAATATACAGCTAACTGTTTCCTGAATTCATTTAATTCAAATACTGTTGCTTAGCAACGAAACACATCACCACGCCCCGTAGCCCATCGATGGGCCACGTCGTGATAACGGTCGGAAATGTGATAATTATACATTAATTGATGATAGTATAAAATATGCTATAATTATGAAGCCTTTAGTAATTAAAATCATTAATAGTAAGAGAGGAAACTTCGTCGTGGACTGCCGATGGTCCACAGGGTACTCGATTTAGTAATGATAACAGGTTTTATCCAATAGGAAAATTCGAATTTGTATCACATAATAAAATTGAGCCATAAAGAATGAAATAATGATTACATCATCGTTGGATATTCAATAGATTATTTGCAAGCACTTGAAGCGTGCACATATTGATTCTGAATGAAAGTGACCTTGGGACGTAAGAAAAAAATGATATAATGGTTGATATAACTCCTACCCGATGTGTGACAAATGTATATCCGGAACGGGGTGAAATTGAAAAAGATAAGACAATGTGTATAGAAAGAGATTCGTGTGATGTGATAGGTACCGAACGGTGACTGTCGCGCGCGCAACGACTGTCGAGGACAGTACCAATGGGTGCCTCCAGGCGCAGGTACTCCAATAAGAAGAAGAACTGCTACAATGCGGGAAAGCTGGAAGAGCGGGTAGTACGGATCCGAGACAGGTGGAAACTAGGAGAGAGAAAGAGGAAGAGTGGCTTTTCAGCGATGATGCTTTTGCCAATATGTCAAGAGAGCAAAGGTAACGAAACACTGAGCTGAAACACAGGAGCAACATCGGAGAACCGGAGAACGAGATATCGACCAGTCGCCTCCCTTCTCGTTACCTGGCAACCACCCATAGCCAACACACCTACGAAACCTTGGAGATATCTGACTTTAACGTACCGCTCACCTAACTGCCCATTCGACCGCCCACCCTAACCTGCCCGTCACGTCGTCTCGCTTTGACTGAGCTCAATCAGATTCCCCAAGTTCTGAGAAGAAGTTGTCTGGTCATTAAGGTTACTGAGGTGACTTCACCAATTGTCGTCTGCCTACTGTCTGCAAATGGGCGATATATAAAAATTGTCTTGCTGACGATCCGCCAGTTCAAAATTATGTAACACATCAAATGTGTTTAAACACGTAGAATGATTAAAAAAATATAACATTTTACTAATCATTATGGATGTGCAATATCTATACTGAATTAACGAATTTTTTATGGAAATGTCAATTGTTGACATATGGGAAAATTGTAATTAGAGATAAAAAATTTTTCGATTTAAACGATTATACCTTTTATACAATCGCGAAATTATTAGTAAAATATAAGGCATCTTTACTGAGATCATTTTTATGAACTTGTATTTATATGTGAATGGACGTAAATACTCTTACCGGCAGAATATTGAGTTGGCCGATAAATCTCGATGGATTTTTAACATATGTTCTTTGTTTGCTCTCCATATGAACTTTCATATCATACGTATGTATAAATCAATATTACATTTCACTATATTCGAAAAAAGGATCTTATAACGTGCGATTAAGTTTAAAGTATTTAACATCATGATTAAGTTGTATGACAAACAATGCATCAACGGACTACCATACCGCATTACTTTAATGATTAAAAAACGATGTGTAAATGCTGAAAAACATATCGGGCACCTACAGATATGATGTGTTTAAAGTACATACGATTTAAAAACGGTTTAAAATGTTTAGGAAGGTGATTACTCTCTAAAAATTAAAAAGTACTTTGCACAACTTATAAAGATAAAGGACACAAGGAAAATAATGGTTAATTATTCACCAATGGAATTTCCACTTGGGAATATCGTTGTGTGGAAAGGACGTTAGAAAAAACAATCTAATACCATTTTACGTGGGATAGTCCAATTGAACCCTTGAAGACATTGAAGTGGATTTCAATACTTACCTCTGAAAACCTTGTAAAATGCATTACTGCCAAACAAATTTGGACCGATTTGAGGCTTGCAAAATGCACGTCCATAAGTAAATAACATCAGTAACAGGCCATTGATTTGAAACGCGCGTGTACTGTTGACTACAATTTATTCATATTTATAAGAAATGTCATCCTTACTTAAATATGTGAAGAAACTTATCCGCCAACTTAATGCTAGCGGTTGGGAAAAATGCTATATCTTTCTATATATAAAAGTAGGTATTGCAAAAAGTACAGTGCGTAAACATGGAGTAAAAGAATTTTTATGTGTTTTTCAAAATCATAACACTTAACTACAGTATCACTTGTTTATTCAGTATTGGTTGTATAACATACACGATGTACTTATGTAATTAAGTTTTAATAATACACAGATCGCGTGGTCTATTTTAACTTCACTTTGATAATATATTTGTTAACATTTTGAAGGAATTGACAAGGGAGAGACAATGGTAATTTTCTGCTAATGATTGTTTATAACAGTTTAAGTTGTTTGCCTTAACAAATAAATATAAGATATTAAGACATTATATACTTGTGACTTTAATACCCGGTATATCTTTCTTTCACATAAGAAAAAATACATTATATAAAACTGTGTGTGTATGTGTGTGTGTATCTTACTTGTGCTACTGACCATTTCAGAGATTTGCATATATATATGTGTATAATTTGCGAAATGTCTAAAAAGTTCAAAACCTCGCCGTATTGCTCCATCTTATGGAAAAACATATAAAAAGTCAAACCGTTAATTTGTGCATTTCAAATACCGTATGTCGTTCAAAACAATTGATATACATCGGAAATAATACAAAAATGGACAACGACATAAGGGATATTTTGAATCTAGCTTAAGTACTGCTATGGAACTAAAATCTATACAGATTTTGATGTATCGAGGGAGATGGAATGGAGTTTTTGATATGCTTCAATACATTTTCCAGAAAATTACATTTCCTGTAAATTAGACTATGCATATATACCTTTAACGTAAATTCTTCCTTAAATCTACAAAAACTTAGATTCCATAGCTGCGCCAAGTATACTTTTTCAAAAATGGATATGAAACAAACCTTTTTTTGAAGGAAACGTGGGATTCATCGTGGTGTATAATCATTTTTAGGTGAATAACAAATCGGTAAATCGAGGGTGTGGTTAGGACTGGAACGAACCCAGGTTGCCTAGCTACGAAACCACCTACATCGCGTCTATCCTCCGGAAACGCGGCGCACAAGGGTGAGAGTCGAGTCACGGTGCGCGAGTGGGCCTTCCGTATCCACTGCGTACCGCGCACGCACGCCACACAAAAACGTATCGGGAAGAAAGGTATACGTGTTTGAGCCTATAGCGTTTGTTGTTATCCGTATGACTACATCTAACATGATCCTCCTCCGAGCAGAGGAAAATCAACCAGCCAGCCAGCGAGCCAACATCGATCAATACCCGAGGACCCTCTCTCTCGCGCACTCCCTCTCTTACCCTCTGACTTTGCCACACTGTCTTCCATGAAATGTACACCTTTCCTGGAAATCGTGTTAATGCACCGTGTTGAGTAATACGTAGCGACGACCACGTGCTCTCGTGCCAGTTGGCTTATTGTTATAATACATTTGTATATAAATAACAACACTAGAAAACTAAGGTGTAAGAAATTCCAAGAAAGATGTTGTAATATTGTAAGAGAAAATTTCAAAGTATCCATGAGACAACCTCTTGCCCATGTAGAAATGAAAATCTGTAACTTCATCTTACGATAGCAGTAATTTCTTTGTAAAAATCGTAGGAAATAACTATTGAAAGTAGGCTTTTTTAAGTGGGCGAAAGTGTTCTGTGAGTCAATTCAAAACGATATTCAGATGTTTATAACTATTTTTCAATTTAAGATACATATGTAGTGACATATGCTTTTTTAGATTTTGCCACATTGTCAAAAAAAATGATATACTAAATTAATGATTGAAAATATTGACGTCTCTTTCAATGTCTTAAATAAAAACTGGTCTTACTATTCGTTTACATAACATAACATATCATAATATTTAAGAAAACGTAGACTACGTTTTTACACAATAGAAATAAACTTTCGTACTATTACTTCTTATTATGCATTTGATACTATAAGTACATAGGTTAAGCTTAATGAATGAAAACGTTTGATGAAAGAAAAACAATGTTCCCAGCCTTTCAGCCTAACATATAATACTGATATTCTCATATAAAGAAAGGTCAATTGACTTTCACTTGAAACGCAACGTATTTCATAATCACATAAATTTATGAAATATGTGTAATAATATACATCTGAAAATGTTAGAGTAATAAGGAAACATGAACAATGTGCCTATAAAGCTAATGCTTATTTATAATATGTAGTTGTTTATTTATTATTATATGTCTAATCTACAACGTGCAAGATAGTTTTCATAAAAATATCGTGTTATTGGAATTGGCTTTTATGTGATGTATAAAAAACAATAAAAAATATTGTAATGCTACGAAGAAATTATATTTATTTCAATTCAAAGTAAAAGATATTCACACCATAAATGCATACATGGCCCAGAAAAGTATTTGCAAATGAATGTATTAGGAAAGAATTTCGATGCAGGTTGGCGTTCCGTCTTTGAGTTGAACTGATGATAACTGAAGTTAAAACAGTATGTGAATACTTTACATGGGGAAAACTCGGAATTGAATTCGGACCAATTCAACAGAATCCACATTACACAACAATGACTTATATTTTAGTTGATAAATACTCGCAGATGGCATAATTTAATTTTGACCACTATTCATTATTGCTTTTTTCTAGAATTCTAAATGTTAAGATTGGTATCATCCTGAATATTCTCGAATATTTTCTTTGGCATTTCTGTTTGTTAGATCGCTGTTATAAAAGGTTAGAATTGTCACGTTAAGTACCAAATGTTTCAAATCGGGGGATTTAAAAGGGGTGAATTGGACACTTGATGATGGCAAATCATTATATTGTGCACTATGTCTTTTAGAGCGAAAGAAACAATGTGACATGTACGACGACGGGAGAATGCAGCAGTAGCAAAAGCTGCTGATAATCTCGAAATTAGCGATGCGGAACAGGTACTGACAGACCTATGCATTGTTCTGTTGTCAGAATAAATGCTAACACCGCTAACCTGTGCTCCCGAAAGATTCTACGCTAGTTCCCACGACTTGCGAATAGCAAATCTCAAACTAGCCAGGATTTGATCTTTATATTTTTAATATAAAACATCGTAGGTTCGTTAACTAAATATTTTCTCGGAACAGTCTCTCTTAATCGTCAGAATAAAGCTTATGTGACATTATGCAAATTATAACTGATATTATGTTTTTATAGTGATATGATGTATTCCTGACAATACAAGATTCAAACAATACAAGATTCTCGAAAATTACATCGTTCAATGGTACATGTATTCAAGACCTACCATTCAATCAGTTGTATAAATTATTGACACTAGTCTAATATTTCTTATACACAAGAAAATATAATAATATAAAATACTGTCAAAGATGACGGACATAAAATGTGCAAAACAGAATGGCACTGAGCTTTGATAAAGTTATTATCAAATTAAAATTTCTCGCAAGGGAGATTATGTGTAGTTGAAACATGAACATTATTAATCAAAATGTTGATGAAAATCTATGATTAGTTACACACATCCATTTGTAATCATTTACTAGTAAAATGGTAGAACCAGTTAATCGAACTATTCTTCCTGTATTGATAATTATGGTTTTTACATGAAAACTTGCATAAACATAAGCACATATTATGATTTGAACGGAAATAATTTTTGTACTCTAGAAAAATAATGTGCTATTTTTATTCCCTTAGGTAAGTAAAAATTTTAAGTAATGAAATTCATGTGGTAGAAGTTAGCGTAGACATTTTTGAAAAATAAAAAATTTTTTGTTGCGCTGAGTTGTGCCCGACTTGTGCCGTTATGTGCCGTTTGTAAAATTTGATTATTTTGAATAGAAAAAAAGTTATGGGGTTTTAAAAATTTATCTCCCTTAATTTACGTAAAAATTAATGGATAGTGGGTAAATTTCAATGACAGTCCGAAAAAGGGATCTATTTGTGCAGTATCCGATGAAAAAAGTGTACATGCACACTTATGTATTTATGTTATTGAATAATAAATACTGAAAAAATAATTATTTATGTTTGTAATATAATTCCCGATGAAAGTAAATTGCTGTATATTATTTCATTAGGACAAACGAAGTTTAAAAAATAAATTAATAAATTAAGGGAGATAAATTTTCAAACCCCCATGAATTATTTGCTATTCAAAATAATCAAATTCTACGAATGGCACAAAAGAGCACGAGTTGAGCACAACCCAGCACAAACAAAATTTTTTCTTTTTCAAAAATGTCTACGCTAACTTCTACCACATATGAAATTCATGAAAATGCACGCCCATGTCCCATTCATTACTTATATCCATTCCATTTTGCCCATTATTGTAATAATTTTCTTTTGAGACAAGTACATGCTAATTGTCAAAAAATCATTCTGCGATACTATGATACATACGTATATGGGATTCTCGGGAAAGATTCTATAGAAGAGATCATTGATATTGTCTCACAAACAAAATATATACATATATCTTACACTTATTGTTAGCCTTTAAGAATGTTTCATTATCCGAAAATGTGATGATATATATACATGTCGTATAAAATTGTCGAAACCCTGCGTGTAACGTTTATAAAACGTGTACACTGCATTCTGATCAACTCGTCTTATTAGCTGTACTGCTTGTGAGTAGTTAACTCATAAGTCATACCGTAATCACGGCGTATCTGCGTGCTAGCCAACAGAGAGCCCAGATTCATGTGTGGCTGCGATCTCGCGAGTTACTTCTGATCTTGCGAAGTGGAACCAATACTCCAGACTTATATCTGCAATATGTGTTCTGCCTAATCAAATTGGGGCTATGTAACTTTCAATTTTTCAATTCTATTCGAAAAACGGATGTAGATTCTTAGATCAGCAATTACTGTAATATACTTATCCACTTAAAGTATTAATCAGGATGTTAAACGATTGTCAGCTATTACAAGAAAAATTACGAAATGTAATCTATATAAATATTATTCTATTATAACATTTCGACACATCATTTAGTTATATGGAATCTTTGACCAATTATGTCTAACAATCAATTAGATTTAGCCAGTTGTAAAACTTGACTTAAATTTTCTTTTCTTTTGAGTTTCTTGCAATGCCCACGAAATTTGTAACACAATTCTTGGGGATTGATCCCCACTTACTAAGCATTGAAACAATAATTGTGTACAATAATTGTGTGAAAATATTTCTTCCTTAATGTGTTTTTTAGAGCACCACCAATGTTTATTCATGATGCTATTACTTGAAGCTACATATTTTCTAAAATACTTAAATTCATATGCTCATGTTAATTACTATTAGTATGATAAATTTGTGGAAAGAAGTGGTAAGTACAGGGTGTTTAGCGAATTACCTGTTATATTTCGTAAAGCTGTACAACAGGTAATTCTAAGAAAAGGATGTTGTACACCATGCGGTTCAAAAACCGATAACGATTACAACAAACCATTACCCATGCAAATGGTAATATCTAAAATAAATTATCATAGGTGTAATAACAATAGTCGTCGGAAAAACACGTAGTAGCATGTTTTCGGAGAACAGAAGGATGTTCAAGCAAGTAATAGTTGGAACTTAGCATTTTTTAATTTATCCGTAAGTCGACAGGTACGACAAATCGGTTCATAGTGTATGTAACATTTTTTGTTGGAATATGCCAATACTTGTCGATCTACTCGCGGAAGAGTCCGTATGTGAATTTTAATATTCATCCAGTATTTTCAATACTGTGATATATCACCAAGTTTTTCGCAGCAAATTAAAGAAACAAATTTGACAGAAGGAGAAATTCCAATGAAATAATAAGTTTTATTAAGCAACAATGGTCTTCATTCGCCCTGACACATGAAGTGCGTTCCATGAATGCGTAAAAGGAGGCGTAAAAGAAGATGTTGTCGATAACACAAGAATTACGATCCACGGTTTGTTATGATTTTCGCAGTACGCTATTCTCGCGGTCAGTCTTATAACCGGATATACGGTGTCCAGTGAGAATATCGTCTGACCGTCAGTCTCGTACTCCGGCTGCCGTTATCGACCACTGTTCTCGGGGACACGTTATACGTCGGTAAGCGGACCACTATTTCACTCTGCCGCACAGGCGTATACTACATATACACCTATACCTTCGATCTGAGCATATCACTAACTTTCTGACTCACACACATCTGGGGAAGCAAAATAAGTGAACCCAACAACTGGAAATCATTTCATCAGCTTTATTGGCTCTGTGTGAAATATTTCTTTACTAAATCACGTAAAATAACAATGTAAACATTTTTTAATTGCGGAAAATGTCCTAAGTTTTCATAAAATTAACTTTTATTAATAGAAAATTCATTATGTTTTAGAAGTTACTGATTCTTTTAATTGGGATACCCCTTACAGTCTTCTACTACACGATATGCATTTTATATTATTCAACATAAATCCACATTTTTGCAGTCTCAAACATCTCACTGTTACGTTAAATTGAGATTAATTGGCAGAAGTATATTATCGTCCTTTTTTATATCATACGAATAACACGTATAACTCTAGATATAAAACCGTGCACTTTGAATTCATAAGCATTATAATCTTGTCGTACATGTTGGAAACACCTGTGCATTACTTTTTGTATTATAGAGGGTGTTCTAAAATTAATGATTCGAACTTTTGGAACGTCTAGTACCTATAAAAATAAGCAAATACTTGTTAGTCAACATAGGTCTAGAAATCAATAGTTTCTGAATTATAAAGGTAAAAATACTTATTTAATCATAGAATATGTAGTACGTGTCTTTGGCCAACTTCTCTGTAGGTTTCTGTAAATCCCCTCCTGAAGTTCTGCATACACTAAAAAATGCCAGATTTTTCTCTTATTTTTCTACAATCATTCGCTATTTGCTGTTTCAAGTCATCTGAGATATCAAGTGGGTTAGAGTATACTATACTTTTCTATGATTAAATAAAGTTTTTTTTCCTTCATAATTCAGAGACTATTGATTCTAGACCTATGTTTAATATTTAATAACAAGTATTTACATATTTTTGCGGGTAATACGCATACCTAAAGTTTAACCCATCAATTCGAGAATATCGTGTGTAACTCTCAAAAATTGTTGACAGTCACTGTCAACACGAAAATCTTGACAGTCACTCTTGTATTTGCACTATAAGGTTCAGCCATGATTTCATGATAATATAATGATCAATTATTACATTATTAAAAAGAATTTCGATTATTGTGCATCCCTCTCCCGTACAATTTAAAAAGATCTGGATGCAAGTTACTTATTTTTAGCTACGTAATGCTTCATACTAATCAATATAATAGCATAAATTCTAAATTGTAGCACTCTATTTAGGAATTGTTTTGCT
Organism: Hedychridium roseum; assembly: GCA_963989215.1. Taxonomy (NCBI): domain Eukaryota; kingdom Metazoa; phylum Arthropoda; class Insecta; order Hymenoptera; family Chrysididae; genus Hedychridium; species Hedychridium roseum. Next base: position 2,429,006 of record OZ022310.1, on the reverse strand, counting down.
GACATTCTCGATGTGTGGCATTTAACTCTGGGCCTCCCTGCTCGTTAAACGTCCCCATGCAATTTCCTTCCATGATCACGAGACACCATTATTAGGATAGCACATCTCCTGCCTTTCCGGGTGACATAATACCGTCGTCTCATCTTCCCTCCCCTGTGTATACTCTTCCCACACCCGGATTTCAATAGCTTGCTGGTGTTTTATATATTACATTTCCTCGTGTGTATGTACATACATAGAGCTTTATGTTGAAACGCATCACGTGGATAGAATTGCGGTAGATGACACGGTGAACAGATACATTGACTGAGCACGTATGATACGTCAAATATTTACGATACAGGCTGGGATATGGACATAATAATACCCGTTCACAAAGATATCGTCCTTTCGAACTCATGGAGTTCATATAATTAATCGAACTATAGACATCGTATTGCATCTCACCATACCTGCAAGAAATAAACAGCACCCGGAAAAGTAGTCAGTTAGATAAAACTGAAGGTAAGAGTTAATTGTAAGCGTTCTATCTATTAGCAAGAGCTGGAAAATAATACTCCGACCTACTCGCAATGTGTGACGTTTATGTTAGCTTAATAGAAAGGATATTCGGATAGGAATTGGTGTTAACAGGACTGACATTCTCTGTTGCCACACATTGTAATTGTTTGTAAGCAGCAATTATATGTATCATGTATAGTTTTGATAGTACTGCCTACTGCTAACAGTTACTGTTAAAGTTCATCGAAATATTGATTTAAATAGTAATTTACATGGCTAATGCACAGATGTACTTTATACGAATCACCAACATGAAGTAGGCACCTTCTTATATTACATATTTGTTTGAGCATTTGTTCCAATCTATTCTTATGAATACCCTACCTTCGATCATGATAAATATCCATTAGCAGGACGTGCGGACTTTGTAGGGGAATAATTAACGCGTCACGGATTACAGAGAAGCAGATGAATCAAAAGAGGTCCAGCTGCTTTTGATCGTTTCTCGCGTTCTTCTCCTTCAATGGCTAACTCACTCTTGAGCAAAAAAATTCAAAGAATCTTGAAAATGAAGATAGAGAGTTTTGCATTGGTTTTACAATTTCTCTTACGAATAGACGTAATTAATTTTTACGACTATGGAAAAGAAAGAGCAATTGTATTTTGGTATGTAACTTATTTTAGTGTGGTATGAATGATATAACATGCTTAATTGCATTACTGCTGTCAACGAAAAATGTAATATTTAAGTATAAATTCTTGTTACGTATTGAAACATTTCATTCAATATTGTTTTCGATAAATACTATTTCGTTGCGTATATTAAACACTACAAATGATGCTAATAAAATTTCCAACTGTCATAATTAACAGAATGCTTATTTTCTGATTATGGTAATGGCTTTAACAGTACAAATTGTGTACATTATGAAAATATAATAATACAATTATTACTATCAGATGTTATATATTGAACTGAATATCAAGTTGAATGAATATGAGATAAGGGTAAAAGTAGTCGGAAGAACGTCGATATATCGTCTTGTTAATGTGAGCACGCAAGATGGTCAACAACTTATGATGAGCGGTTACTTCAGTATTGGTCGATAGTAAACAGCACTTCCATTTACATGAATAATTGATTCCCGTAATGTCTTTTCTTAGTGACTTACCAAATGCCTTCTTGTCGTAGATAATTATAACCAATACATGAATACCACATTACATTTTGGTCACATATTAAAAAATACGTTTCATATCGAATTTAAGATGAATTTTCTCTTTTAAAATATTTATTTACATCGCTTACCATTAAATAATAACTAACAATAAGAACTTAAATACTTATATATTCACCAATTACTTCGCTCAGCAAATGAAATGTTGTCTTTCAGTCTGACGAAGTACTACACAAACTGCATATTTCGAAAGATGTATATACTTTTTACTAAATGATATGAATTGTACTTTATTGGACCTTCATTAGATCTAACATAGAATTACATTTTTAAATTTTTGTAACCTTGGGCGAATCTAGTAAGTTATAATGTAGCTTATATCGGTAATGCATTTTATCCAAACTGATAATCCACAATTCTTTCTTCATTTACGTTGAATTACATCAGGGAAGTATAGAGAATGCAATGACTAACAAGGGAGGTTCCCTAAGCGGCAAATTCTGATTTTAACTGAACTTGGTGAATATTGAGAGCACGCTGAAAAATACAAAGAAACATCTTGTTTTCTGCCGAAAACCACTTTTGTGGAGGTAAAATCACCCCTCAAAGTTTTTGAGGGTGACTTCTATTTCTTTACTTTATGATTATTAATTATGAGTTGGCAGGACTTGATGACAGAACTGTCTATTTCAAAATTTATCAATTGATTTTCGATACTACATCAACTGCTATCTATCTATACTGGGCATTACTTTTTACATTTTTTTTTACATTCTCCCAGGCGCAGCAGTATAATGCATACGCATAATACGCACGGAAATTATGTATAAAACAATGTGATATGGAATATTTACAAATAAAAACAACCAACATTTTTGAGACTTATACACTGTGATTTTATACCATGATTATTACTTTACTAATGTGAGTACATAGTTTTGTTCATTGATATTTTCTCGTTTCTTTGTGTAAAAAAAGTGATTGAAAACAATATGAAGCCACCTGCTGTAAAAAGAGTACAATAACCGAAGGACTCATTACGTAAGACTGCTTAACGGTTAGATCGAGAAGAAGAAAACGAGATGAAGGGGTGGTGAAGTCTTGTAGGTCGGGCAGTTGTTAATGTCGTCCAGCAAGGCGTTTAGCTAGGGAATCCGTCGGATTCTAAAGATAGGAAGGATGGGAGCAACGGCCGGCACGGACAGGCGGAGGATCTCGATATATTCGCATCTTGCGGCGGTGGCGGTTGCGGCAGTAGGCGCGTTCCCGTAGCAAGGTGCGGCTCTCGCTTATTCATCCGGTCTTCTTCGGCGACTCAGGAGCAGCTGTTGCTGGAAGCAGCACGGCGCATGGCGCGTGCCACCAGGTACCTATATAATAAACCGGGAGATAATGTCAGGGTGCGTGGCGCGCAGCATGCTTCTAAAGAACACGCTCGAAAGCCATGGTCTCGATGGCTCAGGAGAAAAAAGGAGGGAGATCAACAGAGACGGAAAACTGGCCAAGAGGCTTTTTAGCTCGTGCCAGAAAAGAGACGAGTTATTTATCTTCCTCCCGATGGGGCATTACACGGGACATATGTAGGTGTTTGTGAAATCCCAAGATCCTCATCGTTTATCTCTCAACTTCGATATATTATCAATGATGTTTTCACGTCGTCAAAACATATTGTTTTCCTCTGATTGTACAGTAATATTTCAAAACGTCATCTAATTCTCACTTTTTTCTTGTGTCATCATTACTTTCTTTCGATCTTCTAGAAATTACTAGGTTGTCAATGTTATCACTTTTCGTGAAATAAGTACATACAGTAGAGTGTCAAAAATCCGACGTCTTTCTTATGGTTGGCGTTAAAATTTCCTTTTCGTTTTTCCCAGTGTAGAATTATGTGAAAGGTAAAGAAATATTTTATAAATATACACTTGTTCTTACTCTTAATTTAAATATTTCGTTATACTATATTTTAAAGTACACTTTAACGTATGTTTCAATTTTTCAATCATTTGAAGTACATCCGGATCTCATTTACTCGTATTATCGAGATTTTATTATATCAGTTATAAGCAACTTCATAATATACATTTAATCACCAATCACATAAAAGACACTTAAAATAATTCAACAAAATAATCGTTCACTCTACATTGGAACGATAGAAATAATCTTTTAAAACTGAAAAATACAAAACAATTTTATATATTTATTTTTTATTCAAACGTGGTGGATGAGTATAGCGTATTGAGAAATATAAGGAACAAATTTTTCTACGAGAACGCATTTTTTATGCATGGAATGACCCCAAAGTCTTGCGATCTTTTCATTTTTTTCGATTTAATTAATTAAGAGATGACTTATCCTCTTGCTCCTTACGCGTGTTAAACGTATGAGGGAATTGTTGGCCAAAGGAACTCCAAAATCATATATTGTATATTGCAGTAGTCACATTTCTAATTAATTGTAAATGTTTTAATTTTTCAGTTAATGGGCCTTCTATTGAGAACAACTACTACTATAAAAAATGTTTTCCTATCCCTTGCTGCTCAAAAGTGATACTAAAAAAATCAAGAAAATGAACCTTTAAAAGAGAAAATTATAATTATTCAACTGTTTCTTCATTTATTCAATCAGTTCATCTAAAAAGACACAACTTTTATATAAACAATTTTTTTTATCACCATCAGTTAGTACCAGTCACTACCGGTACTACAACTACCTACATAATATATCGAAGAAACGGAAAATCCGCAAAGAAACTATAATTTTTTCTAATGTTCAATATAGCCTACGTATCCAGTTAGTTCGGTTAAAATTATATTTATATTTATATATTTTTTTTAATAGAAATCATACTTATGTGGGTATATTTTAATGAAATGCTATAAAGAAAAAGGAAAAGGAAAACTCAATTTTATTATTTGTATGTCTCGCAATTAAATAATTTTAAAAATAATAGTAACGTTTGTGCGTTAATGTGACGTGTGTACATTTTAAGATCTTTCGTGATATGTATACACACGAATAGGTATGAATAAATTATGCACAGATCGGACTTTTATTATTCAAATAAAAACAAAGATAAGTTAGCAGAAATAAATCCAGCAGATAAACCCTAACGTATTCTAGAATTTCAAGAAGTTACTTTCTCTATTATAATTAATTTTTGAATGTAACTGAGTGAATGTTTAATGAAGAAAAACATATTTTCAAATGACATTAATTTTCAGTAAGATCCGCAAAGTAGGGATTTTGAAAGCTGTTACGGTTTACAAAAGTGTACGTAAGAAGAGCGCAATAGAAAGCGTGTACAGGATAGAGCATGCACTGCGTGAACAAGCGAAAAAAAGCAGACAGAATGAACTGCCTTTTAAATCCCGTTAGACATAGTTCGAGTTGGATCGTTATTGATGAGCAGTTTATCACATATATAAATGCCTAGTAAATTATGATGTTTGGTGGTTTAACTTCGCAGTAAAATATATACGAACCCACATAAAAATTTTGTTGATATATTCCTATTTACGTAACTCATGATATAAAAGGACTCAAGGATATATCATTGTAACAAATAGTTTAATGGTTTAATGGTTCAAAGATAAATAGTTTAATGTTATAAAATATTTCTGAATCAATTCAAAATATGCGCAGCTTGTTTATAAGATGCCAGTAATGAGCAAAAAACATAGTTATTTATATCAGCACGCTGTTTGATAACTATCCATGTACTCTTATTTGATAATATCAAGAAATCTATGAATGTAATCGCATAATATTTGTTAAAATATATTATGACATTTCACCGGTAATACCCTCTTTTATTTGTAATTAAAAATGTTAACTACAAAAGTAGATTGGACAGTTTGCTATGCTAAAAAATAAGTTCAGCTATCCTCTTGTAGAACATTTTTGCTATAATATTATATTTTTACCAATAACTAACGTTTTATTAATGCAACGTAATCAATAATGACGAATCAGTTAAGTTACTTTTTCGTTTTTCTATAATTATGATCCTGAAGGCATTTTGTCTTCGCCTTTATGGTGTGTGTGTGTAGTGCGTTCCTTAAGAAAATTATTATTTACGTACTAACCCGTTTGTAATACTTACAAATCATTTTTAAGAAGGAATCGCGCAGACGTGTGAATGGGCAGTATAGAAGAGTAATAGTTAAGAAGCATTGAGCGTAAATTTAAAAGTAACTTATCGGACAAAACAATAAGAGTAAACGTAATATTGTGAGCATCCGATACAAGTACGTAGAATCACAGAAGCTTTACAATCAGCCGTCGATTTTTAATAGAAGAAATAACCATACGTATAAGTGGATTGGTAATAAATTGAGAAGATGAGATGATTAGGCGCGGATAGGTGGGCGAAGAGATGGCAGGGTGGCGGTATAGACAGATAATGAAGCAGACAGGGAAGGAATCGAGCAAGCCGGTAAGCGAGCGAGCGAGCAAACGGGCAGGTGCAACGACGATATTGCCTGAGGAACGAAACAGCTGTCGTTTTGGCTTGGCCTGGCTTGGCCTGGCTTGGCCTGGCTTGGCCCAGCCCGAGCTGGCCTACTACGGCTACACGCGCACGCGCTAACCACATTTGCGTTCTTCCTTGTTCAGACCTTTCTCCCCGTTTTCGCTTTTAATCGGTATCTCCGTGCAACGGTCAACGATCCCGCGCAGATGAAAACGGCACGAACAGAGAACGACACCGGACAGACCTTCCGATATGAATGTCCCAGCGGTGCACCCTATCCCACTTCACCCGATCGACCAACGTATGATGGCAAGCGACTCTTCATGAATGACACTGAAAAATTTCCTCGCATATTACGTGCAATTCACAAAATCCCACAATATCATTACATCGACATGTAGATAAGACTTTACACCAGAAACTTATGTGTGCTCTACTCTACCATATTCAATTTTTCTACTTTATTGTTCGAATCTGCATAAAAATCCCATAATATAATAAGACGCTTAATACCTTCGAATAAAAACATTTTCTAAAAAATGCGAATACTTGAAAATGATTTTATTAATATTTTTATTACTAAATTTATTTATATATTATAAATTTATTAATATTTATTAAATATTTTATTATTAATCTTTGTATTACACATTAAGAATGGTTCATATTTGTAAATTGATTTTTAAAAAACCAAATAATCTCTGTCTCTCATAGTTGGATATCTTTATAAAAAGAATCTTTCATACAGTTGAATTTTATTATACTTTCTAAGGAGATCGTCCTAACCCATCAGATGACTCACCTGTTAGTCTGTTTGTCACGTTATTTAGTCATGTCGAAATGATTCATCAGCCACGCTTGTGGATTTCATCCGAACTGAACGACGTAAGAGAGATAGGTGAGAATGCGAAAGGGTTGCGGTTATGGAAGGAACTTCATATGAGAGCTTCCGCTGTTACATGGACAATGTTTGGTAAATAATCATAAAACATATCTATTACTCTCATTGTACATATAAATGCAACCTAAAAACGTACATTGAAATGTTGCAAGTGCTTGAGCAGGATTCCCAACACTGTTCTTTCCTTTCTTATAATCAGGTAAAAATTATTTGTTAAAATTACCGTAAGATTAAAATCATGATTTTTAATAAAATTTGTTAACTTGGCTGCAAAAATGGCTGCAGGGTACACCTGTACAGCATTTTGACTGCGACTTAATGTACATATCACTTATTCGTTTAGCAATAAAACAAAATAAAACAAAAATCAAAAGCGTCTATGTCGAAACAGCAATTATGTACCTACGCATGAATATGAAAACTATTTTTCAAGACAGTTCCGACAACAGGCTGCCGCGTCTATGCTGACGAAGAAAAGGGGGAACTGAGGACTGATATGGCGTTTATCAGTATCGCCACCTCCGCACCTTATATCCAACATAAAACTGCAAAAGTCGTCGAACGAGAATACTAACAATAGGAGCGCAGTGACTCTATCAACTCTGGCACCCGCTCGCTGTGCGATATGGCAATATCTACAGGGCTGCGCTTCCAAAAAGATCGTTTATTTTTTAAACGGAAAGTCGTTCAAACGTCACGAGAACTGCTGCCTTTTTCATTTTTGAAGACAATCAAATATATGTATCTCTTATATGCAAATATAATCTGTTTACAGCAATTCATATATCGAATAAAAACTAATTCTTGTAAATAGGCCCACCTCGTTATATTTCACTAAATATGAATGCTAAATATGTTTTCTTTATCCTAAGTGATTTATCAGGAACTATTATCTGAAAGAGTTTGCAATAAAAATGAAGGTGACGGAAAAAATTGCTAGTACGCCTCCAAAAGGACAGTGCTTTTGCGTCCCTGCACATAAGCGGGCAGTCATATTTACATAACAATCGCAGATCACGTAACCGTCTTTACGCTGGGCGTTCTTCTATCTGCGTGTGAGTAACTGTATTTCCTCCTTTTTCTTCGTACATATATTGTCGTCCGTTTTCTCCCTTCGTCTTTTTTTTCCGTCTTTTTTTCCGTAGAAGACGCACACCGATACCTCGTATATACGCGACTTGAAAAGTCAAATAATCCCCTTGTACAACATGTTTTACTCGAGTGCGGAACAATCGACAGTACGCGTTCGGCAAGCAAAAACCAATTAATGTAAAAATTCTGTTTTTACCATCCGTCATACCACTAAAAATTTAAGGAACTACCACTTTTATAAAGAAACTAACTACACTAACATACTTATATTGTCTTTAAGCGGCACTGTCGTAGAAAACAATTACTAATATTCTTCGTTAATGATTCTTCTTTGTTAAAATTCTTACTGTATCGATATATTTATCGATACTTTTTACAACTTCGTAGATTACAATCCCTTTTTTCCACAAAAGGAATCACTGGCAAGACTTGATCTATGTATATTTCTTGCAAATATTACGTTCGATCTAATGTAAAATCTTTAACGTATACGTATGTAACGTGTACGTAAAATTAAAAAATTACCTACAATGCAAACTAAATTACTCTAACAGACAATTCTGTGTGTCATCATGGAATTCATATCACACCTATTTTTTTGTGGAATGGTTTCGGTCATTTAAAAGAAGATCGAAGTATAACAGATATTATTACTGAAAAACTGAATATTAAAATGACAATTTGTTATATGTGTAAACAAATTTGTCATGCCGATACTCAAATTTGCAGTTGATGACAAGATTGCTAATGGCTACTTTATAGTAGTTTCTTCCGAAGCGTATAGAAGGGAAAATTAAAGGGAGGGATTATTGCGTGTTCAACCGTTGCACTAAAAGGACGAAGCTCTGTAAATAGTAACAGAGGTGGTGTATATAAAACAGTGTAGAGTGCTGCCAGAAGAATAGCCACATTTTGTCTCGCCAAATTCGTCAATCCATTTTGTCTAAACACTACGTCATAATCTTCATGTATTTATATACACTTGTATACGATATTTATAGACGGTATCCGAGATTTCACAGACCAAACTTTGGTAATATGTTCGGTGAGAAAAAATAAGTTACAATCTTCTATAAATATGAATCTAAGAATGTTTTATTAGAAGATTTTTTAACCGTGATATACGACAAACGAAAATACTCAATGTATTTTTACTTTGATGATAAAAATGCCAGAATTCGCCTCACATGATCGTTAATTCAATGGTTATTAAAACGTCCATGCACTAACCCTTCAATGAACTACTTAAAGGTATAACATTGCTTTATTTTTTAGCAGACAAAATCACTTTTGCAACGTCAATATATGCCAGCCTGTGACTTCGACACGTATGTACCTTATGAGATTTTATTTTGTAAACGTATCGAATGTGCGGTGAGCTTGAACTTGACAATGTTTAACTCTTCTTGCACAAATATACCTAAATAGGGGTATTACGCAATGCTTATGGGTATAAAGTTCAAATGCTGCCTCGAATGTTCTATTTCTTCCTAATTCTTCGAAATCGTAAAATACTTGAAGATTTTATGTTTTTTTATCTTATTATACTCATTTTTAATACAATTTGTTGACTTCGGAAGAATATTTTTCTACTAATACAATTTAATTCCCTAAAAGGAACGAATTCAAATTTAATTATATCGTTGGATCAATATTTGGTGATAGTTATGATAATCTTGTGAGCTGTATGTGATTGGTTTTTTCTACCGACGACACATCGCTCTGTTGCCATTATAGTTGGTCCAAATTTAAAAAAGACGTGCAATGCGTACATACCATACATTATGGGGAAGAGTATAACTTTTCTTCACTAGTCTTCATGTTTGTACTTAATCGAACTGTAAAACGTGCATAGAAACTTATGGAAATTACAGAGATTAACATCCAATGGCGAAAGATCCGAAGACAACGTCTCTCAATGAATTAAAATAAGTAATCGGGCAAAGAGAGGGGACTACAGCACGCACGTTGCGCGTGGCAAAAGTGCTTTTCAGGAATATTAGGTGGAAATTAACTGCGGTTTCAAGATAATTCAACGTGTTGGTTGTTGCTATCGACTAGAAAGGGGAGAAATTGATTCTTATGTGGCATCAATGGCCTCAAACAAATCGTCAAAGTGATTTTCTGTTGTGACCGGCATCGCGATGGCAACGTGGTTAGGTAACCATAGAGACGAGCCGCTGGCTCATTCGGGGTTTAATTCAGAAACGTCGTTACGGTGTACATGGAATGGCCGGACAGGCAAGCGCAACATCTACGCCAACCTCGAGATGTATGCGCGCAATGTCGGTATGGGTGATAAAGGTCGGAAAGTAGGAATCGAAGTAAATGGATAGTAAGGAGTGGGGCAGGATTATCATAATGGGACGGGAGGAGGGGGGAGAGGCAGACACATATGGAGCGAGTAACATTAACAATAATTAAAGTATGGAAAGCAGAATTAGGAAAAAAGTAAAAGAGCAATCGTGAAGATGCGAGTACTGTATAAGGAGCTAATTAAACGAAGAGCAACGAATCGCGTAATTAACCTTCGATGTAAACCTGTTTAGACTTAAGAAGATTGTTCGAAATTTGTAGAGGGAAGAGTGGCGTAGCAGGCAACCACAGGAAGTAAAATAGAAGAGACGAAAATCAGCAAGTGAAGAAAGAAGGTGAATGCTCTGGCCTCGGAAAGGGAGAGGGCTAAGCATGAAACAAATGAAAGGGGGGAAAAAACGAGAGCAAGCTACTACCCTGCGTGTGTTTCTCCACGAGTCTCCCTGACGACGCTCCAATGTTCGTTATAGTAATGGGTTGGGAGGCGGTCGTGTCTCCCACGCTCATTGGGGACACCTGCTTTAACGATTATCTGCTGAAAAAAAGGGAGGGACATTTCTATCACGTACGGCTGTATTTGTGCGTATGTCCTGTATGAAACATTTTCTTTAAATGATAACGATTTTGTACTACAAAAAAATTGTACCGGAAACTTGTAATATTTCGAGTTTTGTACGCATATACGTTAGTTTAATACAACAGTTATTTTTATCATTTCGTATAACTTAGAATGTTGCCAATAACATGTATTTATCAAAACACAACCGTTCTGCAGCTGCCAGTATTATTTTAACAATACTACCTTAAAGTGTTTACCTTCTAATATGTTTAAAAGTATCTTTTGGGACGCTTCACAATCATTACTGATGAGGAATTAAGGTTCTAAATATATCGAAAAAAAAATGATTTCAATTTGGTATTCGAAACATTCTTTTGGTAAAGTGAAGAAAATTGTCTGTCCATCAGCGTCTACAATTGATATCAACATTATCATCTGAGTGCAGCTTCAATGCTTTAAGGACGTCACGCTTTGCGTTTATACAAATATGGTACACGAGCATCGTGCATGGCGGAAGTCGATAGCTTACATTATGTCATCGGTGCCCTGCACGAATAAATTTATCTACAATTATCGATACTGTCAGATAAAGCCCGAAACATGCAGTTTATTAGCAAAATTTCTGTAATTAATATCCTTATTACTTCTCATTTCGCTATAATAGAGCAAGATATATTATTCCGGTACTAAGTGGTAAAGAATTATAACGTATTTTTAAACCTTTACCTGTACAGGTAAGATATAATTCTGTAATAAACATTGATATCGTTGTACACGTCTAATTTTGCAAATAACAGGAGGGCAAACTTTTCAATAGGGGCAGGGGAGGGGGGGGGGCAAATATATAAGACTGTGGTTCATAACTTGTTAGAATTGAAAAATTCGGCAGAATACAGTAAAATCCGTCGGTGCGATATTATTTAGCTACCTAGACTCAATTCCTCAGCTTGCCAATTTCCTTTTATATCCGATCATATTTTCATTCTGTAGCAGAGCGCTGGACTATCATTTCTGACACGAGTTCAGCTCGGCCTTTCCCACACGCGGGATTGTTTGCGACGACCTCTGACTCCGTTAAGTGCGCACATCGCAACATCATCGTTACATTCACGCAAATAACCTGTCCGATGCTCGAGGCTAACCAAGACGGGAATCTGTCCTCTTCCTCTGCCCCGTCCGCCTCATGAATCGCCATGAATATGGATCGTCGGCAGACGTCCGCACACCGATCGCTCGTTGATCCACGGGTCATGAGGCTGCTCTAACTTCTGCTCGATCATCCGAGTGCATAGTCCATGGATTTGAACCTTTGATCTTACAGCGGGAAGTGATACACTCACATTGATCTATTCTAAAGCCACAAAATTCCTCTACAGTTAGCACCGTATTTGATCCAACTTCAATCAGTATAATAATCATAGTGATATAATAATTTGAAAATGAACATTATTGTCCCGATCACATTATTGTATCAGCAAAAAAACAATGATGGATGCGATGCTGAGTGTAGGTCTCCTGATCGTTGTCAACAATTCCATTATTAATACGATGGAAAAAATAAATACATGAAAGCATAATGAAGTCAGTGACAGTAGAAAATTTTTATTCAATATCTATTATGAATATTAAAATATCACTTCACGATAAGAGTTTCAAATAATTTTACATTAAACTTTAGAAATTTTTAATTGATTCCAATGTACAGGTAAACATCCTACAACACTGTACATTTACAACGCGGCTGGAAAAATGTTGCTTTTTAGTTTTTAATTTTGGTTCTTAAACTTGTAACCATGATCTTTTTAGTTTTTATATGATGTTGAATTTTATTTGAGTTTGTTATGACATGTTTTTATGTACATGTAGTTACATAGTAAAAAAAACGATAAAAATGATACACAACCAGAGGCAGTATTTCTCTTTTTAGAACCGAATCGCAGTTTTTGTATTAAGTTAGTGTTTCCTATAAGGCGATTTCCCACAACGCGGTATTTTCTAGAAACGTATCTACCGCGTTGTAGGAGATTTACCTGTACTTGCACATCTTATACAATATAATCTCAATATTTCAATGGTGTGTGTTTTGCAACCCAGATTGAAAGCCAGAACAAGGTTGAAAAGTAAAATGAAAATTTGCAAAAATTGAATTTTACAGAGTTTTTGGACACATATTTTTATAGAATTTCATATTTGAAATATGATAATCATCGAGAGCGCCATAGATTGTTGAACCTGCTTTTGCTTTATATAGCATTTTTCCCTGCGTTATTCCATGTAGCTTAAATGTTCGGTGAATCAAACTGTTCCCGTTCGAAAATAATATAATATCAGAAGTTTGTAATGTACATCATAACATTCAGAATATTATAAAAATGTTTTCTCGAATAAAAATTTACCCGTTTCCAAAAAACATCCGTTAACATTTCCATAATGAAATTCGATACAGAGGCATTTTCATAATACATGTTATCCCTTAAATAAAAGGCACATGGGGATCAAGCTTATGGAAAACAGGTGATTAGTGTGCGGACAACCAGGCGCTACCAAACACATTGGAAGCCCTGTGTGCATTTACAATAATCATTATGTGTACCCTTCCGCTTTCCGCGCTTAAATGATCTGATTTTCGCTTTTCGTTCTACCAATAAAACACATATAACTAGAAGTGACTAAATAGGGATTCGCGTGGATTACATGACATTCAGAATTAACGCATTATAGTTTAGGATCTTTTTAATCATAATTCTTCAAGAATTAACATACACGGATTAATCATTTCGATAAATTCATTTCGGAAAAATAAATTCTCACGCAGAAGCGTCACAAGAAATGACCGATAAATGTTCGTTTTATTTTCTAGACAGATCAACATTTCAAACGTTATAACAGACCTTCGAAAAAATGTTCAATATCGAAAACCCATTAGGTATATGTTACCCATTAGATATGACGCACACCCATCGAATGTTTGACGACAGAATTACCCAAACCTAGATATTAGTAAGATTTGAGTATGTTTATCACTATTAGATACTTGTCTACATTTTATGTAATTTAGGTTCGATCACTTGATTTTTGTAAAAACGAGGCTTTATGAGTTTCCTCGTCAATTCCTACATATGTACAGTATATACGTATACATGGCCGATTTATTAAAAAAGGATAATGCTTTCCTAAGCTTACTTACATCCGCGTTTTCGAGGAATAGCTCATCCATAGTGATTTTCCCACATACTGTAGTACACGGTAGATGATATACATACTCCCATGGTATTTAAAACTCCTCTGGGCAGATTCAATGCCGGCATTTGGATGGCGTGCACATTACTTATGTAGGGATGCAGGGTAGCCATACTAGACGGAGAGTAATGTAGAATGACTAGGTAATACCACGGTCCATCTCACGAGATCCCGGAAGGGGTTGTAAAATATTTTAATTTCGAGATTGCGGCACAGCTACATCGAATGGTCAGTCACAAATTCCCATGGATTCAGCTACCTGGATCGTCATCATCTCTCCCCCTGTATCATGTGTATGTGCAAGGCTTATGGTCATCCAGGGTCTGCATTTACCTGGACATCGTGTCTATGTACAGTGTTGTGTGCTCAGTGGTGGTGAAAGTGGAGCGATCTTATTTAAATCGGGTTGAAAAAATCCGTTAGACACAGGTGACCGCTGTCTTGCCGCTTGGACACGTTCAACGGCCATCCATTGCCTGGTGCACTATGGGAAACTACACGTTAATATGTCCTCGAGGTGGCGTGCTGTATTCCACACCTGGATATCGAACCGGAAGCTTCGTTTTAGATTCGTTCAATTTTTTTCATTTCAACTAGGCTACATTTCGTCATCTATGGCAAGGGATGAGAGGCTACTCAATAGTGACCACATGAACTGAAATTTCGAACATATACGCGAAGACCATGCTAATTAAACACATAAATGGTATTTTACCATAGCATCTAAAAATAACCAACAGCTAGGAATAGTAATTTAGTTTTATAACGTATTATAATATTGTACTTGAAAAATCTTTATTCCAAATAAGTTTATAAGTTGCATGAAATACAATTACACGCATATATATTGGTTTTGTTTAACAACAAACATTTCCTTTTCCACTTACTATATGGCACTTCAACCAATTCTGACATTCAATGGGCACATAGTTTATAAAAGTTATATATATTTATATATTGACGCAGGATGTGTAAAATATAACACATTCAACAGTTACACCATGTCGTTTACTCTTTTGCATAAGTTATTTATTGGAGTTATCTAGGATGAAAATTGTTGATGGAGATTTGCTCATGGAGTCGCTTACATAACATCCAAAGCGCCGACATTTTCGGACCGATGAATTTCTTTTGAAAAAGTGATTTGCATATTTCCTCGTAGACCTGATAGCAACGGAGCATGAGCCTTGAAGTCGAAGTAGACACGTCAGTAAAAAACTTTATCAACGACTTATCGAGAACAATGGCTTGCCATATTCCTTACATTATTCAAAGGAAACTAGTGGAAATGCGACACGCGATGAGTCGACCGCATCTGCGGTAGGAAATTAAAATGTGCCTTGATAATTAACGTTTCACTGTAGTGAGCTAATTTCGATAATGACTCTTTTCAGAGATCTCTGTTTATCCGATCTTCTGGTAACCAATATATTAACTTCTATCATTACATAACCGATTGTCGTGTATTTAAACCTTTCCTCTTATTTTTTCTATATTATTATGTGGTTATTTATGACACGCAAAAGATATATATTAAAATGGATATACGTGACTTGAGTTTAATTGAGTCAATTTATATATCAAAACAGCTTCAGCGATTATTTTAATTTGTTTTTAACGCTTTAAATGTTTAGAGTGAAGTGTAATGTACTTAATATTTTTCGTGAGTTATAAATTAAATTTATTACATGCGTACAGCGACTGCAAGCAGGCCATTTGGGAAAAACTGCCGGTACCTATCGAACAGCCCTTTGTCGCCACGGAAGAACAACAAGTAACGGGCCAACACACACAAACATATATCAGTATGTATTTGTCGAGAAGGGCTGCATGGGATTTTCTTTGGCAGGGAAAGATGTCTACTAACGGCTACTTTTGCCAGCGTTCCTTCGTGTGTCGTGTCTTGGACTACGTCCAGTACCCGTTTGTTTTTAAGGCTGTTGGGGATACCCCTGGGTGTTCGGGTCCGCACAACGGACATCGGCGTTAGCCAACAGCTCTCAGAAGAACTTGCCTTCAAAATAAGGTCATTTAAATGGGTTCCTAAAGGGTTATGTACCTGCCTGACCCGACCCGACCATTATGACCTGGGGAGGGGTGCTTCATGTTTGGGGGGAATCGAGTTTTCCGCATGCACACTCACCTCTTGCATGAGCTGGGTGAACGGCGAACAGGTAGAAAATGATATATGCGCGCGTGCGTCTGTTCCCCGTCGATTCTTTCCAAACGCGCAGGTATAGGACCTTCGACACCATACAGCCCCTAAGCTTGCCCCTTCCCTCTCCCTTTCAGCGAGAGATCGTCAGACGAGTATACCATATGCAGATATAAGTACCATCCTTACGTTTACTTCAACATATTTCTGAACAAATTAATTCTAATATGTACTAATTAGTTTTTATTAGTCATATTATTTAGAATGTATTACATTACGTAAAAATGCTAGGCAATTACACCTACTGTGATGTTTTCAGAAAGAAAATATCATTTTCTGTGGTTTAACACAACGATATTATTCGTATTATTCGTATACTATACTATTTTGCCACCGTCAGACCATAAACGTATAGATAAATATCTAAAGATTCGGAAACTATTAAACCAATCATTTTTACAGTTTCTTCGTCATGGTCTTCCTCGAATTTTTTACTACTCCCGACGCGCAATATTGGCTTGATATCCATTTTTTATCGAGGATAAAGTGATCCGGAAGTTTTAAACGATGGGCAATTTTTCCAGCGAGGCAACCAGGCATGAGCTTGATTTTCATTGTTACGAGACAGGTGAGTCGAAAGAAAAAGATGGTTCATATAGTGGCTCTCCTTCGTCCATTCTCGAGGAAGAGGGCTCAATTCGTTTTCATCGTAATTTCCGCTTGGACGAGAAAACGGGGCACGAGATAATCACCTGCTCCGGGCGAAGATGGGAGCACATCGTACTCGTATAGTTGGTAGTCACATATCACTTTTGTAATATGTTACTATTGTTGTATCATTAAGTCACACAACTTATCTACATCAGTAATACATATTTTAATACGTCATTTTGTTATGTCCAACATTTACTAGTCCCCCAAAACAACATTTTTCGACAGGTTAGTTAATTTTGTTTTAAAATAATTTTTCATTAAACAATATAACGTCGCCATGAACTTGACCCTTGAATGAAGATATATTTATGAAACTCGCAAAATAATAATTCGTTGTGAAGATATCATAGTGTATTTATTTATACATGAATTTATTTGAAAATATGTAACCGTATTAAATGTTATTAAAGGAGTTTTAATAAACCGGTCTTTGTTATATGTATGAGAAACAAAATGTATTTTCTATGGAATTCACTAACTAATGGTGCCACGTTAAAGAATTTTAAAGTAACTCTATGAAAATCTGAAGCTCCGCTGTAAAGTATGAGATTTTTTCTATCATTCATCAGTCCAGATGAACTCGGATACAGAGAGAGGCTGCGCAAGCGTACGATTCCTTCTTACCATTGGCTTCGAGATATTGGCCAATCAGATTGTAGCAATTCCCTCCACTCGACATCTTTCATGAATGGTCCAGCCTTTCGTCTCCAAGCTGAAGCACTCGATACGTCGAGAAGACATTACGGAGAATTTCTTCGATGCAACCTCGTTAGTTCTGTAATGGACTTTTGTCAATAAATTACACAATTAAAATTTTACGATTTTCATTTATCTTAAGCAAGGGTATAAATGCACAGGAATTACATTTAACATTTGGCAACAAAGTATAGTATAATGTTTATATTAGTGGGAGATTGGAAACCTGACCTACAAACCACTGATTACTGCTTTACGTTCATTGGCGAAATACAAGAAATTATTTTTTGAAAATCATTCAACAATGTTATTTATCGAAAATAACATTGGCTACAAGAGGTCTGTTCAGTTTAAGCTGCAGTAAAAAGTGGGAAGTGAAACATGAAAATAAGCTAGTTTTTATCATGAACTCTTGTAAAACTTTGTTCCATAGTGGACAAAGATACCGATCAGTATAGATGTAGCAGAACTGAGCTGAGTTGTGAGGGTCAACCGAACAAGGTTCTTGTGTAAGATTCAAAGCCGAAAGAAGTACCAAAAAAGGGAGCTGATTATGGGAATAAAAATCACTTTAAACATGTTTTATTTTATTGTTTGTCACTTGTTTGTTTTGATCACTTTTTCTTCACGTACTGAAATGGCGCAACATGGTCCTCTGGCAAAGACTCAACAATACTGTTTCCCGGTTGTAAAAACGAATATATCGATGTTCCATCGGAGGTTTTGGGCTAGTATAAAAATTTCTCGAAATGGTAGCATATGGCGTACTCATGTTATAATTTTACGAAGAGATTATGTGAATTCTTTTGAGAATATCATTTACGATTCTCAGAATAATCTGTTATATTTTTTTTTAATAAATATGTTGTGCGTTATTTCATTAAACTTCTTTTAATTATATTAAAGTAAAGTAATTATACTAAACTAAACACCTTGATATACTAACAGTGCCATTGGACTGCGAATTCTATTGTTTCTTTTAAGCCAAGCACACAAAATCAAACTATAAGAGTTGAATTCTTACCCGATTTCATTCTAATTCAGAAGATGAATCATTGCTGCTGCTGAAAGACCTTGCTCGTACATAAAATTTCCCAAATTCATGACATCTGCCGTGAATTCTAAACTTACATCTGTCGTGTATTTTCTCATGTTTTGAGTACTTTTCTGACTTAAAAAGGACGTTTATTACGCAGGATATTGCAAAATAAGTGAGCAAATTCTAAGAGCGTTATAGATATAAAATAACTTACAATGCATGCTAAAAACTAAGGTTTTTACTTCTTATATTTCACTTTTACATTTATTTGATTACTCCACTGTATGAAATATTGTATAGGTACATTTGTCCAACTAAACACTTTATACAAAAATTTTCAAATACACAAACACAGTTTTGGATACAGATAATCCCCGCTTTTTTAAGTTAATTCGTTCTGATTCTTCTTTCGTAAACTGAGAACGTTTCAACTCATAGTCCGCATAGATCTTTTTAAATCATATCATTTTAAAAAAATCGTAAAGCGGGAATTACCTGTAATAAATTTCATTGAGCAAACTCTTACTTCTCTTTCGTTAATTTGCTGCCAATCCATATTGTTCAGTCAACAAGTGTTATGCACTATACAAGTCTGTATACAACTAAAATATCTACATCACCAACATATACATATATGTGGAGTCTACTGCATAATAGGGCATTTCAGTAGTACGGCAATGGATTGACGCACGGAGTTCTGTACACTCGGGCTCTCCGCTGACCTTATGCGACAAACGGCGAAATGGCCAACGATGACCAAGCAACGCGGCGTCTTCTTATCGGCATACCGATAACGAGAAAACTATCATCATCGGTTGGACAACGTGTGCGGAACCGAAACGTATCTACCGTAATAACAAGCTACTTCTGTGCAAAACTACACTAAACATCTACCGCACCAGAATATAATATTTTGAACGAGGGACATGTCAGAGGGACATCACGGCCTAGTAGCAATAACTACGATTTAGCATTTTAGAGTTATATGACATGCGTCTATTTCGTTAACGTTGTGTTGAGAGGTGCATAAAATATAATTACGAAATTAAAAAAAACGAAAGCTTCAGATGTGCGAATGTGCACATACGTAGAAAACCTCCCTATTTTAACTGTAATAAAATCTTACATCAATGACAAAATTAAGGAAGTAATTACAACTTTCGTGATAAATTACTGACTTAAGTCTCTTTACATAGGCTCATGCGTAAACACGATTACGTACACGAAAGAACGAGTTTTCATAAAGAGAGTCACGATCGGCAATTTCTTTGAAGCGCATTTTACACATAGCGCGATATGATGGTTGTCAGTGGCATAATTACCGAGCAACTAACAAGGCACTGTGCTTATCATGCCACTAATAATAATGCAAGGTCTAGCAATGCTCTTTCATGCAATCTATATGTAACTAGGTACGTTTGTCGTATGCCTTGACGAAAGAAGATCTACTTCGAAAAGAAAAGAAAAAAATTTGTTCGAAATCGAAGAAACTGTTGGGCGAACGTAAGTACATCATATACATGTATATTAGTAAACAAACATCGTTACACGGACAAAATCGACAAAGAAATATTATAAGTGTAAATAAACATGTGTTTTAAGTTGCAATGGGTCTCAAAATTATAATTCACAGATCAAAGTTTTGATAATACCTATTGTCTTCTATTGAACCTTAGTTCAATACACATTTCTACAAATGTTCGGCTGTATATCTGTTCCTGTAATTTACCAATTGCTCCCTGTATCGTCGTACGACCTATTTACGAATTTATTTATGACCTTAGATAGTTGTAATTACGCGAAACCTGGATCGCCTTGGAACCCTCGCGATAATACACCTTACCAACAATTATCCCTACACGTGGTCTGTTTCTAGAAACACTATCACAGCGAGAACAGAATGGAGTGGGAAGCTTGTGAAGAATTTTTTATAACTTGTTAAACTCGTCTTTACGAGGAAACAAACAAATTAGACGTAGTGTAACGATAATTTTTACGAAAAACACAAAAATTTCATATATCCTGTCCTGATTATCATAAGAAAATAAAGTTTTGCCGTTTTTGTAAGAATTTTGTAAGAAATTATGAGATTGGAAATTTCGCGTTATCTACATATTAAACAGAAATAAACGCAGTTTACACAAATGACTTGAAGTTACGCAAATCATTTTTTTGTGAAAATCACAAAAATTGTTATTGTTAATAATAAAGAAATTACTCAATATCACCTGTCTCCTATGTGCTAATAGTATGGCTAAGTAAGTCATTTTACAAAATTTGTTGCCACTTTTACTTTTATTATAATATTGAGTTTTTATGAACAGGATTATTTTATAAGAATTACGTAAAGAATTTTTATTCATATAATGGAAATTTTTATACATATTTAAAGGTACTATTGAATCTGCAGCATATAAACTAATGCTGCCATATGAAAAATCAGGTTAGATAGGTGGAGATCGAGTTAGAGAAAATTTTCGTTGCTTACGATGTGATGTTCATTACAATTTTTCATTTTAGTATTCCGGTTCGAAAATACGTTAGAAGGCACAAATCGGTAAGAATGAAAGGGGGACGGTCTTTACGATTTTTTTACATTTAAACCTGGCCCAAATTCAATGACGCCACCTAGCTCCCCATTGGACAAGAAGTGGAGCGCAGCGAAAGGGTGGATCCACTTTTTGCTCTGGGTTAGCGAAGGCTACCACAGCCTGGCTATTCCATGCACTTAGATATTTGGCGTATAGCTGCCTGAACGACCAGTGCGAATCTATCAACTTCACTCTCAAGACGTAATCCGAAAACGCGAAATTCTTTGTAAAATCTCTGGAAATTACTGACTGAATATCAGTCTACGCAAATTATCATAATATCGTTACAATTTTTCACTTATTCATTTCACTTTTCCATTTCGAAAAATTACCGCAGTAATGACATTGCGCGGTGTAAAAAAACGCGCGTGTGCACTGCAGACTTTCAATTCCGTAACAACGAAAATAGGTGAGTAACAATTTATTTATCAAACATTTGTATTGACATCTGTTAATAATATCTATGTAAGGAAATATGACTTTTACCCCCTTGTATTGCGGACTTATCAATACACCGTACTTATCAATGACTTATCGTTACACCCAGAGATCTTGTTACAACTGTGCCGGCTGTTGCCAGTAATATGATAACTTATTTATTGCAAGTACCAATGTATTAATAGTTTCTGACTGTGAAAGAGTAGACTCTCTTTTCCAACACCTGTAAGAGTAAGGGTTGAATAGGAATCTATTACCAACCAATAAAACGCAAAATTATTATTCACTATATCCTTATCATTATCATTATATAATTCATTATATCATTATGAAACTTATTTTTTATATACTGTCCCCTGAAGACAAACCGCCATTCAAAAAATTGTTATTTAATACCATAAGGTCTAATTATGGCAGAAGAATTAAAATTAATAAGACATACCTTTTCTACTTAATAACGTCTACTGACACAGTGAAGATCGGCAGGTGGCTTTCAGTAAGTGATTGAGTATGCTAGTTGATAATATGTAAGGCGCTAACATTAATGGTATTGGTAGACACAAATGTGCGACAAAATTTCTATTCCCTATATCCAGAAGTGTTTATTTACAAATTGATGATGGTAAAAAATTCAATTATGGGGATTAGAAGTGGGGATATTTTGTACAAGTTAAATCTTTTTTTTAAATTTTTTTTACCAGTTTTGTAGACGTAAGAAAACAATACAATTTTCGTTAACTCTTTATTTCGGTATTTCTAACTGTTCTTGACATATTTCATCACAAAAAAATTACACATATTTTGTAAGGTGTGACTTCATCCATTGAAACCGAATTATGACACAAACAAAAAATAACTTTATTTTAGGCATGAATTACTCTACTTATTCACGGAGTTTCATAATTTTTTAATTCATATACACCCATATGTATTTTTCCGATTTTGGAAATTTAAGTATGTTCTATTTTTCTAAATAAACCCATTATAATTTGTTGCCGTAATATGGAGAACATGATTTCTAACATAGATCTGAATAAAACACTTATAAAAGTCTAACATTTCGCTGCGAAGAAGAGGGGCTGGTTGCTGACCGCCTCTTTCCCCGTCTCTTATCTCCGGTAAATTTTTCCGGTAAGTTTTCAATCAATGTTTTATGGAATATCAATTAATAGTATCACTGATCTCCAAGAATGCCTCTTAAGATTGTGTAGAAACATAAATCGTTTCCCGCACCTCTGCACCCCAGTGAGGTATTAGACTTTTGGAAGTGACTTATTCAGATTTAATGTAATTTACAATTACATTGGGTATATTCATTGACTTTGTGGTAGTGTTCTCTACTTTACAATGAGCAATTCTTAATGTTACAATTTATTCTCAATTAAAAACCGACTAATTTTATCTTATGACTTTTATCATCAGGTGTTCGGAAATAGGTTAACAATCGTGGTGACTGTTACGGAAACCACCTTCTACAGTAAAACATTAATTTTTACTATAAACTGTTAATAGTTTAACGATTAAGCCAAAATGCTTATTGCATCGAGTTTTATGATAATCGTAAAAATCAATATTATCCTTGTACATTTGCTATGTATAGGAAAGTCGCGATAATCTGGGTTATTGACTGGAGCCACCTTCGACTATTGGAAAGTAAATAAAAGCCGAATTCTTCATTTAAATATAATATAACAAAATAATAAAAACTATAATAAGAACATGTACATATTTATGAAACATTAATTTGCAATTCATGTAATTTCGTAGTTATAATTAACCCGAAAAAAAACGCTTGATTTAAAAATAAGTGCTTTAAAATAAAAAACATGAAATTAACAAATTAACAAAGAAATAGTTTAAATAAATCAACAAAGAAAAAGAATTAATGATAAAAAATACGTCACACTTCGTTCTAAAAAACAGCCTGTAAAGAATTAGGAAAAACTCGGGTATTGTATCGCACACGAAATTGAGAAAAATCTCGAACGATCGAACTCTTCTCAATATTCGTAAAATCAAACATATAGCTAATGGTGTTAACAAAATTTAACTGTTAACTGAACTGAACTATTAACTGAACATTATTTAGATTGCACGTGAACGTACATTTTCACTACGCCGTCGACAAGTATATTATACTGATCAGTGTTGATTATTGCCGTAAATAAAGATGGAAACTTGAACATCTCTGACTGTGAGTATGTCAGTTGCAACTAAACTGTTGCCTAGTTAAGGAAAACTACATAATATTTGGCATTATTAAGCTCCATATGCGTATAGAATAGTTGACACTCCAGGATAGGAAAACTAAAAATTGTAGATTTTCTGTTGCAATTATCGGCGCTTCAATTAATATGCTTAAAATGATGTTTACGAAGAGAAGAACTGATTCTCGTCGTTAAATTAAGGAAAAGTTCGTGTTGATACGCTAAGTACTTTCTCAATGACAACTACAATCTGCTTTATCCTAATGGTACGAGACGGAAAACATTTGAAATGCTTTTCATTTGAAACATCATGCCCATCTTTGCAACGTCCTTATCAAAGGCCAATGCTGAGTGATGAATCATGCACCTTCTAACCCACCGAATATGCCCGGCTCCTCGATATGCACTCCGGAAAGTGCGTGATTCATTCAACAGGATTCAGGTTCGGCCGATCTGCATTAATGACACTCGTCATTATTCTTAAAGACGTGTTACCGCTGTGACTTCAAATCCAACATATTGCCGACGGTATTTTTTCCTATATGCTCGCTTTCTTCTTTCTCTCGCTTCTTTTTTTGTCCCTTCGCGACTTTTGCTTCATTTTTCATCTTCACTGTTTATCGCTGAGGTGCATGAAGATTTGCATTGATACCATTATCTAGCACAGTGAAAGCAAAAAACCTTTGTGTCTTTCCAAATGTTGGGGAATAGCACTTTGACTAACCTTTAAGATAAAGAGCAATCTGAAAAAGAGAAAACGAACGGTACGTCATAAACATACAGTTTCCCATACAACTACCAATATGACCACTCGAATCTTTCTTACCCAATCTACCTCACTCTAATCTGAACATATCACGAAATAAATTAAGCTTACATACGACTATATCGATTATGAATAGCTGAAGATTATTCTAAATATTTGATTTTGTACTTTTTAACGTTTGAAATGAAAAAGTTTGATACAACACCTAATTACAATTTGTAAAATATCGTCATTTTATGTTACAAAAGGGAAAGTACCTGCAACTTGCGACTTTAATATAACGCAACGTTCTTGATGTAGTAAAATAGTATCCACATTTAAATACATTCTTTATTTATTTTCGATTTATTTGACATATATGTATGTCATTAATTTCCGATTCAACAATTGTTATGAAAAATAAAATATAATTTTTATGAAATGAATTTTTAAATAATGATAATATAGTCCATTGTTGCCACCATTTGTTTCAAAATTTTGCAGAATGAAATAAGCATTACCGAAATTAATGATTCATGAAAATAACTGTCTGGCCAATAAAAAACAATATGTTAAAATGTAAAAAGCAATATGTTAAGCAATATGTAAAAAATAAAAGCAATATGTTAACAATTTTTGTTTTTACTGGCTTAGAATGTTTGTTGACACTAGTAATTGAATGATCGATTTTGCACATGAAATTTAATAAAAATGACAAAGTCGAGGTCGTTTGCACATTCATTGGGTCGAGGCCACTTGAGTGATTCTTCGTCAGGACCACAACATAATGAGCTTATGTTCATGACCCGATTTTAAAATGCGTCCTTTTAACTGGCAATTTTGAACTGTAAATGTGTTTTAATTATACTATTAATGAGTATTTAAGAGAAATACAATGCAAAAAAACTAAAAAATTAGAAATAGGCTAGGTCAAATATTTCTAGGGGAGACTAAATTGTTTCTAAAAGAGGGAAACACGCTTTCTGTTACGCTCATGCATGTGGGACTTATAATATTCTTCGGAAATCGATTTCTGTCATACCATCTGTATGAACGATATTGAAGACAGATAAAAGTAACATAATACGTGTCTCGCAGAGTACTAATTTCATTAAGTCATAATAATTCACAATTATAACAATACATTTATATTAGTATAAGATGTCTACGCAAGTAATATATCCGTCCAATTCTAAACTCAATCTTTAACGTTTATAAATAATCGCATAGGAAATTAATAACATCCTTGACAACGTTTTTATGTCAACAATCGGACAAGAAGTTTCTGGATATTACAAGTCTTATTATTTTAAGATTGTTAAACGCTCATTTGATAACTTTTACGTGCTGGCTGTAGCAATTTTTTGATCGTATCCATCAGTAAAAAGAAGAAACACTCTTCGCAGATTATAAAGTGTTAAATGCCGTCGAGGAATCGAATATACCTGCCGACTCGACAGCCACGTTCTTCTACGCGTGACAAGGAGACACCATGCACGCGCTATCCGAGACGCGAGCGAGAGATAAACGATACGAATCAAGAGATATCGTCTCCATGGTAGAAACGGACAAGGGTAAGAGACAAAGAAGACATGCCGAGCCGAGGTGTCTCTTCGTTGGCAAATATCTCCTATGTCCGTGTGCTAATAGCCGCACATGTGTGTCGCGTATAACATTATCGCAACTACACTTTATTTTCAAATTTATCACTACTACACGAATATCAGCGATACACTACAGTGGCACGCTTTTATGAACAGTATCATTGGCATGTAATAACTCTTATCTCGCCTGTTCGCTATATACAAGTTACATGAGCGAATGGATATGAATACGCTGTTTATACTTATACAGACAACTCCCGTATATAACACAGCATTCCTACAACACGCTTTTGCTCTAACACGATTAGAGAAATGACGAGACCCCCATAGAACACGGCAAGTGATAGGGATCATTCAATAAATCTATATCTTTCATTTAACGAAGCAGTTTTACTGTATCAGAATGGTATGCGAAAGGCATTGTCGATTATTAGAATTATGAATTCCAGGGAAGAATGTTGTCCGTGATCTTTAAATTCTTGACAAGGTTTTAAGATTTTTATTCCATCTGTTAATTAAACGTGCGTCTGTTCCGCTAATTGGCAAATTGCAAATTGTTCATAAGCGTAAAATCAGTGGAATTAAATTTGATATTGATTAAATATGTTTGATAATTATATGAAAGTCAAGGAGTCTGTTTTTGTTTATTTTTTAAATCTATTTTAAATCTAAATCTATTTTTTGTACTAGATTTTGGTCTTGTATAATACAGCATTTTTTAAAAACTTAACCACCGCGTTGTAGGGAGATTGCCTGTACGTACTAATAAACATCTCAAACGTAGTTGATTGTATGCAATACGTAAAATTGTAAATATGTCTCAATTACATACGTACATACATGCATAATCGATATGGTATACCACCAGTCGTGTTTGTATGTCGTATATATTGCCATTTGTAGCATGGGATCCAAACCAAAGATGGTTTCTTTTTTTCAAGCAAGAAAAGAATTAGTTAATAATAAAAATTAACAGTAAAAGACTAATAAAATAGTTTGGATAATTTAAAAGGAATTAGGTGTATAAATTTAGTGTAATATAAAAGAACTAGGATGAACTTCCGATTTGAAGAAAAACTGTTCAAGAAATAACGCGAAATAAAATAAACATGAGAATTTCCGAAAAGAAATGTCTCGTGTTCGTGGTCAGTGTCAATGAACTACGACAAGATCGTGAACATGTGGCGCTTTTTCAAGCTCTCCTTTGAACTAACTGTATTACGCGTGTAAAGTGACCAACATTTATTTTGATTAGTTGTAATATTCTTTGACTACCATCATGTAAATAAATTAAGACAGATTCTAATAACATTAGTACAAATGGAGCGAAAAATAATATTATCCTTGTTGAAATTATTACATTTTTGTGAAATATACGTTGGCTCTTCTGACTACATTTACAGGAATCAGAAGTGGGTCTAGTTGAAATACTTGTTTGAAAAGTGTAATGCATTCAAAACTTGTACAGTTCAATATCAAAGAGTAAAGTACATATTGGAACATCTAATTCGTTCAGAGAGTATTAATATTGTAGATGTATCGGGGCAAAATAACGTGGGACACTGAAATACGTTCATTTGTGTAAAATTTGTAAGACTTAATAAATTCCGTTAGTGGATAACAGTGTGTATAGCACAGCGTATACTAATTCCAAATCACACCGTTAAGAATAAATAATCGTAGCGGTTCCACAAACATATATGTAGAACTTGACTTGATCTGCATACTCTGTGTCTATTAAACTTTATTGTGCAAAGCATAAGCAATAAAATTGGCAAATTTTATTGAGAAAACCTGTAATTTGTGATTAATTATAGTAATTGTATCTTTAAAAACACATATGGATTCTTGATATTATGACAGAAAATGCCTTCGAATGCTTACCCATGAGTCAGTCGCGGAAATCTCTGTACAAATTTCGATTCATAACTCAATTTAAAATTCGATTAAAATGTTGTATAAACACAAATACATGCATAGCACAAATTAATTTGGTAATTTAATTAGAAATACACATAACATAATGAACGTAAGTATAGGTCAAACTGAATGTTGGTTATT
The DNA here is from genome assembly GCA_963989215.1 of Hedychridium roseum. Lineage (NCBI taxonomy): Eukaryota > Metazoa > Arthropoda > Insecta > Hymenoptera > Chrysididae > Hedychridium > Hedychridium roseum. Next base: position 2,400,495 of record OZ022310.1, on the reverse strand, counting down.
TATATTTAACTCTACTTGAGTGTAATTTTTACTCTAAAAAAGATATACATAGCACAATATCCTACATTGAACAATTCTGCACTACTTCTATTGTATATATGTATGTATATCGGAATCAGTCAGAGAACAGACGATCCGTTCAAGTTTGAAAGGTGAATATCCGTAACCACAAAAAAAGCTGTTTTCAAATCGCAATACTTTGTTGATGATAAATATTAAAATTAAAATTCTCGTGTTGGGAATCTTTAAAAAATGTGGGAGGCAGAATTGGCTTGTCGAGTACTTTTGTATTTCTCCACAAGCTTTTCTGGACAAACAAAGTCATGGAAAAGACTAGTCACGTAAGAATAGATGAATACTCAAGCATATCAGCACGGCAATCAGACGCCGGACTTTCTTTACGGACGAATGACGGCCCGTTCGTTCTAAACTGGACGGTATACGGACGCACAGAAATGATACGTGTCATAACATTGGCCGCTCGAAGAGTCATAAGATTTACAGCGTGGGGTGCACCGAGACTCGTTTAATAGCTCTAGTTTCTTTCCAAGATGTGCCACAGAGTACAACCTTTCGAAAGAAGTCAACCTTCTGTCCAGTCTCGAGGGCGGTAAACACAAACGAGACCGAGAAATACAATGAACTAAGCCCATCACCAGACTTCTTGAAATTCACAGGGCAAAATAAGCTACATTCTTTACAACAACGTACTAATATTCCAGCTTAAAGATTTCCTACATTCCATTTCTAAATTGTTCTTGAGCGACGGTTTTCTTTCGTATGTTAAGCAAAATTATTTCATATTTTCTTTACCGTTATGTAATGAATTAAATCTTACACAAAATAGTTGTAACATTTCAATCAATAGGGATTGCACGTAATGATTATCATCATGAGATATTTTTACGAAACAACAAAGTTGTTTATTACAGTGAGCAATAAAAAGGGGAAATAACTAAATTCCTTTGAAATCTAACATAATGTGAATTGATACTATCCCGTTTGTACATGGTGCACCTGCGATCTTTATGAATATTAAAAAATGTGATAATTGGCAATGGAAAATGTATTAAAACTTAAACTGCATAGAATTTTATTGTAGAAGATCAAAGTTATTAAGATTTTGAAGAATTTTTACAATTTTTCGTCACGATGATCTAAAAAAGCTTCAAATGCAAACGGCTATAACCGAATAATCGGAATTGTCTAGTGATGAGAATAGATAAACGATACAAAACACTTTAAGACCTTTTCATCAAAACCAAACCTATTCGTTACACTACATCTAAGTCAGCTATGGAGTACATGAATAATTCAGCGAGTAGTGGTGTCCCCAAGGTAAAAGTAAAAGGAAATTATGAATGTGAATAATACAAAAATAACTTCCGACGGCAAATTAATGAATAATTGTCATAGATTTCATCAGATACGTAAACGTACAATAATGTTAAAAAAACATTGCTAAATAATCTTAATGTGTCTTTAGAAAAGATAGAAAAAATGTACATAATGGCTAAATAAACAAGACAATATCTTTCAATTTTCTCAAGTAATCAATAAAAGTAGTCATTTAAAAAAACTTTTTTCATTTCTTTAGTTAATTATAGTATTATAGCAGTAATGAACTTTTGAAGAACTTCCCATAGAGTAGATCAAATGTTAAAGAAAATTTTGAAATAACGCACTTTCAGTATCATAATACTTGGTAATTTACGTTCTCTACAGCGTTGATTTGCGATTTGTGATTGATTTGTGGTGGTATCCATCGCATACACAATGTACATTTTGAATGTTAATTTTAAAGCTATTTTTTGTGCACTGTTTTTTGTGCTGACAATTTAAAACTAATGATATATTTTGCTAACCTAATTGTTAAATACTATTCATTCTATAGAAATGTTAAACATATTTTTAGACCCATCATTTATTAACAAAATTTGTATCATCGAATAAAAAGCAAGAAAAGTAGAAATTATTAACTTTTCTTCGATGAAATACGATTAGCAGCTTTTCATGTACTTCCACTATATTATTTAAATTGTACATTTATTTATAACACCGTAGTGTATATTAACCAAGATATTCCAAACATACACTGACCTATTGTGGACGTACTGTTGATGATCGTTTGGCATTATTAATGGCTGCATATTATAGCTATTGTCGAAAATAGTTTTACAAGCGTTTTAAATGTGCTTAAGTTCTTCGACTGCTACAGAATGAAAAGCATTGACTGATTTGTAAACAGGTAAGGCGGTACCAAAGACCGGTTACTATTCACTCAAGGAATAGTAGTCCAGGTAAATCTATCCAGGTTTAGTTGAAAACATTCCCGTAATTATTTGGTATGTTGCTAAACATGTATACACACACAGGTAGAAAGATTACGTTCATAGATGTTGAAAAATTTAAATGGTTCGGTAAAATTAATACTTGTTTACCGGATAATATGACATGCTTTGTCACGTAATGTAGAAAAAGAACAAAACATAATTTCCATCTTTGGACTTCACGACCGACAATAAGTACAACATGGGTGAGCAGAACATAGCCTTTCACGAGAAGAAATTGAATTTTAAATTCTCTTTCATTTTCCTGCGACTGTTAGTATATTAAGAAAAGTCTACTTGTTTATCAATAGCAATTATTATATTAACAATAATTTTACTGATTTAACTTCATACACTAGTATCTCCCACAAAGATATGAATTAAAGATAAATTGCTACAAAATAGAATTTTTTACTTCCACGTGTTGTACTCGTACAATATAAATTTTAGAAAGAAATCGACGGATATCATAAAATGCTAAACAATTTCAAAGGATACATATGGAAAAATTCAAATATTTCATGATATAATATTATGACAATATTTCATGATGTGTAATTAGTAATTACTATTGCCTAATAAACACTTATATAATATAATTTTAAATTATTCGTATTAGGGCTTTCACACACGAGTGGTTTGTTAACCACATCAGCCAAGAATCCACGGTGCGTTCTTTTTTGTTGTCATTATTTTTTATGTAAGTGAGCCACGCACACACGCATCGTACTCGTCATATCTGGTTAGGCGGACAAAAAACGGCCTATTCGTAAAAGCTCTTACTGACAATTTAGCATTTTTAACATTCGTCTTCTTGCGTGATGCCGATTTGATAATGTTTCGTGATCATTGAAAGGTTGGTACTGTTGGTTAAAATGAAATAAGAGGCCACCGAGCATGTTAGATGGCCGGTGAAGGTAGGCATGCGAAGAAGCGCTCTGGAAAAGCGAAAAGGGGCCCGGCGAATTCAGGAAGAGAGAGGAGGCTGAGCGCGAGACTTACTATCCGGAGCGACCACGCGAGTGTCCAGCTAGTGCGCCGGACTTACGTAATGTTCCAACGCCTTTATTGCACGTCGGACTTTTGCTAATTAGCGCGGGAGAAACCGGCGACCAGCCAGCCGAGATATTCAACGTACGGGCAACTTCGACTCTCATGAGCGAGAGAGTAATCGACTCTACGTTCTCTCTCGCCGACATTCGCCAACGCCTATATCGTCCGATTCGCGGATTATTCGCGAGCATGAACCGTCGTTGCCGTGTAACTCGTTACGGCATATACCGAGAGAAAGAGAGAGCGAAACAGCCAAGCGCGAAATAAGCTCGGTTATTGTTCTTTAGATAAATTCGCATATAACGACCGAAAGAAAACCTCTCTCTCATCCTTATAAAGATTTACAACTACAGAATACTATATCGTCAATAAAGATGAGCTGTTTTTCAGGAGGAGTTTTCTCATGTAATCTTAAGCATTGACACAAATTTTTATCTTTATATCGCACGAGCCAAGTGTTATAGGACATCATATCAAATATAATAGGGTATAATTTACAAATGACTAAAATAGAGTACTGGACGAATAATATACCTAAATTCAAAGCATTCAATGTCTATGTAAGTTTTTTAAGAAACAGCTCTCACTAACCACTTCTAACCATTTGCTGCGAAGATTCGCGAGTAACATCAATATCTCCTGATTTTACTGTAATTTTGTCGTCTCTCCGATTTTGTACAATTACGTAGGTACACATAACACATAAATGCCTTGACAGTAGCATTCCGCAGTAAAGTGTAATTATTCACGTCAAGAAATAATTTCTATCATTGTAGACTTTTATTTTCATGCAGAAAACTCCTGTATGTAACGTATACGTACACGTGAGAAAACTTCTGCATTAGAAACATAGATCAACTATCTTCGATGCGTCTACGGCTGTATAGAGCAAGGTAGGAGTACACGTAAGTCGAAACACGCGAGGATGGTGCATCGGAGAGGAACCAGGAAAGTCTCGAAAGATCAGGAAGCTCGCGCCTACTCTGCTTCCTTCTCCTTTTGATTTCCTCTTACCCTCGCTTTGTCTTCCTTTCACTGCTGAGTTCATAATTCGAATTTACGCTGCAATAAAACCACAGCGGCAACTCGCGAGATCGAACTGATAGCTAGGAATCTCTCAGCTCGAAGCAATTAGTGGAAACTCGCACGATGAATAAACAACTGTAACTGATACCACTGCCGAAACGTTCTTCCTTTTCACGAGGAAGAATAAGTCGATAAACCGATACCGATTCAGGAAAAAGAACGTAATGACAATTTTCAAACTCAAGATTTTTCTCGTAATAATATTAGTTATATCGACACTTGTGACATTGTGCCATAATTATCTCGAGATTTTTTATCCATAAAAGTAATAAATACACTTTTCTCACACTTATTTTAGCCAAATTATGATGGAGTATACGTGTTCTATAACCTTTATAGTTAAACGAATGCAATAACGAAATTTGAAATTTCATTGACGTCGCTAAACATGTCTGATTTTATACCAACCTTCCTATGGATATTATATGAGTTTGCCACGATTTCAAAGACGGAAACTGCATTCGATTTCAGGATATACTTTTGCTCAGAAAATATCGCAATATAACAACTTCATTTATCTCTTCATTATTAGTGCATAATAGTAATACACTTTATATGTTGATTGCCAGATACTTTAGATGTACTCGTAAGATTACAAATACGATATTAAAATGAAGCACGCGCCTGCGCTCGTATTTATACGCACAGATATAACAATTGAAGAGTTATCTCTCTTAAGTATCAATTATTCATAAAATTATTATACATGTAATTTCTAAGATTAATGTAATTTGTAATATTCAAGGTTTTGTACACTATGTTCTGCACAATACTCATTATTATTCGAGTCTGTGATAAAACACTTCATAGCAATGTTTATTTCTTAAAAAACTTTCAATTTATATACAAAATAATACCTGATTCAATGAAACGAAATTTCATAATCGAATTATATTACTAATAATGAGAATTATATACATTACAAAAATATAAATAAAGTGCTTGGGGCAATAATTCACAAGTTTATAAATATGTACTTGTAGGCATTTACTGATACGGCTATTCCGCAGTTCGCACTTTTGGAACGTAACTACACTTCCGGTGAAAAAAAGGAATCATGTGGCTGATCTATCTCTTGACGTTCGTTTCACTCTCGCTCCTGTTATGCGCTTAACGTACTACATTCTCATTGTACTCGTAATTACTTCCAATGAAAGGCAACACTTGTTTTTGATTCTATGTCTGCGCACGTATATAGCGTTGTTCGAAAGATTCTCATCGTTATTCTTACGTTTGCTCAACGTTACAAGCGATTTCGTCAAATAAGACTTAATCTCTCTTTCCATTTACAAAATTATCAAATTAACCAAAAACAGACTTACATTTTACAATTTACATTATCATCCCACTTCTCCGTCACTTTTTGCATTCTAGTAGAAATTATACTAATTTTTTAATCTTTGATTTTGTTCTGATCATTTCGAGGTTGATACACGTGCATACGGAATACTTGAGAATTTAAAGAAAACTCAACCGTGTAGAGAATCGTTGAAAGATCAAGGTGACTCAGATTTATTTCGATTCCATAATATGTAGCATCGAATAAAAGCATCCCTATCTTTTACGTATTCAAATTGTACATCCTAATAGAAGAAAATAAATCTACTAAATCACATTACTTTTATATTTCATAATCCAAAAGACATTAATGTGTAGATAAAAATTAACCATTTTAACGATAAATATAATGTTCCACAAACAAGAGGGTTTATATTTTCTTTACAGGAGCAAACACAAATGCATTAATACAGTAAAATACAGATAAATAATATAAAGATCACATTCTATAGCAAAGGTACATACTGCTTAAAAATTGGCTTTGGATCTATAGATGTAGCAATCTATAGATTTTTTTCTAATCTCATGTTTCTTCTTGAATAGGTCAATTATTTGCGATGAAATTACTGAGTTTTTCATATCACGTCATCAATTTATTTGAAAGACAATAAAATTTTCGAGGAAAAATACAGAGACACTTCTTTTCAATTCACACTCCTACTTTTCAACACAATTCTTTTTCGGGAGATGTTAGACTAAAACTTGGTTGAAAATATGTCGCCTATAGATTATTATCTCTAGTCGTAGATATAAGTACTAGCAATAGCATAAAACACAAATACTGATAGTGCATTTATTTATAATTATAGTAACGCTTATTTGCACTTATTGTCAAATCGGAAATTATGTACTGAAATTATTGCTTCTGCTGGCGCACACAAAGTTATGCTCAACGAACCAGAGAAGAAGCATGACGGGATGCTAATGTGTTGTGAACCTTTAACTGTTTGAACGTCCATATAATTTTCTCTTTTAGTTGAAGACGATTTTCACTAATTTAGTACGAATTCTACTAGGACTAATATTCTGTAGCGAAATTCGATAAGTTTTAACCTATTTTGACGCAACTAGACAGATATTTATTTTTCTTCAAATCGAAAAATTTATTGCAGATTACAACATCTTTTCTACACTAGAATCATTCTTTTTTCTGTTTTATAACTTATTACTACACTGCCCTATAGACCTAGTGATTGCCGGTCAATCAGAATATTGTTGTAGAGTAATCGCTTTTTCTTCCATAACGTTTTCAATGGTCCATCGGTTATCGATTACTCCGAGTCGCCGCTAACCTCAAGAGGGTTAGATAAAAGATAACGAGATCGTTATCATTCCATGATCGAATGACTTCATTGCGAGGATATCGAATGCGTCATATACAGTCTAGTGCACATACAGTATAGTACCTGTACATTCAGAAAAACCTTGCCCTATTAGGCGTAAAAATATTTTCTCTTAGAACCTTAATGCACTGATTGTAATTAAAGGGAAACTAAAATACGAAACTTCTTAATAATTTTGATGAACATACATAAATTATCTGAAATGCAAATTGTACGTATCCCAAGAATTCTTATTAATTATATTGATTTTTTGATATATAGATGTGTGTAAATAGTATAATAAATGCCGGAAGAGCATCTTGAGACTTTCGAAGTATGAAACTTTCTCGCGTAAATCGTACCGTTCCCGACTCTACTCGCGCCAAAGTCCGAAAATGGGTCTTTAAATGTTCATTATCCCACGCTCGGGATTCGACTGTGAAACGAAACTAGCAAAACTGGTACATTAAGTGGCTGTACGAGTGCTCGCGCACGCGAGCTCACGCATATTTCACAAGATTTAAAGATTACTCCTGTGTAATCGACGTACATGTATGCGGATAAAGGAACTTGTTACTCCTTGCATTGTACCGCGTTCTCCTGTGTCAAGGGCAGATTAGGCAAGCTCGTTATTCCGCCGTGAGGTCGTCGAGCATAGTGCTCATGGAGTGGGTCTTGAAAAACGAACGACACCTGCATACCGTCAAATCCTCCGGATGCGGGACTATCTTGTACGCCTAGAAATCACCTAGAAACAGTTAACAGCTGAAGCTGAAAATGGGCAGTCAGATTTCCTTCCAACAACAAAGTTTAATTCTATTTATTATAGCATCAATACGTTGTACTGACATAAAGCTAGATCGAAACTGCATCTTTTTATGATGCATCTATAATGATAATAATCAAGTTCTGATTATAAAACGAAATACTACAGAACAGAGTGAAAAAGAAAATTATTACTAATGATTGTCGATTTTTTTCCAGTTTTTAAGCCTTGTGAATTGTCTAAAAGATATAAAAAATATTAAATATTATCTCTTTCATTGGTACATATTAATTTAAGGTTATTAGATTCCAATAATGTAATGTACTAATATATAACACATCGCTCAGAGTAAAAATAATGTTTGCTGAAGTCAGCACAGCATATTGTAGTCTATGATTACAATTCATAGGGTTTGATTGAAGTTGCATAACCGCATGGAAACATACAGACCAACAGTACGAACTATAGGCATATAATTTTAAAGAAATTATTTGAGAAGCATCATTTGCAACACAGTAAGCTGATTACACAGCGTTTGTACAATTTTTAGGGCTAAATTTATGGAATAAATAACATGCGAACATATAAGATGGATAATTTCGTGGTTACTTGACTGAGAAAATGATTGGCTGAATATTTTCCTTTATGAAGCGGGAGAATTGGTGTACATAGGAAAATGGGAAAAGGATCCCCAGTGGATGTGTGACATGTCCGGTGAGTCGGCATCGAAGAAACAGGAATTACGGAAGCAACCGGTGTTCATTCTGGTGTAAAGGTGACCTAAAGTCGCGCATATACGTGCGGCCGGAAAAAGTCACGCCCTTTTTATAGCAGCACTTGACCCCTCGCCTTTTCGTGGTTATTTCGTTGTCCCGTTGGCCGTTTGGGAACCCCGTTTCGTTTCCAAGAGCAGTAGTAACAGTCGGAGGGGCAGCAGCAACAGCAGCAACAGAAGAAAGAGCAGCAGGAGCAGAAGCAGGAGCAGCAGCAGTAGCAGCAGCAATAGTAAGGTCGGCCAATGGCACCATCGCTCGACACGTGCCGTTTGACCGCTTCGTACTTCGTACCGTTTCCTGCTGGCTTTACCTTCCTCGTCCTTCTTTTCTTCTCTCGTCGCGTCTCTCTTCCTTACTCGTCGGTCTCCTCTTTTCCTCTCCTTATTGTGCCGACGAAGAAGCTCAGAAGAAGGAAATGACGTCCCGCGCATAACAAACCGCCAATGTCTCTTTCTTTCTGGCCTACGTCAGCTGTACGGTTTTCTTCGGTTCAGTGTGCAGCGCGCGTTAGGCATCGCGCGGTAAATCCGCATTTCAAGCCAATAACGTCGTCAAGTCCAATCCCGACCAATGTTGAATCGCCACAAGTACAAAGACAGTATTATTTATCGGCACAAACAGGGGTAGCGATAATCGGACTCGCCAAAACCAAATAACGTATTAAAAGATTCAATTTGAAATAATCCCACTACTTAATTCCAGCTTACTGTGATAATTATCAATGTCCTCGTTAAAGTAATCTGTACAAACCTCATTAATACGAGCTCTTTGATAAAAAACAACATTTCTGTACCTACAAACTGTAAAATGTTGTTATCAAAAGTAATCGACAATAAAATTATAATCAATAAGCGATACGAAAAGTGGTTATAAGTGATTATTGAGGAATAAAGGTTACGAAGTAATCACTAGGAACGTAGCAGCCATAAAATAGATCCTACAGCACGTAAAATTGTCGAGTGGCTTCGGTTTTCGCTTGGGAGATGCTTTCGACCCGAGGACCGGAAACAGCAGTCTCGTTGGAATTTGCTTATGCAACGTCAGTGATGTCTGAAAAATCGATGAGAGTGCGTTATACCAACGGTGCATCGCTGCATGTAGTTGTCGATCGCACGGGCCTCTCATCTTGTTTAACCCAAATGGATTTCTACGCTAAATTTAACGAAAGAACTACACTAAAACTGTTATTATAAAAGTTAATTTACATAGTCATGTAAAACCAGTAATCAATGTACAAAGATGAATATCCCAAATACTCGAATATTTAAATCCTTGCGTATAATAATACGTCAATCTCACTATTAATGGAATAATCAATTAAAGAACGCATTACTGTAATTATATTTATTATATCTAGCACATGCGTTGAGTAGCGCAATGAGGTTTCGTCACTGGATCGTTTGAATCATTTTCGAAGATGAAAACAGATTGAATAATCCTAAGAAAATTCACGGTAAGAACTATCGTACGATATAACATGTTAGTTTTAATGTTTAACTTACGTACCAGATCTTTCTTAAGAGCATTTATGTATTTCTAACCGTGCGGTATTAACAGGCTTGGAAAGATGTGCATTGTCGGATAATATTTAGTCCGTAAAACGATGTGCCTACTACGATAACGGTGTTTAAGAATATGAGTGAATATAATACTGCGGTCCGTCCAATTGCGCCAGTCTTACGATTAGACGCAGCATCTGCGTGTGGCGTCCTCTCGGCACCTGTGTACACCAAGCGCATTATCTTCTCCCGCGAAAGAACACGCCTTTGTCATCCATTCGACGAACTCGTACGTCGGTATCTTCGGCATATATCTTTCTCCTTCTCTCTATCTCTCCGTCTATGCGGGATGGAAAACGGGATCTATTTATAACACCTTTACGTCTGCGCTCGTAACGTCGATATATTCTCCGAACTAAAAGGCTGCTTTCCGGCAGCAGCCGATTCTGGTACTTCTCCGACATGCTTGGAAGCTGAAAGCTAAGCTTCTTCGTACATTTCTTCCGTTCCTAATTACATACTCTAGAAATTTTACGTTTAGAATATTTTCTGTGTAAGCTACGCTAAATATGACAACAAAAATATATCTTGTACCTCTTTTTTATAAACTAATCATTTAGTACGCCACGTATAAAACGATATTAAAGAATTCAAAAGCTTAGAATCAACCTGATATACTTTAATTTATATCAACCGCTTCACGTTTAGAGGTGGAATCTGGCCGACATTTGATAGTTGTGTAAAATATGAAAATTTCCAACAGGACGAAAAACAAGGGCGTTAAACGGCAATACGAGGTTTCGAATGAAAGAGTAACGGAAAATTTATCGAAAGAGTATGACCAGTTAAATCATTGCTGATAATGAACATTTATTTCTGATTGACTTATTATGCATTCTCAGATTAAATAAAACTACGTTATACACCGTACACTATCGATTACATTTGCTGAAGACGTATTATATGTACACTTTTCGATTCTTGATTATGACACACAAGTAGCAAATTATTTTGTTTACTTTTGAGAATAATACTCCAATGCCTTTCCGATAAGAAAACGATTTCTGTGGCAGTAATCAATCACTAACTAATTGCATTCATCATACTACATGTAAAATACTAATAACTTCAGATAAGGTAACCAAAAATTGTTTTAAACGTAAAAGCAAAATTTCGTAATGAATACTTGGAAGATTAAGAAGCAAATGTTTTAATGTAGAGGCACAATTGACCAAGTTATCCTTGGTAGGAAGGTTCAGTGGTCTGTAAGAATAATTCGTTACTCACGCTCGCTATGGTACGGATTTTAATTACGCTTCCTACGATGAAGTACTTTCTACAAGCAGAACAGAATATTTTTCTGAATAATTAATTCGCTACTAAAATAGAACATTATATTCTGACAAGTTTGTCGATCGATAAGATATCGAAATAAATTTAACGAGACTTTGAAGCATCTTTCGTGTAATGTTTTGTTATTGTAAAATGCAATGTATATTTGTAGAATTTTTATTTTCCGTAGATGTAAAAATTTAGACTTATCAAAACATTCTCCAACCTCGGAAAAGGAAAAAAGTAACGACAACTGTCCTCTGTATATCACATATATATAATTATGTTTCCGCGACGATAAATAATATTAATAATTCGGTGAGACCTTCGTTGATATCGTAAAATAGAGTATACAGGTCGTCCATAGGTGAAACGGTGAAAAGGTGAAAATAGATAATAAATAAGAGGAGCAAAGAAATGTCAGTCCACGTACAAGTGGATTACAGGTGTGCAAATATCTGACGCGCAGAAAAAGGGATATGCGTGTACGCTCTTATGAATTTCAATGTAGTAAAAGTATAGAACGCACACTGCTTCATGAACTGAGTTTCTTGGATTATTCAAGTAGAATATATTCTACAAATATTAATTAACAGCAGCTTTATTGACAAAAATGAATTATTTACAACATTAACCTAGCGAAAACCATTAGTAGCACTTTTATTACAACGAGCATCCTGTAAATTGCTACAATTACTCTTTCCGTTTTTCATGTAATATCCCATTAATATAAGGTCACTTTTCTTACCGGCGTTATGGATAAGTTTTCTGGCTGTATCGTTTTTGTCTTTAAAATATCATCAGATAATCGAGAACATACCTACATGTAATATTTCAATTTACAAGCATTAAGGTAAAAGTACCAGTAGTAGACCATTTTTTAGAAAACATAAAAAAATAAGGTTTTTATAAGTTGTGCACTTTCGATGAAAGTGAACTTCAGATGCTACAGCATCTGTCGGTTAAATTTCTAAACAATTGCATGTGAAATGAAGAATGTTTACTAATAACGAACGTCTGAGTTCCATAAGGTAAGTAATATGCCGTTATATTTCTATTTCCTTAACGTTTCTGTTAAGAATAGCTTTATGTTTGAGGTTAAAAAATTCATACGTTGTGAACATTTCGCGAATGAATTATTTACTGTTTAAATGCTCACAGTGTTTTACAAGTAATAAGTACATCATTTTTATTATTGTAACTTCAAAAAGCAATAATTTTTTAGTGGTCAACTTCTGGATATTGTTATTCTATAATTTTCAGAAGTTGACAGGCATGGTCAATTATTGACATTACTCATTTAAATTTGTTTACAATTTATAATGTATTCGTTTTACATGTCACTTTGTTAGAAATACAAGATATGAATCTAAATATTGTAGCATACTGGGTTAGAGTCGATGACCACATGGTTAACTAAACTAAAAAAAGAAACTCAGAATCTCCTGATGTATTAGTTTACGAATGGGAAAATGTACTTTTTCATATCAATGACCCTACCAAAACCAGCAAAACGCAAAATATTTACTCTGTACCTGATTTAGATTCGATATGGAATTAATTAACTGTATTTTTTATTAACATTCAGAAATTAACTTCTTTTTATTTGTATTTGCCCTTTTACTTGTTATTTCTTCTAATTGATGTAAATACACGACATTAAAGTGATTGCTTTTACTGATTTTGGTTCTAGTATAAGTGGTCAACTACTAACGAACAAAGGTGGTCAATTACTAGTTTTTTCGTTTTCAAGAGTGGTCAACTACTGAAGCATTTACCGAATTCTTAAATGTATTTCTCAAATTTGTACAACTTAATTTTTTTTTAAAAGTGGTTTTGGTACGTAATCTAGAAGGTTTAAAGAAAATCTCCAGGCATCGACTGTCGCCATTTATTGACTGGTCAACTACTGGTATCTTTACCTTAAATTAAAGCATTTAATAAGCATTAAATTAAAGTAATGTAATGCTATAAAATATTTTCTTTTAACAATTTTTGTGTAATTAGTTACAAGAGAAATTGACCTTAGCTTCATACTTATGATATATAAAACATACAAAGGTAATTAAAGATATTGCTACCTTTATTGAACCGAAAACAGAAACGGACAAACGAAGGGAAATGGTGTTTAGGACAAAGGGTAGAGGAAGAAGGCGAACATGACTTAAGCATCTTTAATGCGATCCGCTTAACCGGATACTCATTGAAAGCCACAGGGGCTTTGGAAGCTATGCTTGTGTGCGTTTACGTATTCGTAGGAAAAGAAGAATAATACCTTACGAGGCTGCTGACGTATAACGAAAGAGAGGCTGGTACGACGATACAATGGGAGTATATAGGACGCGTATCATTCTGTGCCGCATAGGATCTTGCAGCAGAACGTGCATGGTAGATCCGTAGGTGCCATGTATGCTCGTACAATGGTCCTTCTCGACCGGAAGTGAGCTACCTGTCTCCCACGTCTCATACAGCCTCCCGACACCCGGTGTATCGCCATGTAACGACTCGACTCGACTCGACTCGCCTTTTCGCCTTTTCGCCTTTTCGCCTTTTCACCTTTTCACCTCGCTTACCCTTTATACCAGTGTCTATAACTCAATAGTTAAACCGATCAAGGCGGTACGTCACAAACCAGTAAACTAGACAAAATTAAGTCTCAAAGGTATTCACTAACCGTTTTGCCACTTATAATTCATTATAAATGCCTCGCTATGATATTTGTGGAAAATGATGGGGACTGACTTTGAAAAAATTTATCCAAAATTTAATTATATTATTAAAACATGAACAAGAACATTGTAAATCTTCAAGGAGCAAACGTACATTTTCATTAGATACAAGCTTCATGATCAATTGCAAGTATATTTCAATCCCATTAATCGGGTGATCATTTTTACGCCGGCCACTCCACTATTAGTTTCATTTGTTTTATAGTTAACGAGGAAGATATGTTAATCGCTAATTTTGGATTTTCGATAAAACCGATTCGAGTGATGTAGATGATTTCGAGGTCGAATGCGACAGAAGCCAGACTACCGTAAGTCCTGCGTAGAGTGGCCCGGCCGGCAGGAAGTGTGTTGTTACCTGTCTCTCTCACAATGCGTGCGATGCAGCCTCCCGTCGCAACGTAACGCGATGCAATGCGATGCAACGCAACTCGGCAGTCCAAGAGTCGTGCGCATGTAATACGCGTGCGAGTCACACACTGCCAGTTCCCTGTGCGTGCGTTGAGGCATGCGTGCACTATCGTTAGGAGGAAAGCGTATAGGGTGGTCCAGAGAAACTAACATAAGATCCTCACATGCTTCCCAACAAAAATCGTATGCTATGAAAAATTTAACGTGCAACCCAAAAGACTTTAACTGCTAAAAAATTTTCATATCGTTTTATTAAATAGACAAAAATAAAGGCGAACAAGAAAGCAAGTCTCTTGACAATCTGCCAATTATACAGTATATGCAGTATCAAGTACATGTAAGAACTATTTCTCTTCGTACACCGATGTACAATTTTTAACGAATTTCTTATCAATATATTTCATCAGACTGAAATGTTAATAACATTTCTGTCAGGGAGGCTTAAATAGACATTTTTCTGCAATTACTTATGTCCACATTTACAAATAAATACCCGTAAATTATTACCGTCAATACTACGTATCTAGGTAGTAAGAGAAGAGAAATGTTTAGGTTATTGTTTTTCTTCGCTATTATCCAGGCTAAAAGTTTATGAAAATAAAGAAAAATCATAATTATAATATAAAATATTATACGTATCCAATTGTCAATAATACGTTATTTTACTTTTTACGTTTTCATCTGGAAAGTGTGTAATGAATACCTCCACATACGTATAGATCTTCATGGTGAGAGTAAAGATTTCTCTTCCGATAAAATATCATATGTACGTATCAGACATATATAATATTATCAATATTGGAACAATCGAGGAACTCTTGTGACCATTATAGTCGTTTCAGTAAAATTATCTCATTAATTGGCAATTGGATATCTTTGACTTTTAGAACTTGGAGAAGTCATAAGCAGAGAAACTTATGTTAGTGCTAATGAGCCAATGTTCCCATCACCGTTAATGAAATCTATAAGAACATACATAACAAATAATGAGTGCAAATTACACGAAAATCATTAAGTGTATAAAAGTGATCCAATACAGTACAGTCTAACAAAAGACAATTAAATTTAATATTACAATGTTGTACGTGCCAATATCTATCATCTTTCATCGTGATCATCAAACATTCGATACAACATTTGACCTAAAAGATGAACACGAGTCATGGAAAATATTTGGTAACGCAATGAACTATGGTGCGGCTTGTATATGAGGATAATGTACATTGGCACGCATCATTCGTACAGAAAGCGATGCACCTAGGTGGGTTCGTGTGCGTAGATGAGGAGCAGATTACGGATCCTGCAGGCTGCACGAGCTTTTTATGCTCTTCGTGTTTTCGAAGTCTCATTCATCCGTGAGCCAGACGTGACAGAATTACGAACGACTCTCGACCATTGGTCCCTATGGGACTCTTCCTTCTCGAGCTCGATCTCAAGACGGCAAGTGTTCCAAGTATAATAGAGAAGATGCATGCAGCAAAATTCTCGAGCATACGCAGCTTTGCAAGTTGTTTCGAGATTCTTTTTAAGGAGACTTACCACTTAATTCGAACAAAATAGCATCGAGCACATATTTATCGAAAAACAGTCATATCGTTAATATTTCATACACTTTGATCTAGACGTTATATAAAAGTTATATAAAAGTGTAATCGTCTTTTTTAAAACTCATGATGCATTCGTATTTTCGTAAATAATAGTCATAAAAAAATATATGAGAACAACAAAATAGAAAGAATGGAAGGCAGTACTACGAAAGAAGGGAGAGCATACATGAATTGCTATCTTTTACAACTGACAAACTTGAAATAAACTGAAAACAAACGTGAAATGAGTTTTTGAGAAGATCTAATATATCAAACTAGATTTCTATTATATTGATTCTACTAGTACTAGTACCATATTCATTCGGATGCTGCTGCACATTAGCATTTGGAAAATATTGCTTTTAAATATGACTGGAAAGAATATGACCTTTACAGAAACTCCTACAAGCTTTATGTATATAACATCGAATCTACTTTCTGCATTAACTACAACAACTGATTAGTTAGATGTTAGTTAGACCGTCTAGTTAGATGTTTTATTAGTATATTTACGCTTACAATATACCAACCTTCTTCAATTCTCCGGTTAATTAGATTAGAATGTTATTACAGAACTACAGAACTGCAGGAGACTAACTACAGAGAATTCGTAAGTTAATATCAATCGTAAAATCGTCTACTGATCTTCGAGCATAGCATGTACCACAGCTTCGTGACGGAAGTATCTCAGGCAGCTGGTGCGCACTACCTTCCTTCGTATGGTTTCACATGTGATACTCGCGTGAATGATTTCCTCGCAATTCATGCACACAGTATGTTACATCAGAACATTTTGTTTCCATGCAATAAATCAGATGATAATTAATCGTGAATATGATATAAACAATGTTTATCTTTCATCCCGAATACACGCTTGTACAAATCGTTTTGTGCTATGAAATATTCATTTTTTAGCTATCTACGAATATCATTAGCTGTTATAATATTTCACGCGTATTATCTCAATACTTTTATGTCTTTAAACATCATTCCCTCAGAATTTTATGCACTTTCTTTCCTATATTTTCTTATACATACAGTTTCTAATATAACAAAGTGCAATATCTTTTCTGAAGAGATGGAAGAATAACAATTTATATTTATGAACAAAATTTTACGATACACAGGGCGAGTTACTTACATGAAAACTTTAAACTCATCGTTAACTACTTGCGTTACAAAGCAAACTTTTTTTAAAAGATGTTGCGTAAGTATCAAGGGGAAGGGAATACAGGGCAATAGCCATTTGTATTTTACCTCACTTTTTTATCGAAATATGAAGATTACTTTCAATTTTTTAAATGGACTGTTCAATGTATTTTTCCAAATTGCGATAAAGTACCGAACGGTGAAAAGAAGACTATTATACTAGGTATGGTCTAAAGTTAATAGTCAAATAAATTTTATTCTCAATCATGAACGATCCGTTAGAACTGATGCAGTTGCTTTTGCAACTTTATTTGCAGATCATGAGGGTCATTTACAGGTCATTTACAGGTCATTTACAGGTCATTTACAGGTCGTTTATAGGGCAGAAGTACTTCATTTTTCTGTCCAAAATACTAGTAATTCTTGTACAAAATTTAACTTTAAATTTCAGTTTAAAGATATAATATTTAATTTGACATCACTTGATAATTTTTCTTGAAGAATACTTAGGAATGAAGTTTATCGCGAGCCACCGCTGACAATAGAAGGTATGCAACTGCGTAATGTTACTGCATTTGCTGCTGCAACAGCGGAAACTCTTCGGAAAGTTTTTTTCGCGCGTTAGACGATTACGCACTTGTATTAACTGTAACAGACAACAGTTTCATTAAATGTGCAATAAAATAAAATTTCTTTAATAAATATCTTGGTAACTGTTAACTTTAGACCATACCTAGTATAATACTTTTTTACTTAGCGTTCGACCCTCTATCTCGATATAAGGATGAGGTAACATGAACCTGGCAACTGGCTGGGTTGTGTGACTCTCTTGATACCATGAAATTACTGTTTGAAAACTTTTATTACACAACAAGCAGCCTACAATTAATTTGAGGTCGTCATTTTACGTAACTTACCCTGTATTTAATACTTCACTATTCGAAATTTATTTAAAAAACAAGACACTCCAAAATGGAGGTAAAATTTAGGTACATCCAATCTCACACTACGAAATATGTTCCTGATTATATTACGTTCATGTACATGAAATTCTAAAAAATACGCAACACTAATTACTTTGAACAAGAAGTGTTAAAAGAGTGCTAATTAGGCGATATTCTTGTAAACCAACCACAGGTAAATTAGTATTTAGTAATAATATGTATATTTCCGTAAAACGTTCAGATATTTTTATCCCTAATATTTAATATTTCGTGGTGTCGAGTGCTGTTAAAAAATGTCGAAGTAGATTGACATCTGAGATAGACAAGTTAAACTGAATACTATCCGGAGCGCAAAAGACATTACGATGGCAATATTTGGGTTATTCCGAAATCTCCGATTATTCGAGCGTATACAAAAATAGCTTCGATAGCACATTGGAATCTGACCAGCGTGTGCAGCACTTAGCAGATTTGCACGTAAAGCGCGTGCATCGATGGGAACGTCACAAGATACGTCGAAAGATACACATATGTATATGTACCTGTATATTGCACAAGCACGCGAGTGCAGTTCAGCGGCCTTAAGCAGACACCGAGTAAAATTTGATTCGTATTTAACGTGCCACTCGCATAAGTCATTACATGCCTGTATCGAATTTCAAAATGCCATCTCGTATACCAACTTCTAAACTATTGGCAGCTTGTGTATTTGTAAATGCACGGGTATGACACAAAGGAGTATTCCTAGAAGTCACAGAGGACTTTCTAAAGACGTACGGACGCATCGATCGCTCAGATTAGCATGTCCAAACTATACTAATTATTTGTATTGTATTATCACAAGTGTAACGGCAGTTGCTATATAACATGACTTTGCCCTAAACGTTAAACCATTAAGTACAGTAGAGCAATTTAATGAATATCAAAAATTGTCCTCATATGTCTAAATGCGAAACAATAGTATTTTATCGAGGATAATTAAAGAAAGCTGACCAATGCACCAATGTAGATTCCGCTTGATCAAACTGCGATAGTAGTCAGTTTGAAAGTTTGAGCATAAGACAAATCAAAGCATTATTACGGAGGTTTCTACGATCTGAAAAGAAATTTCGGAACATTTTGAGAAAATATCATTAATACATACGCATAATGCAATAAATATATATACGTTGTGGCAATATCAGTGGATGGGGAAGCTGTAGTTAGGAGACAATATGCTGAAAAGTGATCGGTAAATGTTATCGTGAGGGGAGAAGCAACCGGTCAAATTGGGGAGCGAACCTATCTGCCTATCTTGCGTGCGCGTTATACATTAGCGACACACATATGTTACAAACTCCCTACCTCATGGACGACCGCTGATGACCATATAATGGCGTGGGGAAACTGGGGCCTGTCGGGGCTATGCTAGACAGGTACCTATGTTTGCGCGAACTAGACAGACATATGTTATGTATATAGCTCATACGTATTCGTCATGTTCGTCTGACGCCGTTCGTCCGTCTTCTTCGCGGTACAAATTAATTGTCAATACATAATTCACAGAGTGTATTAAACCATCAGTTATCACGTAAGATCGTATAGTCTTAGCGAAATGTATAAATGATTGCAAGTATTCAACTTACAATCCTTTCATTTGTTTCATCCCTCGAAATCAAGTAGAATTAAAGCGGCAATCAGCTTTTGGCGTACACGAAATGCAGGATGAAAGTGAAACATATTTCCTATCACCATCCGTTCAATGGAAAGCATTTTACTCTGCTCGAAAAACTTTCCCTTAACGATTCAAACAAGATAATAACTACGATGGATTCTTCTTTGCACCCTTACATCGATATTGTCGAAAATAACAATTTACAGCATATGTATATACTGGCAACGCCTTTTCCCGGAGCGCATTCTACATTATTACTGTAACCGTAAGACGTTTTTATCAGAATATAATAAAAAATGTTTGACAATCATTTTGTACATTGACACTTTACAGTAACTACGTATTTTTTAGCAGTTGCCACAGGGTAGCAGACATGTAGAAAACCGAAAATTTATCGAAAAATATAGCTCGCGTATGTACTTTCTAATACATCTAACAAGAGTACAGGAAGCAAAGACGGAAAGAGGAGCAAAAATGTTTGGGATTCGATAGCATGCATCGTCACGAACCTCCGGACAGTACTTCCAATTGCCGGTCATATTCTAACGGATAACCTACATTCGAGGCGAACCAATACGCTTACGACTGTCCACGTGGATTAGCCGGGTCCCTTTCGTATGCAACTTTCGTATCTTCTTTTCCTCGTACACCTTTATTCACATATCTACATGAATGCGCGCGTGTGTGTACTCAGATATACTCCGACCGTAAGTGGGTCTCCTACCGTCGTCCCATGTTAAGTTGAGCAACGACGAAATTGCGTGAGTAAAGTCGTACGGTGAAAAATCATTCGTTTCTCTTGTCTCTGGTAAGCTCGTCACAGAGAAAATCCACCACCCGCCATATTCTTAGAGTTTACATGCGTTTTACGCATTATCATAAGGTTACACAAAATATGAATCAAACAAGCATCAAAACTATTCTAAACTATGAGGTATATAGGAAAGATCTGCTTGAATTAGTTGCATGTTTTCCGTCGTTAGAAATTCATCGATCTTACGGTAATATTGTACTCGTTACAGATGAGCCATTTATATTTACTTTCTGATACTAGACTTCAGACTTCAGCGATGAAATGTTCTGAAACCAATTTAAAGCGTTGATTTATTTGCATAGGTGAAATTGATCAATTTATTAGTTCGTAGTATCAATACCAATTAAAATCATGATATTTCATAGGACTATATGAAATAACATTGACTTTTGGTTTCAACTGCATGTAGACTATATATTTTCGATATAAATTTTCGCTCTGTATTTCGGTACTAACACTAAGGCAGGATATAACACTGAAAAAATATTACGTTGCCATTTTGACATCATATTGCATCTTACTAGCGATACTATGAATATGGATATACATGCGAGGGATACCTTGCCCGCAGAATATGCTTTATGTCTAATTGATTTAGGAGGAAAAATAGTAAGAACGGTACAGGCTGTTCGCGTAAACGTACGATGACCTACTGAGTATGATCTAACCGAATTCGTCGAATTCGATAGGAAGAACACCTTGCGTGTCGATAGCAAGATAAGCTCGTATTATCTGGAAGCGGGACATGGAAAGACCGATGCGATGTTTCTGAGTCTACGTGAGCCGATAATAGCATTGCGCCGTGTCTCGCGAAAAACTTTATCCGCCTGCTCTTCAAAAGATCAGCGATTTCGAAACATCCTATTCGCATATGGGCACGGTTTTAACGAAATTTCTTTTTAGACGTTCAAGGATAACAGAATTGTTCTAATAAATCTAACATCTTTCCATGAACCTGTCACCTGCAAAACCTGCTACAATCACCGTACTCTTAAAGGAACATATGTACCTCATTCTTTGCCTACAACATTTTAATATATCGCCCGAAATCACCCAACAAGTACTTTCTATAAAAAGTGTGTATTTATTGCTTATGCATATAACTTGCTTTAATAACAGGTAAATGGTGATCAACTTTCGGTTAAAAAGTAATGAAAATCAGTATATCACCTTTTTGTAGTGACCTTGAATCTCTTTGGTCGTAAAAACTTTTAATTTTCCCAAAATAGTTTTTGATAAACTGTATATGGCTGTAATTGTACAAAATGATTCATCTAAACTGTATATGAGTCTTTATCAAGTATATATACCTTAAATTACTTTTGTACTTCCGGTCTAATTACGCATATTGCAATGCTACTGGTACGTCTAGAGCATTCTTTTTGCAGTGTGTGATACAAATAACGAATCTTCTAACTAATCAGTAGTGATAGAATCATTGTGGCAGTGCCTATATTGGATAATAGATAAATTATATTTCTCATTATTATCCATCGGCAGAAAAAAACATGTAAACCAACGGTATGCATTAGAGTACTCGGCCCATTATCACCGGAGGCTTTGAGCCCTCAGTCCGAGGAGGAGGAGGAAAAGATCGCGGACGATATTCAATTTTTATCTCGACCAAGACTTTGACCTAATCCCGAAGCGGATGGACCAACGATGACATCATCGTTCAAACATGGGTGAGGACTCGGAGAAGCAAACAAGAGCGATCTAATCGCGTGTCACTTATCAGCGCCGAGTTTTACCGAGAGCGAGAAAAGTTATTGAAACTACAGCATCACGACGACTGCACGTACTTTCAACGTAGTATTGATTGCCTTCCTAGTAAACAATAACGGCACAAAAGAATGAGTCAGATAACATAAATCCATCTGTTTTTCTAAAGGTCGGTACACGATCTCCCCGTTCATTTTGTTAGTCCGCTTGGAAATTTTATTGCAGGTCGTACCAATAACAAATAACTAAGAATCCTTAAGGATTATATATTGACACTTCCCGCCCTTTGCGGATTATAGTATACAAAGGTTTCTTACCTGAGTCAACGTATTAAAGACTTTCTAATGACACTCCTAACACAATTATCCTTTGAGTTTTCCTCAATATCCGGGTTAAATAAACACAGCATACAATTTTGAACGAATAATTAAACTGGTTTTGTATCTCAATTGGTCTTTGGACATTTCATTTTAGAATAAACTTTGCTGTACACTCTAACCTTAACTATTACAATTATATTCCATAAGAAATTCAGATATCTGTTAATCGTTATCGGAAAAACTAAACGTTTGCATTTTAAACAAGTTGATGAACATAGGTCTATTATCGTATAACAAAAAAATCTCTCCCTCAAGAAGCCGTAAATTCCGTTAGGAAATATGAGTTAATCATTTTTCTACTGTTCGTTCAGTTTGACTGACTGTGAGCTATGAACAACTAGAGTGTTTATATAAGAAAGGCCCTTTGCAAAGACGAATATAGTTATGTACGGCATAACGTACGAATGAGGTTTTCGTAATTTCTTTTGAGAATAGTGCAGGGCTATTACGACGAGACTATTTCTGGAGCCAAGGGACATTTGCGCGATATACATCTGTTGATCTTTATCGAAAATTTCCACCACATCCTTCCGATTCAGCTCATGGGGCACGACATTCAGAATGCCGCTTTAAAGTCTTCCTAACGTCATTGGTAATTAGTCAAAATACATTCCAAGAAACGGAGAGTCTACGGTCCGGAGCAAATACAGAATTCCAGAAACAAGACATTTAGCTGTTATCGGAATCGTTAATGTTTTGTTATGGCATAACTCCGTCAAACTAATTCGGTAATTTCATGCTATTGACTAACGCTCCTCTTGACACATATGAGAAAGGAACAATGAAGAATGAAAGAGAAAATTCTGTTTGCATATAATAGAGAAATTATAATAAATATCATGAAATTATGTGAAAGAATAAGAAAGTATAAGAATAATTGAAGAACGACGCGGTCCGTTTGATGGATAATTGCAGGTTCTTATTGGATACAGTTGTAGGTACGCGCTTTAAAAAATCTCTTAAAACATACTGAATATTTATTCACAAATTTATCTTGTATAATACAACAGGCCTAGTTATCTTATTGCCTTTAACTAAATAAATGGAAAACATTTTCAGAATCATATTTAATTCAAGGAATACCAAGTGTCCGGTCTTCAAAATATGTACAATGGTCAGTGCATATCATCTGTACATAATTTGGCCAATTAATGCAGACGATAATAAGAAAAATGAGTTCCAAATAATGAATATTACATTTTCCATTTAAATATTAAAATGGTATGATATCTTTTTTACGCAAATAATAGTAATAGTAGTCTTTTTTCATTGCGCATCATTTTACTTGGCGCAATTTTTACAATTTCAGATTTCTTTAGTGCACATTTCCCACAAACATTTTTTTTGCAACCAGCACAGATATTCATTGCTATATTTTCATTAGAAAAACCTATTTCACACCATTTCTGTTTATTCGAACTTTTAACTGTGTCTACTAATAATTCATTCACGTTTTCTAATCCACGTGAGTCTTCATATCCAGTGAAAAGTTCTGCTGCTAACTGAAATAAAACGTTTTTTTTTATATATTTGTTCCCATCTTTTTCACATAATACCTACGCATTTATTACAGCTAAATCGAGAATATTAGAAAATACTTGTAAAGCTCAGTTTAGAAATCCTCACTTGACGCTAGATTTTTTGCTATTTATTTGCTATTTGCTGTTTAGTGTACCACATCTATAGCGAATTTAATCTTATTGTAAAATAAGATTAGTCAGGTTTTTGATGTTTCGGTTTTGACAGAATTATGTTTGAAACTTATAAGCACTTTTTCGGTTTAGTTACTTTTGTATACCGTGTACAATTATTTCATTTACAAACTGAAGATGAAAATGTAGGCATATTATCTTTTTCGTTTCTCAGTATTCCGTAATTCTTGTTGATTTGCACGAATAGCCAACCAAAATCAAAATTATCACTTCGTTTGTATCATTTATGTTTTCCAATAGTCTAGGTTTTTTCGAATGTCTTGCCATTTTTTAGATAAAATTTTATAACTGGATAAAAAAATAGAAAATGAATTTCCACATTTGGTATTAACAAAATATTCACTCGCAATATACTTACAATGCAGTACTAAATTCGAAATAACTTTTCACAAAATAAAGCAAAGTTTCTACAGCTCGTAAATTCATCTATTCACAACGAACACTTAAAATTGCGTTACAAACTGATGTAGAATTATAAAAATTAGGGAATCACTCGTAAATGTTTCTAGTATACTGTAAGCTTACGAAAATTAAGGAAATACCCGAAAATGTTCTTAGTACTCTGTAAAATTAAGATAATTAGGAGTACTTATGTATACCCGAAAATATTCTCTTGCACACTGTGAAATTATAAAAATTGGGAAAACGTCCAATATGTTTTTAGAATGGATTGTTTGTAGAATCATATTAAAAAAATCAAATTTCCCAACTGATTCATATATTAAGATATACCACATACGTATCTCAGAAAAACGAGAATTGAGATACAAAATGATTTCTGATGTAAAATTAGGATAATTAGGAATATACCCGAAAATATTCTCTGACACGTTGTGAAATTATAAAAATTAGGAAAACGTCCGAGATGTTTTGAGAATGCTATTATATTAAAAAAAAAATCAAATTTCCCAAGCGGTCCATATATTAAGATATGAAAAGAAAAAATCATGATGTTGTGAGAAAATTCGAATTGAAATTGAAACTAAAAAACTCGGGGGCTACTGTTAATACCAGTCAGTTTTTACTGGTTTGTACTTCTACTGTAAAAGTAGCATACATGGTTTAATGAAAGTGATTATAAGATTAGCCAACGTTTATTCGCCAATAGAATGCGTTAATGAAAATTACCAGAACACTTGTTTTCAACAGAAACTAAAATTCAACATAATTAGATTTAATACAAGTGTATCAACGCACTGAGGAGCTACAGCTTTTCAGAGTGGCTTATTTTCGCTTAATTTTGCGAAAATTGTGATATTTCAAGCAAAACTACCAGCTTTGAAAAGCTGTAGCTCCTCAGTGCGTTTATCAAACTGAATGCGATTTTCAGAACATGCATAACACGATGTACTTTACGAAATGTATATTTCAGATTTTTGTAACGGGGGCTATAAGAAAAATTGAAAAAATTGCCCTTTACAAATTTCATTGTAATTTTGTCACGTTTGAAAATTTCGAAAATCGATGATATAGGTCAACAAGCAAACTGTTTAAACTAACATTACTAAAAAATGTTTCCCGCTGTATTCATTTCCTAAAAAGTTATTCAACTAAAACATGGTGTCTGAATATTAATGTGAGTCACTGTAACTACTTGGGAAGATATTAAAAATTACATAAAGACCGTTTCAAAAGGAATTAAAGAAGTTTTTAAATATAACTTTTATACGAGATTCGTCGCAAAAGTTCAACGCTCTATGCTAATGGACTATGCTAATGGATTTTCCAACTGCATCCGATTCAATATGACAACTGTCGTAAAGTCTGTAGTTTCATTGATATCGAAAATTAAATAGATATTAAAATTGTATTCTACATTCCATAACGTAAGCTAGCATTCGTTTCATTACATTTTTATGTGCAACATCGATTTAACAACGCCGATTTATATTGGGTTGTTCGGAAAGTCATTTCGTTTTTTCCCAACAAAGGACTTAATTGTATTTTTTCACAGCCCACTTCATTTTTAAGCCACATTGTCATTATATATTTTGAAAGCTGATATATAAGGCTTGTTTGTGAAAAAGTTTGTTTGATTTTGCGCAAATTTGATTTTCGTTTTTGTTTGGTGCGCTATCAAATATGGAAAGTCGAGAGCAGCGTTTTCGACATATTTTACTTTTTTACTATCGAAATGGTAAAAATGCTGTTCAAGCAAGAAAAATTTTATTCGATATGTATGGAGAAGATGTATTGACAGAACGCCGGTGCCAAAACTGGTTTGCAAAATTTTACAATTTTTTTTTTTACTTCTACCGGACAATATCACGATCAATTCTGAAGTGTATACTGTCGTCAACTGGACAAATTAAATGATTCACTCAAACAGAAAAGGCCAGAATTGGTCAATAGAAAAGGTATAGTGTTCCATCAGGATGATCCAAGACCTCCTACAAATTTGATAACTCGCCAAAAGCTTTTACAGCTTGGGTGGGATGTATTACTACACGCACGATATTCTCAAGATCCGGCACCTTCGGAGTATTACTTGTTCCGGTCTGTACAACATTTTTTAGACGGCAAAACCTTTACTTCAAATGAGGACGTCAAAAATTACTTGGATTAGTTTTTTGACAGTAAAGATCGGAAGTTTTGTGATCGTGGAATCATGCTACTGCCAGAAAGATGGCAAAAGGTATTGGACCAAAATGGAGAATATATAATTCAATAAAATATTTATACACTATAAGAAAATCGTCTTTCATTTTCACAAAAAAAAACTAAATGACTTTCCGAACAACCCAATATTTCCGTATGTTCGTATTATGCGTTATCAAAGGTCTTCGATACTGCAAATTGGTGTTTCTTAAAGTAAATTAAAATCGATGGAAAATAAATCTGTTAAACGAGATATCTAACATATATTGGGAACTTCTAAAAATACGTATCCTTATTAATAGGTAAAGAGTAAGTTACGTTTTTAATAATCTTCGGTGCCAATAAGAATGACTAAGAAATCGAACCGTTAATTATTATCCCTAGAAGGTTGGATGGCTAGAGGTCATTGAAATAGAGTTTCCAAAGAAAAATACATGTTTACAGCAGCTTTATGATTTTCATTTATTGGCGATTAAACGCCATTCCGTTTTTATTAATAACTTATGGATAATAAACACCGTATATGAGACCTGTTGATCCTTTTGTGCGTGTTTGTCAATAAGTATGAAGTATACTTTCCCATTCGAGGAACACTAATGACTGTAATGCAGTTAAAAATCCTGAAAATACCGCTAGACCAAGGGCATGTAACTATGGGTGCAATAAAAGCTATTGACTAGTATATGGCAAGGATCAACCTACTTCAATATGTCAATACAAATCCGTGTTAATCCGCAATCGTATTGTTGGTGCGCCATAAGGAAAAGTCATGGCAAATCTTGTACTAAAAATTCCCAGAAGTAATACTGTCGAGATGCGTTGACTGTCGGGAATCACGTCGCAAATGAGGGTTAGTGGGAGCCGCCACGCCTCTGCAGTTCACGATGCACGAGCATAATAAAGGGTAAACGAAGTAGCATCAATACTACACAACATGTGACCTTTAAGGTATTAAAGGGTAATAATCCTAAAACTACGAGTGGCAGAACCTTCGTCATAATTCCATTTTATTTGGCACAGGGGGTTCTTCTTATCTATCATACAATGATAAATTTAAAGTTAATCGTGGTGGAGTTACGGCGATCACCTTCAAATATTTTAATGGAAAAGGAGAGTTTTAAATGCAACTTACCTTACTAAAAATAATAAGTTGTTTAAATACGACGCACAAACGGGAGGGGTGTGGTGTTTGTCGCTAAACAAAAACAGTTAAATACAAAAGTACACAGGAACATTGCCGTTGACATAAACAAACAATACCGAAAAAGATTTTGCTTCACATTTTAACCGCGTATGATTCATAATAGACACATTATTTTCAAAAATTGTTCAAATCATAGTTATTTAATCTAATGTAGGACAAAAACCTGTAAGGGAAAACCTGTAGGGCACCTGTAAGGAAAATAATATAATTTACTTTACAAATATTTCTTGTGATATTTTCTTTTCGCCTCTACCAAAGTGATTTATGGATTCTACAGTTCTTCATCTGTCTATTGCATATGAACATAATAAGTTACTGGGAAAAATAATTTTTTACATAAAAAAAATACACCAGCAGGTGATACCCTATACAAATGTCATTAAGTTACATGCACTTTCTTAAATAAAAAGATAATTGCCTGCTACGTTAACCAAGCAACTCATTTATAACATCAACTAGTCTAAAATAATTGGTAAGAATGTAAAATAATCGAAATCGAAATCGATAATAATGGCATAAAAAGAATTCCTGTACAGTATCAGTAAAAGTTAAAATTCTCCAGCGCCTCCAATTGTCTTATTATGATTACTTTTTTGCAACTGTGTCAACAACCCTTGTCCATAACCAGTGCTTTTATCGTCAACTATTCAATCATATATTCAGAACTAACTCTTCCCATCCTATCTTTTGAATGTGACCTCTGTAATCCCCACTGCGATTAAGTTCAGGTACATCATTATGCGATCGATAAGAAGATCCTTTCATCCTGAATAAATCGCAATTATGATAAAGCTTCGGTCCCCCATATTTTCAGAGTGGTAAACCCACAACACCTTTAATTTTACTCTCTGCATAATAAAACTTTTGTATTTTCACCTTTGTTGTTCTAGAAATGACGAAATTTTTAAGAATGACCATGGAGATAAGTCCATCGTAGGAAAAGTATTTTCTAAATTATTCATCAGAAGCATTTCATTAAAGTGCAATGGCTCACAACCATTTTTTCACTAGATTTTCAACATTTTAACAAAGATTTCTAACACATTAACGGTAATGAAAATATAGCATTAATATTTCAATAAAAAATCTATGACAAAATCTCTTTAACCTGTTAAGTGTGTTTGACGACTATATCTGTCATGGAAAAATGGCACAGTTTTGTATCGTTTCGACTATATTCGTCATAGAGAAGTGGTAACACAAGTTTACACCTGACGGATATAGTCTTCACACACTTAACTGGTTAAATATATACATCCAATTTTGAATCAAACTTAATGTCGAGATTAATGTGCCTATTAATGTACGCTATTAACTTTTAAAGGTGCTTTTTCGGGAGCAAAAAATCGGTAAAGTATTATACACTTACGGCGGCGATAGTGGGAAATGCAATAGTCGCGACACTCACGATTCTCCAAATCATTTATTTTAAATAAAATGATTTAGAAGAACAGTATAATGAAGATAATTCTTTTTCAAATCGTTCGTCATGTACAAGTTTCAAACTATGTGTACGACAATGTTATTAATTACTCTTTTATTTCGTATTACTGCTTTCCAGTTTTATGTTGTACAGTAATGTTTTAACTTATTAAATGTAGCTGGAAAATGAAAAAAGTAGTTTTTTACTTTTATACATGATTTTCGTTTTAGTAACTTACAATTTTCTTCAAAACCATATAACGCGAAATATATTCCAGTAGAAAAATTAGCATTAACACGCATATAATGGCACGTCACGATATGTAAGTTATCTGGTTTTTGCTAATTTAATATAATGCGAAAAAGTGTTGATTACCATCAGCGGTGTAAAATCTGTAGGGTAATGTTTCTTGTAATGTACCTGTATCATAAGGGAAGTTTCATGACAATCTAATATACATTAGTCTAATATACATTATACATTTATCTGCATAAGATCGCAGTTGTCTCTGCAACTACCCGCTGTTGTACCTTGTTCCAATTAAGAATAGCTAGTAATGTCAATATTTCATTCTTATATAAAAATATATCAAAATCTGACGTTATTGGAATATTCTACAACATACAGAGTGTCCCGGCTAACTTGACCACCTTGAATATCTCGCTCATTTTTTGTAATAGAGGGAAATATATTAGACAACAATTATTTAGTGCCGAAGGGCGAATACTGTCCAGTACACACATTCTTTTTCAAGGTTATATTTTTTGAGATTTCAAGGTCATCAATATATTTTTAAGTGAGACTAGATATTATTTTTTTCATGCAGTGATAGTGGGGGTAAAGGCATTTCCAACGACCTATTATACAATGACCTTCACATGACTTTTAGCACAGAAAATTTAAGAATAATGGAAAATGTAATAAGTAATGAATTGATTACGCTAAATGATTCAACAGAGAAAATTCATTTCAATGAATGTTCGAAATGCTGTCCATTCACTTCAACACATTTTTGTATACGGTAAAGAAATGATTCTCTGGCTCTCCTTATCGTTTCCTGACCAATATTAGAACATGTAGTTCGAATACGCATCCTCATATCTTCGGACGTTGTTGGAACATCTTGATAAACAATTTCCTTAAGTGTTCCCCATAAAAAATCTAACAGAGTCAGATCAGGTGAACGTGGAGGCCACACAACGTTCGTTCATTTAGGGTAATCCATTCATTACTCATTACGTTTCCCATTATTTTTGGATTTTCTGTGCTGAAGGTCACGTGAAGGTCATTGTCTACTAGGTCGTTGGAAATGCCTTTACCTCTGTTATCACTGCACGAAAAAAAATATCTAGTCTTGCTTAAAAATATATCGATGACCTTGAAAAAAAATGTGTGTACTGGACAGTATTCGGCCCTCGACACTAAACAATTTTTGTCTATAATATTTTTCTCTATCATAAAAAATGGGCCAGATATTCAAGGTGGTTAAGTTAGCCAGGAATATGTAAAAAGCAATGTGCTAGGTATGCGTACTAGAAACATAGTGTTTTCCCAGATTGAATCTTCAATGTCATCTTTAGTTAAGGCAAGGGATTATATTCCTGGTTCTCAACAACATGCAATATAACTGCCTACAGAAGACTGGGTGGCTTTACGACCGGATTTACATAAAACATCGATTCGTCGATTCGATTCGAGTTGTAATATTGCCCTTTCGATGAGATACTAAAAATTCTAATGAACGTTATTCCCAAAAGTTATATTGCTCGAATCCGGTCTAGCTTCTCTATCGGAACTAATTACGATAGACGTCAGTAATTCACGGCGGATTTTACCTGGAAAGATCCGAGACTAATGTATTACTTGCTTGTGTTTGCCGGTCAGCGACGTTCTCGAATTCAGCTATAAGACTCCTCATAATAAGGATGGTTTAAAGATGAAGAACAATACCTGTGCCCTTACGGTTTTTGCTCATTCAATAGAGGCCCATTGGAAATAACGGACATCAGTGTGACTAGACAGGGATAACTAGGGGACCGAGTCATACGCTAAGCACTAGGGTTACTGCGGATTGTTATAAGTCACATATACCTGGCCTGCCGTAGATGAACGTTCTGGGTGGTAAAATCCTTTTTCCTGTTACAATTTATTGTCCCATTTTCCAAGAATTATACTGGCACAGGACTATATTCTCCGCTTGTCAATCTTTTGTAATAAAAGTTTTAAAATATTTTGTTAAACGAAGGATTAAGAACGAATAGAAAGTTCGTACACAATGGTAACAGTTTCACTGATTACCTCCCCTACTTACCATCACGATCCATGTGCCCTTGCAAATGAGAATATCAATGCAGGTAGGCAGATTATCCCATCCTGCAGGCGAAATAGACCATACCATTAACGCAAAATATGCGATTACTTAAAGTCAACCGTGACTTGGCCCAATCCTACTTTTTCTATACATTCATCTGGTAAATCTTGTTCTCTGAATTCTGTAAGTGTCCTTGACACGTCCTTCAACACTAGGTTTACGAACATTTCTTACATATCTATCTCTACGGCATCGTAAACCTAGTGTTAAGCCGATTAACACCATCTTCATCTTGTCTATGAACTTCAATTTAGGAAAATATATTGAAAAGCAAGAAAATCCATCTAATCTCTACGAAATAAGATTGACTTATAACACGGACTTGTAGAAAACGCATCAGTTACACCAACGTTACGTTTAGATCGAAGCGAAAATGAGAAAATATTAAACCTTTGTGAATATTAGCCAAGATATTTGCAACAAAATATATTTCCAGGATTAAGTTGAAAGCATGTATAATGAAAATTAATTTCATCCATATTACTACAACAGTGTAAAGGATTTCGGAATCGAATTTTGATCTATTTATACATGAAGTATAATATTAAAAGTTTTGAATTAAATGTGTAAAGATTATAAAACCGTCACGAACCGAATATCTCGCACTGGTTAATTTCAGATTTACCACGTCTTCAATGTGATTAAGAGTCTATTGTAATTTTAACGGGATAGTTTCAATAAAGGGATGTGTGTGCATATACCGGACAAATATCATGAACGATAATGATTATCCTATCTTTCTATTTATCAAGTATTTCATACAAAAGAAGTCTCATAAATTCGTAAATGACATTCTCTGGTGAAACTGATATTCTCTTCTCTCTTAAAGTTGTTTTACACCGGACAGGTGAGTTTCATATAGTACCTACATCAATTGCATGTTCACCCCTTGATCGCTCATCTTCATCGTATTTGTAATATCATGCAGTGAAAAATCGAACTTTATTAAATATATAAGAATCTCATTCGGCGTTATTTATTTGGCAATAACGATCCATACTTGAAAATGAACATTTTCATATAAAAGTGGTTCGCTCATCGTAGATACGTAAAGTGTCTAGTTTAACAACGGTAATGACATCCTTCTAATGACGTTCAGTCTTACGTTGGAGTCGAATATGCGGTATGGCATACAATTTAAAACTGACAATTTAGAATAATAATCGATCGATTTCATTGCAGTACCCTTTGTATATCTAACATAAATGTATTCTCTTATGCATCAACAATATCGATATACCATTGCGTACGCTAGTTTAGTTTTGTAGGTTTTATAAACGACGTACATAAAATACTTTAACCGCTCTATTCTGGTGATTTGACGATGCGTTCGAGCACACGCTATCAACTAAACTTACCGCTCTGTCATCCGCCAATGACGCCGACCTTGCACCTTATCGGTAGGACTATCGTCGGCGGTTTTCGCGATCCGGACGTTATGTCGTGGCGAATTTGAAGGTGTTTTTGCAAGCTATTAGAGGAGGGGGGCAAGGGCCGCATCCGTAGGAAAGATGTACATACATGTATTCTCGAGCGGAGAAGTGAAATCGTATGTGGTGGTGTGTTGCAGGTAGGGAGGCAGGCAGACGGGCAGGTAGGTAGGTAGGTAGGTAGCGGCATCGGGGCCGTAACGGTGGTTAGGGGGGGGTGCAGAGGGGATGATCGGAATATCGTGGTGGGGTGAGCAGGTAGAGAAGAGGCAGAAGCAAAAGAGAGAAATGGACGGTGGGGGGTTACGAGCAAGGGAGAGAGGACGAAACGCTGCGAGACGTACGGCAAGGGAGGGGGCAGATAGTGATAGCCGACACAGCCTCAGAGATCCTCAGATGCTCCGCGTCACTTGACCGAGTTTGTCGGCTTGTCCAGTTAGTTCAGTTCGTCCAGCTCATCTAGCTCATCCAGTGCTCATCCATTTGCGCATTGACGTTTCCATCGGTTACCGGTGCGTTTCGAAAAGTCCGGTCTCCCGGCAGTGTCTTACCGTACGTTGTGCCGGTTGTGTCAGTTGAACGTTGTCGGTTTCTCATCGTGCCGCCTCCTCCAGGGCCAGTGTGTATAAGTGCAGATATTTCCATCTATCGGTGTGTCTTGTGAGAATTGACTCCTCTCCAAGCAGTTGCTCGCCGACCGCGACGCGAGTTGTACGTCAGTCGGCTCAGTGTCTCCGTCAGTTAAACATTAGCCGCGTTTTCGGAATTTTATCTTGGACGGCATTGCAACTGTTAACGTTTCATCCTACTGCCGAAATTCGTTAATTAACGCCGATATTTGCCATCAATTTGCTCATGCTACGCAATTGGAATCTTTGGACGTCAGATGAACATTTGTGGTATCCTACATTGAGGCGAGATAAATTTACCGATTACGGCGGCTGAATAATACGTGAAACCCCTGAATCGTGTTAAAGAAATATTTATCGAGTGGCAAAAAGTGCAAAAATATCAGTTATCAATAGACTCGGAATCCCGAATGAAAGTTAACGCGACGGAAGAAATCATCAGTGCTTGAAATCGACATCACACGACAGTTGGCCGTCGATGGTCCTCCGTGTTCTCACTCCGTAAGGAGGACCCCGAGGTTCTCGGCGTTAAAGTGATTTTGCTTGTATCATCCCTTGTGTCCGAGCAGTGTGTTTTGTTGGTATTCGCACAGGATACCTGATTATCGAAAAAGGCAAGCTTGGATAATATTTGGCTGTAACGCAAAATGGACTTGGATAAAGGTACGTGCACGAAAATTTTTACATTTCATCTACAGATCCAAAAGAATTTCTTTATTGTGCGATTACATCAGGATTGATTTGAAAAATATTTCTTCCGGGATACCTTCATGGTTATGCTTGTCATATACTCATTCACGCAGGACCTTCAAATTAGGCGTAGAATTTCTGTCCCATAATCATTTGTATCAACACCACATAAAACGTACAAAAAAACTTTGAGCCATATTTTTGAACTTCGTAAAAACGATTAACAATTTTTTCGAATTGACTGAAAGGAATTACGGTACTTTGCTGCCGGGAAAAAGCATTTAGATGATAAACAGTATTTATGAACAAAATGTCTAATTCGTGTTAGAAAATGTTGATATTTCGTACATCTTTCGGATCCGGACAGTATTAAGAATAGTACGCTTTTCTAAATACGGAGCCCTGTTGTCCTGTTTGTCTAGTTTGAAGATTTGTAAAGATACAAAAACGCATCTTGAACGTGGCCATTTGTGTAAATGTACGTGACGCTGTTGAGTTCGAGTTATTGGGAGAATATTAAAGTCGGCACATTTTCGGCAGCCGATTCCTTCGCGATTACAATCGCTGCTCATACGATTTCCCTTCCGTGCAATTACTATTCGTACGCTTGCAAGCATTTGTGATGTATGAGAACGTATTCATAGCCGATAATTGATATTTTGTGATAATAGGTTGTTTAATATGTTTAGTATATTTATTTTTCATTTGTTTATAATCATGTGCATTTTGTGATTATACAATATGATGTAAGCCGATTGTTCGATATAATAGGGTAAATACTTGATAGCTGCATGCTTCGACGAGAAATTTAATTACAATGGCTTGCTGTTTACATTTTCTTCCACGTTAGATATTTTCGTTTATTCGTTTTCTAACACCCGCTAGCAGCGATATCGTAAGACGCACCGCGACTAACGACACGCGTTTCGAGACAATATCGTCGCGAGAGTGACGCGTCTGTAAGGTCTAATCTCCAAGCGGTTATTGAGAGAAACGAACGGTAGCTCGAGTCCATGTAGATAAGGACCTTTTGTGCTTCTCTTATCTATAGTACAGTATCAAAATACTTTCGTGGAAGACCCAACCATTGCCGACGTTCCAAAGATGTCTTCAGAAATTCCTTGTAGCCGAACATATTCGTAATTGAAGACGCTAAAGATTGGATAGTACAAAACATATCTCTCTGCCTAGATACAAATCGCTCTGCTTCTCGCGTAAAAATTATTTCTAAATAATCTTGGTTAAGTAATCCACAACTTATAGTTCACCACACCCGGATGTATAAAGTCGATTAACTAACAAATTGTACAAACACGGGATAAGCTGACATTATTTGAAATTAATAACTGGCGAATAAATCTACGTGTTATTAAAGAAGAACAGGTGATTTTAAATTTTCATAGTACAACGATTTTACGCTTAGAACGATAATATTTTTCATACAAAATATTGTGTAATCGCGCTGATTGTTATACAATAATCAACATATATTTATGTAAAAGAGTAATTAATAATTCGGCAAAGCTCAGCTAAACAGCCATACCTTCTGTCTCGCATTTTAAACATATCCTAAGAATCGCAAAAATGCTGAACAAACCAACATATAAGGGTAGATTATTGTTATCAAGTAGCATAGGGATAGAGGGGTAAGTCGTACTTCTGTGACTCTGCAAAGACCCGAAATAGGGTGTGGCGTATAAAGTCAACCGCTCCCTTTTTTCTGCTCGTCGAATGGATCTCATTGTGGGAACACGGTCGGAGGAGTTTACATTGCATCGTTTATATCATAGATCGTCACTGTCATGGACCAACATTTTTTCTCCTTGAAATAAATTTCCGGCTCTCGTCGGCTAAAAATGTAAACAGAGAGCATGAAATCGATGAGATAAAATATTAATCTT
The DNA here is from genome assembly GCA_963989215.1 of Hedychridium roseum. Lineage (NCBI taxonomy): Eukaryota > Metazoa > Arthropoda > Insecta > Hymenoptera > Chrysididae > Hedychridium > Hedychridium roseum. The sequence continues at coordinate 2,363,649 of OZ022310.1, read as the reverse complement.
ATCATTAGAAAAAATCACATATAGTCTGTCCCTTGATTTTCATTGCTAGGAAATGTGAGTAACCGATTTCATTGAATAGAATTATATGGCACGAGACGATGAAATGGCCAACCCGATTATGTAGCTATTGTATTTCCAAGAACGCATTCTAAAGGAATACAGAAATTCCAGTGCATCGTTCTGCTCGCCACCCCCCTTTTCTCGCTCGACACATTTAGTACTCCCCTCAATCTTATACTTGGGAACTCATGTAGGTAGCTTGGTAGCTTTGACTATAGACGCATCCGTGAAACCGGTAGGTATGACAACGGTTTAATGTACATGCGGAAACACACGGTTGGGCCACGTATTCGAGAGAGATTACTTCGCGTGATGTCCATTAGCGGCGCTTTGCGTAAGCAGTTCAACTAATTCGTGACAATCGGAATTTTGCTAATTAAGTCCAATCGGTATTAGACAAAACGATTCGGCAGTCACATTGATCCGGTAAATAAATTAAAAACCCATGCGCCCGTCGTAGCTTCTGGGGAGGCGAATTTTATTGAATAAATAAAATCAAATGTATAAGAACACGCTGGAAACATTGAGGCAAGATGTACAGATAAACTAATCACTCGGAAAAGAATGTAAAAATAAATTCACATTGAATCAAGTGTAGTGTTTATAGCAAAAAATTCCACGTTGATTATGATAAAAGTTTGTGCGCGATAAACATCGATCGGTATTAATACAAGTTTACGATATTAATCAGTGATATTGAGGAAAATGTATTTTTTTATATGAATTCTATCGAAATGGAAGCCTAGAGGTTTTGTAAGATTTTTCTCTCTCGTATTGGCATATGCGCGCGCAGTCTGAATTGTGCCCCTACGTACGCCTCTGGGCGAAAGAGAGTGTGTGTCCATGAGAGGCGGAAAGATTGTCCATGAACAGCAGCCAACCAGAGCTTGGCAGAGAGGGTGGCTGGGTGTCACGGGTGGTTAACGTCCAAGGTTGTCAGGGCTACGACTCTCGAAACATACTAACCAACCGCCATCTTTGCTTCTCTCCTCTGCCAGCAACGTGGGTGTATCCGAGCGTAGCGAGCGGGGATAACAGGAAAAGAGAGGGAGGCAAAGGGCTAGAATGTGAGAGAACGAGAGAAAAAGGAAGTAAGATAAGGGGGGGCGACGATTCTGAACGTTATTACTGGAGCCACGTAATAGGTTAATAGCAAATTTCGAGAAGAAACAAAAGCTGAACTAGAGATACGAGTTGAAGAGAGGGGCGAGAAAAGGAGAAAACTGATGACGCGGGAGAAAGACGTTGGGAGAAAGAGTGGGAGAAAGAGAAAAAAGATCGATGAGTCGGGCGGAGAGGCGTGGAGGGACCCCGGTGAGGGGAGGATCGGATCCGTGGCGTGAGAAGAAGAGAGGTAGTCGGAAAGAAAGAGATAAAAGTTTGAGAGATGAGAGTCGACCAATGGGCAGACGTGCCGAGAACGCCCCAACGTCTCCCCTCCATTGATTGCGCACAGCATCCTATGATTCGTAGGAGACGTACTGGCGGAAGTGCGCATGTACGCCCTCGGCCTAGGCAACCGAGGCTTCTCCCTTTCTTCGAACCTCTCATACGTCAGCTTTTCTAACCAGGGGTGCATCGAGGCTGTAATCGGGCGTGGCATTTCGTTCTTCTCGTTTTCCAAATAACCCCGTATCGATTTCATCGGATTCGCAATGAAAAAACACCGATTAACAACGATCTAAAAACGGAACTAAGATTGAATCCACATTTTATCGTGGCATCAATCACCTTTATCAATTTACTACATTATTCCTGGTAATGATTTTTGGAGTACATTTAAATATAACTGCCGGTAGCTTATCGGTCTTGAATACATATACTAAACGTTATAACTGACCATCGATCGTAATGATCGACCTTACATTTGCTAATGAATAGTGAAAAAACCAACTTTTCTACCATTTTAAATGACAAGAAATAATGCGAGAAATCGTTTCTTTCCGGATAAATTTATTTCTTAACGTTAACTAAAGAAGAGAAATTTGATATAGATTCCCGTGCGTACCTGTAAACGTGACGATTGGAAATTCGCTTTGGTCATCGTGCTTTCCATTTCCAACGATCACCGACGACCGGAGACCAATCGTTACGACGTTCCATGAACCACGAAAACCGATTTCTATTTCCCTGCATAGCAGTTCTACGTTGCCTACTTCGAAATGCCGATGGCACTAGATAAAAACAGAATTCTTTGTCTTCACCAACATCAAATTGGTCTCACGAAATACACAAAACTTTGTGAGTTGTTGTCATTGAAAAGGGGGATTTCTGTTGGACTGTTTTTTCCTAGCAAAAATGTTCTATAGAAATATAAATTGATTAAAAAAATAGTTCGATGTCATGTAAAAATCCAAAGGCAGGAATCCGGTTTAAAACCCGATTAAGAGGTATATTAACCTTATGAAAAGCGTAACGGGGTGCGTACGATTTAGAATGGAAGTTTAAACGTTGGGGAATGAAACCTGTTCTTCAACGACGCGGCGATCGAGGCACGCGCGTGATTTACGCGCATGAATAAAATCACCTGCCAGCGACAGGTACACGCGCCTCGTCTGTATAGGCGCCTACCGAGGCAGGTTCTTTTTAAAGTCCGTACGTCGCGGCTTATAATATCGTCGGTCGATCAGCAACTCGTGAAACACGATATCAGTATAGTGCTCTTAGACCATATATACTCGATCTCACGATAGGTCCGCAAATTCGTAAATAACATATGTAACATCAACCGCCGACACAATCATTAATTAATATTTATTAAGATACTCGCGTAAAATAGTACTTTTCCTCTCATTTGAGGAAATTTAATAAAAGAAGTGAGCAATGAATCTCCATTTATTTAGGATCATTTGAAGTAAAACTGGCAACCGTGCAAAGCGACGGACTATTACTTTTAAGAAGAGCTATTTCAACATAATTTCCAGTTATATCACCAGTATAATGTGCTCTTTTAAATCATTAATTCTGCGACTACGATTTTTAACGGAGTATCCAATTTGTAATACCCACGTATAAATGTGTTGCTTTCTCTAAAATACGAAATCAAATGTGAACGTAAACCAAATTGTTGAAAATTTTAATAACACGCAACCGAACATTCATTGACTTATGACAGTTACTGTTTGTCAGTGCTCCTAGTGATCACGCTATAAATTGAAATTTATGTATAATTCAAATTCGATATTGCCGGAGAAAACTACTGATTTTATATTATTTGACAATTTTACATCAATAGACAGTTGTATATAGAAGAATAAATATATCACTACATCGGAAACATTACGATTTCAGACGTTTTAGACCGTTTTTTACGGTGAATTCATTCTTACAGATTATCTGACACGTAGGATATTTTCTTGTTTCTGGAGTCGATATGTACATCGCCTTGTAGAATTCTACAAATTGTACTTTGCGAGATTTTGTTAGTTCAAAAAAATGGCGATTAATTTTGTGCATATTTGAGACAGAGAAACGAAATCACAGTTCTTTTGAGATACTTTCTCAAGAACGTATTCGAAAAGGTTGTAAATAGACACAAATCACCGGTAGCGGTCAGGACATCGGTCGAGGTCGCTGATAAATGTTATTGTCCCGATTACGTCTCGCTCCATCTGCGGTTTCAATCGCGTATCAGCATCCGGAGTGTACGTTGTATTCGTGTATCCCGGCGACAGTCTTACTCTTAAGACAAGTGGTGATGGAGGCAGATTGACGGTTCCTGTTTATCCGCGATATGGAGTCCAGTTGTCACGAAGCTAAACCACCGCGACTCACTCCAGAGTCTGGAGTCGACGTTCGAGCGTGGCCTTCAAACCCGTGTCACTGTAATTTCTGTGCCATTCATCGATTGATATCCTTCCCTTGTGACTCGCGCGTCGCGATTCTTTTTGTAAATTCCAATTATTTCGAACTGTGGCTCCACTTTCTACGTGCAAACGTCGCTTCGCTATTCATCTACGCGTTTCGTCGGTTTCATTTTTTCCACGTGTCAGATTATTCATTTTCAAAACTTGGTTCAAACTAAAGTTTATTATTAAATAAAAAATAATTGAAGAACTTAGAGAATGGTTTGTTAGAGAAAATTTCTCAGCCTCATTCGCGCGCGCGCATGTGTGTGTGTGTGCATCTCGTTTTATATAGTCTGCGGTGAACTGATTATTGATTTAATAGTGAAAAGAATCGTCCGCTACTACGAATAATTTTTTCGGTTAGCACGTACGCTTATGTAGCAAAGTCTTTGGAGTGAATGGTGTCGAGTTAGTCGGTGGATCGGGCGGAGAAGAGGAAGTTGCCAAATTCACCTGGCATGATGAGTCATCGAGATACGCACAGGAACAAACGGATAAAATGCTTCAAAACCGTTTCTTGGGCATACTCTCGATCAAGAATGATGTCATTTTCTAATTGAATTTTCATTTCAATTTACAATTATCGAAGAAAGAACAGCATTCCGCATTTAAATCGTTTATGTCTATACATTTGCAATAAATGTACAATTCGAATAATATTAATAATTATTAAAAAAATTATTAAATTATTAAAATAAATATTAAAAGCGATTTCCTGCCATGAAATGTCTTCGGTTAGGCCGAAAGTGACTATTAAAACGAGAAGTTACGTTTATCGATGATATTGAGAGCGAGTAAATGATATTTTAAAGGGGGAGGGAATAAAGAAATGAGCCTTAAAAGCACAGGTTCGACTGCGGTATGAAAAATTTGTCTGTCATGATTCAGCTGCTCGAACCGAAATCTCACAGCTGACCATCGTTTGGTAAATGGACGAGTGAAATGTGTCAGGCACAAACATAGGGACGAATTTAACGCGAGAGTATCTGTTGTTGTATGATCGTGAATCGATCATAAGGAAAGAGATAGTTCACCTTGTTAATCCTACGGAAAAATGGACATTTTGACAAACGGTTATGTAATTGACCGTACTTTCAAAGTATTTTATTCAACAGGAACTCGAATTAAAGGTGTTAACATATCCTTTTTTTGTGTTTTTAGGGAATGTGAAGACCGGCCCGGACGAAAAACTTGTCGCAGAAGTACAAGAAGAAGCTGCTCCGCCGCCTCGTGTAAGTATTTTCGAAATATTTGATCTGTAATATTGCAGTTGGGAGTGCAATACACACGTGAACAATCTATATAATGAATTGATATGAAGGTATTAATGTATAGTTTTTTATTGGTCGACAGGCGGAACTGCCGGGAAGTAAACGTCGTCGTTGTCTGGAGTGCCCTCGAGTATCAGCGGGTTCTGGACAAGTGACGAATCATATGGACTGTCATAATTCGCCACATAGTACTGACGGCAGTGTCGAGGACGAATACACTTGTGGTGTCTGTCAGAAGACACTTAGCTCTGCGAGCTCGCTGGCACGGCACGTGGTGGTGCATTCCGGTGAGCGACCATTCAAGTGTAAGTTGTGTGACATGGCGTTCACAACGAGTGGCAATATGAATCGCCATCACAGAACAGCACACGGAGATTTCTCGCCTGCAAGTTACTCCGATTCTGACGGCAGCAGTGACTCGGAGAAACCACCATTGCCGAAACGACAGCACGTCGATGAGTACAATAATAACGACATAGACAAACGCAAATCTCCGAATCCGAGCGAAGTTGAGCGAGATTCTCCGGATTCGGTTACAAAAAGAAAATATCCGACTTACCGACGAGAGTCAACGAGTCCCCGTAAACGCGAAGTGTCCCTCGGTAACTCTGGCGTAGATGTAAACACACTATCGGAGTTGCAACGTAATATTAATGACTGCCCGGTTTGTGGGAAGCAAGACTTTACTACTGGCGCCTTACTTGAGTCTCACATCGAGCGTTGCCATCCGGATTTTCCGGCTACATGTGAAATTTGTAGTCTAACGTTCAAAAATCATCGCGTGCTCAATCTTCATCGCTTTATGGTGCACAATAAACGGTACGCGAATGGACAGCACGTGCGAAATTCGCGAAATTCTATCGTGGGGTTTCATGATCTGACCTTCGTTGACTTTTCTTCGGGAAAATTTCCGACAATAGCTAGAGCGGTGTGCGAGCAGTCGATGCACAAACCGGCGATGGGAGAAGTACAATTTCAATGTTCAAAGTGCCTTCGAGGATTTCCCTGCAGAACTGCTCTAGACGCGCATGAAACTGATTGTGGAACAGCAAGTCCTCCTTCAAGATCGGCCCAAGACGAAGAAAATCCAGACAACAACGGGCAATCCAGGAGGGACGATTTTTTTGCAGGGCTGGATCTCCAGAATATAGCCGCCCTAGCAGAAGCAAAGGAGGGCAAAGACCTAGCAGACATCCAGAGCATCATATCTAATACGGCGAAATTACCATTGCCGGTACTTCCACGGTCGGATACCAGCACACCGGAGAATAACGTGAAATTCACGCCTAATTCAAGCTCATCCGGGTCTTCGGGGACCTTTTCATCGGAGAACCACGAAGAGGAAGCCCAGGACGCATTTGCAGCCGAATTTCGAAAAATGAAACTCAAGGGTGAGTTTCCGTGTAGACTCTGTACTGCTATCTTTCCAAATCTGAGGGCTTTGAAGGGCCACAACCGTGCTCATATGGGAGTCGCGCCTGGAATGCCGTATCCGTGCAACATGTGCACTTACACTAGCACTGATAAGGCTACTTTGGTGAGACATTTGCGCTCGCATAACGGTGACCGGCCGTATGAATGTTCTCTCTGCAATTATGCTTTTACAACCAAAGCCAATTGCGAGAGGCACGTGAGAAACCGCCACGGGAAGCTCACTCGTGAGGACATAAAAAGCGTATTAATATACCACCCAAATGAGGACTCGACCAATGACAGTACCGAAAGAAACTCGCTGCGCGTTATTAGAGATGATACGCGCAAAGTTCTTCTTTACCCCAACGAACGCGACGAATCAATTCAGCAATCCCCACTGCATTTCCCATCGATGCCAATGGAAGCAGCAGGAGAAATTAGGATAATCGAAGAGGCTAAACTTCGTGAATCAGCGCTTTCATCGCTCTGTACTATACAGACTAGTCGATACGATAATCCCAGTCAGTTTTCGCAGCAACGACCGCTCGAGTTGATCCGAAAAACTTCGGATGATCTGAACGAGTTGCGAGAGCCGAACACAGCGAATTCAGATTATTCTAAGGCAGACGAAGACCTCGAATCGAGGTCATCGGACGGAAGCGTTTCTCTAGTCAATGATGCCAAAGCAAATGCATGCCAAATAACTCAAGCTAGTCCGATCAACTTAAAAAAAACTTCGGAAAACGCGTCGACGGATAACAACGAAGAGGACGGACCTCTCGATCTGTCCATGGATGTCCTCGACTTGAGTAAAAAGTCTGAGAAGGCTAACAATACGACTAATCCCGATGAGCCACAGTATGAGAGAAATCCCCAGGAATTGTACGATGCAAGGAACCAGTTGTTATTAACGCAAGCACTATTGGAATCTGGGCAGGGGAGTTCGCAATCCCAAACACTTGAAAGTCTTTACGCGAACGCCCATCTTGTTTACCGTAATTTCGGGACATTTTCCGGAATTTTGCCGCCGTATCTATTTGACCCACGAAACTTTAATCAAGATTTTGCGATGAAAGAAAGGTTACGAAAAGAGCTCGTAAGGGGCCTGCAGCTTACGAGTGGTGGAACCCTCGTCGAACCAACTATTACCAACCCGGGATTTGCAGCTTTTACGCAGGGCAGAGAAACACTTGCCTCTCAGTCCAGTCTATCGAACGAAAGGACTGATTACGCGAAGCTCATGTCAGCAAAAATTGCCGCGAAAGTCGTTGCACCGCGCGATAAACCCGCTGATAGTACGTCCGCATCAAATTCTGTTAAGATGGTTATAAAAAACGGGGTCCTTATGCCAAAGCAGAAACAGCGAAGGTACAGAACTGAAAGACCGTTCACTTGCGAACATTGTGCCGCAAGATTTACCTTAAGAAGTAACATGGAAAGACATATAAAGCAACAGCACCCTCAACATTGGAGTCAGAGACCGCGTGGTGGGCATTCGACCAGGGGAAGACCACCAGCGAGCCATCCGACCTTACTCCAAAACTTAGGACAAACCAATGCTCAGCTACCACCATCTTTTCCAAACATCTTACCAAGGTCTGAACAACCAGAGGGGTCGTCTGCTCAGTATAGCAAACATCCAATTTCTGAGCAAGTAAAGTATGCCATCCTCGCTCAACAGTTAAAGGCTAATAAAGTTGATGAAAACGAAAGCGAGGAGGAGCTTGTAATTGACGAGGACCCTAAGGACCGCGACAATCACGATAATCAAGAACAAACTGAGCGGTCTACAAGTCTGTTACGGGAACATCTTGAAGGAACGGAACTGTTGAAAGGGGAAATCAAGATTGAGGTAGAAGATCCTGCGCCGAGCAATTTGACCGGAGCTGTAGAAGATATAAGCCACGAGGAAAATGCCCAGATAAAAAAAGAAGGTGAATCGCAGCTTCAAGTATTAGAAGAGACCGGGGACTTGGAAAAGGAGACAATTGCAGGCAGGGTGGAAAATGAAGATACGGAGATAATTCCAAAGATTGAGCATGTCAAGGAAGAAGAGAAGCAGGAGGATGGCCAGGATTTAGCGAGTGTTTCCGAATTGCTGGAGCATGCTTCGCAGCAATACCAACAATTTCAACCACAATATCTCAGCGACGATGAAGGACACGCACCGTCCACGAGTGATGGCAACAACTCAGGGAGCGACGAAAAATCCGATTCGGTACATTCCGCAAATTCGTCTAATACAGCATCCTCGGACATGAGCATAAGAAAGAGAAAAATGCTAAAAAAAAAGTCCGCGTATTCAATGGCGCCAAATCGTGTGATCTGCCCTTTTTGTCAACGCCCTTTCCCATGGACGTCCTCCCTAAGACGTCACATACTGACACACACGGGCCAGAAACCCTTCCAGTGCGTGTACTGTTCACTTTTTTTTACCACAAAGTCAAATTGCGATCGTCATCTTCTACGAAAGCACAAAAATAATCCAACCAGAATGCGCCGTGCTCTTCGAGTCTCGTCATCACCAGAACCTCGAGCTTCGACGAGCAATGATAATTCATTCTCCATGAGAAACGTTCCTGAGCGTCCGTACAAATGTAATTTATGCCCAAGCTCGACGTTCTCGACCTTAGGAAACCTGAAAAAACACAGGTCAACGAAACATTCCTGGAAGAGTGACTCGAGACCCGAATCACCTTCTAGCGAAAATCGAAATAGTCCGCCGGAGCAGGAGAACCCTAAACTAAACGAACAGAGTGACAATGAGAGTCATTCCTCTAGCAACTCGGAAAATAACGGGAATTCATCGACAGCCGCAATTCCCCAGCCGAATCCTAATGACGCTTCACTCCCCTCAACGTCGGATGGATCACGATCACGAAGACCTTCTCCAAGATCGTCACCCGCGCCCAGCGACGTACCATTCAAGTGTCATTTGTGTGACAATGGTTTTGCTGAAAGACAAGACTGCCTAGAACATATTAGAATTAATCACAAGAAATCATACGAGATGCTCGTGGCAAAAGGCGCTCTCGATATGGATATTGATGTACCAGATGAACAGCAGCAACAGCAGCAACAAACGCCTCAACAAACACAACACCAGCCCAGCGACGGCGAGGAGAGGCGAGGACGCTTTCCGGACTACAGCAATAGAAAGGTAATTGTCAATCATTGTTACCTGACATTCTTTCGCGCTTTAAAAAAATGTATCATTCAAGATATGATATTTGTCATTAATTTTTCTCACTCTCTTTGTACGTGACAGTATCACTGGTTGAAATTAAATTTACTTATTTCTCATTGGTTACAAAGTTGCATTAATAAGGTTATATAGTAGTGGAGAAATTCATATGAGCTGAATTGTTAAAAAGATTATTTCTTTTCACAGGTTGTATGCGCTTTCTGTATGCGGCGATTCTGGTCGGCTGAAGATCTCAGGCGGCATATGAGGACTCACACAGGTGAAAGACCATTTTCCTGCGACATCTGCTGTCGGAGATTTACTCTGAAACACAGTATGTTACGGCACCGCAAGAAGCACGAGTCCGTGGATTCAACGATGTACGTGGGTACGAGCGGTGATGAAGAAATTTCTCCAGCGCAACCACCGACTATCACACCTCGAACGCAGCAGCAATCGTCGGCTTTGGTTACTACGAACCTCAATAATCCGCGTTTGCAGGAAAGAATTTCCTTGCCGACTGTCGCGTCTGTAGCGACTGCCGATGCAGCACCGAGCGGGCTAATGAATTTCAGTCCGTACGACGAACTTACTACACTAACTGGAAGACTGACAAATACCCAGCCAAGCACACAACCGAATACCCAGCCAACTGCCTCTAGTGTCACCGATGCAGGTGATGGCGCAGAAAATGATTTAATCTCCAATTTGTTGGGTATACCAGATAAGAGCTTGATAGATAGAGTTTTGCAAGCCTCAGCCGACGACGCCGCTAAACTATTAGGAGTTAAAAGGAATGAGTAATTCGAATAATTCTGTTATAGATAAATTCATCAAAAACAGAACCATGACAATTGAATAGTTTAATTCATCCTACGTGACTGAACGACGAAATACAACTGCCTTTAGAGGAATGGCAAAAGAAACAGAACACTTCGCTTTACCGTGTGTACAATTCTAGTATCACATGATATTTTGCAATTAGTAAAGATGAATTTTTAAATCATTCTCGAATAAAATTCATTATTTGCAAATCTATAAAATAGAATTACCTTACCTCAAAAACAAAGCAAAAATTTAGAAAATGAAAAAAAAATATTTTTGTAGTATATAAGAAGGGCGTAGTTACTATAAGAAAAACTTTGCGTTAAAATCAATGAATAGCCGTTAGAACATTACCAACATATCATTTTTAGCTGAATACTCACTTTTCCCTAAATTAAAATTTTGCTAAAGATGGATAACAATAACTATTAATCGCTTTATAATCGTTCGAACAGAAATCGTTCGTCCTTCACCAAAGAATGCAAAAAAATAGCAAAAAATGTAAAGAACAGACTGTACGTTATCATCTGGGTCACAATCGTGCCTTATATTTCGTTTTAATCAGAGAGTAATGATGGTAAGAAGACCATCTGAATTTCAATGACTGAAAATATCTAACTGTCACGTTTGAAAACAGAAGAATGTGGCAGTAACAAGAGAAAAGTTTTCAAATGTATTTTGACACATTATAAAAACTTTCCTGTGCAAATTGCGCATTTGTATGTATTAGTGTAAAAAATGATTAAGATCCTGAAACTACACGCGTAATGGAAATAATGGACCTGATTTTTATTTGATCCTCGGTATTTTAATTGTAGTTTATTTAATGATACTAAATAGTTATGTTGTGAACTAAAACTGCAACTTATTAATGTTGGCATAAAAATGATTAGTATGTAATTTTGTGTATATACGCAATACGACGTTACATAGATTACTGTTTTCTATACGAAACTAATATAGGTGAAGTCGCCAGCTGTATGTAAATAGAAGCGTTGTCGCCTAATAGATTATAAAACATAAACACAAGAAAATCGTTAACTAGAATAATAATTATCAACACAATTTAAATAATATATGTCTTATAAAACTACATTAGTTAATGGAATGGAAAGTAGTCCGCAATCGCCAGAACTTGTCCCTTTTTCTGTCTTACTCGTTCGATTCTAGTTATTGTATTTTGAATTTTTGGTTCGATCTTAGTTCACACGCTTGTTATTATTTTACACAACTCTATGTATATATCTTTATTGTATTTAGTGTACGTTTGTGTTCAAACTACTCTGTATATATTCGTTTAAAAGTATATCAATCCGAAAAAATGGCTTTTATGCATACCTATATATAAGTATATAAACTTTTACATATGCATATACCAATCAACGCGTATATGTGTGTATATGAATGTATACAAGTATGCACGACATAAAAAAAATGTATAAATATTACAACTGTGCAACACACACACACACACACACGCGTGTATTATATTTGTTCTATTTTATGAACAAATATACTGGTAACATAAGACAAAATTGATATAATTGTATATAAATAGAATTAAAAAATATTAATCGCAATGTGAAGTCCAAAAACTATTTCAATAACTAATATGATAGCCATATTTCGACATTATTTATTGCATACATCATTAATTAGAAACTAAGATGGTACTTAAGCCTCAATTATTATCAATATAATTATATAATAGGAAACATCTATAATGTCAATAGTATCTTGAAGGTGATAAAACCTCAGTTTACTTTCATAAGAAAGATCCTGAGTCGATATAAAAAATGTTCTATCACATGCACACCGGCGTCTATTATTGAACGTTTCTTCAAAAAACTTGACAAATTTGAATGCACTGCTAATATTAATAAATATATATATCCCGACGTCTGCACGAAAAAGAAAAAAACAACACGAAGATTAAAGTTTTGTGAGAAAATCGGAATAAATTCAGCAAAGAAAATACAATATGTATTATATATTAATATTTAATTGGCATATGCTTCATCTTATATAAATGGTTGTATATATAAACGATAACCTAGTTATTACGTGTGGCCTGGTTGTTCTATATCTCGAGTACCTTGCATACTTTACTTCTGGCATAGTCTGTATAAAAAAGTATTATTTAAATGCAATTATACCAAATAATATGTAGGTTTGAGTCTTAGCGAAGGTGTACCATTAAGACTTTACCATGAATCTGCATTAAAGGAAACGAATGGAAGAAATTTTCACGCGCCTGTTTGTTCTAAGCTTTTCTCATATTATATTCATTTTTCTAATCCAATCGGGGAGTTAATGAACCATACGGCATTTATATCTTCCTGATAATCCAACTGAAACATGTATGTTTGTCGAATGATTGTGGATTAAGTTAGTAAATGGAATTAGGATTAATTATTACACAACTTGATCTCGTTATGCGTGACTGTGTGATGTGCACCGAAGATAGATATTCCGATAAATTGATTTTCATTGTTTTCGTTGATACGTACTCTAAGATGGAATACAATTTTGAGGCATACATATGCATGTTTATCATGAACTGTATGTATATAAGATGTACATGTAAACGATGAAAATCTCTTAAACGGCACTCTGAATTCATTTGAATCCTAATTGTGACATTTTCCTTGATCTAATGGGAAAGGAATGCAAATATGAATTAACCACAGTAGCACATTTTTGTTCACGAATACGTTGTATTATAGTTTTACTTAATGATAAGAATAAACACTTATAAAATGAATGTCGACCTTTTTTCTTCACCTTTACGCAAGTTTTTATCACTGTTGGGTATAGATCACGCAATACATTTTTAGATATACTTTGAAATACAAGTATTACCAGATTCGATCTTATATCATTTCCAGTAACTTATTTATGGATGACTAATGCCAACAATCTAATGAAAGTTGCAAAACACTTTCAGTATTTTTGTTATGACATGTTAATCAATAATGAATACCCTCATGCTAAAAAATGTGATCGATGAAGTAATTATAAAAATCCTTCGATCTTTTTTCATTGTGAAAATTTTAAACAGCATATTTTATTTTTCGGATGTATTCATTAAAAGATTTCGATCAACAATAAATTAATACTTTGCACTCCAAACTTTCAACTGGTCTCTATGTTGTAGTGAACGCACTAGACAAGAAATTTACAACAGCGGGTAACATAAAACTGATGTTGTTAAAATAATTTTACAAGTACTTTTTTGCTTCCAAAATAATATTTTATCATACTATTACATAATCTACTTAATAAGTTTTGTATAATAACGTGAGATTGAAAGTCGATCAACATTTGGGTTGTTTCGCAGTAATATTAATATAAACATTCAGCAAGATTGTTTGGTGAGCTCAAAGTAATTGCGTTATGTATGTGTCCATGTTTTCTGAACGTATTTCCTACAAAATATAATAAAAACTCTACAAAACAGGTATTTAAATTTTAATTTATCTCATATGTAGGATTGGTATAAGTTGGAGTGCAAAAGTTTAACATGTCCGCTATACTACTACCTTTTTAACTCATTTTTGTTTTGGGTTATGAACTTTATCATATCGAAGTTTCATCGAATATTATAGAGTACATTCTAAAGTCGGATAAAGATACTTTGTTAAACACAATTTTAGCGTGCACAGCGCAGCATTACACTATCGTAATTACTACCTCAAAGCGATCTACACTCTACATAGTCGTCAACGGTGCTTAACATCGTAACTAATAATTTGTTACTTCCACACATGACGATAAGTATTTGTTAAGACTATATCGAACACGCGGATGTACGCACTAAATCATTAAATATAGGAATAGAAAGATGTATACTGGCAAATAGCGCAATGTTAACAAGTTTTAGATTAAACAAATAAAAAGGCGTACAATCCTCATATGCTTCTGTTCATTCTTCAACTTCCGTTTACTTTTCGCAATAACACACTAAATGTTGACAAAAATTATTCTATAAATGCAAGGTGGATCGAAGCAGGTGGTACAATCGAAAAAAGAATGATACCACGTGCAGAATAAATAGAAAATACAAAATACATTTCTTGTATAGAAAACTTCGTTTTTAAGTAAAATTACTATTAAGATCTATTTAGGTCACAAGGATTGAACTGAAATTTGACGCAACAAATCTCGCTTTGGATTATTATTTCCTCTTATTTGAACTTATAATTACTAATAATGACATCAAACGCAAATACTAATCGATCATTTATGCATGATTATAATTCGTTTTACTGTACGTTAACAGGTAATAAGCATACTCGACGAATCTTTTGCCATCTTTACGAAAGAAACTTTTTCAAAGATTTCGATTTATTTCCGTAAGAGAAATCACCCCTTCTTTTGGTTGTACCATACGTAACGACACACCCTGTATATTGGTTAGTATCGATGCATATCGATTACGATATTTATAATATAAGAGTGACAGAGGGAAATAAACTAAAAGGAAAACATTAGTTATTATTGTGCCGGGTTGAAAATCCTTAAGGTGCGTAAACCTCAACAGAAAATTTTAGAGTTCTTCTCCAGACTAATGTCCTTCATACTTAAATGCTACGATATTTCGATATTAGTATTCCTTAACAGTGGCGATGTCTGTATAGAAATTACCGGTTCAGAAGTTACAAAGTTCACAAAAAAATTAATACAAATATCGCGTATAACCGATACGAGTATAAGTGTAGAAAGAATATTTTAAACGTAACGCAGAAAAAGTTTCTGAATCTCAGTTTGTCATATTTACAGTTAAAAACATTTTCTTATTCTTCTTCGAAGATATTTCTCGATTATAAATAAATCTATTCCATTTTTTTTTCCATAAATATACTTACTCTAAATTAGCAATATCCCTACTAGAGTTATATACCAGAAAACTGCGAATAATTTAAACTATTAATTCGAGTACCACCTAACAAAAGTAATTATTGACAATTTGTCATTACTGTTGTTAACTCACATTAGCAAAACCTGCTAAAAGAAGGTAATGACAAATCACAAGAAATATAATGGATTAAATGTTGTTGGACAATATGAAATAATCATGTGTAGACTTTTCAACTATTACACATACTTTCTTATTTATGTTACTCGAAAAGTTACTATCACATAATTCTACAAAATATATCTACAAATTATTTGTAGATCACATCTAAAAATGGCCACTTAATACAAATAATATACGCTATTCCGTAGTGAAATCTGAATTATTTGCAGTTTAGTGTGCTTAACTCTGTCATAGGGTTGGGAAAAGAATTATTTTTTTTAATTGATCTTTATCCAACCCTATTCTGTCATAGTTGTCGTACAATTAACTTTATCTGATCTATGTGGATTCATACATAATCCGTAGCATCAGCCCCTACTATTTAAAGACATCGTATTTTAGCAACATTACTACAATTATGCTACAGGCTTTCATTAATGTTCCCCTTTAAATCAGCATCAATGCATTGTTCCATAGTGTTGGTCGAATATGTACAAGCATCATCTCTTTCTTGGCCTTGCTCAATCTTAACGATGTCCGTACTCGCTTGACTACTTTCTTCTTTGCATATCTGCTCATTTCCGACGTTTTCGTGTTTAATTTCTTGTGCTGGTAGAAACGACTGCTTCCTGATTTTGGGTTCTTTCTTTTCTGGCTTCTCCCTTTCATACATAAATGTTTTTCGTTTCCTTCTCATGGGCTTGCATATCTTTTTGTACAAGACGTTCATTTCCTTTATCCTGCTGCTTGGTATCGTCCAATCCATTTCATTGCAAGTCGTATCTGGATTCCGTGTTGGATCTGAACTACTTTCGTATTCAGGAATCTCAAGGCCCAGTTTTTTCATAACACTAACCATAATATCATCAACATTTCCATTGATTATTAAATCAGCTTTCTTATCCTGCAATAATGTACATGTTTATCTTTAACTAAAGATGGATCAAAATCTGCATGTCTTAAGACATTTTAACCACTAATCTTGTATAATTATCTTACATGTTTTGTCTGCTGTAGATTACATATGACAAGTCTACCTCCATATTTTTTTGTGTACAAAGGTAAATTACCACTGGGAATGATTTGCAGAGTTGTGCCCAAACATATGCTTAAGTCGGCAATACTGAAAAGTAGTATTATGGTGAAGATAAATCATGTAGGCAATACAATGTCAAGCTATGTAAAAAGTGATATAAAATTAAGATTCGGCAGTGGTTGTAAATGTGTATGAGAACTTACTGCAGGAACGGTAAAACGACTAACATCAAAATATCCAGGTAGCTATATTTTTGTCTTATTATAAATAGGTGTTAAAATAATATTCTTTGTAAATAGTGTGTCACAAGCAATGTAACATGCCTTACAAAATTTTTTTTATGAGTGAGTACTAAGCAGTACTACAGTGCTATAGTTAAGTACTAAACAGTACTACATTAAGTACTAAATAGCACAGTAAATTGTAAAAAGGGAAATGACAATTCGATTATTGCATCGTAAAGAATACAAAGATCTTTAAAGTACTTTCTAGACTGATAATATTAATTAATTATTCCAGGAGTTTTTAAAAATTGTTAATCACTGCACTGATATGGTAAATAATAATATTACATGTGAACATAATACAACAATGAAATTGAATTTTTATAAAGTGTTTCTTGTGTTCTCATTAAAGTGACATACCTCGAATGTAAATCAGATAATGTTAGATCACTATCTGGCAGATTATGTTCCCAGTCAAGAATAGTATCGTGCATACGACCACGACATGGGCGGCCACCTATTTGTTCAGATCGACACACAGTATCCAATGACTTTTTTCCCACACTTTTTGTAGCAAAATTTCGAACAAATTGCCTGAAAAGGATTTCAATGAAAATTATATGTAAGTTTAAATAGAGTTCGCCTAAAATCTTGTGTGGAAAATGTGTCTTGTCCAAGTTTTAACAAAGTTTTGTATTAATTCTTTACAGGAGCTTCTAAAAAAATTACCATAACTACATACAAACTCAAGCAGTCAACAAGTTACTTAAAAACTGACACCAGACTATTCATGCTGTTAATACACACTTTTTAAAAACCAAACAAACTCAAACTTATATATCATGATAACGCAGTTCCAAAGTTTTCTAACTTTCACTGATTATGACAACGGAATATTTAATTATACATATATAAATACTATGTTATTGTATTTCTTGATTTATACCAGTTCATATAAACCTAAACAGTTTTTGCATGTCTTTAAAAATAATAATAATGCGTACTTCAACAATATATATTAGGTGATTTATCCTGTGTGTGAACAAATTTCTTTTAATATTATTGTAATTAACTATATAATAATTATCCAAAACTTTAAGGCTTCTTTAAACAACAATCCAGTTTCCATAAAGCATTATTTTATACACACCTGCCACATTTGTCGCACTGTTCAGTAAACATGTTCCCATGCAATTCTGCAAGATACTGCCTTTGTACTCCAGATCTTAAGTGTAATCCATCAATATTTTGGCTTACTATGAATTTAATCTTTTCTAAAATGAAAAGTACAACAATAATACCATTGTGTTATTGTATTTTAATGAAAATACCTAAGGACTTACTGCAGTCTAGCAATTTCTTTAATGCCATGTGGGTCTTTGTAGGTATCGCTTCGTCAAAAGATATGTTCATAATAGGCTTTAGACCTTTCTGCTCTAGTGTCCATACTCCATTAGTACCCCTGGTACAGATTAAAACCATGTTTCTTGAGTACAATTTTTCATTATATAAAGACCTTATAATTTTTCAACTTAATTATTCTCAGTATACTATTATTTGATGAATGCTATTATGATTAATCTGTTAAAATTATTGATGGCACACTTTTTATTAACTTTTTGTGGAAACAGTTCAGTTTATAATAAGCTTTAAACAGACATGTATTAAAACATAATTCACATTCTACACTATCCTAAAGTACAAAAGATCCAAATTTATAGAAAATTGTGATTGAAACTAACTTCAAAAATATGTATCTGATAAATATAATTTTGTATGACAAAGAAATGTTTTCTGTACATTCAATTTACCTTTTGCTATAAGAGTCTGTGCTGAAAAGAGTGTTTATAAATATACTCATATTTATTAATTTCAATCAATCAATTACACATTGTTATTTAGTTGTAATATGTGAAATAAGTTTTCTATTTAAAGTACATGATCAATCATAATAAATGTTTGAAAATCAGCGCTATACAAAGAATCATCTGTGTACGGTACAAAGGAGGAGGGTGGGGGTGTACATATTATTAAAGGATTGTGAATAAATCTTACCGAAAATCGGGAATGCCCGCGGCAGTGCTAATACCGGCGCCAGTGTGAACAACAACATGACGCGCTCCTTCGATCCACTCGGCTAGAAGACCGCACTTCAACCGCAGCGTTTCGACACTGTCGTATCTCTAAAAAAAAGTGCATTGTTGAAAATTCATCCGGGCTATCTGCGCGCGCTGTAAGACCAGACAATCGGCTTTCGTTTTGTACCTCTTCTAATCCCAATACACCTTTGTTTTCGTACGGTGACAGTCCATCCGCATAACTGCATGACATTTTGTTCGTTTAATCTTTGCAAAAATGATATTGAAGCCAACTATGACGCTGCTAAACGGGGACTATCTTCTTCACGACAGAAATACAATCATTGCAGTAGAGAACCAGGCGAATCTTCACAGGTCGCTTTAGTAGTAAACAATTTTTAAGTTAATGACCGCGTGTCGTTATGTTTATACGGTAAGTGATAGGAAACTCGAAATCCACTGAGGACGCATTCTGTTTTATAGACCGCACTGCATACAGCGAAATGGCACTTGACAGAAAGAAGATAATAAACCTGCTTGCGCGTGCGCACTAAGAAACGATAGGTTTACTATTGTGCATCGCACGCTAAAGTTACTATGTCATTCATTTCACTCAAATAAGAGACTTCGAATTTTCATACATTTCGTGTAAATGATGTTGTTCATTATAATATGATTTAGTAGTACCGGAATACACATCTATGATAAATAGTTGATCTGAAATCTGGGTTACTGTATACCTAAAAACTTCCTTAGGGTTTTTCGCTGTCAGTCAGGAGCGACATATTCTCATGTAGTTTCACTCGTCTAGGTATGCAGCTACCCATTGGTACGATTTCACAGTTCGGCATCGAAGCGAGGCTTCATGAGTGTTTTTTCCTCTTTTACACATGGTTTCGCGATCCGCCCCAACCGTGTCGGTCAAGCAACGTCATTGAATAAATAAATGAATCAGAAAAATGAGGGGTGTAAGAAAAAAAAAGAAATAACTGGATTAAACATCGTTTTATCATTGGTTGCAATAATTCTGTACCAATAAATAACACACAGTATCCGCCAAACCCTTGCGGGTAACAACAAGCGATCTGTCTATTATAACCTATAATTTAATCGTCACATCTCATCCTGAGTTCCAATAACGTTATCAACTGTGCCGAATATTTGCAAGACCGTGCACGCTGCATCATCGAAAATTAGGATACTTTTGCAGTTACTGATGTTCTTGAAACGTAAGTATATTGCTCCTTGTCGTATGTAATACATCATAATATCGCATAAGTTTTCAATCGTTAGATGTAAAGCGTTACCGGAGAGTTAGCACGTTGATAACAATATATATAGGATACTATTTTACACCAAATGATACAAACATTAGCTGTGCTTTAACGCGACCGTTGTACTTTAATCGGATCTAAAATTATCATTGTGCTACTTGCTGGAGGAACTTATGTGCAGGTATATTTGAAGAATATTGCATTCTTTGATCGTTTTACTTGAAATTCAACCATAAATTACACACTTTTCGCTCCTATTATAAAATATTTTCACCTTTTTGCACAATCTTCGTTATTCTATATTCTCTTGGAATACATTCATTAACATATATGTAGATATTTCACTTAAAGCACTACCAATTTTTTATCGTCTTCAGTTGTACATTTCGTTACGTATAAAACGAACAAAGTGCAGTTCCTTACCTCGATATATCGAAATATACTATACGGACTGGCCGCACCCGTGTGCAAGGACTGCATTGAGACCCATTACGAAGCGATAGTTTCCAATCTCCGTTATAAATCATTGTCCACCGTTTACAAACATGCCCGGAAAATAAGGATTACTGCGAAACATTTTATGGCCGTCTTAATTATAGCACGAAATAGTGGGTCACTATTTTGAATCAACGATTTTGTTTTGAGTTACAAAGATCCCCGCGAAGAAAAATGTACTCGGTAAAATGAAAATATATGGAATTACATTACAATAAACAATTACCCTAATGAAATCGCAGTGAGATTATATGTCGTTAAATGGAGTTAACTTTTTTGTAAATTTGTAATGAACATAAAATGCTGTGTAAATATAAAAGTTACTGAGTATAAATGTTTTTATATTTCGTTACTTGTAAAAACAATACGATATTATTACATAAGATTCTGTATAGGCGGTATGATACCAATATCGAATCGCAAAAGTTGTTTAGGGCTGTCGTCGCTGTGGTTTCAGGAAACAGTGCTGTTTCGAAAAATATAATCAGACGGCATTCGTGTTGCAAAAAAATACTTTATTCCTATTGTACATTTTCTAAAAAGTATACAAAATATACAACCTATTACAAAAATGACTAAATTTCAACTAAGCTATTATTGATTATTAAAATTATTATTAAATAGTTAGTTCATATGATATAGATAACTTTTAAATAACTTTATGGAGAAATTGAGTGTACCGTTAACCTTATCAGGTTGACTACAAGTGTCTTTACCCTATTTTCTTACGCACTTATGTTCCGGCATTTAGAATGACTTTGTGAAATCCAAATACAGTAGATTAAAAAGTGAAAGTACAGACTACTATTCTGCAATGATGGTAGGACTTTATCTTTACAAAATGTATTTTTCAAATAAAAAATTACAAATGAATATGCAAGTATTATTCACATATCACAGACATAAATGACACATAAACACCAATATTGTCAGCTCACCATAAAATATGATTAAGCTAAACATGAGTTGCGAAAATTGGAATGATGTGTGGAATATCTTCCATTAGTTGCCAGTGGCAATGCTACCCTGACAGTTGCTAGCTGCAGTTTAACATTATCTGCACTAATGTGCATTTATTTGATACACATATGCGTAACCCTGAATGAAACTGTTGGATAAAAAGCGTTTCATCTACTGTATTGCCCCTATTCTGCCCGGTGTTACTTTCTGTACGTCATAACGATGTTTCGTATTTTTGTTTTGTTATTATACACAACTTTGCAATGTCGTCAACTTTAGACTACTTGCTATTCCAAAATTATAATTTCTCTAAAAACTAGTTTTCTAACGATAATCAAATGTAAGAATCACTTTCATAACCAGTGTTTACTTGAAAAAAGAGGGTGACCTTGGGTTAGTTTGTAATATGACTTTGAAATTATGGAGATTGATTTGTCCGACACGTACATGATATGTATGTACACATGTGGCGATAATTATAGTCATATATTTTTGGTACTGAAATATTTAGATCTTTGCGTTTGTGCGTGATAAAAATTATTTTCCCATTATATAACACAATATTTTTAAAAGTACTTACTATTATAATGTAAATCTTTTATATAATTATTAATTTTTACGAGTATCGCGTAAAAACATGTGTTTTTTGCTTTGAATTGTTCAAAATGCCCCTACCACAAACCTTCAAAATTGGATTTTTTACCATCGTCAGTGTATGCATAAATACTTCTGGACAACCTCGTTTCATATATATAAACCATTTTTATGCTGTATATTTTTTTGAATAAAGAAAATGAATATTACCGAATATAAAGTCCATTTTAGCAGTCGTTAACATAATGACTCTAAAAAATAATGTTTCAAATATTACTTGCATAAGTTTTAAACAGTTTGTAATATTTATTGTCGTTATTATATAACACATGAAGGTTTACAGTTCATCTTTAACATACATACATATTGGGTTGTCCGGAAAGTTTGTACCGATTTTCGGTACATAATATTGGGGCATGTCTGACTATCTCAGAATTGTTGAAAACAAATGATTTGTGTACATATTCTGAAAGGTGATATTTCAACCATCTTTAGAACAAAAATTCGTTGGGATAAATTGATTTGTGTCAGTTTTATACCGTCTTGGAGATGGAGGAACACAAAGTGCATTTTAAGCACCTAATGCTTTTCTATTACCGAAAAGGCAAAAATGCCACAGAAACATCAAATAAAATATGTACTGGTTATGGTGAAGAGGTGTTTTAGCTGAAACAATTGTGCACAAATGGATCGCTAAGTTTCGAGCTGGGGATTTCGGTTTTTATTCGAAGAAAGTTATGTTCTGTGTCAGGTGGGATTGGGAAAGAATGCTGGATTATTATCTCCTGCCGAACAACTAGTTGATAAATTCAGACAAACATTGTGCACAGGTGAACAAATTAAAGACAACGATTTAGGGAAAACTTCCAGAATCAGTTAATTAGAAGGGCGTTGTGTCCCATTATGACGATGTCTCAGATCTCATGTTTTTTTGATTGTCCGACAAAAATTATTGGAGTTTCACTGGAATGTGCTATCTCGTGCGTCGTATTCACCAGACGTTGCACCTGCTGATTTTTAGTTATTCAGGTCTTTGCAAAATTTCTTTAATGACAAGAACTTCAACTCTGGTCGTCATAAAAAACCACCTTGAAAATTTGTTTGCCGAAAATCCTGATAACTTCTGGGAGGATGGAATTTTTAAATTGCGCGAGATATGGGGAAAGGTTGTGGAGCAAAATAGTGCCTACATAATTAAATAAATATATGTATATCGAAATATAAAAGGGTTGTCGTTGAATGTTTCTTAAAAATCGGCATGAACTTTCCAGACAACTGAATATATTATCAGCTCACCACGCGAACTCATAGTGTCTAATGTCACGCATTGACGAAAATGATAATCGATCATTTTCGCATTTACTTGCTACAATTCGATAAACAAGCCTTTGGAACAGATTGATATAAATACTATCCAGGATTTCGCCTAACGATTGTAAATTCGCAGTCGCAATTATAACAGAAGGTATCCTAGAATGCCTATCAACTAAACGTAACCCTCTCGTATGAATAAGTACGATTTGTAATTATCATAATAATGGTATCCTTGAGAGAAATGTTGATAACATAAATACTTGCCGTACTACAAACATCGCATAAAGACGGTCCTGCCAGAAATACTACGTCCGATTACATGCGTTTCACACTTAAAATAACACAAATCCACGGGATTTTCAAATTTATTAGGATAACTACCTAGATATCCACTTTTAAACAAAGCATATTGGAAACCAATTTTGGAATCTAGACGAGGACAACTGATTGTGAATTAACGACTGTAGTTTAATTATTTCATTACGTTCGTGCAAAGTAATATCTAACTGGAAAAGTTTTATATTATCCGAGAAGGTCCGTACGAAATTTGTCCAACTTCGGAATCCAAAAACGTCCAAAGGTTGCACAAAATTCGTCGTTTTTTTTCTTTCACCTGTGGAATTAACTGTTCTGACTGATCTAGGCAATGTTCAGTCCATGAGTCAAATATTTGCATGCTTTTATGGCCAGTATTCTGTATTCTGATTTTTCCTGACTTTCATGCTTGAATGTAAGTATTATTTGGATGAAATAGAGTCTCTTGTACCCTTGGACCGAATGTTCCTGTGGTCTCCTTCCTAACTATGAATGTACAATGTTGAAATAAGATGTCGGCTTGCTGAAATGGCAGGCATAATAGTGTAGCTGTGAGTCGTACAAGATGTCGATTGAATCGTTGCTTCCACTGTTTTCACTCCTTTTCTCGTCAATGTTCGTCCAGAATGTATTGTACGGTTGAAACCACACTCATCAGCATTATAACTTTTTTTAACTCTGATAGCTGGAATGTTCGGCTTTACATGTGATACAAATGATTGTGCGATGTTTTGTAGTTCGTCAATGTTGTTAAACGTAGATCACGTTCTGAATGTTTTTATTTTGCAAGATATAATTCCATTCACATGTTTGAAGTTCTAAATCCACTATTCACTTGCCTTAAATTCGAGTAGTTCTACCAGGTCCTTTGCCTCCAAGACCCATAATCTCAAATTCACGTCATGAATAATAAATCTTCTGTTATAAGCTTCTTCAAATTTTTACAGTACATATTCCATAATAAATGTAAGTTTATCTGTTCCACCTGTTTCTATGCTTGCTTCCCATCTATATAATTGTTGTAGCGATTTTATCTCGCAATAGTTCTTCTGGACAGTGGTAAGCGGTCGACGTGTTTTTTTCCAAATGTCCAAAAGTCTACAGCCTTCCTTTTCTAATTAAAGTCAACTTTTCCAAATTCTTCATCAACAATACATTCTTCAGGCTCAAAAATATCTTGTTCTTCCTCTTCTATAGGCGTAATATACTCAACAGTTTATGCATTATGTGTTTGCGATGGGTCAGCAAAATCAAGTATGTAATCATATTTAGTTACTGGGCCGAAATGTACGTTTTGAAAATGATTTATAATGTCACGAATTTTGTTGTGCAAATCAATTTCATTCGATTTTACAGGTGTGGTATACTTGCAATTTCAAATGTGGCGGCTAACATGATTATTATATTAGCAAGGTTTATCGGTCCCACTTTGTAGGAAAGCCTCTCGACCAATAACTGACATCTTCTTTGAATTCAATAGTAACAGACTGCTGTTATAATTGAGACTGCGAATTTATAAATGTGAGGTGAAATCCTGGACAGTATTTATAAAGGCTTGTTTATCGAATTGTAATAAGTAAATGTGAAAATTATCAGTTATTATTTCGACCTCACGACATCAATACGTGACATTTGACACTATGATTTTGCGTGATTCGCTGATGGCATTTATATGTATGCTTCGGATTATTTGTAAACCTTCATGTGTTATACAGGGTGTTACCTCTAACGCGACGCACGTTTTTTCACCCACTTGTCCATTAGTATAAGCTAAATATTTCTCATTTCCACCACTGAATATCGATTAAGTAATATGTGTTTTGCATTCGTCTCGATGTCCTTTAAATATGGTAAAAAAAATATAATATGTGTTCCTATTTGTAAAATCCAAGGTGATCTCGACTTCGTCATGAAAACAAACTATTTTCGAAATTTTTTTGGCAGATGGCTGCAAGTGGATGAAAAAACGTGCGTCGCATTAGAAGTAACACTCTGTATAACAATGACAGTAAAAATTGTAAGTTGTTTAAAATTTATTTAAGTAATATTTGGAACATTACTTTTTATAGTCATTACGTTAACGACGACTGCTGAAATGGGCTTTAAATTCGATAATAACAGTTTCACTCATTTAAAAAAAATATAACATAAAAATGTACCCAGAAGAATTTATGCAGAAATTGACGATGGCAAAAAATTCAATTTTGGGGTTGGTGGTGGGGGTATTTTAAACAATTTGAATTTTTTGAAAAATTTTTACCAGCTTTGTAGATGTGAAAAACAATACAAATTTCATTGCAAATTTGTTCAATATCTGTAACAGTTTTCGAGATATTTCACCATAAAGAAAATTACACATATTTTTCAAGGGGTGATTTCATCCCCTAAAACTGAATTATGATACGAACAAAAAATACCTTTGTATTAGGCACTCTACTTATTCATGGAGTTTCATAATTTTTTGAATTTCCGGGTTGCCAAACTTTTCTTGTGAGTATGAGCATTATACACATACTTACCGAGGCCGTTAATTCAAAAACATCACAATTTACTGTCGATGAATCTCAAATTATATTACCTTCGTGAAGTAATTTTTTTAATATGTATACAGTAAATTATTGATCACTAGATTTCTTCAAATCATTTATATGACATCTATGGCATGTGTACGATGATAAGAATGGTGTCAAATGTCTTCTTATCAGTCATGTCTGATTATCACGCCTATATCAGTAAAAAAATTGTCGATCAGTACGTAGTAGATTCCGAGGAATACTCAAGTATCGTCACAATCGATCGTTTTACCCAAATTCTACCACTGCGATTAGTAAGTTACAGTAGTTAGACGATTTATAACCAAATAAAAAATAAAAAATTCACATTTTACGTAAAACATTGTACTAATTTACGAAATGATAATATCTAAAATCTTATCCGTTATCTGTTTTCTAACATAATATATCAGTAACTTAATGCTTTCATTTACAGGTTTGCATTCTTTGCTTTAGTTTTACTTTATTTTATCCTACTATATTCCCAATATTGAAATAGTTGAGCGATCAATCTATAAGAAAATAGATATACTTGAAATAAGCATAACTGAAAACTCTCTTGGTATACCTGCGTTTCTTAAACGATTGTCACTTATTTAATATATGCAACTTTGAATTTCACGAAGAAGTTCTGAAAATTACTGACTATTTTCATACTACGTTTAATTTAATATCCTATGTTTTAATATTGTTCTAGCGAGAATTAGACGAGTGAAATGATGATAGGGGAGCATTAGTATGCTGGATAAGCGGCGGCACCAGGCCTCCGGTTCGCCGCCATGCACCCTCGTCTTCGTGGTCGCTTTGGCACTTACTGGTTGTTTCTCGTTCTGGCTGAACGTAGATGGACCGGGTTCTTCGAATGTGAGCGCCAACAACGGTGTAACGGCTCCGGGATACCTATTGATACTTCCTGGAAACACAACGGTATCGCCGCCCTATTCCACCAATGAACTTCCGTCCGATGATAAGTCCACTCTGATCGACATGAAGGACTTTCGGTTCACGATTAATCATGACCCGTGCAATGGTACGCAACCATTGCTACTGGTGCTAATCCATTCCGCTCCAGAAAATTTTGTTAAAAGGATGGTTATCCGAGAGACTTGGGGTCAACGCACGCCGCATGTCACTCTTCTGTTTTTCGTCGGGGCATCAGAAGGGTATCAAACCAGACTCGACGAAGAGGATGTCAAATACAAAGATCTCATACAGGGAAACTTCATCGATGTCTATAGGAATATGACTTACAAACACGTCATGGCTTTAAAGTGGACAGCTTACCATTGTCCGAGTAAGCTCAACTTAATATTAATTTTCAATTGCGATTACGACACGTATATCGAGGGAACAGATCAATTATTTTGACTAATTTAACTATGTTATTTCGCAAGTTCTACGGTAGCTATATTTCCTATAATTATTATGGTATGATTTAAAATAGCCAACACTTTATCTTCTGGTTCCACGCTCAAAATTGATTGTTCTTGTTTTAACTAGGTTTTCAGAACACATAGGAAATAAGTCTTCGTGACTCTGATTCAGTATTGTGTAAATTTATTACTTATTTCATAAGATTTGTTAATATCCACTAAACACAAAAATTTCAGCATTTTAATTACAAGAATGTCTTTACTAAGGAAAACTAAACTAATATTACATTTTTATCCAAATATTAATAATAAGACAGAAAATATAAATTGTACATGCATTGAATAACTCAGAATAATGTATTACACGAACACGAACACAATTCACTATTATGACCTAGCAAATGCTGAAATTTGTCCGCATGATTATAAAGGGGTGCCTGAAATTTCTAGGTACTCACAGATCTCAGTTATAAACATAAATGTGGCAACAAAATAGTCCATACCGTAATCATTACTGTTCATTCAATAAAAGTAGTAATTTCATAATACTGCTAACGAATCTGTTTCCTCATTATGTGTGTATTGGGAAGATCCTAAATTCGTTGCATTCATGTTGTAATTATTTTGCGTTACAATTATTTTATTAGCGACTTCCAAGAAGTATTGCGTGTTCGAAAATTTTAACAAAATTGGAAAGATCCACACAACGATTCTGTCTACTCGGCTTATATTTCGTCACACATAAATCACTTCGTTATATCTTCTACTTTCGCTGTTACATAAGCATATTTTTAAAACATACCTCAGGCTTTTCACGTAATTAAAATTTATGCTATGTAGTTAAATGAATAAACCATTACATTCTTTATTTCAGCAATTAACAAGATAAGTTGAATATTTACGAGATGAAAAAAACCGATGCTTCCGCGAGAGGAAGTACTGTAAAAGGATCTCTTTATCAGTGCCTTCTTAACGATGTTTTCACGCGGTGTTGTGATGAAAACGTAATTCGTACTTTTAATTTATTATTTCTTTATCTATTTACCGGAATTGTGGAAATTATAAAGTGAAATGCCTATGCCCTCGGGTGTCCAATAAAGTAGCAGTAGCCTGAATTATCCATGCGTAAGACAGTTTCAAATATTTCATAGTATGTAGACAACATATCCGTGTAACCAAAGATAGTATCGAATTTCATTGAACGATTTCAAAATTGACGCTTTATGTCAAAATTGACTCGATACGGTTTGTCATTACACACATGTTATGGCCAAGAAGGACATCCTCCTTTTTACTCTCGTCTAATACATGAATTCTGTTCTTTGTGTAGGTGCCAGATATATACTGAAACTAGATGACGACGTTTTTGTGCATATACCAGCAATGCTGGACTTCCTGACTCATGAACTATCTCCGCTGGGTGCTAGGCGATTGATCCTCTGCGATCTTTTACCAACGGCAGTCGTAAAAAGATCATGGCGATCCAAATGGAGAGTTTCTCCGCTGGAATATCCAGGCAGACATTATCCGACATACTGTGCTGGATGGGCCATCTTGTACTCCCCGGACAGCGTATTTCTCCTGTATCGGGAGGCTCAAAAAGAACCATACTTCTGGATCGACGATGTGCACATTACCGGAACACTCGCTAGAAAAGTTAATCTTACACACACCTCTTTACACTCTTTAGTACTTACGGGTGAGAACGTGCAAAGTTTGCTGTCCAACCCGACTTCCAGGAGAGATTTCCTCTTTGGACCCCCAAATTTAGCAGAACAAACGATAAGAGCCTTACACAGTTTAGTCACTACACCTGCGGCCTAACTGTAAGAGCCTATCCCTTTAGCATTAATGTCACTATTCAACAATGCCATCTGAAGATCGTTAAAAAATCGCACATTAATCATTCTGTACTTACACAGCTTCGTTTACCGTAATATCGTTCACAATTATGGGCATAGTTTTTCGATATCCAAAATATTTTTTATGAATTTTTTATTTTTTGACATCATTTATAACTGCACATTTATATACTTTAATACATGACTATTTCAATTAAATCAATTTGCTGTGACACTCTACTGAGTTTCTTTAAAGGAACACGTACACAATAATCATGTAAAAGAGATCATTCCGAATAGCAATTAAATCATGGTTTCTATTTGCCCATATTTATCAACGTGCATCAGTTTAATGCTAGTACTCTTTTTTAATCACTTGCACAATGTACATACGCGGTGGTACCGTAAAAATAAGTCAGTATTATATCGTTTAAGATTTCTTTGTGCTGCAATACCGTTCGCATGTCAAAAACCGAGATGTTACTTCTTGGAAGCATGACGTACTTTGCGTGGATAGATCATAAAATCCTCCACGTTTTTTCGCTGAATACTTACTACCAGAACAAAGAACAAGATTAGATGAACATTTTTACTTCTTAAGAGCAAAAAACGGCATGTTGTTATTCATTTTATAAACTGTAAACCGTGTGCAAGAAACACTACAAACTATTCTATTAGTGTTTGTAAACACGACTCTACGTATTGTGGATATCTGTGAGAAATTAGTTATAATGTTAAAGTCAAGTGTAGGGTAAAACATGGAGATTAGAATTCTTATACTGCAAGAAGTACAACCCAATGTCGAGGGTCCACTTGCACTTAGGTACGAAGGGGCACACACGTTTGTCTGTATGTATTTCAGTGATTTTCGTTCTTCCAGAATTGGGTATTTTCCAAAAAGTAGTACAATTTGCTGCAGAGAATAATGAACAATTCTTCGAATACTGATCTATTGTTGGCATTATATCGTTATTTTTAATTTTACATAGTGGATGTGGTACAAAGTGGTTAATATTTAGGCATGACTACGAAAAAATTTTGATGACTTTTTTATTAAGTATATTATCTCATAATTGCTCTCATGTTGACCTTTCTTACAAAAAGGCAAAGAACATGATTAACTAGTGCACTCAAATTATAGGTTCATAAATTGCATTATTGTAATACAATAACCTGACAGGTAAATAGCTTGTTCCTCTTTGGTGTAAAAGTTACAAAATTTGGATCAAGGGAAACAAGTTGAAAGCAACTATTAAGAAGGAAAAAATAGAGAATTCAGGTAAAATAAACAATACTTTAAGATTAATTAAATTCTTTGGATTGAAATTATATCAATATTTCGTTTCTGTGCAAAAGAAATATATTTCCCATAAAAGAAAGTTTTATTAAATATAATCGTTATTATTTTCAAACAATTTATAATTCTATACTGAGAATCTTTCATCTAATCATTTCTGCATCTAGTAAATTACTTTAGTGGAGGATACCCAGTCATGTAGAACGTTCGATGTTAAATTATCCCAAAACAATGTGCCTAAAACTATTGTAAAACAGTGTGCAAGGAATATTTTCAATTCTTACCTGTGAAGGTAATAATTCTTAATGTTTATATCACTTCATTTAGATGTAGGAATACAACGAAAAGTACATTATCAGAATATTCTAATTTAATTGAAAAAAATCTTTAAACACAAACACTTTTTAATTGACTTTTTAATTAATTTTAATTTTGAAAATGATGGTGTAATGTGCACAATAAGTTGAGTACAATTTTAAGTGTAGTGCTATGTTTAACAAATCAGAAATAGTTTTCTAGGAAAATTCTGCACCATATTGAAATATATTTATTGGACAGTATTCATTGACTCAATTGCCTTGCAATTCAATCATTTCTGGTAGTGACCATTATCTTATTGTATTGATGTGCAAACTTAATTTTGTGTACAATGTACTCTTCTTATGATTACTTGATACTTATTGTGAAAATGTGCCCACTGACTAGAATAATGTCAAATATTTGTAACATGGTGGATACTTATAAACCGAATAAATACCAAGTTATTTTAATTATATAGCAGAAATAATTTATACTATTGCTAAAATATTCACCTCTTGTATTATAAATATTATAAAATTTATTATAAAATATTATTATTGTAAGTTTTCATATGAATAGGTTACTGTTCTTACTATTTTTACAATTAATATGACTTA
Organism: Hedychridium roseum; assembly: GCA_963989215.1. Classification (NCBI taxonomy): domain Eukaryota; kingdom Metazoa; phylum Arthropoda; class Insecta; order Hymenoptera; family Chrysididae; genus Hedychridium; species Hedychridium roseum. The sequence goes on along the minus strand of OZ022310.1, from coordinate 2,331,758 downwards.
CACTTTGGCCTGGTATTTTTAATTAAAATTGATACCAAATTTTGAAGTCGATTGCAGTAGACTAATGAAATGTGATAAGTATTTAATTATGCCTTTATACATTAAGTCAGTATATAGATATTTCTATGAAACTCAAAATCTGTTTTACTTTGAGATCACAATATTAGAAACTTCTTGAATAGTAGAACGATTTTTATAAGCTTTTATGTCTCAATTTCTTTTACGAAATGCATAATAGGACTTGTCAAATAATAGATGACTAATATATTAGAAATGTTTAATAAAAATTTGTGATTTAGAAGCACAAGTACATAAGTTTTATTAACAGATCGGATGTAGGAAAATAACTAAAAGATAGATTCGTTTTTGTAACAAGGAATCAAAGAGAGCATTTATGATTTTAGACCATCAACACTTTTAAACGATCGACATATTTATTTATCGTTTGAACGGTAAAGTGGTTTGGTAACAATGCATTCTCATACTTGACAGATCCTCACCAGATGTCAGTTACAGTCGCTCGCTATATTGATCAAGTTAGATTTTATAAGAACGAACGTTGATAAGATGTCCCTTATTTATTAGTTTTCTGAAAAGTTTTTTGCAGTGGCAGCTGTTTTTCAACACAATTGTTTCAGAGACATTATTGCATTCACGTACCTGGAAGGTTGTAATTCCGGCATATGACGTCATTTGTGAATTACACAAGCGTCATTGGTAGTGTGTTGTGGAAAATTTCGTAGAACCAAGTGCAATATATTTTTTTAACGAGTACAGTGCACCGAAGACTCTTCAGTCGCTTCGGCGAAACTTGGTCAAGTGCACATTATATGGACAATTCATTTTATAACAAAAGTGAGCAATCCAATAATTTCTTCTTATTTCACGTGAGCATCAGTGTGTGATATCTATATTTGTTTTGAAGTGATGGATATATGTTTTCACTATCCAGAATGCAAACCTAAAACCTATAAATCAAGACTTTAACATTATTTCATGTCCCTTGAAACGAATTTTGTTTTGCATTGAATGTGAAAAGGCATCTACATTAAATGCCACTTATTCGTGTATCGTAGTTTTTTTAATGCACCGCTCATTAGATCGTGACAGGATCGTGTTATTGCACTGTATTCGAATAGTATTCCCTGTGATTGAAATAAGTCCAAAATGTATGCTACGAAGTACCGGATATCTTAATAATAGTTCTACAATAGTGAAATGCGTGAGCTATTAAAATTTATTTATTTTGTAGTGATATATATATCTATATATACACATATATGCACATAATGGAAAACATTGTCTTGAATGACTGTTAAAACTATTTACTGTTCGTTTTTACCATGAGGTAAAATGTAATTCTTATCTTCCTTTGCACATCTGCATTTTTAATTATTTATTGTAATTATGTTACTAGTCTATCACACATGTGGTAAATTATAATATCAAAGTTAATTGTTTTCCTACTGGTTTTTATTACAGTTAAATATTACAGTATCAACACGCCATCTTATCAAGATGTCCATGCAGCAGTTTTGTTTGAGATGGAACAATCATCAGCCAAACTTTATATCAGTGTTTTCAAGCTTGTTGAATAATGAAACCTTAGTAGATGTAACACTTGCCGCTGAAGGCAGGCATCTTCAAGCACATAAGGTTGTATTGTCTGCGTGCAGTACATACTTTCAGTCTCTCTTCACAGTAAATCCGTGTCAACATCCTATCGTGATATTAAAAGATGTGAAGTTTTCTGATCTCAAAATCATGGTAGACTTTATGTATTATGGAGAAGTTAACATATCACAGGATCAGTTACCTTCAATAATTAAGGTAAGTGCTACGTGTAAAATTTATAGTAAAATAATAATTATCCTACAATGTCATTAAAGGATAAGATTGTTATTTATTTTACTCAAGACTTAATCAATAAATGAGTTCAATTTATATAAAATTCATGTAAAATTTATACAAAATACTGGCTTAAATTATGTGGCATTGCCTAAGTGGCATATGTGGATATGTGAAAATTAACCTGTTCGCTGCCATGAGTCACAAATGTATGACTAGCTGGTTTGTTTCTATAGACCAGTTTACGACATTTATTAGAATGCTTTATTTGGCTTGTTTAGTATGCTTTACATCTGTAAAAGTGAATGTGTGCAAATATTATCTAAAACTACTGCAAGAAAGACGTAGGAAGCGGTAGCAGTTTTTCCAACCTGATGGTGGTAGTGAACGTGTTAAATAATAAATAAGGGAAGAGGACGGGTTGTCCAGGTTTCATGATAGTCTAGATTTTCTGCAAAGTTATACAGACTAACTATGCACAATTTGAAAAAAATTTATCAAAGAGTTTAGTACAGATAGACCTTCTATTTTTTATATATTGTTCATACAGTTTATTCAAATGTTGTAAACCTAACTTTAAATTTTAATTCATATTTTGACAAAAAATTTAAAACTTCATAGAAGTAATATTATTTGAAAATATACCTTTCATGAAAACTTGTTGCCACTATAAGAACCAATTTACATATAAACATTTGTAGAAGGATATTTAACTATTTTGGCATAATATTTATGATTAGTTTCATTTTTTGGCTATGAAATACAATGAAGAATAAAGGTTATTCGCATTGCTAAAATAAACAAAAGTTTTTAAATGTAGTTCAATGTTCAAAGGGAATTGAACTATTTAAATAAACTCTTGTATGTTACATTCTACTAATAATGATATTGTTCAAATCAAAAATCAAAATTATGTTAAATAGAATATGATACATACAAACAAATCATCTTTGTAGATGAGCATCAACTTCTGTAGGGTATATCAGTGATTTTTGATGATAAACAATGTCAGTTAAATACATACTTATGGCATATCTTATTTTAGAACACCACGGATGATGTTAACTAAGTTCTTGAAATGTAATGATTTGTCATCATTTTTTTTTTATAACAGATTTCAATCTATGTTCACTTTGCAGACAGCGGAGAGTCTGAAGATCAAAGGCTTAGCAGAAATGCATACAGCATCATTAACTAAATGGCCAAGTGGTAGCAGTGAGCCAGGAGGAGGAGATAGAGGAGAATCCTGTTCACCAAGTCCATCTCCTCTATCGCCATCTTTTCGTAGGAAAAGGTTGAGGAAAACATCAACAGGTTCTACATCAGGTTCTGGAGATAAATCAGAAGAAATCAATGAAATAACTTTAGTAGCAACGAATATCGTAAAACCCGAACCACTAATTGTATCCCAGGATAGTGGGGAGAACTTAAGACGGCCACTAAACACCAGCACAGAATCTCAAGGCAGTATTGATGAAGATCAAATATCTATCGTAAGTAACGTTTATCCGTAAGTAACTTGTGTAAGTAATGTGTATCCTATATATTGTAGGGACATTTAATGTTATTTCTCCTTGAATCACATTCACATATAGATGTCATTATCGATGGTGAAAGATGTTGGATCATTTTGCGTGGCATTAAATATTTATACATCTAGTTTTAGTATACACATTATTGGATTAATCACTATGTGTAAGATATAAGTATCAAAAAGTTGATATAAAAAATTCAACACACTTATACAAATAAAAATTTTGTAAAATTTTATAAGAATTGGATATTTAAAAATCGGATAATGGAAATGGAAATCGGAAATTGGATATTTAAATAAAATAGTAGTGTATTGATCATAAATTCCTTGCTAAAATATTATCACCTATTTCTATACATTCCTCATTGTAATATGTAAATTGTAAATTGTAGGAAGAACAAATTAATTGTGCATACTTATTTCCATAAAAATGTCACAAAACCTATCTTGCCAAATTGTAATACTGGTACCTATGATATTCCAATGCCTAAAGAATTCTTCCTAAAAACAATATTGTATGTACGCTATTAAACGGAATAACTAACTGGAGACATTAAGGTGTTTGTAGGATAAAATGTAGAAACATGAATGAAATCTATATGAATTCTGATTATATCAAACGCGGACTTAAGAACGTAAAATTTTGTTTGAAGTATTATAATTTGAACAGCTTTTCCTTTACTTTAGTGATTCTTTGATGTTTAGAAAAATTCGGATAAATTTGCGATATAGCTGAATCAAAGGTAGAAACGGTGGGGTAATTGATTGAGGAAATTTATTTATCTTTCTCGTCCTAACCATTGTGTTGTCAAAAAATTCGAATTGTTATTTTATCGACTTCGGTTTGTTAATAGGAACGTGTAAGATATTATAATTTGTTAAGAATATAGATTTTTTTTTCTTTTGGAAGTTCTTAGACTGCAGAATTATTATAGACTGTTTATGGGTATAATATTTTTCGTTTAACAATTACATTTCTGTAGCATTTTCAAACTTCTTTCTTGGCAACACAATGAGATGTAGTAAAAATTGCTTATTAATATTTTTGCGTACAAAAATCTCTCAAACGTCACTTTAGTGTATATTTTACTATATATTTTAAATTTTAATATGAAATTTTCCATTGTCTTAGATGAGCAACATGGAAAACAGTTCTGCTACAACACCAGCTCAAAGTGATGGTTCCATACAAGACGTAGGTCAGCAATCAGGTGGAAATGTAGGGCAAAGTTCTGTTTCTTCACAGCCACCGGCTCACCAAGGTAAGAATTTTAACTAACGAAATAAATTCACTACACCCACTTGCAGGAATTCAGATAAACTATATTTACGATCGTAATTTCACAAGAGAAATCGTTTGGGTTTCCATCAGTCTTGAAAAACACACTTAAATGTTTCAAAGTATGTTGGTACAAATCTTCATAACCGTATCTAGCGAACACGTTTATTGTTCATGAAGAATTATAAGTTAAATATGATGCAGGCCTGCTAAATATGAGTTAAATATAAGTTAAATATGGCTGTGCCTGTAGTTACCAATAGTTAATTTAAAATTAGTTAATAATATTTACTAGCTTTCACGATAGTAGTATACGGTACTCAGTATTCGCTACTAGCGAGTATGACATAAGCAAATACAATAACATTTCTTCTATATAATTTTGGGTTCGAGTGGGTTAGAGTGGCTTCAAATGCTATTCGAAATTGGATAAATTTGGTTCTAATGGCGTCTTATCCTTTGCGGCACCAATCCGCCGCAACTACGATACAGGAATTAAATAATTAATATTTTAACCGTGATTTTTTTATTTTTTTATTCAATCTTTTATTCAATATTTTATTGAAATTTACTTTGTGGAAATTAAATTTAGCGGGAACACCAAGATATTAATTATTGGTTTCGGTGTGAAAAAATCTCAAGGTTTGCAATATCGATTAGTTTAATACGTCACCATTGAAGTATACATTAATATTTGCTTCTACCATTTTCGTGTACCGCATGAATCGGCGTGTTCTATGTGTCTTGTTCACTGATTATTATGCGTAAAGCTTAATTTATTGCTAGAATGAATGTATTCGTATCTTCATTGAAATATATTCTAGGAAGATTTGGTTATCGAGATTTATGTGTATTAATTAGTATTAAATGGTTGACAGAGATAACAGGGAATGTATTACCTGTTAGTCGACAAATACATTTCAAAAAGACAACAGTTTAGTGCAAACTAGTTTTAACAGTAATAGTCAGATTTTCGATTCACTCTGTAGACAGTGATTTTTTTAAGCGTGTTTCACGAAAGGTTGGAGTTAAAAACGGTTTTACAATTTTTCACAGATGAGTAAATATGTAGTTGCGAATATAACGCAGTCAAAATAAAATGCCTTATTTCTTTCTGCTATTCTATCCTTTTTACCTTAAGATTCAAATATATTCTAATGACACAAATTATTTTATTTCACGTTTTGTCCGTTTTATAAAAAAAATGTATTGAGGCTTTTAAATATTACTATAAAGTATAATACACAAGTACTTGACAACTTATATATTCATTTAAGATATATTAAATGTTCAGTGACAGTAAAAGTTAACAGCCAGACAAGGCAAGTGTATTTAACAATATGTATTTAACATGATCAATCAAGGAAAATCGTGATTACTTAATGTGAAATTGATTACCCTTTCCATTTTTTACGCGCAGATACCTAAAATATTTTCCTAGGAACGATATTTTGTATTATCGAGCGCATTAAAAGTCCAAACAAATAATATATATTTACATAAGTCATATTATTAGTTTTTTAATAACTTTCATTGTAATGAATTATTCATGATGAAAATATCTCATCAATTTCGTACCTAAATACATTCAGATAATACGTAATTCCCATAAGGTAAAAAAACTGATATCGATAACGGTAATATCATGTATTAATAATATAAATCACTTGTGAAAACTAAATTCTTTCAGTGATAATCACTTGTAGTACATTTATAGTATACAAATAATTAACATAATTAACATGACAAATCTATCTTCTTTACTACTAATGTCAGGTAAAGCGTAAGAAATGCAATTATCTAAAAATTATTCACATTGCTATACACGTCTTATATTAGTAATTATACATCAGGACTGTTCAAATAGTAACTAAACATTGGCTCGAATTACATATTAGCAATGTAATTAGTTGTTGCCGTCTTTGTTTAGAGCTGCAGGTGATTTATTCCACAGTTGTTTAAAATAATGCTGAATTAAATGTTAAGGCGTAGTGCGATAAGATGTGTTGATTCGGAAGATTGCATGTTGCCTGTTGTTAAAAAGGATCTTCGTTTACTTCCCGTTAAGAAACACAAAAATTTCGGAAGATTTTCAAATTGCATGCCGTTACGCAAGATTCGCGTATTACATATATGGTGGCACAGATGCGTTTCAATGTATTGCACAAGAGAAAGAACGATCAACAGACGTTTGACATGAAAATAGAGCGAAATGCAAGGAAAGAAAAATTGATAATTTGGACAATGAAGAACCGTGTCATTCATGAAAAATCATCATGGTACACAGATACATAGCACACAATGCATTATGTATAGCGAAGGACAGTTAATCGGGCCTTTGACATTGTCGAGCGTGTATGTGTGCCTTGTTCTGTCCTTTATTCGGAAGAGTATGCTCCTAATAAATGAAATATAACAATGTGCTGAAAAATGTATCTGTGCCATGCCATAATCTCTTTCATTTTAATATTTTCATATTCTGTTCCTCATAGAGCTATTCTCGAAATACTTTTGTACTTTCTTCTTGCGATAGTTTTGCATCGTCTTATTAATGTAAGCAGTTTTTCACATTCTTTCAGAGTACATAAAACTATTTTGTATGATCCATTTTTTACGCATAAATTTTTGTACATATAAATTCTTTGTCTTTTGAATTGGTTTACAATTTGTTTTTGGATGGAATTCACGTAGATAATAGCGGTCTAATCTAACAATAATAAAATTTGTGATTTCGTAATTTACCAGTTGCTCAAATCCATATACATGTTTATTTTTTGCGGTTTCGCGTTAATAATGTACATCTTTGTACTTAAATTAGATAATCTCTTTCTCTCTCACTTTCTTACTTTTTAGCTCTTTCTTTGTCTCTACTTCGGGATAATAATTCCTGTGCTCTGACGAACGATAAACCGGTCTGTTCCGCAGGATTACAATGGACTATAATGGAGCACACGTATCCACGTTTCGCTCTGTCCTCGTGTCAAACGAATCTGTCGATCCAAGCGTCATCGGCATTCACAACGCCCGAAATTACGGCGTCCTCAACGATCAGCGATCAGTATCCTGGCACCAGCACCACTGGTTCCAGTTGCGCCCTGACGAGCTATCCAAATTCCTCGCACGGGAGCTTGCAGCATGCGTCATCATCGAGCGCACCATCACCGTCGTCCCAGTGCCCGAGTAACTGTCAGAGCCCTTGCGCGAGTCCGCAAACGGCGATCAAGAGAAAGAGGTCGACGAATCCACAGGCCGATGAGAACTTTATTCGAGCCCTTGATGCCGTTCGATACGGTGGCATTGGTTTCTGTAAGGCTGCCAGAATGTTTGGTGTGAATAACCGAACACTCTGGCTCGAGTATAAGAAACGTGGTTATCCGAATAATCGGCCAAGTCTGAAATCGAGGGTGAAACAGGAAGCGAATTCTTCGCCACCGCCATCGTCGACTTCCGGTGGCTCAAGCGGAAATAGTAGTGGTACCGGTGCTGGATCCGCCCAACCGGTCAGCTCGCAAAGCCCCACACCGATGGGTCCACCTTCCACTCCACACAGTACACACAATACCCACAGTACGCACACTATGCTGACGGCTCACAGTCCTCACACTATGCTCAGCGGTTACATCGATAGCAGGCATACGGATTATGCACTTCCGAGCACAACAATGCCAATTAATCTTCACGGCGTTAATTACAACGCTATGTGAGCTGGGCTGTGCTCCGAAAATTACTCGTATAGACGAGCTTGAGAACATTTCAATTCTGTAGTCCCAAGGAAATTTACAAAAATTTCATCAAAACACATTGCGCAAAACGAAACGGTTTTATACGCTCGTCACCTACGACACGGAAATTGACGATTTTTAAGACAAACATTTCTTTATTTCTTCCTTCTTGTGCAAGACGCTGAAATTACGTTTTATCGATCTTTTAGTCGACTCTGCAACGTTTCAGCGCTATTTAGTTTCGAAAAGACTTTTACTCGGGGGTTTGGATTACGTTAAGGGAATGTTTTTCTATAACTCGCAATGTTTGTATAACTTGTATAATTCATATTGCGAAGCAAATGATTTATAGCAATTTTAAAAAAATCAACTTATATGTTAACTCAGTGGTGAGCAACTTTTTTTTAGCCGGTTAAAATTGAAAACCGAATAATCCATACGGGCCGGGTATTATGTCATGGATCCATATATCTTGATGAAATGGGTTATACGAATAATTTTGATGAGCAGCAAATAAATAATTGGCAGACTGCAGGTTGCTCAGCAGTGCGTTAACTTATATAAAGATAATTTTATCTTCTAATTTGACTGTTCCGATTACGTTTTTTCCCAATAAGGTGCATCGTATTCGCCATCGTGATGAAATTTGGCAAATGAACATTTATTTCCTGGTTTAACGAACTTTGTGCATGTATTTTTAACATCGTGAGACAATACGAATTCGCATGTTTTACTTGCTTGTGATGAAAACAATACTTTTAAGCATTTGTGTTAGGTCGGTATCAATGAAATTTGAAATAAATATTTTTGAAAAATTATGCTAAAAGCTGCAAACTAATGAAAAAGAGGTAATAACAGGTATGATGCACTTGCCATCAATACTACTTGTTTCGTTTTTTTTCGGCACATACAAGGGTATTTCGTAGCATATAGTAACTTTCTCAGGGATAATTTCAGGACTTAAAGCAAACGAAAGAAAATTATAAACACAGGTCTGATTCTGTTTTGATTTTGAATTGAAGGCATTTTTTCAGTTATCTAATTATCTTTACAGGGAATAGTTAATATAACTACCCAAAAAACCATCGACCTAAATGTAAACTTGAGTTTGGTCAATTATAAAACTACTTACTCGTTCAAAGATGACAAGTGTCTATCGGACACGCTAGCAGCATTGTTCCGAACTATAGCGAATGACTTTAATGTTATCAACTGGCGTGGATGAAACAATTGTTTTCAAATGGATTTCACACTTCTAGTAGATTTAAAACGAAAGGATATACAGGTTAAATGTTGATTCCAGGTGGAGCCATGTGAAGACGATTATTTGTTTTACACCAATGGATAATATCGAAATGCTTCGCGATAATGCGGAACAAAGTTACCAGCAAATCCAAAAAAGATCCGGTACCCTTTAACAAGTTTCTTGTAAAATGAATGTGATACAGACGCAATGCGAAATCAGCTATGTGATCATTTGCAAATATGTTTTCACCTGCATTGTCTTTGGGTCATAAATTCATTCCTGAGGTAGTTCCCAGATGTTATAGAACACCCTGTATAATTTTAATTTATACATATCGAAAATATACCGACGAAAATATTTATCGGCGGTTTCCATTTTAAATATACAAATATTTAAATTTAATTTAAATAAATTTAAATAAAACAATGATATGCTAAAAGGAATCAGTTATTGAGTAGGAATAAGTTGCTATACTAGAAATTACTCGAATATTTTAAAAATGAAGGCCATGTTTAGATTTTTTCCTATGGTGATATTTACAGTCGGTATTTTATGAAACATCCATTCATATTATCGATGACCTGCGAAAACGCGTAACAAGACCATAACGAAACATAAATTGTTTCACTTTAATTAATGCTACGCATAAAAGTATTGGGAAAACCAGGACTCTGTGTGACGCAAGGTAGAAATCAATTTTAACTACATGAATAGTCTATACTTGTCACATATGTGTTTACATTGCAAGTCTGTTTACGTTACAAAAAATGATAATGGTTCCATTTACAAAATCAAGGTCACCTTGATCTTTATCGAATAAAAAGTATTCGACCAAATCCTATTATTGTAATTTATTCCTAACTGAAGACCAGTTAATTTTGGCTTATCACATTCATTATCAGGCTATCGGCAGTGGAATGAAAATTGTGGCGATCATTATGAAGATAATTCTGTATATCCGTTGTGTCACTTTCTGGACTTTGCGATTTTATTTAATTTTAAAGTCTATAATTAAATTCGACTTTCAATCGTGCATGTATGATGTTTTATTCTTATCAACATAATTAAACCGTGTACTTATAATCGGATTAAATATAATAAAATAGATCGTTTTGTACCTAAATCACGGTTCGCCCCATTAAGAAAATTTCATTCAATCGCTTTGAAAATCTTTTATACATTGTACATTTTGGATTCTGATTTCCTTCACTGGGATAATGAAATCTACGACGCTAAACATGTAGTAGTAATATTTATGGCGTCTGGCAATTCTCCTGAATTAACGCGATGTAAATTATGCAAATACAGAAATTGATTGCGAGATATAATATGTTTTTGCTGATTCCTAACAAATTGTTTTTCTACTTGCATTAAAATGCATGCAGTGATTGAAAATCCATCACAATTGCGGAATTATAACACTGATTAAGTATATGTATAAGTATACAGGGTGATTCATAGATGTAAATATGTTAATACTTCAGGGGGTAAATCTACACGTTAAAACAAGTAAAAAATGTCATGAATATATGTCTGATATACCTTGTGTTCGCGTTATGGTTGATTGAAGTAACCGCCTCGTGCCTCAATAGGCGTTACTGTACGCTTTAGTACGTCTTGACCTTATCAAACGTTTACAAATAATGTCCATCGATATGAAGCAGACAAAATTTCGAGCAGTCACTACCTTAGTTTTCGAGTTATGGATGATTACAGAAATTCTACAAAAATGATTAAAGATCTGGAATTGGATCTAGAAGATCTGGATGAAAGATCGGTCCGGGAAGGTTTCCTGGTATAATCGACGTGCTTTCAGTTCGTTTCCGATAGCACGGCCATACATAAAATGCATGTCAGTCATTTCAGTATAATTCAGTTAGAAACCTAAAGATAGAAAGTATACAAAACCATTTTGTCGATTTCAGAACACTATTGACAGCCGCTAACACTACTCGTGAGGATCAGTCACTGACTGCTCGAAATTTTGTCTGCTTCATATCGATGGACATTATTTGTAAACATTTGATAAGGTCAAGACGTACTAAAGCGTACAGTAACACCTGTTGAGGCACGAGGCGGTTACTTAGAACATTTTCTTCAATCAACCATAACGCGAAAACAAGGTATATCGGACATGCGTTGACATTTGTTACTTGTTTTGGCGTTAATATTTACCCCCTGAAATATTGACATATATCTGTAAATCAGCCTGTGTAATATCGAAAAATTATGAAAGAATCGTCCAGTTACCTGAGATTCACCTTTATGTACTTTCAACTTAATCCAACATATTGACTGTTGGGAGTTCACGAGTTAAAGATATTATATTAGGCTCTCATAAGAAATGGATTTTTTTATGCGGAAACTACAGGTAACGCCTAGCCTTCTACAATTCTGTACATATTAATCGTGAGAATGGTTACAAAAAGACGGTTGTTACCTGTATTCGCACAAGGTGCAAAGCATCCAACCAGAATTAAGAATGTGTACACGTAAAGTTATATCTTGTCGATTCACATAGTGGAAATATTGTTATATCCATAGAACCAACAAAAGTACCATAAATAAGTATATATTACACCTTTCGTTTAATGCTTAGGCATTAGTAAACCGTATAATAGACTAAAATTTGTTAGAAAAATTACTTCTGATATAGAGGATATGCAAGGACATCAGAAATTTATGCGAATATTTGAAAAGAACTGTCGGATTTTGTTGCAAAGATATATGATATGTTAGAGACAAGTAATTAGAATTGAGAAAATTCTATGTTTCATGTAAACGATTGTAAGTACGCGTATCAGCTTGTTCTTCATAACTTTAAAATTAATTTCTTAATATTAATTAATAATAAATAAACCAAATTCGAGAATTCGGTTAAAGTGTGATATTTGACGCGATTTCACGTGCAGAAATGTAAAAATTTCTTTTGCGACATATTATAAACATACAATTGTCTTATATTATAAAAATGAAAAGTGATATTCTTATTCTTAATTCAGCGAATTGTTACTAACATAGCAACAGGATTAATAATAAATTGCATGTATATTATACGACTATTTACTATTATCCTTCCGCGCTGTAAAGCACTGAGAAAAGCTCTAAAACTTTTATTTCACTTTGTTATATTTCTAATTTGCAAGTACAGTAAAGCCTCGATAATTCAAGTTGATGTGGACCTACCTCGAATTATCGAAAAACAAAGAACGCCAAATTGTACTATTAAATGTCGTTCAATGATATATTAGAATTAACAATAAGAAGCTAACTACTAGAAAGCACACCTTAAAAATTCGGATGAAAAATAACTACTTCAGAACAAAGAAACAATATCAAGTATATCGGTAAAGCACAAAAGATAAAAAATATCTAAACATGATATTCTGTAAAAGAATGTTTTTGTTATTCTCCAAATAAAATGCTCTTCTTACGCACTTAACACATATACATATGTATCTGGCTTTGGAGGTAAAAATCAAATACGTTGAAGATTTTAGAGATAGTCTTAACCGAAAAAGAGCTAGAGAGAACTCGGTTTATCGAGACTTTTCTGTAATCCCTCTACTACTAATGTTTGACTGTAATTATAATAATACTGTTAACATTATTAAATTATTTGAAGTTACGAACGCAAACATAATGATACCCAGTATTAAATTAAGTACATAAATTTATCCGACATTATAAATGATCTCTTTGATTTGGAATATCATAGGATTACTGATATAATACTAATTAATGTTTTATTACGTATTCCAACACAAATCTAAAGTAAAACAAACACTCTCAGCTATATAACTTGCAGGCCGAAATGACTTCAACGTTCATTTATATCGAATTTGCTGTCATATATAAGTATTAACAAAATTGTAAGTACTTAGTATTAAGAACTCAGTATTAAGTACTCGAAGCACTTCAAGATTATTATATATTTTTTTACTGTTTTCTTTAAATTTCTTTTCGCAGTGCTTTATGAACGGGGAGGTTATTGATGCTTATGTGTGTATTTATATTGTTTGTTTAAAAGAAGCGATATATGTATCAAACGATCCTTATCTAATTTTGAGCGGCACTCCGACAAGAAATATTAATATTTTTATTATACAAACTTTCCTAATCAACCCAGTACTGTATGGACTACACCTTATCATGCACGCAGAACAATGCGCAGGAAAAATTATTACACTTGTATAGTACAATGAAATGATAGGCTACTCATGAGAGTCTATTATGCGTTATAGTGTAGTTTAATTACGACGAGTCCTATATATCGATAGTTTTTATGATAAGAATAATACAAATTACTATACATGTAAAATAATTTTTCCTGTAAACGTTTCTCCGCGGGGACATCGTGGTGAGAGTAGAATTTTATAGTATGGGTGATATATAAATCCTAATGGTTTAGGATAGGCAATAGAAATTAACGTAACAGCCGCTAATTACACTGTTCTTAAACTTGACATCCCTTATATACGATGAAATAAAAATAGTTGGTCGTGAAATAAAAATTATTCTAATTTAGCATTACTTAAAAATTAAGTTCCACCTATTTTATTCAATTTTCGGTTTTAGATATTATCATCCTTTTTTGTTTCTTACCTACTAAATTTCGGGTTCATAAAAATAATGTGTTGGAAAATTTCACGTATGAACATACCAACAAATTGGCCAGGGAACGTTTAAGTTATACAACTGAAAATCCGCGTATCTTAATCTGACGTGTATGAGATGTATGCATTTATTATTGTCACAGCGATATAATATAGAATGAGAGATAGCTAAATAATAGGTTTGAATAAAATAACTTGGGCAATATAATTTGAAGATGTCACTCTTATGTATTATACCTTTAATAAATTGTATAAGCGACAAACGGACATTAGTTGTGTACAAATTTTAACTTGGTGCTACTTGATTGTTAGTTTTTAGTCATTTTAATTTTTAATACACACTACACGTCACACAAAACCTTATTGTGAACAAGAGTGCATCTATCGAAACAGTTTCTACTGCATGAATGAGACCTTCCTTTTAAGCTGTTTAGGGTAATGGGCGTTAGATCCGTTTTTATGTTTCATGAACTGTACTGAAGTCAGAAATATATTCTTTTGCATGAAGCATATTTACCAATTGTTTAAATATAAATTATATACATTAGTAGTAGATTATTATTACACTGGAGTTTATGGCTGACGTATTCACAGAATACATGTGTAAAAAATAAAGAAGTAAAGCTTTTTATAGATTTACTGTGCTTCACCTTTCTGTCGTGATTTAACTCGAAAATCGGACTAATAACAGAAACTGGCTTTTTCGATCATTATATATATTCGATAACATAATATAATTTACGTTAATGTAAAATATCATGTTAAGATGAAAGAATATCACGTTTCCAATAAAAATATTTGTATCTGCCTTCATTCGTATCCACTAATGCTAGAACATCTTACAAATAATACCCATTTGTAACTAAATTTCACTAGACTTCGCTTGGATGCCTAACACTTCTTTTCATGTTTTTGGGATACATTTTTCTACATTTTTTATATTACATATTTACACGGTTCCATGTTTTAGGTATGATCCTTTTATTTCTTTGTGTAATTCAAAGTTACTGTTAACGGTATATACAGAGTGTAACAACAAGTGTCGTTTGGAATTGCTCGAAAATAGTCGTATCGTATCGTACCAGCTATTTTTAACACTGTTTTCTGTGGAATGTGATGTAATAAAAAACTGGTTTTTTTTTAAATTCGATGATTTATTCGCAAAGCAAATTACATGACACATCGTAAATGCAAACATAAATGATAGTGGGAATCCTCTAACATCAAGTTTACTGTATAATATTTAATTCACGATCAATCTTCACCCGTACTGTGTGGATTTAAATATTAATAATCATATTTATAACTTTAAATCAATTCTGTAGTATTATCCTAGTGAAACATGAACATGGTGTTCCATTTAAAACAGTGATAACCTTAAATCACTGTGAAAAAATAATTTTCGTCTTCTTAAATTTTATCATTTTTCATACCTACCACTATTTTCGTATTATACTAAATGGTGCTTATTTGTAAGACATCCTGTGCACATATACATGTATGTATACCCGCACACAACATCTATAGGGTTTCTCAGTATAATCATTCCCCGGGATTATCTCTAAAGTGAAAAATGTTTCAAGTAAAACTGATTCTGTTCTAAGGTGGACATCTTATAACGGACACACATTTCTCCTAGGTAGAAGTGCCCCCGTGTTTTCACGGTGATTTTTGCTTTTTTTAAATAGAACAGTCTCTCTTTTTTATCAGTTAGACGTGTAATTCACTTCGAGAAGAGTTCATACGTTGGTCGACCAAGGTCATTTACGATGATATAAATTCTTCCTTCATTGAGCGGTCCCAAGATTTCCCTTACCTTTTGAATTCGAAAGGCTGAACTTGTTCAGCGATAAACTGATTGAACCTGTCCATCATTGACAATTCTGGAAATTAAAATCAGTAGTGTGATTTCCCGTTATGTTTACGACCAATTCAGTGAATTAATCCGATAATGATAGCTATTTACGATCGTAAATGACTTAGTATCCCCTTTGAAGACCAAGATATTACAGACCAATGAATTCTTCTCGAAGTCAGGTATACGTCTAACTAATAATAAAGATTCGGATCCATTTGAAAAGCAAATATCACCTCTAAATCACTGGGATATTTCTTCGTAGAAGAAATGTGTCCATTATAAGATTTCCCTTTAAAACAGCGTCAGTTTTAGTTGAAATATTTTTTTCGAATAACGCATAACTTCAGAAATCACGTAGCAAGAGTCTCTTCAGCTTTTGACTTTTTTATGATGTAATGTATTGTGGAATTACTTCTGTTTCAAATTTGTGCAATTTCGTTATATGACTTCCCATCCTTATGCGGTCAAAGTATCATTTCTCGTTCACACCTTTGCGTTTCTGACTTTTTGATATTCATTCTAAATACTACTGCTCACAATTTTACGTCAATGTTACTGAAACGATGCATCCACATCAACTAAACGTACAAACTTTTTCATTCAGTGTCAATGTTTACATTCATTGCAAGGAAAGATGAAAAAATATCGACAGTGTTATAGCGTTCTAACACTTTTGTGAGACTCTCATTGACTCTGATGTTTCTAATAAATGTACCATAACTAGTGCCTACATCCTGGAATGATTTTCAAATTCTATTGGTATAATCTTGACATTTCCATTTACTGTCAATACCAAATCGTACCAATTCAATTAATTTATTATTCATTATTTCAGTCATTAAAGTTTGCCAGTTTGGCCGTTCGAATACGTTCATGAGTCACTGCACATCCCGGCTTACTTCTGGTACACGCATAATGCTATCTGCTTTATTACGAAATAGAGAAAGATGAGTTCCGGTAACATTCGTCTCTTACAGAACTGTTTATCATTTGTGTAGTGGTCCATTGTAAACAACCGAAAAGGGCACGTCTGTTGATCCGTCAACCGCGAGTTAAGAAGGAATCGGAGCCGAGTCACCTATCGCCGGACAGCGATCCTGGATCTCCCCGTATTGTCTCGCCTTCTATTCACACAACTGCCCCACTTTTGAGTCTGCCACAATCGTCTCGCACTTGGGACGAAACGCGGACGTCATCATCTCATGCAACGATGGGCGCTCAACAAAATCCACTGTTAATAACAACTTCGACCAACTTACTGACCGTTCCGCAACCATCTTACCTCGTCAAGCAGCACTCTCATCCGCTTCTACCGAGTCAGCAACAACAAACGAGTAGCCAAAACTATTGGATACAGCGGCAACACTCCAATCCAGAATTCCCAGGACGAACGGCTAGTCCGTCGATCGTCGTGGAACCGGCGCCTGTCGTTAAAACGGAGGAGGAAGCCATTAACATTGAAGAGCCACCGACAGCAGCTTCTGCAGAATCCGCCAGTTCTCTCGGTATTGGACTCAGAGTCAAATCCGCCGAACTCAGACGGAGTTGCTCTTCGCCTCAGGTGTGTTTTGTTCTACCAATTCTAGATTTTCTATAAAATTAACATTTTTTTCTTTCCAAACAGAAGATTTTTATAATATGTGATCTTGATATACGATAAAAAGTCCCCATTATTACTCTCATATGTAACCCCTATATAACAAAATGTGTTTTTAAACATTCTTTAAAGAATATAAAGCTTAACACAACCCATGCAGTTTCCGAAGTAGAAAATTCATTATTAAATTTATAGGTAGGAAAATTTTACCTAGCGAAACTAGAACTGACGAAATTGACATTTATTTACTGGCATAGCGCTTATACTTTTCTTATGTTATTGAAACATAGTATTCATTTTGTTTTTAGCTCTGATTAATAGTAAAGTAATATATTGTCATTTGTGTGCTATTCTTTTCGTGATAACAGTGACCATCAGTGATATAAAAGTATATCTGCAAAAGTATGGGTACTTTTACAACTTTATATATTAACTATCAGCTTAAAATGAATATCGAAGAAGCGATAAGAAATTATTTGACGCAATTTGAGTTTAAATTTATATGAATTTTCACTATGCATTTGTTTTAAGCCATTTTACTAACATTTGTGCTTTTGTTGTTTTTAAAGAAATTATGAGATATATCCTATTGATTTTTTGAAATCACCTTTAACAATCTCCGTATAAAAATCGTTTATGCACGTTTATTCAATAAGCACTAATAAGAAACAACAAGTAGCAAGTATTTTTATTGTACTTCCAGCGATAAACTTATTAATCGTTATAACTTAAATTGAGAAGAAAGCAGTTTGCATTGGAATTTTGTTTCTTTTCTAGACTACAAGTCGGGAGTCTCGGGAAAACACGGGAGATCAACGATTAGGTCATTGTCCCGTACAACGACCAGGCCCTGCATTGGGTTGTAATCATTGTTGGAATACGATAGATACGCACGGTAGGACTCTGCGAAGGAAGACCAAGTATCATTGTCCGGAATGTCAGGTCAACCTGTGTATAGTGCCCTGCTTTCAGGAGTATCATGAAAGACAACGCGAGATGTCTATTCTCAAGACTTTACCAAAAACTAGCTCTATATAATGTGTCTATTTATTTCTTTATTTTAAATGTATGCTACAGATTATGGGTAAACATGCGCTTTTAAATGTGGTACGGTAATGTATGATTGGGGCTTTCTATTGGAAAGAACCCCGTGGATCAGTAGACGAAAAGTGCGATTAGGAGATATCATTGTCAGCGCAGGTGTTTCAGTGGTTGGTACCCTGATTCATATGTGAGAGGATCTGGGTTCGAATCCCGCTGGTGTCAGTTCGACCACCAGTGTCCTTTTTTCTCGCAGTTAGCGCCAACAGTGAATACTGATTCACGGGTCTGGAGCAGCCTCACTCTAGCAGGGTCACCTTCAAAAGAAAATACTCGCGAATTATGCGACTCTATTTTATTATCTACGAAAAAACAATTCTGGCCTTATACGAAACTCTAAAACAAAGTTCCGAATGAAATACAATTTCGATACTCTGCTTGTCACCCCGTTCAGCCATGTCTACCTTTACACCCCATACTTGACTCGAATCACGTAAATATTAACACAACTATTTTTTTCCATTTGGCTCGAAAAATGTTCTTAATTAAACAATGGAAAATGAATATAATTAATTTATAACAATTGTATGTATCGTCAGCAGTACATTCGAATTACTATCGATCGGATAGCGAATAGATTTATCTTAGAGAGTGACATATGTTAACATATGTTTCTTTATTAATAAATTCGAGTATACTTTTTATACAACGCAATACATAAGAGACAAGAAATTTATATATTAAATAACGTAAATTTCTAAATGAGACTAGATAATTATTAGATAACATAAAATATTTATTTAATATTAATCGGATCAACTCTCATGTCTAACAAATTTATTTTCTCAGTGGCTTGGAAACCAGTGATGTCCGATGTATATAAAAAGTTCGATGTGCAAGAACCAACAAACTCAAGGCGTAGCAAATCTAATTTGGCCAAAATAAACAATCCAGCTTTATAAAATGTTATAAAGATAATAACTCGTTGAATACCGCATTACTGAACTTTTCGAAAATCTGAATTTCTATACCAGAGATCATACGCTCGTACAAAAGTAAACAGTTTTGATTCTAAAGCAACTGCAAGTATGATCACAATACACACGTGGAATCGTGCGGGCCACCGCATTCCATTTGTGTGTAATGATTGTAATACCGAAGAAATCAAGACTTTAGTATTCAAGAGACACGGTATTTTTGTGAAAATAAAGAGTATCATTTTAAAGTAAAATTTTGTGAACAGTATAAGTTAGAGAGTTAATACATTTGTACAGATAAAGTGTATGCTAGATCGTGAGTTCTCTCATTTTTTGCATTGCAAGAGAAGCTGATACATTACCATAAATCCTAAATAATAGTTTTCATTTGTCAGTGCATTTATTATTCTTTCCTGTAGGTTTTGAAATACGATTTCAAGGTGCACAACGTACCGCTCCTCTTAAGTACAGGAAATCTTTAGTACAGAACTAAATCTTTAAAGGAAATGGTATATGTATAACTTTTACTTTACTTCTTCAACAGAATTTCTATTTCAGTTGTCGTCTGAAATATAAAACTTTACTATATTTTCTTGGCCTTGCTTATATACAGAACTTTTTTAGTATCCAAAAAATTATTAGAAATCTGTTTAATGTACATCGGAAACATTTATTTTGAATGGAATTGTAATATATCAGTTTTGAAAATCTCCAAGTACGCATGGTTTCGGATAATTATGGCACATAAGATGTAGTACATAAGACATAGTACATAATACATTGCGGAAACTCGAAATGTATCTGAAATTTAAATTTTGCAAAACCTACCTCGTCAGACAATTGTTTTTATTGCAGCAGTAGGTAACGTATGACCCTCTGCAATAGACGTAAATAAAGCTACATTTGACATATTCAACCAGCAGTAAATTCTTAATGGCATTTCATTAAAACGTACCTTTATTGCTGGTTTGCGTTGAATTGTTACATTAATTTCTCTATTGTAAGAAGTCTACGAGTTGGGTTTCTTCTACTGCTTTCACCGTAAATCTTGTCCAAATGTGTATATATGTATACCTATACGAAATACCATTCTAAATTCATGTCACAATCTTGGGAAGAATGATATGTAACTGTTTCTTCACAAGTAAAGTAAATATTCTGATTATCGACAGTTTCAAAGAAGCGTCACAATATATTTCTGTACAATATTCTAATTACGTCGTAAGGTTTCACTTGTAAGAATACAATTTCTAAGTAGCGTAGGCTTGAAACTATAACTGTGACTTACTCAAGTAATATTATAAACGAAGTGGCGACGAAATCAAGGCTGACAAAAAAAACGAATGCAAATACTGAAATATTACAGAGCAAAAAGAATTTTTCTTATCCCTGCGATAGATGAGTGAAGTAATTCACATTTACGGAAATCAGCACCCCAGATGTCATCCATTACAAAAGAAATAGCAATTTAGGAGCCCTAGGCAATTGCCTACACAGTTTGCTCCGCTTATAGTTCGGCCCTGGACAGTATTGAGCATACTGTGCGCATGCTGAAAATCACGCAAAATGAGAATTACGTATCACATATTTTGTTTACATTTTATACGATTTTATTAATGTACCTATGCAGATATATTGCTTACTTAAATTCGCTTTAATGATCATACAAAAGTGTTAACCAAAATATTTTTTAAAACATTTTTGGGACTTTATGTTTACCAACAATTTATTCATACTTTTTATGAAGGCTTTAATGTAATTATTTAAAACGAAAATAATACGCATTATGTAATATGTTTGAGGGTGAATGTTCTTCAGTTTGCTTCAGAGTCGACTCATAAAGAATTATGGCTGTGCAAGTTTAAATATTTGTGTCAAGTAGAATAATTTTGTAAATTTCATCGTTCGATTAATATTTTGCCGATATTTTACTATCCGATACAATTAAACATCCTCAATGGTTATAAAATGTGTATATTTTGCAGTAGAATTGACAGTTAACATTATTTACATGCAAAACATAGTGACTTTACTTTTGTTTCCGCCATTATTATTTATTATAGGGATAGAGAGTTGTGCATATAAGAAGCAACTTTTGTATGAACCTTACGAGCGTTGTGTTATGAATCATACAAACACCAGAAACTCATGTATGTACAAATAAATTTTTGTGAAACGGCAATAAAGCCTTACAACACACAACTAAATTTTTTACTGACAAACAATCTATCCGTATTTTGATGAACCAGAAATGCAATTTGTAATGTAAGATCAATTGTACATTGTCCTGTTTCGTTGAAATATACATTCCTTTACATCTTACAATCACTAAGAGTTTGTAAAGTATATGTAAAACAGATAAATTGTTATTTTCATCGCATTTGTAAATATAATAAATTTTACCAACAAATTATTTTACGCCTAACGATTGAAAATCTGTCGATAAGTGGAACACTTATTTTACGCAACAAAGTAAATTTTAGGAATAATTACAGTTGAATATATATTTATATAAGTAAATAATTCGAAATATGACTAAACCTATCATTATATTGTTACCGTCATGTGTGTGGTGTATATTATAATATGGTGCGTTCCATCAGTATGCTTTTAATGAAAAACAAAAAATAATTGTGCAAATGATTATTGTTAATGTTGTTATCCCACTATATGGATGGATAGTTGCTTACATGTACACATAGTGTATGTTTTAGTTTACGTGCAGGGATTTCATCGATTAACATCCTAACCGTTATATGTTCCTTTTAAAATTCAAAGCTTTAAGAACATATACAGATATCTATTTATTCATCCTTCCCGCGTAACTGCAAAAGAAGTATTTATATACTTGTTGAAATTGACCAGCTTCAGAAGTATTGACTGTTGGGATATTCGTTATTTTGTCTTCGTCATTTGTGTAAGCTACGTAGTTGAATAGATTTAAATAGGAACAGTGCATTCTATTTAGCCTGGAAAGAAATTTTAATTTAAATGCATTTACGATTCCGTCAACGAAACAATCTCTTTTTGTGCATTAATTCCCTCGTACTACGTGGCCTTGTTGCGCTCCAAGCGGGATTTCGATTAATCAAGAAAAACTATTACCAGGGTATCGTAAGGCGTCTTAATCGAAACCGTTCACACAAAGTAAAATATTTTTTCATAAAATGTGGGAAGATAATTGGATTAGTATTGTATATATTACCACAGTTAAGGTGTTGTAGAAAATGACATATCGTAGCTGACGAAATCGTTTAATAAAAATTACAAAAATTGGAAAAGATGATTGTTTTTGGAAAACATTATATATCCTCCACTTTCTTACTAATAGTGAAAACATTATTGTTTCCTTAGTCGTAAGTATCATATCATTCGTTGGAAATGCAGAGAATTATTAATCCTTGGAAAAAGTCTTTTATTAATCTTTGAGATCCGTCAGTTCAAATTTCGTTTTCACGGTTGCAATCTTTAATATTTTTATGTCTCTTCAAGATGCAGTTGGATTTGTGACAATGATAATGTTTTTATAGTATTAATATATTAAGATATGAATAATCCGGGTGTTTCCTGTTTCTTTTTTAAAGTACCACTCTGATTTTTGAACACGTTTTTTACGTCAGAATTATATTAAATGTAAAATAAATATTCGATAAATATAGACCTGTTTTTATTAATAATTAAAATATATTTTGTAATACACACCTCGTTTAGTTTGATATTTCTATATTTATTGAAATGCATGATAGTGCAGTAATTGCTAAAAAGTATGGTTGATTAAGTATTAGCGCGACCGAGGAATCGAGTTTACGGTACGAGCATATTATTGTTCACAATCCCTTTCGCATGTTGGGTCGTTGTCGTTCCGACAGTCGGAGTTCGACTCCTGAGGTGTGACCGCCCACTCATAAATTTCGACGAATCGAAGAATGACTCCGATTATTGGCGTAATTGTTCGCAGAGGGAAGATTCATTGAAACCCCTACATTTAAATTGTACAAGAATAGGTAACAAAACACCAATGGTCACTCGAAAACCATTATGTTGCCATATTATGATACGTCCCCGAAAAAAGGCCTTGAAATAAAGTACGGTTGTGACCATCCTCGACGTTTTTCTATTCTCTTCGCCTACAAAAGAAGCTGAGTTTTTAACTGAGGGCTTCGGATTGCAGTCCCGCACGAAAAGTCACGACGTCCTCTGGGAAGTGAGAATGGGAGGCAGTCGTGGTGGTAGTGAGATGTGGCGGGGATCGGCTTTGTAGATTTAGGAGGCCGTTGCCTGTGCCTTTATGATTCGCAAAGTCAAAGAGAAGACGATCGACAGGATCAGCATTGGGGATAAATCGATTTTAATCAGTTCTGTGCACATAGACAAACGTTAAAAATATCACTGATCCAAATTTAGAGGCGAGCGACATTTAAAGGTTAACAAAATATCCTAATCCGATAGAGTCACCTTAAAATAGTGGTGCTTTCGAATTATTCCCTTATAAAGTATCAATTTTTCATAATTCATCGCCATACACTGAAACAAAGATGTAGACTGTATTATCGAATGTTTGAATACGTTAGGAAAATAAACAATTATCCGTAATGAACAATTATGGACATTATAGATTCTGTATTTTTGGTTTTATAAGTGTCAATCCGGAATTTGGACATAACGAAATACTTCCACATATTTGGTGCGAACTGCTAAAGTGCTGCATACACATTGTATTATATATTTTTCTTTTATATAATATAAATAAATGTACGCATTAAATAAATGAATCATATTTCATCGATGTTTTGGTTTAAATTTTTAAATAAAGAGAGAAAAAATATATTTATACCATCCTTTTGTGTCATATTTAATATTTACATATGACATATGCAGTGAGTTAATGCGTATTAAACATTAATAATCGTTATGAAATACTGAAAAGCCTTTGCCATTTTCGTTACACTCTGACTTCTTTCTGTCCGACTGCAAGTGAAACTTTAAATAATCTGCAATGGAGGAATGAGAATGAGAAAGAGAAGAGGAAAGTTACTCGAACGTAAGAAATCATCTGCTTCAGGGGAACGAAAGCTAAGTATTTGTAGTGAACAAATGAAAATCCTCTCCATTAGATAGATAGCCAAATAAAAAATTCGCCTCCTTGCAGATACAAGGCACATTTACGATTTCCGATACATATAAATTATCTTTTGACGGTACGCGTGAGTAGTATTTACAAGACGACTGTTGTGTGAGCAGAAACCTGGGGTGAATATTTCAATCTTCCCTATGTATTAAAGACGACGTTCGGGTCGATTGTCCAGCAATTAGGTATACTTTCCCACAAAAAATGTGTTACGATATCGGAAAACGATTTATAGAAAATCCGATCGGCAGACACTCAATGACTATCTGTGGTCGCACGGTTATTGAAAATATACGAAAAATACATGAAAAATGACTGAAACGAAAGAAATAAGATTTCATCAATATTCGACAATTTATGTTTGACACTGATGTAATGAAAACGACCAAAATTTATAGGTGGGCGAATTTTGCAGTTTGAATTATTTCAGTGTTTTTTCGAAAATTCTTCTCCCTCACCTATTTATAGTATAATTTAATACTATATCGTACTCTTAATTATGTTCAAATTACCTCTCAATAACCCAATATCTCAATATATATATATATATATATATACCCCGGTTTTATCTGAATGTTCGAAATGATATATATATTATATATATATATATATCATTTCGAACATTCAGATCGTATTAGTGCAAAAGAATGAAAGTCGGCAACTGGTTATAAATAAAGTCGTATTGTATTTATTTCGCCATTTTTGTAATCTTATTGATACGGAGTTTGGTAACATTCAATCTTAATCTTAATCACTGATTTCTTTGTACATTCTTTAGCAAATAAGTGATAACCTTCTCATAATTTGTATCATTTTTAATTCAGTAAGTCCTCTCATTTTTATTGGTCTACTTTGTAATTGAACGTAAAATACAAAATAAGTTAAAACAAGACTTCAAAATTTGCCATCCTTGAAGAGATTAAAAACAGAATGAAAAGAAAGCTAAAACAATATAAGTACATAATATGTGACGCGTTCACTACAGTATTTCTATGTGTATCCTACGATTTCGGTATATTACAATATAATGTAAAATTGTTCTTTTTGTTGTATTGGTATCGGGTTACATTCGCCAAACTAAATCGAGCATTTCAAACAAGAGTCAGATGTTTTGTATGTGTCTGTATCACAGTATGTTTGTGAGAATTTTGTTTACAAAATATGCCTCTGGACGCTGAATTCGAGGACTGCTGCATGGAGAGGATTGTCTCGATGATCAATCATAAACGTTTAGTATTGACGATGACACGGAGGTTTCTGTAACGACAACACGGAAAAAGGATGGACCCATTATTATTTCGTTGTACTTTCCATAATTAATAAATCCACGCAATTATTGTGTGATTTACCCCCGCGATTGTCCCTGAAATATATTTTTCAATCAGAATCGATCAGGATGAGCATTATAAGCAGGAATGGTAATCTTCGAATATAATAATAAACCATTCATATTACAACCGTTGATAATAAATACACATTTGAAACAATTTCTAACGAGTTTCTTATATTAATTGAAAAGTTATTCAATTACCGATACTCTTTTATCTCGGCAGTGATCTACTAATATAATAATACTAATCGGTTGCTTTATTTTTTAAGAAAAACTATTTTATCATTATAGAATTCATTCGTTTCGATAGCTGTATTCACATGTTACCTAAACCGGAAATCAGAAATACGTAATTATAAAAATGTCAACAAACAACGTGTTTCCACTATATTGACGTATAACTGAATGGTAATGCTATTATGGGAAAATATAATTGTTCGTTTTGTTCTTTGTACAAAAAAGAGAATGGCTGAAGTTGCAATTGTGCGGTGAAAAGGCATGGAACGAGCGAGCTGGCACGGTCAGCAACCGTTTCTTCTGAAGCAAGCTGACGCCCCTGACCCCTAAGCATCCTGCCCGTCATCTTGGATCCCCAAAAGCCGCGGTGCTACGCGAAAATATCGCCCGTGCAGCCGGTGCACATCGACGACAGCTGTTTCTCATCTCTCTTTCTCTACTTCCCCCCCCCCCTGTTCCCGTCTCACTCCCTCACCCTCATTCTCTCCTCTTCCCTGTCGATCTTCGTCCAGTTCTCCCTCCTTTACTCCCGCGTTCTCTGCCCCTAAATTTTCTCCCCTTTCTCCTTTAGACCTACCACGTGAGCCCTAATCGTTCTACACTGCGACGGAAAGTCAGAAACCCGAATTAATCGTTGCACCCCTGATAGGCTAGCCGGATCGCGGAGCTTTTCGGGCCGTGACCTCGTTAGGGTGACGTTTAAATCGCATTAGATAAACGCAGATAGCATGATCGGTTAAGTCGCCTTCCAAAGTCAACCATCGGAAAGTAATGAGGGTGATATCTTATTAAAGCCTTCAGCAAGTATATTATTTTCCGTCAACGAAATTATTATCTTCCCGTGTGCGATCTGAAAAACAGTCCTCTCGTAATTCCAGAATTTCTATATATTAAGTCGCTGGGTCCGATAAGGTTCAGAATTATAGAAGTATGTTATATTTGTAAAAAAAGAATCAGTGCAAGCAATATGTGGACACTTATTTTTTTTTTACAATGCAAGATGTGCTATATATCTCGAACGGTTACATTACACATTCCAATAAATTATACCTGTCTAATAAAATCATAAGTTATGCATATATAGATGACTTTCTTATTGTCAGATGTATGCGTGTTCAACTACTACGACTACTGCTGTAGTTAAGTGTGCGTTAAGCCCTTTCAGCACACATTTAAACCTCCCTATGAAAAGTACAAATCGTATTATGTACTCATGAGATCTGCACCTCTGATATTGATCCTCGTTCAGAACATTAATTTCTGTGGCAGAAATATACACGCTGATGATGTTAGGCTAAATATTTAATACGAGGTAAAAGAATAAAGTCACTCGTATAAATTCTCTTGCTTTTATAGGTTTACTTGAAATTACATGTTCTTAAGACTATCAAATTCTTCATTATTATTTTTGGAAGTTCGCATGAAAGCCAAATATGAGAATGTTAGACATTTACTACATTCGCCCAAGGAAATCTAGAAATGATAAATTATTTTTCATAGAATGTTAGACTCTGGAATAAATGGTTCGATGTATAATTAATATCATATTAAGAAAATTCTCCGAGAATGTGAATTTCGTTTAACACTTTACACTGGCTTATAATGAGACACATTTAATTTGTGTCATTTTCGTGAAGAATAACGTTTATAGTTTTGCTTCGATACAATACGTGATTTCTTTAAGTAATAGTAGATGAAAAAAAGCAAAACTATGCGTGTCATGTCTGATTTCTTAAATGCGGTAAAACGTCCAGTAAATGAATACTGAATTAGACTTTTATGAGTGATTAGGAAAGTTATGTAATGTATATAACTCAAGAAGTAAGATCACAAGTACGAAGTAAGATCGCGTTATTTTGTTGTTAATGATTAATTCTACCTATGTTCCACATAATGAAAATAGATTATCGTGTATGTTTTCATAATCTCAATAATGTTACTAGAAATCAATGTATTTTTAGTTTGAAATCTTTGATGAGTTTACATTATATAGAAATTATAGTGTAAATTATTGATATATTATTTTTAAAGAGATCATTACTCGAATGTGTAATATCCTTTAGAATCTACAATTCAGCAATAAATCACCGAGAAAAAACATCTGAACGATACAAGGAATTAATCGTCGCAATGCTTTTTATGCTATGATTATACGTTTTCCCATTAACGAATTTTACTACTAGCAAAGCTATATAATTTTTGGAATGAGAACTTTTAGAATTGCATGGTAGAAGACAATCACTTCCTAGGAGTATTGAATGTCGACCACGCAATGGCTCACACACAGCAGATATAATCAGGCATAAATTATGCGCTTGACGATAAACCGTGCAGTATTTTAGGCCTTGTATCGAATTGGCTTTACCCATATTCCTGTTGATAGAAGTAAACGTAAAAGAAGGGAAGGTTAAAAGATATCGTTCAAAGAATCACAGAAGAAGTTACACGACGGCGAAGCCATGCGAGACTTTCCAGCCCCGCCCTCGCTGCGATTTATATTCCACCCCGGACCTGCTGACATGCGCGTCGGCTGTGTTTCGTAATGGTTCTCAACTGTTTCACCAGACCCTTTCGACCAACTTTCGACAAGGTTTCATTCAAAACCATAGCTAAACAAGTGCAATTCAATTGTGTGCTTCCTTTTTCGTCGACAATGTTGAATATGCCACTTCCTTCTACATCCTTTTTTATGGCCTATCAGCAGCTAGACAACTGTACAACAACCTTAATTTAAATTACATTGAATAAATTAATGAAGTAAACGAATGATGACAGCATATAAGACTGATTAAAAAACAAAGAACATTCTGTTAATCTTTCTACTACCCTTGTCCAATAATTAAACAAATTACGTTTCATAAGTAGCGTTGATAAATCTGATAGGTTTATTATCTATCGTTAAACTTATTTATTACTAATGATGTTAAATTGTTATGTGCTTTTTGACATTGCTGGCAGTCACTTTCGGCTTATCGTGGACAATGATCATAATAGTATAAGTACAAATACCCAATAGCTCAAAGTTAACAGATCTGAGGTGCTATTTCATGATGTTATAGGCAGACTGCAGGTTGAAATGTCTACTTATTTAGGTTGTTCATGCATGGGCAGATATGACGCATCGTCTATTGAAAGAGAAACACAAATCCGAGTTGGAGGAGTTCCATGCGACGCGTATGGCGCCTCTTCTTCGCACGAGTGATCCGCCATTTCTACTGTAGACGAAGGAGGGCTTCTGTGTTTGACCACAAACTGTTCAAATCCACTTTAACCCTCTCTTATGTGCGAATTCGCATCAGTGAACGATATTCGTTCAAACGTGGCAACGTTTCTATATTTCAGTTCTTCGATAAATTATTCGTATTTTTGACAATCCTCTTTGATGCGTCTAACTTGTATATTTAATGTGTATTTGTGCCCGAAAAAATGATCGGAACAAAATTTATAACAATGTTAAAGGACTATCAGGATCAAATAATATTTACTTAAATTTGGATTTTGTTAGTCGTTTTCTTCGATGTTTTAATATGCACGACATATATATCGCAATTTTCATTTCTGTTTGCACCTTTTGGCATGTTACGTTTTTAATAAGTAATCATTATTTTATAGTTACTCTACGAATTAATTATTAAAGAGCTATTACATTTAGAATAACTATTTAAACTATCCTCTCTAAAAGCGACAAACTTATAGTGCAAGTAATAAATAATTTTATTAACAAAATGTGTGGCATTGCTCAGGGTGTTTTTTGCAAAGTATAATTGAAGGTAAGTAAATGAACAAGACAGAACTTTATTTTGTTTTTAGATGTCGCTAATGAGACAAAGTCATTGATGGCTGTAAATATAATTCTTTAGATTATTCGGATTCTATGTAAAATAATAATACGAATATACGATGTGCCTAAATATGCTTTACAAAAAGAAAGAAGATTGTTGAATCGCTCACTCTGGACAAAATAAGTTTTCCCACGAAACAATGACTATAATTTACAATGAAAGTCAAAAATTTAGAACTGTGTTCAACATTATACAACTAATCTAAATGAATTCCTTAACATATATTTCAATCCGTTGCGCTAATTTATATATTCTTTGCCCAACGGATAAAACAGTGCAATTTGATCAGAATAAACGTTATCGACTTTTACTTAACATACTAAGGAACAGAATACATCAAATTACAGGAAAAATATAGAAAAACGTATTATGATATTCGTTACAAAATAATTGTCGTGTAATACACTGATGGGACAAAAGTGAAATGAAAGAAATTCTCGCAGGTAGATTTTTCTTTTAGGAGTCTGGACTTTCGTCAGAGCTGATGTCTATAAGGACCCTCACGATCCTTGCTTTACGGAATATCTTCTTGGCCCGACGCTCACCAGGTCCTTCCACTGCGACGTTTAGCTTTCCTGGTGGGGGTACTTTTATTAAAACTCCCGTCAATAGTGCGGTGAGGAGGAGCAGGGAGTCTCCTACTACAGGACGAGACTTGCGCTTTATACAATGCTACAGCACGGCTAGAGACCATGCATCGAAAGAGCTGTGCGTAAACTTTCGATAAATTCGCAATTTTACCTTCTATTAAACTTTATCTTCATGTGATTTCTCGAAATAAAATTTTATATAGTATCTTTGAATTCAAGTCGTTTAAGACATTTTCAAATTTATCCGTTTCCATATTTTACAGACTAGCTAATATATTTTTTATCTTACAAAATTCTAATGATGTGGAAGCTCAAAATTGACTGGCCGACATTACAAATTTGAGTCAACAATAATCTTCGGTTCTTTAATCAGAAGGTAATGCCTAATATTCTTCTGTGTATGCTCGCCGAAACTGTCCAAATTATTATATTTTTTTATTGATTACTATATTTATCTACACGTCCGATTATGACAATAATTATTGTATTGTTCTTCATATTTCATGCCCACGTTCTTCTTGTCTTCTAAATTTCTTATTTCATTTATAAGTAAGAATTATTATTACAACAATGACGAATAAATAATATCTGTAGAAAGCACCAGGAGATTAACACTCAAATAAAATAGACGTAAATTATGCGCAAGTACAATTTATAACCAAACAATAATCTGTTTATTTATTTATATATCTGTTTCAGACATTTCAACACATATTTAATATCATATATGCAGTTCATACTATCATACATCATGCAGATATACATTCGCTTACCATCATACAGACGATTTAAGAATTGATTTTATGACCTCCTTGCTTATAAAATTTTTTCTGATTTCGAAGAAAGATCCTGTCACAGAAAAGACTAATTAAGAAGACTTTTTTGTGGTTGTATATCTACATGACAGAATAACTATACATTATAAATAACTATACGTCAAGTATCGTAGCTTCTGCACTAAATAATTGTCTGTTTATACAGGGAAAAGATGAAAACACATTATAAGAAAAAGTATTTCGAAAATGTCGATAAACCATTATAATTATTTCTTTTTCAAAAGGTATGGACAAATTGTAATTCTTATTATTGCAATAACAATGAATTTATTATAAATTGTTGCATTCCCGTAATTGTTAATAATTTACGTGCTTAAAGTATACCTTTACCAAAAATAAGAAAAAGTCCGTGATTCATCTAACTAAAAAAGAAATACGTATAGTAGTGCAAAAATAATATTTAGTCATGTAATTAAACATGATATAATTATGTGCAAAATAGAATTTTCGTGGTATTTCTTATTCTTTAGCGCTAGAGTAATTTACTTGCTGCCTCTTTTTTTAGAGTTTAGCGATGTTAACTACGTGTATCTTAGAGTAATAAGAGAAGTCCCGTATCTTATAGCAAGTCGGGGAAGGGCTTTCATTATATTGTCTACGGAGCAATCTCCCACGCTTCCTTAGAATTCGTAAGAACCCACACGTACAGGGGTAGCGAAAAATGTGCACGTGCCTGGCCACTGTGTACCTCACGCATACCCCGTTTAATACCACAGCATGACGGCTCGGTTGCTCTGCGTGGGGGGTTGGAAGGTATATTGGCGCCTGCCGTTAAGCTCATGTTGATCCCTTGTACCGCCCTAGAGCCCCTTTATCCGCAGAGATCGCTCAACTTCCATCGGTTTCACTCGAGCAACAGCCATTTTTCCAACCCAAGTCTCGACAAAAACCCATTGTTTACAATTTTTATCAATCTTTATTGATAAATAACAACTTACATTATTTAATTTTTCTTTTCTCTTATTTCTTTAGCTTTACTTTTTACCACGTCTTTCTGTACACAACTCTTTGTTAGTCTAGTGATTATAGATCGATGATATTCATAGTCAGAAAACATAATGGTCCGGTTGGGCTCGTTTAATTTCATTGAGTTGTGCACCATCGCTAAGATTTATTAATATTTTTGTTAATCTCGTGCGCGGGAACTCAGCATATGGTAAAGTTTGATTGTGATAACGCATAATCATTGTGGTTTTTCTTCTCTTGAGAACACGAAGCTGTATATACAATGCTATCACAGAACGGTACTTGTGAACCTATGATATCGACTCGTCCCGTCGTTAATTAAAGGTTTCTCACCTTGCAAGTGTACAATTACGCAGTTTTAACTAACGCTGGAAACTGACATTAGAAACATTCGACTCACTTTTAAAACAATTTGCCATTCTGTGTGTAGTATTTTGCGTCAAATGAAAAAAAAAGTAAAAAATAAGTAAATTGATGAAGTATTTATTTCTAATAACTATGATATTACACAGAATACTGATATTAATATTCCGATAATATCTAAAGAAAGTCTTTGAGCTATATTTCTGCTGTAGATTCATTTATTTAAAAGTTTTTTATCTTGGATTATCGAGAAATTGCTATCGAGATAAATTTCATAGCTAAAGTCGAAAAATGTTTCAACCTTTGAAAAATTGTTTGAGCTTTAGAGAAATCTCAATAGTGTTAACAAATGTATCACGAATACAAATATCCCTGCTACTCATATTATACATAGTTTCGAAATTTTTATTTCTCATGAACTAAATTAACCAAACCTTGTATAGTCGTACCTATGTATGCAAGAAAAACTGAATTTACTTTTGGCAAATATGTCAACTCGCTAAATGTATAATGTCAGATTTTTAAGGAAAGATTAGCAAACTTTTTTTACACCAATACACTTATTAATACGATTTTTGTGGGCGGAATGTTCCACATTTGAAGAACTCTTGGGATTTGCAAAGGATCGATTGCATGGTCTTAGTTTGTTATAATCTGCGTTTTTTGAAAATTTATCCTTCAAAAAATAATTCAATCATTTAAAAAAAAGTAAGCGTCCGCAATTTCATTAGTCTTCAGTTTTCATTGTTATCGGCAAATCACTGAACTTTCTTAAGAATTTATCGTTCATTTATCAAATATCATAGTTTCAAAGACAGAAATAAAAAAACTGTTAAGACAGTAACAACTAACCAAAAGACACATAATGTTCACAATTTTAAAATAATATCATGTCTAAGACGAAATTCATTATCATATTAATTTATAAGATCTATATCTTTTATGTTTTACTAATCTATTACAGTATGTTTTATTTAAGCTTGGTAAACAGCCCGATATTTGTCACAATTCTTTTTCATAATACGTTTTGCGGTAAGATAACACACATATGCATACATATATTTCATTCAAATAGACAGGAACACATATACACCTATAGTTTTTGCCGAAATATGGAAAAGTAGACCACATTCTTGATTAGGGACAAACAATGTTATAAAATAATAGATTATTACGGATAATAATATACATCGGTCTCTAAATAGATGATATGTTAATCGAACTGATATAAAAAATGCTTCCATTATTCATTGAAAACATTTGCATCGGTAAATGTAGAGTGTAATCTGAGAAAAACTTTTTATTTGCCAGCTGCAGATGTTAGCGGCGAGGATAAAGAAGTAAGGGATGTGATGAAGCGTTAAGACACAATGTTCTTCGCCAATTCGAGCCGTAAATAGACGCATTCGATAATGAAGTTATCCGTGGTAAACCGTCACTGATGGGGGGCGGAGGTATAACCCGGAGCTCGTCGTAGGTCCCCATCGACTATAATCCTAGCTGGCGCTAAAGATTTTGCCACGCGCCCGACTCATTACGCCTTCCCGCACATAAATAATTAATGGCCATTAAACGGTGGTTATAAATGTCGCACCCGCCCACTCTAACCCCGCGGAAGCTGTGGGAACATATCCACGTTCAATGAATTCCATTTGTACTCATTCCGAGGACCTTCTTCCGCCTAGTAGTCAGAGCTATACTCTGCTACAGTTCCGTTTGAATTATATGCATTACCTTCTGTCCAAAGGTTTTAACATTTTTAATCAGTGTTAAATTTACTGGTTTTCAAGTGTAAAAAATATAATATTGTGCGTAATGCTACTACCACCAGTTACCATTTAAGAATATTATTAATCATCAATGTGAGTCTTCTGTAAGAATCAGTTACCCTTTGTTTTTAGTTTTCATTGTCTTTTTTTCGAAATTTTGTCCGGTGAGTGGTAATTATGAGATATTTTATACAGTAGAATGTTGACAATATTTATGCTTACAATTTCTTTTCCGACTTTAATTTATTTTTACTTTTTTACTAGATACGTGACTTCTGAAAATAAAAGTAATCAAATATTAGGTAACATAAACTATCCAAACATTAATAACGTGTAGTTCCTATGAAAATAAGGAAAAGCGTGTTGGTACGCATAAATCTAAAAAGCAATAGTTTCTGATTTTAAAGGGAAAAATACTTATTTAATCATAGAAGATGTATAATGTGTCGTTCGCCAACTTCGATACAGATTTCGATGTATTTCCTCATAGAGGTGTGCATACACTAAAAAATTACAGGTTTTTCCCTTACTTCTCTACAATTAATATACGTTATTTCACTTATTATTTTATCTCATCATAAGAGTTATTGGATGTGTTTTCCGTTGACTTTGATTCGTCTTTCAACATATATTTTTATTGAACTTTGCATATGCTCAAAAATCCTAGGTTTCCTCCTTATATTTCTGTAACAGACCAATCTAAGGTATCAACTGAGTTTATATAGATCCTCATTTTTAGGTGTCTTCACAAATAATAAATCATCTCGATTTCTCAGAAATCTTTAATTTGCCAAACACAATAACTTTGAAGATTATGCAACTGAATCTTTCCTTTATGGATATATTGTACGATTGTTTCAAGGATGTAGATCGTTACTATTATATATTCAGGAATAACCTTCCAAGTTTTCTTCAGTTTGGGAAGATTGATTTTCGACACGTAAAAGCCGTTCAGCGAAATGAACGGAGTTTGAAATTGTAAGTCGGGTGACGGAACGCATGATTAAATGGATATAGTGAGGATATTTATGAAGTAGGCGGTCTTTGAATACGCACGCGTCGTCGCTAGTTCGTCCCCCGGATCCCTCGGGCCGTTTTAGGGGACGGGTAAGTCCGTTCTGTCCGAAGGTGCGTATGTGTTTGCCTCGTATCTCACGAGCCGCAGTCACGTGTCCATCGCGTGCCAGGGATTACTAATTATTCCTCGAGAACGATCATAATATCCTGAAGCCGGCAGCCACTGTACAGATACAGTTAATATCTGCCACGGTAAACATCGCCGATTTCACGGCTTGCCGTATGAATAAGTTTCTTATCCCGAGGGCGGTAATGTCGATATTTGATTTTCACACATAAGATGCGAGCAAAGCTCGCTTGATTTCCTCCTCGAAAGTTTTGCGAGCAAACGTTGATGTCACCGCAGAACTTTACTAAACGCGCATTTTTAGGGTCATTTCGCCCTTACTTTTACAAATTATTTTTAAGCGGAAATTAACTTTTTTATGATGAATGATTTATCATTATTATAAACCCTTATGAGTTTGTATGGTACTCTTGCGATTTTTCCAGTATCCATCCGGGCAGAACGCTATGCAAATTTCAACAAATGTGTGAAAGACGTTGATTAACAAATTTGCATGCATATATCCGTCTCGAATTATTACACTAAAAATAAGCCGAACTAATAGATGATCTGTTTTTGGATTACACAAGCAGAATCATTGATGACTCTAAAAAAAAATAATACCGTATGCCATTAACCGAATTAATTATGCACATATTAGTTTCAATGTTGGTTTTCTTCAGACCTGATTTCGCGTGAATTTTTGTAAAAAAACATATATAAAGTTGATCTCAATTATTTAAACGAATACGCTAAAATAACTATGTGCCGTTTTTCAATTCTCTTTTAAGAATTTATAAAACTGTTTAACATGCCCGCTATTACAGTACATCTTAAAGACTGTGTATCACAGATCACAGAACATTTTAAGTAATTTTATTGAATATAATGCATGTTTTTAATTAAGTGGAGAAATATGTAATAAAAAACTCAATTTAGTATACTGAACGACGTGTCACGTGTATGTATGTATGACTCTGATATTTAGTTGAAATATTACAGCTGTAGACCACAAGTCAGATATTTATGACGTGCTAATGTTAACGAATCGCAGATAATTTAGTTACGATTATGATTGTAAAATAACTTCAACTATATGAATATAAATTGATCGTTAGTAGTGCAACACAGTACACGAGATATTTTAAAACAGTTGTCAATGACAAAATAGTTGCCACGTAAGTATATCCGATGTCGGCCTGAAATTCATACGCATACTTTTTAGTTGTGTCGAATTATTATGTTGGTACTAGATTGATAAGCTAAAAAGATATGACATGAAAATGAGACGCACATGTATATACAACAAAATATTTCTTCTGTATAGTCTGCTGCATTTCGTACTGAAACCTAAACTTCATGTCAATTACTAAAAAGACTACAAGAGAATATTTTCATACATAAAAGGAATTTTGTTCCTTGCTTAAATAAGTTAAATAAAACATCTCTTTCATTTTACCGAGAACAGTGATCATAGTAGCTTGCGGAATTCATGCGCTTTATTATTGGGGGATTTGATTTTCGATTGTGACCAAGTGTTTCTTGACCAAGGGTGCAAGACGAAAAAAAACGGCATATGATTGACTAAGGGACTTTGATCTGGTGGAGGATGCGATTCCTCGTCTCGAGTCCGTTTCCCATGGACGCTGGCGATGCGCATACGCCACGTGACCTGTGTCAATACGATACATAGGGTCCCCTCGTATGAGATCCTCCCGCCGTGTGTCCCGTTCCGTTGCAAACGAGGACATGTATATTTGCAAAGTGACCGGGTTTCTGAAATTGCCGTCGAGAAAACAGGGGGCAGTAATCCTGAATCCTGGGAATCGTTTCTCGCGAATACCCGTCAGTTACCAGTCGCCATCCCATTTCCGAAATTCTTTGTTTACTTACAATTGGCCTTTTCGTAATGTGAACACGGAGAACAATCTTGCCGTTGCTGTCCTTGGAAGCTTGCACTTTGTTACTTCGAATAAACCTTCGGATGTCAGTACCACAGTTTCAATCCACTGTTTCTTGTAACATCAACATGCGTAATAAGATATATTTCGATTAAAAGTTATTTGAACATATCAATCCTATCAATCACAGTGACACACAACTAAATTTTTATCAATTTTGCGGCGATTACAAACAGTGAACGGCGCTGAAGAATTTGTCAAAAATTGTTTAGTTTTCAAAAGTTTCTTTTCTACATCTAGCTGTGTGAAAAAAATTTGATTTTTTAAAGCACCCAATATTTCTCAAAGAAAAATTTTAGCTTGTTAGATTAATGAATGTTCTCCTTTGAATGTTTCCCCTGTGACAAAATGATAAAAAAACAGTGAACCTACGAATTCATGATTTATTTACTAAATTATTATCCTCAAGTGAAAGTTGAAAAATATAGAATATTAGCTGATCAGTATGAAAGTATTTCATATTCGGTAATTTATGGATGCTTAGTATAAATTCACTGCAATGTACGGTGTATAGAATTAATATTTACGTTATTTACGAATGAATCTGAAAAAACGTAAATACTTGTTAAATGATCAATTTTGTCTGAATTATACTTATACAAAATATTCATTAATTATCTCTGTTTTTGTTTCTAACGCAAACAAACTGAGAAGACATCTTATGAAATTTAATGATAACAGTTAAGAATTCTAAATAAAAAGGAATGAAATGTACATTATTTAATCTTGATTGGTTCAGGTTAAATAATCACGCATAAGACAGAGAGAATTCAGAAGTGTCAGCGTTTAAGAAACTGTGGAAAATGTCCGGAACGAAAGAATTACATTCCCGGTCCTGTTTACTTCAATGGCGCTGTCGATGTGTGTGTGTGGGGAGGGGATCTGTACAAACCCATGACCGTTTTGTATCCGTGTTTCGGTGCGAACAAGTTGTTTCTATCGCATCGGTCGCAAACGTCGAGGGTGCAGACGATCCAGTATCTACTGTCCACGCGACGCCACGTGGCTTTAAGTTCAAGCGTGTGGAAAATCGCTCTTTGAAGTTCTGAATTCTCCGTTAATCGCGATCTAACGCTCACCTTCGCTCTTGAAAATGGGTACTGCCGTATGTGCGTATATGTCGATATGAATATACTTATATATATTGGCGGAAATGGAGCGAGGGTGAATCCAGATCGTGCGTGAATTAAAATCTTTCTGTGAAGATAGAAAGAGAAAGAAACAGAGAGGCATCCAGGCGAATATTAATGCGTTTCGAAGGTACACAGTTTGTAGGAAGATCGCTGATTAGAAGATAAGTAACACTGTTAACAATCCTATCAATACATGGTATTATTAAAAGGGATAAGAATCGCAGAAGAGTAAGTTGCTAACTAATTTTTAGATTATATTCCGCTAATATTAAGATTAATGATGAAACAAATTCACATGTTCTATATCCATCACAAGTGAAGAAAAATGACGAAATATATAATTTACTTTCTGAAGTTCCCTAAAGATCAGAAAATTGATTGAGTTATAATGTTTACTATGAACTTAAAAGCCTTAGGAAAAATGACACTATCAATTATGTCCTTAAATTTCACGCTTCTTTTTACGGACCATGTAAAACCTTATGACTCTGGCGACAGTAAGTATCGAAGAATGTAAAACTACGTAAGTCATTATCTAGTCCAACAGTTTTTTAACACGTGGTGGTCGTCACGTAATGTTCATAAATTGTTCTATTAGGTTTGAAATGTGTGCAATTATTGATTGGGTAACATACCAAATAAGAAGGGATACAATTATTAACAGTTTTAATAATAAAGATATTTGATGTCTGATTTGATTGGTGGTTATCATTTTTCAACGCTGCACATGATTTTTAGGAAATAATTTTGGTCAGTACACCTTATCATCATAAACCTCTTCTTCTTCTTAAAGTCGGAGTAAGATGATTGAGAGTTAATACAATATATCTGAAGATTTTAATTATTTCAGAGACTTTTCACATAAAATGTCAAATAAGAGTGAAATATTCAAAGGGCTGCAAGGAGGGACGTTTAAATGGAGGAGCAGGAAGAGGCAGGTCCCGTTAGTTTCGTTTGAACCTCCGACACCGGGAACATCCCTTATTGAATGGAGCGACGTGATCGTGCCAGAGTAGCAGGATCAGAAGGAACGTACGAACCCTCAGTCACTCCAGTATTTCACTGCTGGGGTATCGGGATGGCATTCCGGGGGGTGCAGCTGCTTTCTGCACAGTTCCGTATCACTGTCTATCTCTCTCCCTCCCCCGCCCTTTGCCATTACCTTTCTCCTGCTCTCACTCTCACAGTTCTCCTCCTGTCTCACTCTTGAGCTTATTCTTTCTTCGTCTTTGCAATATCTTCCTTTCATCCCAACTTCCTTTTTTACTCTAACTTCTCGTATCATCCTTTCTTTATCTTCTTTCATTATGTGTCGTTCCGTCTGTTTTCCTCTGCACATCTCCCGTCTAGCTATCCTTGTCCCTCGGTCTTTCAGTTGTTCATCCGAGAGCGCTCTCTTCCGCGCCCCGCTTTCATATACCGTCACCCGTTTCACGTATGGGGGTCGTACTGCATTCCTCACAAAGTAGTCATCGCGCATTCCTGCGACGCAATCGCGAACCACCACCCTCGTTAGCGAAGATGAATTCGAACGCGCTAGCCTAAATAGAACGTGTTATTACATTTTATATAACCGTCTATTGTGAATAAGACGTACGGGGTTTTCGCCACGATAACGTCCGTAAAAGGGGCAAAAAATTTGAAAAAATGCTAATTCTACTGCTAACGATAAAAAAACTTATAATACAACTTGATTATGATATATGATAATAATTATGATAATGTGTATCATAATTATTATGATACACTAAGCATATAAAAAGGACATGTAAGCAATAATAGTGATATGTTCAATACGCTCTTTAGAAGTAGGTTTTTCGCGTTGTTCTGGTGATGTTTATTAAGCGAGTAATTATAAGTGAATACGAGCTGCCTTAGATCGGGAGACAATTGATGTGTCAAGAAAACATATCCTTCCATTGGACGTTATAAAGCTGTTAATGCATTTGGGATAAGTAACATTTTCTACCAATTGAAGATAATGTATCAACATTTTTAAACTTACTTCTTATCGTAATTCATTGATCAAATCCCGATTTCGATACTTTTTGTGCTCAGAAAATAAAATCGGCACTTCCCCAGTACAATACTCAGTTTTAGGTAAAGTAATCTTATAAATTATGAACTATTTGCTATCGTATGTAGTAATATTGTAGTTTCGACGTTGAATTTTTTGACAACTTAAGTTACTGAAAAATTACTGATGAAAGTGACTAAAAGCATGCGGGTCAACTAGAACGTAACGCTGAATTTAAACTAGGACACAAAGGGTGGACATTTTCAGCATATTTTCAGTTCATTTCATATCGATTTAAATTTTCTATCGCGAAGAGTTTCTGTATTATTAACGTAGTAAAACGATACTACTTTACAGTCTGCCATTAAATTGAATTAGCAAACCTTCATAAGTTCACAGTGTCGACCATCTTAGGCACATTTTTGGTAATAAATGGATACATTTCTCCAAAAGTTTCTATAAATCCATTTATGAGTGTGTTTTGCGCAGGTGCAAAGAGATTGACCTGAGCTTTACGAATAGCGGAAAATGTTGAAAAGACTTTTATCAACGTCAAAATATTTCTTGGAGAATATGAGAAATATATTAACTGTAAGAGGAAAATGGATAAAAACACATCCCCAAAATAGTACTTATTTGATATAGTAACCTACAATAAACAAATCATTGTGTTTCTGACAGCTACAACACTTTCAAGTATCTATTTCATCTGTGTTAAAACTTTTGAAGTACGATAATTCTATTTTGAAGTAAGAACAAAGCAACATTTCATTCACGTTCATATACCGGGTGAGGCGTGTAACTGTATCACCCCGAATAATGACTTAGCGATACAATTTATGAAATTTTTAAAACATGGGATTTAAATGGCGTCAGAAGGCGCATCTTATAAGGTATGTCCTTTTTCCATGGGTGGAGGCGTTTCAGAGATTTCAAGGTCACCTTGATTTTTTTAAATGGAATGACCTATTCTTTGTACTGTAGCGATTTTACGGGAATCAAACTTTTGCTAATATCTCATTAACTATTAGGTTTAGGACGTAAAAGGTCAATACTTTTGTACTCAGAATTTTATACTTTATCAATCTACAGTACACAAAATAGGTCATTCCATTTAAAAAATTCAAGGTGACCTTGAAATCTCTGAAACGCCTCCACCCACGGAAAAAGCACATACCTTATAAGATGCGCCTTCTGACGCCATTTAAATCCCACGTTTTAAAGTTTTCATTAATTGTATCG
Organism: Hedychridium roseum; assembly: GCA_963989215.1. Classification (NCBI taxonomy): domain Eukaryota; kingdom Metazoa; phylum Arthropoda; class Insecta; order Hymenoptera; family Chrysididae; genus Hedychridium; species Hedychridium roseum. The sequence continues at coordinate 2,289,503 of OZ022310.1, read as the reverse complement.
CTAAGTCATTATTCGGGGTGATACAGTTACACGCGTCACCCGGTATGTACAATGTACCGATATCAAACACATTGCACAAATGATTCAAATCGTTTCTGATCGATTTGAATACATCAACCAAATCATGAATGAACATATTTTTAATACCGTTTACTATTTTACTAAATTCTCAAACAACCGATCGTGGTTTAAAAATTGTTAACTAAACGTAAATGAATAATGTACCTATTAATAACTAAGCGCTTTCATTATAGGTTAATAATATAAACTATAACTTAAATATGTGAGTGGCTTGTACTTCCGATATAGCTTAACGATACCCTGGTACAGAAATACACGGTTGGATATAAAAAAAGATTTGCCGTCAAGTGATAAGCCCTAGGTTATCCGATCTATCGTTTTGCACGAACAGCGGGGGTAATAGGAGTTTTAGGATAGAACAAGGTTTGGGGAAATCCCGAATTGACATCTACGCTAAGAAGCTCGAGCGCACATTACGATGCGGAGACACCCCCTCGATGCGTGACCAAAGGGTGTTTGGTGCGGGCCACATGCAGGGGTTGGCGCTCCCGCGCGCAAGGCATTATGCCCGAACCGTATCGGCATAATTACACGGATGGCGTTAGCTGCACATCTCGGACAATATGCCTGAGGGGTGGAGACCGGCTGTGGGGTAGATGCACCTGCGAGAGGCCCATATTTCATCCGCCTGCACCCGACTTTTGTATTTTAGTCTGCCGTGAAATGGTAAGGGTCACCGAGAGTGTTCCTCATTTCCATTATGCCGAGATAAGATCGTGTTAGATAATAGGGCTCATCGTTCAGCGCGGGTTCTACATGCATGCGGTAAGCTCATCGAAATGACAAGATTACAGTTTAAAATCGTAAAAGTTAACTTTCACCTTTACTTTTCAGTAAGAAATTAAAAGTCTGTTGGTTTTTCTTATCGTAATTTATGAATCACTTGTGTAAAACCGTTTCGATTCGATTCAAAATCAGTGTGACTTTCACCCACTATATTTATGATTAAAATTGCTGGAGAATAACGACTTTTTAATAACGTCTTTGCGGAAAAGATATAAGTAATACTTTCGGGTGACTTTTCAGCAAGTATATTATGACCCGCGAGGTAAAATGTCTTTTTTTTCGACTCGATAATTTTTGTTTTTTTCGCAAAAAGGCGTACTTATATCCCGAGACGGTAGATGACGTTGACTGTTCTCAACGTATGGTCGGTGTCGCGTCTGATTAAATAAGTCCGAATAACCGGGCGCCGAGTCCCCCCATGAGCCTCTGCACGTGTTTCCCTTGAATACTTTGCATCACCATTACCGCCAACTCGATGTCCCTTTGTACGGGCGCAGGAGGGGCGCATACCAGAGTTTCATAGCCAACTAGGCGTATCATCGGGGGTTTCGCTTCGCGCACCATCAAGAACAGAGACAAAGAGCCTATATAGGCTTTTATTTGGCAAACATCGTTCGTAGTGGATGCGCACAAAGCCCTGGTATTGTAGCGTATTTACGCGCACTGACAAACGTCTACGCGTAAATTCAGCACAGTCCAAAGCCACCTACGTACACATATGATCCGTACGTACTTTTATCTTTCTACGTGCTAATAACGATCGAATCGATCGTTTGCCGATACTATCTTTATCGTCATTACTTTCTTACTAAAGAATATCTTACATATTAATTACGTCTTTGCTTAATTGTCTTCATCTACACATATGCCTAGTATGTTGTTCTTGAATTACCTTTAAATTCGATGTATGTGCATTTTTTCGCCGCTATCTTATGTACCCACTACATCAAATTTCTTTCCATGAATAAGGAATATTTTTGTGAATGAATATTATATTGTAATAGTAATATTATCGCTGAAGATGAAACAGAAGCTTATATGGAACGTAAATTCGAAGAATACTGAAGGATTCATACAACTAGAGCTAAAATAGGTAAGATGATATATACGAATTAAGAAATACATATTTAATCATTTTCTTCAAATTCACTTATCACTATCTAACAAGGTTTCGGAAGTCAGGTCTGCCCTTAATATCACTTTATTCATTATTTAACTCAAATGCTGATGAACCCAAACGAAGAAGAAGCATTATTATGTAATAAATAATTTTTGATTTACATTAAAATGGTATTGTATTAAAACTATTGGAAAAATATTATTGTTTCAACGAATTGGAAGATACGATGTTTTGTCAATGAAGGATCCGTGGTACATTGTTAGTTTTTTTTAAGTTATAAGCTCTTACAGTTGACGTTTACAGAATTTGCCATTAAAATGTTTTGATGGCAAGTTTTTTAAACTATTCGCTGTACCAACAACATGGGATAAAACGAAATATTTCTGTGGAAGAAGGGAAGTGAAAACTACGAATCAAATGCTACAGACTTTACTACATTTTTAATGGCACAGTAGGTACCTACATGCATCTGTTTTATGGCATATAAGCCTGCCAGTGCTTAAATAACGCGGTACAATGAGATTAATACTTAACAAGCATTGTTTAGAAATTAGATTCACAATGATTTTCGGGACTCTCTTCTATCACAGTGACCAGAATTAAACGAATATTGCCAAAATGATTGGCAAACGAGCGTTTAAAAGAGCATATAACTAACATCGGTAATTCAGATAAGTTTAAATGAAGATCTGATGCTTTTTCCACAAGTTAATTAATCTAGCTTATTTCCCCGTGTTCGATTTTTTACCTAATGCTATTCTTGATTTCTGTTATTTGTGCAACAGAGCTACAGCACTTGGTAGGTTAGTTTAGAAGAGAACTACATACATTTTTTTCCGTACTATTAGACACTCGTTATTCGATTGCGCGAGCATACCATATTCTCTTTTAGTCACAATACGTACTTGAGGCTTTCGGAGCCAGCTGGGAGTACTGTCAAGGACTTCATCGTTCGAGACGACGAACAGAAGAGAATGCGCGCTTCTGTTTGGCAAACACCATCGATGAACGATGCTTACGAAAAAAGGAAAAAGAATAGACAGACGAACGTTAAAACACTTCACATGTCACGATCGAGAAGATTACGCCTACTCAATATCTCTGTAGAGTCTGCAGCTTTAAATTTAAACGTATTCAATCATTTCTTCGGTTATCCATCAGATGCACTTATTCATCTTTATCAACGTGCTAATAATATCCCGATTCTATCTAAACGTGCACATTGATTTTATCAAACATAACGTGTTCCTTCCAATATCTATTCAAATGTATCATTATTTTATCACAAGAGTCATCTCGTAATTTTTTCAGAAATGAGTAATATTATTTCACATGCATAAATAGTGTATACATTCAATGCATACGTACAAGTCTCACATGCACGGCTAGAATGATACACTTAGCATTTTACACTTATAATTTCTTAGAATTGTTACAATTCTTATAATTCTTTCAATGTGTAGTGTCATGACATTACACTTTTTAATGTTACAGCGTAATATAATAGTAGTTTGAAAATATTGAGGAGAATATTTAATTACCGAAACCTTCGTATTTAGGTTCGCAACATCAATAGGTTTTTAACACTGTGACTATCGTTTATAGTATCTGAGAACATTGCTTAAATTTCATATAGTAGTTTTGATGTAATTGCAATTGTAGTCGCAATAATACATAATTGTTTATATGACAAAAGGTACATTTACGCAGACGTTAGACGTTTAAATTTGAAAGCAGATCCTTTCTTTCGTCTATGTAAAGTAAATATTTAGTGAATTAATTAAACATACATGATGGTATTTAGAAGGACTTGCACGTCTTACGTTCTGGGCCATAAATATAACTGAACCGTAAAATCTGCCCAAGAGTTTCATATAACAAAAGCATGTTCACCTTGGAGAGCCTTGTTTCGGCGTTATTTTCCATTGGAAAAAGTCTACTTCGATATTTCGCCGGGCAGAGTACACGGTGCAATTTTGTATCGGACAGAGAAGAAGTCCCGTTCCTGTCGCTCTACCCTTCGTGTCACCGTTTCTAACGAATCGTCTATCTTTATTTTTCTCTGGACGAGTCTCCGGATATGTTAGCGTCGGTCGGTGGTGCGCGACGAGATATTGATCCTTGGCCAGCGGAGTAGGCGACTGAGAGCCACTGTAATGGCACGTCCTTGGTAGGGTAAGCGCAAGGGCGGTTCCCGAGAGCACCAATGGCACGGTTGCTCGAGGGGTTCTCGCGCGGGGAACCCGCCCCCGATAACCCACACCGTGCCCTCTTGGACCTTACGACCTACCACCTCTACTGATAGCCAAGGGAAGGGGATGGGGTGGTGATGTTGGCTGTCGATTTGGCCGGTCCCGTCAAAAAAGCCCCGTAGGTCGACTCGGTGACACGTCGAGTGTGACACTCGGAACTCAGGAACATCAGCAGAATAGAAACTGACAGAAACTGACAGCTTCTTATGTCCGCCTGCCGAAAAACATTCGATTGGTGTATCGCGGTACAAGGGTAAAAGGAAGACGAAGCACGTAGAGGAAAGTGAAACATTCTACGAAGAATCGTGAGGAGCACCGACTGAAAAATTGTTGCCGCGATAGCAAGTCGAAAGGAAGGCCGATCAATTCTCTGCAGTAATTTGCTGGAAAATGTGGATCGTTCGAAAGTCGTCCGGACACCTCCGATCGTTACGTCGGGCTCGCTTTTACAGCTGCTTCGCGGTCTTCTCTTGAGACCTGCCATACGATGCCGTACGGTTCTGTCCGTATCAAAGGACCGGCGAAGGGTAAACCGAATTCGTGATCTATCCAGTGTCTTCGGCGACGACGTTGCAGTGTACTTTGTTAGTTGTAAACAATTGCATGGACAGTTTTACCTGAGGACGTGTGTGCAGTGTTTTAATGGCCAAGAACAATTAGCAATTTTCTACTGACAGACAATTACGGCTACTTAAGTTTTAAGAGTTTTAACTACCTGTGATAGTTACTGGAAAGACGCACGTACACTTTTCTAAGCAGAACATAAAATTGCGTCGATTCGTATCAATCCTCCCGATGGAAAGTAAAATAGTGTATTCCCGTCGGCAATTCGCGATAGTCCATCAACAATCAGCGTGAGACTTCCGCTGTGCCTGGCGGTTGACTTCGCATATTTTCATTTATTCAACCAGTGAATTCGAGGACGCGTCATGTTGGAGTTTTATCCCCCGGTACCGGGTTCCTTGAACCGTCAAGGAGATGCCGGTCACACTGTACCGGCAGGTTCTTCTATGCAATTTCGTCAAACTACAGATAATAACAATGCTGGTATGTACTATCATATTGTATAAAAATATAACAACAATCTAAATTTTATAAATGTCAGCACGAATTAATCCCCTAAAATAACATTACTTCTTTTCTATAATACTAGACTCTAACTTAACCAAATTCTATCATTAATTTAATTATATTCTTTCCTATTTCATTTCAATGTAACATAATGAATATATTTAAATGTTGAAAAGAATTAATAACAATTAATATAGTTATACCGAGAATGAAGGACTGTCAGAGACTTTAAAAAATTATAATATTCCATTTATTAATATCTAACAGAAATTAAGAATTAAGTTTTCAACCATTTTATTAAAATATTTAGCCGTCAGAACGAAAATCTTACCTACAATGCAAGAAAAGTTTGTATTAATCACAAAGAGGTCATCTTTAATAATAATTATATCATCTTTTTTCCGTTCTACTTTCTACGATGAGTGGTAATTTTTCGCGTACTTTTTTACTAAGTGCCTATTGGTTTGAAACTGTATTATTTAAAACATCTTACGAATTACAAAACATTTGTATACCTAATAACCAGTTGTTTCTTATGCGTGCAATGTTCGTGGTCATTTTCTACATAATTGCAATCTAAAATGCTACAACTATAGCATACAAATATAGGCAATATATCCGCTCTGTATGATACCACCCTTTATCGCCGTTGGTAAACGATAAGCTGTTGTAATAAATCACGCGAAACGCATATCGTCGATTTCTATCGCTAGCATTATTCACCGCGACACTCGTATCGTTCACAACATTTATCTACGGTATTCATTGTAGAGTTTTCTGTGGCCTTAAAAAACCACTACATATGTACAAATTGTAAAACGTATTTGTACGTCTGTGGTGAAATTTTTAAAACAAATAATCACAACTAACAACACATATTAGTATCATTTAAATGCACTTACGTGCTTTTAATATGTATTGTCGTATAAAATAAAAGGTATCTACGGTACACTTGTAAACGAGAAGCGTTCGATACAAAATATCTAATTTATATCGTCGGTTTACAAATTTCATGCGTGTAATATAGGAAGATATAATATTTGCGTGAAATTACCAATCATTTTTTTGAAGTTCGGTAATATTACCTGAAACGCTAGAATTAATATAAAAACCTTAATTTGTGCTTTTAAATATAATATAATAATATAACGATTTACACATTTAATTTAAAAGTGAGAAGAAGCATGTATTTTTTAAATATTTATTAACATTTAACATAATTCTGTACAAGAAAACACGTAAAGAAATTTCAGAATGATCTTTAAAAAAGGTCAGGAAGAGCTCGGATTATCGAAATTCTACTCTATTTCATTGTAAGTTTACTAACGGATAATATATTGTGTTATATATAGTTATCGCAAAACCAGTTAATTGAGATACTACGTGTATTACGTAATTTGCTACATATATCTATCTTTAACTTTAAATTACATTCATACATTACGCTGTAACTTATACTACTTCTAATGGTAATACTAATGTAGTAAATGCTGTCATTGTGTACATTGTTTCTAATAAGTCTAAGATAAAGAATGTATGATTTTTCCAGGAATTGTTCTGCATAGGCATTAAACTGATGCAAAATCGAGTCGATTAAGGAGTGTTCAAATTTTATTTCCTTAACTTATACATTATCCTATAAATAACTTCTTAAAGTAACATTCGAAATGAACAGCACTAATAACAATAATAATAATAACAATAAACGTCTTTATGCTGTATTACAAGTGAACTAACTTTGTGCATGCCAATGGATTGATAAAATTATCGTTAAAAATTGTTCTATCGATAGCCAATTAGATAGGGATTTAACCTTGTCTATGCTACGCAGAACTTTGATAAATATCACTAAACACTTTAAATATTTGGGAAGATACTGGTGAGAGTTGTGACACTGTTCGATGAGTTAAGGGATGCAACTCGGGACTATCTTTACAGAGCCAGCGATTTCCGTGAAGACCGAATCGGGCTTGTTGGACGCAATATGTGCGGGTTGTGGTCGAACGATCGTGGATAGGTACGTTATGAGCGTCGACGAGAGACGGTATCACGAGGAGTGTCTTTCCTGCGCTGCCTGTGCAGCACCGCTCTCGCATTCCTGCTTTATACGCGATCTCAAGCTCTACTGCCGCTCAGATTACGAGCGCATCTTCGTCGTCAAGTGCGCGAGATGCATGGAAAGGATCAATCGGCTGGACATGGTCCTGCGTGTCGCTGGTCTCGTTTTTCACGCCAAGTGTTTCGCCTGCTGTATGTGCGGCCAGATACTCTCGCAGGGCGCGCATTACATCCTCAGGCAGGGCCAGCCGATTTGCAGACGGGATTTCGAGCACGAACTTTTCTTAAACAGTCCCCAGGGTTAGTACGAGCATTCATGTTTTATGTCCATTATAATTTTATCAGGACTGCATGTGTCATTGTATTACAGACAAAGATATGTGTGTAGTAAACAAAATACCTCGAAGCAGATTTTTCTTATATTTCACAATTAAATGCTGTGCATGACGGGATCGCCAGGTCAAGAGTTTTCTAGCTTGACTCATTTAATAATTCAATCTGTTTTTAAACTAATTTACAACATTTATATTGATTTCAAATGTCAGGTCCAGATAAAAATGTTTCAATAATGATTATTAAGTGTTTCAATAACAATGAGACTTATGCAGTACTTTTTTTATCTAATATGTTAATTTTGTGTCATACGCCTCAGTAACTAACACATAGCTTTTATAAAAATATAAGATAAATAAGAATTTATTCTACTAAAATTAATATTTTTCACTATTGCGGAAAATATGGCATACCTCACGGAAGTTCATACTGAAACAATATTTATTTAATTTTAGCATATCATCTAATGCTTTGTTTCTATATTCATCCCCACTCTAACCCACTGTGACCCACTTTGCGAAACAGCTTTGCCCTCAAAACATAGATGTGGAGGGAAGAAGGTGCATGTTACATAAGTGTGCAAAATAAACAATGTGTAATAGCAATATTCTCATTATTTTTACTGTTTTTCTTTCGGATTATGCGTTAGATGACCTGCATTTATCTATTATCGTAGTTGAAACTTTTCAATGTAAAAGTGTGAGGTGTGTATTTTGCTGATGGTATCCTGTACCTTCTGTGTATATACCTGTATATGATCAGCAGTTATGTGCAATCAGGTAGGTTATGTTGAAAATCGACAAGAGGTATAATAAATAATGCAGCTCCGAGTTTCGTCTAGCGACAAACTGCTCGTCCGTTATAAAAAATCTGGAAATTCGTATTATACTAACGGCACAGAAGCGAACGCTCCACTTTCTTGATACGAAATATTGAAGAATAAATTCAGCGATTGGCGATTCTACAAAATTTCACACCATTCCATCGTACTCGTTAGATTGCACCAATTTTTTTTCATCGACATAGCTAGAAGCAAGGCGTTTTTATCGTCATTTACTTATCGATGAGAAATACTCCGCGTTTGTAAAGACGAATAATAGTACCGACTGACGTCTCGTAAAAACGTATTGTACATGCCTTATTGCACTGTTCGCAGGTTGTACTAGACACCCAAAGTAAAAATCTACAGGATTTTCGAAACGAGACTGTCGCTTTTCAAGGTAATTACATTTCAGTCAAGCGCACTTAATGCAAATTTTCTGACGAACACTCAAAGAAACGCCAATCTGCAATACGAAAAATAATGTGCCGTCGATATAGACTTTTGGTAGTTTTATACAATTCTGATATTTTCAATGCTTTGGCCGTTAGTTCATCGCCTATAAAACGAATGAGCAGCTCGTTGGCCAAAATCTTTAACACTACATGGTTTTCACCATTTTCAGCCCGCATAGTTCTAACACTCAACTCGTTGTAATGAGCTTTCTTTACGTAAAACATTTGTCTTAGCCAGTTAAGTATAATGGGACAGTTGCATGAGAGTTGGAAATTAAAGGGGAAATATTTGTAGCGAGTAACGTTTTGCAATATTGTTCTGGAACATAACATACGTCTGATGGAATGCAACAGCCCCATTGAAACGAATCTGTGACTTTAGAGAGCTTGATATAATTAGGAAATTGGCTACTTAACAGATGACGATTTGCTGGACGAAAGTCGACCGCGCGATGGCCGTCGGGGTCCGAAACGGCCGCGAACGATTTTGACCTCGGCCCAGCGTCGTCAGTTCAAAGCTTCCTTCGAAGTTTCGCCGAAGCCCTGCAGAAAAGTACGCGAGGCACTGGCAAAAGATACTGGTCTGAGCGTTCGCGTCGTTCAGGTCTGGTTCCAGAACCAGCGGGCGAAGATGAAGAAGCTCCAAAGGAAGGCGAAAACGGAACCCGGCTCGGATAAAGAGCCCAAGGAGGAGCGTAGGGCCGAAAGTCCGCACAGTGATCACAGTAAGTACATTTGAATAGTTCAAAAAGAACACCTACACGAACACATGAAAATCACGGCGATATTAGTTAGATGTAAGATAGTTGTTCCACTGGAGTTACGCGAAGACATCAAGAAATAAATAACAGTAAACGACAGTAAACGAAATAAATAACAGTAAAAAAGACATGTTTGAGTAAATTACATGTTCATAAAACGCCTTTTTATTTCACTTTTCACGATAGTCATAAGACTCCATGGTTGATGTATTATTACAAGAACCACAGCAGACCGTGTGTTTTCTTGTTGAAATTTCTTTCGTTTTTCCTAACCGCTTACCCATTTGCACAATGTTAAGTTTTTTTAGTACTACCGATACTCACTTACACAGGAGTAATAGCGATGACAGGTTAATGGGGCGTTGGTGAATATCTCGGTTCTGCATCAAATAGTGTCGTCTCGTTCACAGGTCATTACTTGAACACCCTGAATATGCTCGACGGGGAATCCTCTAGCTTCCCCTCGGCCACCCAACCGCTCAACCCCAATAACCCGTACTCGCCCGACGGTAAGTTCTCCACTCACCGTTAAACACAACGCGACCATCAGTAATCGAAAAACATGTGGCATATGTAGTAAATAGATGTTTTTTAGCTTATTGGTCATTGATTGAGGTACTTGCGGTTTATATTGGTCCCGCGAGAAATACATATGTATTCTAGATAAATATTTATCTAGACCAGTTCTATCAGTTCGTTGTATTTGCAGTGTTATGTTTCAATTAAATGAAAGTTGTAAACGGATGAATTTCGAGAACATCAATAATCAACTGAATTAAGGTTGCTAAGTTTTTCAATCTAGTTCCACGATTTGTTAATTATTATAAACAATTAGAGATTTTAAATATTCAGAAATAACAATGAACTCAACCAATCGAAAACAGCATTAGTGTTAAATTGAAAATAATATAAGATTATTAATATTCTACTCTTCTTTCATAACTCGTACTCACGTGGTCAACATAAATTAAAATATTATGACTATTATTTTACGTAAATTTTACGTCATTTAATGTACATGAATATATGTACAGGGTCACTCATTATAATTTTGCCATGCGATTATCTTTAAAATTATTCATTATTCTAAAAATAGTTTCTAGTTAAAGCTTATTCTGTTTCGAGTGGGACATCTTATAATAGGCACACATTTTTTTCTAGATGGAAATGTCTCTGAGATTTTAATGTGACCCTTGTTTTTTAAATAGAACAGTTTTTTTTATTATTCAGGTGGATAACCCACTTCGAAATGAGTTTATTGATGTGTCGGTCCTCCCTGGTTATTCACGATCGTGTGAAGTTTTGTTTCGTTAAATGGCGACGAGACTGTCTTTAGGGGAGTAATTCATCGATTCGGTTAGAAACGTGAGGCGTACTCACAGCAATAATTATCGTCACTGAAATTGTCATTCAGCGATAGAGTCAGTCAATGTATTGCTGCCCAAGGTCATCCTTTTAACAATAAAAAGTAAGACAAATTTTCTGGCCACGCAGAGTACACGGTCGTAAATGTCTTTGAATGACCTTGGAAAGTTAATATATTCTAAATCAATAAATTCGTTTCGAAGTGGCTTACCTGTTTATCTAATAAAAAAAGTTACTGTTTTATTTAAAAAAACAAAAATTACTTTGAAACCTCACGGATACCTTCACCTAGAAAAAATGTATGTCCATCATGAAATGTTCCCGTCGAAGCGGACTAAATTTTATATGAAACATAAGATTATAATGGATCACTCTGTACAGGTACATCATTCAGTTTGAAATATTAAAAATCTTCATATTGCATTTGTTGCGCGAATGTTATTTGTGTACACAAGAAGTCTACTCTATTGAATTAAGATTTTTTTATGTTTATCTTTTCAGTAGGCAACAGACACTAGTGTAATATATAATAGTGTAGTGTAGTAATATAATAATAACAACCTATAATGCCAGTACACAAATGTTAGCATATTTTGTTTATATTGGCTGCTATAATTAATTGTTTTGGGCGATGAATCATTTGCCGAGTTTGATAAAGCACATTACATAGACATACACTAATTTATACTGGTATGCCGCAGACAAATGGACATTTCAAGTCAGATTCCGTCTACTTAGGCAAATGTATTATAATGGAAACCGTCTATTGTTCTTTTGCTTTAACATTAATTGTCCAAGAGAAATAGAATCTGATTACTAGAATAACTACCAGGCAGGTACCATCTGCCTAGGTAAATCACGCTTGGGATAGCCTGATGGTATTTAAATCTATTTGCCTAGATAGATTTTAGCGAATTTCACCCAAACGTACACGACCAACAGGAAATGAGAGTTTACCTGCAACATATACCTACACATCATATTGTCTATTATCATATTTTATTTTATTTTATTTTATTTTATTTTTATTGTGCAAGTGATTTCTGACGTTCATTTGTCAAGAAAATGAAGCACCTCAATCGATTCCTCTATTGCTGGTCTCATCGTACGGTATTAAATAAAATGTTTGAAAAATAATCAAAATAAATATACAAAAATACACGGGCATAAATTTAAACGTAAGGGCCCTGCCAAGCAGGTTATGATATACAGTGTTGCGTGATATACCTATACATTTAATAATAACATGTTGTTTTGTTTGGCAGATGCATATCCGGGGCACTCAGGTGAGAGTTTTTGCAGCAGCGATTTGTCTTTGGACGGCACAGAAGCCGGCTTTGACATCGGGGAGGGGGAAGGCGGTGGTGCCGATGGCAGTCATCAAGGCGGCTCGCATTCTCACCATGGACCATCGTCCCACGAAGCACCGTCGCTTTCACAGAGCCTGCACGCGGCGATACACAATCCCATTGACAAACTGTTCATGATGCAGAGTAGTTACTTCAGTGGCGATCATGCGTAATCTCAGTTTATTCTTTCGCCGTACTTTATTTATTATCGCTAATCGCAGCTCAGTGCAAGGCAATGCGCGATTCAAGCTTATTTTACCATTGGCCAAAAATTATCGTATTTCCGGGCGACGAAAAACGGATACAGTTGTTTTTCACCGAGAGGAAAATTAGTACCTGGTTCAGTTTGATCCGTAAAATCCGAATTCTTGTGAAAGCTCGTTGTTATGTAGATGAAGTAGAGTCATATAGCTAATCAAATTTCGCCGAGATAGAAAGGAATTTAGAATGCACCACGACGTAATGATTTCATTAATGTTTCGTACCCACGGAATTTTTCAAGTACCAACAACGTCATGAAAATGTCGATTTTTCCATCATCCCTCACTGATCACATTTTCTCATAGGATGTTACTGAAAAAGATTATGGTTATACACGATCGCATTCTCACATAAATACAAGAAGTGTTTTGCTGAGACAACAAAACGTTTTCTTGTTATGTTAACAAAGACAATTTTCCTAATATCACAACATTTACGTTACTTTACCTATAGAATCTGTTCAAATAAAACAAAATGTGTTTTAGTGGAATTTCGCTTTCACGACAGTTTCACAAGTTAAAATAACAACAGACCGTTTCGTTGTTTCTGCAAAATAATTCGTTGGAGATATCCTTCATCGTAATACCTGCAGTTATGGTTGTATAGAGTCACTTTTTTCATTGTACCGGCGATGTATTAGTGACATTATTCATTGTAATGAAAAACTTGATTATGCGTAACCATAATTTATGGTTCCTGTAGAGCCCGGGAAAAGTATTGCTTGTGTGTAATTATAACTTTATCCAGTACTCTATTTCGTTCGCTGTGTTACTCTTTCGGCAAAGTGCGTATAAAATTTTACAAATATGTATATGGATTGTCGAAACACAATGTTCAATGAATTATCAAAGATAAATCGTTGTCCTGTGGTAATACCTATCGAACGCAACATTCGTCCTCATATAATTGTACGATTTAGTTCGTATGTATAAAATTATATATTTCAACCTGACGCATTACGACTTATTTTTCTCCACAGTTGTTCAGTATTATGCAATAGTGAGAATTTTAGTGTCCAATACTTTTGAAAACACATGTCAATGCTATTAGAAACGCTGCATATTTTAATAGAGTTTAATGTTTTTATCCCCTTTACAAAAGGAAAAAAAAATTTGTTAACGATTTATGTTTCATACAAGGAACTAATAAATCGAAAATCATTCCAATTTCATTTACAGATTAGAAAATCATTTCCATAATTGGAATTAAGTTTTTTTATTTATATCATTTTTGTTGTTTTTAATATTTATTAATTTTATTATTTACATCATTATCCATTATTTATGAAATGTATAAAATTTTTAATCCTGATTTTGCTGTATATTTTAATGATAAAAAATTGATGAAAAAATATTTTATGGAATTTTGTATTTAACGTTAATAAACTATATTGTTTTAATATCCATACAATTTATTTATAATTACAAGTTAATTTACGGGCGGTAAAACCTGAAATAAAATGGAATACAGGTAAGGATTAAGGAGCGATTTGGACAAGAAATACAATTAGAAGAAGCGAAGCAAACACAATGTCTTTTATTCCCAAACTGTCAAGAACTTACATACAGTCATAAGTACAACTTCTGATTGTACCGATTCACATAATAAATTTACGTTTTCAATAATGGCATAACGTTGTAAATGAAGATAAAAATTCTTCAGTAGACGCTAAAATTTTTACAAAAATGGCACGGTGGTATCTTATTCTTATTATCTTAAAGTTAATGAGGGCATTCAGAGCAACGAAGTGAGTAATTATAAGAGTCACGAGTTAGGAGATATTTTTGCCCATTATGAAATAATTCAAATACATTTAAAATGCACGGTAAATGCACACGTCCTTGTTGTATCTGTATGCACTAAAATTCAATAGTGGAGCAGAATATACGTGGACTATTGAACAATAAAAACTAAAATACGTGTAATTATTAATACCATATCAACTGCACAATATACCGTGTTTGACCGTTACTTTGGGATATCAGTCTTGCGTATAAAATGCAACTTTCTAATATTTGTACGTTTCATGACAATTTTTCATAATTTACATTCCCGATTTTTTCGCTTGTCTCTGATATTGAAAACTTCTTAATTCTAAATTTACATCGAAGCATCTTTCATCTAGTTTCCGATCTAAAAAGGTTTTTAGAGCACAATGAAATGTACGTGTTATAAAGTATGGTTTAAAAGCGAGGTTAACGCATACATATAATTTTCGAAATTTTGCCGTTCTGTAAAAATTCTCTATAAAATCACTGTAAGGTGAAGCATGAGCAGTAACACTGAAGAACTTGTCTTTATACGGGAGAAAAATATTTTAGGACAGTCATAATGCTATTATGTATCAAAAATTTTCTTCACCCGCATAATGAAAACGAATATAATCTCACCGTTTGTTTTCAGTAATTTAGCATTTCATGTGCGCAGTTTAATATCCATTGCGTTACTTTCAAAGTTACAAATAACAGTTTCGAGCTTATCAAATAGTATTTCATGAACAATCAACTATTTGGACACATCGAGTTGTTTAAAATGTCCCGAATATTTTTTTACAAATACAGTTTATTGTTTACCGATGTAAGTTTTATATTCTTTTAATTTTTCACCGGTAATGATCCACTTTTTACCGATGTAAAATATACATTAAAAACCTTTGTAAACTTAAGAATTCTCTCCAGCATTAGTAAGCAATATTTGACAATAATGTGGCAACTCCTTTGCAACTCGCTTCTCAAATTGTCGACGTCTTAGGCGATATGTGAATGTTCCATTTTTACCGATGATATACCAAATTTAGTAAATTATTGTGTAAATTGATATAGGAAGCAAAAAAGTACTTAAAATTTCTTATGTATACCGAGCTGTATATCTATTACTGTGGCTGGTAAATATTAGGACATATCCACTTATCGTCTCGTAATAATATAAGGTTGATTATTGGCATAGAACAACAATTATCGCGATCAAAGATAAATGATAAAAATATACATGATACCACAGAAGGGAATCTCGACGCAATTGCATATCGTGTTTCTATTAGCTTCTTAGGTTTGCTTACCCTGCCCTATGTACATGTGTACATTCATTGTTACAGACTTCTCAATAAAAAATACGTGTACAACGGTGAACACTACTTTACACATTTATAATGTGATTTTCACTTTTTAACGTCATGTTAAATTTTTCTATCAGTTCGCTGTTTTTTACGCTGCGATGTAATGACAAAGCTCGTGACAGAAGATGCTGTTCGTTGTCATTAAATCTCTAAGTACTCGCATCTCCGAGACGATGAGCTTTGGATAAATAACAACGTCCACGAATACTGACACACAGAGAAATATATGATATATGTAACAAATATTTTACATAATCGTATACATATTGTCGATTCCAACATTTCTGCCCTCTTGCAGTTTTCCCTTTTTTCTTTATAAAGAAAGAGGAAATTAGATTTGTTTGTACATTTTCTTTCTACTCGCGCAAATTATTTTTCCTGCGACAAAGTTTCATAAAAGATACTTTTCTTCCTGATAAGTTATATGTAAACAAAGTGAGCAGTTTCAAACAAGACCAACTCTCAACATTTAGCTATTGAAAGACCTTTTAAGTTTTTCACGAAATATTGCTCACAATTTCTAGCTACGATTTGCTTTTTTATATATTTATAATATAATTGAAAATCATTAAGTTTCAAGTACGTGCTTTCTGCAGTAAATAAAAATTAATGGCACTAAAATTCATCATAGATTAATTAAAAAAAGTGATGAAAATGTCTAACAGTACACAGTAAACAGAGTGTACGTTAAAATGTCAGCGGAATAATATTATTCTTACACGTCATGTTTAAACCATATTATTTCAACTATGTTTCAACTATATTAATAGTCTTCTCTGTGTGTATGTATCGCGACAGACAAACGATGAATTTCCTTGTAAGCTACGATATTCAAGGCTAACAATGCATCATAGAAATGCATCAATCATTACTTTTTTCACTAAATTGCACCTAAAAAATCCTTGAATCACAGATTCCACCTACATAAAGTTTTCTATAACCAGAAAGATTTCTAAAGTGTTACTCACTATATAACTAGCGTGCGTCTAGTCATTTGTTGGCATTAAGATCAGCATATCTAATGGTAGCGATATGATTAGCATTATTAGAATACCTTCTAGTACATACTCCGTAAAAAAGCATGATCATAAAACGCGACTGTTTTTAGTCGTGGGAAAAAAAGATTTTATCATTTTTACTTAATTGTTCGATTAAAGTTCATGCTTCGTTCGGTCCAATTAATACTTTCAACAAATTCAATAATTTGAACATGTTTCTTAATATACCTAAATAGGGCTGTTGCACCAAACTATCTGACACATTTTTCACACCATTGACAAGTTGACTTTTAATCGTTGTTGGATCTTTTAAAGTATTTGTAATTCGTAGAAGCAGTCTTATTGCATTAGGTTGACTTTGACAAGTTGACTTTTAATCGTTGTTGGATCTTTTAAAGTATTTGTAATTCGTAGAAGCAGTCTTATTGCATTAGGTGCAGTAGAAGTTGTCTAACAATAAGATGAATTGACGCACGTGAGTGGTAGTGGGGGGTACGTAATGTCCGTGTGGCTATAGTATACTATATACTTCATATTCCTCCGTTAGTACTCTTATGTTCAACTCATCTTGCGTTACTCAAATTCTACTTAGTTCGTCATACTTGTATGACTTCTCGTGCTACAATCCTTGGTTTATCATTTGCTTGACTTATACTAGTAGCGTTATTCAAAAGCATTTAAGAATCCAAATTTGTCAAAAACATGGCGCTTGTATATTTAAAATGTGTATGTTCTCACGTTTCTGTTGATTACCATGCAACAGTCCTATTTCCTGAGTAAAAATCTATCATATTTACTGTGTATTGCCGAAATTGCTTGCAATTAATTGCTCCTAATTTGTGATTCATTGGAACGATTTAATGATGTCAAATATACTGACATACGTCCCTACAGCGAGACCAACAACGCCGAAGACTATTAAAAGAATATTCTTCCCGAACATAAGTAGAAATATTGCACGAGGTTTCTCTTCTGTCCAATGAACGCATATTTCAATGATCGCGGGGAATGCTATCCCCAAGGCAGATAGGCACAGTGCTCCGAAGAGGGAGATGAAGAGACTCAGTCTTGGTATAGTGATTGCCAATGTAACTGAAACAGGAAAGCATGTTATTATTTTTAGGAAACAATGTTACCCGCCGAGAGACGAGGCAAATAAGCATTTGTCACCGAAAAAGTCATAAATATCATCTGGACATACACGACGGATTTATGCAACCGAACTGTCATGTGCATTAAAACGAGTTAAAAATGGTAAGCATCACAATGCACAAACGTAAGAATGATTAATACGAAATACCTTATTTTATACCATTGTTATCCATTTTGTACACACGGTTATCAATTAACTCTGCCCACCTTAAATATCTCCATTATTGTAATTAACAGAAAGAAGTGTTGCTAACAAAAGCTGTATGGTTTCAAGGGGGACAAAATATGGTCATAATCATTTGTTTGTAAATGGAGAGGTAGAGGTGGTTTGAAGTACAATTTTGTTTTTTCAAACGGAATGCGTAGTTTCTATGGTATAATTCGATAGAATAATAAACTCTGTGAATTACAATAACGGAGATGTTTAAGGTGGAGGACAGAGTTAATTGATTACCTTGTATATTTGACATTAATTTGCTTCATTAATGAAAGTGATTGGGATAAGAATGCCAAGCATCATTTTTGACAATAATGTACGTCTTTATAATGTCATTTGGTTTAAGATTTAACGCAGAATATTATAGGCACTCTAAACTGTTTAATTAACAACTGTTAGAAATGTTGTTGAATTGAATTGAATTCAATTATTTTATTTTATGCAAAAAAACTATACAATTTGGCACTCTAACCTACTCAATCCAGCATTTCAATTCTATTAAATATATTTCTGTAACTATCTCATGATCCATCGTATTACTGGTTTCTCAGAATGAATTAACAGTAATTTTACTTTTATCGGTATTGTGCAAAGATGAAATTTTTATACATTTAAAATACACACTATTTACTGAAGGGTGAAAGATTACTTTCTCGTTTCTAAATATTTCAATATGCCCTGAAACGTGATTAAATAACCCCGAAAGTTAAGATATTAATGTAAATACGATCATTCATTTGTAAGAACAGATTGTTTTTATTATCCTTGTAACGAACTCATATAATTTGTGAAACATACTTACATGTCGCTAATGTTACAAGAGTTCGGCAAACGTATTCCCACAAAATTTTACGATTTTGTATGCGATGATCAAGGTAAGTCGTCCAGATAATTTCCACGGGCACGTATGCTTGCAACGCATACGTTATAAAAATAGCTATTGCAAACATAATCTTAATACTTTGTGCCATCCTGTAAATAAATATATGTTTCACTTCCATTGTGTTTCAATTCCCACGCATTGCGATAATTCACACGTGCATATACTATATACTTAAAGCTAGGCGAGTAAAATAGTCTAATATAAAAATTACAAAAAGATTGGTGCATCTCTCGATTTTATAATAAAGAACACGTGAATGCCGATTATCATTGACATACATATACTGAAACTGATGTCAACTCACTGAAACTTATATTATGAAGTTTATGATTAAGATTTATGAAGTGTGTTATAAACGAATGATTCTTCATATATTGCAAGTATTTATTCGACTCACACTTCATCCTTTGGCAAGTTGAACGTGACACTTCCATCAGCGTCTGCCCCATATTTTATGTAACCGAAAAAACCCATAAGGATGTACAATACTACGATGACTGTCATTCCAATATTAAGAACTCCGCAAGGTCCACCAAAGTATTGAGGTGTCTTCATGTTATTTTCCAACGCGATAATCTTTAAAAGAAATTTTATATCTTTTAGTATAGAACATTGTTGATTTGACCTTTTCCACCTTATGCCGTATACGCGTAAACGGGTTCAAAATTTTTACATATGCTGTTTGGTTTCCTTTTGTATATACATATTTTAATTTAATGAAATTTATCATAAAATGACATTATTTACCAGATAATCTTTTGTCGCACTACGAAATTTAGAAAAGTTTCAAAAACACCGAAAGTTCAAGAATTGTTCGTATTTTTTATGAGAAATTCTGAAACCGTGCCAAATAGAGGAACACTATAGGCAGTATGAAAATTTTCATTCAAGATTATGAATGGGATATAAGCTTATCCCTACAAAATAGAGCAATGTCGTTGATGTAACATGTTTGTAAATATTGATACGCAAAGAATAGGAAAAACGTGAATTATTCTTACCACTCCAACGGCTTCCAATGCAAACAAGGTCGTACCAAAATAGAGCGAGAAGTTTCTTAACGTTCCGACCATTTCTCGCGTGTTGGGGGACGGTAAATCGTCAAACATGTAAACTAGAATCATGGCAAGGCCGACAAACGTAATTAGATTTGCCAGTGTTGAGAATGGCGCTAGTAACTTGAGATTTCTAATGTAGTTTATCAAAATCAGTGGTATAAGCAGGAAAAGAATATGCATCTTAACATCCAGATGCTCTCCATATTCATCGGCGACCTACAGAAAATGAAAAACAAACTATTAATATATCAATGACATATATTTTCAATTCGTACATATAATTTTGTCACTTATACACATATGTTTTGTTTGAAATAACAAAATAACGATGCAGAAAACCTGTTTCGTAGATACGTTTTAAACTGGGTGAGACATTTTTGAAACAGGCCACCGAAAAAATGCATTAAACAGAACTCGCTTCGTTTGAAGGGGGTCATAATCTGATGTTAATAGTTTTCTTGTAGGTAGACACGCAGACTACATATGAAGGTCAAGTACATTTGTTCTAATGCAATGATCTATTTTCTTACGTACTATCTAGCAGAGCACTTTTAAAACGCGTATAATGACCTATGATTGAAGGTCATTGGTGGTCGTTAAAGATCAACCGCGATAGAAAATAATTTACTTTGAAGAAATGATCCAACACTCTCCTGTCTTTTCTCATTGTTGATAATGTTGCTCTTGTAATCTTTTATTATGAATCACGTTATACGCTTCATTTGTACTCATGAATACTAGTTTCCGGTATTCTATCGACCTAAGTGTGACTCAAGTTTCCAAAAAGCGGAAAAAATAGATACGGTTTGCACTTAGGGCGAATGTCGCCAAATTGTAACAGAAACAATGAAAAATTTTCCGAACGTGCTAGACCTTCGCGGTCTGTCTTCACAGGTATTATAAAAACTTATCAAACAACATGGAAGTGTGGATAACGAAATACACAAATGATCTAACAAGACAGCACCAGATGATAGAAACACAGTTAACATTATAGGTCCTGAGATCAATTAAAGGCATCGACATCGACATCTTAAGAGCTGCGAAAAACGTACGATGCGATTGCGAAAGCAGCAGTGCAGTCTAAATATTGATATCGCGGTACTAGTATACAAATTCGGCGATTGGCCATATCATTTTTGTTTACGGAATATACAGCGGACTGACCCTTTGTCGTGCTGGTGCACGTGTCGTCCGCGCGTATTTAGTGTAGGTGATGTGTGTGAATGCTTGTATGGGTGTGAGTGTGATTGTCATAAACATCGGGCGGAGAGTGCACGAGGAAGAATTTGCCTCGAAGTCTTGCAGCGCAGCGTTCAAAGATCAGCGATTTGCGATCAGTTCTTTTTATAATAAATTTAGATCTATGTAGAGTATATCCCGTGTGCATTTTGCTACTCCTCAGCTTGATTCCTACAAGATTTTAGCAGCTGCAGTACAAAAGCCCAACGGCTAGAACGTGAAAGTGGCATTAGTCAACGACGTGTTTTGTCAATACTACATTTAAATCTATTTCGCCCTTTCCATGTTTCGCTCCACCGAGACCTACATGGGAATGGTTTTCAAATCATGTAAATTTCTGCGATTGGGGTCTGCGAAAACTACTAAACGATAATACGTTGTTACGTCCCACGGACGCAACCCCTCTACAACTATTATTATTATTATTATTACTACTACATAGAGAGGACTACCGAAACCCATAAGGCCCATCCCCACCACTTCCAACCACCACCACAACCATCTCCCACCCTCACTTTTCCAAAGAGTCCCGAGTTTTCCGTCGGGACTACAATCCTAAATACCCTCAGTCATCCCTTAGTCTTCACTTAGTATTTAGTTAGTTGTAGGTTAGTTGTTAGTAAGTTGTAGTTTAGTTAGGTTAATTACAACACACTCTTCATTCAAACACCACAGTTTCACCAACCATCCGCTCTCTGGCCATTCTACACTACCAAGTTAATAAACAATTAAAACTCATCAACAAATACGAGCCGTGGTAAATAATTATTCTCAACAACATCTATCATGACGATCCAAGTCGTAACATACGTTTTTGACAAAAATTTTATTCTTGAACCAAACCACGTTTACAAACTGTGCCCAAGTCAATCTTCGTAAAATTATTATTCATCAGTAGAAAATCCATGGTGGCATGGTCAGCATTTTGAACACTTGATCACCAAAGGGTTTGATCATTTCCTCACAGTAAATTATTTTCTATTGCAGTTGACCTTCAACGATCACGAATGACCTTGAATCACAGGCCATTGTACGCGTCTTAAAATGTCCTGTTAGATAGTACGTAAAAAAATATATCATTGGCCTAAAAAGAATGAAAGAAAACTATTCACATTAGATTATGACTTCTTCGAAACTAAGCAATTTCTGTTTCATGCATTTTTTTCTATTACAAATGACAGACAAATTATTCAGGTGGACTGTTTTAAACGCATCACCCGGTATAAATAAATCGTGATCTACATAGGTGCCAAAAGGAATTTATAAATTTCATTATATGTAAGAGAACTTTTTCGTTTTCACCAATCTGTGTAATTATATTAACATAACTCATTTCTTATCAACAAGAAAAATAATTCTTTCGTATTATTTGGTAACATCTTTGCATTGTACAATATATTACAAAATATTATACTTTCTTCAAATATTTTTAATCACCTGCTTTATATTTGTGGCCACAAATACGATATAAACACAGCAAATTCCCAATTGATATACTATCATAAATCCATCTACGATTCCTCTGAAAATAATTATACGTGCGTTATTATTAATGCGATTATTATTTATTCCATCGCACGGAGAAAAATGTTATTTTTGCAATATCTTTAAAATTTAGTGTTTACTGAACGTTAGTGATTACATTCCAATATTATTTGAAATACGAATAAATTTAAAATAGATGAATAATTAGGTAGTAACTATAATTGTAATTCATTATCGATTTGCATAGTAGCGCAACAAAAATTGTATATAGAGCATAGTTTCCCCTTACTTTACTAATTCTAAATTGTACGTTAAAAAACATCAAAGTATAATTTCTGTTAGTTTGCATCTATTTTCCTTCACTAAAATGCGTTAATTCCCCATTAATTTGAATTATGATGAAAATCGCGTATTTTGGTACTTCGTTTTTAATGTACGAAATTATATTACACAAAAATATTACTGCTTACTTCGTCTGTAATCTTCCTACAAGTAATTAATTACTATGAACTTCTCTTATTTGGCACTGAAACGATTAGGATGATACGGTAGTTACAGGAGTAGGGTAGACAAGTATGTTAAGATCTATTATGTACCTGATGATCACTATTAATCATTACTCTATATATATAAGTGTAATAATTTTAATTTTTTACTAAATTATAACGTAAGGATCAATACGTACGGTGCATACGGCGCAAACCACCTTAGACAATGAGGGCCCTGCTCGAGAGCATACTTCATGCTCATTGGATAGCTTAGTATAGGAACTCTTAACCGCTTACACAATAGATACTGTGCTTTTACTAATATGTGCAGGCAGTACGTGCATAGAACACCGATGATAACCGTAGCTATTACGCCGATGACAAGCCCGCTGTTGCAGAATGCATTTGGCATAGCTAATATCCCAGTGCCTAAACTGCCTTTCAACAAGTGGATTAATGTCTCTGCATTACTGAAACATATATTATATTCGAACTAGTTAAGTCAATCAGTGGTATCACAATTTACATAGTCAAAATTTTACAGCTATCCTTCATATAACACGGTAGTTAGGTTCCTGTAAAAACTCGTGTAATGCCAAGTCGTAT
Organism: Hedychridium roseum; assembly: GCA_963989215.1. Classification (NCBI taxonomy): domain Eukaryota; kingdom Metazoa; phylum Arthropoda; class Insecta; order Hymenoptera; family Chrysididae; genus Hedychridium; species Hedychridium roseum. Next base: position 2,265,547 of record OZ022310.1, on the reverse strand, counting down.
TACATGGGACGAACGGGTTACGTTCCGAAAGCTAATGAAAATACATTATTTTATCTTTATAACTATGGGAAATTTAATTTGTATCGATAATGGTAATAACTTAACAACGGTCTTACAAACTGTGATACGTATAATTTTTTGTTCATTTTTCTTTATAGTCCAGATTGTTGTTTAGTTAAAATTGTCGTATTTTTACGCTTTTTTCAAACAATTCGAAATTTGTATCGTTGATTCTAATAAAATAAAGTTAATTCTGAGTGGCGTTTTTTTGTTTCCTTTAGACACAAGTTCAGGTTGGAATTTAATTCACAACAAAGGAAGTGTTCTAATATGATTTACAATATGATTATTTATAAACGATCAAATGAAAACCGAAACAATCTTAGAAAAGTCTTAAAAGTGACAAACAGCACGCTTGAAAGTCAATTTCTGGTGGTATCAAACAGATTACTTTTTTGTTAATGTAATAGTGCAAAAAAAGTTTAATCATGCACACCTTGTTTTAAAACTTAAGTTACTAGGGGTTTCTATATATTTCTTAACTTGGCTGGAGGACTACCTTACAGACAGAATACAGTTTGTTAAATTTAAAAGTTTTAAATCTGACGTTATCTACGTCTCTTCTGGAATTCCTCAAGGCTCACATCTAGGCCCTGTTTTATTTAATTTATATATTAATGATGTCGCAAGCTGTTTCATGCATTCGAAATTTTTATTATATGCTGACGACTTAAAATTTTTTAGAACTGTTTTATCTGTACATGACACCTATTTGATCCAGGAGGACCTTGATCGTTTAGCGTCCTGCTGTAACCAAAACAACATGATTTTAAATTACCAGAAGTGTTCCGTATTACATTTTTATAGAACAAACTCATATATTAATTTCAACTATAATATTAATGGCGTTGTTTTAAAATCATCACAGTATCTGAAGGATCTGGGAGTTATCTTTAGTTGTAATCTCTCTTTTAATTCACATATCGATTACATTGTTTCCAGAGCTTCTCAAGTACTCGGATTTATAAAAAGGTTCACGATTGATTTGAAGAATCCCGACGTAATTTTATATCTATATAATATGTTAGTTGTTCCAATTTTAATGTACGCTTCCGTCATCTGGACACCCAGAGCTTCTGCCTCTAAATTAAAACTTGAGCATGTTCAGCACAAACGTATACGATACTTAATATACAAACGCGGCTCTCCTATCAGTATTAATGTGCATGATTACGATCCTTTTTTATGTCTGCTCAATATACGTTCCCTAGAATCCAGGAGGCTTCTCGCAGATATCGTTTTAATTTATGACATTTTAAACAATTTTATTGATAGCTCTGACTTGCTCAGTTTTATTAATCTTGCAGTGCCTCCTCGGAATCTAAGAAACAGTGTTTTATTTTACGTTCCCTTTCACAGAAGTCTTCTTTGGTGTCACTCTACAATCACTAGATCCTGTATTAACTGTAATGCGCTATCACTATATTTAGATTTCTTTCACCTGGAACGTGACGCTTTTATTAGAAAACTTCGCAACTTACTTCCTCCGGTATAACTGATCCTTTCTTGATATTTTCACATCTATGCATTTATTCTTAGTTCGTATTTTATCTCTTTATTTATTCTATCTATTTATTTATATTATCTATTTATTCATTTATTTTATGTGATGTAATTTTGCATGTTTATATATACATCTATTTGTTCTTATATTTAATCTAAGGTCTCGCTTTTTCACTGTTCTTTGTGGTTTGTCTCTACATATTGAGACCACTGTAAGCTTTTCTTTGTACAAATGGTGTTTACGGTAAAATATATACATTATTATTATTATTAAAAACACTTTTGTGAATATAGATTTTGCCTTAACCAGCAATAATAAAATGTAATTAAATAATTTCAAAATTTCAAACATTGTTTCTAAAACAAAAAATGCTTCTAATTGATGTAATATATTTATTCGCAATAAAATGACTTATTCACAATCAGTTATATACTATAAATTAGATTCATAAAGTGTTGCTCCAGTTTTGCTTCAATATTTTGTGAAACAAAATTTTAAAAATAACTTTTTGCCGATAACATATAGAAGAGTAGTAAACAATGGTCATGATTAAACAACATTGAAAAAGTTTTATTGAAGAAACAAGATAATCAAGAATGTGATGACAAATTCCAAATGAGACTAAATTCTAACATGAGCTTAACAACTATATGTCTCGATATCGTGAGCTGTATAGAAAATGAGTAAAATCATAATTGCAAAGTTTAATTACTGATTGCATTGCCGGAAGAAAAACATTAGCGCAGAACAAGGGTGAGGCTAATTCTTTTCGTGAAGAACCGTTAACGAACTTAGGCATTCTTCTTTCTATGACTTTTTATAAAGTTTTTATCCGATTTTAGGTTTATGTTAATTCATTGTTTCGGTTTTAGAAAATGGAACGTATCCCTAATTTTTCAAAGTAAGTTCAGTTTTTTTCGTGCGATTTTTTTACGTACGGTTTTCGGTGGAACGTATCTGCCGCATAAAAAGAGACCCGACAGTACCTCATTGCTAAATAAATACTCTCTATATACTATAGTTTATCATTGTACAGATTCTTCATAAAACAAGCGACGTATTTAGTATCTGCAGCACGTTAAGTGGATTGGTGAATGACAAAATTGCGAATGAAAATATATACGAAAACACTAAAAATATGAAGACTATGATTTAAATTCAGTTACAATAAATGTTCGAAATCTATGTGAACACAAGTTCTGTTAATTAAACTTATGCTCAGACTGGACGTACACTGGACCAGGTAAGAGATAGAAAAAAAACATTTTGTTTCAACGTGTTTGTTTTTTATGTCGAAAAAAGCTTCATCATGTGTAATAAAATACAATAAAGGAGTTCCGCGTGAATTTTGACTGACGTCTCAAATTCCATAACTGATCAATGAGCACAAATCACTGGATAGAAATAAATAAGTAAACACTTGAAAGTGAGTAGCCATGTATGGACCGATCAGCCAAAACACTAGACTGGGGAAAATGGTTGATACATTTCAATCATTATCAAACAATAGGTTTATCTGTACCAGAGGTAAATCGTAGTTTGCGCCGAGCATATGCATCTTTATTACACGTGATGAACCTTCTTTTGAAAGGAAAAAACATTCTGCAAAACGTTGGGTTTCGTCTGGTTCATGTGCGGTCCGCGTTACGGAATCCTTCCAATTTGGGAGGCCATGTTATTATTCGCTATTTACATTTTAAACTAAGATTCACTTATTGCATTATCGAATTGGTGAAAATTATCAATGTGGCAGGACTAGCAGGAGTGTTTTGTTAGTAAATCAAAATGTCAGACACATGTGTATCTTTAGAAAAACTTTTGCCTTTGTCTACATATATTTTCGAATTTTAGCCGCATGTTTGATGAACATCCTGTGTAATTGGTTTCTGTAATATTTTAACTAAAGTTCTAAACTTCGCGATATTCAATACGGTCAATACGTAGTTCGACATTAATAATGAAACGAAGTTTATTAATTTATTATTACTTACGAAGTGGGATTTGGTCTGTTCCGATGCTTATGCGGATCGTAAGGTTCTTGTGGATCCGTGGGCGGAATTGTCCCGTCTGGTACACTTATGCCACTATTACCAATATCATTACTGACCCTGCACAGAATACCAAATTTTCTTCATTACCAAATGTTAATCGCGGATGTATCATGATTAAACTAATAAACCAGAGAAATTGCAACATGTCTTCGTTATTTTACATTCAACAAAATTGTCAAAGTACGTTGATGTTTCAACAGTGTGGACAAATTGTTTCTCGTGTGAATAAAATGTTATAAAAACTTACTTATGAGGACTATCCGAGTCGATCAGTTGCATGCTTATCGTTTCTTCCTTTTTGTTTTCCATTTTACAGCGTATCGTTTACAAAGCTTACGTGTTTCTGAAAAGTTGAAATCAAAATGTACTGTTACGACGGTTTTATTTGTTCATTATTAAAGTTATACAATATAACTAAATTAATCAGTCTTTTCTCATCACAATTTTCTGAATACATTATTGTTATTTGTGTATCCACGAAAATCTTGCACGAGTCGTGAGTAACGCATGCCATGGAAGATTTTCAACGATTTCTGCAATATTGGGAAGTTTATAGCATAAAGCAGTGGCAAAGGAGTAGAGCTTAGAGGTCAGTCCGCGATTACGACATGCTCATACATTAAACATTTAATCAATTGGCGGATATGGAACGGTAACAATGACATTACATTAGTACGTCAATTCAGCGTCACGATTCCGTTGAAGACATATGTGTGGCTTTGGCACATTCTTCGCGAACTGATTGCTCTTAATTATTGCATTGAGGTCAAATGTACTTAACCAAAGGCCTTAGCCCTCTATTCCTATCTCACTATCCTCTTCGTCCGTCTACAAATCATTCGACTTCCTCCTAAGTTTCTTTGGATGAAAGATTAGTCTATGGGTCTCCAGTTTTCTTAATATGGATTACGTAACGGTCATGGCAATGGGTCATGGGGTTACGAAGGGTTAAGAAGGAATGTTCATTTGAGAATTTAACGCTTCTCGAAGGGAAAATCGGTGTCAGCAGCGAACGCACACTGCCGATGTCAAGGCAGCAAACATTAATTGGACAAAGTAAGAAATGTCTTATTAAACGGATCCAGCCTAAGACGAGTGGTACTTATACTTGTTAGTCAACTAATTAACAATAAAATTCGATTAATATACCGTTATTATCATCAATGGAGAATACTTCTTATCCGTTACAAACAATAAATTCAGTTTATAATTATAAGGAATACAAAATCTTAGGAAGGGAGAAGTATACAATGTGCCAATAAATGAAATAATTATGAAATAATACACCAACAAATCCAAATATCATTGATCGAGCAGATGATCAAAATCCGTTTCCCAAAACCTTCACAAACTTCGCAATCGCGAGTGCTTGTTATATTTCTGTTTACGTGTATTGTTCGTTATGTTTGAGCACAGTAACTTGTTGCACGGCAGAGCTGAAAAGAGGTCGTAAAGTGAAGTTGTGTTATGGCTAATTGCCAAAATGCTTAACTTTTTACACTCGGGAAAAAAGGTCTTTTCTTGCTTTATTTACATCTAGCACGATCTTTCTATATAAACATGAAATTTTTTACTATTATGATTCATTAAAAAGTAGGTAAAAAGTCCTAATTTTGAACAATGGCATTAGTGAATTGTTACTGTTTTATATTTTTTATCCAGAGTGTACATTACATTAAAATGTCACCTAACTACATGTTATTAAAACTTATTTATAAATATCACGAAAAAGTCAGTGAAACTGAAAATATCTTTATCAACATCTCTACTTGTACAAACTTTATACATTATAACACTAAAAAAAGTGTCCGGGATATTCACTTTAATTCATCACATATATATCATTTTCTGATACTATTACATAATTACTCTCTGATGACGTTGTTTAAATAAATTTGAGGATATTATATAAGCTTCGTAAAATATCAAAGAATATTTCTACTAACATATAAATAGGTTTCGTGATTTAAGAAACATTTAGACGTATATATAGTGACCTTTGAATATCAAATGTTTAAAGATAATCGCACACATTCATTTACTAAGGGACTTGATACCGCGTTTTGTTGAAATCCTGAATGCAAAATATGTAGGTATTACCAATTCCTACTAAGCAGTTACACGGCAAAAGTAAAAATAGTTATGTGATATAAATGTAATCAATATGCATAAGTCTCGACTGTTCAACTATCAATTACAGCAAGCTTGTTGCCAGAGTTGTCTGATATCTGCATTAAGTCATTACTAATTATATTATATTAATAATAAAATATGTGACACTTCATTTGACAATATCGCAATTAAATTTATTTAAATTAAACTACAAACATCATATCTATACAACTTTTGTACTGTTTATAATTTGAATAAGTGACATTTATTCTTGTAAACTGAATTATATCAGGAGGCGTTACATTTACATTAAAGTTGTTTATACTACGATCCTATTACGTTTAATTATTTCTTTAAGCAACTTGAGAATCGCACATACAGATTTCCAATTTTTGTTATACTTTTTTCATTGTAAAACTCATTGTAAACCACCTTGTACTGTTTGTAGATTTCTTATATTTTTGTTTCAATAAGTCTCACTTTTATTTAATAAAGCATATGACTGGCCAAATAAAATGTAGTTCTACCGATCGTTCCTAGAATTATTATAATCTCATCATAGAATCGTAAGTACTGGTAATATTATATTATTAATTTCTACCCCGCCAACAAAAAATCTTATTCGACACAAGACGGTTTCAAATTTTTACATTCTGACTTACGTGTCATAAATTTAGCAGTCTAAAACTTACAGTTATTAATCATTGTTTTCCAATTGGTGTGATTCTGTAATTGTCATGTTTGTCACATAGTGCTGCATGTATATAATTTTACTAAGAAAAGACAATACTCAAAAGTCCATTCTTTCCATATAACAAAGTTATAATACTAAGAATAATCTTTCTTGATAAAGCGACAAATTACGCGAAGAAAGTCGTTTATTATATGGAAATGTTAATCTATGAATATCAATCTATTTGTGGCCCGAAGACGTGATTAGACTTGAAAGGTAGTTTTTGAAAGATTAAAGCTGCTTGTCTGCATTGAGGCTCGTGGTACATTCTTATCATAAACGTGATCAGACAGCGTAGGAAAGAATCTATGTGAATGATTGAAAATCATAAATCTAGAACTAGACTAAGGCTAATATAAGATAAAGAATAAAATTTAACTTAACATTTTTTGGAAAGTAGTAGAGGGGGGATGATAGTCGCAGTGGTGGTGCTTGGATATAGAGAGACTTATGTTTGCATTTGTACAGCAGTATTGGCATCAATAATAATAATAACAGCACTAGTAGTAATCATAACAATAATAATAATAATGGCTATTGGACGGTTCACGGTGCGTGACACTACTATTCCCTTCCTCTTTAGCACCGGAAATCTTCGTCTCCCATGTATAAAGCCAATAATGTGTCGTCTTAATGATTTTATACCCTAATATCACCAATAAATTACTTGCTAAAGTGATAGAGTTTATGAAAGAAAGACTGGTCTTAAAAACTGTAATTTTCTGTCATTAAAATCGGTTCTGAACACATAAGTTGTGTAAATTCGAACTCATTTTACTATTTTTACCATGATTAACTGTCTCATTTGTTAAAGTCACATTAAACTTGAATTTCTGGAACCAAATGTCGTTCGCCTTGTACTAAAAATTAAGTAGTTTCCGATCTCGAACTTTATAGGCACTTACTGAATCATATAAGTAACGACAGGGTGTCGGATTCAAAAATGTAGGCAAAATGCTAATAGCGTATAAAAGGTTTTCAATTTTTATGGAAAATGTCAAGAGGATGTTACAATCTGTTTTGCAAATATAATTGGAGAAGGCTATGATCATTGACGTATTGCAATAAGACTCTTATTAAAATTTAAACTTACTCTAATAAATGCACGTGTTTACTTAAATTTCCTTTAAATTTCATCCTAGAATTCTATAAATATCTGAATCTTTAATTAAATGTGCATTTTCAGTCGCGTTTTTAGCCGCGAGCTAACATAAACGAACCATACTTGTGTTCAATTGAAATATTCTAACTCATACGTCGCAACTATTGGCCTCTTCGTAGGCAGATATCAGGGCAACAAAGCATGAAGAATGGTTAAATAGTATGTATATCTTACGTTATATGTATGAGAAAATACACGTATGCAGACGCACGCAAACATAAGGCGTTTGACTCACATGCGAACTCAATCGTACGAGTTTGCTCGTGCAGACTCAATTATGAATCTCTGTCCAGCCCTGATGCAATTTATTCTAGCCAGACTACACCGAACACGAAAATAGGCGTACCATAAAGTCTTGATCGGCAGCAATTGTTCGATATAAACGAAATCTGATGCCAATAAAAGGACTACATATTTATGTATACTATCGTATAGAAGCATGGCAATTCTGGCAGTACTTATACAAATGTCGTATACCAAAGTAATTTTACATGCCAAACAAAACGTTGTTTAACACAAGTCGGATCCTTAGTTTACAGTAATTTGTTATTTCCTTTGTGTTCTTTAAATGTATATCTGATTGCATAAATTTAACATATAAGTTCAAAACGTGTTTGGCGCTTGTACTTCAGTAAATCAAATGTCCAGAATGAATATAAAAGCTTTGACCATATGTGTGTATTTACTACGTGACTATGTTACTACGTTACGAAAGATGGTATGTACAGAATTGAACTATTACTTACATATTAAAGTAATTATAATCTTAGCCTTGCTGCAGCAACCGATGATACACTTTTCTTCGGTTGCAGTGACTTGTATCTACAACAAGTTAACAGATCATAATAAACACAATGAAAACAATTCAATTTCCCGATACTGTGCGACAGTGGTTTCACTGCATTATATAATTTATAGCTATGATATTTAGGAGAAATAATACGTGAATTCAAAGAAGCAAAGTCAGAAAATTTCATTAAGTTTTATCCAAAGTACAATTTCGATTTCACTAGAAAAAAAAATATTACACGATCTCATAGTCCGATGACATTGCATTGGTAATTATGTTCATTCGTTCATTTCATTATTTGCCACAGACTACCATAAATTCACATTAAATTCTGTTAATCGTTGTCGTAGGGACAAATTTTTCTTATAACTTTTCATGATTTACTTATAATCATGATTTATTAATGTGACAATTATACATGCTAAGTTTAATTTCAATTAATCTTGAAAGTTAATTTTTATACATGGCATAGCATTGATTGCTTTACGTGCACCGATAAGGGTCGTGCTTTAAGTATTGTAATTTATCTCCTAATTTTTACTTCCTGATAATAGACCGGGGGGAGCCGCGTCGGATCAGCGCTATAGAGTCGAAACAATGTCACTCGAATATATTTACGCCCTCACTAATTTTAGGCGGACGAAGACTTCTCCTCTACCTGAGAAGAACTATTTTCATAGACATGCCACGTTATTTCCGAAATGACCCGTCGGAGATGAGTAAGATCTTTCAACGCCGACAAATGTTATGTAAATATCCCGCGTGAAATCTGTAACGCTGTCATATATATTACATTTCTCCTCGTATTGTTCATAGCGGTTGACTAAAGAATAGTTTGTTATAATTATAGATTCTTAATTATTCCCACCTAATGATAATTTGTTATTTAACTGACATTTCTGACTACAAATTTAAACATATTAGTTCGAGGAAAATATGTTGTTAAATATTTACTATTGTAATACACTTTTGTAGCATAACAATTGTGATTTACATTATCAGCGACATTATTTTATACTAAAATCGACGCGTTCTTGCCACATTCAGAAGTGTTACGATTATTTACGTAAATTTATTATATTTTCTAAAGTTTTTTTACAATGAATTTTCTTTGTGAACCGTTAATCTTTGTTTCATATGTTTTTTATGTTGTACTGCAGTAAACACTATTGTTATCGATCATGCAAATGTTATGCAATAGTTGAACCGTTTATTCGATTCAATTGGTATGTATTTCATTGATGACCTGATATCTTACAAAGCGTCAAAATATTTTTTCTGCAATTTTGTAAATAGTGTCATCTACTTGGGCACGTGTTTCGCGTATACAATAAAACAAAAATGTATAAATGTATAAATGCATAAACGTATAAATGCAGGTAGAAGCGCAAAATGTAAGAATATCAGAGAATCTGTCATCATTGCAACTATATTTTTTCTAACAGAATTGAAGCGGATTGAATTTCAATTTTAAAATGAATTTCGGCTTACACATTTATTACTTTTTTATGCTATGCATAATGTATTTGTGTTATGTACCAAGCGAAGATGGCAGGATCTTATTAATTTCTTTCATAAATTTGACAGTAGAAGTAGGATTAAGACGAATTTCTTCTGACTTACCGAGTGAAACACATCCGCAGGTACAACGAATCCCCTGCTATTGGTCAGACGTACTTGCCAACGTTAACGCTACGGCGACAGACGGAAGATGTCTAACGACTGATCCGCAGTTAACCACGAACACTTTAATTTCCAACGAGGTACACACTGTATAGTGCATCACGTGATTTAGCCGGATTCACTTCCAACGTCTCGTGGTCGCTTTGCACACCCGGACTTTTAGGCATTGCCGATGGACGATAGATTATTCGCATCGATATGCTGCGAGCACGTCAAGAAATTAAAAGAGAATCATCAACTCAAGCAGTCACAATTGCAAGGGATTTTAGGTTTTTCTATTCTCGTCATTCTCTGCTAAATTGACCGTTAATTAGTTATAAACTTGTTTTATCAGTTTCATCGGTACATCTTTCAACGGTTTTTATAAGTCAAAATTTCCCCAACTCCAATTTGATGGAAGATTCAGATTCTACGTAGGAAGATATGTAGGCGTACATATTAGCGTAACTCATTTTGGTTGAAACAGCCAAAATGTTTCATCAATTGCGAATTGGATTATATAAAAAACAATTGAACTATCTTTACTTTAACCAATTTGAAACACTGTTACGTTGAACATTAGGATGGTAAGCAAAGAATTAAGCAAACAGGTTAAATGATTATGAAGAGAAAGAACAGAAAAATTCGAGAAAGTTTACTTCGTATTATTATGTAATATAAGTAAATAAAAGGTATAAGTCTCCATTGATTGTGTAAAAAATATTTTACAAATAAAGTTCAGATAGGAGAAAGCTTTTATACAATATACATAATTCTAAATATGAGACGGAACCCTGCAAAGTTTATTGAAATTAATTACATGTATAACGTTTAATTATATTTTTAAGTTTCACTCTCACCTGAAAGAAATACGTACATGTACAGTACATTATACTGTACTTTATATCCCGTAGGGAAAACATTACTGTTGATCTTCTTCTAATTTTAAGTAGACCATTCGATGATAGAACAATTGTTTTTTATATAGACCAGCAAGAGTTTAATACAAGAGTTTAATACATTCCGAAGGAATTCTGGATGACGTAAGGAAAATGATACCTAATTTTATGTTCAAGTTAGGATTAATCAGTTTCATCGATATAAATGATGAGTCGATGGTTATTTGTTTCAGCATATAATTTATATTGCCGATTCTTAAACCCTTGTAAAAACTATCTTCTGAGAAAAAGCTTTATTGACATAAGTCTTTTCCAGGACTATCATTTTCGATAAAAATAGTGAATAGTGATCTTTGTTACTTCAGGTCGTCAATACGTTGTGTTAAATCCAAGCGACTCATACTTCGATCGTGTCTTCATGACTAGTATGGAATAATAGAATGTCAAAGTACAGAAGCTCTTTAATTGCTCCAGCTGGGTCAGCATCTAATTGTAAGTTCTGCGTGGGGAATATAGTGATGCTTGTATTTCGCGACTTAAGATTTCTGAACAGACCTATACTGCCTCCGGACAATTGTGTAATGATGTCATAAAATACCGAAAGACGAAAACATCGCACACAACATTTATTGACGCTGTGAAGGAGAGAGAATCGCGGGTAAAGGTAGCAATGTGGATTCACTCCGCAATAGCCGGAAAAATGTTTTTGTGAGTCAACAATAGCAATGAAAGTTAAAACAAAATACAACGTAAAGCAAATATAGAAAACACTTAGCCAACATATTGAAGCACATTTTTTTCTTTGTCATATCACAGGTTAGTTTAAAATACATGAATCTTACTTAGAGGATAAGTATACACGTTTGCATCAATTAAGATTTTTAAAAAATTACTTAAAATTCGAATGAAGGTTTTTATTTATAAAAAACCAGTGAAATTGCCAGTATTTCATTGTTAAAAGAATAAAGCTATGGAATACTGATATTAACTTTAACAATAAGCTAAACAATTTTTCGCACGATACATGTGTAAATATAATAATCGAAAAACGGTATTTTTATTAAGTGAATATATTTACCATGTTATGTGTACAGTTAATATGAAATTAAAGGCAATTTTATACTGCTACCGGCAAATTTGTGTCTGATGTTAAACCAGTATACATTTAAAAATTTACGACGAAAAACTCTCTCCCTTAATTACTGAAAATAAGTATTTATATTTCACATTAAACTAATACTATAAACTTGTCAACACTCCTTCTTTAAAATATGTCATGCAAAACTACGAATAAAGGCACAATAAGTAAAATTGGTCGTAAATGACAAATGATGATAATACCAACTTAGGCATTCATTTTTATCAACTAAAAATGGTTAAATTTAAGAACACATTTTGTGTTATAAATACTTATGAGCGGTAGTATAGATTTCAACAAGTGATAATATTACTTACATTTGGATTTTACAATCCATATGTGTCTATGCGAATATGGTTTTAGGAGCAATTGTTTAGAAAGAATTCATTTTATGTCCATAATTTAAGAAAGATCTGATTTTTTTTAATCTGATGGTTGTAGACTGGCAGATTCAATTAATAAATTATTATACTAAAACTGTAATATAACGCGATATTCCCAGAAAGGACTTATATCAATAAGATCTTTTCTGCTAAGAAGATTCAGAAGCTTAACTCTGTTTAATTTTTTACCCTCCGTGTGTAAAAAGTTAATAATTAATTATTGCATCTTTAATTGTTTTTTAGCTTGTACGACGTCTTTCGGATTTTGTATGAGTATGTGAAATAATAAAAAATATTAATTCTCTAATGATAAAATTCCTTTAAACTGTAGTTTGTATGTGAATGTAAGAAATTTGTATACTGCATCAATAATTTCTGCTAGCTGATAATGAAACAACGACATAAATATTACGTGGGTATTAAGTATAAAGTTATCAGAAATAGAAATCGAACAATAATGCGTGTAGTTAAAGTTATAAGAAGAATATAAGCAAGGAGTTGAATGTAAGAAAGTAATGTACCTTGTCAGCTGTTTTATAATATATGCAAAATTTAAAGAAGTATTATAAGAGACGTGCTTACTGTGAAATTCTGTACAAATTTTTCTACAAACCTGCAAATTCGTTTGTTTACAGGATGATACATCACATTGACTAATTTCAGTTAACCGATTTAGTTGACTTTAGATAATGTTTTAGCTAATCCGTTAACAATTTATAATCTATATGTTGTTCAGTTTGGAGTGTAGTACAATTAAATTGACTTTGCAGTTAGACAAGTACATCGAACAACAGAAAGATATTTGAGAACGTAAATAAGTATCTGACGCAGATGTATACGACAATGAATTTAATGCGTTTAGTAAATATGACGCCACGCTTCACTTTGAGAGCAGTATTCCCGTAGAGAAAATAATGCTGAAAGAGAATGGAAGTTATTTTATTAAACAAATGCGGCTGTTATGACCAGTGAAGTGAAATATGTGTTTGGTGAATTAAGTATTCCTTCATTTTAAATGAAAAGCTGTACTCATCCATCAAAATTTACGTCTAGTAAAGAAAAATATAACGTGCTGAACAAAATTGTTCATGCAGAAACATTGCTTTAATGCAGGTGTAAGGCGATAAAAAATATTAAAACAAGTTGATTAAAACCGTGGCTTCAGGATTTTATTAGAAAAAAGGAGAATCAAGTTTGCACTTTACTGTATTGGACTCTGCTATTTTCGAAAACTTTTTATATGGGTCGGCATTGTATTTTTCCTTTTTATGAAGCATACGGCAATAAAAAATTTTTCATCAGTTATGTCATAATTTATATCAGATTTTCTGTAAGCGACAAACAAAAAGTTTTATCTCTTTCACCTAACATGTGGCACAAGTAGAGATAGAAATTTGCATAGGGAAAAAGTTAGACAAGTGCTTTTTGCTTTTAATAATATTATATGATATGCGTTTAAAGTTTAAAGAACTGTTTATGTCTGATGAAAATAACGAATTAATTCTTGAAATGAAGCCAATATAAATTAAATTGTTATAGATGTTACAAAATACTATATTTTACTCTGAACGATACAGACAGATATATAACTTAATGGATAACTTGAAAACTGCTGCTGGAATAAACTTCATTGTTGTAAATTAATTGAACAGATTTTCATTTGTTGCGTCATAATTATTGCGATGAAATATTCGATTTGCTGTAAATACATATTCACACACGCCTGTGGATTAAAATATTTTTTTCGTATTCAGATTTGTCACCATATAAGGTTTTAGCATTATCAATAAACAAATCTGCAAATCTGCATAAACATAAAGTTCGTAAGGAAATTTAAGGAAAATTCAAAAGACAATGTGTATCGAATTAGCATTTTATCGAATAACGTACGCACCGTTTATTTCGACGACTTTTCGCCATCTATCAGGTAGCTTCGTGATATCTTTTTCAAAAATTGTTTTCTTTTTTCAGTAATAAATTTATGAAAGTGGTTTTTGCAGGCTTCTGATATAGTGAATATTTTATCGTTAAACAAATTTTTGAACGTCTGGAAGAAATAATACTCGGAAGGTATTACATCTGTTGAATAGGATAGATGGGGTAGTACATTCCAGCTAAGGTCAAAAATGTTTGTCAGTTCTTTATGAATACATGTTTATAATGTTCTTTTATAAATAGGTATATGGTTTAACGTTGTCTTATTGGAAAACGACGCCTTCCCTGTTGGTTGATTCCGGACGCGTCCCTTTAAGTGCCGCATGTAATTGATCCAATTAGTAGTATTATTTGTTAAAAATCAACATTTCATTGTTTGCCAGGTGTTCATAATAAATAATCGCCTAATCCCTTAATTGCCAACAACGTAAATGCGACAACGTTAAAAAGGGGTAAAGTATAATTTTGAAGTTTGCGGTTCAAATATCCTTTTTTATAATAAAATTTAAACTGTATGTCGAGACAATAAATGCTTTAGATAAAGCTCAATTGACTTATCGGTTCAAAAAAAGCATTTTTGAAAAACATCTGCAACTCTTTTATTACTAAAAATTGCTGATAAACTTGATAAATCCGCATTTAAAACTGAATTCCTCTTGTCGAAAATATTTATGAATACACCAAATCTTTTCGACTTTATTATTCAAATAACGTTCTCACAACAAATTTTATAGGTTGTTTCTTTTAAAACATTTATTATTAATCCAAATCAATGCGTGTTTTGTAATTATCGACACTCAATAATTAAGTGACGATTGGGAGTAAAAGTTGGATTGCTACAGAAATCTTCCCTTAATAATAGTAAGGTTGATGTAAAATTATTAAGGAATGTTTAACTTTACATCTTTTTGTTCATGACATACGACTTTATCACAAGTATTTTTGTTTTCAACACGTTTTTCGTGTAGTTCATCGTAACGACATAATTCTATTACTTTTTGTTAAATGTAAACATCCCAGATGGCCTACATACAACAAAACTAATTCTTCATAAAGTATCAATTTTGTCAAAAATACTTGTGAAGAGTAATACATAAAACTGATTTCAAATTCAATGGACCATATTTAATAAAAAATAGGTTCGATAAAGACTTTGTAGGCATGTGCTCACAGGTCACCTGGATCATAAACAATGCACAGGTAAACGACCACTGAACAAATTATAATATCGTGATAATGTGATCGTAATTTAACTTTCGTCAAAGAGTAACAAATGTGATTCTAACGTCAGAAATGTAAGTACGGTGATACAAACAGAAGCCAGAGTAATAAAACGAAATTGATCAAATATTTCCATATATTTGATAAGTTATTGACGATTTCAAGTTATTTTCAATGGTACCATAAGTTTCAACATATCAATCTGATTATTGACCCCTAGAAATAATGCCCTTGCATACAATTAGATGTTTTCATTGTGATGTATTTCGATAACATGTGAAGATAATATTTTCATTGACAGAGGTATATCCCTTTTTAACTAACTAAACTACTTTCTAACTTATAAATATGAATATTCTATGTATTACGTGCATTACATAAATATAAATTAATATACATTGACAATGATAGGCGCTAGAGGTATCTATAAATACCGCTGAAAGATCTTACAGGCGAATGGAGAAGTCCGGGATTGAGTTTATTGATCGTCATCCATGCTCGGAGGGAATCGAGGGCATTTGATGGGAGGCAATAGAGCAGCGTCGCGATAGGGAAAGGGTTGCACAACACATTAACATTTACTGTGTAATGGTAAATAACTGTAACAACATTTCTCATGGAACTACTTAGATTCCTGCTACTTTCTCTGACGTTCTTTGAAATCTTGTAAAATCTTCGTTGTTCCTCGCTCGTTATTCCAAAAAGCATTCTC
Organism: Hedychridium roseum; assembly: GCA_963989215.1. Taxonomy (NCBI): domain Eukaryota; kingdom Metazoa; phylum Arthropoda; class Insecta; order Hymenoptera; family Chrysididae; genus Hedychridium; species Hedychridium roseum. Next base: position 2,249,185 of record OZ022310.1, on the reverse strand, counting down.
CGGTGAATCATCTGCCGAATTTCGCGGCATAGACATCATTTTACAAGGAATCTCAAAGACGGTAGCAATACTCGTGTGTGTCCTGGATGTTTGACTGTGCAGGAAGTGATGAACTGAGCGTGCACGGCGGTGCGTGGATGAGGCCGCTACTGTGCCGTCGCAAAACTTACGTGCGATTTTATCCGCAGCGAGTATACACACGCTGGACGCAGGTAAGGAACACCTTCACCGCGGTGCTGATCGTATAGAAAACCGCGAAGGGGTGAGGAAGGCACTTAGCACGTTTCTCAGTGCCAATACGTACCGCGGTAAAAAATCATCTTATATATATGAGTTTATGCGTGCGCGATTAACATAATGTCCTGTATGGTTGGTGGTGCGGTTCACTGGCGAAATTCGAGTCACCCTTTTGTGGGTCCAACGGCCTACCTCCGCCACGATCTATACATCCGTAGTGGAGCCTGTCGACATCTACCTTCCGATCTGCGAACCGTCGGTCAATCTGCCACGCATGTGCCACCGGGGACTATTTCACCCTCTTTTTCTTAGTACTCCGATTCAACCCTCACCTAACTTTTCCATATTGCTCCAGTTACCTTCTTTCGGAGCTCCATTCAGCTTTTTTACATGACGCATTGATGAGATTTTATAGTCAATAGAAAAAATTTAACACCCCCGGAGTCACATTTTACATCTGGTACAGTGAAATCGTAAAATTTAGGAAATGAGTACACTTACTTACTGATCAATATTGACATTTACACTAAATTTTAACGAAAGTATACATTGACTATACAGTATGTACAGTAAATATATCGATTAGTAAGTGTATACGTCTACTGAATAATACATTTACTGTAACCGATTAAATATTTTATAATCTAAGCTTGTGCTGTTCAATACGTTGACCCCTTTTATGCCAAAAATTATTTTGGGAAAATGTTATAATAAATATTCATTCATAAATGTGCTAAGATGGTAGATTGATTCATTAATAAATGTTCAATAGTATCTCATTTTACATGTTTATTGTATACTTTAATACAATATAAAAATGTGATTATATAATACATAAATAGTAGAATTAAAGAGAAGCTAACCTTTTACTAATACGTATTTTCTTCCCCAGCACGCCTATTAGTAGTTACCATGAAATTAACAAAATGTGCCGCGAAACAAGTACGTGAATGGGAAAATTTTCAAATGTCAAAAGTTGTATCATATTTTACAATAATAATGTTTTACAATAATATTGTATATACAGAAATATTGAGTACTAAAGTATGATTTAAATAGAAAATCACAGTGACTTCTTTAAATATTCAGTCGTTCTTTACACATGCGATAGATAATATGTATTAACAGGACTAAATAACTAATGGAATAATACTAACAGAAATTGCTGCCTTAGAAGATGATAATTATAAGGTTTTGTTTTTAAAACTCGACTTATAGTGCCAGCTACAATATTCAATAAATAAATATACGTCGTTTCATTTAAAAGAAAATATTGATGACTTTAATAACTCGTAAAAATCGGCATTGAAAAAAACTTTTCCATTTATAATTTTTGTTTCTCAAAATCATGTATGCCCTTATATTATACCCTCCTTTTCATACTTACAAATCAAAAAGGAGGTATTTCAGTGCTTTATGTCTCGTAACTCACCGTATCTAACAATTATTTTAGAGCGTCTAATTGAGTTGCATGTTCATTAAAAGTCATACAAAGGTTTAATATTATTTCAGAAAAATTATAAAACTCCCCTGTAAAAAACGCAATAAACCTAAAAATTGTCGATTTCATTTTTCTGTTTAAATTATGCGTGCATATTTGTTAACATGAGGATATTTTGAACAATAATCTCATGTATTATCCTCTAAATTATGAGGTGTACAACTTTGCTTTCGCCGTTTTTCGATAGATGTGCTGGTCGAAATAGGCAGATCAAAAATGTCACACAGTAAGCTTGGACATCTGTCAACATAACGACAGCACCACATTAGTGAATTTGTGTTTGCATCATAAATTTATTCTCGATCGAAGATGTCAGTTTTTGAGCCAAATTCTCGTCATTTGCGGGAAGTTTTGATTTTCTGCTTCGATTTGAAAAAAACTGCGGCTGAGGCGCATCGAATGCTCTCACGTACTTGCGATTAGTAAAAGAACATGTCGTAAGTGGTTTCAACGCTTCAAGAGCGGTTATTTTGACGTCGAGGACCGGCATGGCGGTAGAAGACAGAAAATTTACGAAGATTCCGAATTGAAGGCATTACTTGATGAAGACTCGTGCCAAATGCAAGAAGAATTAGCAGAATCATTGGCAGTGACTCAATAAGCCATTTCGAAACGCCTCAAAGCCATGGGAATGATCCAGAAGCAAGGAAATTGGGTTCCGTACGAGTTGAAACCGAGAGGTGTTAAACGGTGTTTCTTGGCTTGTGAACAGCTGCTTCAAAGACTCGGAAGGGTTTTCTACATCGCATTGTGACTGGCGACGAAAAATGTGCACTACGATAATCCCAAGCGCAGAAAATCATGGGGAATGCCTGGACATGCCTCCACATCGACGACCAGACCGAATATCGACGGTGCGAAAGTTATACTCTGCATTTGGTTGGACCAGCTCGGTGTGATATATTATGAGTTGTTGCAACCGAATGAAACCATCACAGGGGATCGGTATCGAACGCAATTGATGCGTTTGAGCCGAGCATTGAAGGAGAAACGGCCACAGTACCAAGAGAAATACGTCAAAGGTATCCTTCAGCTGATAATGCTCAGCCACATGTCTCAAGATCGGTCAAGACATACTTGGAAACGCTAAAATGGGAGGTCTTACTCCACTCGCCGTACTCTCCAGACGTTGTTCCTTCCGACTACCATTTCTTTCGATCGATGGCACACGGCCTGGCTGATCATCATTTCCGCTCTTATGAACAAGTGCAAAAATGGATCGATTCGTGGATCGCCTCAAAAGACGCATCGTTTCTTCGAGATGGTATCCGACAATTGCCAAAAGATGGAAAAAAGTAGTACCTAGCGACAGACAGAACTTTGAATTATGAATAGGTAACCATTTTTGAAGAATAAAGCCTCAAATATTAAAAAAAAAACGGCGGAAGCAAAGTTGTACACCTAATATATTCTATAATGAATTCGTGTTCCCGTAGGTCGATACATCAACTTCCTTTTTGACTTACTCAGAAACAATTTTTTTTTATTTTTATTAACTGAGCGATTGAAAACTCATGTGATCCAAGTCCACATTTAGTCGTCCTTGAGATATACTCACCATCGACTTCCTTACAACACGGGCTATGTCTCTGTAACAGGATTTTTACAATATATTTTATTTTCTACGCTAGAGAGCGTTAGAGAACTTACAAAACTTATAGATTCTATTTATAATATACCCGAACCTTTTTTCCACGATTGATCGGTTCAAACAACGGTCGTAAAAATAAAACCATCGAAAAAAGTACATTAGTCTCGTGTGAATTGGTAAATTAGTTCCAAAAATAAAAAAATCTCGTAAAAGTCGATAAGAAGTTATAAAATTACTGAAATTGGTTCTTCCAACTGACGTAAAAAAATATTGAAGTGTACTATTAAACGAAATAAATTCGATTTCTCAAAACTATAATTCATGGACTTGAACCAATTAACATTTTACTGCCTAATTACTTCTCATAGTTTATTGTAGAAGCTGTACAGTAAGTAAATTGCCAATTACCTTCGTAAAAATTTTATTGTTACTTAGAAATGAGTAACCTTCTACATTACACGTACATACATTGTAAGATTAATGTAGCAACCGGGTAACAATGAAGAAATCATAGGAAGTCAATATGAAAATAATGTTCATTTTATTCGTATTAACAAATGCTAGATAATACAATTATTACTGCAGCGTCAAAGTGCGTTAACTATGCCTGTTGTATGGCCTACAATGCAGTCTTCTTTACATTACAGAGTCACAAACGATTTACTAAACGTCAGCCTATATTTACAGGAATGGGCATTTATTTAACATTATTTTACATTATTTTACATTACAAGCGTACGCAATGTCTACGACGTACTAATACATTCACAATCATAGCATAATGAACTTATGCCATATTCAAAGATTCGTACACAGCTGGGATTTATACGAACGTGATTTGTCGGTCTGACAATAGGTGGTTTGTTAGACCATCGAAGATTTCACTGTAATTGACGACGTTCTGTTGAATAGTATAAATATTTTCATTTTTCCAATAAATCATTGCGTAATAAAACATATTCATACGGCTACAATAGCAATAATTATTTAAAAATGTCTTATGTCATCAGATATTCTTTTCGATACAATCTCCCATTCATAACGCAAATTTTAACATATTTCAATTAATTTTGTTCGAAATCTACTTATAATATTATAATTACAGAACATTTCAGTATGGCGTATGAATTCTTATATAAATAATTTTTTGTTATCTAAGGCTGGCATTTCGAAAATGAATATCTACATTTTTATCCATTGGGCACCGTCTACTTGAAGGAAGCGTGACCTCCAAATTTTATCGATTGTAGTTGAGCAAGCAAATTACGTCCATTATTTTTCGTTTAGAACGGATTAAATGAGAGTTTTTTTATTGGAATGGATAACAATTAATTGGCATCGGTATCACATTTGGCACAATCTAAAACATTTCGTTGAATAACTAATTGACATTGATTCGATTAATAAACTTAGTAATGACGATAACTAAAATCCGCCGCATTGCATTTTCACAACTCCAGCCGAAAAAATAAATACTAATTAGAGGTGTAGGTAGATTCCGTTTGTCAAAACCGTTTCATGTTAGGGATTAATGTTTGATACACTTTTTATCATGGTCGAAACACTGATAACAATCTGGATGAAATCGAAATGATAATTGTGCGAAGTGGGAACGATTGTATTATTACATCTGTTAATTGTGATTGAATCGCTTAATAATAATTACTCATTTTTTACCACCTGTAAGGTAGACACATTTATTCTTCTTCAAACTGTAAAACCACTGAAAACTATTTAAATGGTTTACGTAGCGTAAACTTATAACTAACAGTTACTAAAATCTCTCTAGCCATAGAACGTGGGAAGTGTAAATATCTGTATTGTCATCTCATCATATTCTGTCAGTTTAATTTCATCATTATTTAACGTGCTAACATTTAGTTAATAAGATAACTATTATAGAAGAAAAATATGAAGGTAAAAAGAATCGTTATTTGGTTATAACCCACAGTACTAAATGTAAAATTTAAAATGCATATTCAAAAGAAAATTGCACTTTTTTCTCAAGTCACTACTTTAATACTGAGAATCAAACTTGACATTAGCTAAATGTTGACTAAAACAATAGTATTCGTCTTCCGATGCAAATGACGAGTATCATCTTCTTGAAAGATATCTGAAAAGTTTTTGTTCTTCCACTACAGGAAATGTTCATTCCGCAGCATTATAAGTATTATCACAACATTATTTTGCTATTGTCGACCTAGTAGATATTAATCACAACGAGTCAAAGTGTCACAACTATAATTCATTTGCTCAGCTCATCAAGAGTATCGTTTTACTTATGATCAGTTTTGTCCAGCTGAATGTTTTCCAGCAATTCGGTAGGGCTGATACAACCCTAGTTTGACATCATATTAGAAATATGCGAATACGGTACGTCGTCAGCTTTGTTCCTTAGCTAAAGTATCGACACTGGTGCCTCGAAACATTTGTACGTTCATACGGCGATAACACTCGGCTACTTATCACATTTTTGTCGTCCCCCACAGCAGAGTGCAACGCGCGTATTCACTCCTGCGGATGATTACGGCGCTCCACCATTCCTTCCGGCGAATTACTGGCCGTACGGCTCTCAAGAGAAGGTCTTGATAATGTCGCGAAGGCTCGTATATGTGCCCACCACGAGGCCGAGCAATCCGAACAGTACTAGCGACGTATTTTTCGCCAACATCATGTACCTCTCAGTCCCGTGTTTTACGTACCAGAATGTGCACGTTTGTATGATCGCGGGAAAAGCCAAACCCAGCGCGGACAAACAGAGTGCTCCGAATAGAGAAATGAACAACTCCAATTGAGGAATCGCTATGGCCAGCAATGCTGAAAATAATCAAATTTCCATGGTTATTATTGGAGACAAACTTTCTCTAGTCAACAAATATCAAAGAACGGAGCCTACACTTTACAAAAAATGAAGAAAAATGGAATGTTATACACTTAAAAATGATCACTGTGCTAATTCGGGTGGCTTCGTGCATTTGAAAATAATGAGTAAAACAGAACAAATGCGATTAATTTTAAGAATCAGTGTATCAGAATTTTCCCGTACCACTTACAAGATTCGAAATACCGTACTATATGATTAATAAGTACACTTACTGGTGAGTATTACGATGACTGTCCTGACACAGTACTCCCAGAAGAGCCTGTGAGAATTTTTCTCAAGTCTCGGACTGATGTACTCGTTCCAAGAGATGTCGATCGCGACGTAACACTGGATAGCGTGCGTGAAGTAAATTGCTACCGCTAAGAGGATTTGCAGGACTTTGGAAAGTATTTCATCTCCTGGAAGATTTAACGTTACGCTGCCTTTTACTGCGTCGCCGTAACAAATGTAACCAAAGAATCCCATGCCGGTGTAGAGGACTACGATCAGGCCCATTCCGAAGTTCAAGACTCCACAAGGGGACATGAAAAATTTCGGAGTTTTCATTTCATTCTCCAAGGGCATGATCTGCAAACGAAGAAGGATTTTATCAATAACTCGATAAACACTCTTCTAATTAATTAACGTACGATTATTATAAAAATGTCATTGTATATCCATCATGTATTATTAGACCTTCCTTGACAATATCCTTTTTTCCGGTTTGATCAGAGAAAATTCTTGGAAGTACATACTACAGAACATATTATTCAACTCCTGTTTCAGTTTTTGGACGCTTAATCAATTCTGACTGTCAGCTCAAAAAATATTTTGCACGCTTTTTATTTCACTTAGCAAAAGATCTTGCCTGAACTTACATTTTTTTAATATTTATCGGCCAGCTTTTATTTGTATATCCGAGAGATGACAGGTTTTGCAAATAAACAATACGCGTAATGAAGAATGATCGTTGTGAAAAGAAGCCTTCAACCGTAAAATTTCTGCTCAGTCATGTCTGCATCGACGAGTGGAATTTCATTGTGCAATAAAGGATTCAACGATATTATAACGCGAGGTAGAAGAATTTGTTTGTGCAAACTGTCATTACGTTCTGCGTGATAAAACAAGCTGGCACAAACGATGAAACTCAACGCGAATTTATACGATAAAAATGTCATTCCACGTCTACCAACATCTAACACACCAAACTAATTAACATACAAGAATTTCAATAGAGATATGTCGTTACAAAGAACACCCTAATTTCAGATAAAATAGAACTTTTTGTATGTAAACATTGAAACGTTTCATAAGTTCTGAATCATAACATTACTGAAACAGTAGGAATTCCCCAAATACTATGTTAATGGAGTACAAGTTTTTGATGAGAAATTACAGGAAATGTAATAGTCAAGTGTGAAATGTGCGTAATGTACTTACCACTCCAATAGCTTCAAGTGCAAAGAGCACTGTGCCGAAGTAAAGCGGAAAATTACCAACTTCACCGACGGCATGGCGACCCTCAAAGCTTGGCGTTTCTCTGAAGATGTAATAGAGAATAATTCCGAAACTGACAAGCGTGATGCCATTTGCAATGGTCGAACATGGTGCCAAGAATTTTAAGTTCCTAATCCAGTTGATGAAGATCAGCGGTAATAACAGGCATAACATGTACAATCGTACATCGACTGGTGTTACGTAAGAATCTAATGCCTGAAATCAGATTATGTACATTAATTAGTAACACCGTGATATTCATAATGATAATAATTAGTAGTCTTTTCCATAACGAATAAGCTTTGCAGCTGTAATTAATCAATTGATTTGCTTCTACTGTGATTACCAGCTGCAAAGTTATTTTCTCATTATCCTCATACTACGATATATTATTATTCGTTTCGAATTAAAAAAAAACCTTGATAAATCAAGCTTTCTTATTGATTAACGAAATTAACTTATTAAACTATTTTGTAGATTGTCACATTCTTTTCTCTCTAGCATAAATTTCGGAAGAATCTATAAGTATCTTAAAGTAAATTATACGTGTCGAAAGTTTTCGCCGAAAAATACTTTGGAATATTCAGCACGGGCGAGATTCAACACTGTTCGAAAAATGACGTTCTATTGAAAAAGCTGCTCAACAGAATTCTTAAAAACAATCTATGACAGTAAAGTGATTTGTACGTGTAAAACGGCGTAACAAAACTGAATCAACATAAAATGCGGTCGCGAGCAGGAAAATGTACGCTCTGCAGTTACGCTTGTGCTCTTAATCATTTTATAACGGATTGAATGCTAAGTACTATTTGAATGAGTTCTCCCTCGGGTATTTTGCATAGCGTTATTTAAGGAAGTCGTTCCTTTAATTCACGAGACGAACGCTGCTGGACACGTGCTACCTAAATTGCCTAGTTATTGCTTATAACCGTGGCAATGGCACAACGAACGACTCACGTAACAAACTTTTTGACATGGAGATGTAGATAAGACCTGCACGCGTGTAACTCTTTCTCCACGAATACGTCATTCATTCATGCCTCTTTCGTCCATAATACTGAGACACTTTTATAAGTTAGATAATATATCAATAGTTATTTATTTTGGACATTGTGTAATTTTAGTAAAAAATGTCTGGATATGTTGTCATTCGTAAACCACGAAATACGTGTTAAAAATGTCTTACAAAGACCAACAAGTACGTCCAAATAATTCCAAATTTTATATTTAACATTGGAATAGGGTTGTGTGTGTCACTGAAAACATCAGTTGCTGTGTAGACGAATAATATAGGTACATTAATTTCATTATAATAATATTATGTAGGAATATTCTAATTGCAAATATAATGAATGTTAGTAAAATATTCGTGAAAATGACTTTTGGTGTTTTATATTACGATTATTTGATACTGTAATTGCTAGGAGAATTATATTTTTTTCATGTATTTTTGCTACACTACCCGAGTATATATTATACATAATCCAAAATGTAACAACTTAGAGACATTTTAGTTAAACTAGTTCGATTAGAGGAACAATTACCCAGTTTATCATTGTATACTAATTACATAATATAACATCCGGAGGTAGCTAATAGTTCGAGTTCTCCGTGTAAAATGTACAACCAATTAAAAATGTTTCTACGGTAAATACGATAGCGGATTTTGTTGCATCGGTTAATGAGATGCAAGATTTCATTCCGTGTGGTACGTGTAATCTTGTGCTTGCAAATTATTACACAGCGTCAATGAGATAAACACACGTGCTTTTAACAATCATTACAAGTATAATCCTCGCGTTATTATCCTTTAACGTTGTACCATGTTTTGTTACCAAAGCAAGGACAAACGGAAATGAGTCCGAACGCATTTAACACATACCGTTTATCGCTCTTGTATCTAACCTTCGTTTTACGTAAGGTTGACGTAATTACATATAGGCAGGAGCAACATCAATTCGATCGCAGCTTCGTCGAATCGTATTTGTCATCCGGATTTCTTTTTTATTCCAAATTCCTATATTTCCGGTATTCAGTGATCATTTTGTGCAAACCTTGTAACGAATTGTTTGGACACACTTCGGATTAGCACAAACAAAATCATGTATAAAGTGAAAACGTTGATTTAAAAATTGTAATTGCTTAAGAGTGTGACGAATTGACATACATAGTATAGATATAAATTTAACAGAAATAAGTAAAACAAATCGGATCTGGTCGAGAATAACAAAGGGTAAAAATTATGTTGAATGACAGTCAATTTTATGTTCTATTTAAAATCTTCCTCTTTGCTCTTCTATGCTTGGGTAACTTTTGTGATAACCTAGATTCTACGTTGTACTGAACGTAAATACCAATAAACTATTAAATTTCATCGTTTTGTCCATTTTATGTAATTGATTCCAAATTGATTAGTTTCTCTCTTCAGCCTTTCGACACACATCACGTTAACTCGATTAAGTTATACTTTTTGCAGCAGCGATAAAAATATCACGATAGAATTGGTATGCAAATGACTGTTAAACGTGTTCACATTTTTCGCCGCTTAATATTCAAAGTGATATGAAACAAAAGGATGAGACGCGATGGATTCTACTAGTCCGAGCTAAACCACCTTGAACAATTCGTTGGCTGCACGCGTGTCCTCGTGCCGATGACATTTCTTGATTTCATTACTTGCTTTAATGGAACATGGATTAATTATGCTTTACAGAGTTCACGAGTCATCGATACTTTCCTTTCTTAGTGCGACTTCGAAAGACTGACCTTCAACCAACTTTCAACAACGAACCTAGATGAAAAAACTATTGGAATTGTGTTACCAATGCCAAAACTATCTTCATATTTGAGTTAACGAAATTGGCAAGTGTTTAACTTTTTTTTTATATCGCAAGTAATAACTATTTATTTCGCTAAACTACACTAAAACTATCACTTGCATTTAACAAAAATAAGTCATCCATTGTATAAAAATATTTTTATGTGTATAGTGAAATAATATTTTAGTAGAAAAGTAGATCTTTAGTGACGTCAATGTAATCATCCGTTTTTTTTATCAGTACAAAGCTGAGGATCCAATGAAAATGTCTATTACAAGTTTTACTCTTGCGAAAATGAAAAATTCGTTTGACGTAAAGTTAACAGCAATTAGAATGTCAATGATTATATTCTTGAATAATATTCGAAGCATTGCTGAACGCAATTGGATAACACTGCCATGTTATTCAAATAATGTTGAATAATATTCAAAGCATTATCGCTATTCGAATACATTATGCTAGCACATAAGAATAATACTTAAGGAAAATTTTTTACGTAAATTATCATGAATTATTTCTTTCTTTCTACGTTGTTCTATGCATCTAAAAAGAAATGAATTAAACATACTTATGGGAAAAATGAAAAATTAGCGCTTTAAACGAAAATAATGGCACAGAATACGTTGTGTTACTAATCATACTTGTATTATAATAACTATTTAAAAAATGATTGTTTCGTTAGTTCGATTTTGCAGCTCAAAATTATAATTACATTTGATCACATTCGCTTTAAAAATTCTTCACTGGCCAATCAATTGAACACGGCTGTTTCAGCGGCTGTTATATTGAAATCATTTCTGAGCTTCAATCCCGTAGTTTCAACATTCACAGGTCTATTTCTCAAAACTATGGTAATCATAATGATGCTAACCAAAGATTATTGAGAGAATTGAAAATGCTTCAAGGATTTAACTTGCCAAGTATCTACATGTTATATTACACAACGATGTAAGCTAAACTTATTTTCAGTGTTTTCCATCAATCAATCTGTAAAAGAATTAGAAAAACACAAGTTCTTCGTGTGAACTCTGTTCGTAAGTTTTCGAAATCAAAGTAATTGCTTCTACACGATCTGGACTGCTTGGCATAGGTGTGATTGACATTTAACCATAATCCTCCACTATCGTAAAAAGGACTAATTGAAAAAAATTCAACTGCCATTAAAAAGTAAGAGTAAAGTTGTTGAGAGTACTGGCATTTGGCCTTAGCCGTACATGCTATGGAGTTCATAAATTATATGTTTCGGTTTAGTTAAGTTACTAGGAACTGATTATCCTTTCTCTTCACAATCGATTGGTCACACGATATTGCCGCGAGAGTATCACAGGCGTCTACCTATTCGACAGGTTTGCGTACATTTTCGTATCAATGCAGACACGTGTAGATGTATATGTGTGTGTGACTTGGAATGTTTTGATTGTGACGTAAAACGACCACCAATGGAACAATGACTCGCCATCAATACTAACGAATACATAGTATTCTGTTATGGTAAGTGTTCACACGCGAACAATTTTATGAATAATTGCATTTTCATCAGTGGACTAGTCGCAAGCATGCACGAATGTCTCGTCTGCAGACAGAGTATATTGTCCAACTTATTTTCGGAAATTAAATACTGCTCTTTTATTACCCCAAGTTTTAAAAATATTTGTCACAATTTTATGACCTCCAGGAATAGTTGAAGCAGAATTTATTTGCATTATGAAAGTAAATATCAGATTAGTTGTTTTACTTTCATTTTAAACTTGACTCGTGCGTTTAATTATGGATCCTCAAAGTTTTATGCATACGTTTAGAGATATATTTGTTCCTTATTTTAAGTCTTGCTATTTTTTTTAATAATGAACTACAATTTTTCGTTACTAAATTGATGCATTTTAGATCCGGTGTTAAGTTTAATGTGATTGAAGTCTCTTCCATAACTTGGGTAATGAATCGGTTTTTAAATTTTAGTACATTCAAAATGACGAGACAGTTAAATTTGTATTTACGTAAAACAGTTCCATGAAATTCGTCAGAAATATTGCACAGCGCAAAAACCTGAAAATTATGCATAAGCAGGCACTAGAACTTTCGGCAAGTCGAGTATTTATAGACCTGAATTCTTTTAAATCTTATATTAGGAAGTCTTTTATAAAAATCTATAAGATGTATGATTTCACTGAATTACAATATACGATTATGGCTAAAATTTTCTCGTTATTTTCTCCTCCTTTTCTCTTTCTCTGTAACGGTATGCAATCCGTTCTACATTTCTGAGATATCTTTTAGACCCTAACGAGTCATAAGACTGTCAGTACAGTACTTGTTGCCAAACAAAAGAACACAACTTCTGCTACAATATCGAGACATATTTACGTACTTTTAAGTTTTAATACTCCGCTACAAGTATAATAATATTGATAAGTAGAGATCTGCATTTTGGTATTTCTTTTTTCCAATTATATTTTTCATATTTACGACATTATGTTTCGGATTCTTAATTGCATATACTATCATGAACAATAAACTCCGTATATATATTTGATTGTCAATTTTAATTTGTGACTAACGAATTGTAAAACTATTAAATTTTTTGTCGTCAATCAATCTGATTAACAACGTTCTACTGTTCTACAGAACATAATTGTTGTACAATGCTACGCAGATTAGTAGATATCTTTTTACTAATTCTCAATCTTGCCTCAGCGCGTATAAATTCCGTCATCAATCATATGATTGACAGTGAAAACGATTGACAATCTCACATGACCGTGCGCGGGGTTCTTTAAGTCAAATCAGATAATCATTCTTGTTCACGAAACATGTAAGAGGAAAAAAGTCGAGCGTAATTTAAAGCAGAGTCGAGAAAAAAGTGAATGGTAGTGGGGAATGTTGTGTCTGATTGGCACTGGAGGCACATGTTCGTTGACAGTGGCGGCTGTCAAGCGGGGTAATGAAACATTAGGCTACGAGTACGTCATGAGTTTACGCGGAACGTGTTTTGACGATGGTTATTACGTGCACGATTCGCTGATTTGCCGTAATCACGCGTGTCGCAATGGTACACATAGCGCGTAGAGCATATTTCAGCTTAGCGGTTAAAGCGAACCTCGCGACGTAGATGCTCGCATCCGGTCTACAAGTTCCTTAAGCATAGGTGAATTCGCGGAATCATCTCCTCCCTCGCGCGGAGCACATTTGCCCGAATGATTTTGACGTTGACACATGGCCTCATCGCCGCGAATCACCATTGTAAATCTCCTCTCGTCTCTACGGGTGCGTGCAACGCGCTAACATTTATATAACTGCGCGGTATGCATTTAATCGTACAGTCACTTTGGCCTCGTCACCGGAAACGTACTAATGCGAATCAAAGTACCTAATCGCTGGGCCTTTGTGCAATTTTTTCTTAGCGCCAAGATCAAGTCATAGATGATAATCAAAATGATTCTCTTGCAACGGCAATTAGCATGCAGGAATTTCTGTCGCGCCGTAAATAAAGCACGTAAAGGCGACTTTGTAAAATCACGGATTAAGAGAGAAATCGTTTGAGAGAGAAACCTGAGGCCAAGCGGAAGTGTCTTTTGTGACAATTAAGAGGTCATGCAAATTGGGGCCTTACAATTAGATACACCCACATTTACTATGATTTTCTTGTCCCTCCGCTGCTCTCTAGTTGGATCTTTCGTTTTCGTTTATGGTAAAACTTCTCGTCAGTTCTCAAGATGAGAACCCACTCTAATTGTAAGACAACATTAATACTCTTCTTCGGAGAAAAGATTCTTGAGATTAGCTTGATCATGAAGATTTATCATATACCGAAACATGCGTCTTGCGACATTTTGAAATATGTACATTTTTCTTTCGGTAAATATTCAACTACGTTTAAATACGCCATGCACAAATGCTGTTATTTTACACGTAAAGAGTCTTTTAATGTTTCGGTCTCTTGTGTAAATTGTTACTTTTTATTCTTTTCGAAAAATCCACTTTCCTGGAGCGTCATTAGGCGCCGAAACAATGTTTAAAAATCAATCGTTATAAATACTTCTGTTAGGTTATTTCAATATTTCAGTCGACTTTGCGATTAGAATAAACAGTAAAAAGTCTTTGAATCCGCGCGAAAAGAAGTAGCAATCAAGGTAAAAACGACTTCTCGGTATGAACAGGAATGTCGACAGGTTTTTCTGTAGCACTCTTTTTATGAATATTAAACGTAGAGTCGTAGCGCCGTACGCGATTGTCCTTTAGAAGCGTATACCTGCAGATCGGTGGCATATATGCAAAATCACCTTGAATGGCGGCTATCTGTCTAATCGGTTATTCGCGAGACGCACGTTTCCCTGACCTAGATCGTGGCTTTTCTGCCGACGCGGTCCACGGATCACGATCGTGCCGACGCATTCGCGGCACGTTCCAACATTCATTATCGATATGAGCCTGCGAATCGGCTGAGTTTACTGACCGTCTTAAGGTTAGTGGCGATGAACACGACGTACACGCAACAGCTTCCCATCTGATATATCATCAAGAAGGCATTCGTTATATGGCTGCAAACAAACGAGGAATTCCATGTTATTTGTTTTGTCAATTACAACAACCCCGCGTGTCGCCATGCGGGCTTGTGCAAATACGGAAATTTTTCCGTCGATATCGCCAGCGAAAACCGCACGTCCAACGAGTGCCTGTCATCCGTGATTAATCCGTCCATTTCTTTTTTTGCGCGACGGAACTTTAACAGTTTTGTCGACCGAATATTCCTTCTCGCTGCCGGGAGAACTTCTGGCAAATTTGTTTTCTCATATACACAAGATTATTGAAGCTATTAATTACGATCTTTGCGGGGCTTGTAACAGGAGAAAAGCACAGTGACATGCATTTTTTCAACAATTGCAGTCTGATTACTATATTATACAAAGGCCTTCTGACATATGTACAAAAATGTTAATTCTAATTATTGACATCGATCAAGTAACTAATAATTTTAAATAATTTTTAACAACACCCAAATTCATTTATTTTTTTATTAGATTGCACCTGTACTAGCCTTTTTTTCATATCATTATAACTGTATAATCACAAAATTAACAATTCTTAAGCACCACAAATATAACCTTTTATAAAACATTTTATCGATTTTTCGAAACTTTTTACATTTTTAATGAATCTAACCAACGAATTTCTAACAATTATAAAGAATAACATCTCAAGAGTCTTTAACGTATGCTATATATAAAGAGAAATAGCGATTGACTATTGCAAATCACGAGATAATACTGATTATTGTCATGGCATAATTCTTTTTTTTCACCGGTAAAACATGTGACGAATATTCTTATAGAACTACATATGGTACATTTCTGGGTAGGCTTTATTCGGTGCAAACGAATTTACTGGAATAGATTTCATTTTGCCTCATAGTACCTAACGCCTACTATACGTCTAATAGCAATTACACGAGAAGGAAATTTACCTCGGCGGGCACTTTGTAAGTACGTTTAACGAGCGCACGATTAATTAGATATACTTACATAGAGGACTTGGCGAACGGCCTGAAAATTGGTGGACCTTCATTGAGCGCAGCTTCGGCAGTTGCGGGGTACGTCAAGGACGGAACTTTTTTCCTCTTGCAGAGCTCGTATTCCGACGATACGAGGAGTCGTATGCAATGCGTACAGAGGAACCCGATGATTATCGTCGCCACTAATCCGACAGCGTAGCCAGCGTTGTAAAAACCACGCGGCATTGCGAGAATTCCAGTTCCTAAGCTACCTTTCAACAGGTGGAGTAGAGTCTCCATGTTTCTGCAAGAAACATTCGTCATTTATTAGCATTCATTAGGGGAACTTTTCTTTATTCGCCTGTTTCTTTTTAAATTCTTTATGGTGCAATATAAGCAGCACAAGCAAATGTATATGTATAAAGTTGAGCTTGGGAAAGTAATTCAATTTTCATTGAAACGCATTGTATTGCGGAAAATATATGTTTCAATAATTCAACAACGGTACAATTTTTGTTTAATATATTCTAAGCTGTAAAATTTATTCCACTTAAAAACAATCAGCTAAAACAGCGAAATTCAAGAA
Source organism: Hedychridium roseum (assembly GCA_963989215.1). Classification (NCBI taxonomy): domain Eukaryota; kingdom Metazoa; phylum Arthropoda; class Insecta; order Hymenoptera; family Chrysididae; genus Hedychridium; species Hedychridium roseum. The sequence continues at coordinate 2,232,603 of OZ022310.1, read as the reverse complement.
ATAACATGAAAACAAAATGATTCAAAATTCCTCTACAAGCAACAAATGTTCATTGTCCATTACAACGTTTACTACTAATTTATTAGTACATTTTCTATTTATGTTTTCTCTAAAAAGAGTTTGAAATGACTCTGCTTATCGAAAAGTTTGAAATTCTTGACAAATTTGAGACGGGAAGTTGAGGATACATAAACGTCCTTGACACGAATTTATATTCGTAGCATGCACATCAAGCAGATCACATTTCCATTTACTCAGGCGGAAAAACAATAAGGTCATATTTGTCCATTAAGTTTCGGAAGTTTTACAGCTGATAAGAAAACTGGAAACCGATCAAACAAGAAATTCAATCTAGTCGTTTGATAGAATGAAACCATTTACATCTGAATCACTTATTTCGACTTATTCCAATTACTTCGAAGAATTCTTTATCTTCCCTTAGTATTATACTTGGAAGTAGTGTTTATGTTAAAGTTTGATGAAAAGAGTTAGAGCCGCTTAAGAATGCCAAGAAGTAGGTGTGCATAGAAAACGGATAAGAATCAGATTGCAAATGAATACGCGTTTCCATCATTAGTATGTGAAACCATTCCCACATGAGTGGTTTTTACGTAAGAACGTTACGATACATGATTTACGTGAAAATTGTATGAATTTCTAACAACTATGGAAAAATAAACGGGGAAATACTTCGACAAGTAGATCGTAGAACAAAGTCTAATTTTTGCAGTAAGTTGTGTTATATTTTGTATTATACAAAACGTCATTGGATTTCAAACGTTTTTATGTCAATAGTTTTTATATTTTTTAATACTTCATCATATGTGCATTTTATGTTTTCAACGTTACGTTAGATTTTTGCGATTCGCATTTACCGGTGAAACGTCCGTTAACCTGATTTTATCTATTCCTTTTCCAACGAAAGAAGAATAGAAATGTACAAACGATTAGGTCAAACGGTTGAAACGCAGAGCACGGTAAGACGATTTATGCAGGTTGAGGTTTTTCAGAACTCATTAATAATTCTCAAAGCCACTCAAAAGATACAAACTCAATTATAGAGTAATTTCCTGATCGAAATTTTCAATTCACGGTCAGCAGTTTCTGTCATTCATTTCGCTTCCATCGTGATATAATTAATGCATACATTAATATGTAAACCTTCTAAATGTAATGAGTGAATGCCATGATGTTTCAAACTACAGAATTTAATATTTACGAGAATCTTTACCCCCTAAGCATAAAAACCAGATCACTTTACAAAATTCTGATACGTGTTTATCAGATTTTCGTGTTTAATGACATATCTCAAGGAGAAGGAAATCGACTTCGGAAACTTAAGTCATATCTCTTGTAAATAATATCACCGATCCTGCCTTTGATCTACTCCCCCATTGAGCAATCGGAATTCCTATTAGACAGTACATATGTGTTAATTTACACTTTTGATAACTCCCGAGCGTCATCGGCAACTCTTTCGTCAATCTCGCATAATCAAATAATCCCAGCACGGAAACGGGTACTTGATTAAATAACACGTCAGTCTTTATTCGACGAATTTGCCACATGTTCACACTTCCGACAAGAGAGACTTCCTCCTGCCAACGGCCAATATTTCGTCTCGTCCAATAGATTGATTTATTGGACAAAGGCAACTTTTTCACAAATTCTGCTTTTACATATAGCAAGTTCTAAACGCTTACAGATGATTGCTAGATGACCCTTAGGATTTACTTATTACTCAATTTACTAATAAGACGTTTATTGCGGGATAAATTTTATAAATACGTCTATAAATACGGGATAAATACGTCTCCTATGCTGCCTTACACCGTAATACATGGGCCAATAACCACAGTAAATAGTGAATGAAGAACGTCGTCAATGCATATTTACTAGAGGTTACTGTACCCATTGTCCCCATTGTCTGTCTCCGGACATTTACAATTTACAGGCCGATTAGTGTACTCGTAGAAAATCAGATTTCGTATCTTAATAATGACATGTTAATAGACTCTGAGCGCGTAGGTAATGCAGTTTGTAAATATTAGTCTTTACTTCTTAATCTCTATGTCAATAAGTTCTGCACGCCAAGAAAGACTACATCGAATTATGCGAAACTGTGAATTCTCTTCATTTCTATGTTTCTCGCTAAGGTAAAATAATCATGAAGCACCCAATCGAAAATCAACTGATTGCAATATTTAATTTAAACTTAATATCAATCTGTTTATAAATTATTTCAATATAAAAAAAGTTAAAATTTAAATAACAACTAAGTATCCGCGAATGAACATATCCTTTCGTTGTAGAATTAGGACGTTAACTATGTTGGTTGATGGAAACATCGATTATCCGAAAATCAGTTATCTATAAGACTAATTATCCAAAGAAATCGCGAGTTTCCACATTATTCTAAAACTAAAACAATGGTACTGTGATGCACGTAAACAACATTTTTATTTTCTAAGACCGTTAATTCCAATGTTAATTCCAAAAACACAAGAAAAAATTTTTGTCATCCCTTAGAACGAAAAAAAACTACATTGTTGTCTAAAAGATTGCTTAAAACTGGCAAACAACGACAAACTAAAGGAAATGTGTTGAAATGGTTATTGTAAAAAATAAGTAATTCTTGGTGTTCCAATATCAGGCTCAAGTAATTACAAAGAGAATTTACTTTTTCTTGTACTTTTTTTGTATAACCAACACATATGTATACATCTTTTAAAATATTTTTTTTATGCTTTACATCAGATTTTCAACTCTAATTCCGGCTGAGAGATTATCTGAAAAATCGCTTCTTGTGCGCCCTTTATTTTTGATAATCAACATTGCATTGTAAGATTTAGTATGCTACAAAAATACAGTACAAACATGCAAAATCATTAACACAGAATCAATGTTATGAAGGTTTTTACTTGTAAGGACATGAAAATCCACCCCATTTGCCGCACACGCGTATCAAATAAACTATATCGCAACATCGTAACTTTGATCTGTGTACTTGGCGCATAAAAGATAATGTTACCTGACCGCGACGTTGTTTTAAAACGTGAATAACCCGAAAAGAGAACGAAAGAAATGCAAGTGTTAGTACGCTATAAAAAAGGAAACTCGTCTGAAAGAACGTTTAAACATTGTTTCTACATGAAGATTGTTTTACAAACGGCATGTCCAATTATAACGGTTACACGTGTGGCTAAATATTAAGTGTGCATGTTTTAACACCTTAACTGATTCTCTCAAAGTGGATAGACTGCCGGGAATGAGTCCCAAGGCGCCGATGACTATGAAACACATCTGAGATGTTCAAAAAGATTCACAGTTACATTAATTTTATCAATGACGATTTTTAATAATTTTGTCGCTCTGCAACGCTCTGCAACGCTCTGCAATTCCTTTTTAATCTGTACGTTGATCGCGCGAAAAACCACTCAATCAGCTATACCAAATTTTTTGTAAAATATATCGTTTGCATTGCGCAAAGGAGAATTGAAGAAGAGAACTTACGTGGTAGGATGTTTGACTTCTCTGTGATCATAAGGGTTGTAATCTTCATGTTGTTCCTGTACACTTTTCTTCTTTTCTTCGAGTTCCAATACGTAAACATTTGTACGATTTTCCTTTGGTACAAACCTGTGGATGTAACAGATGAAAATTTTACGTAAAATGAATTTTGTAACGCGTATCTCATCTGAAACGCTGTATTGAATAAATTTAAGTATCAATGTAATAGTGCATACGTTCATAAATTTTGACTAACATTTCGAGCAATATTCGGCTAATTTATTAAATAGAATAAACACTTCAATAGCACAGCTAACAGTAAACATTTCTTAATGATGATGAATTACGTTTATATTTAAAAATGCAGCGTAGACTGAATGATGGCAAGAAAATATTTTTTCACCCGCTCGATGCACGCTCGTTTGAAACCCACTCGTGTACTTGACAATTCGTCTTAAGTAGGTAATTTCTGTTTTTAAGTATTACGCAAAATTCCGTTTACTCAGAAAAGCTGTGAAACAATTTCCTTGAATTGTCAGTTAGAACATTTGAAACTTAATATAATGCTAGTTATACATGCATAGTAAAATGAAATGAAAAAATAAATAAATATATAAATGATTTATAAACATATAAACACAAAGTAAAGTAAATGTCGAAATTTCGAATTATATAACTCTAATATTATAAGAATGTTTGTTGTAACGTTCAACAATGAGATACAGAATTTTCAATTCACGATTCATGAATAATATTATAGTAGACAATTTAAAAAGTTTACACAAAGAAAGGAAGACGTTAATATTATTTCATGGAACAAGTGCAGAATAGATGGAGAACAAATATGTAACTCGCTCCAAAGAAAAAGCCATTGAGACTCAATTATCGGTTTTACTATTTCTATCTCAATGTTTACTTTTCAAACTAAACTGCATTATCATAAGGATTACTGTTTAACATTTAACTAACAAATAACTAATGAGTTTGTTGTGTTTTCACAACGTTGCGACTGCGTGGTGTCCAACTTTAAACTCGTTTTTTTTTAAAAAGTTCATTAAAGTCGTAAGAACTTCCTCTTTGAAATACATCATATGTGTAAACAATGAAATTTTCTAGTTTAATAAGTCAGAAATTCAACTTAAAACGATTGTAGTAACTGTTTTGAATTATTATTGTGTTACACGTTATTGTCTCCCCTTTCGAGGGGATAGTACACATGCATTTGAAAGAAACAAATATTTGCTGACGTACGTGTTAGGCATGTATTGAGATGAGGCGAGCCACTGTTTGGAGTCCAATGCATCCTGAAACAATAAAGTAATGTTTATTGGCACAGTGTCTCACATAAATTTTTAACTGTGTCTACTAATGCGCTCGGTGATTCGCGAAAAGGCCGTTAGAAACGGGTATAACGACTTGATGTAAAGAAACCTTGGCTTTGAAGACAGTCCATTAATATTATACGATCCACTCGCCATTGGATTATTAAATCATTATGTAACTCATTCACACACGTTAAATTTCACATATGACATCAATAATCTTTCGGTCTTAAGCACGTCTTTGTCTGGAATCTTCCCTGAATATTTAATATTTCATTCGGTCAGTTATCAAGTATCCTGTCGACGACTTACAAAACACGGAGACGTGTTATGTATATTTAACAAGAAATTATTCCTGTAATTATTTCACAAGGGTGGTTCATCATAATTTTCAAAATTCTGAATGAATAATATATTTTTCTTGAAATCTTTGCAGATTTTACTTATATACAGGTATTAATCAATTAAAACTTTTACTCGTTGGCGACATTATGGTTAAATACAAGAAATTTTTAGTGAATTTACAACAATGTCGATATATCAAAATGTCAGTTCAAAAATGCTCTTTTATTGTTTTAACCTGATTCAAAAATAAAAGGCGGTTTTTGGTTTTGACAATATCGATAAAATGATATTCCGTAGAGAATAATAAGAAAACATGTGAATACATATTGTTACTTGTTACTAATAATGTTCTGCTACTCAACCTTGCATCTCGAACTCTCATGATAGTTCGCGTGTTAATAGTCACAGTATTAGCAAAAGTTATGGGTACTTATATCCTAATGAAAAAATGATGCTTCGACAGATATTGCTACATATGAACATAATGTCTAAACTGTTTCCCTGGTTAATAACAAATTATAAGAAGTGAAAAAAATTAATTAAATACACACGCGTATGTGCAATTATAAACATATTACGATGTATTAGAATTATGAATAGAATGAAACATCCCTATTGTTCTTCAGAAGTCATTAAATCATAATCATTTTGTTTTCCTTTAGGACACTAATAAGGTCGGCAGATTGCCGTAAAATAAGAAACTGCAACGCTTGGAAAAATACAACAACGTTAAATTTCACGCGATGACAGAACAAAATACCGCAGGTGCGAAGATACGTGAAAGATCACATCTGATTGGCGACCGATCAGCAAAAAACATTGACATCCTACGGCTTAAAAGTTCAGATATTTGCAAAAGTAACAAAATATTGACGGACATTTATCGTTCATCCGTATCTTTCCATCTACGGCTTAGGAAGCGGCGAGTAAACTCTTGCCGTTTGCCCGTATTAAAGTCCCCGGGAGGAAATTGTTTTGAAGATAAAGAAAATTTCGAATTTTCGCATATTTTGCCGGACAAGGTATTAATATATTACGAGCCTGGATAGGTATTAATTAATCACGCCAAACGTATCTTCGATTGTGTGAATCATCAAGCGCGTATGTAATTCCTGCGGTTAAGATAAATATTTCATAGAGATCAGCAAAACCGATAACACGAATAATTATCCTCTTACTTCGCGCTAATCCAGACCCGCTACGTACAGTTATAAAAATGCGGCAAAAACAACGTCTACTGTCTAATAAATTATTTTCTCAATTAATCGCCATTGGATACCATTTACCGTATAAAAAGCATACTGCCCACACACTCCAGGCAAACGAATTCACATCCGTAATCTTGTCTTATGTTAGCATGACACATAAATGTTTTCAATGAAGACAGTCAAATGGTACTAGTAAAAATTTTAAACCAATATAGAAACTATTTTTGAAGTACTCATTGACATTCTTTCATACTTATCGGAGAGTTATGAAATTCAGAATTACCGGTTCGTACCTTTTAGCGACTCTGTTATGACACATTTTTTGTACAATACCGCACACTGTCGAGTTTTGAAAGCGCTTTTATTATCATGAAGTAATCAAAGTTCATACCGAACAATGTCGATAGGAATTAAAACGTGTATTATTGGATTTTACCGTGACTCAGTACATTGAATTTATGAATCTCCTTAATGACAAGCACATACTCGCTGAAACATGTTGAATCGGTGAAAAAACAAAATAATTATCACATATACCTCGCGGTTGTTTATCCCCTTCTTTGGATATAAAGGCGCATAATACAAATTGCAGCATAAGCTGTAAATCCTGATATTTATTACATGCCCGCGCTGTTTGACACAGCATTTAATACATCAAAGAAATGTTGATGTATTTTATAGTATGTTTACCGACATGTGACATTTCATGCTAAGTACTCTGTTTATCTTTCACGACGGGTGAAATACCGCTTGCATTAACAGGACAAATAAGATAGTAACAATAGCCATTTAAGAGAGGGACTTTTAACGACGATAAACAAATTAATGAGAGCTGAACTCTAGTAAAGATGTAACTTCAGCACACTGTACATGTGTAAATTATCGTAACTCTTTAAGGATATTAGAACCAACATTGACTTTACAAGAATTATAAATGCAACTTACAAACTCTGATTCCGTTATGTAATAACATTTTCCAAGAATCTACTATATCTACAGACTTTTACGTGGTTTGATAGACATGCATGATTCTTCGCAAATTTACTTGTGTTTTTTTTGTACAATTCTTGCATTGCCATTCACAGACAATATTCTCACTAAAAGGATGTGTGTGTAAACACTTATAAAGCCTACCATGCAGTTGATGTAGGAGTTAATAAACAGCCTATCGCTTCCATACTCAAGGCAATCGACCTGCTCGATCGACTTTATTACGCACAATTGTGCAGTCATAATTAACGTAAAAACTTGCTTCGTATGCTTAATGACGCACTGCATCGTGTTCCGCAATGTTATTTCAAGGTAGAATTAGTTACTTCAAAGTTGCAATGAATTTGTACTTTTCTTTTACAGAATTACTACTTTGCAACTAATCATGCGTTTTCAATAATATCCAGCGAAGCGTTAAGATCTAAATTGAATCTTATTCGTATAAGTTGTTATGTGAATAAAATTGAAGTTCTTATAATTCACAGGGAATTATAGTGCTCGTGTGCCAAAGGGATTTCAATAAAAGTTCATACAAACTGTAAGTAAAAAAACCGTATAGCATAGTAGACATTTAACAAACATTGCTAAGCTAACAAGTGAAGATTATTTATAATCCCACAGTTCTTCAAACTAATCTGCTTTCAGTTTTAAAGATCTCTTATCGTACTAATCGACTACTATTTCCAAGATTGCGGTATTATTGGTAAACAGTAGACAGGTTTAAATTTTTTCATACCTGAGATATTACTGTGTAGAAACTGATGATCAATGCATTACACTTCATCAATACACTTTTGCAATTTACTGAATGGACAATTTGTGATTTATGCTATTGAGAAACGAAAAATTCATATTCTCTTTGCAAAATTCTAATTCTATAAGATACGAATTTTATGATTGAGGTAGAAATTGCAGATTATGGCAAGTGTCACTTTAATCTAATTTACTGATGAGATATTCAGATATACATCTCGACAGTACGGTGTTATTAACCTTTGAGGCTAACGTCTTTTCATGATACGATAATGGCCGAAGAAATTTATTCGTTAAGTGAACAGAGCGGTTAAATGTCATTTTTTCATTTAATGATTGTCAGTTCTATGCTAACAGACTTTCGTTCATTGCAAGCGCGAATGCTTAACCCTTGAAAGAATTATAAATAGCATCCAATGACGGGAGCAAATCGCCTAACCAATTTGCTAAGATTACGAATTTCCGGCGCTAATAAGTTCGTTTATCGCATTATGTTTATAAATTCTGAACGGAATTGACACGTTTCTCGTTATGAAGAGAAATAAGGATGATAGGAGCCAATGAATATCGTTGACATAACATCATTTCATATAGAATTATTTTAATTCGTCTGGAATGGAGGGAAATATTTAATCGATGATAAGTTGAGTTTCTTTCCAATTCAAACAAACGAAGGTCGTTAGGAATACCGCACATTTCTTTCGATCAGAGATGTGATTGCTTCGTCAAGTTTTATCAGCAGAGGCTTTCTATATGAAAATGAATTTCTTACTACAGATTCTTCGTAATCAATTAAACGGCTGCACAGTAAGAACGCTAGACTCGATATATTGTATTTATATTTTATTGCCTAACACCAATGTAGCCACGTGAATAAAATTATCCCACTATTTTTCTCAATTAATTAAACCTCCGTATACTTCGATAAAGAAATGTATTGATAAAGATATTTTGTTTTATCAAGAGTGATAGGATTGCGTGTTTCTTATAAATGCAATGTAAAAGTAGTTTCGAATGTAGTTCATAATGTCCTTCTAAAAGTAGGATATGCGAACCGCAAGTAAACAAACACGTATTCTCTGCATCTACGCATGTTTCGGTAAATGATACGCGTGTCTTTAATAATCACGATTTCATCTGACACTCATTGACGTGCTTACGAATCTGCTATTACTCGCCCGTCTGTTATGGACAATTCGCATGATAACCGCAATATAGTACAGTCAGCAAACACAATAATATCAAAGTGGAATTTTTTTCCAGGATTTTGAGACTAAAGCAGTAAAAGAGGCCTCTTATCAAAGGCCATATATGCGCATATCTATATGTACAAGAAATCATTTATTAGAATCAAATACATCTCTTTCGATAGATATAAATGAGTATTTGTAAAAAATTTCACGTTTCGCCGATCAGCACATAATCGAGCACTTGTTACTGTCCAAATATAGACTTACATGATTTCCAAATTTCAGTTTACGAAGAGGAATAATACACAAATGTGATTGCGCTGTAAAAAGATAAAAGTAAACACAGGAAAAATACAGATAATCATCATTCCCCTATACTTTTCCTTTCGGTTCTACATTAGCGTCGCTTCAATTAATTTCGACATGTAACGATTGACTTACTCACTGGAATTTAGACGTATGGGAAACAACTGTCTTTTTTCGATTGTTATCATTCAAGGAAACAATGAGTATTGAGAAGTATTATCGCGAACGTTATTTGTTATTGACTGATTCTGGGTCGTTGCTGTAATAAACACAAATAAGTTTTAGTCACAATAGGTTATATGTGATAATTAAATTTTAACGAGATCATTTTCTACGGAGGACAAGAAGAAATTACATTCTGGTAAACGAATAAATGGGAAACTTCAAAATGTACCTGAATTTCGAGGAATAAATTAATAGTGGTGTAAAGAATTGAAGCAAAAAGTTTTAATTATCTACTGATCAGAGCGAGAGAGAGGAATAGTAATAACTAGCATTACAATGTTTTAAGTAAACTTCTTTTCAATGTACCTTTACGACACAACCATTATTCTGTGTTCCTCTTGATTATCCGTGTATCTTATACGTACGTATTAGAATTAGTCATATTATCTAATCTGACTAAGCTATCTCGTGTAAGATTTATTGAGGTTCGTTATAACCTCAGGGCAAAGTAATTAATTAAAGTTCACTCATATACGTAAATATTAACTTGTGCTTCTCGAATCATTAGTAATATCTCTGATCACCAGTTAAAACCGGATTTCAGATGCGAACGATCATGGAGTCAACATAAGTCCTTGCACTCCGTTCGTATAGGACAGGAAACCACGGCATACGACGCGAATCAACTAATATTGCATCTAATAAAGCTAGTAGCACTAGGTCGATCGATTTATTGAAACCTAGTCGTCGCTTTGATACGCTTAAAAGCAGTACGTCAAGTGAAGATCGACGAGAATCTCTGACAAGTCCGGAAAATAACTGTACTCAAATCAAATACGTACATATATGTACTGGCTCAAAAAGTCTTTACTCGCTTCTTTATTGAAATTGAACACATATTTATTTTAACATGTTATTTTGCGGTTTGTAAATAATATGTCAACTTCTATAACGACAGGTATTGTACTGTTTCCATATTATTATCACCCTAGAAAATGTAATTATAAATACATTGCAAAGCACAAATGTTCATTCTCAAAAATGTGTTGAACTTTCAACGAAATCAAATTATTTTTGTCTTCACGGCGACTACTAATAGAAGACTTTATTATCTATATAACATGGTAAACAAGAGTGGGTTGAAATTTATGAACGCGTATGCGTCAAGGTGTGATCTAATTAACACAATGATATATCAATTATCAGTTTCAATCGACAGGCTGGTGATGATCACTGTAATTAAATTTCTAAGTTTTTAGTTTAACCAATAATGTCGTTCCCTGTTAGACGTCATGGCTAAATACTCGTAAGCGTCGGTTTCTAAAATGATTTTATTTTCCTTGAATTAACAGGAAAATGGCAGGTATCTGCGTAGTTACCTATAAATCAACGGTATTTTAATGACGTAAAGAATACTATGCAATAATAAATGCATTGAAAAAATTACACAATAACATCGAACTTTAATTGAATAAATTTAATTACCTTCATTATATACCACTAACATAATATTTATTAAGTTTATATGATATTTCTTCGTATTCCTGCAATTATTGAGTTTTACTACTGCAAAAGATTACTTTATAGAAGAGAAAGAAATATGAAATTTTTTTAGTGCGATCGCTGACAAACAAATTGCAAACTTATTTATCTAACAATAAGTACCTTCCTGAAATGCACGAATTTTATACATTTTCCCATAAGCAAAATCAAAAGTAAAGTAGCGGAAAATCACATTCTCGCAGGTATCAATAACGCAATATACAACTGTCGACTGTAAAGATTACTAAGCGTGGCGAGTTATTAATTCATTAGGTAAGGAATGGCAGGCGCTAAACGGTATGTATTAGTAGACGTTTTGTACGTGTATTTAGAATGCCGAAGGCGTGTGCTGCAATAATCGACACACTCATCGGCCAGGGACAAGTCGAAGACATCAGCCGAAGGAAAATCCGGTTAGCATTGAGTATGCCCTTCTAGAAAGTCAACGAATTTTCAATGTCAAGGGAACAGGTATTCGTTTTGTCTCCCCTCTCAGATATTTCTTATTGTCCCACCGTTTTAAATCTTTTCCAATATCTCTCGAGGCGCAGAGACAATCAACGCATTACATTTTTTCGACTACATTGTTAAATAAAGTTCACATTGTTCTGTTTATCGTTAGGTAACTCAACCCCTGGGACAACATTAAATAGCACTAAATTAATGTTTGCTTTGGTAAAGGATGTGCTTTTGTACAATTGTATTTATCTAGTGATTGTTGCGCAGTTCATTCAAATGTATTTCAAAGCATATCTTAAATGATATTTGCTTTAACATTCCAGTCGACGACCTACATGTAAAATGCAATAACACGTGTTAACCATTATATAGTAACTCATTTAAGATGCAGTTAAGTAAGATAAAACGTAAATTGTTAGAAACATTTAGCATTTAGAAATATGAACAATGGTCGAAGTAACAAAAGCACTATGCACGTGATCGGCAAATATCGTCCATGAAATTTTGTTTCCTGTAAAATATGACGAGATAACTCACTGTCATGCATAAAATATTTGCATAAATCAGCCATTCAGAAAACTACTTGTTGCGAACTATTTATATTCCTGGTGACTTCAATGCCACATATTCCTTGGTATTTCATAGTCAATGCATAGGGTACATTGCTCAGTGTAATTCGTAGGTAATTTTATTTAACATCGAGAACGTGACTCGTTTGGGTCTCCGTAATGCGGAATTAATAATGCGTCGGGCCGAAAACTGCCGAAACCGAGAGTCGTATAAACGCGAAGTTTTCATTAGCGTAATTTATTGTCATTTGTGTACGACTGGAGAATGACATTAGGCGCAGAAAATTAGTCGTTCGAACAGACGACCCTGTAACTTAATGATTCGGTACACGGCCGGTCTACTATTTACGATAGCGCTAGCCGCTTTTCAGTGCAAAACATTAAGTTATTTATATGTTGCTTTAGTCTAGGTTAGCATTTACGGCATTTTATTTAGGTCAAATTCGTTTGCAGTAATTAGAATTCGTAAATAGAGAAAATGCTTCATCGCAGTCTATGCTTATCTAACAATCAAACATTCAGTTGCTGATATCCCGTGTATGTATATTGTAAAAAGTAATTAGATTATATATAATCACATCCAAATCATTATTCAATGATTTGATTATTCATGATGATTCAATGATGAATTAATGATCCAAATCATTAATTTTATTTCAAATTTCAGCGATTTGGTAAAAACTAAGTTTGCCAGTGGTAAATTAATTATCTGTGATAAATTTTCATCACCATCCTAGGAACATCGAAATTACCAGCTACTGTCTAAATATATCATTTCAAGTAAATACTACCATAGAAAACAAATTAAACCGTACTTCTTCACACCCACATGAATCATTTATAAACAACTCCCTTACTGTTTTTGCGGATATAACAGTTTGGTAAAAATTCAATTTGGGCGAGTAATTTTTATTACTGTCTTAGCTAAGTAGAAACTATCAAGTACATTTGACGTAGTCAATTTCCACAAATTACAGTCGGACTAAAAACTGTCAGTCAGTAGGTAGATATTCTTGAGGAAATTCAAGGTACCCAGCTTTTGCTTTCCGGCATGACATTATCCTTCCGTCGAGTAATTTAGCGTGTAATCCGAGCTGCGGAGGTGACGCGAAGAAGTCGACGGTCAGCCGATTGAGGACTGACACGGTTTCGTCCTACGGAAGTCTTTTAATCGTGCTTGCCTTAACTAACAGCTCATGAGCGCACCACTTATTTCGCAACGATCTCTGCAATGCACACCAATGCGTTCCGTTCTTGACATTATCGCCTGGCGATTGCTTTCACGTCGATCCAATGCATCTAGGCTATTACCGATAATCAGATACTTTTTCCTAATTCATTACTCTTTTCGTCTCCACTCCCTTTCAGGTATACTCCCTATGTAGGAAATCTTATTTATCATTTTGCATATTCTATATTTATGGTACCACTTCGACAGTTCGGCTTTACTCTAAAAAGAATGCAGATTTTTATGTGTTTTTTGAATTCTACCTATAAATTGGTACATTTTCATTGCTAAAAATGTCGATTTACTCTGTTTCAACCTTACATAACCGAACTGTTGCATTTATCATTATAATGTACTGCAAGTGAGCAGTTCTTTTAGACGTTATTTTATTAGTTGGTCACGGATCGTTATAATTTACTCCAGGAACAATCTTCCCATTGTGTATTTTTCGTAGAAACGTATCAATTTATGAGTTAAATTTAACATAATTTTATAACAAAGGAAATAACTTAAAGTATCTGTAAGAATTGACAGAAAACAAATCTAATTGCTTAATAACAAACAAGTTGCGTATTCATTTCATAATAAGACGTTAATAATAATATTACCCTAAAAAATGTATGAATATCTTTCGATGGAAATGTTTAAATATTGCTGTGAAGCAATATCCTTAATTCGATAATATTTTGGATATTCTTTATTTTACGTAATCTCATATTCCTCGTGCAATACAGGAATGTAGTTTTTTAAATAGACGCACCTCACAATTACAAAAATAAAGTTTTACATATAACTAAAAATTATTGCATTTAAATTGCCGTTGTAATTATATCTTTGTTAATGTAAAAAATACAACTTCCGCGAGGAGTGTTTTTGTATTTTTATCTGAAGTGATAATATCCTGAACTATGTGTCATATCATTCATCTGTATACATACATATATACATGTAAACATATAAGTATAAGTAATCGTAGTCGAAACTGAAAAAGCATTCTACCTTCCTGGTATCAAATAAGGACAAATTGATTACGAAGATATGCGATTACTGCATAGCTGAGTACTGTGTAGTTTTCCGCTCACTCCTTGATAACCATCTTGTTCGACATTCCATTGGATATACATGAGTAACACCTTAAATCCCGAAAAGAAGCCCATACTGTTTTAGCACAAAGATTAAGAAGGAAGATCATAAATGATAAGGCCTTTGTAAGAGAAAAACATGAATAAAAACGGTGTTACAGACTCTCGTAGAGCCAGATACACATTGAATCGTTATCGCTCTACATAATCTTACAAAGAATTAAGCAACAAGTCGAACGGCAAGCTACAAAAGCGAAAGGAAGCAATCGGTACTTCCCATTGAACATCATCTCACGTATGTAAGTTACACCTTAGAAAATTCAGTTATGGATAATCATCTATATTATATGAAACTAAAAGCAATAATGTTTACTATTTAATAACATCTTGACAATACCGTATATCTCAAGTGGGTACTTCCTAGACCTTGAGCGTGTATTGTATATTGTACATACAATATTTGCGACTCAAGAATAACCGATTAATGCCAATAGATTTCCTATGTAACAACAGAACCTACACCACTTGGTAAAAGAGCGTGTCTAATCCAAGATATACATTTCTTTGCTAATCACTTTTTCTCTCCGGTGGTACAATGAAACGCGTTAAAAATATTGTACATCCCGTGAAGAATGCAAGGTATAATCATAAAATGTTAAAATCAATACGATTGAGGATACAAAGAAAACGAAATTCCCATGGCTCCGGTATTTCCTCACGGATAAAAAAGATGGAACGCAGACTTCTCGTTATCGTGTTTAACGGTGCGTGATATGACGGAATAATATCGATGCCAATACAAGTGTATGTCGATAACAAAGATGTACTGCATATATTTATAACCCCCCGAAATGTTTGCGAACAACAAAATGTCTCTGACCGGAATCGGTATAGTTTTTTCTCGAAAAGTATACATAATCGATAATCTGTCGTACAAAGGCACGATTACGATCAATGAAAACACCGGTGACTTTTTAATCTAACATATTTTCTTATTTATACGGACGTCGCAAAAGTCTGATCGTTATCTACCAGACAGAATTTCGATTAACATTGGCAGATGAAAATATTTCAAAATATAACAAGTTTATTACAACCTTTGCTCTTTCGAAAAATACTGAAAAAGTCGTGAATTTATTACAACAGTTTTGTAAATAAGTTCATTTAATCTTGGTAAATAAATCATCTTTTTTTAATTGCACCACAACAAATAAAAACGTGCAGTTGAATGGAAACAGCGGGAAAGAGATTAAATGTAACTCGTACATAGATAATAACTAACTTTAGTCAACGAACAAAAAGTGTCGTATATAAAATGTAGTTCGTTAGACGCTAAATTGTCTTTGCCAAATAGAAGTTGGCTTTGCCTAACGAACATCTGTGATACCCGAAGCACTGTAGTTATCACTGTCGTTAAATATATATATTTACGCTATTAGACATACAACTTTGATAGAAAAACTTTTTTTATGAATGAAAAATTAGCCAGTTTGTTAAATGTAAGCGTTTACAAAGTGTCGCATGGTTTCAAATTAACTTAAATCGAACAAAAATCAGAAAAGCAAACAATTTTAATTGAATACGAAAAGCGAAAGAAAGATATAAGAAATCCCGTAAGCCACAAATTTTGAAGACACCTTACGCTTATTTTTAAAAATTACGTTTCGATAGAAACTGATCTGATCAATTACAAAATTACAGAAATAAGAACAGTTTTTATCCCTTAGGATGCAATCCCAACTGTCATTATTCTGACGGACTACTGGGTTGCTGATCGTAAGGGATACATGTGTATATAACATACATTTCAATATATATAACTTCGCTGTATCTATCGCCTATCTCTGTTACACTCGTGTCTACTACGGATCAACGCTGCAAGCACTATAATAATTTGTCTATATAGGTTTAATTTGTCTGCATCTAAATTTATTTTTTACGATCGACAACCTACCACGCCTTTAGGATAATGATAGTTCAAACTGGATTTCAAATGCTGGCATGACATTCGTGAAACATCTGATACAATCTTTAATACAATCGATAACAGAAAAAGTCGATTTCTATTTGATTGAGAACGAAATCTAATACTATCGAAGTTCAAGCATGAACAAAAATTACACTTTTTTCGTACGAAATAATATTGAAGACTTCTGGAAAACATGGATGTTCTGACAATACAGTTCTGAAATATTGATGATAAAAACTTGAGGAAAACAGTCATGTGCTACCAACACATTATTGAGTAAGACTAATGTAAGTAAAGTCAATGAAATGTCCATCCCCGTGAAAGAAATGTTTCGAAAGACATATGTTAGTCTTCCGCAAGTTCGGGGAACACCGACCGCAAATAACATTGATGAGGTTTATCGAGGGGTTTTGTCATTGCGCAATCGTCTTCGTCCCGTGCCAGTTATTACGGATATTGAGAGTAAGGAAAAACCGTAATATACCGTTGGACGTATCCGTGCATTGTCCTTCGTCCGAAGAAATTTTTCATAGAACACTCGCAAACTTTCCACTCGGCCTGGCGTGCTGATAGATACTTTGCATCACGGGGAACCGTCGAAAATTCCGGCTATGCAACGGTTACGTTAGTTTATAATTATCTGCTTGCGTATAATCATGCAAATTGGCGAAACGCGCACAAGTTACTACTCTTGTCGGCGAGGAAAGTAACGAAAGTGCGCCCAGAAAATCAGAAACAATTCTACGAATCGCGTATAAATACCGTGTACTTTCCTGAAATAAGTCCAATCTGTTACTCATTACGCGCAAAAGGATCTTTTTTTTCGACTACAATAAACTCTGCCTAATACAGGCAGATTCTACTTCAGTAGTATTTAAGGGTGTTTATGTTTTATGGACATTGACTATGGCAAATGATTAGAAATTTCTCTAATGATGTTCAATTATAATTTCACAATTTTGTATAAAAGAGTGTAAGCTGTAAGAAAATACAGTACTATTCTAATACATGTTACAAGATCTGTGTGACTGAAGACCTGACTAAAACCATCGTTTCTGAGAATAACAATAAAAGTATATTGTAAAATGCTTCAAATGCACACAATAGTCGTAATCTCATGCGCAATAAATTCGCACAAATTCTAGGCATGATCAAAAATTCCTATCATAGAGTATTTTTATAAACTTAATTGAGCGATGTAAAATCTTTCATGACAAATCGTGATCCAACTGGTACAAAGATTTTCAAATAAAAAGATGAGTTTTTCATGAACTCACCGTGCTGGACGTAAATCCCGGATTATCGTGCGACATAGTGGCGAAGATACACTAAAAGCACTGTTTATTTCTGAAAATGAACACCGCGCCGGCTGGCAGATGCGATCGAAAGAAAAGATTCGGAGAAGAGCTAATACGAGAGTGGCGAGGAACGGTCACGTTGCATTATGCCGTGACAGGTGCCGCTGCCGCAAGTCGACTGATCTGACTTTGTGCGAAGTATTATTTATATAGTACCTCGGCATGCTCGAGCCGTGCTCCTTGCCATTTCGTAGTTGGTCACTCCTCGTCTAGTAAGACTCGGCCATCAATACCGCTCACATCAGATGCAATCCAGCGATTTTGGTGATCGATCGACCGCAACCCCCGATCACCCCCCAAAATCTACGGCAAAACTGAACTTGCTTCAACGGATCACATTATACTATCTATTCAGGTATAATGGAAGGTACCTAAGAAGATTGCTGACCGTGAACCTATTGTGCTCCTGACCCAATTACTGACCACTTTTCGTAAATTTCATCCCATCTAAAATGCTCAGCAATTGAATGAAGCCAATGAAGACTTCACGGTCAGCATAGATTTATGTCCTACGAGCATAGACCATCCGATCTTCTTACAATTAGACCTTTACGAAACGGTTATTATTAGTTAACCTGTCAAAATTTTAGTTTTCCCTACGATCATTATTTTTCCGTGTTAGCATTACACTTATTAATAAGTTTACGTTTAATTAAGTATACGTTTCCAGTCACTCCTAGAACATTATTCGCAATTGCTTTTCGTTGCTTTTCGTTTTCGGTTAAATATTGATATCTCTTAATCTGGTGAGTTAAACGATGTTTTAAAAGAATCAACTGATGATCGCGACTCGTTATACATTTTAGTAAATAATAAAGTAGTGTATACATATATGTTAATCTATATAGACATATATGTGTGTGAGATTCGTAAGAGTTTTACATTTTTTTGCACTTGCGATTTTACTATTATTTTATTTTTATTATTTACAATTTTTGTCAATGTGTCATATCATTTTCGTAAATGAATTACATAACACATATGAATGAACTATTAATTATTTACAAATTAATATAATTCATTAGAAAAATCATCAATTGAACAATGCAAATACGATCATTTATAAATTAAAATGATGATAATAATATTATTATAATGATAACTAACATATTTTTAGAGTACATTTAAGCGTAAAAATTTCTGATATGTTCCTTTTAAAATAAACGATTGTCACGCGTTCTGCGTGTTTGTTTTAATTATATATTACTTGTGTTATGATGCGTTCATTAATATCTGTTCGTACATTGTACTCGGCGTTTGTATAAACCAAATAACTTACTACAAAACGATCTTCAAAGGTATAGAATACATTCATTTGATAATTTACAGTAGTTCCGTAAGATGTAAATACTTGAAAATTTTTAAGTAAATACATCTTAGTACACTTTTTAAAAAATGTCAACGTCAATTATTCGTTACGAATTACAATGAACAAAATACTAGATAAGTAAACGGAAGAAACAATGTGTACAAAAGTAGAATAGAGATATATAAGTTACGTCATGTAATATAATGGGTAATATGATGTTATAACGTATAGGTATTTCAGACATTCATTTTATGCGAACATATTATTAATGAAATATTCCAAACTATCGGTGGCGATATAGATTAGCCTGTTTACACTATTCTGTTGACCGGCTAAGCACCTGACAATTCCGAACTGACCTTATCAATTCTACACTAAACTTTATAGATAAGATGTACCTTATAACCAATAGATACCTGCAATATCAGCTCCAGACTGCCCACACGAGGCAGCCCAAACGTTTGTAATCAAAGCGTATTTTGTAATTTCGTAAATGCAAATCACGCTAGGATATAGGGCTGATGTTAATTAAAATATCAAATATCTACTTATTTCGTAAAGATCAGTAAAAAAATGTTCAATATACGTACTAAAAAAATAAGCTATTATAATAATAAATAGAATACCATTTCCAGAATAAGTGGTAAATGTCTGAAGTGTAAATCGTGATTAAATTGTGCACGTACATATCAGGTGAATTTTACATTACTCCATTGCTGAAAATCTATTTGGCTAAAGCCTATTTTTTGGAACATTTCCATGGAAAAACTATTTTATTGATAATTACCGAGTTATTTAATAAAAGTATTGTACGACGCGCATAACGCATTTACAGCTACCCGAAATTCCCATAATACTTGACTTACATGCTTGCCATCGCACGTGCTGTCCTATCGCGGCGAACGCGATAAGCGCAATCATTCTTCCAAAATTCATAACGATCGACCGACACCTTGGAAAGATTTTCAGGATAAAACGCAAGTATACTACTTCTCACAGATTAAGAAATTTAATAATTTCCAATGATTTTGTACCGTCTCACGGACATCATTGGAAACTCGACTCGACATCCAGAGAAATCACGAGTCATTTGGAGTGCTCAAATACTTCTGCGGATTTATTTCTTACGTATTTAGAATATGAAAAGAGTATGTTAAATATTCAAGAATCTGTCAACTGATGAATAACCTTGAAAATGAACCCTCAACTTTAAATCACAAGGACAGTTTTTTCTTAGACGACAATACGTTCCTTGCGCGAATAAGTGCTGGAATGTGAACGTCGACTAATCAAAGCAGTATCACGGAAACTAGTTTGTAAAAGACCTTGCCCCGAATTTCATATAGGCGAACCCGAATTTTGTTAGTGCTTCAAAATGTACCTCCACCCATTTTGTATCAGCATTGTCTATTTTCTTTATTCGAAAAGTCAAAGAAATGTGGAATAGTGCATCGGTTGAGTGACAAATGCTGGAGGATTTAAGCAATATACTTGTTTGCTTACAATCTAGTATCGGTCGTTGAACGTCACCTAGGAATTCCTGAGACATTCGATAAGATTACATAAAAAAATTACATCCCATAATTAGCTATATGAATTTCCTCACAATACATAACGGTGTAACCACATATTTCGTAGATTCACTTTCGTCTACGGTACATTAACTATAATTCCAGCTATAATTAGCTATAATTCCATTTTAAGCTATAACTCCTAAATATATTAGCTATAATTCCAGCTACCCAACATGGTAAAATGTACAAAAGTCCTTGAGCAAATAACTGTGTTACTTAAAAGCAAATGCAAATGTAAATGTAATCGATTGCATATTTTCCAATTGTCTTAAATACCGTAATATTGTCAAGAAACGTCGCTGTTGATGTGAATATATTGTCAAAATGACAAGTAATGACCTAATTTTTTCCCCGCCCTCGTGTACCAATAACAGATTTGATGTCGAAAGTTTTCGGTACGGATACTTCTCGGCAATCCGTAAGATAATTTTGTGGGTATTACAGCGCTTGTGAGAAAAACACAAACTATCAAAGCGTTACACCTTTTTTTGATTATGTGCCGGTTGCTATGTATTTGTGACCATTTCCTGACAAAAATGCGCGAAGAAGTTCAGCGAATGATGTTTTAAGCTTCCTTGGTTCGGATAATTGATATAAACCGTGAAAAACTGAAAGACACACATTTAACACGCGAAGATAATGTAACACGGTCTTTAGTATCAATGTTAATTCTATATATTTATATTATGTATTATATTTTCTGTATTTGTTTATTCTATCAGCTTGAGATTACTTGTAAATTTCAAGAAGTTTCGTATTCGTTGTTACAGATAGATCTCACCAATTAAAAACGCATTATTCGAATTATATTGTACATTCAAAAACTATAATTGTTGAACAAAGATATGTGGCAGTTATCGGAAATAATGGTCGAAATAAAAAAATTGCCCATCTCCGAAATACAATTTCGTAGTGAAGCTTATCTATATTTGTCCTTATAAGAAATCGATCCTAATCATGTCACGGAAATATACCAAAGTATGTATATACCTTCCACATTTTCTCGTTCCGCAACGTGCACATTAGATAATGTCGTATCATTCGCTTTCTCTGAAGCTAAAAGAAATTAAAGTAAACACGACGCTAAAATTCTCTCTTCCATTCTTGGAGAGATTTTTAAAAGTGCTTCGAAATTTTATTCATTCTTACATAAATTTAACAACACGTATTATTTTTCGACATGAAATATTTTTCTGCAAATTTTATGAATGATTTTCTGCACGAACCCATTCTTATCCTCTATCATTAAAACTGTGAAGAAATCCCAATCCCCAAAAACCTACAAGATACCTCATACCGTATAAAGGGTATCAAGCTTTAACAATAGAGGATAAAACAGTATCGGTTATATTTTCATCGATGCATTGCTGTGCGTAATATAGTCAACGAAAGATCATACTACCTGTAGTCACAATCATCGGAATTGATATTTTCTAGCACTTTTGATTTATAAGAAATATTTAATTGATAACAGAACAATACACTTGTTATCGTTATTACTTGGTCTGGAATCCGTAACCTTTGTCTGTGTCACGTACTTTTGTGGAAACAAATGTCAAAACGGTGAGTTCTTCATTTAGCAGAATAATGCGAGAGTTTGTACCCGTCGGCGCGATAAAGAACGGTGTGTCATTCTGCTGGCGTAATACTAAGAATCGGCACATTTACCAACAGTGTCTTGAAGTCCCCATTTAAATCCACAAGCTCGCAGACTGTGTCCAATGCAATTTGTGATGCTAGCCGTTCTCCGGGTATTGCTAGTATTCTCATTAATCTCGCTACTTTTCATTGCCGATATAGTAATACCGCCTCAAAAGAAATGCTTCAGTAAAATGATTAAACGTTATTAATGACTTTATGATAGTTTGCTAATTCAAATGACTGTAATCGTGGTATTATGGGAAACTGAAGTTTATTACTGAATTGATCATGGTTCTGAATAATTGAATATATATTTTCTATTATAATTTATTAAGAAAATGACTAACAACTTCTAAACATACGCCACAATGCAACAAAAACTACAAGTTTTCAATTTTACTGCAATTAAGCTTGTACAGTTGTCAATAATACCTGGTAATAATATATGGTAAAAGATAATATAATAATAGGAATATGGTAATGTAAAATAAGTGATACCGAATCAGAAACCGTAAAACAGTACCTAAGCAGTTACTATTATTATAGTGGAGATCTGTTTAAATCTTCGAATTCTTGAATATAATTCAAATATGATATTACAAAAATCAAATGCGTAAAAAACGGCGTTTTGGAATAGAAAGATGCTCTCTGTTCCCTGCTCATAATGATATCCCACCAATTCTTATTTCGTGTGTCATCGAGCGCTCTTTACACCTTTCATGAGTGTCAAGTGATGACTAATCTGCTAAATAACAAATGCAAATCTATTACTCCATGAAATCATCTATTGCTGTTTAATACATATACTACGCGTCTCTCACATACTTGTATTAAACTACTTTACTTGATATCATTCATGCAAGGAATTTATCGAAAATCTTTCTTAGAAATGAAATATTTTTATTTATCATGCTTGGCATTAGACATTTTTAATATATAGATATATAATATTAATATATTTTAATATACTCGTTGTAATAAAAAGTGTTTTAATAAACTGATCTGCAACCAGCAATCGTTTTTTAAAAACTTTGTAACAAGTGCATACGAACAAAAATAATAATGTAACAGAAAGCAGTATAGCAATCAAATAAAATATTATTTTAATATCTATCTGCCCCTCCTTGCATGTTGCTTGCTTGTTGGCCACATAAAAAAGGTTATAAACTGTTACATAATAAAGGCAACAACTTGCAATTACTTCTGTTTGCTGATTCTCTGCTTTAAGATAATTGTCTTTCATTCTTAGAAACTGTAAGGAAATAGTTATTTTATTTCTTTTTTTTATCGATACTTCTATTTCCTGTTATAATAAACTTCTCTTTAGTTTTGAAATTATACAATCCACATATACATGTATAAGTGTGTGTATTTATGTCGTGTATATTTATGTATATGCATATAGGTACATATGTATATTTTTCATATATTTAACAAATGTTAAGATCTAAATTACACGTAAAGTTTAGATAAGAGTCCCTTCTGAAAATATTTAATAGATTAGCAGATGAATTACCTATAGCTATTATCGTATGTATACATAACAGACGTTAAACGGTTTCCTTTTCACCGCATTGCACACGAGTGAACCAGAACATAGGAATTATAAGCCGTGTAATGTAGACACGACGCTGCAAAACATCTTCACGTCAAGATCCTCAAAATTTCCTCCACAATTCCTGACAGTAGTGAATTATTGTCCCCTTTACCTTCGATTACAAGATTGCCCGCCGGTCTCTGTAAAATGAGAAAATTCCAGCAATTGAATAAATAACTATCCAAAGTTTGGCACAAAAATAAAGTCATGTTTCGAATGAACGATTTAAATTTTGCCGTGAAGACTAAGTAACATTAACCCTTTGCATTCCGAAAATGTTGTAATATGAAATATCGTACTGGCACCAACGGAGTGTAAATGGTTAATGTTTATGTTGGTAAAAATGTATGCTTAAATGAGATATATAAAAAAAATTGTATAGTTTTCGAGTTCGAAAATTTCAAGATATTCCAAGTTAATAAAGTTACAGATTCCTGACATACAATTACTGATCAACGGAATGATATTTAGCAAATCATCACATGTTTCTAAATTATGTATTATTATTACAAGTCACCTTGTTTATTTTATACTTACATTATACTTTAATAAAAGGCACACGTGATGTCCTTTCAACGAGTGTCCGTACAAAGAGGCTGTGTCATTTATTTGTTCAACGAGGGTGAGATTACATTTACTGCAAATTGTATTTAAAACCACTTCGAACTCCCGAGATAAGAGAATTTCTTTCTTTACTTTACATACGAGCTGACCACTTTTGAGTAGCTCCGTCAGTATATCTTTGTGTGAAAGATGTCCTATCATAAATTTACTACATGACAAGTGCACAATAAAATCAAGTTTTTCTTGCACCGTTCCATCTTTGTATTCCATCATGTACGTCAGCACACCTCTTAATTTCTGAGCAAATGTTACATCGGAAACAGAAATAGTAAATTGTGTATCTTTATTAGAATGAGGATTCAATTGAAATGGCAGTTTTATACCAAACTCCTCTCCTGGCTGTAAAATGAATCATAAACATAAGTAAGTATTGAATGACCTATAAGAAGTAATAACTTTTCACATGATTACGCATCAACTTATTAATAAAAATTAAAATCTTGGAAATATATATCGGAAGTTTTTCAGAATTATCTAACGTATCTGATACAATAGAGTTATCGCGTAACACGAATGTTTGCAACGCGTTAAGATAACTTTGTAAACAGTTCTGTATTTTTTCAATACATTAGGTGGTGGCATATGGTGGACATATACTTACGTTTCTAACTAGTTTCAGTGCAGATGTATCCGAAACGTCTAACTCCAACTCTTTTATAAATTGTTGACTTGTGTTCTTTATGAGTATTATTACAGTAACTTTATTTGTATCATGAGGAATATGCCTTAATTCATAGAGCATTGTTATCGTTTTATTCTTTGCTAATTCTTCGTATACAATCAAGGGATCTGACGAAACAGTAATATCTTCAGAATTTTGCAAGTCTTTTTGTAAAGTCGATAAGATTTCCTTTGATGGAGTTGATATTCCTGCAGTCTCTTCATAATCAGACGACTTTTTCTCTTTTTTAGACTTCGTTTTTTTCGACTTTCGATGTTTCTTTTCATCATCATTAGTCTTTTTATGTTTTTCTTGATTATTCGCTTTTTTATGTTTACTTTCTTTTTGTGGTTCTATATTCTTTTCCTTGACCTCTTCGGCATATTCTACCACAACGGGTTGCTTAGTCTTTTCGGGAGAGGTATCGCTCTCCAACCATAAATTAGACTCATTACTTTCTTTATTAATAACTTTCTCCTTGTCCCCTTTGCTTTTTCTTTTTGACTTCCTATGTACCTGGGTGTGCATAAAAATACCAAATTATATACAAATAAGTTATATCGATAAATAAATCTTGAATATCTTACTTTATTTTTCTTTGCGCTCTTCTCTTCGACAGTTCCTCGGGATGCGGATTTTTCCACGCTTCTATGTTCCAAAACTGGCAGTCTTTCGTCTTCTCGCAAGGGTATGTCTAAATCAATGTTGAGAGCTCGATGTGGATCATTAGCATCTGCATGGTCATTTTCATCACTATCACTTAAATGAGCTCCTGGTGGAAGTTCTCCTATTCCTGCAATGACGACCTGCGATGCACGCACGTCATCTGGTTCCTCTTCTGATGCAGATCGTTTATCTGAAAGTTTTTTGACATTACGTCAATTAAGACATTACAGCACACATAACTTTCATCAGTCATTTCTAAATAATACACGAAAGAAGCGTATATGGTGTTACTTATTACTTCATAAAAATTGTTCTACACGATTTTAATCTATTACAGGAAACATTAATAAAAAAATATTTATGCCGGAATCCCATTTATGTGTTTATTACCTTTCTTAGATTTCTTCTTCTTGCCATGTTTTTTATGTCTTTTATGGCTGCTATCGATACTTATGTCATGATATTTAGTAGAATTACGATAGTTTGAAACTTTGAGCGAAACCGGTATATCTAACTCAGCAACAGGAATGTTTTCAAAATCATCGTACGAATGTATGGAATTGTGGTAAGACGAAGAATTTTTGAATGTTCCTTTTAAATAATGTGGATTATTTTGCTGTTCTAGCTGTCTGGCTTCTCGTCTTCTCTGTAATTCTTCTACACTTGGTTCGCTTAGGTCCCTCTTCGCGAAAGAATCAGTCAATCTATCCGTTTTCACGAAAATGTCATTCATATCTAAATCTTCTGAGTCTGAACTCTCGGAAGGCGGATCATTGATCCATGAATCTAAATCCAAATTTTCAGGAATTGGCACCTGTAAGTTATGATAAATGTTATTGAAATTACGTACCATGGAAATTATAAATCTAATGTTTCATTATATGATGTATATGTCTATTTTACCTTTCTTTGAGCTTTCGGAGCAACAGGATTTAATTCCCCAACAAAACTTTCCATTAATTCATGCGCGAGACTAGGATCTTCCTGTAGACATTCAAGCAGAACAAGAGCGGAACTGGATCTTTCTTGAACCTCTAAATCTCCACTACATACAAATGCAGCAATTTTATCTTTCAGTCCAAAAATCTGTAATAAAAATAGATGTAATATATGTTGACAAAAAATTTTAAAAAACAGTTTAATATCTTTCTATATGTTTGCTGTTTAGATATGTGATATCAAAAACTCGATTTTCATATTTTTGCTTCTGAAATCTCAGAAGGAACTTAGGGAGAAACGTGTCTCAAAATTGTCATAATAATCATGATATGCCAAATTAATTTGGGTTGTAAAAAATTCAAATTAACAAAAAATGGACTACTTGGCGATTCAAATACTCGGTTCTTACCTGATCCATAGTTTCCTTGTCGCCTTCTTTTTCTGCTTTACATAAGGTCGCCGTACAGAGTTTTAAAATATTATGGACATAAACTGCCTGAATATGGCCTGGTAAACTAGAAGCTTGTGATCTTAGCATTGACTGTAAAGTGGCTAACGGGTCTTCTAGTTCACTAAAAATGATAATTAATCACTATGATTAATGTTAACGGTAAACGATGAATTTGTGAAATGAATTTTTCTTCCTAATGACACTCATTTGTTTCTTTTTCCATTATTAAACTATATTTAAAAAATGCATTACTGTGAAAACTCCCCACATATCCATGCAGCAGCATACAAAACTTCTGACATTGTTGCTCGAGGCTGGCCAATTAAGAGATACGAGTTCTCCAGCAATAAGGCACATTGTTGAACAGCATATTTTCGTATGGCTTGCACACGAATGGCTACATCGAGTAATTGAGTTGCTACTAATGGCCCATGCTTGGTACCCTCCATACGAGTAAGCTCCACTAATACAGATATGTACCTAGAAACATATGTAGTCATTCTTAAGAATTGTGGTCTTTAAAAAATATACTATAAATACGCGTTTCAAGTACAACAAATAAAGTAATAATCAACGTCGATTAATGACGATTAAGCTAAGTTCCATGTAAGATCCTCTTTCATGAAATGTACTTTTTAATTTTCAGTAAATACTTATTATGATTTTTTAATAGGCAATATAAAGAAAAGTTAATGTTTGGTTAATCTTTACTTATACTATTCTAATAGCTGTCACTGAAAGGAATAACTAATCATTGAAAGGAATAACATGTTGAAGATTTACCATTCAAAATAAGTGATAAACTGATAATTATTTTGCGAGCAAATCTGAATAATTTTGGAAAGCAATTCATCTCTGTATGTAGTGCCTTCTGCTTTGTCCATGTGCACCATTAGTTTCTTAACAATCTCCATTAGATTCTTCTTAGAAACCATTCCATATAATAGATCCAAGGCACGCAATCTTATACTTTCATCTTTATCATCCAGGCATTGCATAATGAGATCTTTATGAGCCTGTACACTTTTTGGATGTGTTTTTAATATTTTTGACATTGCCAACAAACCCAAGTACTTCAAGTTTTGGTCTGAATCTTCTATCAGTATTCTCAATTTTTGTACACACAATTGGATTGAATCAGAGTGATTAGGCATACCAGATGATATTGAAATTAGTACAGCTATAACTGTATTGATACACTCATACAATAATGACATTGCGGATGTGCTAAAAAACAGAGAACATTAAGTTATCGACAATTGAGATTTCATGTATAGTATAGAAATATTACACAAATAATATAATTAACAAAAAATTCAAGTACAGAAATAGTTATAAGACTTGTTATCTAGTAAAAACTGTTTTATGGATAACTATTTCACAAGCAAGTAATTTTTACAATCTAATTCTGGAATATGTGTTAATAAAATATATAGGTAATACCTGTGTATCAAATTGGTAAGGGGTTCTATTAACTTTTTGCCAAGCCTAGGTTCTAGAGGTGTCAATGCGCCGAACTGCAAATATAACGTTAAATTGCATTCTAGCAAATGTGCAATGAATTTGACACATAAAAATTGCCTAAAAATAATTTGCAGACAATATAATAACAAGGATACTCCGTAAATAGCGATTTAACGTATCTATACTCTACATAAGAGGTTGGCTACAACTAGACATTTGATTATTTAATGCATTGCACTGATAGAAAAGTAAATAACTAGAATTGAAACCTTGAAATCAGGTCAATTAGCGGTTGAGTAAGTCGCCGACCCATTTTCGGCTCGATCAGGGTTATAGTGGAGAACTGAACGCGTGAAATAAAACCGACATTACTTTGTTCAAATTCCCAAATAAAACGTGGTATGTATTTAAACCAACTTGCATTATTTATGCAAATCCTTGTATCATTTATGTACAATAATACGTTACAAGCAAAGTACTTACCAATTTAATAATTTTTATGAGCATCCAGTTGTTGGTTGATGTTGTCATTAGTTTAAAGAAAACAGGTGCTAAACTTAAATAGTTCTTTGGATTTTTCCGTGCAAGTTCACAAACTACATTGACAGCTGCCGATTGCACTCCACTATCCATGTCTTCAAGTTTTTCTTTTAGTCTGGGGAAGGCAGGTCTTAGAGCTTCAGGGAATCGTAAAAATACCTTGTACATCATCAACACAGCTTTCTTTCGCAGATAAGGTTTTGTAGATGTCAATAAAGTCATAATATCATTAACCAAATCACGTGCCAGATCAGTACTTATAAAACATGATAAGCCACTCAACGCTAGACCAGCATCATACTGATTTTGACTATTTAAGTCTTTACGAATCATGTTTGTAGTTAACATTAGCAGCTGAAATAATATCTAAATTAGTATATATTCAATGTACTTTAATGTTATGAAGAATGTAAATAGACAATTCAGAATACTCATGAAATTAACTCATGGTTTATTTTGCAGAAAATCAGTAATGCCATTCACCAAGAATTAGAAAAATTACTTCATTAATAGAAATACACATAATGATGAAACAATTTAGTGGATTAAAATACATGTATGCCAAAATCATTATAAACAATAGCCAAAAACTAAATTCTACTGTTCTATGCACAATTATAATAAAAAATCTATATAAACAATAGCAAGTAATTACATTATCACTGTATTTGAAATTTATTTTAGGAATGTAACACATATATAATTGAGCATTAGATGTCCTGCTGCATAATCCACGTATAAAAATTTTTAAACTTTCATGAAAAAGTTTTCTAATTTCATGAGAACATAAATAATCATTAATGTAACTCATACTTCTGTTTCAGCATGAAAGCTCTGACTAGCAGCCAAGTATCCAATGCGTTTATATGTAAATTTAGCCGATGACATGACCTCGATGATATTGAAGCCAGCCCAGCTGATATCATAGCCCAACATCTGGAGCTATAACACAACCAATACTGTATACATATATATATATATATCAATAAGTATTATGATGTCTAGAAAACACTTTGTGTTTAGCAACCAAGAAACCAGTTTTCTCATTACAGAAACATATAATTAATTTAGCTTTTCAAGAATTAAATATTATATGGTACACATACTTGTAGAAATTAATCAACAGAAATAAATGTTCATATTTTTAACTTACGTATGTGAGCTTTGCAACAGCATTAGCTTTGACAGCAACATTATCCTGCCGTAGTTCTTGCTTAATCTCTTCTATGCACTGTGCAATATACTTGGCCTACAGCAAATTTAATTAAGTAGAAATGGTGATAAATGTATTCTCACAGTTGACATTAATCAGAGTAAAACACACTTTCTGCTTTTGTATATTATAAACGGATTATTAAATTGTGTGATAAAAAGTTAGAAGTCCAGAAAAATATGTAAAAGATAGGTTATGATTAAATATTGTAATCAGCAAATAATACAATCTGTATCTAAATTTTTACGTTACCTCATTTTCTTTGTTATTCCGGATTCCCCTGACGAGATCTGTCAAGTTCTTGTCGAACATTCGCTCGAAATTTCCTTTTACCTTTCGGAGTGCCATGATCGCATTTGATAGATAAGTGCTATACTTTCTCTATCATGTAAAATGCCTTTTTTGCTTTACCCAATGGACGTTCCGAGTTAATCGGATAAATTACATTTATTACATTACCGTATTTTAAACGTATTACACTTCAATCACAGTTTTTCATTTATATTTTTTGACAGATTGGCGGATAAGGAGGCTGCCACCGGACCGTACCTATAAACCACAGAACACACATTCCATGTCATAAAACTAGAATGGGCTACATGTTAAATTTCCGTATAGTGTTTCGTACGTATATGCAATTCTATAAACCGTTAAACGAGTTAACACTAGTTCTGCTATTTATATATAATGAATTTTTATGCAATTAATTTCTCGTACATATTGGCGAATAGAAAGTGTTGGAACGAGATAAAGGGAAAGACCTTTTCCACAGTGGGCGGACTGGACGACTTTACTGTTATTTCGTTCACAATAGGACTTACATCTTCTTCGATGCAAATAGATGTAATTTATAATATACAGCTATAACCGCCTGCTAAATTTATTAAATCAATTATATTTATGGAAGATTTAGAAAATCTGACCTAGATATTTAATGTCACTTTAAATTGGAAATTCGCCTCAAATGCGGTTTGTTAAAGATGAGATAATAATAGTTTATCTATCTTCCAGATAACGTTGTGTACAATATTGAAATACTTTGTTGCTTTCTCAATAGTCTGCATTTTGAGATTTCGCGTATCAGTTCGGTCATTCAAAACGAACACAGATTTTCGTTGCATCGACCCATCTATACTATACTATTTACATGAGTGTTCTCAACTCGCATGGTCGATTGCGGGTTGCAACTCTACTCGATGCAGTATATTGCAGAAGCCATTGAACAAAGACGAGATAATCGGAACGTCAAAAGGTACGAGTTGATTCAGGAGAAAACAGGAAGACGGGAAGAAAGACTATAATGCAGCAAGTTATGTTGTGCTTTACAAGCTCATAGAAGTTTTTGCGGGAAACGAATAACAGAAAAGTTGAAACTCGAAACTCTATGTGTCAAGAAACTGTTGTACGATTCGCCTGGGCATCACTGCTGAGCATTGACTCCCACACCGTGGCATGCATTCATGACGCACTAAGAACCAAAGGTTGAGAACCGCTCATTTTTGTGTATGTACTTCGGGTTGACTGATTTCAAATATCGAATTTTTGCAAAATGTGTGATTTCAATGAATTCGATTGATCCACTAAACTATAGACATATCGCAATATATGTATTCATTATGTTGTTACGTTCTCTGGGATAAGAAGCTGTTTGTTCTAATCTTACATAAAAAGTATATGTACTTACAAGTTGGCAAGGACTATTTATTTGACAACATTATATTTTTGTAGATAATATGTTTCATACGGTTTTACTGACCTTAAGAGTCTTCAAAATGAATTTATATATTATATTTCTTTGTGTAATCATTTTGCAGAAGATTCTCTAGGGACAAGCAAAGTTACACAACTAGATAATGAATTCCGAATATTTTGGTTTGCCATTGAATATGGACAGAGTATGCAGGATATGCCTAACAGAAGGTACTAATTTGTCACCAATATTCTGCACTGACCAAGAAGCAGATGATTTTTCTGGCCTCCCACAGAAAATTCAAGTATGTGGATCTATCGATATTCATGAGCAAGATGGGTTACCTTCCCTAATCTGTGATGTCTGTATCTATAAAGCAAGTGTTGCTCATGAATTTAGGCAACAATGTCAACATTCGGATGCTAGGTTGCGAATGTATTATAATAAACCTGCAAGACGTATGCCTGTGGTAATGAACATTTATTTATTTCATTACTTACAATGAAAGTCAATTTAACCCTAGGACTGTTGGGATTTCCCAGATACCAGTAATTTTTACTTCTTGTTGCATTTTTAATTATCCATTGACTCAAATGTATTTCTTACACCTTTCAATTATCTAAAGGTAATCATTATCTGACTTGCCTCTTTCATTATATTCTGATGAACATGAACTTTAAATGAGCTCTACATTATTTTTTTAATTATTAGATGAAAATATTGATAATGAAAAATCATGAAGTCTGTTAGGTCTTCAAAAAACTATGAATGATATAGAGCTCATTTTTTATGGTAAAAATTCCTGTAATTGCCTTAATTATATACAAAAAGGGGTAATATTAACTTGTTGTCAATAAAAAGCCTTTAGGAAGTGATTTCCATTGTAATAGGTTTTATTTTTACATCTGAAAAAGATATGAAAAGAAAATCATGAGCAAAGCAATAGAAAAATACAGTAAATGGATTATATTACACATGTATACAGAAGTACATCAAAGTAATTCATTAAGGATAGATATTTATACTTAACATTAATCTTAACTTTATTACTTTAGGAATGTCATGTAGTTTTTTGTAAGACATGAATGATTACATTTCACAGGATTCAAGCACTCAAACTGATCCACAAACAAGAATAATTTTAACCAAAAAACCATCCAACCTGCAAGATGATTATTTTATAAAGGAAGAAATGCATATGAATTCCGCAGAGCCAGAAGGATTTACTCGATCTAATGATCCATTTCCTCAAAGTCAACCTGATTTGAATCCCAATCAAATGGACATGCAAACTGAAAAACTGTTCATGTGCGCTATGGGGTTTGAGGGGTCTAAAGAGGTTGAGAAAGAACCATGTATTACAGAAGACAAGATACATATCGTCAGCCTTGAAGCTGTAGATGAAACATGTGTGCAGACTAATGCTCCAGAAAATTTAGACACGAACAGTAAATCACAGGAAATTCAACTCATACCTGAGGAACCGGAGAAATCCATTGAAGAAGGTGAAGACGATTTTCTCGGTAATGATTTATCTACTGATAATGTAGATACAGAGGAAGTACCTTCGCTGAAACGTACATCAGCTAGAAAAGCAAAATCGTTACCAAGTAAAACATACAGCGAGGATGAAATTGATGATAATTATTACGATCGTAGCAGTGATAGCCAAGATTCGGAAGAGTTGAAATTCAAGTGCAAAGTGTGTTCAAAACGTTACGCTACTCAAAAAGGATTGAAAAAACATTCTCTCGTTCATGAAAAGAAGCACAAGTGTAACATATGTCTGAAAACATTTTACAAGCAAGAAAACATGGAGAAACATAAAAAGATACATGCTTCGAAGCCCCACGCTTGCCAGTTGTGTCACGCATCGTTTTCAAAATCGCAAAGTCTTGTACGTCATTTAAAATCACATACAGAAAAAGTGAATGACATAATTAAGCAGATAAATAGCGATGACCAGAAAGAAGACAAGGAGCCGAAAAAAGAATTGAAAAGCGAGGATGATACGAACGACGAGGGTGGCGCATTAAATGAAACTGATGAATTTGAGAATGCACCTGAATTGTATAAATGTGATGTCTGCAGTCAGTATTGTTCCTCTCTAAGAAATCTAAAAAGACACGCGCTTGTACACGGTGATAAGAAATACTCCTGTACGGTGTGTAAAAAATGGTTCTTCAGACCAGACACGTTGAAAAAACATGCGGAGAAACATGGGCATGGTTTACTAGATAATTTAATGGATGATAATAAATTGTTTGATTCAGATGACGAACCTTTTCCGAGCGACACAGCAAATACATTGCCTGAGAACAATGATGTAAAGAAAGAAGAAAGTGATGAAGAAGGTTCAGGGGAGTACAAGTGCCAACATTGTGACAAAGTGATGGCAACAAAAAAAGGCCTAAGACGACATGTATCAATGCACAAGCCTAAAGCAGAGCCAGTAACTTGCGAAATTTGTAGAAAAGTCTGCGCTAGTCAAGCTCGTCTCGTTCTACATCAAAGGACACATAAGCCGAAAGAGAAGGTACCACGAGAGTATCTCTGTCACATATGTAGTAAAGTTTACCCGAGCAATTCATCCTTGACGTACCACATGAGAACTCACACGGGAGTAAAGCCACACGTTTGCAAAACCTGCAATAGCGGATTTACGACGACCACAAGTCTTGCGAACCATATTCGCATACACACAGGAGACAAACCGTTTGTGTGTCACGTCTGTAGTGCAGCTTTTGCAGTGAGTTCTGCCTTTAGGCGGCACTTGACACGGCATACGGGGGAAGCAAATTATCTGTGCAAAACTTGCGGTAAAGCCTTTAAAAGGCTTAGTACACTCAAAGAGCACACTTACACCCATTCTGGCGAAAAACCGTACGTTTGCAAGACATGTGGTGCTGCGTATAGTCATAGCGGCAGTTTATTTGCCCATCAGAAACGTTGCCGTGCTCAGTACGGCGAAATGGTTGTTGAAGAACATCATCATACCGTTGGGCATCATATTCATGTTAATAACGTACAGTCTGCGGTAAGGTCGCTCGCTGTGATAGGACAAATGTTTTAAAGGACGTAGCAGAACAAGTTAATATTTAACCAACAATGATCGATTAAGTCCGTCTAATGAATGATGACTTATTTATGAACCTTTAGATAATTTTAAATAATTATCTATGCTGTGAAATAAAATTACTATACATAACATACTTAATGCGACAAAACATTAGCTTTGTACTTAGTTCTAAGGTCAGAAAGTTTTTCAGTAAAGTTTCTTACATATCAGATTTTTCTCACACTAAGATTCTTTGCTATAACTAATTAATATTATTTCAAAGATTACATCTTTATATAATATTTAATAAAATTGGGCTGTTTTCTTCATTTTAATTTATCACTTGTATTGAATTAGTGTTTTGCAAGAATTGGACATCAAATAGAATATAACAATATTTCGTTAAAATAAAAGAAAACGCAATCTATTGATTTTTCAACAATATCTTGAGACTAACAATATAGTCGATTGTCTAACTACTTTTTGAAACAGTTGTTGAGTAAAATGCATTCATTCAGTGATACTACTTAGTTTTCATAATTAATAGTGTTAAAATCAATTTATAACTTTAAAAGCATTTTTTTCTTTCACCATTTATTTGATTGGCTAAATCGATCATATCTTTTGGACTTACACAGTACTGAAATTTAAAAATTTTCGAAAATAAAAATGTTTAGTTCGTAAAAGTACGTATCTAAAACAATACATATTAAGACATTTACTTATCTTAGAAATAATGAATATGAGTTTTTACAGATAATATTTTTACTACCATTCGAAATTTTTAAGATCATAGAGGAGGCTTTGCACCTTAAAATCTGTTAAGTACAGCTTCGTCTCAGTTACAAATGATATTTGTAAAACACTGCTACGTTTTCGTGATAATCAGATTCATAATTGGTAGTAACAATACTATGGTAAATTGTTCGATGATATAACACTACACGGCATATTGTGCTCTAGTGTATATGTACATAATTATAGGCAGCTGTTTTTTACGTAAAGAAATTGCTTTTCAAATACTCATGCTCGAATTGTTATACCTAACTTATACAAAGATTACTTTTTGGTTTTCTCTCTTCGTAAGGATGTGTACAAGATTAGTACATACGAATGAATTTCTTGTATGTTTTACATTGTTATCATGAACATAAAAATTTATTTTTCTCAAACGGAAAAGATTTTCGTGTATCATGATTTACGTTTTATATATTTGACTTGACAATTTTATTGCTTGTGAGTGTGTGAATACTCACGTGTACATATTTTCCATTTACATGTTTCACTTGTTAGTAGGCAGTACAACCAAGCATTCTGAATTTGAAATGAAATAGAGTGATGAATAATAGTGTATGAAGTATATTATAATGATGCATAACGGAAATAATGTGTATTCGACCTACGGGTACGAATCATAGATCTACATAATCTGTATCCACACTGATATATACATATATATATTTTTTTAATGTTTGTACGCAAAATCATAAGCCCTTTAGGATTACTTATCCAAAATTGATCTAATAATCAAAAGCGATGTAGTTGTGTGTTTTCATAAATTCAATTTATTACAACGTAAATCGTTCTACGACTTACGTCAACATCTACATGTATATTAAAATGTATAATAATTATTAATCGTTTGTGTATCTCTTATGAAAAATGATCATATTTATACATTAGTTTAAAAATCATTCTTTTCTAAAATTAAAGAGAGCTGTTTAAGTAAAGGATTACAATCGGAAAAGTAAATGGTGTGGCACAAACATTAGAACTCGGTCTTGGCACAAATTATTTTACTAATTTTCATAAGGGGTGGACATAAAATTTTGGTGATAAGAATTCACTTCACATTGTTTATTTGCTTAAATGAGCGTAAAATGGTACCGCTGTGAAAAGATAATTATTGGCGAGTCATATATGTACATTCAATAAACGCAATAAATTCAGTATTTTATCTGTCTAACATCAAAAAGGCAGGATTATTGTAAATACATGGCATGCCTATAGCCAAATAATGTATCCAGAGATGTGTAAGTTTGTATACCTGCCATATGAACGTTAAACCCGTGGTCCAGCAGGAAAGAGACTGATGTAACTTACGTAAGTGCCCCTAGTGCTGTTAAATGTATGAACATTTTTCGATCTTGCGGTATATGAATGCATATGTATTTTTAATAATCAGAATACATTATTGTACTTTTTTATACTGGAATATAGTATTAGTTGCTTCGCGTAAATTGTAAGTTTTGTATTTTATTTATTTATTAGTGCATGTCACAACTATGTTTTCTTATTATTCATGTGTAGATGCAAGAATCACTGGTCTACAATTTTGTAAATAGACATTAAAATTGTACAGAAGATATATTTATCTGAAAACATTTCTGTAATAACAATATTTCACCATAAAACAAACTAATATGTTGTTGCCATAAATAACACGATCATTGTAGGTAAAAAATGATCGTTATGTGTGTACATTATATTCTCTAACCATTCATTACCAATTACTAGTATTAAGCATCATTCCCAAGTTGTGCAAAGTATTGATTCAAATGCTTTTGTCTCAATAGTTACATGATTTTTTCTTCATAAAGCGCGTTCATTTATTGTTTGCCATAAAAAGAAAAAGCACGACATAATTATATTAAAATATTTAATATGAGCATCAAAGTAAGATTACATTTTGCACTTACAATACAAATCTATTTCATTGTACCAGCAGAAAAAACTGGTAATAAAAATGATCAAAAACATGAAATTACAGGAATTACAAGATTAAATTTAGCCAAAGTTAATTATTGTAATGTACATATGTAACAATTTATCATATAATATATTAATATTTTACATTTTTCGTTTTTTCTTTAACACCTTATAACGTCGCCATACAGATGCCCTTGTTCGGTTTAAGACTTTTGCTAAATCAGCAAATTTACGTTTTTCATCCAGATTGGGATTCTTTTCCAAAAAATCTATTATCAACATGTCTTCGTCAGGCAAATACCTAAATTTAAAATGAAATGAAATAATTATAGACAATTATTGTTGAAAAGACTATAACAATAAGTAGAAAAAAGTAGAATAAGAATAAAATTGTGAAAGATTGTTAAATGTAACACTTTCACAAGACTGTAACAACATGTTGTTGTTTGTACAGAATATAGGTACTTTATCTTTCAACAAATAATGTAATATTACTGCTGAACAATTTTTGAAAATATAGTCATTACCTTCTTTGCAAATGATTAGCATACAAGTTTTTAAATCTATGATATACACTGTACAGGGTTCGGTTTGGTAATCCATCTGCTAGAAATTGTACAAACTTTCGTCTCTCTTTTTTACTACGAAAGTAAATGACATTATCATTTTTAAAATTAAGAAACGGTCCAATTTTCTCAGTGTCCCACTTGTGTAACTGTAAGTAGGTGTTATAATGGTCATCATTATACTTTAAATAATTTGAATGTAAACTGAAATATATGTAAAGAAAGATCTTTATAGACCTTGCAAAATTCCTTCCAATTAGAAACAATTTTTTCATCTTCTTTAGGATCGTACGCTCCACGTTTGGGTACAATATAGGATTCAAATAATTTTCTTTGTATTAATGATGGTACATGTGAACCTGCACGTGTTTCAATTTGATGCTGTGGTGGTACTTCATGTCTCAATTTTATTTTCATGAACTGCAACGTCTGAAAAAGTTAAAATGAAATAAGGAATAGAATCTAAGAAAACTGAATAATGTAAGATATTAAAAAATAATGTAAAAATACGATTTCAAGGAAACATACAGTGCTGCCACTGAAAAGAAAAATAAAACATACACAATTAATGTTTAAATGTGTAAATATAAAGTAATAATAATATTATTAGGTAGTATCGATCTATTCTTATGAATACTTCTTATGGATATCCATAACTACCTATAATATTATGATTACTTTAAATTTATCATAAAGCAATAATTTGACTAAATAATATTAATAGTCCATAAATAACATTAAACTGTCTTAACTTTTATCAATTTATCTGATACTTGCACAACTTGATTTGTCACAAAAGAAACTGACTAATTTAGAGTTTAGTCATCTATTTTAAAAATACTATCTACAATAAAGTATACTTACCTGTACGTCTGAAGTACTTAATTTCTCCTTTTTTTGAAGTTCTTGAACCAGGTACTGAACGTCATTGGCAAATACATTGTTTTCAATTTCTGTTTTTTCTACCTTACCCTCGTTTGTACCTGTCATAGTGGGAAGAGTACCTATATACAAAAGAAGATAACTTTTAGTCGGCAAAGCTTAACGGGCTAATGTATATACAAAATTAATTTCAATTTTCCAAAAATTGTGTTTTTTGTTTAATACAAATTTATTGTAAAGGTATTTCATCATTGCTCTTAACACAGTCGAAGTTAACCTGTCAATCTGATTACCAGTAAATGTCAATTGATCGTTAAATTAATTTTCGCGATATTGCGGTTTTATTGTAAACTTTTATTTTTTTTTTACATCGTGATTACAGTTATATATGGTGAAATAAATTGCTAAAACGTGTATACCAACAGTATATTTAGCTTAACGTTTTTTTACGTAAAGACATTTATCTTTACGTTCTTTAACTTGCTATTACCAAATTTGTACATACCATTAATGCATCAATCACATGTTGATACAAATTTAATACCGAAAAGCTTTGTACATTGTTGATTGCTATTTTAAATCTGTTTTTAATTCTCAGTTTGTAGCACGAAGCAAGTTACACCGATTTTCGAAGATCAACAATGTGCGTCATGTGGATAGTGACGACACTTAAAATGTGTTCGTAAATGAGAACACGGATCTTCTGTTTTGTTCTTTACTATAATAAAAGTGAATAGGTCAGTGCTGCATGTGCATGCACGTAATACACACATGCCGTATTTCTGATCATCTTTATGTTCATATGCGAGTGCATGAAATGTGATTACCCGATCAGCTGCGAAATATGAAAATATCGTTTTGTGTGAACTTATTCACAAACGAGTGTGCAAAGGTCTTGTTATAAGACATGGGAGACTGAGTTCAATATTCTATAATTGCATATTCAATACCGAATGCTTTTGACAATAACAGGATTAAATACGTTTTTACATTAAATACTGCAAGGAAGCAAATTTCACAGTGCAGTATGGCATCAGCATCTAGTACAAGTGCACGCAGTTTGTTTGTAGAATCAAAAATGCGATTAGCAGATAGAGTACAAGTCAATGTAAATAACATTGCTTCTCTGGCCAGACAAATCCAAAGAGGTTCAAAAAGCAGTGAGGTATGTTAGGATCTTATATGCAACATGAACCAGTAGTTTGGATTCCATTCTTGCTAAATGTCTTTGATTGTAGATTCTGTTATACTCAGCAAAGAATTTTGCTCAACAAGAACATGGTCTTGAGACAGCGGAAAACAATTTGAAGAAACTGGCACTCATTGTGACACACCTGGAATATCAAATGGATCAAATAGACAGGAGCTCTGCAAAATTAGAAGAGGTCACAGAGCAAGTACGAGCAATGCAACGGTAGTTATTATTAAATTTAATTGCTCAAAAATAGCCAAAGAAGTGTATTATTTAATCAATACAAAACAATTTCATGGAATGATGAAGAGTAGTTCCATCTTGTCAACAGCAAGAGTAAATAAATTATTTACATCTATTTTAAAATGTGTGATGTAGTTCACTTGGTGATTTTTTGTAATTTTAATTTTATTCATCATAATGGATATGTTGCAAAATGATTTAAAATGTGTGACGTAGTTCATTTGATGATTTTTGTAATTTTAAATTTGTTCATTGTAATGGATATGTTGCAAAATGATTTAATCTATTATCCTGTCATTCTATCAGAAGTGATTTTGCATAGATGATAATAAATAAATAAACATGTTATATTATCTTTCTCTGTGAATAGGTTAAATCTGGGCTTACTATAACCTTTAGAAAAATCAACAATATTAATCATATCATAAAAATATATAACTATATCTATTTGTAAATAATAGTCATGTATATTATGAATAAATAATTATGTATTTTCTTTGAGAAGCATACACATTAGATCTGTATTGTAATAAACTACATGTACATTTACTTAATATAAATGGGTATTTATTGTACTAAACTAATGATTTCCATTCTTATAAAAAAAGAACACATTGTATATGGCAAGCACAAAATCTGCACTGTATTCATAGGTTACAAGTGAAAAAGGTCAAATACACGAAATTAATTATGATTTATTAAAGACATGTGGTTGGAATTCTACTATGCCCTTTACAAATTTTAAACAATCATGTGCAGTGTAAAAATGCAATAAATCCACCACATTTTTTATTATGAAGGTAACATATGTGCATGTTTATCTTTTTCTCTGAACAATTTGATTTCATTTGTAACATTTATAACTGTACTTGTGATGAGGCTGCAAATATTAAAGGAAAGAAATGAAAGAAACCTATTACCTAGTATGTATGTAACTTGGAACATGTTTAGCTGACATTATTCTCCAAATCATAGGGAACTTCAAAGAAATACAATGGTTTATGAATTTATCAAGGATAGAGAATATCATAATGACCAGGACGATAAAGTAGATGTACAGATGGTGTTGAACCTTCTGGAAAATCATGAGCTGTCACTTCAGTACCAGCACCCCGATCCATGTAGCGCACCCGTACACCAGTTCCCAAAGCAGTACTCATAGCTATAATGTGAATATGATCGGATTCTTTGTACATTGGCTCCACTTCCTGTAACAATATTTTAACCCTGAACCTGTATGTAACTTAAGCAGGATGATATTATGATGCTGTTATATAAATATGTTGTTTCCTGAAATTTGTGAACATCTTCCCATAATTTTACGTTTGCAATATAACTTACTAACATAATACCGATTTTTCATAGCAGTTTTAAGATTAAAATGGATTGATAAGTTTCTGAGAAAAGTTCTATGATGCATTTAGTGTTCTTTTGGTGCAAAGATTTGTTGTACATTAAATAACGTTTTCGTATATATTTAACAATTTATTTACATCACTATTGAGTTTTTATGCAACCTCCTCTGTTAGGTATGGTTATCCATTATTGTTTTATAAAATCGTTAAATATTAACTGCCTTAATGATGGAATTAAGTGTTGTGTAAAAAAGTAAACAAAACTTGAACTTTGACATGTACCTAATTCTAATATTTATTTTCGGAATTTTTGGAAAATATTATATTCATACATACCTGATGACAAAATTCAATAATGGTACGTTCTCCTTCAATGAAATTCTGATAGAAATCAGCTTCCCGTTGCAACTGACCAGATGTTATTAATCTAAGATATACCACAACATAATCAGAGTAGCCTTGCTCATTGAAAAGTTTATGAAGCTCTCTGTAGCTAGATTCTGGGTCACCACCTACTTTGTCAATCACTTCCATGAACTACAACAATTACAAAGAAATAGTACTAAAGTCCATGTGAATTTCAGAAATATTTAAAGAAACTAAAAAAATGATATCTTTTTAGTTTTATGCACATTTAAAACTTTTCATGGGTATGTAACAAAATATTTGAGTTAAACATTTGACAGAATTTATGAACCAAAAATGTACTATTTTATTTTGATAAATATGTAATAGATGATTAATAATAAATAATATGAATTTGTCCAGTTGACTACATTAAACCCTTAAAAATGAGATTAAAATTTAAGAAATCAAAGTTTACTAATACAACAGTCTTTTACTTTTTTCCTTTGGGGAAAACATGTGTATACATAATTATTGCAAACTTGGGATAATATATAGCATTTATAACAACTTACGGTGTCATGGAAGTCTTCAACTGTGAACTGAGGAAATCCTAATGCTACAAGACTATCCTTGCTCTTAAGTGCAAGTTCTCGAAATTTTTCATAAGCATCTTTGTTCCCAATTAACTTTTCAAGGTAAGCGTAACTAAATGCTCTAAAGAAACAATTCCCATCTGGTCTAGTTCTTCGTATATAAGAATATTTTTGTGCCAAGGTCTTAGCTTTCGACAGATATATCTCATCTTCTGTATATTCACGTTCAAGACTCTTTATAGATTCTTTT
The DNA here is from genome assembly GCA_963989215.1 of Hedychridium roseum. Classification (NCBI taxonomy): domain Eukaryota; kingdom Metazoa; phylum Arthropoda; class Insecta; order Hymenoptera; family Chrysididae; genus Hedychridium; species Hedychridium roseum. The sequence continues at coordinate 2,189,042 of OZ022310.1, read as the reverse complement.
TCCCCAACCAAGGCTATAGATTCTGAAATCTATGAAAAACACCAATGTTACTCATAAGTCATAGGAAAAGTGATTGAACTGGTATCTCAATTATCGTAATATAACAAGTTGTATCTTAAAATTGTTTTCTGCAAGAGACACATCAGTGTCTCTTTGAAACTAAAAGATCATTTTCTCTACAAACTTAATTAAGATAGTATATAGGAATTCATATTAATGAAAGTACAAGAATGATACACTGTTAATTTAAAGTATTTCATCCTATTAAAGAGGTCATAAACTATATATTTATTATTGTAGAAATATTAACCTCTTTTTCGATTCGCCTTTGCTGTTGCAGAATCAACTCATCCTGATTCACATCTGCAAGGAAATATTCGTTATAAAAGACATTATGAGTAGTCATTTTTTCTTTATAATCTATATAGAAACCTGTATTTTCCGTGGACTGTTCTTTCGATGACTTGTCTTCCATATCTCACAAAATTTTCATAAATTTCGGGACGACTGTCAAATAAACAGCCGTAAACAAAAGCCCGGTGTCCATGTGGTAATTGAAAAGACTTTTGCCGCTGGATGTTTAGCAATCTGATTGGTAGTCTCTTTTGTAGAAGTTTCTGATATAGATAATTTTGCCTCTGGGGACTTTTTTTTTGCATAATCAAAGGGATATAATTGTAAAGTCCAAATGTATGGATTGGTATGGATCCTAATGGTTATAATTTTCTGTATATCTTTATCATATATACAGTTTACATATTTTTCATCTTGCATTTGAAACCTGAATCGGTTATTCTTGGTTATCTTTTTTTGATAAGAATTTAGGAAGGACGAAAAAGTAAATTGACAATACCCTCCCACAATTATTTATACAATTGTTATCATTGAACAGTAATAAAATAAAATGAAAATTGAAATTGCTTCATATCAGCAAAGTCTCTGCAAATTAAAGTTCACATTGAAATGCTACTAGTGTTCAAATAAACAGTCATCCAATTGTAGCTCTGTTTTATTCTTAGTATATTCTGATTCTCATATACTTTACTCTAAACATATACATACTCTAATCCACTTTAACCCACCCCAAAAATTTAATTATGTTTTTAAATGTGAAGTTTCTTAATTATCATTATTTTACGTATAAGAAGCATTTAATCAACGCAAATTATAACGAGGATTTAAATTAGAGGGTTGGCAGGAAATTGAAATAACTTAAATTCAATTATAATATTCAATATTTTAATTAGCACTACTTAGCCTCAAATTACGTACAATTAATTAATAAAACAATGGTCGTTGTTAGTTATTCTAACGAATATTAAATCACATAAAGCGACAACGAATACAGATAATTTAATAAATGGAAAATATACATATTTGTGAAAAAAAATTTGAGGGGTATAGACGGGTATAGATGATTTGAGAGGTATAAACCGATGAAAGAATATTTGAATATGAATAACAATATTGTATAATTCCTATACTATGTTAAAGTTTTAAAATGTTTATAAGCTTATTTTTTTGCAAATGGAAAGTATGTTATTAACATAAACTTTGAATTTAACATTTAGTTCACTGTCGACACGATACAAGGAATAAATTTATGATTCCAATTAATTTCCTGAGGATATAATTGTAATGAAGGGTTTGAGACAGAATACTTGTTTGTAACTAAGGAGTTTTTGAATTTAGAATATTAAACATTTTTTTCCCCATATTTAATTTTTCTGACACTTGGGAAATTTAAGAAATTCGTATGATGGTGGCTAACCTGATATAATCTTGAACGAGAGAATAATGAGTGATCACATCTCCATTTTCCTAGTTCGAAGCCTTCAGCAGTAGCGAAAAATTGAGAGCGTCGCATTTTTCACTTTGCCGTGCTTTGGAGTTTAGGTTTGTGCCTTGTGAATTCTGAATTACGTGAAATTATGGGTGATCGGTCAAGCAACGGTGAATATAAGTATCAGCGGGAGGAGAACGTGGACGGTAAATCGAGAATGTCGACAGAAAAAGAACGTGAGGAAAAAGAACATCAAGTTGACAAAGCCGGGGAATATGTACGAGAACTTTTACAAGAGAAACTCGATCTTGATACCCAAAAGTGGCCTAACGCTATTCGGTTGATCGATCAAGGTCTGTATATATTACTTGCATTTCCTACAATTTGTTAGGATGCTTTTTCCCTTACAAGCAATTGATCACATGGTACTCAGAAGTACTCTTTCAAAAAAGGTCGTTTGAGCGTATCAGGATTTTAATAATGCATTTTTGTAGTTACTGTTGATACTTTCTGCACTGTAAATATGAAGGTGATTCTTTGCATTGCTTTATTTATGAGCTTACATATTCTCGTACAATCCCAACTTGAGCAAAGAAAATTTATATAACTAGTTTTTTGTTGATGTGTGTGACAAAACAAGAAACTTAACAAGAATGCATTTTACACAAGTATTTACGTTGTTAAATGAATCTATTATATAAAATTTTGTGGGAATATATTTTTCAATTAGAAACAGTTTTTCAAAATATAGGATTTGTTTTACTTCTGTCATTAATTTATGATAGTGCTTAACTATAAAATCTTGGCAATTATTATATACTGTATCTTTCAGCATTTATATCTTGCACACACAAATATTTTATACATATTGTAAACCAAATTAGTATTTATTATAATCCACAAACATCTTTCATATGTTGGTAAAGAATATTGATTTCTTACAAAATAAACCAGCATTTGATATAACAGGTTAAACATATTTTATGTTATATAGAAATTCAAAAGACTCAAGCTATTGGAAAACCTTTGAGGGATCCTAAGTATGTGGACATTTATCGTGAGAAGCCTATTCGTGTTGCAGTTAAAGTTTTGGTACCTGTTCGTGAATATCCCAAAGTAATTAATTTTAATACTCATACTTTTATATTATCTATAATACAATTTTGCTATATAAATTTGATATTTCATGTCAGAAAAGGAATGTGACTAACATTTAAATTGCTTTCTGACAGTTTAATTTTGTTGGCAAATTGTTGGGACCCAAAGGTAATTCCATGAAACGCTTGCAAGAGGAAACCATGTGTAAAATGGCAGTATTAGGACGAGGATCAATGAAGGATAGACAGAAGGTATATTTCATGAATAAAATTATTATTATTAGTAAGTTTCATATCTTCCAATTTTAGGATTAGTATATAGTGATTAATAAACATATTCAGATAATAGCACCATATTAGAATTCATAATTAGAATTCATGTATATATTCATTACTTATAAAGGAAACAGATTTGTTCTTACTTGTGATGAAGTATGTTATGTTCTTACTGAAAGGCAATTCACAACTATAAGGGCTGTTAAAATTAATACAAACTCTATTCTAGTAAATGAATTATTAAGACAACACTCAATTGTTGTCTTACAAAAATATTTAGATAGGTATTATGTTCTGCAGATTATCATTTGCGAGAAATGTGTAGTATAAAATCTGTGGGGTAATGAGAAGCTGATGCAGTGCAATAATTTGATAGTATTAAGGACATCATTAATATTAAGGACATATAAAAAATGTATGGTAGCTCATGCCATTCAATGATCAATTCGATATGAATGTTAGTATTTAGTCAATTTCATATGCTGGTGGGCAAAAATATTTTCTATTTTTGAAGCAAAAGTAAATTGTAAAAGATCAATAAGGATTTGGATCTGTGCTGGAATTTTTGCTTTCATTTTTGGTAATAAAGTTTATTAAGAAACAAGAAAGAAAGTGTTTCCACGAGCAATACAGCAGACATTAAAAAAACATTAATACAACAGTTGAGTGACTTCAAATTAGTGAGGTGAACAGGGAAAACTGGGTAAATTTAGTAAAGACATTAGCTTTGTTTGCTGAATGGTGATTTACCAATAAAAAGAAATTTAACATCTTCAATTTAGATGGTTCCACTATGGTATGTTGAAAATCAGCTACTGAGTTAAGTTGTCAAAACATACTATGAACTTTTCAAGATAATAGGTTGGCGAAACATGTTTAAATTTTGTCACTACAATAATCCCAATCATAAAGCTAAAATGTACTGAGATCTTTGCCCTACATCTGCCCTAAAGAGTTTCATCACTCCAACATTCTTCCCTTTACCACTGAATTTATAAAATGTGTTTGATCTAAGGCCCAGGGTGCAAGCAATGCAATGAAAAGAATTATAAAAATATTATAAGGTACATTTATAGATGATGTGAAATATTTAGCAGTAAATACTAACAATCTGGCATTGCACAGCAGAACTAGTTGTGACGCAATCCTTTACAGCTCTTTGTGTGCTTAAAACAGAAGCTTCTCAAGTGACAAACAATTTTAACAAAACTTGGTTGATATGTAGAGCATATTCAGCATATTGAAAAGTTTAAGGAATTATTTCTTTTTTATGGAAAAATATTTTTAAGGAACGAAAACAATTTTCAAAGTTTCGCGTCTTCTGATTTTTTCATACATGAAAAAGTTAAAAGATTTTTACTGTTTGCTTAAAATAGTTTCTTAAAATCTTTGGTTATTTTAGTATAACTCACGATTCACAGGGGATAGGAAAAGACTTTTCATAGAAAGAATACATCGGAATATAAGATTCATGAAAATTAAAAAACACCGTAATGATTGCACATGAGATACATGTGTAAAACAATGAAACTTGTGTGTATATTTACTTTTATTAGGTTATTTGCATTATTAATTTCCTCCGCATATCCGTTTATGTCGGTGACACTCCTTTTCTCATAGATACCCTACACAAGAAAGCTATTGTAGACAAAAATATAATACAGTAGAGGCTCGATAATCTGATTTTCCAATATTCCAAGGTCTTTCTAGTTTGTTTTTTGTCAATCTGATTCACAGATTTTTTTGTGTGTCTTCCACGGTAGAATTACCTTAAGTGTATATAAATAACTAATAAATATGTATTTGTTCTAAATGTTAACATAAATACTTTATTATAAAATGTTAAAAATAGAATTTGGATTTTTACTTCCGATAATCTGTTGTAGGTTCGGTGCACAGTAACACGAATTATCCAGATGCTACTTTACTTCGTTTTTTATAAACAGTCAGAAAATGATTTAAGAAAAATATTTTTTTAGCATACTCGTACTCAGCACGATAAAACACGTCGTAAAAGCAATTTTTCGATTGGATTTTTCCTTAGACTCAAGTCGTCGATATTTGTGAAATGTACTATTTATAGAACAGAACTGAATTTGTTTATTTTCGACTCACGGCCTTGAAATGCACTGGATTGATATGTTTTATTCTTTAAATCTTATGATTTTTCCATTCTTCCTGTCATTAATAACTTCTATCTTAACTGATCCTTTCCCTAACTTTCTACAGTCCATAGAGACTTTGGTCTTCTAGAGTTATTTTCCAAGCCATATTTCCACATTCTATGTTGCCACATCTTGATCTTTGTATTATTTAGAAATTAGTTATGTCAAACAATTTTCTAACAATATTGCACACCTTTTCTGATGAAGAAGTAATGAATTTCTTTCGTTCATAAACAAAATACACGGCATTGAATTCTAAGTTGCATTATTGTCTGAGTATTTATATTACTCGTTGTATGTGTGTGACCTTCTTTGTAGGTTCTAATTAATGTTAAATTACACAGTTGACGATAAATGTGTAGTCATTAATTTTAATCGTTTTCCCTACTTGAAATGATAATCTAGAGTAAGTTATTTTTATTTATACCGCAAGTTTGATAGATGCATTTCTGGTACAAAAGAAGGAGACTATCCGTTTTCTTGAAAAATGTTTTTTTAATTGTAATGCTTATCCTTGTAGATTTATGTAGCGGGAAATAGTAATACTCCAAAATTAATTTGATTACGATAATACTGGCAGCGATTGGATGGTTAAAAGGGATAGTTAGGCTATATAAATTTGTACTCTCTAAAATGTGACAGAAGTTTTGCATGTATTCACTTTGCTAAGTACAAGATTGCACTTATTCCTCATCTATTTTCTTCAGTTCAGGTTTCTTGTACAGTGTATTGATTTTCTTTGCATTCATTCTTACAGGAAGAAGAGTGTCGATTGTCTCTAGATCCGAAGTATGCTCATCTTTCGGATGACTTGCACGTTGAGATCGCTGCTCTTGCTCCGCCCGCAGAAGCTTACGCGAGGATCGCATATGCTCTTGCTGAAGTTCGAAAATATTTGATCCCGGACAACAATGACAATATACGCCAAGAACAGATGCGCGAAATGGAGATGTCTATGGGCGACGATCCGTCCATTGTTGACGATCGCCGACCTGGAATTCGAGGCGGCGTCGGTGGTGGTGGAATTCTGGGGCCTGCTGTTCGGCCACCTACTTTACCAAGAACCTCACGAGGTAATTCTGAAGACCATACATTTCAATCCTTATATCAGTGTAATTTCTTTTTACAAAACATCACTGTGCAACTGCACCCGTTTATTTTCGTTTGAATGTAACACTTGTATTTAATATACAGGGTAACCTATCGTAATCTTGCCACGCGATTATCTTTCACATTACTCGTTATTCGAAAAAAATGATGCGATGGAAGTCTTAATAACTTTCTCTTAGGGCAAAGTAGGTTTTATTCCGAATATTTTTTCGAATAAAGAACAATTTGAGAGATAATCGCGTGGTAATATCATAATGGGTTATTCTGTATCTGGAAAAGTTCCTATTATGTTTAAATTATTATTCAGTTTATTTGTACACATCTTCATTAAATGTGAGTAATATTCACGTATTAATAAGTTGTTATTGTTTTATTTATTTTATTGCTTTTACCATTTTTTCTTATTACCCTTGTGTTTTCAGTTCAAATAATAATTTTAATTATACTTTTGGTCAGCATTTCAAACTCTTCCAGCACCTATTCTTCCACCACCAGCAAATCGTGGGCCGATATCCCGACCTGTCCCAGCGAAGAACAAAGTTTTCTCTATTCTAGATCGTGCGAGAGCAGCTATGGATCAAACGTATGGGTACGTAGTGGTGATTGGGACATTTTGGGAAGCGGTAGAACACTTGAATATGTAATAAATCTGAATTTTTCTGTTAGGTACGAAGCGCCTACTCCACCACCGAGCATTCGAGTAGGAGCACATCATGATTATGATTATCACGCATCATCTAGTACTAGCAGTCGATATGGTGACCGGCATTACACATCAACTTCAGGGTACGTACATTCTTCTCATTTTGATAATCATAAGCTACAGAACAGAAGGAATACTAGGTTTGTACAGCTGTATAGGATTACAATGCTATGATGACTAATTTTAATACATATCGTATTGCGTAGCTTTTCTTCCGTGCTTTAGATGTAAAAAGTTTTCTGTTAGGTGTTAATCTTATTATAATGATACAATTATTGTGCTGCAAAATTTATTTTATAAGAGAAGTACAAGAATTAATCGCTTGATAAAGCGATAAACAAATCAGATAAATGTAATAGAAATGAAGTGCTATTTAATAACCTCATCAGTTTAATTGAAATTCTGTTTATCATTGTCATCTGTATTGGAACAATTATAGCTTATTAAGCAAATAATAGTTTTTTTTGCTATTAACACAAAAATAATAAAAACTACGTGATTGCAGACACTATCTCTGCTTACGGTGTTTTTACATTTCATACGTGTGTTCAAGAACACGTTCTGAACAGTGATAAAATTTAGATTTGAGGTGTATTTGTCTCCTACGATGTTTTTATAACAATTGTATAGGTGTAAAATATCATTTTTATTTTGTATAGAGATGACATGTATCCATCGTCTAAGTATACAACATACGAGTATGATGAAGACTCAGGGCCACACGCATCACACGATTATTACGAAACGTCAGATTATCCAGGTAAAGTGCAGTTCTTACTTGTTTTGTCATTTTTTGAAAATTTCATGTATACTCGTTTGTCAGTAGTAAATTCACAAATTCATATGTGTGTAATTGATCCCCCTGCAAAGATTTTCCTTTTTACCGTGTGAATTTTACAGAAAATAACTTTGACCTCGACTAGGTAGTGTTGTACGAAGGTTTATCAAATTTCTCACGATGACATAAACAAATATCATTTGATGCCAAACAAACTCCAATTCTTACTTATTTTATAAATTCTATGTACATAAATGAAATTAACGTAAACAATTTTTACTAAAATTTGGAATAATTAATAGTTGCATATTACAAGCAGAATGTATATCTTAGCTATAAAATGGAAGTTTGAAAAATGCACAGGATAACAAATAAAACATGACAAATGACATTATAGTCGTCGGATAATGTTTAGCCTTGTTAAAAACATAATTCTTCATATATTATCGTGTGAATCGATTTTCGTCAAATATTCCAGATTATCATAGCCAAAGAATTTTTGAAAAAACAATATGTGCCCACGTCGAGATTGCAAAAGTGTTCTTCTAAAGACATCTTGCAATGATCGGAATAAAAAGTTAGGAAAAAATTAGGATTAAGATTAAAATTAGGACACGTATATTATTAATGTTATGCCGTTGAAAGCTTTGGCAAAGTGCATGTTGTAAATTCTAAGAAATCCTAAAATTCGCAGAGGAGTCATCTAGCCGTGGATGGAAATCATACAAGACGACGACGACGTCAGGTTCAAGTTCGCGCTACCGCAACGCTCCGTATACACGACCTTCCAAGTAAAGATCCATATATAATTATTTTTTTTTTTTTGCTTTACCCACTCTAGCAGAAATTCTATTTGTTGACTCTTCTGTTTTTATTCAATAGCCCTAAAGCAATGTCTGACCTCGGTAACACAAGACGACCTATGATGCCTGTCCCGCCAAAACCGATAAACGACAGAATGGCGGGTCGTCTTTAAGTAGTAATGGAGAAGCATGGAAATTAATATGGTAAAATTATGTGCACATATGTTTACGGAATATTCTCATTTTAAAAACATCTAATGAATAATACTGTCGTGATAAAATCGAAAAACTGAGACTGGCTGATAGTCGGAAACGGTCGATATCTCACAGATTTACCTCGCAATTGACGTTCTTTTTTAGAACTTTTTTACCACGTAACTTGTTGACTGTTAAAAATGAAATGATTGTTTCCTAAAGTCTGCCAATGTCAGTTTTCTTTCAGAGTAGGTACGGAGCTTGGTTGAACAGCGTACACGTTGTATCACTTGAAATTCCTCTTCCATGTTTTGGAATGTTTATCTTTCACTTGAAAATTGGTGTTTCGTTATTTCTATATGTATACTTATAATGAATCAGGCATGATTTTCAGATGATTTTTCGCGGCTGCTGGATAAACCGGAACGTTTAATATAATATCATGACTGTAATCACATCGTAAATCTCTTTAATAAGAACGACTACGATTTAAAAACTCGTGTTAGCCAGAATCATAATCGATCTGACTTTTAGGCTTAATTCAGTATTCCCCAATTCTTCTATAAAAGTTTAAACGCACTACTTAATTTTTCTTCTGACAGATTGTATTGCAGTAAGACTAAAACTACCGATGCAATGTAAAGAATTAAGAGGACGGTAACATAATAGTATGTGAAAACATTTATATAAGAATATGGGATCAAGATAAAATGAAACGACAAAATGAAATCTGAGAAATTACTGCCAACATAACTAGATTGATACTTTACAAAATGTTTCCTACCTGCAACTATCAAATGTTATGTTTATTGTAAATTAACAATATGATTGATGTTCAGTTGCAAATTAAATCATTATTCGGGTTTTTCTATATAGATTCGCAAGGTAGGGACGTGAATTAATCGCGATATAATGTAAATGAATTAAAGATCATAGTTCCAATCGGTGGCAGTAAATCAACTATTAACTCAGTGTAAGTTAATACAAATAATAATACTACTCTCTTAATGTTCATAATACTTAGGATGTAAATGTTTAATCATGATGAAAGTTAGTCATTGTAATTATGATTATATGAACCGTATGTAAACATACATACGGGCGTGAGGTAATAAGTAATGTCCTGGGTACGATTTATTGCAAATGGATAATGGTCGAACGTGCGCAGAACTATAATATTATATTAATATGACTTGATATCCGCATAAACATAACCAGAGATGTGCACTGTGTTGTCCTAAATACTTTATACTTAAAGAATATTCATTTACGACATGTAATTCCATTATTTCAAATAAACTGAAAAATGTAATAAACAGATAATTTTTCTTTTGTAAAATCTGACCGTAAATCCCAGCCCAATTTTATTAAAAATTTTGTATGTAGAACGTAAGTTTGATCCGATTGAAGCATAAATATTGTTAACTATAAACCAATTTCGGTGCCATGTAAAAGTCAAATGAATTTAAAGAAAAGACTATGTAAAATCTTTCCGATGAATTCTCGAACGCAGTTTGATGATTTAATTGAAATGTATTAAACGAAATCAAATTACTTTGTCACACAACTTTATTAAATATTCTCGATCACTATTATTAAAAACGTTTTGAATATTATGGATAAATATATATTGTAAAAAAATGTATATGTATCTTCTTGATTACACTTTACTTGCAGAACTGAGTGCTTTAAATATATGCCGGGAGTCGAACTTACTGATTTTGTTTGTCGGGTGATTAGTTCTTACAGAAATATCACAGGTTTCTAACGCAAATCTTCACATATTCCTAATAGGAATCCCACCGTAGGAGAGTCATGGGAATTGCTTGGGAATGCGTTCTTGTGGTACAAAATGTTTCTGGTTTTTCACACTGCGTCAAGGATGCCGAAATCTGTGTAAGTACAATACATTCGAATTATATAAAGATTATCAATCAACAATCTTTAAAACGTTTCAGAGTGGTAAAAAACAAGTTTTAATGACTTCTTTATACAAAATCGTTTAGACAAAAAGGGCATAAATGATATTTCAATTACTATTAGTAGTGGTATAGAATAATGCAGCTGTGCAATAATTTTTCGGTGCAACATGTTTCCTAATTTAGCGCCAATTTAATGATGAAAGATATTTAGGATGCATATCCAAGGCTTAAAATGCTTTAATTAATCTAAAATATTTAATCGGATATTCAGTGAACTTTACAATTTATATTAAATTTGATTTACAATGTTTTCCAAATTTAAATGTGAAACTTTTTTGCAAGTAATATTTTCCAGCAATTTGCAGACTTTTTTCAGTGCCTGCTGGTCTATGAGTGATACAAAAATTTGGAAACTTTGCAGGTTAGTATTAATTAAGCAGAATATTTTCGGAATTGGGCGCTTTAAAGGTAAATATATAAGATGTCTGAATGAATCTTGGAATGGCACCTCAATTGGATTAATGTTGTCTTAAATGTTAAGATTCATTACTAAACATAGTATGTATTGCAACGACCAGTTTTAGGATCATTTTAAAACTGGCGGTTTTTATGCTGTACGAATCGAAAAATGTTTTAGTCAAGGTAATTGAATAAGGATTACATTAATTAAAGTTAATATCAATACGTTATTCTATGTACATTATAGTAATACCATTAATGTTAATAAACATTTATTACTCTCGGATAAAAAGAATACGGATAATCATTTCAGTGACAGGATGGAACTGCTGTATAAAGTTCAAAAGACTATGTTTTAGGGTTTGAAAATTACCGCAAAAACAAAGATGAAATGAGATGCGAAAACAAATTATTTTACCGTGATTTGCAGTAAGTTCCCTTAAGATTTTTGAGGAATTATTTCTGTTATGCTTGGCCAAAAACACAGTTAAACATAGAAGTTAGAGATTCAAATTCCAAGACAACAGATTTGACAACAATATGTTTATTTTATGACAAAGAAGTACAACATGTTGCAAAAGATGTGATCTAAGTTTATACAGCAAACCCATTTTCACTTTAGGTGTATTGTTTTGCGATAGACTGTCATTGAAATTTGGAGCAAATGTAGCCACTGAAAGATCGGGCTGAATTCGATGATTCAAATTCCTTAGAAACAATGTTCTTATTTATTTATCACACACCAATATACAAAAATGAACTGTATAATCAATATCAGAATATAATATACTACGAAATTCAAATATATTTAATAAAGATATATCTGAGTATCTTACAAGATTAGAGTGATGCTTCGATCGAAACAAAATCGCGTACAACGTTTTCTTCGCAGTTGGCACAGAAATTCCGGTACAAAACGTTCTCGATTTTCCTTTCTACAGCCGCTCTAGAGATTATAAATAAGTATTAATTTACGGGGTCTTAATCTAACGAGTTGTCTAAGTAGTCTCGACTGAAAATAAGGTTTCGAGTGTTCCTTCTTCTCTAAGGTTTCCCTAACTAATCCTGCGTCCAGCTCTGGAAGATCCACCTGCCGATCGTGCAAGGAAGTGCGCCGGTTTAGTCTTCCTGTACCTTCGCCATCGATTTAAATACACTGTCAAAAATTTTCATAGACTTGCCGTGGAGTCAGGATGGATTCCGTGGGAGAAAGGAATCCATTTATCTCTTGTTGAATTTTGAAATCTAGGACATTCCGTTGCTTGCAAGAAGATACATTTTTCAAAGTGTATTCATACATACGCGTCTGTTGAACAACGAGAAGCACATGGCGATGAAGAATCGTTCACGCGCGATTTCATTGATATTATTCGATGGCCGACCCGTCTCGAGCACAGTTATCTTTCGATTTCTAATTAAACCGCGGAAACCGTTGGACCAACTATTAATCTCTTTCTTTCCCTCTCATTCTCTCTTTCTTCCCCTATTTACGAAGTTTCGCTAATACCTCTCTATGAAAATTCATGAAGTGCATAGTGCTTATCGTTTGATACCTTAATAATGTACGATTATATCACAAGAAAGATTCAAATACTCTGTACATAATCCTCAGGGCGCCCGTATGACGTGCCTTTGCGAGGCTTTGCTTTTTTTCCTTTAAATCTTACACTTAACGGCTAAGATTTAATTACAAAGTTAGATATGTCTCAGGTTCACCTGGTATTGTACTTCATACAATTTTTTTAGTGCGCTTAGCGCGTCGGCCGCATTCGAGAAGGGAATTTTTTTACTTTCCGGATATGCGGCGTCGTGCGTATTTAACACACGGTTTTTACCACCATCGTCCTCCCTTACGCTTCTTATCGTAATTGGCACATTTCAAATGGCAAGTTTCGCATTGGCACGATAATTTATTACACGCATGTTGAAAGAAGCGAGGAAGAGGTTTTTTAACTTATGTCCTTCCTCCTTTACCTTTCACAAAGGTTAATCGACAAAGAACTTCTAAGTTACACGGATAATCGTTATAAATTATTACTTTTTTTAGCCTCGGACGGCTTCTACATTTTCCGCTCATTCGTGTAGGCGCTATTTCCAGTGTGTGAAATAAGAACGAAGTAGTCATTTCGTATGGACGAAACTGAAACTAATGACGAATCTTTAGCATAATTTTCCGGCGAAATGTGATAAAAATCCTATTTATATTATAAGGAAACACTTTCAAAATTCTGTAATCTATTTAGATTTACAGTTGTTTACTTAGGTTTCGCAAATATCATAAAACGGTATTCCCTATTTGATAATTGTAAGTCTGTTTTGCCCTTTAAAATATATTTCTGTACTTGTTGTAACACTTAACGTCGTTGAACATATAGCTTTGCGCCGGAATTTATTTGTAACTGTCGGGTATTTATCACAATCGTAAGTATTTATAAATGGAATAAATCGAATTACGTATAAAATATTCAATTGCGCTAAGGGTTCTATCATCGAGAAGAAACGAACGCTAAGTACAAATAAGACATTAAGTGGACATTAAAATTATTTTTTCCATTTTCCTTGCATTTAAAGGAAACCACACGTTCGAACTTAATAATGTAATACTTCATCTCAATGACCGATTATTAATCATATAAGAGTAATGGCACAAAAAATTGTTGCAAATATAGTTACCTAATTTAAACTAGGTATATTGAATCTATTCTGTTATTGGTGATAATCGACAGTTTGATACTCATAATTTGATTAAACATAAATTTTTGCTGTTCCCTTAGTGACTGTTTTTTATTGCCAATCGATTCACCAGTCAACGTTGCTAAAGAAGCTACCTGATTGATAAAATTTTTCGAAATGTGCGATTGCGCTCAATGCGTCTTCTTAGGGCAGTGGGAGTTTGCAACAATTTTTGTCCGTGAATGATTCGTTAACGGGCAGTTCGAACCAGGGATAACCGAACGTACGAAACGAGTATTTTGCAATTTTTCCATAAACATGAAATTACAATTACTGGCTGCGTGGATCGATGGCAAACGTGGGTACCGCGTTGAACGGGCGATATTAATGCTTACGTAACGGCCGCCTAGTCGACAGGACATGCTCGTCAAACGTACTCGATAATGAGCAAAATATAACGACGCCTGAGCAATATAAAATGGTCGACCCCGAAATTATGCGCGTTTGCGGGGATAAAACTCTGTTGCCTGTGTTTTTGCTCTTTTTCCTCCTTCCTACGCCATCGTATATATTGCACCGATTTGCTGGATCAAACAAGGATATCCTTCGTGGAAGCATATTACCATTGGAAAAAGTTTTACGGCCCAACACAAGGTAAAAGTAATTTACGATTTAGTGTTTTTCGTATTCAGTTGCAAAAGAGATGTAAGACATGTGTGTACGGTATTCGTCCGGTTTATGCATCAAATGTTTTCTTTATTGCCATTCCTACTGTTGTTTTTAATCAACGCATTAGCATTTTGTAAATATGCAAACGGGTATTAAAGTGTACCTTCGGTCAATGCAAGGTGAAAATGTTTTTATCATCATATCACGTTAATGGAGTGAAAATAACATTTTTGCAGAGAATAATTTAAATATGTTATTACTGTTTCGTCACGTTCTTATCGAAAAATAATTATTGATTGATTATGGCTTCTGTAGAGATATGTTTTGCTATGTGCTGTCGGAAATGCAATTTTCTCAGATCAACAGCTAATAGAACAGCTCTAAACATGAATATGGAGGAGATACAATTAACTTGAAGTACGGCATACTGCATTCCGTGTCTAATATTTTCATTCATGAGGCTTCGTTGAATACCGATATGTAAATGTGCAAAACATACATGTTTTTAATGGCTTAAAGTATCAGGAATGTTATGTTCAAATTCCAACTAATTTCAAATAAGTTATTCCGTGATTATGAAATGAAAGAATGGGTTGTTACGATCAAACGAATCAAAGTTATCATAAATAAATTTTTACGAATCCCCGCCCTCCAAATTTCTGGTTAACATAGCGTGGCTTGTTGAAATTATGAAACAGGCGAATGTAAATTATAAGGGAAATTATTTTCCCAAAGCATAAAGTCTATTGAATGTAAAGCTGATTCAATGCGTGGATGACAGTTTTTGATTAACAGTGTTGGGATTGCCAAGACAGTCAACGTAATGACGATCTTCTGGGATTATTCTTCAATATGAACAAATGTTGCATTTTCAACATGAATCACTCGCGAAAGGATAGATAGAGAAAAATATTTTTCTTCTGCATGATTGCCTTACAGAAATCTAACTAATAATATTTGTCTTAGCTAAAATACACCAGTTTTGATTGTGGAAGCGTTTTTGAAAATTATGCAATTTATACGTTATTGGAATTTAGAAAATTGTTGTGGGAAATTAAGCAAAAATAGTAGTTCACTACTCTTAACGGAATAAATTTACATGAAGAACTTCGGAATTTGTTCATAACAGTGCTGCCCAAATAAGGAATTTAATAATACTTCAAAAACCATCGCATGTTCCAAACAACCGGTCATTCGTTATGACAATATTCATAGTGTAAACGCATAGATTCAGTGGCTGTGAATAACGATCTGGCCAATTAGCGTCTAATCCAATGGAATGTTCCGAAAAAGAAGTTTGACCTAATTCTCGGCAAGAAATCCCGTAAGTCGTTCTAGATGAAGAGATCAGTAGAGCGCGGAATGTGGGTATTTCGTTTCCTCCTCTGGACTTGTCCCGTTCGATTTTCATGAATTTGAGATCGTCCTTCGGTGGCAAAGTTTCACGAGAACTATCATTGCACATGCTATGCGCATACATAGGCGTGTGTACGCGCGACCCTTTTCTTCGGGTATTTCCAATGGTTCCGTTTGTTCGACCAGCCAACCTCCGAGGTTCGCGCACGTCCGCACCTCCGTGCCTGTCAATTTTGTACATGCAAGTACGTATACACGCTGATTTATACATAATCCGTGTGCGCGAAGGTGCGGGACTGCCGTTAGGCGCGCGTATAGTGGTCCACAGTGGTCAGGTTCGTCGAGTTCCGACGGGGGAAGAAACCCGCGGAAGCTCAGTTGTACGGCCAGGAATGCCTGATTGACGTGACCACATTCGAGGTAGGCGGGTCTTCCGGGCGTCACTTCTTCATGTCGTTCATCAAGGAACCGTCCTTGCTCTTGTTCGACTCAAGATTCGACTGCTGACTGCTGGTCACCCCGCTACCATTTCCCGGGTACATCTTCTCCAGGTGGTTCAAAGACTCGCTTAGGAACTTCTGCAAATTATTAAATCCACGCATTTTCCTTTAATTTTCCGATTGCGGTGTTGTAAGATAAGTACACTGGTATGCTTTATTCGAGGAGGAATATTTGATTGAAATATTTTTAAACATTGTTCGAGTAATAGATGAGAAACGTTCACACGACGTTCATTCATAGTAAAAATTAATTTATATTTAAATTGTATGCAATTGTCCTTTTAATCGAGTTAGGCCTTATTTTTCATACCTGCTATGCTTTTGTACAAAAACAACTTTCTTCTGACGTAAATATGTAAAAATTACAAATAATTCCGACAAAAAGATTATCGCAAACTGTGACAAAAATAAAAGTGCTCGGATTAAATCAAAAGAAATATTTTAAAATAAGTTCGTGACAAGTTCGCTAAATAAAATAATTATTACTTGCAACTAGATATTCCAAAATTTTCAATACTTTAATAAACTGCACAATCCTATTATTTATAATTTGTAAAACTTTCAATATTAAAGAAATGATATATTTGATAATAAACAAGAGGACCTTTCTTTTAAATGGATAAGGGGTAAGTTATCCATGGAGGATAATAATGAAGAACGAGGTACCTGAATTGCTGTGAGGGCTGCAACGATCGCCGGACTCCCGAATCCGTGTGATATCAAGGAGAAATGCGTAAGGTGTCTCTGTATGCTCGGATCGAGGATATGTTGTGGCCGTGTATTGCACAGCGGCGACCTGTCCTGGTTTAGAAGATCCATCAACTCTTTGGTGATTTGTCTGCAATTATCATCATATCCATGTCAATCTCGTTCTACCGATTCACAATTCCTAGTTTACGAGTGAATTTCAATAACAGCTTAATAAATTTGATGATACTTGAAGCGGTAAAAATTACAAAAAGCCTTAAATGCGATTGCATAGTGTATTTTTTTACGTTAATTTTGAGCTTTCCATTAGACTTGAACAAGGGCCAATTAGATTTTAAGGAACTAGAATCATAAAATTAGATTAGAAAGACTAGAATTAGGTTAAAATAATATACAAAGTATCGATGTCAGCCAATTTGGGAAAAATACAGTGCACAATTAAAATCGATTAAATTTTTATTGGATATATAGCAGTAGCAAAATGTATTCGAATAATTATTGTTAATGATTAATTTGATAACGATGATATTGTGATAGACGAAGCTATTGAGAGTGAATTATTAAAAACAAGGCGTTGAACTTTGACGAATATAAGTAGTGACCTGTTGTACTTATTAAAGTACCATTTATGGATTTTAATATCATTTGATAATAAGTGCCAAACAATCTTCTCTATGACAAAAGAATAAAAATGTACATTTAATGTACAGCTTTGATTAGTCGTATTATCAATCGTATTAGGTTGATTTTTTGATCCGGAGCAACAAAATGTAGGGGAAAATAACTCACTTGGTGGCATGAAGAAGTTCTTTCCTTCTGTAGGAATCTTGTGGTTCGCAGTGCTGCCGACTGAGGTATTCGGCGACTTGTTTCGCTGGGAATTCGGTTTCACAAACATAGCCGAAGTCTCTCGCAAGGTGAATGGCTTCCCCTGGAAGACAAAGATTTTTACGCCTCAATAAGCTGCACCAGAGATCGAGATACGGTATGTTTCCTTCGTGAAAGTTAACTACCAAATTTTTCACATTTTCAGCTAGAAAAACTTCGAGTTTTTCTTAGATTTCTGCAAACTGTTACGGATTCATGAGGTTTTGATACTTGTTAATGGAAAATTTCGAGTAATAGCGTGTCTATGCGGTACTCCCCTGGAATGAGGCTGAATTTACTTAGGATTTGGAGAATTTTTCTACAGACCTTATAAGTTCTTTGACGCAGTCTTGGTGTGGATGAGGAATTTCAATGAATGGTTGCGGAACGGGAACACTTTCGTGAGAATTCGATTCGATTAATTTCGGAGGCTCTTTCGCGGCAAATTGTTTTGTTGAATATTCTATCTTTTGATAAAAGATTTTGATTTGTCATTTCTTGCCGGCTCGGCTTTTTCGCATGCTAGGCAAAACTCTACGTCATTAGATTCTTTCAATCTTTCTGCGGGTCAATTGAAATTGCCCCCCCCCAAAAAAATAAAATAAAATGAGAATACGAATTCGCATTCTCGTTCATTTTTCTGAATCTGCACACGCTTCGCAGCACTTCTCCAGTTCAACAAAGTTAGATACAAATAATACAGTTAATACTGAGCCAGCAAGAAAAAGAATTGATTACCAATGATTATCTATGATTACCTTAATTTTCTCTATGATTCTAAGACGGAAAAAATGCGAGAACAAAGCGAGTTACTATGGTGCTTAAATCATATTACGAAATGAAGGTACTTAAAAATTTCGATACTTGGCAGCCCCTCAACGATGCATCTTTTGTTGCATCGAGCTTGGATTCGCATTTTTGTAAACAAGTTTGTGTATCATTTGACGACCACTTGCAGTTCTTAATTCGAGTTCCCTCGCTTTTTTTGCATACTTGAAGTTATCACATTTACGTGAAATGGTCACGTATGCGGGAGATAACCCGCGATTCTAAACAAAATCTTTGGGAAACTGTGGTTTTAAGCCTGGAAATGTTCACCTCTTCAACTTTATGACCGATCCTTGCGACGGTTAATTCTATGCGCATTATGCTGTTTAGAATTTCGGGCCCGCCGTGGTGTTTGACGGCCAGCTGGGCCCTTGTGCCTTTCGAGGATTCACCTGGTTATCGGTGTACGTAACAAACACTCTGTCGGTAAAGAGGTGAATTTATACTGTAAATTTGTGCTAAACAACGTTGTATCTTTAATCGACGATGCAAAGCGTAGGAACTTGCGATAAGGAAAACGGGAAAACGCTTTCTCTTCAATGTAATTTTTTCTTCGCTTATCCTCTATCCCACTGCGGTGACCATGTTTCTCTACAACCCTAGACATTAGAGGTCATCCGATAGAGAAAGATTAAGCCATACAAGGTAAATAGTCAGATACTCTCTACACAACACGTGATGCCTTATTGCTGCATTATGAATCTTTTTATTCACAATTGCGGCTTAGAATGTTAGAATATGTTATTGTAGACATTTACAATATTTTATAATGCTACCGGAAAAACTATGAGTTACGAATTACTCTGATAAGACAATGCTCTTATTAAAGCAAACATATGATAAATTCTTGACTGAATCCACACATTACCAGCACGTGCTCTCATTGCTTCCTTGTTTTCATTATTACTCGCTATTAATCTTATAATTTAATGCATTTCGTGGTGAGATCTTATGTTAAAGATTCTGGAATCGAAAATGAGATTTAAAAATTTTTTTGCGAATCCGTTACATGCGATTGATATAATATTTTGCTCGTGTGATCATTGGTCAATGTTCTCTGGTAAAACACGAAAGTAATTAACTCGAGTCGGTCTTCGTAAAATGTGCACATCTATTTGATTGAACCGCCGACTGTGAGCCGTCGGTGTGATCAGTTATGATACGCAATCGTCGATCGAAAGAAGCACTTGGCGTATCTCCGAGTCGACAGAATAATCATGCATATGCATTCATCGGAGATGAATGCAGATGTGGGCATTGAGATTACCACGCCGGGCACTGTAGACGCGCAATGTGCAAGAAGAATAAATGAGAACCGGCGCGTATCGTGACTGGTCAATGTGCTCAACAACATTTGCCATTGTCCAATCCGCTGTGCTGTTCTACTTTGACACTCTTTATTGTGTTTAGTGCAACAATACCAGCCTCATGTCTCAAAATATCTTACAGAAAAAATCTGATACCGCTGTTTCCTGACTAGATATTTCGAATTTGTACCGGTTACAATAAAAGTTGCAATTGGAAATTCACGGAATTACTACGTGTACACAATAATTCACAATTCGATCGTAACTTTCCGAGAAAAAATGTATTCTATTTATACAATTCTTTATGTTAGATAGGATTCTAAAACATTAATTCCGTGCTTTTGATTTATTAACAGGCTAGAGGATTGTGTAAAATATATTTCGTGAATGATTACAAAAGGAAATCAATCAAATGTAGAACCGTCTTCCAGACTATTAATAACCCTATGCTTATTGATAGCTTTTTGGAACTCATTAGAAGCAGCTTAGTGAATCTGTTGTGAAAGACTTATTATTCTTATTCTAAAAATACGTACTTCTTTGTACATGGGACTTTATTAAGGTCTCGTTATGAATTCGTCCGAGCAAGTTTTCCATGCGTATCTTGAACATTTGACTAGTTCGTAGGTAAGCGAGTTCCTTAAGCCGCGAGATTGCTTCACGTGGAAAGATCGGAGTTGCGCGGAGCTACGTGTTATTACGTGGAACAACAGTACGAGGAACTAAACCGCGTTGCAGGCTCGACAGTATTGCGACTCCCCTCGACGACCGGCGTAGGATGGTCCGATCTCGATCTCTGACCACAAATCATGTTCCATTATGCATCTCGATAATGGACGCGGACGAGGAGAGATTTCGGGAATTCTCTTCCGCGTACTTCGAGATACGAGGGGCAAGTACGTCTGCGGTTTCTGTTAGGCAGAAATCGGGCCTCCGATTCTACCGCAAGGGGTCATAACCTTTCCCCGAATATTTAACAATCCCACATATCCTACATTTTAATATCTACTTTCGGATGTGTCATCTACGCGACGTGACTTACTTCATCTTTTCTCTTGCGACATTCCCGTTAGGCCGTTATCCACTGACTAAGCGACAGTGCGAGCTTTCCGTCGGTCTTTAAATGCTAACAAATGGGACAAAAATTACCGTTGGCTCAACAATTTTTATGCAACTTTTGCATCATTATATTTTCGAACGTTAAGTACCGGAATTATGGTATGTTTTACTGGTAGGTTTTTATCATATGCTGGCCTCATCACCCGGAAAAAAGGAAGTTTTTCTTACATAAATTCGAATTTCATGTGTTATTATCTCGGCGTAATGATAAAAATGGTATTTATTTGGTAATATCCTCCTATTTTCCATTGAAGTGAAAGAAATACTTTATTCAGAAAAAAGAGAACCAAAGTGAATCAACATGTTATGCGTTAAATTTCCTGTAGTTCAACTATAGTGTAAATTAGTCAATTTAAGAATCTCATTGATGTATGTATAACGTAAATGCTATTTGTAAGACTTTAACAAGAATAGCGATATAAATGTGTTAATACATTAGGTTTTATAATTATGTAATGATTTTGTTAATGACTGTTTCTTCAATTAAAAATTCATTTATAACTTCAAGAATGTCTACTGCTAAAAATGCATAAATTTGGTAATTTCAAATCTCTGACTTATCTGGTCTACTTCTCGAAAATGAAAATAAGTGCCGAACAAGTGATTATTTTCTTTCGGAATTCTTAAACTTTACTACAATTTTATCGAATCAATATTTCGAAAGTTCATTCCGTGTACTTTGGTGACAGAAACTCTTATTAGCGATAGTTGCGGAGAGAGCATTAACGTTGGTGACAAGCGATTTGGTTCACCGTTCCACCGGAGTTAGCTGAATGGTGGAATTTCCTGGGTGGGTAAGAGAAGAAAATCGGGTCGATCCCGTGTCCGGTGTTCGGTGTTCGGTGTGTAAGAATTAACGAAGGAGAGCGCGGTGCGTCAGTCGTTCCTCATTCCCGACGATCCTCGGGACCGTCGGAGCACGTTGCATCGGCGCACGCGGCAATCAGGCACGAATTCACGCATGAATCACGGCTCGCCGCTACACATGCGGACAGACAGGTAGAGGTGTACCTGTAGGTACTGGCGAGAGGAGGACTTGGACGTCGTTCATTCGGCCGACGAGTTCCCACACTTTCGCCGTAGACTTGCCGGGCCTCTTCGACGACGACGACGACGACGACGACGACGACGACGACGACGACGACGGCCACGCGATCACGTATAACCCGCCGCACTTTCGTGTACGTACGTGTATGTCCCTTTCAGGCTGTTCTCCGTCCGGCGGAGCTACGGCGAGTCGAGAAAATTCTTTCCGCGGTCCGTCCCACAACTTAAACACGCCAAAGGAACATCCTTCTCGTTTCTCTTGTCTCACGATCCTTTGTTCTCCGGCCAAACTAGCTGTACGTTACACGGAAGCTCTCGCGATCTTTCTCTTCTTCGCCAGACCGGACCGCATGGCGGGCATAATAAAAAAAAATCTCTCCAAGAGTTTGATTTCTATGCCACAAAAAGTTCTTACTGCTTTTAGAAAAATCTTACGACGTGCACTAGCTTCCGATGGCTGAAGAATATGTTGAAATACGAAATTGTGCTCTCCTTATTAATGCGATTATAAAGCATAAGTATGTCATTGAATATCCTTAATGTTTTAAAAGCAATGGGTTCTTTGATCTTAGGAAATCAGTCTGGCATATTCCTACAACATTTCTGACTCTTCTCTATGTTGTCACGTAAGATTTCAACGATAATCCTCCTTACACGAGGAAATGGCAATTCTCTTAGTAGTTATATGTTTTTCTATTACGTGGGAGGAATACCTTCGAGGTGGTAAATACCAGAAAAAGTCAGATACGAGATTTTAGTGTAAACATCTCAAATTGAATTAAGGTAGCCGGACGTTGATTTTCCTGGCTCGCCAATGAACCGTGACAAACAAACAGGTGGCAATTAGCTAATAAACTCGGTACGTAATGTAGTCGTCGAAACATTATGTCTATAAACTTATTGGACGAAGCAAAACTTTACGGCCGACACCTGTCGAGATACGCCGAGATTGTTTTAACATACCTATCTACCGATGCATACCAAACAAGTAAGCTGAAATATACACATACGCGTCTAGGAATGGATAAAATATGAATAAAAAAACCGATAATTATCCTAGTAATTAGCGGGTCTTAAGAGAGCGAATTTAAATTGACGCGTTTATTATCGGCGTAGGTCGTGAAGGGAACTTGTCGAATGAGTATCTTGACGAAATAGGTCAACTGGAAAGACAGCTCATAGGATAAATGAAAATTCCACGTTTTTCCTACAATAATCGTCGGCATCTGTTGCCAACAATGAGGGTTCTTTTGCCAGGCAGAAATCATTGGGGCGTGTCCTGTGGGAAACGTTTTAAGCGAGTTCAGAGTCGTACGCGTGGCTGCGAACCGAGGATCCTGGCACTCGGCGTCAAGGAAGGAAAGAAAGCTGCGGTCAGTGTTTTATGGAAGCCTACCGACCATAAATTATAATCAACGTCCATAGCGACGCTTAAAGAAACTTCCCTATGCGCGCGAGTACGTCATTAAAGCGTCACCGTCAAAAGAGACGATTGAACTCCACATGCGTGCGTACGTTTCTGTTGCAAAAGAGCGAGAGCGTTAGATGACAAGGCAGCGGGAAAATCCAAGGGGAATGCGAGAGGTGGTCCGTAGAACCGACAACAGGAATGAGGAAGGAAGAAAGGGGAACAGAAGGAATCGTGGAGAATCTCGGAGAAGTGGAAGGAACGAGTGTCGATGAATACACGCTGAGAATATACGTATTGGTTAATTCTGTATTTGGGACAAGCCGAAAAAGTTGTTTCCTCGTAGCTGTAAGTGCTTGTACCTCACACCCAGGCTGTGTTATTATCTGTTTGACAAAAAATCAATTTAACCACCTGCGCCATTTGCCCGGAGATGACTTCATCGATGTGCTATGCCTAACGATTTAATGACTTTGTATTCTTCGAATTGAATACAGCGCACACGCCGGATATGATTGTCCGAAAGAAAATGGACGATAAAAACAGAAATTAACCGAGTACGCTTTCAATTCTTGCTATTTCTACGTAGGGTGAACGTTTTCGTTTTTGACTTTCTTCGTAGTTTAGGAAAATCGAACACATGCCGCTTCGGAATCCACGAAATAGAAACCCTATTCATCAAGAAATTTAGATTTTAAGGAAGTTTTTGAAAGCAAACAGTGACACAAACGATGAAGCATATTTTCCTATTGTATAAAAACATTTTTACATTTTCTTGTTTTTCGATGTTTTTAACACGAATAGGATTACTGTGTGTCTTTTTCTCGGTGTTCTTCGTAAAACAACATCATACGGAATTTATGACGTACATATGATTTTGCATATAGACCGAATAAAATAAAGTTGTAACAACTTTTACGACAGATTAAAGCCTAAGCAGTTTTTATGAGATTTACCGGCTTAAGGCTATCTGTATTGAAATCTAAATGCTGCATAAATTACTACGTGGAGTTTTGCAATCTTATGCTAACGACATTTCTTCAGTATTTTTACATTCGTTAAGGACGATATAGTCTTTAAGCGTCTTACGCTTTATCTATAAACATAGATTTATAAATACAGCAGGATAATGCGTCTATATGTATATATTCATGTATATATTCATGTGACGTATTAATCTTTTGATACGGAATTTTATGTAATTATTGCGAACTTGTGTTTTATGAACATTTAATAGATCACGCAGATGATCTGAAATATTTAATAAACGTTATAATAGGATAGGTTCAAGAAACAGGTCTGGCAAGTTCTTACGTAGGGAGGGCAGTCATTATCAGAAATCAAAGACACGAGTGTACCTCGTGGGACTTAAGGCATAACTAAGCTATCATTTTCTACTTTATAACTTTTCACTTGGTTTAATCCTAATTTAATGGGAGCTTTATACCACCAAAGATTATGAAGATTATAAAGGATAATTCTAAAATCCTACATTTTCCTGCAAGGCTTCATTTGCTGGCGGAAAAGACTTAGTAATCATAACAATAAACGTGCTACAAACATAAAATACTATTGTTTCATCTTGCGCAATCAAGTGTTTTTATTGCAACAGGAGTCACATAATAACAAATTGTCTATTGTGCAAAAATCATAAAAAAATAATTCCACATAAAATTTATAATAAATGGCTAATGATGGAGTATTTCTTTACATAAGTACCCTTAATGTATTTGTGTACATTTTATTGAAAAAGAAAGTAGATAAAAGAGGATAGTATTAACGACTTTATAGAAATACAATATCAATAATCACTGATTTGAGTTGATTTAATAGGGAAATTGAGAAACGAAAATAAGTAAGGAAGGTATTGGCTTACCCTCCACTAAAGATGTTAATAGCGTAACATTGGCTGCCTTCCTCCTGCCGGCCGGTAAATTCAATCCAATCTTCTCCAATTTTTCCCTTAGTAAACGTCCGCCATTTTTGGACTTTGCCCTGAAAACAAAACGTATCGGAGATTACGATACTTGTCGATGCACGTCTCAAATGAAGACATTGTAATTAATGAATAATCATAATAATAGCACTAGTTTCTTACATCGTTGATATTTAGTGACAAATTAAATTAAAAACATTGAGAAGATGATTTATCACTCCTACATGTAAGTAAATGTTATCGAAGTTGTAAGTGCTAAAGAATGTGTTTCAGAAAAAAGCTAACGGACATTTATGCCAATGTTTCGTTGTATTATATGTCCGTTTTTATAACGGGAATATATTTTTCATTCACGAAATCGTGACCGATTAATCCGGCAATTATTTTTTTTTATTTCCTGCTGTATTTTTAAGCAAGACAAAATTAATATTGTGCGAATGAGAACTTAACAATCATGTGGACAGTCAATAAATTTTCGGCAAGTCAATAAATTAATAATCAATAAATTATCAATTGATATACAATTACCACTCGTTTTGGATGATAATTGTTCTGGCAAAGATCTTTGGTTTCGACACAATCATGTTACTGCTCATTAATATCGCACAATTCAAATTGCATGAAATTCATCTATATCTAATTAGGCATGATTGCGGAACTTCATCTCCGAAGGTAGGAGTAATTTTGGTAATTTTTGGTAATCGTTGGTAAACAGATAAACATAACGTCTATTATGTACCCACAATAATTCATTTTTTGCAATCAGCAATTGCACTGTTTTCCCTGTTTAAAATTTAATACCTGTGTACAGAAGTTTTGGTAAAACGGAATTTATTTCTCTACGGACGTTCGGCAGAGAAGTGCAGAGTGCGTTGTGCAATATGAAAACGTAGATCCACCTGCAGACACAATATACCGTGAACGCGGTGTGTGCTTTACGAATCGGAGAGTCTATTTGCTGGCTCGTTTTGTCGCTCGTGAATTTCGAAACGGAACTCTTCCATTAATCATTTTCGCGATGGGCTTTAAAAGACGGACAGTGCCGACACATCGAGACATAGCTCAGTGAATCGCGGGAATGAGATGGAAAAAGGATTAGCATAATCCTCAGGCAGCCTGTGTCATCGACGGTTGAGCAAGTCCAGTTGTAACGGCTTATAAGCGTCTGCATTTCAGACCTAATGACCTAAAACCGGAATCACATTGCACCTTGAACTAACGTTTCAAATAAACTGACAAAAAATATCAGTGGCAAAGTCTTCAAGTAACCTTTTATTAAATTATCGTTTAAGTACTTTAAATAATTTTCCGTTCATATGTTAATCGTTTGTTTATCTTCTTACAAAAGTAAAGAGGATAGGATAGGATAGGAGAAGAGGATAGGATAACTAATCAGGGCCATACTGATTAGTTATGCAAGTCGAAATAACAAATTAGACACATCTAATTTAAATTCTAATAGGTGATTCTCCGTATGTTTGTGGGTACCAAGTAGCAACTAAACGAGTCGAGTTGCGGCAAAAAAAATTGTTCGTGTCATTATACATAAGTGCAGATTCACTAGATTCTTGGGAAATTCTTTTTTGTGTACACGGACGTCAGCATTCTCGTATAATTATGCGTCTGCGCGGCATTAATTAGAGTGAATCGTACGAGTTGGTCGTGATAGACTTCGAAATAAGTTTCTTTGGGCAATACGAACGGTAGGCCGATAATGCGAGCGAGTTCTTTCGGAACACACCTTGTCCATCCATCATTCTAGGCTGGTATAACGGTATATAGTATACGTATCGCTGAGTTTTGCTCGGTACGGGAGGCTGATTGCCTCGGCAATCTTTCGCTCCGCTTGGCAATTAATACGTCTTACCTCTACAGGTTTTAATATCGGACCATTCGAATCTGCCTTCACGATGATTTCCGCTCGGTCCCCGTTTGTCCGTATTCCGATCGCACGTGTCACCTCATTTCGCTTCGTCCAATGTAATTTCACCAATATCGAACGGGAGATTATCTTAACCTGGGTTATATTCAAATGTTTCTTAATATACGCATATTCAGAGTGGATAGCTCTAACTAGAGACGAAAGATCTGTTCGCTTGATTTCAACTTTCAAGTTAAAATCAACCGAACAGATCTTTTTCAACCAACTTCGACAAATTTCAGATTAGCTTATTGCTGCTTACTTTGTCACAGATAAAACACTTTATCGACAACTTTTAACAAAGTGCTGCGTGGTAAGATGCTTTTCTTCATTTGTAAGTCATTAGTTATCAAGAAACATCTTTTCTAATTTGATATCGAGGAAATTGATGAATGGAATCTATTGGATGATCTACCTAATTGATGAATGGAATATATGTATATATACATATGTATATATATATTAATTTGTAAACCCTTTGACCGATCTAGACCACATTTTGCACAGGACCCTATGGAAAATATATGTTACCACGAAGCCACTGAACCCCCAACCTTTCCCGTTGATTTATTGTTTGATTTTTACTTTTTCATAAATGCTGACGTTTTAGACATTACATCTATTGAAAACGTCTGTCTGTTTTTTAATTAAAAGAAGTACGTTTATTATTATATACTGAACAATATAATTTCTATTGTTACTAATGGGCTGTTCCCAGCCTGATGGTACTTCGTGAATTCCATTTCTGTAGAATGACTCACGTTGATCAACTTGAGATGACATTATCGGACAGAACTTTCCGGTAGACCTCATATAAGAAACCCGAGTAATGCTGGGTAATTTAATTTTTTAAATATAAATACGGATTGTTAGATGTAGGTAGATTTGTTCTTCTTGTTCAAACATAATTTCCTTTAAATAAACATTGCGTTGACCAGTAGAATTTGCTCGGTATATTCGGTTATCATTTTCCTTTGTGTCTGAACGTAGGCCAAAAACACGTAGTTGCATTTGATGTTTCTATATGCGTTATCGACTTGGGTCTTGGCACGTTTTCTCGAACGTGAGGAGAGTGATGCTCCACTCATTACGCGGACTTGTCTCGAGAAGGATCCGCGTCCTCTTAGACGCAGTTCCGTCGATCGCTCCTTATCAGGTCGTCTCTACGATTTTCTCACCCTCTCCACTTGCCCAACCCGTCTATCTCCTTAGCTCCCTGTCGCGTATTTCGAGAAGCCTTGCTCTCTGATTACTCGAGACGCACTCGGATACTGGCATCGTTAATCGCCGGCGTTTCCCCCACGACGCGAGTAATCCATTCATATCGTTAGAGTTGCGATCGCATTTCTCCAAGTGCTTCTCAAAGAATTCCGAGATGCCAAGAATTCTTTATCGCGTGCAAGTTCATCTTTGTTTTACAAAAATACATTCTTTCTTATGTTCTATCTAATTTTGCATGTCTTTTTGGATCGCAACGAAAAGTCTTGTTAATTGCGGAACGTCACAAATTATGGATACGTAACAACGTATAAGCAAAAATATGAATTCGAAACTTGTTCAAAGAATCGCTTTATACAAAATAACAAATAAATAATAGATAGTGTGTTATCTAAAACGAGTAATTTGCGAAATTTACGAGGGGAACATAACTTTTAAATGATGAACTATACTTTATTTATTAACTGTACTTTTTTACAAATACTTGTACTTGCGTATTTAATCTGTGAAGCATAGACAATTGAATTAAGACACTGTGGAATATCTTTTAAGATATTCCTTCTCCAGTACACAAAAATTTGCGACTCTGCAACAAACATTTGTTCTAATTGTAAAACGAAGTAAAGAATAGTCAAAAAAAATTGAAATGCATTCGGTAAGATAAAATTATTTACTAATACATGATTATTTTCTTGTCGTATGTTCGTATAAAGAAAATAAAGAGGTAAAAGGATTTCGTACGGCTGTGAGACAGACTGCTGTCTCGAGATGGGAGGACCAAGTATCGAGGTGGCATGAAAATGGAGAAATGAGAAAATCTATAGTGGCAAGTCGAGGCTTGCGTGTAATTATCAGTCGGATTGCCATTGAAAGGGATGAATTATACTGAACGTCGTACGGATAGCTCGAGGGGCCGTTGGACATTCGCTCGCAATTGACACGCGAGCCTCGCAATTATTAATGTCTCATTTGCATGGCCGATAGACCACACGCTTTATTAGCACTCCATTTCGCAGTTTCTTATTAGCAGTTCATTTGGAATTGCTTCGGCAATCGACCAAACTTAAAACTCACAGAAAAGTGTGTGCAGAAACTTTGTTACAGGATGTCTGTAATCTGTAAGTGTGTCTGTAAATGTCGAAGGTAAATCTTTACAAATATCGTCGTTTTGTTATTTGATACTTGTGAGTCGAACACTTTGAGTCGAATTTAATGTAACACTGGAATCAATAAATGCCATCTTTGCTTACAGCTTGAAAAATGATCATCTTAATTACATAAGGTCTTTGTTTCTGTTTAGAAAAATTTTGTTCAACCCTTTTCAAGTGAAACTGACCTTATTTAATAAGATTATATTTCGTTTTCCTTACACATGTTTTGTGAAAAACTTTCCTGAGTCTAGTGTGCAAAATATATTTTCTGTTGGCCCCGTGTATTCAAATTTGTTTAAACTACAGAACAGATTTAATCTATACTACTAAAAATGACCTTTGCGTGCAAATGATTAAGAAGATAGAATTTATTTAAACCTGTTAGAAAACGTATTGAAAAAAGTAAAAGATGCGTTTAATGGAAACTATTTTTACGGCTTTAGTAGTTAATTAGCGAACATTGTCACACAAGAATTGCATTAAATCTCACGTTTTATATGTAAACGATTAAGAGCATAGACCTCTTTGAAACTAGTTGAAAACATTTTGAAAAAAGTGGAAGATGTCTTTAATGGAAACTCTTTTCACGGCTTTGGTAGGCAGTCCGTGATCATTGTCACGTGAGAATTGCATTAAATTCCACGATGAAAAGATCTTTTTCTCTTTCCGCGTAGAAATCTCACGTCTGTGCTGCCCAATTGTATAGACATTGAAAAGTGCATGCCGGAGGGGCGTAGTTACGCGTTGGTACTTGCCTAGGCGCATAATACCTATCTATACATCTCAACTGGCTTTGCCGAGGTGATTTATCCGTGCCTTTGGTGATAAAGCATTGCGCAACGGATACGTCGGATAGTTCAGGGCTCGAGTAAAATGGTGAATCAGATAAAGAAGAAGAGTTCCGGCGGAGAGAGTGCCTCATAAATCAGGTGGCCATCCATTCGCGTTCGATATGAGACACGCTCGAAGCGAACAAATGCCTTTATCAATTAACTTCATACCGATAAAGCCACGTACCGTTGGATTCCCGTTTTCCCGTAAACTTTACAAAGGATCGCACTGATCCTTCGTTTGTATACATAAATATATTTCTAGTCTTATTCTAGTCAAGTATATGGAGACTTTTTTTTCGGTCAGTGTATTTCAAAATCGAATATGTGGTCCACTTCGTTTTCAAGTCATCCTTTAATAATTCGAATTCTTGGGAAAACGATTACAATGAAAGTCTATATTATTCGTGTAGTTTCAAATCTGTTTTCCATTACGCATAATGCAGTAAAAAATATGACTGCCGCAGAATATTCGTATCGTGTATAATCAAAGACTTTTTTTATTGTGATCTTTAGCTAGAAGTTAATGATAATTGATAAAAGCTGTGATACTAATGGTTATGCTCCATTAGCATAAAACATTCATACTTACTGCATAATATCTACTTAAAAAATAAGAATTTTATGTGAGAAGGCTAACATTTTAGTAGAATATAAACATGTGCACGATTAATGGCGTTCAATAAAATTGATCATTTCTAGAGACATATTTTATAAAAGGATTATCGTTCTATACTGTTCATAACTTTCATTCTTCCCATGTAAAAAGCCCATTGTGTTGTACATGTAAGACGACTATTCTATCACACGTACTTCAAAGTACAGCGGATCCATTTGGACATGAATAAGGTGCGTTAACAATGTTGAAATTTCCGAGGCATCGTGTGCGCTCCTCAGCGGCTACTATTATATTCAAAACTACTAAGAAGGAGATACAAGACAGGACGATCTTTTTTAACGGCATAACGTATGTTCGACCCTTGTCGAACTTTAATTGGATTTAAGAGGCAGTGTCGAGGGGGCCTTGGACGTTACATTAATCGGCCGCGTGTAACAGTAAATTATTCTAACGGCGCGGGCGAGAGCGGGTAGCGGCTCAGCCGCATGAATGAACGATTCTCTGCCTCCCTGCTCCAACCGGACGAACAGACGGGATCAAATACGCGCTCGCAAGTACTTCCAGGAGGAAGAAATTACGACGAACAGACGAATCTAAGGGGGCGAATGATGGAGAAAGACTCCAGGCGGTTAAAGAAAGGAGGATCAAAGGAAGAAAGGAGAAAACATGAAGGAAGTGAGAGTGGGAGTAAAAGGAATGAAATAAAGGATTAACGCAGAAAATACGGAAGATGGGATAGGTAAAGAGAGAAACAAAGAGGAAAAGATGAACAGAAGAAAGGAAGAGGGCGAATAATGGAGATAGATTCCGAGCGATTAAAGAAAGTAAGACGAGGAGAAAACATTAAAGAAGCGAGAGTGGGAGGAAAAGGAATGAAATAAAAGATTAATGCAGAAAATATGGAAGATGTGATAGTTAAAGAGAAAAATAAAGAAGAAGAGGTGCTGATATGGTAATGAATAAAAATAAAAAATATGCAAGGGTAAAAACGACAAAAGCAGGTGAGACGCGATAAACAAACAAAATCCGGGAATTACGAAGGAATTAAAAGTCGACTAACTCTCAACTCAACTTTTATTTTGCAAAAGCATTACTATCGAGTCCTTCGATTATTTATGTGAATTTCTTACGTGCATGTTTTCCAGTTCTTTGCGCGTGTATATTAAGTTAACATAGTTGATAGTTAAAAGTGTCTTTGTGTAATCGAAGGCAGAATATAAGGGTCTTACCTTCGCAAGACTCCACCTAGGAGACTGGCGTTTAAGCATTCCGGTGGTGATAACCGTCTTTGAACTTCGGCTACCGTGACTTTGTACTTGCTGGTGCTGCTTAGTAACGATAATCGTCCGGGGACAGAACAGAAAACATCTGACGGTTGGGCGTTGCCCGTCAGCATAGCCTTTTCGCTCCTCTCCGAAGGTTTCATATCTGCAACAGAAACGTTTGGAAATTGAAAATCTTCTGGGCAAATAGAGGTTGCTATTTTAACTACAAAATTTCAATAATACGAAGGGTTTATTAGGACTTTTTAGCTGTGAGATTAACCTTTGCTAAATATTATACAACTTTGTAATGTTTTTTAACACGCCTACGTTTTTTAATTTATTTATATGTAAAGAAAAACAACAAAACAAACAAAAATTCAGAACGTTATTTTCCCAAATACACAAATTAGCTTCGATTAATTTAAAACTTCCGTTATTAATACATCTAACGTTAAACGCATTTCTAACATTAATTACTGTCTGTAACTGATCTGAGAATGGATGAAGGTATTTAGTAATTCGCTTAAAATTCCTATGGACTTCAGAAAGCTCAAAAGGTATGAGCTATTGGACGTGGAGGAGCGATGAAATACCTAAACCGAGGTTCTTCTGAAATTATTCTCGCATCTTTAACATGGCCGTGCTCGTAGAACCGTGTACAGAAGCGGACCAGAATCGGCCAATATTCCCGCCGAATATTTTCAACTTACCGTATAGACCGCCGTGTTTTCCTTCCCTTGCAACGATATTGACGGCATTATTGCATCGTTGCCGTGGAATGCTTAATATCGAAACTGGAGGGAGTTCGGCCAGGGAAAACGCGTTATTAGATGACCGGTAAAGCGATGGTCAACTTGCAAGGCTAAACTTTTCTTATTGTTTGTTGATTTCCTCTTTATGACTCATCAACTCGCCGCATATCTTGCAGATTATTCCGAAAATCCTACGAATAACGTCGTTATAAACGACATTTCTCTGAATTAACTGATACTTCAATTTCAATCACGTCGTATCAAGGAGGTTACATAAAAAAAATAAGCTAATATTTTACGAAAAATTGATAAACGTTAAAAATGAAAATAAAAATGGCCTAAAGGATTTTTATTGCCTTGTACGATACTATTATAATAATAGTTAAACAGGTCAAGTTGTAAGAATTATTGAAAAAGTTCTGGAAAATCATTCGTTGTACCATTGAAAAACAGTTAAATGAAATGGATAAACGGTTTGTAATTAACTATTAATTAAATGAAGAAATATGTGGTAAATGTATTGCATTATGGGAAAATCGATTAATTCATGAATAATTCGCGGGATCTATTACCTTCACAAAGGTTCATAATTTATAACACTATACATATACATATGTACTCTAAACTTTGCTCTAAAATACCAAAACTGAACTGTAATTGTATCGAATATCTTACGAATAATAATACTTGATTGCCTACATCGTAAGCTTTGTTTAATACTGTAACATTATCACATATTAAACGCATCTTGGGAGAAGCTTATTCGAAAAAACTTAACATGTACAATCCTCCATAATGTTTTTTGCTATGTTACACTTTTACGTGATACAATTAATGTTATTTCTATTGTGTTTCTCATTTTTAATACCTCATCTTTCTTGTTGTTAAGTGTTTACGCATAGTCGGTGAAGATTCTAAAACCACTCATCGCGAAACGCTGACTTGGCAATATTCGTCAGCCCATTGGAGAATCATTTTGGCAAGACTTTTGCGTAACAGTTTATGTCGATGTGAAACTTTGCTTTGCGTATCCACGACGTTCGTAAGGACGCCTCTGCACAGTACTTTATTGAGCCGACGGTGTGTTTATATTACCACTTGGTAACGATTCGCAGGTATTCATTTATCAATATACTAGCGTAATAATCGCGTTACGCAATGCAACTATAAATCATATGAGCTTTGGTATGGAGACGCGGAGGAACGCATTCATTAAAATCCACCGACAGTCCAGGCTGCAACGCGTTCCGAATGGTTTCTCTAAACAGCCCCAGGGCTGTGGATATAATGGCCAACCGCCAACGTACTCGCTGCTCGACCGTGTGAGAATTTCCTTCCGCCAAGTGCTTTAATTAATCGAGCTATGGTCATATCAATGCCCCGTCTTTAACGTTATCACGCTTTCATTGATGGATGCCAGTACGCGTTAAATCGCAAAAAATCTTGCTAATAGTGTCAAAAGAAAGACATCGCTAAAACTTGTTCTGCGACTTTAACTTGACATTGAAACCAACAAAGAAATCGTCGAAAACAGTACATCATAATACACATAGTAATTGATAAACTAATAATATCATGGACGTGATACATTTCTTTGCCCAGTCTCTTTGAAAAGACTGTATGTTGCAGGAAAATTATTATTTTAAAATTATCATATCGATCTAGAAAAATTCATTCAGATATCAATTACTCAGGCAAATGGATTTAAATGGCATTTTTGTCAGATTAAAGCGGATGAAATTTATTTACTTAAGCCAGTGATGTTTTACTGAATTTTACTGTCTTAAATCACGATTTCATACGTAGACATCATGAAATAAACCAAATAACTGTAAAGTTGATTTTAACACCACACTAAAGTTACGGAACCCGTCAAGTTGACAGGTTTAAGATTTCGTGCTTAAAGTTACAGAAGTCATAAATATAATTTTTAAAATGATATTTTTTTATTGGGCTAAAATTAAATGAACTAATGTTATAACAAGAAAAAGCACATTTTAATATACTAGAAATAGGCACACAATTAATGTCTGTAAATCTAGTGTGAAGATGCTCGGATTATTTTTCCATTCCTTATTAATAACAACGATGAATAATAATACTCTGTATTCGTACATAAAGTTGCGAAATAATTGTGCAAAGAAGAATTTTCTTGTATAAAATCTTCCGCTGTATTATGTAATATTATTTTATGGACACCACACGATTCTTTTCATTAATAAAATAGTAATACGCACCTCTTGCTCTGTGCGAATAAATATTTGAACATATTGAATGAATTTAGTGTGCGAATTACTTAAATAATGTTCATTTTCTATGAGGAAGGTTTTCCTTCAAAGTACGCCTCTGCTGGTCTGAAAAAATATGATAATTCCATGTTTTACGGCCCGTACGAGTAGTAAATTATACATAGTGTTAATATTACCAGGTCAGTATGTAGAACTGCGTAATTATAAGTCTTACACATATTCTCTATAATTTTCTTGCCTTATGACGAAGCATCGTAACCTTTTTGTTATATGACATTGAAAATCATGCGCTGTGCAATTTATTACCTTAAAAAGAAATTTATTCGGAGCACTTATAGTCTAATGTATTCATCTAATAATCACTGCAAGTGTTGCGCAGTTCGCTTAATTCTTCAGTATTCGATACATAAGTTTACGTTGCATGGGGTGACTATGTGGAATAGTTTCTTTAGCATATTTTTTGATCGTTAGTTCTACGCGGAAGGACAATTTTACGATATTCTTAAATATCCAATTATCCAGATCAGAAATTTGACTGTCTGTACATTGTTGGACGGACTGTTAAATAGTTTTCTTGTTAATGGTAGTCTGATATTCTTAAACATCGAAATATCCAAACTAGAAATTTGACATTTTATACATTGTTTGTAGGAATGTTAAATATTTTTTGTTAATGGTACTCTGATATTCTTAAACATCGAAATATCGAGACTAGAAATTTGACATTGTTAAATGTTTTTTTGTTAATGGTAGTCCGATTGCTTCTGGGTCGGTGGATCGGTGGGTCGATGGGTCGTCGGGACACTGCGAAGGAGTTACATTCGCAAGGATTTCTCTAAACAGCCCGCGGCTTGGCGAATAACAGAACCACGCGACATACGAGTTGCTTAGACCACACGGCCAGTCGTTCCGTTGCGAGTCAACAAACACCCACCTATGATGATCCTCAGCAACTCGTCATGTCGATTCTGCTTAATTAATCCTACGCCGAGAAACCGGAAATCTCCCTTAGGAAAGCGCAATCGAGATGAAAAACGAGAAAGTTGAGGGAAGGTTAGCGATCGGAACGTTGGGGGTTAGCTTATTTTGCATTAACTTTTCTGGCTTTTTACTCTTTCCTGTTCATTTTACTGGTTCGTGCGCGAGGAGAGATACAAGGAATAAAGCGTAGGACAAGGCAGTAGCGCCTACCTGTGACGGAAACCAACATTCCAAGAAGCGGATCTGCTTTACTTTCGAACAAATACAAAGAGTTACGCTGGGCTAGGTGCTCTGTAATGGCTTATAAAAAGCCAAGGTCCAGGAGACCCTTAGAGCAGTCATAATCCAGCAGCCATGGACGAAACACGGAGGTGTTGAGCCCCGAGAAAATTCATATTCTTCTATCTTTCTTTGTAATCCTAGCATTCTGTCTATCTTTAATAAATACGTGTACAGTTAAAAATCGGTCTAGTGTCCAGTGAATTTGAGGATTCAACCTGCACGATCGGATCCCTGCTTCTACTTTACTACGAGACTTTATCTACATGATATCTCTAGTCTCATGCGTCGGTCTGTTCGAGATGAAATCCTGGACCGATTTACGCGCCGTCGTGCTTGACACACGCGCTTCTTACGAAACGAACGTGTCACGGTTTATGTAGAAGCTTCGGCGTTGGACCACACGTGAGATACGTTGAGGATTCGGCCGTATAAGGCCACATGAATTACTGACATCTTGTCACTCACGAATCGGTGCTGAATTTAACGGAACTTCCGTCGTTTTATTGAACAATCTCGTAGGGTTATTTATAGACTTCTACGTGGTGCACGGGAAGCTGCGATTCAATGGAAAAAGATACCGGATGTTCCGAAAGAACGTGTCATTTATGTAATGAATTTTCAGGGATAAAAATTGTTAGAAGAAAAGAGCTTCGTCGTGAGCGCAAGTACAAAGCAAAAGAAAAATCTATTTGAAATTGTCGGTTAATTATGCAAATTTGATTGATCGCGTGAACCACTTTGGTACACGATTTTTCTTCTACAGAATTTTGCAAGTTGTGAATACCAGGTAAATACAAGAATTACGATAAAAAAGCAGTCGATCTTATGCAACACACGGGCTACAGGTTTGCATTATTTAACTGCCAGTTACACGCTGCAGAAATGCTGTTTTTTAAACATAGGATGACCCGTGAGTCACGCACAGAGCGAAGAGTTAATTATTCCTATGATTATAAGTCGATTTATATCTATATGTGTTCAGACCCGTCATTCTAGGTTCAAACATTCGATCAATTGAGCACATTTGACAAGCACATGATTTACCGTCGCAAGAATAGTTCAACGACGTGAATATGCTAATGAACGACCAATAAAGACAAATTGATTTCAATTTCGATAGTACAATTATTACAGTTTCGCACCAGATATTACAATTTCGTTCGACAAGGTAAAGAAACAGTTCTAAAATTGTCTTATAATTTTAAGTACTGAAGTGTATTATAAGTTTGGATTGATGAGATTATTTTCTGTCATTATCCTATCAAGAGAATAATGATAGTATTAAGGTATTTTCTTTTATCAACATAATAAATATAATACAAAACGTTTGCGAAATTTAGCCAGGTAATAGAACCAAATTAACAGTACAAATTAATAATTAATTAATAGGACAATAATTAATAGGATTTTCTGGCCCGTTGCAATAGAAAAAAAAACGTACAGGATCAAAATTTATTGACAAAAACTTTAGTTGCTTTCATTTGTACGTACTGTTAGGTCATGCCGGTATATTTAGATAATAAATAAATTCGCTACGACTCGAGTTGCTGGTCGATTGTTATGTTAATTTCTGAAAGTTCGCGTCATCTGTCATCGTGTTAAACTGTAGTGTAACTCAGAAATGTCAAGTATTGCGCCCGTCTCTAGACACAGGCTTCAGTCGGTGCGATAGAAATGTCAAGTATCCATCGGCATTGTAAGGAAGATTTCTTGTTGTAAAATAAATGAGACGATATTGTTGCGCCCACTGCGCACACAACATATGCCGTTGTATTTTTTGTCGAGAAAACAACAGCCAACCGATAACCGTAATAATCGTGTATTATATACTAATTAATATTTCATGTTCGGTGTCATGTTTTAGCTGTAAGACTAATTTGTCTCACCTTACTTCGTAAACAGTTCTTATGGTGTAAATTACAGTATTACAAACTGGAAGATATCGACTGAAATTTTTCTACTGAACAGATTTAATTTTTTGCAGGG
The DNA here is from genome assembly GCA_963989215.1 of Hedychridium roseum. Taxonomy (NCBI): domain Eukaryota; kingdom Metazoa; phylum Arthropoda; class Insecta; order Hymenoptera; family Chrysididae; genus Hedychridium; species Hedychridium roseum. The sequence continues at coordinate 2,150,079 of OZ022310.1, read as the reverse complement.
GCTGGAAAAGTTTCCAATAAATATGAGTATATCGTGTACAATTAACCGTTTCACCGCATAGTTCCAGAGATTTTACGAATGCAAGAAATAATTTAATACATTTCTGTTTAGTTTATAAAACTGTGTAGTATTAAAGAACTTAAAAATTTCCTATACTTTTGCTAAACATCGTTGTCACAGTTTTAAGTAATGCATTTATTTCTTGCTGTATATTACTAAATTGCATTTCGTTTACGAGGGTTAATTTTGACTCGAAGATTCGTTGTGCACCTTGTACATATCTTTCCGTGTAAACAATATTATGTTACCTGACGCAAATTATTTATTTCCTTTGATCCACGGGGTTAAGTACAAACTAAACGGTGACAAATAAATTATTATCTTAGATTTTGTTGGCTGATTAGTCGATGAACATTGAACGTACGATCTTGCAATGAAATCGTGATTCAAAGTCTTGCATGTGCGATTGTGATGGCAGAAGCTTTCCTCTGCTTCATCGTGTTGGCTAGACTGTCCGTAATCAGAGGGATACGAGAGGTAATTGAAGACAGGCTCTCATATGCAAATTATCCGCACTCCGAACTGGTTGTGGTGCTTTTAAGCCTAATTATTACGCTGCATTATACGTACGACCACTAATCTTGATGCATCGGTATGAAACGGATAAGGAGATTCCCTACTACATCAATTTTATGCCTGTCAGTATTTCATCGCACGTGTGTTAGTGCGGTCCAAGTCACATTCGTCATGCAAGTTTCCTGCATCTTCTTTCTCGTCGTTCTCCTAGCAATAAATCCATGCTTGCTTAGTGACAGATTATCCACTGACCACTTCCTAGACGTTATCAGCATCCGAACAAGACGGTAGCAGTTTCAAGATTCCTACGATCATGTCTGCCATGATTATACTTGCTTTAAGTGCGTTCACTTAGATATGTACGGCCGATCAAGATCCACTCGCGGCATAAGCACGAAGGAGAAATGAACCCGCGCTTGCCGGATTTTAGGTTCCAGGTATTTTAGTTTAATCGCATGATTTGCAACAATTATTTATACGTCAGCAGTGGCATGAGATAAGGACTTAAGTAAATACATTATTGTGCAGAATGTAAAGCTGAGAAATATTAGAGTTTAAGAATCTGCCAGAAATATTTCTGCATTATCATGTTGTGATCGGTTTAATAAATGTTCGGAAATTTCAGTGAAGAGAGTCGGTAGAAAATGTACGATAACTTACGTATATTCCAACAACTTTTTGCCAACAATGTGTCTGTCTAATTTATGCCGTGTACATAGACATAATTTCGTCCTCATATAATTTATGAGTTATATAATTAATCGACAATTTTGCGTATTCTGCGTATAATTACCAGCGTTTCGTAAATTTGACATGAAAATCTCAATATTTTCCTACTTGTTTTAATTTGCAGCGAAACGTTTATACGTACTAATTTTTATTTTTTGGTGTTCTTCGACAAATGAAAGACTACTCCTTTCCTGCCTTTGGATATTGATACGACAGTTTTATCACACTGACAACGACAATACGGTACATAACGAGTGCAGAGGAGAGACGATTTTGGCAGAGAATTAGTCGTAAACGTCGATATGACGGATCTAGCGCGTTGCGTAAGTAATGAGATTTCGCGGAGTACTGAAACGTCGATATAAATTATGGACGTACACGGCTTTCCCAGAAAATGTCACGGCGCGTTCGGTGCGTCCCTTTTTTACGCGCTCATCGGAAAGACCAAATACGCTGTCGAGCAATTAACTCGTGCTATAGATCGGCCGATAGTCGGCTTACGGACGATGAGCTGAGACGGTTTCACAATTCGCGCGGCTAAAGGTTACGCCGCCGTGAGTACGATAATTACAGGCTACAGCCTCGATAGAGCCGTAACGATCGTGGCTAAATCAACTGCGAATTATTGGCGTTTAATAAATTAATATGCCATCAAATACCGTTATTTCCCTGCGAAAAATACGTTAATGAAACCTAGCACACTGTAGACGGAAGACAGGAATTTCCATAGATTATTCTCAGATAGGAGCGTTCGATTTTTAACACTTTCCGACTTTCTGCTTACAATATTAACTATAAATTGAATTACTTTCAATACCTTTAGAAGCGGGGTCGCGTACTTCTTGTAATCAACAAAAAGCAACATTTTGCAATTAGAAACAGAACTGGTACATTCTCTGTGGAGCACAGAATATTCCGAGTTGTTGACATATAAGCGTTTATATGTTCTATATTATCTTTCGATATATTATATGCTATGTAAATACGTCAATATTCACCAGAATTGCAAATACGGATTCGCAGCTATGTAAAGAACGAACATGTTTCGAAATCATTATTCGGCGATGCTTATTAAGTAAAATTGACTGATGTCAGTGAAATCAAGGATTTGTGACTACTGGCATAGGTTAACTAAATTTTTAGATTACCATTAACGAGAAATCATATAGATATCTTCTTCATTGAAATTGGGACAAGAAAATTAACGTGATGAATATCTCAACTATCTCGTCTTCCGGTGAAAACAGTGTCAAACTACCTCATTTTCTAGCTGGGGTATCGCTCAGGAATCAGAATCATTAAACCGAAATCCTATATTCACGAGTTTGAGTTCTCCAACAACGATATATCTGCTGACTAGGCATTTATATCTAACGCATGGCTGATACAGAAAGGATTTTGTTCAACAGGCATTTGAGCTGAACCGGTTTCAGTGGGAGCGGCATAAAGTCGCAGTAGTTTGAGCATTGTCGAAGATGAACGGGCAACAGCCGGGCGTAGAAATGGAGGGCGGCCACCATCTTTGCAAGGGGCCAGGCGTCATCCGAAAATCGCTCTCTAATGAAATTAACGAGGAGCACCGGGGGGTGGGGAATGGGGGTGCGTCTTTGCCCCCGGGGCCAGGTGGAGCCAGGCCGTCGGCCCCCGCTGGCACGAGTCGTGCCCTTTCCACGCTCGAATAAAGTCACAGCCCCCGCTCCGCCGACGGCCTGACCAATCGAGGTCGAGAAATAAGTGAAGTCGTTCCGCGCCCTCGATTGCTGAAGTTTCCGGCGCGTTGATTACCCAGGAAATTGTGCGTGAGCGAAGAGCGCACGTGTGAGTGGAAAGCGCCGCTTCCGAACTTACACTCCGCTTCTTAGCACGGACCAAGGGTTCACACCGCGGGCAATCGTTTCCCGTTAGAAATATCCGGCTAGAGAGATTTTTTAATACACCCTTCATCAATGGCTTACTAGCACGCAAATGCTCTTTTAACCTGGCGTCAAAAGTAGCTTCTTTGTTGCGTCGAATCATTTCATATCTACCTCTTTTTGAGAGTTTAAGAATTTCGATTATTTCGTGGATTTTGTAGTTTGCTATGTGATTCGTTGCAATTCAGCATAAAGCCGGGCTTACGCGCTTAATTTTTGATAAATCTTTGACGTACAGGGTAAACTGTAACTTTAAAGTAACTTTAAAAAAAGAGAGTACTTCAAGGACAGATGGTACTCTCGAATTGGAAGAAAAAATTCTAGTAAACGTGGGTCGAAGAGAAGAAATAGTAAGGTAATCTGCTGTTTTTATATCACGATCTACTACTAGAAGCATGTAAATGGCATATTTCAACTGAAAGAGAAAATTGTTAATAACTACGAAAATATGAACTTTTCGATCCATGTTATTAAAACTTTGTTCTTTTATTTGACGAGTATTATCTGCCCTTGAAGTCCTGCGCCCTTTTTTTAAAAACTCTATATACAAATAAACGGTTGCAATGCTGGAGATTCATTTTCATAAAGACCAATGCATTCTAAAGAAGGACAGAACTGAACAGAACACTGCGTTATCCGTTCGCACGTGACGAGAAGACTGAACTCATTATAAAGACGAAGCAAATAAAAGGAGCGAAAGCGCAAACCTTCAAGCCACTGTTTAGTATTTGTACAGTTCTCGTAAAACAGTTGTTCTATCGTCCACGTGTAATGACTTTTGTCCGGCTGAATTACAGTTCTAGGCTGTGCAAGTAAAACTGAGTGAAAATCAACGTGCAGACCGGGCTTAGGATGGTGAAATTCGAAATACATGAACTACAAAACGTATTACTGTATGCAATATTGAGTTTGATTATTAAATGATGATAGAGGTGTCGTAAACTCATAATTTTGTGGAATCTTTTGCATTAGAAAATGATGGTCCAAAATTTCTATAACGAAGTAACGGAGAATGATGGAAAAGAACGGTAAATGTGTTATTAGAAATAAGAATTACAAGAATATATTAAATTTATTCCTACGAAAGATAAAATATTTGTATAGGAAAAAAACAAATTGCACATATTTATGTGGACAGGCGTATCAGTAAGTTTGAAACTCTCGAAACCTTTTGACGAAGATCGGGAGGTTAAAAAATTGTAATAATAATTAGAAGAACGAGTAAGACGAGAGTTGCTATAAGCGGCTTTGTGAAATCTGACAAATAACGATTTCGAACTTCCTGACTATGATTCCACAAGCAATTTGTTTCGAACCGTAATAACGTCTGGCGCAACACGAACTACACAATTAGCCGTTGCCTAATTTATCAATTTGTTGTGTACAAGATTCCAGCTCTAGCAGGGGAGATAATGTACAATCCGCCTATGGTATACATATATTTCGATTATGTAAATTCGCTAAATTACTGTCCGACACAATCCGAGTACCGTGAGAAGCCTGTACGTGATTTCGAAGGTCCGGGTCAATGTCTCTCGAATGCGACGAAATTTGCCATTACGATACGTAACATCCGTGCGGCAAACTATCAGCACCGTGAAAGTTAATATGAGGCCCGTTGACTGGGTAAATTAAGTAAATCATTAACATAGGGAGCCACAGTTCTCGCCCGGCCTCATTTGAATGATTAATTATTTCTAATACAGGCCGATAATTTAAGCGAGACGTGCGGCATCAGTGAGGACGGTTGATTCGCCATAAAAACCCGTTTCCTTTTTCTCCCATGAAGCAACGGGCGGTTCTGTCAGCAGGACACACTCTCTCGCGCCTCAGCGGCCATTTGATCTTTAAATTCACATACATGTATGTATTATAATACATACGTATAGGCCGGCTCGGCCGTTGCACGGCGGTGTTGTAATTTCCCGCGAAATATGGCGATAATAACATAGCCGCTGATTCACACTCGCGATTGCATAAAACTTTTAACGCACACAGGTTATCCCTGTGGCGTGGTAAAAAGGATCGTAATATATAATCTACCGTGCGTACCGGAATATACACAACTTCTACCTTGAAAGACAGATTTTTCGAAAAATTACAGCTAGCAAATATGTCATTAATTCCGTGAACGACTTCGAAATATTCATGAACGTAGTTTTTCTTTTGCTTGTAGATTTTTCATGTGGACATATTCGAAAAAGCGATGAAATTCTTCTGTAAGAAATTTTGTCAGGTTCAGTAATTAGGTAATCATTAATATATTGAGACAAATTTTATGCGACCCTGCGAATAGCTATGGAATTCTCATCGTGTAGAAAAACTCAATTATAATATTTTATAGAATTAGCGGATTGAGCGATGATCGTAACAAAATTACAGCGATAGAATTATCCCATAATAGGCTTTTAAATCATAATAATCACATTTCCTTTATAGCTTCCTTTACAGTTACCACAGTTTACGACGATCGTTAATTAGATTCGTCTGTTCACAGTACAATTTAAGAAATTGATGCTTTTATCACCTTACACTAAATAAAACACACCTAAACGATTTTTAAGCTTTTTAACAAAAATACGAGCATTCTTATGATTTAAAAAAATATGAGATTTGTTAACACGACCCGTTATATTCTACAGATACACGTATTTACGTAACATTGATGTATAAAAGCGATGCTTTTAATTGATGATGTTTCAAGAAAGCGGCATGCAGGTTTAAATGTATTAAATGGGTTAAATATACATTTATGTCTCAATTAAAAGGACGTGGTGCGGTTCGTTGAGTTTTTCAAACTGTGCAAGAGATGCCTGAGTTGTTAATAAGTAAGAAATGGAAAAAGAAGATCATCGATACGTCTGTCCTCGATACTTTGGAGTTACGTTAAACTGGAGCATGTAGCGAAGTGACGAGGGAGCCAAGGTAAGCCGCAGTAATTGTATAACCGGCTTCCGAGGAGAGGAACGCGCATCGCTCTGTCGGCCATCATCTGTCGTTTCCATCCCGTCTCCGTCTTCGCCGCTCAAAACGACATTATGTGCACCTTCCATTCAATGTACGTCGACGACCATTCCCCGAAACACTGTCTTTTCGAAGAAGCAGAATAATTTTCGTAAAGGTATTTCGAGTCGAAAAGATCTTTTCTTCGTTTTCGCCAGTGCAAACGACATTACATGCACCTCCCAAAATTTTTTGGGATTTTTCGTACGTGCACAATCATTCCCTGTAATACTACTTTTTCGAGAAAGTAGAATAGTTTTTAGGAAGTTATTTTAGTAGAAAAGATCTTGTCTTCGTTTTCGCCAATGCAAACGAGATTATGTAGGTATACCTTTCACCAAATTTACCTTGAAGAAGAAAACCTTCCGCAAAGTTATTTTGGAAGGAACACCTCAGATCGTGTAATTTGAAGATATGTGGTCTTAGTTGTTGTATCAGTATGACAAATGGAAAGATTTTCTGGACATTTTAGGACATTTATGTGCTTTACTAATTTACGCGCAGCAAAGTATACAAAATCATAATAAATTGTCGTATATGGATTGCCATAAATATTGAGTTGAAATAAAGTCGACCATACGAAGTTGTTCTAAATATTTCATTTGGATCATACTGAAATTATAATTATTCATATTTTATAAATATGCGTTATGTTTTAAGAATTGACAGTTCTACATCTGAGTGATACTGTGAAATCGTACGTCATGTGGAATTATGTAAATTAGTTTGATCGATTTAACTCGATCGAGCGTGAAACGGAACGCTTTCTATTTAATTGGGCTCACTTTTCTATACGAAAAACTTTAGATCGAGCACGGGTTCGCATCAGAACGTGCTCTTGGCTGTTAACTGAATGCGATCTCGACGATAATAATGACCGTTCGAAAACCCGCATTTCATGTATTTTTTATAACCCGCATTTTAACGTTTCTAACATTAGGTAGAAACATGTATTAGTTGAGCGATATTGGAAATGCGCGCCAAGGAGGCGTCATTTTGGCGTTTGTGCGCAATGTACTTTAGGAAAAATGGAGAAAGTGGATCCGGGGGGAGGGGGGATACGAGGGATGGAGAGAGGGCGAGTAACGAGGCGTATAATAAGCCGGGGTGATGCTCGAACAAACAGCCATCTGTAGGTAATACCCCTGTGGTGAGGAACGCCCCGAAAACTGCACCCCGTCAAGAAATTACAATGACAATAAGCGAAATCTGATCTGCCCGCGGGCACGAGTCCTCTTTCTCACCTTTGTCGACTTTCCTCGTCGATCTGCTTCCCGTTCCTATCTCTTTCTCCAATACTTCATTTCCTTCTTTTTTCCTACACTCCGGCTTCGTCCCCCCCCTTCTCTCGCTTCACCTCGCCTCTTCTTTCCAGTATTTACACCTTCGTCGAGTCAAGCATGTAGACGATTATTTGACACTGGTATTTCTCTGCCATTGTGCTACTGCATTGACAGAGGCAAAGAATTGCACCGCCCGTTGACATATCAACCCCCTTGTGTTATACGTATTCCTTGCCTTCGGGAGGTCATATGTATTTTGATTATTTGCCAACAAAGGCTTTCTGCAGAGCCCGGTAGAGTGTAATTTATTACAGTCTTTTTCGAAAGGTTACAATTTTTTAATAATCAATTCAAGCTAATGTTATGATAATCTGTCAGAGTAAATAATTAATAATCAGTGTATCTGACGCTTCTTAAATGGTGCTATGCCATTTCATACTGTTACGTTCAATAAATACGTTATCATTGATTGTTTCGATAATAAATAACATTGTATGCTACTAACAGAATATTCGTAGGTATTATCAACACATTTCTGCGGAAGTACGTAATACATATCAATGCCTGATAGTAAAGGGTTCAAATTAAACGTCAAATTTTAATTCTATTCTTAACTCATGTACCTGTAATATGATCATTGTAGGTAGTACGTTGAAAGATATAATTCGAAGAACTATCGTAGAAAAATAGTCATATTATGCAACTAAAAATGATATGCTTATTGGCTGTTAAATGTTTCAGATTTATATTGACTCAAAAGAGTCTTCATACACTTCTTTCTTTAAATTGTACACACTTTTCTTCTCTGCCACGTTATTATTTTCTTTGAACCTAATATGATAACTTTTTTCATGATAAGCATTGTGCTCGTTTCGTAGATTGTCATCCACAAACACATTATAAGTTCATTATAAAGTAGTAATAAGTTCATACAAAAATTCCAGTCAAGTGTATCGAGAATGTTTGAGTCGATGTATATTAAAGGACAAATTTTCCTCCACTGATCATTAATAGTTTCTTTTCATATATAACAATTATACCCCCCTACGTAGACATATGTACAATTCAGCGTTTAACACAATTGCTAAAACAACATATAACGTGACTCTTACAAACTTTTACACATATGTCATGTACTATAATTGAATTTCTGTCGTTAATTGTCCATTGAAGCGCGCGGTCTCTTTTTATTGAACCTCGAGAGTGGCATTTACTTGACTTGATTCAATTAGGCGATGTCGCGTCGTTGAAGAAGTTTTCTCGGTAGTGGAAAAAAAAGAGATCTGCGACGTAAATCCATCAATCGAATTCCATCGAACGGGGCGAAACAGGTGTGACACTTTCGCAAGACACGTCGTTGGCCGCGATACGATCGCATTGACGCGATCTTACACCCGTCCGAGCCGGGAATCAAACGAAGCGCGCAAGTTTCCTTATAATCGGCCTTTGCCGATCCAGCAACACATCCTCCTGTCCGGCCAACGAATAACTGGTTCACCGTTGCGCAACACGCGCATTCGGATCTACCGACACGTTCTCGGCCAACTTGCAACTATCGTCATCTCACGCGTACCGTACCCATCGATGTCAAATTTGGAGAGGCTTCTCTTGGAGATTATTTTCTGTTGGACAGTACAGTTTTTCATTTTTTAAACGTTGAAGACGGGAAACGGAAACTCACATCTTTTTACGCGTCAAACCGTTATCGGGTTAAAAATAGTCGTTAAATTCATATCATTTTGTGTTTGTAGTATAACGGGTTTATAGACCCTCCATTAGCTTTTGAATAGCTATTTGAAAATCTTGCGATTGTTCTGTTAGCAAAAGAAGGGGTAAAATGTGATATACTTATTAAGTCTGCTTAGTACCTCTCCACAAGCGAAAATCATTTCATAACTACCACACTAAAAAATGCTATTAGCGTCATCATTTAATTGTATACACTAATTTTTAATAAAAGGTTTCGTTTAATTTTTCATGCACTAAAATATTTAGAATGTTTTGAATAGGTGCATAAAGTATAGCGTTAAACATGTGTTAACCCATGAAGATCCACAGGATTTTAGCTTTACTTTCATAAACTCATGAGTTCAAAATGGATTTTTTATACAAGTCCAATCGATACTTAAAAAAAAATACGACTATTGTTAAGTATTACGTGCAAGCACTACATTTAATATTATCATCTTATAAGAAGATGAATTAGTTGATTCATAATTCATAATTACACAAATAATGAGTTTATTCAAAATTTATGAGTTTATTTCATACAGGTAATGCAAATTGATGTGAATACCTTTTAACCGCGGGCTAATTTCACATGTGATCGGAAAAAGTAGAAAGAATACACCTTGCTTTTGGCATTTTATTTGGTGCAAATTAAAATATTCAGAGTGAAAGGAAAAATATGTCGTCCCCAAACTACAATCAGATGTGTTAAGGGTTTCGTAGAATAGAAACACTTCTGGTGGTGAACATAGTATGATTTACTTTTAGTAGGTGTTACATATAAACTCGGTAATCGTATCAATTTGTACAAAAGCACACAGGAACGAGATAGACTCTTCTTTTAACCAGGCGAGATTAACGAACGCGAACAAGATGCAGGCTAGCACCCTCTGGATATGCAAATTATAACCATTTGAAGATGTGTTATAGTAATTTACGATCTGAAATTCTAGATCACTAATCGATTCGCAGCTACATGGGTTTCGATTTCCTTTTTCTCGAAGGAATAGGTTGTACACATGGCAACATCTCAAATTATCGTCAATATGGAAATATCGTGTGCTTCTTCCCATTTTAAATTACACGCGCATTTCCAATGTACTTTTTCGAGAGTTTCTAAGGCCTTTGAAATTCACACGTACGTGCTACACAAAGAAATCGATACGACGCGAAGGCAAATAAATTCTAATTAAGAACGACAACTCGCAGACGCAGCTACTTTATATTTCCGGTTATGCCACTAGCGATTTTCTCTTGCGGATTATGCGCACTGTTACTTCGCGCGACTGTGGGCAATGCCATTTTTCGTTTTTCACTCAAGCTTGCCGTTTGCGAGCGGCGATGCGCAAATTTATTCGTCGGATAAGTTTGGCTTCGAGAACGGTGTTTCAAACGGTCGAAGCAAGTTTAATGAAACGAAGATTTTGCCAGTGCTTGGCGATCGATCGTACATATGTAACTTAGTAATGAGCAGTTTCATTGAAATCCGCTTTACGGCTCGTTTCGCAGTTGTATAATTCCGGAGGGACGTGCAATAAAGGTGTCTCAAACAGGCCTGCTTATACCGCAGCGTGTACTTACTTTTTAAAAGTGGCAGGTCGTTCATGAACCCTCCATCGTCGACATTTGTGTTCTGCAATACAAAGAAAAACGTGAAACTAAGAGATATGTGAAATTCAAACTCATATAGCGAAAGGTTTTAACCGAACGAATCTCGAAAGTCGTAAAAATAATCTTATCTTTCTTTATTGATTTTCATATCCAACAGTTAGTTTTACTGTTCATTTAAAAATGTTTACTTATTTCGCATGAAAAAATGTGTCTTCGAAATTAGATTTAGTTTGTTTAATTATATAACATTATTATTAAATACTTCTTTTGCAAGTTGGTGTGTTAATTTCATTTATCATTTTCTTTTTATAATTTGTTGCGAAGTATTATTTTGATCACATATGTACAATTGTAAACTAATAAATCGCAAAATATGACGATTTCATTGAAATTTTACGGAACGCGATTAATATCCTTATTTGCTAATATTGTTACTCATTAGTTTCGCAAATAAGAGTTATTATAATATACCGCAACGTGGCTGCGTGCGATTCTATTCCAAAACAAAATTCCCGACGACAATTTTGTTGCAGTGATTATTCGAAAAGAAAATCTGTGCATTGTGCGTTATTGCTTAGTTCGGAGAAAGCGAGTTTATAAAAGCGAGAGCGTAATTGAGCGTTGACAGTAACGAGAGTAACGTACTGTACGATAAATAGACACATAATTCTCGGCGAGTTACTTTCAAATATACTCTCATTCTTTCGAAGCATTCGAGCTTTTTACTTGCCGCCGTCGGAACGTTTGACTGCTCTCTTCCACGGGCATATTTCCGTTAAAATTTCAGTGGAATGCAACGTGACTGGTCAGCCGCGTGTGTAACCGCTCTCCTACGGTCTGTAGCAACTCGGAAAAAGTTTCTTCTCCGGCGAAGGACCAGCGGAATCCCGTAACTTTTAATTTCACGTCATGTCAACTCGTACCAATATTACGATATCAATCGTTCGATTAGTCCTTATTAATGGCCCTTGCGCAACGACAGGAAAGGAACATACCTAAAACTAATCTTTTTTCCTCGTGACCATAAAAAAAAGTTGTACACAAATTTCATCACGCAAAATTTTAAATAGTGTTCAGTTTAGCGAGTTTCTGATGAAGTAAATCACGACATATAAGAATCGTATTTTCACGCTTTGAAAGATAAAAAGAGGTAAGATTATGTGGCGCGGTAATAATTTCATTAAGTCGGCAATTCTGTCCAATCATTCTTAAAAATTAACTTTAGCATCGATACCATCGATCGTTTGAAATGACTAGAGATTTCTAAATTTAGAATTTAAAATTTGCTGGGCAACCAACAAAAAACTGGTATTATATACAATCTGTACATTTGGGATATTTCCACATTTGTAAAAATAATAATGCAATGTAAGAATAATAATTAGACATAAGAAAACTTTCGTTCTACATATTTTAATTTGTACTAATAGCGTGCCTCAATTCACTTCACTAAAACATTGTTTCTTATAATTATTATCATTTGTCGCTTCTCAACTCTGGTAAGGGATATAAAAACGATAAATATGCCGTTAGATATTGCACGGAATACGCAGCATATTCGTCCACATGTCCTTCAACTGAAAGATGTTAACATGTGCATTATGCAAAATATGCAAAATAAAGAACGTAATAAACTTGTACGTAAGACCCACATCTTTATCTTTCTTCCATAGAAATATGTATTTCCATAAACATTGGCAGTCTAGAAATTTTCTAGACTATTTCTAGTTGTTGTTTAATAACAACTGGCAACTGACAAATAGTGTGTTAATTGATTGGCCATTCGAGATTTTCGCGCTGTGTGCATTGACGAGGATAATAGAGAAAATGAGTTGCGATTACGTACATCGTCGCTCACCTGGGGGTCGTCAACGAGGCTGGTGTGCAGGACGAGGTCAGTTTGGTCGAGCCCCGGGGGCGGAAGGAGGGCGTCGGGACGGCGTACAGCTCCGTATTCGACGCCCCGACCACCGCCGCCACCCCCGCCTCCACCGCCTCCCCCACCGCCGCTGCTACGTCCGCCGTCGTAAGGAAACGACGCGTGCATGTTTGTCTGAAATCATAGGAAAATAATGTTATTTGCTTCCATTCGGTCGAGAGAAAATGAGCGAGTCAAAGTATGGTCCAAAGTTTCCTTCAACGGATCGGAATTGGAAGAACTTTTAGTATTTAGGTTTCTTCAACTTTTCAGCGAAGCATAAGGAAGACTTTTACGTTTGTCATGGTGTTTTATGAATTTTATCTATAGCACTGATTCTATTTCTCTTTCAAATTTGAACGTCAAACTTCGAAACCTGTAAGAAATGATGAATTTACTGTTTCGGGAAACATCTTTATAAGCGGATCTAGCCAGGTAAGAAAATGTATACAAATACAGCATATATCAACCTCTCAGATAAACCGTAATGATTCTTTTTAATTTCTACCCATCAATTGTATCCAAACGAATCAAAGTATGCATAATTTCAAAAGTATGCATATCTCCATATGCATAATTTTTTTACATCATACTGTGAAATTTGAAATATTTTTTCGAATTTTGTGGACTACTCAAGAAACATGTTTTATATGCGTGGCCATTTGTATCTCCACTAAATACTTCATCTTCTGAAAAATACAAAACCGTCCAAACGTATTGTCAGATTTTTAATTAACTACGTCGGTTTCAATGAATGGCGAAATTTTATGTAAATTTATTTTGGCGAGATCCATAAGTAATATTGTCTGATCGATGGTAAGGATATGAGAAAAAAGTTAATGAGGTAGAGACATATAGTTGCCGATTTCATTTTGTATATCTATTAAATCTCCTTTTAGATTTATCATGACTTGCCGGTTTGGGGGAACGGTGTCAAGTCGTTGGCAGTTCTCGATTAAATTTCGATAACAACATCATTCGACGGGAATGTAAATTCAGAAACGCTACTGTATGTTGTTTCATCGTTTTCTTTACCACAATATATCTGTATATTAACCATGCATGCGTGTCTAAAATATACCTGAATTTCAAGATAATAAATAAACGTGGAACTGATATACATGCAGGGTGATTGATCTAACCCGTTACAAGCATAATATTTTTTCGATACCTCGATTTGTTTCTAAGATATCGATACACTTTACGTTATTCACGGTGTGTACTTATTCTTATATTAGTAAAATTTAACATTTTGAATTTGCATACATCATAGCTTACTTCATAAGCTGTTACTCTATGACTTGTCGTCAATTGTGAAGGTTTTATTGAAATTGATTTAAAAGAAGTTCTTTTCTTAAAAAAATAGTTAATAATCATATACACGAACTATTAATTCCAGGTTTATTCACAGGGAAACTATTATTCATTTAATAATTGCTGAATGATTAAAGAATATCGTCGAGTATGTAATAGCAAGTTTTATCAGCGTATTCTGAATATCAAAGGAGTATTTACTATAGTTTTTTAATAATTCATTAACACATCTATATTGAGATAAAAGTTAGAAAAGAATGTGCAACAAAATTAAAAAGTTATCTTAGTATTTTGTGTCGTTCATACTCACATGAAATGTAATGTTATATTCAGGCGACGTATGGATAATTGTCAAGGTGATAACTCTATTTAAAATATTCGTAGAACATTTTTAAAAATTGTCTCGAAATTAGCTTTACATAATTCAAGTGATATTATATTTTTAGGTAAATTTTTCCGAAGCCTTTTCATAATTTATGTGGATTTAATACTTGTCTGTTCGATATTCGATATTCGACACAATGTTTTTAAATAGCTAAACAACTCTCGTAGGCATCATAAATAGACGTGTATTCACGTTGATGGATGAAGTTTCTAGGCAGTCAAAGGAGTCGATTTATTCGTTTCACCAGTTTCCACAGACTCGGGCACCTAGCAGCTGATGCAGGTCACGTGTTAATTTAGTATTATAGAGAAACCGCGAGGTTCGAGGTGGTAAATAAAGGTCGAAAGTCGGGAGCGTAGCAAAGAGTCGGTGGGTCCGCGTGAAAAATCAGCTCGTACATCGCTTCAACGGATCCCTGACGTTCAAACTAATTGGTAACCTCTCGACAGACTTTTACGGGATTTATCGGACGAGTATATCACCGGTGAACGGAAGAGAAAGTTCGTCATCGGGCTGCGTCGTCCAAAATGTTTTTTTTTCTGTCGACTAGATACAACATTTTCTCGATAGGTGTCTAAACTGCCATCCATTCGTGTGTTGAAATGCTATCGGATTGACATTATATTTTACATTGACATGCGGCAATCAACTACTGTAAAATTACATTATATATCTCGACAACGCGATTTTCTTTTCGAGATGCTGAAAGATCATTTGTTATGCACTTATTTTTAAAACAATGTGCCGTCTGTCAAATTTTACGTTGAAAAATATTGAACTAAGCAGCCGAATATCTTTACCGTCGCTTTACCTATGCTATGTGAAAGAACTCCCGATTTTATTAAATTGATGTAAAGCTACAGCTAATGTATTGAATAAAAGTGATGCTGCAAGAAACGAAATATGGCGTTTATTGTCAAAGTAAACCGCAAACTTCATGGTTTAAATGACAATGATGATCACATGAAAAATATGTTATCAATAACGCATTTATATTGGGTATTGCACCAGTGACACTTTTTACAATGCAATTTGAACTTTCATTACGCTGGCAGACTTGGTTGCTGATCGTAAGGGGCAAATTCCTTGTTTTTATCATCTACCATCATTGTTTGGTGTTTTAATAGACGGGAATGTAAAAGAGATAGGCGATATATTCAAGGAATTTATCGGTATCGAAATATACGTTACAAATGTCTGTTCGAATAATGGCATTTGAAATTGCATTCCCAGGAGTGGCATATCATACAGGAAACACTTTGTATGTGTGTAATACTACACAAGAGTTGCCATTTTGGGGTAATCGAAAATGAACAATGTGTATATTAAACCCGTACTCGGTTTAATATTGCAAGCCTACTTATTAGTGATACTACTACACACAATTTTACAAGTGATCGTAGTATCAGTTGTATTGCTATGAAAAATATAAAAAAATACGTCAGTTGAAGAAAGCGATTTAGGATGAAGCTTTTTCCAAGGTACTAAATCTTACATCAGCGTATCACTGACAAAGAAATGGAGAAGCTCATTAAACTAGTCTTCTAATATAAATTACAGTGAATAGGTTACAACGTTTAATCTATGCGTGATATTCGATACATCAAAATCGTTACATTTCTTGTTCGATGTCACAATCAATGGCCCACCTGTTCTCCATTTATTATGTATCGATATATCTTTTACTTGGATCTCTGATATGTTCCGTGCGTCTCCCTGGATGTTGTGAGTGTCGGAAACGTGTCAAACTTTCAAAATACCAACGGTAAATCAGTACCAGTGGGAATACGTAGGCGATCACTTTTACATATTATTTTCACCAATTATTTTGACACGCAAACCGACAATCTAATCCTAAACAGACAATCCTAAACTCGTGCATAGAAATGTATTTAATGTTGGAATGCGTGTTGCTTCGGTCGAAATCTTTTGACATACGAGGAAGGGAAAGGAATCAATGTCTCTCTTGTCTAACGCAAACCGAATTTCTATGGATCCATCAAACCGTCATACCGTCATACCGTACAAATCTTAATCGTTACCATTGAATGGCTCTACAGGATAAGATCTATCTGTTATTTCAGCATGCTTAAAGAGCGTAACAATACGATTACTCAGAAGCGAAGTCCTTTTTTTCCTTAGAGTTCGCATTAAATAAACTTTCTTCCATCGAATTCTACGTCCACCGAATTCGAATACTGTTACAATTAACAAACGGCTCTAACGAATCCTTATCTACTTATGCTGGTATTACACGCGGCAATTTGGTACAAAAATATTTTGAAATACCGATTCGGGGTATGTAGTAGAGGTGGTCGATGGGAGCAAGGTTAATGATTCTTATTCTTGACCGGCAATGTACGGTAGTGGCCGATAGATGTGGCACATGCCGACCCACTGTCGACGATGACTCGGTCATTTTGCGCACGTAGGAATGTACACTTATTGTGCTGACCGAGTGTTTGGACGATGACGTTGCGACGAAAACGCGAGATACCGCTTGTTCCTTCGCCATTCGACGTTTAATTTCCGTAACTATCGTTCCGCGTTCATCTGCGAATGACTCTCTAAACCGCAAGTACGCAGGTGGACGTGATTCTTAGCAGACTCTTTTCTCCATCTTAATTGGTTTCTCTTTCTGTACCAAATTGTAATCTCGATTGGCCGATAGCTGTAGCTTAACGTACTTGATAATCATCGGCCCGACATCGATAAAGTTTCAGCGGCCAATCATCGTCGCTTAATGATCCTGCCGATTAAAAAATAGGAAACCATGCCAATGCAAAATATCAATTCATTTGCAAGCAAATCTCTACTAATTTTTTTACTAATTGCATAACTGTAAATGGCATGTAATCGTTTTCAGTGGTATTGATTTTGGCGTTGTTCCTGTTTCATCTATTTTTCCAATAATGTACATTAATGTAGTAACTATCCATCTAGTTAACTTTATTTTTTTGTAACTTGATTGTATTGGTCCGATATCATCCATTTCTTCACGGTGTACAATATTTATTGGATTAACTAGAAATATATCTAGTGACAAAGAATTGGTTGAGGAAGTTTGGGTAAATCGATCGATGGATGACATAAAATGAATTCATTGACAGTAGAAATAAATGTTTGCAAATGGTATATATCACCAATCACTTCATGCAAAATTATGATTAAAACAGTTGGTCATTTCTCAATTTTCAGATTTTCATATCGTAAAATTCCGACAACATAATCTGCTCTACTATTTATTCCTTTGTTAATTAAAATATGATAAAATATGAGGGCCGCTTTATTCTTTTCTAAGTATACTATAATGTAACAAAATGATCCATCCAACTATCTACTTATTTCGTCAATTAAGATACGAAAAGTATGTGTAGGGCCAAATCCGCTTTCTTTTTTGCACGTATACGTGGAGCTCCGGTAATTCGGGATCAATTAACCGGAAAAAGTACAGCGGGCAGCGGATGACGTGTACACATGTAGGAGCTGTGGACGACAACGGCAGGGAGGAGATGATAGGCACTTATAGAAGAACTAAGAAAGTCTTCTAAGAACTCAAAGACAAGGCGGACTCGTTCGGAATCTTAATCGCATATCCAACTGAGAAAAAGCGGAGATTTTATCCGGAGTGCGCTGACTTCGCCGCGAATACAGTTTTATTGCCGCATAGCCCTTCCCATTATTGTATTCCACGACGTTTACGGCGCACAAGCAACGGACATCGTCTGCTCCGAGAAACTCCTAAGCAAGTTTCACCGATTCCCCACTTAGATTATCCATTTTGTTGTAAATCTCCGCGACACAACCTCGCGATCCACGTTTTTATGTTCAACGGTAATACAGAGGAGCACGTACAATGCCCTATTCACGATCTTTTCCGTAATAATATAAGATTGCGGCTTTTATGAAAATCATTTACGGTACAATAAACCATGTGTCGTAATGCGCGCAATGTACTAATATTTTACGCTAATAAATTTACATTCGCTCTCATGAAGTTCATCAGTTCTCACTTTTTTCATTTCACATTTCTATAATCTGCGTTTAATGGTTTCTAATTTTTCAGATTCTTTTTGCACTCAAAGTGTTAGGACTTATTTGCAAAAATTCCCTGTCGAACGGTCAGTCGAATAATAAATAACCAATGGCAATGGGTATTTCGAAATCAGTACAAAAGTCCAGTTGTACAGCGTGTCTTGATCAAATCATATCGTAATGACTTTTTTACTAGCCTTAGCTTTCTCATGGTGAAAAAGGGAAATAGCGTTAATTAGTGTAGATCACGGGGAATGACTGACTGCGATTCTATTAACGTGTTAGTTATAGATTGGTATAACTAAGCTAGGCGACTAATGACATAAAATGTAGTCACCTTTCTCTCGTTAAACGTTGTCGCAAAATAAAAGTATGATGTAAAATCACGCACGACTACGTGTCTAACATCCTGCATAATGAGGATTTCAAATGAAGCTTATTAGAGTTAATTATTCATAATCATGTCCAATCCACTTACATAAATTTTTCAGATAATATTGCTACTGTTACTCTTTAAAAAAAAGTTATCTCCTGTTGACTATAGAAGGGATAATTCAACAAAATAGATAATAGTAACCGTAATTCACTTCATGATAATAGTACCTTAAGCAATTTAGCATAATAAAAGAGCTATTACAGCAACTGTAACTTTGCTTTGTTAGAGTTAATAGCTCTTACGGTATGCAGGCAATTTGGAAATGCTCTGCTTGAAAAAATGTAGAAATACTACACATTATAATTAGTTGCAACGGAAACAGAAACACTAATAAAAATGACGAATACATTGTAGACTCGTTAAAAGTGAATAGACGTAATTTTCCACATTGTGCCATTGAAAAAACTGTCTAACCATAATTACAAAGGATTATTATATTTTTTCGATTCTCAAACATTTCAAAGGTATTATATTTTTACAGACAAATAAACTATCATTTATGACATATTTTCTGCTTTTTTGATGGGTATGTCAGCAGCAATTCTGAAAATTATTTAATTTAAAACACAGGTAGCAAATGTTTGCAACAATACTTGAGTATTTCATGCGAGCCAAAACTTGAAAATCGGAAATACGAATATCACGTATTTTTCCCGTTCAATTCAAATTTTCTAACGACAGAATAGTTAAAAAAATGTGATTGACTGAAGCATAGATACGATATTATATACGATTGGGTCGAAATAGAGAGGGTGTCATACAATGATAGGGAATACTACTTGAGGGGTTGAAACGAGGCTAGTCGTTTTTTAAGAATCAAGAAAATGGCTTTGGACGATCCACTCGACTGATTATTGGCATTGTGGTCGCCTCTCCAACGCACTCCTTCCTGCGTTTTTCGTGAATTAGACTGAATTGAACGATTCTCACTACTCGCAAGCACATTTTCCACCATTAACATTATCGGCAATATATCTCACCCACTGCTATTCAATATTGGAATATTTCCTTTACCTATTGACGTTATCGTTTTTAACCGTTTATGTTATTCACACGCATTACGAACGAATACTTTGCAGGTACCACTGGGCATAATTCCGTTAAAAAAATCTTGTTAACGAAATGTAATACTTTAGATCCTAAAAGTCATTGCATAATCAGTACATTACATAGTAAAATATTTATAATTTAATTTCTGCAAAGATCTGCACTGAATGATACTTCTTATTCCCAGTTTTACAAGTAAATGGAATTTTCTTAATTTGACAAAAGCACATAGTTTTCGTGAATTTTAAACGTACAGTCTGTTACAAGCGCAGTATTTTAGTGCGTGAAAGTGATAATCGGAGCGGGGAAACATTCACCCTTTTCTCGTATGTTCGTCGGCATCGTCTTAGGTATAGCAGTGCCTCGCATATTTGCCTCAAAGCAAACGTCCGTGGCATCCTCCCCAAGGGAATGTCGAAGGTCAGCCCGAAATTTAATAAGTACATTACTTCGAGGGGGGTAACGAGCGGATCGCGTAGGCCAGATTTATTCCAGGAGCATTGCAAATTTTTCCTCAAAATCTACGCATCGTTTATTCGAAAATAACCTGTCTAGCAGGAAATTCTATCGATTTTTTGTTCAAACGTTGTTATATCTTTATAGAAAATAAAGTTATAAATATACAACTGTATTTTGCTGTTGAAATCGGCGTAATTAATTCATTTCTTCAAGAGAATTCAAAGAATTAATTCATTCATTGATGGACACTTATTTGCGTTATACAAGATAGGCTTTTTTAAAGTGGTTATTTTGTTTTTACCAGCATGTGGACGATAATTAATTAACATTGTCGTAAATGGAAATTTGTTCTTTTCTATATTCCTTAACTATGTATTAAATTAGGCTACTTCTGCCTTAGATGCTATTTTAAACAATGGTTTCCTAACCATTTACTTAAATTTATTTTTCATATGCGATGTATTACATTTCCACAGTTGCAATTTGAAACATGTAAAATTGTAAAGTACAGCCACGTAAGAGCTTGACATACACCATGAACTTTACTCTATCTGTAGACGGTATATTTATCATAAAATATTGCTGTCGCGTTGATTTAGTTTTTCGAAAGGAGTGGTTCCCTTTCACCGATACGTACTTTCTGGGAGTATGATTAGTGACGACGATGACAGCTCGCGACGACCAGCTGAGTAACATGTACCCTGACAGAAGTGAGCGCATAGCTGTGCGGGGAAGTTGCCTAACTATGAGGAACTATGCAGAGCAAGGGTGCGCAACTCTTAGAAGTGATCCTTAACATTTCCTGTCCCACGAAGACGCAAGCATCTTGGCTTCGGCCGAATTCGAGGTCGCCTACTCCCCCTTCTGTGGACGAGCGTGACATTGCTCAACAGCAACTCCTAATTAAGGCCGTTCTATCGCCACCATCAACTATTGGATGAAGGTTGAAGATTCTGATATATCACCGTAGTAGCGTCATATTTCGTAGCTGTGAAATTTTGACTCTCTTCAAGCCGACATGAAAGACAATTTTCTTAAAATTTCTTTGCATCGTTACAGAAATAAGTGTATATAGATGATACGATATATTGTACAGGTGAAAAATAATGTAAGATTGCAGAAAATTGCAAACTTTCACGAAATGATTAGCAATCTTGTAATATTGAGGAAGGTGCAAATCTGTCATCGTCTTCTAACCATTTTCTAACCATGAAATCGCGATCGTTTTCGACATTTTTGCTCATCTCTTCGATCCAACATAAAAGACAATTTTCTCGAAGCCTTTCGACAATGTTCGGAAATAAGTCTAGATGATACGGTAAACTGTCCAGGTAAAAAATCGTGCAAGTTCGCAGAAAACTACAAACTTTCACAAAGTCAGTCGCAATCTTGTAATAACGACGAACATGTTGATGCGATGAAATCATAGCGCTTTTAAAGGTGATTATCTTTCGGCCTAGAAAACTGTAATTATGCTGTGCGAAAGACCGGAAGTCGAAATTCCTAATTATCCCCATGCCGACATAGCGAAATGAGGTTGAAGGTTAGGGCCAAAAAATTCAGTAGACTTGGGAAATTTTGCCTCATTACTGGGAGAATTCGATGGAATCCGCGCGGCATTGACTGGACGGCTTCGACGGTTCGGAATAAAGCCATAACTTTGAACTCTGCGGTGACGTGCAACATGAGACTTGCATATGGCGGAGACAGATGCAAAGACGGTTCCACACGGGCCGAAAAGCGTGCGTGTCGGGAGCGACCGGTGAAAACGCATTCTTCATGTACGCACGCGTGTCGGATTTCGCCGGAGAGCACTCGTTTTTTCGCATTGCCCGTCACACGACACCTACGGCTGTTGGACGAATATAATCCTCATAGAAATCGAGTGGTCCACGTGCACCCTCGCCCACGGTAATTAGGGTGCTGTTTTCATCAAACCAACGGGGGTAAGGTGGACCGCCGATACTATTACTATAGTATATAGTGCTTATTACGCGCCCCGGAATTGACCTGCCCCCCAACGCTACCGACATTACGTGGTATACCATTATAAATGAAATACTACCCCAACGTTTATCCTCACTTTGAGTACTCAATAGTCTGATTGTCGTATACGTTGCCGTGCAAACAACCCATCTTAACACGTACACGTCATAAGTTTTTCTTCTGAGTTCTCCGTATTTTCGAAATTTAGGCGATTGTCTATCTTCCGCGCACAAGTAACTTTACGAAGTTTATGAAAATGTTGAACTGATTATGTGAAGATGACTTTGTATAACAGATTTCGCGGTTCTTTTCAAGAAATGATATTTATCATTAATATTACCATTTCTTTTATAATAATATGTTATACTTTCCATTCCTATAAATCAGTTGATTAAATTATATACATAAAATCACATATAATTTATATAAATGTTTATAAATTATATATAAAGATGACGGTAATCGATATGAATATATTAACACATAATGTAACAAGGCATAAGCGTTGACGTCCACTTAACTTTTTATACATCTAACGTATAACACTGCGTATGAGTCAGTAATAATAATACTTGTTGCTATTGCATTCATTTTTACATTTCTGGATTACCAAGCGAACTTCTCTACTTCTATAATCCGAAAACTGTAATAAACCAGGTATACGTACGTTTGAAAGCTAAATAAATTCTCTTGCAAATATGGGCAAATAATTTTCTGGTATTTCTTACATTCTTACTACTTAGGATATCTACATACTTTACTCATCGAGAATGCAAATTATTGTGACTTGTTTGCTCCACCATTATGGCTTGGTTCTTCATTCAATCATTGACTTGGTTACCTTCAGTATTCTCATAGTAATTCCGATAATGTATTAGTTATGAATGCTCACGCTTCTAAGGTCAAACGCGATGCCGCGATGTATGGCATTTGAAGCTTGCTATAATAACGGTTATTATCCTTCTATTCTACTCCTGACAACGATTAGGACAGTGCTTAGACATTATTTCGCATATAGTTATCTCGATAATCTTTACCGTCTACACTATTAGTTAAAGGTGCGAATGCCTGCTTCCTTTTGCCGACGGTCATTTTGAATTATTAATCAACTTCCAAAATTACCATACACATTAGCCTTTTTATAGAAGGAACAAAAGAAGTATTAATAGTGGTAATACTGGAATCATCCACGCTAATTAGACGATTATTAAGTAACTCATTTGCTGAGACTATAGAGCGAATAAGAATTGTTATTCTTGGCAAATTTACAACAGTATATTCCCGTTGGATCGTTCTTAGATGTACTATCTGTCTGTTAACATTCTTCGTTCGAAATTTAATGCGAAGGCATACGTGATAAACGAATTCTTAACTCTAGCACAACGATATATTGGCGAAAATTTACTAATTTTGTCTTCAAACTTATGATAATTCATGCTTTCAAATTTAACATGTTATTTCACCAACACTACACATAATGATTTATTGGTTATTACGTTTTTTATCAATTTAAATGAACCAACTATGCACAGCTTAAAGTGCATTTTTCATTAGCTATACCTACAATGCATAAAGTTTGAATTTACGATGTATCGAAAAGTAAAAACTACAAGAAAATATACCCGGTTAAATTTTCAGCCACGGTAGTATTTAAGGTTTAAACGTGAAATTTTCTTAGTGGCTTCCGATGGTTGTTGAAAATTCATTCCCGAACAAGGAGAACGGGGAGATAAACGATGGTAATCAGCGATGTTACGGTGGGACTGATTGGCTATGATACGGCCGATAGATCGACGTTACGACGGTTATTATGCGAACAGCAACGCCCCGTAAGTGAGCGCGTAGGACGTCCCAACAAATAACAGCTTATGTCCTATCCTACCGGCGTAATGAGTGATAGCCACCTTGTGTAGCACGTGACCGGATGTTTCCGCGCGAATTACAGTTTCCCGCGGAAAGTCGCCAGGGTAAAATACGAACCTGAGTTTTGCCCTTTTTTCGATATCCGCCAATTATATCTGTGCCCAAGGATCTTCGGATTAACGACGGGCGAATTATCAATGTTACGACATATTTATACGAATATTTGGACTAGGGTCTTGTGGAAGTTTATACGATACTATTTTTCTTTATGCCAATCATAGAATATGAAAAAGTGATTTTTTTGGGTGAGAGATTGAACGAGTTTCTTGTGTGAATCTTAAGAATGCCTGAGCAATAAGAGTGGATGTATTTAGAAAGTATTTAGACTTTATATGTATTATTCGATTTATATGTATTTAGAACTCAAATGTAAAGAAGCAAAGCGGCAGAGAATAAAGTTCCAATCAATTCTAATCTACTAACTACCTCTACTACTTTTAAAAAACCATCTTTCTCAATATCCCTACATTGACAACATTTAACTGGCTGTTAAATCGTCCATTTTATTTCAGACAAAATTTGCAATGTGCACTGGTCGATTTTAACAAATAATTCCAGAATGTATATTTTACTTCATTATTTTGCTGTGTGTATTGTACAATATTACATAAATTTGTAAGTTTGGTTGAATCCAATGAACGGCATGCACCATGTAATCTAAATTTTTTACGGTTGTATTAATAGTTTTAGGCGTACGAGTCCTTCGCCGCGACATTCTATTTTAGTGAATTGCTACATCAATTTTATATAAAGCATTCTTATTGGTTTGAAACACAATCATCCAAGACGAAGATTCGTTGCTTTCTTCATTCTCTTGTCTCTATACATTAAAACTGGATATATTTGTAAGTTCGTAAGTACGTTGGGTGTATTTGTACGTTCATAACAACACTAAGCAAGAGAAATTATCAACCTCAATTTTATATCCCCAAGTATTGTCGCCACAAATAGACAAAAACGACTTAACGTAACACGCAAGCCGAGTTGTGGAGTACATTCTAAAGACTCCCTTCCACCGTAATTCTCAACCTCTTGTCCTATGTTTATCAACTGGATGTAACACAGAATTAAAGACTTACGACATGGATACCCTCTGCATCTCTCCTGAGATCTCCGCTTCTCTGGCCGGCGGTGACAGCGGCGCTCAGGTGATTGTAGTGATGCTGATGAAGGGTATTTAGGGTTTGCGTGTAAGGATCGCCGACGAGGTAATCCAGGTGCTGCGGTTGTCCGAGTCCCGGGTGCTGAGGACTGGCGGGCGCGTGATGATGCGAGGGAAACGGGGGTGGGAAGTAAGGGGGTTGAAAGTCCGAGGCGGTCGGTAAAGATGCACCCCCGTGATGCGGCATGCCGCCACCGTTTCCGTTTCCCCGATGCCCATGATGGTGACCACCGGAATACGGCGAGGAATTACCGCCGCCCAGCGACGATATGCCCCCATGACCCGTCAGCCGGTCCTGTATAAACGAAAACATTTTTAACAATGCGTCCCTTCACGTCTTTCCTTATATTATTATTTTAAACGGATCACGTGGCATACCTTTCTAGAAAATTCAAAAGTCGGTATGTATGGTCGGTACCATAAAATATACTGTTACATTCATTTAAATCGTATATGTTATTACTACTAGAAATTGAATATATTCATCAAAAGTCGGTATGTATGGTCGGTACCATAAAATATACTGTTACATTCGTTTAAATCGTATATGTTATTACTACTAGAAATTGAATATCTCATCTTATGCTACAGTTGTATTTCGGTACTGTGTGGTATTAACTCACAACTTTTAAATTTCATTAATGTTAATATACCGACATATTTCGTTAATTCTTTAAGTTTAAATGATAATTTCAGTTAGTTCTGAACTCTTTATGTCAAAATACCCAATGACGATCTGCACTATCCACGAAGTGTTCAAGTATTCAAACATCGCAATTAGAAATGATTTGTAAAAAACATTAGTGTAGTGCTTAATGAGATTTGTCGGTATGTGACAAGTTTACTGGTTCGAAATTTCTCAATTTCGATCCAGGGTATTATTGTTTCAAATTACATCTTTCTATAAATGCGCTGGAAATTATTCATGGAGACATTGATAAACACATGTACAGTGTAAAAAATTCAACAATTTTTATGCGAACCCGTTAAGTTGTTCGTATGGACACGATCGTTTGGAAAATCACTTTAACACTTTCACGACCGGCAAACAACGACGGCCCTACCTAATCGCACCACGTTGGTGTCACCGGTCGTCAAAGTGTTAATGAAATGCATTACATTTAAGTAAATCTTTAATCTCATCTCCCGCGTGTTCCCACATCGGGATATCAGGCTAATGAGAAGTCATAATCGAATGTGAATGTGTTTAGAGTTCTTATGCCTCCTAATAAGAATCTGCTCTGCTGCAGGAATTACTTATAAAATAAGTCGCATTGACAGATTATTAATTACTAAATCCTAGCAGTTAGGAAAAAACAGATTGCGACAAGTATTTGCTCCTATTCCAAGTAGTCTGTTATTTGCCGCGTTTATCAGCCGGGGCAAATACGCGAATGGGTGCAAACTATGCAAATCGTAAGCTAACAACTTACGGTGCATTGTAAACATGCCCGTAGCTGATTGATGTGGAAGAGATATTCGATAAGCTGATGAACACGTTAGATGAATGATAAATCGTTTACGCACGCGGTAATCCTATACTTATACATGGTTCTACCATAAAATCCTCGTATAAAAGATCTCTTTTTCGTTCACGAAATCATACCACTCTCAGTTTATTATTATGATGCAATAATATTATTATGACCCAATAGAACCCATCACTAAAGAATTTTGTAAAACAGCTATCACGAATTTAATATGCCTATTACAAGTGTTTTTAGTTCTACGTTTTGCCTGTTTCCTAAAGAATCGAAAAATTTTATTTTACGTGAACACGAGTTGATTTTACAGTGTAAAAGGATGAGAAGTTTAAAAAGAAACCACCAGGCGGACATTTTCAACAGTGATGAATTGCGGATATTTAAAATTTTCGTTTACCATTATTAAGTAGATAATTTTCACATCTATTGTTTAGTTTAACCAGTTAAGTATGTGACGACTATATCCGTCATGCGCAAAATTTTGTTACCACTTCTCCATGACAAACATAGTCGTGATAATACAAAATTCTGCCATTTCTCCATGACGGATATAGTCGTCAAACACACTTAATTGGTTAAATGTAGAAACTTACTGAACCTACTGAATCTTCAATGCATATCTCAAGATATCTATATATAATTAAATATTTTTCGTAACATTAAAAGCATATCTATAATGCAATAAAGTTTATATTCTTCTAAAAAAAGAAAAACCATAAAGGGCACCATCAGCTTTATTACTTAAACTTTGTGAGTTTTGCAGCACGTGGAAGGAAGTCTTTTCCTATGGAGGACAGAAATGTTCTCCAAGCCAATGTCACTACCCTCGAATCTGCATACCCGCTAACCGATCCGCTATACTCACTGTCTGCCGAGCCGCCCGCAAACAGTATGCGCTAAGTCGTAGAGTATTTAACACTCGACTATTCGAGGTCTAGAAGGCGATGTTTAATGCAACCACTACAGCAAATAATATGGCTTTTTTCTGCTCAGTATAAAGTGATGCATAAATTACACGGACGTTCAGTGAACCCATAGACTCGAATTTTACACAAATTTTGCCGTAGTCTTCGACGGCTTACTCGAAATTCTCGTCTTACAACGAGCAAAGCCATTTGGGTGTCCATATTTAAGGTAAATAATTCACTTCTTTATGGAAATGTAGACATGAATCCGCTGTCCTTTATGTGAGGTATTAAAACCTAAGCAGAAATGTTATGGCGGTTTTTAACAAGGAAAATATTTAGGGTAGTTTATGTCAATCTCCTTATGCCTTTTTGTCTTACTTATGCTGCAATTTAGGGTAAAAAGTCTGTATCAATTAAAATTAAGTTGTCTGTTATACTCTTTTTACGGAAATTACGATTACTATATGTATTGCAATTTCCCATTTAAATATTTACATTTAAATGGATTTTCCTTGTATTTAATTATTTAATATTCTTGTAATTTGTCAAGTAAAATCGACTTACATTGCTACATACATAAATAATATTTAACATTGTAGACTTTTACGGTTCATTATTCCTCTATTAAATTGATGACTTTTTAGCTAATAGTTTTTAATATCTACACTGAATATCAAACCAAAAGACTGATATTTCTCATAGATGTTGTTCGACGGGGGTTCCGAAGGTGTACCTCAGAAAATAACTTAACCGCTATTCCTTTATTATTTCAAACGTATCTCGATTGATTGGATTCTTAATAGAAAGGTTGGATGCTAGCGCAAATCGCGGCTAGCTGTGCTCATTGGCATCTTCGTTACACCCTCGTAAGACGATAGTATGGCGAAACAATACTTAATCCGCCGGCAGCAATCTGGCCATCTAACGATCGTAAGGTATTACTCAGGCAGATGATATCAGTCGGTTTGGTATCTAGATATCGGTGGAAAGGCTTTGCCGCGGTGCCGGCAAGAGCCATTAGGTTTCTCTCCTGGCGATACCATCTCAGACGTCTTTATATGCCACGCGGCAGAAGGGCTGCCCACCATTTTTATCGACGAAGATATAATGTCCTGCGCCATTTATGGTCTATACGCACTGTAAATGCGTTCCTCATCGAGTATTCATGCAGGCTTTGTCGATTTTTCACTCGTAAATATACACCCAAGTATAAATCATTTTTAATCTGCTCTTCTTACGTATGGCTTCCTTGAAAAATATTGCAACATCGATAACGTCACTTTTCCATCTGATGTTTACCTACCTAAAAAATGTTGCACAGTAATTGTTCTGAAAAATTACTGTTTTGTCGACATTGTCTGTGACAATTGATAGGGAAAAATGATACATGAAAATCTACGCCGGAAGATATAATTCTGCAAAATTCCATTCACAACGAAAGGTCGCTGTGCAAGGTGAATATTAATATATTAAAATGTAATAATGGTATAATTGCAATTTATGGTTGCAATATATTTTTCACATTCTATGAAGAGTTAATGTTATTGCTATGTTAGCAAAATTAATCGATTTAATTTGTCGTAATACTAATAGTTCAACATTTTTCTGTATACCTGTTATGTGCACGATACGTTTGTCACGTTAGCTCGCAACACATCGTAATATAAAATTTCTGACGCACCATTTTTTACCCGAATTATTTACTGTCATTTCGTAACTTTATTGGGAAACTATGTGCGTTAATGGGCTACATCGTCGAGCTTCGTATTAGAGATTAATATATTGTCATAAAATATGTGTAATTATCATAACTAATCTTCACTGAAATTCAGCAAAATACGTAATTGATTACTGTGTCGTGTCACGGTACAGGTGTAATTTGTAAACCAAGAAGTGTTCGTTTTCTTCAATTGCTTTCATTCTTCGGTATATTAAAAGGTCAGTGAACAAGAGAAAGATCATGTTTTCGAAGAAAGAAAAATTTCCGAGGACGTTTAATGGGACGCGATATTATGTTTACGACGCTTTTAAGTAGAATTACTTGGAAGGAAGAATTTTCTCTTTTGTCAGCACTTTATGAGCATCTTGAGAACCTGTTTGCGCCAATTTTCTCCTCACAGAGAACAATAATGTAAGAACTTAAAATGTGTGTCAAACGGAGTTCGTCCCGAAATATTTGATTTCCTAATATCATCATTATATTTGCATTGGTGAAAAACAAGTCATGCAAATATTCGTGGCTGCTTCGTTCACGAGCAACATCTCGAAAAGCATTAAAGATGCATAAATAGGATTAGAATTTACGACAAGTGTCAGAATAATGTCTATTAAGCAGTGAATAAATTATAAACAATATATGTTCAGAGCGATAATGAAATATCGGCAGATAGCATTTTTCAAATGAAATCGCGGCATAGAAATATTGAGGACAAGCCGTAGTCGAATTTTGATGGCCTGATTTGCATTATGTGCGCATGATTTATGGGCGGAAGTAGAAAATATAGTCTTCAGATAGAGATCAGCGAGAAATAGCTGGCGCGGACGGGCTGTGCTAGAAGAATTCGATTTCGACAGAACTCCTAACGGAATTTAAAAGCATAGCCCGAAAATTGGACGTTGGCCCGTTAGAGAAGGAAATTCTCACTTGGCCGAACACGTGACTCTTAATTTGTCCGTCAGTAGATAGTTTCTAACGATCCACGAATTACTGAATATTCCATTATGTTTAATCTTTCGAAATCCTCAGTGTACAGCTCATGGAAAGAATTCTATTTTCGAACGTTCCAGTACGCTTATTTGTGAGTACGCTTATTATTGAGAGATAACATGTCTATGAAATATCAATTATATAAGACCAATGGAAACGTACAATTTATAATGAATAGTATGGATCGTTCACTATATTTGGATGGAATATCATACGTGTCTTATTTACTTCAACTTATTATCGGCTATAACTTGAACCCATGCAACATATCTTTTACATTAGAGGATCTGAAGGATTTTTGTTAAATACTTTGAGACTCAGAATACGATGATTTCACGATGTACCGCTTGCATTTACTTAAATTATTAACGATTATTAAGAAGCCATTATTTTTCATATCTAGATCACTGGAATGATTTTTGAAATTCAGAGTTGTTTGAGTTACGAAAGAACAGAAAGTGCGACTTTAAAGAACACGAATAATCACCACACGAAATTGTAATGTTATGAAAAAAGAAATGTTTCGTTAAGAACGACAGACTGATTAAATTTAAGATTCTTCTCGGCGAAGTGGCAGTCTGAAAGAAGCCATTTAACAATTATAAATTACGATAACGAGATACGGACAAAATGATGAATTATTACGAAGCGAGTCCATGGTCGACGTTTTCTTACGGGTTATGGATTTGTACGAGATTCGAATGGAAAAGTGATAGCCTTTAGGGCTTTCAGCGAAAACTAAACCCAACTCGTGGGGCAGATATTCCCCTCGAGTATCGAACCGCGCGTTATCGTTCCTCTCGATCGCGGAATTCTGACGACGAGCGATTCGACCAGCGGCCCTGAAAAACAGACGGTAAGTTGGATCCAGTTCCGACACTGTCGAAAAACTAATAATCCGATGTAATTATACGGAAATCCGATCGTCCATGCGCGGACGGCCAAGAAATGGAGAAGATCGACGGCATGAAAAACCTCGGGTTCAGGCAAATATCGTTTCACAAGAGAAACGTACAGGGATTTTCGAGCCGAGAGATCGCTACCGATAAGACGGAGAAATCGTTTCTGTTACCACACATGACACGTAGGTCGTAGTCTACTATTAATAACCAATAAGCTGTCCCATGTCTGTCGAAATCGACTACACATATGACATAGATAATCGGTGAAAGAAATTCGTTTGCTATTAATAATACGACCGCTGGACCAGTTGTCCATCTATTTTCATCGGCGGCTCACGATAAGTCGTTGCTTTATAAGTTAAATCCCCTTGCGGTGCGACAAAACTTCGTGCAATTCGCATTTGACATTCTACAAGCCAACAAAATTTCTATTCCTGATAACGAAAACATGATAAAACAGTCCGAGTAATCATGGTTATTGAAAACTTGTTGTTACAATTCATAATATCAGCGATCTGCTTTAATCATTTACATGAATTTATGTAAATTCCATGGGAGTTACGGTAAATACCGGATGCATGTATGTCATAAGGCAATTAACGACCTTGAGAAAAAGTAGTTATCTGCTTCTGTTAACGCGGGTCTTGTACTGAAATGAAAAATATGCGGTGTGCACCCACGCAGTGTGTTACATCTTGTATGACCTCTGTTTGACGGTTGCGTTAAACGACCATTCGCATATATTCGATAGTTTCACACAGGACTGTTGGCACGTATTTGCATATAACTGTAGTCTCTACGTCAGCACGAATATTGCCTGTATTATTCATGAATTTTCGCGTTCGTGCGAGGTAAGATTTATCATAGCAACGGAATGAACGTACAACCGAAATACATTGAATTCCCGCGGGAGGAGTTTGCCAATGATTTCGACGTGAGAGATGAAGTATGAGGACTTTCGGTTTAAACCTTCCTGATAATTAAATAGGATAAATGTCAAATTATACGTGCCGGGTACATCGAATCTCTTTCACGTGGCAAAAGCGATTAAGGTCGATCGATCCTTGAATGAACAATTAATCGTCCGCAGAATTTCATTAATAGTCTCAACATACTGTACTCTATTCGTACACGATCTTCTTTTTATTGAGGACACCAGGATAGTTTGTCAAGAAAGAAGGAAGATCTCTATCAATTTGTATTTACGCAGAGCGACAATACATGGTTTAACCGCGTCGAAAACTGTTTATAAGTGTTTCCAATGTTCGCGTAAATTACAGAACAAAATTAGCATCTTGAACAAAGATTAATGAATTTCTAAAATGGCTTTTTGATAGGTACAATTATAATTTCCTGGATTTTCGTCATTGAATTATATTTCAAGAACAAGAACTTGACAGATTTTAGAAAGCGGGTGATTTATTATCACCTGTTTTTGTTAGCCGAATTAATGATTTTGCTAGTTTACCACGGAATCTTCCAAATTATTCGGTACTTCTCTATTATGACATACCCAATTTTAAACAAAGTAACATACAAATAATCGTTATCGAAAAAGATAATCTGTAGTTTCACAAGTACTTAACGTTCGAGGACCAAAACAGACAAAGTTTACGTTCCGTTTAAAAAATACTATTCTAATAAACTGTTGTCGCGTTAATAACGATCCACCTTAAAAATCTTATTTAACCTTTCACGCCGGATATTCTCCAATATGTTTTACATTTTACTTGTCTCAGATTGCGGAGCATATTTTCTAATTCTATTTCCATCGTTATTTCGCCGTTAGAGAATACACGTATCGTAATAAAATTAACTGGATAGTTATACACAACCGGTTGTATAATCAAATATTCGACACATCTAATTAGCACGTAAAACACTTGAGAAAAGTCATGCTCGAAGCCTACGTTCGAGGTAACTTAAAACTCACGACATCCCACGGATTTAGTCGAATTCTGTAATGTATTCCATGTTCGGGAAGACGTGGGAATTGTAGAGAAAATTAAGGCGTAAAATCGAGTAGCATGATGACGGGGAAGGGAATAAATCGCACCTCGACTTCGATGACCGTGGTCATGTCTACGTGGGGCGCGTAACAGAGCGCCAGCTTGTCGGCTGTCGGCGCTTCCGTCCGCGGCGGAAACATCCCGAGGATCTCCAGTTTGTCGGCGTTGAGCACCGTTTACGCGCGCACCACGAAACCACTCGAAGCACTGATACGTTTCCCGGCGCACATCACGTCGGTCGACTCGTCGTGCACGTGTCCGGTTTTCCTGCTCACTCGTTTTCCATGCACCCGCGTTTATTCGCGACGAAATTTCGCGGCACAAGAAACTTTCTCCGTTCGTTCCTCCTTAATTTTCGTTGCTCTCAATCTTCCCTTCACGGGATCCAGATTTAGCGGCCAATGTTGCTCGCGCGATGCCAATTATCGAGCAATTTGTTGTGTTTTCAAATTTCTACGGAGTGATTGGTCGTGATGATGGTCGATTGCCGTTAATACGCGGGATTCTCATGGTTCACTGTGCCACCACCGAATCGCGAGGGTCTCAACGTGTCGGGGAGCGTGTAGGGTAACACACCGGGACGTAGGGGTATGATCCTTCAACAGGCACGGAAGACACACTGTACACGATGGCACTTCATCCCGCGTGGCATGTCGCGTTAGCCTCGCGCGCAGGAGGCCCGTCAGGACTGATCAACGAGGTATGATCGACTGAGAGGGGACGAGAGAAAAAGCACGATAACAAAGCATGGAAGGGAGCCAGAGGGTGGGGGATGCGTAGAGGGAGGCTCTGCGCTCGTCCTTCCGTCGACTCGATCCTCGACTTACTCCACGCGTACTCCTCGTCGGGGACTTTCGTCGAACCTTACTTTCGGAAACATGCCCGGCATCCCAGGAATTCGATTAATACGGAATCATCGTTTTCGACTATAACGTCGTAAAATTGCTCCAACCGACTCCTTAACTCACTACCGGTTTAATCGCCTTAATCGTCTTTTAGGATATTCAAAACGTTCACACGGATCTCGCCGAATCTTTATTTAATCCTTCTTAGTAGAATTTTCAATCGTTTCTACGAGATTTTCTCGCGTTAATCACGGGCTAATGCAATATACAATTTTTCATTTCCCTTACTGACTATAGGTCAATTGTTTAAAATTTCACACGTTATATATCTTTTTAAAAATGACTCGATTCACATCGCTCGCACTTCTTTTTATTTTAATCATTATTTATCTTTAATCACGGACAGATGGCAGTGTAAGAAAGTATTCTATTATACCAGTACACTGAGCACAGAGAATTCTTTCATTGATTTTAGCAAAACTTTGAACTGAATGGTACGCTGTCAAATTTAGATAATTTCGAGATAGAGTCGTTGAAAAGTTCCTCTTCCATGCGCGTGTTTCAGAAACGGCAGAATGGCAGGCCCGTTGGGAAAAGTAAGTCAGTCGAAGGATGAAAAAAAGAGTCGAATCGTGCGTTGCGAAGGAACGCGATAATTGGTACCACTTGAGACGGTCATGAGAAAAGAAAACGGGCAAACGGATTGCCGTTTCCCGGTACGTACTCTACGTATATAACTGCGCAAACATAAATCATTGATCAAATTGAATGAATGTCCTGTTAAGTACGCTCAAACTAGCTTTATGCGATAAAGCAAAAAAAGGGGCAGGAGTATAACAAAAAAATCAGCGGGAATCGGAAAAAAGAAACCGCAAAAAGTAGTTGTAATGTAAGCGTCATTTATTTTTTTTTAAACTAGCAAGCATGTAGAGAAATATGACTTAGCAATTACGCGTCTGTGACGCAAATGAGGTTTGTATTTTTTCCAAGTATGTATACATTATAACGCTATCATCATTAATTACCGTCATTTATTGAGACACATTTCAAGATAATTGGACTTATGATTTAGCGATAAGGGAGCCTTAAAATGTCGTTAAAGTGTATTAGGAATACATAACGATTTTCTGTGTTATTGAATGTACACTGGGACATATTGGAAAACTAGAAGAATTTCAGGCTCATGTTCCTTACGTGTCGGACGATATTAGATACGTATAATTTGTACAATGTAAATAATGAATCACTGCATTGGGAAATGGGAATTTTCATGGTAAGTGATTATATTTCTCGTAAACCGAATAAGGTGTCTCGAGTACGAATTAACCGAAGAAAATAGAAAAGATAAATGTAAATATTTTGCGTAAACTACATGGTGAAAATGAATCAAATAAACCATCACGGAACTCGAAAGATCCCGATTTAAAAAAAAGAACCAACTTGTATAAAAAAAGACACAGCAGAATAACAGCTGGGAATTTAGTTTTCCTCGTAGAGGCAATTTGAGGCAAGAAAAAGTAGAAAACAGGAGAAGCAGTAAAATAAGGTAACACTTTAACACAGCGTGAAAGTAAAACGAATAGAATTAATGACCTAAGGATACAAGGAAATTGAAAATAGTATGTAAAACTGTCAAGTTTGTGACAGACACTATAATTTTAAAAAGGACAGGAAAAGGAAAAATAACGTGATGTAATATGTACAGTAATATTTTAGGAGAATAAGAAAGGGAAAGGAATTAAAAGGGGATTAAAAGTGGAAAACATTGAAATGAAAGCCTGTCTTGAGTTTCACGTAAATCGTTTCATGAGCTACCGGTGAGGAGAAATAAAAAACAGGCATAGCAGGCTATCAGCTAAAATCGAGAAGATAATAGTTAAGACAGTATTGTGCGTGAGCAGAGAGTCAGGGAAAGAAAGGAACTGAAAGGGAAGGCGGAGCTGAGTTTCGCGTTGCGTTTTACGGACGGGACGGAAGCGAAATACCGGGGAGGACGTAAGAGCGTGCGGCCACGTGCGATTCTAGGGGCTCCCCCCCCCACCACGACGAGGTGAGCAACGTTCCCGCGGCTAAGTGTCGAGCGGAGTTGCGCTCGACTGACTGACGAGGATAAGCCACGGGCCGAGCCTACGAAAGTACAACGCGGGAGGTGCCACCGTCGTCGTTCTCTGCTCTTACCGAGCACCTCTCCACCACTATCGCTGCTACCTCCTCCTCCTCCTCCTTCTCCACCTCCACCACCACCAACACCACCACCGCCATCATCGCCCCTGCCTTCGTCGCAGACGAAAGTCTTTGGAGTTTAAGTCTGTTCGGAGGTTCCCTTCTAGCCAACTCGAGACGGTAGTCGCTGCTTAGGTGAGGCTCTTTTTTCCCCTCATCGCCACCTCCCTGAATCGACCCTTTCCCTTCGGTTCCCTCTCTCTCGGCGTGTCTCTGTTCTTCCACCCCTTTCTCTTTGGGGCCTTCCCCCTCTTGTTCTCACGTCCCTCCGCCCCTCACTCTCTCTTTCTTCGGTCTTTAGTACTCTTGCTTTCTCTCGACCATCCGTTTGCATGAAAATCTTGCCCGAGGATACGTGCTACCACGTGAGAACGATCACCAGGGGGGGTTTTTCAGTTGTCAGTAACTCCGTCGGCGGAAGTGAGCGTATGTTTGAACCGGCCTTTGACAAATCACAGGGGTTCTAATAATTCCAATTTGAGGGCACTTGTAAAACTCTGCCATTTTTGCATGCAGATACATCTTGATATCAACGATTGATCAGTGTGAATAAAAAATTGTACTAAGCATACAGTTGTAAAAATGCGCCCTAAGCTGTCGGATAAATTTGTTCCTGCGTTTCATGGATGTGTAATCAGCTCAAGGTTAAATACTTTCCAAAAAAGGAATCAACGTCATCATAGGAACAATTTACCATTTTCCTGTAGTTTCCGTCAATTACTTTTGAAAATACGTAGAGCCAGACAGTAAGGGAATGATAATAGTAGTAATACAAACTGTAGAAGATCAGAAAATGAAGGCATGAAAAATTCTTGCCACGGTGAATAACTGCATAAGAAATCGAGTTCGAACTAACTCGTTACGTGTTATGTAAACTGGGAAACGATGCTTTCCTAGTTCTGAAAACTCATCGTCATATCACGAAGTGTTTTGACATGAAGTTTTTCCGAATGACTACTATGTTGAAATGAAATTCACGGTTGAAGTTGAATGCAACGCTTTCAATAATTTTAAAACTAAATCCTTGTTATTGGCTGAGACATCTTCGGAAGTTTCTTTATATCCTCTTAGCTTAATTTAATCTTGCTAAGACACGGCATTAAAAGGTTAAGTAATGCAAATATTAACATCTACAGTTGTGTCGGTTGCTAATTCCCTTTGAATGCGGTAACTGACGTTCAAATGCCGCACGATCGGGCAATTACAAATATATTGAAAATCAGACTTTACTGCGCCGCAGGAACATCGAAGAAACACTAATACCACGATTCAACATAATGCAAGAAATGTAGAGTAACATCAATTTAGAATAATCCTCTTCCAAGTTCAGTTTTTATTGATGACGAAGACATGATAAAAGTAACTACTTGAGTCAGGTACTATAGCAATTCATCTCGGGCCAAATAAACCATAAGCTGTCGTGGTTATTGCATGTGTTTAAGGATATCTTCAGACATGGAGAATAAATATTATTATATTTATGCTTGAAACAACCATTCATCGTAATATTAGCTATATTCGGTCCTCCATGAATTACATGTTCTTCTTTTAACACTAAACGTAGCAAATGACTGGTTTTAAAATTTCATTTAAAATTCTGCATTCATTGTTATTTCTTTTGTTCATTGTCTTATATTATATGTTCATATATCATATATGTTCATTGTCTTATATTGTCCGGTTAATCAGTTTTTCTTTCCAACATGTTTTTCTTTCATTTTGTTGCTTTTTTCACTGAGAAAAATTTGTACGATGTATGTATGAAATTGTATGTTGGGGAACACCGTCATGTGCAAAAAATGCAGTGAACGAAATTAAAACATCTATCAATTATCTCCAAATGAAGAAAACTATGCACTTGTTTTTTCCTGTTCTCGTGAAAAAATGTAAGTATATAATTTTCTTCTTATTATGAAAGTTATTTTGAGCATTGTTGCCTATATTAAATTGACAATTACTTGTTTCCTTTTCGGAAAAATATGACCTTTATTTCACAACCGGTCATTTGATCAGTTACGGTAGGAATAGGTGATGGTACGTTTAGTGTTAAATGACCTATTCAGTAATCATATATTTGTCTACCTTCAAATCATATTTCGAACTTTATACGGTTGCAATTTTCTATGGTTTCCTACATTATTGAGCGAAGAAAACGAAGCTAAACGAAGATCCTTGAGGTATAAATTACACGTAGAATTCCGTTCAGATACTTAATATTTAACACTTTACACTGACGTAAAGCGTTAGAAATACTGCTTTTTGTTCAAAATTAACGATTTATCGCTTTGCAATATTATCAACTTTATGCCGCTGATTTGAGGAATTCTATTGACGTTCCTTTTAACTCGCTTGAAATGGGCATAAATATGTATTATGACAAATGTCGCAGTCGTGTGGGATATTCTGTTAATATTTTACTAACGGTTAGTGAACGTTAATTTACGTGGCATAGCAGAGGATTATAATCAATGACTGTGACGTTAAAATAATTTTCAAGAGTTAAAGTGCAACGCGGATGCTTGAAATGTCATGAATGTTTCTGAAAAAACGTCAATAGGTTAGAGAACTTGTGATTCAAAGACAGTGTGCCACCCGTATCTGCGTCTACAGTTTCATGGCTGCTTAATTACGTCGGCAAATAGATTTATACCGTGCGGCGGGGCTTAATTAAAAGCTGCTGCGCGGATTCGGTGACGACTATATCTGAACCACGAGGAGCATGCGTACACGTAGATACATATGTGTACGAGTAAATATATACGCGTGGCAGCTTCCGCGAGTGCTGAATACTATGCGTTACTTCGGCGAATGGATAACATCGAATAGAAGACGCTTCGGCAGATAGCGCTCTTTTCGTTTTATAGTCAAGAATGCCGACGTCGCGCTTGGTCACGTGTGAAAAGACCACTTTATCGAACGATCGGTGTCAGCTTGCGAATCTGCCATGCGAATAGCTAAATACTTCTGTTGCCGGCTACTTTTCATTATTCCGGGAAATTTAATGGCAAGACTAACGAAAACGTGCTACACGATATGGCAGATCGGCGATTAACAAGGACTAATACTTTTCATCGAAACCTTTTAGGCAGTTAATTTTAAATATTTTTCGTTCCGGGAAAAATCAATATACTTTCATTATGTAAGGTACAATGTAAATTAATTATATGTACCCTATATTGTCTCGGAGAAAAGTTAAGTAACATCGAGACTTATGTTTGTTTGAATGTCTGAATACAATATGTAAGGTTTATTGTCTGTCGTAGGAAAAACTAATTCAGTAAAAAATTAAGTAGTAGATAAATTAATGTAGGACAACATTACATAAGCATTACACATACACAAGTATAGAAATGTTTATCGACAGACTTTACTTGGATAATATTCTTTGCCCAGAGAATAACTATTCATTCACTTTTAAACATCAACTAGTATTTTCTTAATCTTATGAATTTGTACAAATTTGTGAAAATGAAATTTACTTATTTATTGTATTTACACCCTGCTATGTATAACATAATTGTTAATCATCTTTTTCAAAACCATATATTGGGGCAAAGGATTTAAGTAATAAAAAAAGGATGTAGGTAATAATGGTTAAACAAATCAAACATGCTTGCAAAAAATAATACCATATAATTTCTTACGGTATTTAATAATTTTCTTCTACGACGCTTCTCGTTCTATAAAGTGTAATTTGAACGAATGCTATCACAAAGAAAATGAAGGAAAGTCTCAATGTTACTTAACAAACGATAAGTGCATTTACGATCTAATGTAATTTTCGAAACAACTAGCCATCATATAGTCATCAAGGCCATCGTAAAGAAAATGATTTTATTGAAGTCCAGATGGGTGGATATAACTATCTTCAATCATTATTTATTATCTTTTATCTGGGGCCCGAGGAGATTCGTAAAAACCTGCTATTTACATGGCCGTAAAAACTCGTCGGTCCTTTGACGGTTTCTCAATGAGCGGGCTGACGTATGCCTAAGTACCGTAGAGTCTTTTCACCTCTCGGATAGTCGCGCTTCTCCTGGCCATTCGCAAAAACTGACAAATGAATACAACTCGAAGGAAAAAAATTAATGTACTGTGTGCAACGAGCGAGAGAGATTTGAAAAGGTAATAATGCGTTTGCTTGCTAATACCAACTGAGTGGCTGCGATTATGACGGAAAATTTCATTATCCACATTAATAAGACATGCTACTGAATTGCGGCAAGAAATGGCTTATTTATTTCAAGGACTAGAGAACTAGAACAACTATTAAATAAATTTATCTTTATCATATTACCCACAAATTGCGGTAGATTTAGGTATTACTCCTAACAGATCATTTTTATTGCAGTCATTTGGTGTAGATACTTTTACTGTTGACCCGTAATAAATTTCTGGAAGGTATAATTGATATGTGTTTGTGTCACGATTATGTTTCGAAAAACAATCAGTGCGCTGTACAATGATACGTTATGCATTTCATTTTTCAACTAGGAATTTTCAACTAGGT
Organism: Hedychridium roseum; assembly: GCA_963989215.1. NCBI lineage: Eukaryota > Metazoa > Arthropoda > Insecta > Hymenoptera > Chrysididae > Hedychridium > Hedychridium roseum. The sequence continues at coordinate 2,108,983 of OZ022310.1, read as the reverse complement.
TTGCAAACAAGATCCATTTTCCAGGCTCGTCGTTATAGCCGTTGTAATGAGATTTACTGGAAGATAGTCGTGGAACAAGTTTGTCTAGCGAGTTTCTATTGGTTATCTTTCATTTTTATCCGACATGCAGTGGGAATAATGACCGCACCGAAGACCGAGGAATCGGGGAATTAACTAGAACAGGACAAAAAGTGGCATTCATTTACGGAGGAAGGGGAGATTCCTACACGTCAGAAATGTATTTACTAATGTAGTTATGTCGCAGGGGAAAATTACAGCAAAGCAGGATAATAAGTTAGGATGGTAACTGCCATTTGGACAAATTCTGTTAATGGGCCGATATAATCAAGTGTAATTAAGAAATAGCGTTACAAGTACGGTTCCAAACAGATTTGCATCATATCGTTAAGCGTAAAGCAACCCTTTTCAGACTAAATATAACCTAAAAGTTTTATGCCACAAATTTTATGCGGGACAAACCATTGCATGAATGTTGAAAGTTGAAAGATAATAGTTGCTGCGGTAAAAACCATTCGATATATTACTGTGAATTCATGGTCCTAATAGTGACGATAATTTCTAAAATTAATTAGGGATTCTTGATCATTCAAGATTCTATTCACATAGAACCCTTTACATTTTGTAAAATTCTACTTTAACGTTTAAGAAACTGCATTGCTTTGTATACTTTTAAATATAAATGCGATATAAATAGTCTTTTAATATGGACGCATTATTTCTACCATCGAGTTTAACATTTCCACTACATACTGCATCTAATAATATACAAAATATGAATAAGGAAATGACGGAAAATGTGAAATTTTACAATTGGTGCAAAACATATTCTGTGACTCCTGCAAGTTGATATTTTAATTAACGTATCCTGACTATCACTACAATGCTTAACGTGGATTTTGTCGCGTTTTTTACGTTTGATTTTTCTCGAAAAGATAATAAAAGATAGATACTACGAAATTCTGATATATTTATTTGCGAAACGATAAGGTACCGGTAGCAACATCTTACGGGACAATGCATCTTGATGCAAGCTGCAATTTTACTTAGGTCACGGCAGACTCTTCTGCCTAAAGGGGGGCTCTACTTTTTGCCCTTCTGCCGAACATTGGCAGGAAATTTGGGATACATAACAGCCATGGAATTCGGACGGTGACGATAATCACGTCAACGGCTGCAACCGGGTATGCGATGCGCGAGAGTGTTGGGCAGTGCAGCTACGAGAATCACCTATGTAAGCAAAGGAGGATGGACGGTTCACGAGGAAGAGAGAGACGAAGAGTTCGGTAGGCCCGTAGTGGGAGAGGGAAGTCGCTAAACGGCATTCCAAGCGGACCATCCAGCGCCACCCAACGGTAACCAACGCATGACGCCCTTATCTTTTACTCCTTGCGCCTTTCCATGCCTTACCGTATTTAACGGACTGCCGCCACTCTGCCAGGTCGTCGAATTTGTCCTAAGCATAGCTAAGGTCGACCGCCGACCCATTTGCGAACAATGGAACAATAATATCCTCGCTTACGTACACCTTACTTTCCACTATTGTTGCATGTAAAAATCTTTAGTTCTACAGTACCGTATTATCCGTGTACATTAAGTTAGTCGTCAAATGTACCGTTATGTACACGAATAATGAGAAGTTCAATGGAAAAAATTTAAGTAAGTTTTTTCGAATTTTGGGCAAGATCTGACAACGAGAAACATAAGACTGTCAATGATTGTTGGGAAGCAATTTGTCGACTAAGAAATTTTCCTGAAACAGCAATATCGAATTGTCGAATATCAAATATTCGTAAATATCATTCATTTGAAAGGTGTAATCTGCGAATTACGAATATAATGAAACATTGTCTATCTTTTGAATCGTCGCGATATTATTAGCGATAACACCGTGACGTATCAACCAATTTACCGTAAGGATTTTGAAGAAATGACTATTCGTGAGAAGAAAGTGCAGTCGTGTGGTTGGATAGTTGGACGAATAACGAGATTCGACAACAATGCCGTTGACCGTTAATTTGAGTGGATCGGCGAGGCCGCGTGTACATTATTTTTTCTCTCTGGACACACGCGGTCGCGAGGCAAGAGGCAAGGAGTCCGGTCCAGAGGGTTCAAGCTAACGGGACTAAAGTCGATCGTACCTGCAACGGTGTGAGTGTGCACGGTTCACACGCATGCTCTCGCCCGATTCATCCCACACGCGTCAACATACTTTCATATATATATGCACACACATACACGTTACCGGATAAACAGACGTGTGCGTGCTGCGGACCGCCGTTAACGAGGAGGAAAAATCATTTTTACAGGCTTCGAGCCGACCGGCAAAGGACATTGCACAATATGACCGCAGCCTGCATCGGGTTTTCAAGTTCATCGACGAGTCTCGCTGTGGTTCCTTCTCGACCTCGTCTATCAACGACTTTTCATCAACGGCAGGTTTGAAGAGCGCTAGAAATACCTCACGTCAGGACTCTGATCGTCTTGAAAGCTCGTCAAGTGTGATTTTTCATTTCAAGTGTCGTTAAATACCGACGTTAAATATAACAAAAAAATACAATGTTCAATCACACGTAAAACACCGAAAGAGGCGTTAAATATTTGATGTTTGTTAATTATTATTTAATACATTATTTACTTAATGTGACACTTAAATAAATCTACGCCTGTGAATCTAGAATTTTATCCTACATACTGCGTGTAATCTTATACTGATTCAAGGAATTTGAATAAGAAAACAGATTTGTAAGAAGGTTTATATTAGAAATCAAGTTAAATTAATTATTGCCTGTCGTTGAAATAAGGAACTACATTTTTCCACTTTCTACGGCACCAAACGGGAAGTATTACTTGTAACAATTATTTAAACGTTCATGAAAAATATTTTACGCTACGGACTATTTCATTACGCATGCGACACTCATAAATTTCCCCGGACATTATGTATATCCCAAGATGCAATAGGTACTACGTATAAAAATGGCCCCTAGGAGCGATAATGATCACACGTATTAACAGATCCACCACGATGTGACCACACGTGTGATCGTCGGTCCTTAAGGAAAGTAGCCTGGGAATTTCTTCTTTACCGAACGCGTAAAGCAGCTTAAATTTTCGTTTCGACAGGTCGTAAAACTGGTCTACCGATGCTTTTTAATTTGATTCATTCGGCCAATAAAGGGACTTTTACAGCGAGCATGCATGGGTACTGTTGATCGTGCCTTATCGGAATCATTATAAACTTTCATGGACAAAGGTCAACGGCCACCTGACATGTCGTATCTGTCATGCCGTCAAAGTGCAGGTTTATGGGCAAGAAACATTAATCCGTCGCCGAAAGCCAATGGGTATGCGCATAATAACCATTAAAGTGATTTCATAAAATACGCAGTACTCGCGTCGGAAAACGCATTTCTAGTTTACTGCCGGCTCGCGGACCTGCGGGCTCTTTTGATAAAGCGGATAGACGAGAGCGATGCGTCGGCCTATTCCTTCACCAATAGCCTCCTTACAATTTCCAACGGCCCCGCGCGCATTAGGAAGTCGTCCTTGCGTATTGCCGGGAACATTCAATTTATTTCACCGGCTGGCTATCCGTTCCAATTGAATTCTCATCGTTGATTTTCGTCCAACGTGGTAGTAAAGAACCCAACCGCATCCAGAGTACCATCGTTAGATTGAGTCGTTCGGTTAGTACAGGGTAAAACATGTCGTTCTCTTTTCGATTAATCGGCTTTCGAACAAATACAGTGAATCCACCAGCAAAGAGTTGTATCTGACAATTCTTCGAGGATTTATAGTGTATAATGACGATATTTTGTATACAATTTTTCATTTTTCGAAACCGAATATTGTTTTCTGTTTGAAAGTATATATTTGCATATGAAACGCATAATGGTACGCAGTCAGCGCAAATTTTGCAATGACGTATGCTGTTGCAATAAAAACTTGGTTGGTCGGGATTTTTCTTATATCTTAAATATTCTAAGTTTACTGTATTTCATATGCTGTCTTGAGTTTCGTTTTACAGAAAATTGCCATAAAAACACGTTGCATTATTCGAGTACCGTTTGTTATCGCAAATTCGAGTAATATATATTTTATTTTGTTACCTAAATAGATAATGACTTGTATGAAAATTGTTTATAACAGGTACCTTTTTCTATAGGAACCTTTTGCCAAAACACCTAAGAAATTTCCCGTGGGAGAGCATTTAACGGTTCGACGAGTATAACGTGCTGCATTAAACCCAATCATTCGTGTCAGGCTTCCCACGAAATGTTTCGTCTGTCTTGTTCGAAGAAGAGAGTACGAGAATAGTGCGAGTGGTTTTACCGGCGAGTTTCAAAATTATTCATACACTGTCGAACGGAAGACAGCGTCGTCCTGACTTGACAGCGGGATGTTCTGCTAAATCAACGAGTCCTTTCTCTTCGATTCGCCGACGCTTTCGCTGCCAACGTTCATTGCCGCGGAATTTCACGGCATCGACAGTACAAGCGCGGTTTTGTCCGTATAAATTAAAAAAAGTCCTTCGACTTGTTAACCCTTTGCGGTTCAAATTATGTTCAGCATTTCATTCAGGCTAATCCACAAGTATTTTGCCACTTTCCCTGGTATTTTACAGTATTTCTGTATGATACATTTGTATATTTAATTACATAGGCATTATAAGCATGTGATATTCATAAAAGAACTAGTCACACATATGCGTAGATATGTGTACGTATGTGCTCATCATAGTTTTATGGGAAAATATATCTGGAAGCCCTAGCAATGATAGAAATTCTAATAAAATGGAGTCAGTTTAGTCAGACGGACAAATCATTGATAGCATTTAAGTTACTAGTAGTACTAGTATGATATTAAAGTTAAATTTTTACGTTACCACAAACGACAATACGCGTCATTTTAATAAATTTTTCATTAGATCTCAAAAACTTCTTGATAATCGCTGGCATAGGCAACATTAATATATAATAATGCTAATTAGTACTAATATTTTGGTAGTAACTAATAACTTTAGGTGTACTACAACGTGATCACAGCTAAAATACCTGTAATTCAGCGATTAGTAAAAACTTTTTTAAATGCTAAATAATACTAAATATACGGTCTAATATCAACATGAACATTAGTACAACAAGATTAGGGTTAAATTGCTAATGACTTGCGCTTACGAAGAACTTTTTTCGTTTAAAAATTTGATGAAAATGAAGCGCACGGTCGTTTGGTCGGAAGACATTTTCAGGGGGGGCAGGTAGTACTGATTTTCAGGAGAACGTGTTCGCCGGCTGGTTAATCGACGTTGGCACCGGTTAGAAAGAGACGGAGGCCGATAATACGATCGGCCTGGATTAGAATCATGTTATGCTAATTTCCACGGTGCTCGGAGTATGTAGGTACGGCCGTTGAAAGGCTAGTGTAGCACCGAGGATCACGGGGGTTACGGAATCGGATCTCGTAGGCGTCGGCTGACAGCCTCGAGGCTCGAGCCCAGTCGAGCAAGTGCTCGATGGCAGGTGCAGGACGGTTCTTCTCTTCTCCTCCGTCATCCGGACCACCGTTATTACGATCTATTAATATTCATTATTCTTTTCGACTGCCCTCGATAACAATTCGCCCCGGACGAATGGCGGAACGATCGCGTGCGTGTTGCTTTCGTCCAAGGACTAAATTATATATTGTCACAAATGCCAACGAGCGCGGCGGCTTATGTACGATCATGGGGAAACTGAATTATACTTCGTAAGAACATTGAGGGATATCCAGCCCCGTTAACAACGAGGACGGACAACTAAATTGGACCTATCAACGTTTAGAAAAAAATTTCTTAGCCAGTAGTCGAGAAAATCGTAACACATGAGATTTACGTGTAATCGTCATTGAGAAAATATTATGTGATGTAAACGCTGTGTTCTAACGAAAGGAATTCAAGATAATATTTCAATCAATAGTCGTCGGTGAATTTTGTAATACATTATACTCTGCTCAAAGCTTTTTTTACATGACCCGTGAGAAAATAGCAAGCAGTAAAATTAGTTTACATTAGTGAGGAAACACTACCATGTATGTAAAAGATTCAATATTATTGATCGAAATCATGTTCATTTTATTCTATTTTACAGTATTTCTCTGTACTTTTTATAATTTGTCAAATTCCACGTTAAAAACTTGGATTTTGCTAGTTGGTAGCGTGAAATGAATAAAATGATTGAATGAGGTTGTAATGAAACGATTTAGAACAGGAAGAAGATAGGGATCTTACTATTTGGCTGCTTACGTTTAATTTTCGCAGCACTTTGTGCTCGAATCTTACGTTACACAATTTTCAGTGAAATATACTTCCATTAGTCTCTGCAGAAAAACAACGAGTGGAATAATCGAAAGCCCATCACTAATGTGAAGGGTATCGTTTTATACTTTGCATCTGCTTTTGCCCTCAATCTTTAAGCACATATGTATGCTTCGTAATGAAACTGATCCTCCGACCGCCATTCACGACAGTCGATGCCTATCGACCAGTGAGACGTGACGGGAAAGTTCATGGTCGCACCGTTTTCCTTCTAATCGTGATAACGTATGACCGTTCGCGGATATGAGAATATCATCGTAAAATGTCAATAGAGATCCCGCGTCGTAAAGCTATTTTTCTATGATCGCCGAGGAAGTTTTGCGATCGTCGTGATCGACGAGTCTTTATGCCGAGCCTGTCCCAAGAGAAACTATTGATTAGCGTTAATAAATGATCCGATAGGTACCTTCATTTGTACGGAGTATTGACTTTTATTCCTTCTCGACGTACCGAGAAATGAATTCCTTACGGAAATTAATGATTTCCAACGCTATTTCATGGAGCAACGAATGATATTTAGCATCAGGATCAGCCTTTAAGAATAAAGAGCTAGTTAATAACCGGCCTGAATTTGATACATTGAGAACAATAATTCTTAGGATGCATGAAGCGATGTTCCGTTATATAACAATAGTTTTGTTCGCTCGTATTTCGCGTAGAGCGTGCGCATAGATTAAAACGTCCTAACAAGTCCCCAAGTTGTAACGTTAAGTCATTCTGCCTATTTGGCTGCATCGACAGCGCAATGTGTCGGTCTATAAACGGTGCGTATACGCATATCCTTACGTGATTTACGTTATGCGCCAGGCCAGGTGCGTGTTACGAGGCCGTAAGTTACAACGTTTCTACTCTTTTCCCTTCATTTCCCTGCAACACAGTCCTTTCCCACCGAGCCACGTCGAAAAACACAAATTTATTATAGATTCGATTAATGGTTTTCGGAACAGAATTAATGTCCAATCGCTAACGCAAAATAACTTTTTTTCGTTGTGATTATTTAATATGTTATTCGACTAAAACAATGTGTCAGTGTTTTAAACAGTAGGTATACAATATTGCTACAAAATTTTTCAAGTTGATGATTACAATGTTCTCGAGGGTGAATTATTCCTTCCCACCTACCATCACTTTTACTACAGTGTGAATATTATTCATTTAGCCGAGCTAAATAAAAAGACCTTGGTAAAATAATAATTTTGTAAAATTTGCAAATCATCCAATAATGGCAGAAGTTAAAAATTTCGATGTTTTGTTGCAATCATATGTATTCATACTATTCGAATGGTAAAACGTTGATTCAGGCAAACATTTTGACGATCCTAATGGTAAGGGCAATACTTGACCGTCTAATCACCGCACGTTTTTTTCAGTGTTGTCACTGCAAGCTAGTACACACAATGATATATCTATCTCCAAGCAAGTAAATATCCGCGTGGTTGAAAACTTAATCACCCGCAATAACTCACTTCTACAATAAGATTATAAATTTCACATAAGTATGTGTGACCGAAAATTATACTTAGGTGCGAAGAATCGTTATTAATACAACTTCATTAACTTAATCATCCTACTAAATGTTACACTGAATTTGCAAATAATACCTCAGACACAATCTTATGGGGCGATATTTTCTACGATGCTTGAGATTAACTTGTAAATGAGTTGTCACGAACACTACCGTCACACGCTCCCTAATTAGCGGGTACATCGGTAACGGTAATTAGGTTCGCGAAAATTCCTGCTTTGTCGCAGAAACCTATGGCCATTTCATAGGTTTTAGTTGTGCCGTACAATCCTTTCTACGGCGAACGATCGTGTATTACAGAACCCTCGTTTGCGGCTGTACGAAAGGTTAATCGGCGTTAAACGAAAGTGCCGGGATCGATCGATCGATGTTGGTTAGAGCTGCGGGTGTACGAAACGCAAGCCGCCTACGCGAACCGGCTAACAGGTTCCACGCCCTGTCCTGTAACCCGGTGGCGGTGCTTGAACGTTCGCAGCGAAGGCCTTCTCCATTCGCACCGTCTGCTTACATATGTATGTGTATGATGCAACAAAGTTGCTTAAACCTCTGTGCCTTCGGAGACAGAAAGTCGGATATAAGTTTCAAACGCACAAGAACGTCTAATGTTGACCTAAATATTTCAATAGCGGAAAATTGTTTCACGAACGATTCTGATAATCGAGAAATTCGCGTGAAGATGCCCAAGACGAGTTGTTACAGTTGACACGTTAGTTTGGAATAAAAAGACAACGTGTCGAAGGAGAAAGTGTGTACGATTTAAACGAAGGATTGTACGGATTGTTTTTTGAGCCAGTGTATGTCCTATGTTTTGGCAGCAGCGATGTAAACCTCATGACGTAGTTTGCGGTGATTAAGGCTGAGACTTTTAAATGTATAATTTGCTTGCATCGCGAGGAACACGAATGGGTGGCTGCATCGGCAGGTAAAACATGCCGTTGGGTATAGGGCGACGTGTACGCACGCAGGTGTCTCTCAACTTTGTCACGACACTTCGGGCAATGCATAAATTTAAACGGCAAACGCCCCCGAAGGTGAAAAGCCAATTTGCTTCGAATCCTTTCGTACCAATAATGCACCTTCCAGGCTTCCGCATTTGTCACTTAAACTCTACTTTCCCTGCTTTCGTTGCTCATTTCTAGCGCACTAAAGCTATTTAATGAAGTGAAATAATAATTTCTTATTGTACTCGGCGATACTTTTGTAAAACAATTAATTTACCATTAACAAATTCTCCGAATAAAAATAATAATATTGTTATCCTGTGGAAGATGTTCCGTGGCATAAGTAAGAGCGATAACAACATTTTCTACTTAAACTGAACAGAGACGTTGTTAAAGAATGTCGTAATTCATTTATTTCGACTAAAACACACGAAGTAATTTATTATCTTTTAGTGCAGGGAAGTAACTTTTTTCTTGTGTCGCGGAACGGCTTATCTGCAACGCATTTGCACGATAGTAAGATGCGTGTAAAATGTAAAACGCCATTTAATTTATGTTCGCGCGTGACCGGCGGGATCCTGAATGGAATTTCTAAATATATGTAGGTATAGCGATTTAATTTGTCGGTCGTCGACTGCCATTTTTGTAGGGTCAATCGATAAGCCGTGGGGTTTACGAGCGGCATTATTCATCGAAATCCATGAGTCAGACTTACAAATGTATGCCACATTCATATAGTCGGCTTCTATATAACGAGCCTGTTCCAAGTGGGACGGCAAAAGGTTAACGGTTGTATCCGCGCGAACCACTTGAAAAGGTAGACAAACCGAATCACGCCGGGCTAAAACAATGGACATCATTCAAGGCCAATCGTTGCTAGACCAGAACAAAAGTCAGATGGAGGCGCAGCACGATAGTACAATCTTCTAATAATCTACCAACAGGTGAAATCACGCTGGGATACTGTTGCCGCTAGAAAGTCAGGACAATCGACAAAATAAAGACAGAGAAGAGTGCTTTCGCAAAAATTTTATCACACGTTCTATGTTGCTCTATGTTGCACAAAAAACTGAAATCACCTGAAAATATTGCCTACTCACGATCAGATGCAGAGAATACTCATTGTGTAATTTGTTATTCAGTGTTACAGTCTATTGACTAATATTTGGAAACACTTTAGATTAAACAATGTAGAAATTTTATTTGCATAGCATTTACTCATGAAACATATTCAACATGTTATGTTTTTTGTAAATTCAAATTTTACTAAATTATTACAGAATACTTTTTGCCACAGGAAGTTGCATTGATACCTGTTTAATTTATTGTGCATGATGTGACTAAATCTTTATTACAAAACTCTTGTTTTTGGCATATTGCAATGTACAATTTTTCTCATAATTATTTAATAATTTTTAAAATCTGCACCGTATAAAGTGATTTAATAATCTTAATGACAAAAATTTTCTTCTGTAATATCACAACAATTCTAATTTTTACACACGCGGATCATATGGATTTATAAGCATTAAAATTTTGAAAATGCCACGTAAACTATAAAACATTACACCAAGTGCAGTAGTGGAAAATATCAGACTCAAACGGGTAATATTTAATTTTTGTGAAATTTCTAAAAGGATGTATGTATATTCAACCTATTGTTTAGACCGTGTGTATTTATTTGGATTCAAATTTCTCTCATGTATTACAAAAACAGCAACGTGTTCTTCTTGTGGATATATTAATCCATGTTAATCCATGGTTAATGGATGAAATAATACTTGTACTTAACAAACAATAAATCACTATCAACGCCACGTCGGACAAAAACTCTCCAGTTGCATGCGTTGCAAGATAAGACATAATGGAAGATCATCTTGGTATAATTTTCGCGCTGCTTGTAAGTTTATTATCCATATGTGTTGTCAGCTGCCTGTCGTCCGTTTGACGGGCCGGCCGAGAGGTACTTCAGGCCCAGAAAATTCAGCGATTACCATGTAAATCGAGTCGGGTTTATTAAGGTAATAATGTATGCACCGCATTCTGCACTCGGTACCGGTCGACACGCTGCGAAAGATAGGTATGCGCGCCAGATTATTTCGTACATGTCAGGAAAATCGGTGACAGTCTGCTCGGCAGACGACCTTAACATTCGCTAAATATACAAAAATATACAAATATAAAAAGTATACAATATGTATATACAAAATTCATTTGGACAATTCTATGTGTATTTATATAGACCTCCTTTTTGTTACGTAATCTTACTTTTGCACGATTTTCTTCATTTACGTTTCATTATGTTTTACTTCTATTGTACTTTCCTGATTATCTTTTCGAACATTTATTTTTCAATTACAAAGAGTGTCTTAGTAATGAATCAGTCATGTTTCATGAAGTTTATTCTGTAGTTTGCTGTGTTTGCTTTATATTTTTATTGTGTGCATGAAGTGAAGAATCAAAAGTGGAAACTTTTCGAGAATATTCAGAAATCGAATATTTCACAATATAGGAGAATTTCAATGAAAAATTCCACAACATTACAGTTGTTTTATATCTTTCAAGTGTTGACGCGACGATGCATAATGAAGTTTTCAAAGTACCGCAAATTATCCTCTGCGGTGTCTAGAAACTTTGCTATGAAGTTTGCTTTGCATGAAGTTACAACTAATAGTCTTTAAGAGGCAAGGCTTTGTCTCGTATTAGTCATCTCCGCAAACATTAGTAAGTGATGTTAAGAATTGAAAAAATGCCTTTCTACAGTTTTCTAAGACCCGAAAGACTATGAAACATGTGCTTGTAGAATCGCCTGCTTCTTCCGTCTGCCATTCCGGTTGATATTCCATATCGATACAAAGTCGATTGCGATTATTGTTTTGAATGAAACACGCAAAGAACGGCGAGAACCGCTTTCTGACGAGGAAAGATGAAGTGTAAAACGCGCATACATAAAGCAGAACGATTACGAGGGTTATGCATGGCGTAACGTCATTGCGGATAGCAAGAAGTCGAACACGTAGCAAAAACTTTTTACGGCACTCTTATATCTATGTTTATTATCTTCCGCAACTGCTACGCACGCCTGCAGAACCCAAAGTTATGTGTAGCTAATGACACAAGGTTGCAAACCATTGCTGCGCTCTACGCGTTTGCTCGTAAAATCTTCACCGGTAGAAAAAGTTTAATCTTCCAGTAGATTTGCATATTCGGTTGCATTATACATCGGTCGAACAATTTAAAATACACTTTTTTAATTGGCAATTGTAACATTGTACGAAAGAAATGGCAGAATTGTGTGAATACGATATACGTAATTATATATTACCGTGTGCAAGAAAAAGAATAATTTCTGAGAAAACGAGGAGAATAGCTTATTAGTAGCATCAGACTTATTTTTACTGGACGTAAGATATTTTATTCATCACCAGTCTGCTGTGTTTGACATTGCACCTTTCTTTTTTAATATGAAGAAAAATACTAGCAATAGCATTATTTTTATTAGACGTAAAAAAATTTATTAATACTAGCAGCATTATTAGACTGTAGGAAATATAATTTTTCTCTTCGATACGTCGTCGTGTTATTTTCATTAGAAGTAGGATAACTTATTCATCACGAGTCAGTTTTATTTGAGGCCGCAAATTTCTTTCTTAATATGATGAAAAATATTAATAGCACTATTAGACTATAGAAACATCGTTTTCCTTTTCAATATGTCTTTGTATTGAATTTCGGACGATTTCTTGTACGAAACGCAAAAATGACTCATATGCTTATTATTAGGTTCACTTTCACTCCACGATACATTTCTTTATTTATACTTATACGTCGGTGGAATGATGTCCAAGTGCAAGAGACAAGCACTGCATCGTTAACCTCGGTTTTCTTGCCGGCGCATTACATGTAATGTAATTAGCGGGTGCCTTGGGGATTGAGCCTTTAAGGGAACTGCTATATCGCAACGAGAAACGCGGGGCTTTGCTTTTTCTAGCAAATAAGAAGAGCCAGGGTTCTCCTACGTTTGGTACGCTGCTACTCGCGATTACGTAGTTATTTTTATTCCAGCACCGACAAGGCACGTGCTAAACTTATATGCTAATTGCGTTTTTCTAATGATTTACACCGAACGCCATTATCTAACCGCAACAGCTTTCATTTTTGGCGATCCTTTTGAATCCGTCGAAGATCATTTAAATCAGCCAGAACCTTGGCATAGTATTACTCTGCTGAGTAATCTTTTATACGACCTCAGCGTGTGATATGAAAATACATTTGTGAACAGAACAAATTCGGCGTTCGTAAAGAACTACAAATACTCTGAAAAATATCACTGGAGTAACTAGATTACAACTTGTTTGAAAACAGTGTGCCATGATAATTTTACTATAAACTATGTAAATTTTACACCGATTAAATAATGGCTTTACCTAAAAATGGCATTTAATTTCTTAAAGGTAAAAGAAATCCATGAAATATTTTTTTAACTTATACTTTATATAACATCATACATTAAGAAATATTATACTAGAAAATTTTGCAAGGTAATTTCACGCATAGTATACTCAATGAATTCGTTAATTTATACAGGAAATAAGTAAGTTTAATACTGTCCATCAAAAATGCAAAACCTATCACACAACAGTAAAATACAACAACAATTAGGCTTTTATTTTGCAAAGACGTGCCGGGTTTTGCGCAAATCTTTGGTTGAATCACAATGAAAATTATGCCATATTTTTATACGGACACTTATTGAATTCACGTTCCAGAAGAAGATTATGCGAGGGCATTGCTCAATGACGATATCCTCGCAGTGGTAAGATACAGTATTGAAGAAACCCTGATTTTCTATGAATTACATTATTGGTCCGGTAACTCAGGAATAACGTGGGAATCGAGGGCGTAAAAGTGAAATTACGCCATTCCGTCTTACCATCGTGTCGTAAATGTATTGAGCTGCGATTCGCGGGATAAGCGGCCGAATCTTTTCTTCCCCCCTAAAGATTGTGCTTTTGTCGGGGAAGCCGGGGGCGTTGCCGATATTGGCCAGTTAATATTGCGCGATACGCCGGCAGGAAAGTCGCTGGCAATAAAATCAATAGCTATAATACCGCGAGGAGATGCTATCGCTGCACCGGTAGTTTAAACAGCTCGCGGATGCTCGTTGCCACGTCGAAGAATATAAACTGGAGTATGCCGCGGGATCATCGAGATTATGCGGATATCGGAATATCAATTCTCCCCTTTTGCCTTTTCACGGACTAAAGAATACATCTACCAACGCTCAGATGTTTCGTGCACCAACAGCAATGGAGTTTTATGGGGTTTTATTAAATAAACCCAGCAACAACGCTTTTACGAAAGGGTTCGTGTTAAGCATTCGTAATAAACCGTAAGTCGAAACGAGCTCCACTAATTCGAATTAAGTGTACGAACGAATGTATTGAATAAACATTAACAACGTGGACACATATCGTATTTTGATCCGTCAAATGTTCTGAAATATTCGCCATCTTCAAAAGAATCAAGTGAGCTAAGAATCCTTTCAAAGCGTAATTTGTATCTTAAAAAAGTAAGTTTCATTTGTAGGAAGTGCATCGAAACCAATGCGACTTGCGTTACTCAAATAATGTAATCTTTTGAAACACGTGCGACTGAATGTGTTCATAAAAGATTTATATATCCTATGCACCTTCTTAACAGTAAAAACCTTCTACCCTGTAACACTTTATAATCGTGTGAAAAGTACGCATGATAAACGGAAAATTGACCTGTTCCAATATTCGATCCATAATAGGGAGTAGCATTAAAGCGTGTATTTTACTGGAGTTCTATGTTGCATAAAATAGATGCGATACAATGTCTCTTACGGGAGCCCTTGCGATTATATTAGGCAGCATGAAGATAGTGTTGCTGCTCTTATTTTTCGGAAGGCGTACGAGAGCGAAAGTACGGAAGATAAGAAACGAGATAGAGCCGGTTATGTACACCTACTGGTAGCCAGTCTGGAGAACAACGTACATAAAAGAACGGTGGCAATAATATATTGTGCTGGGTTAAAGCGTCCGTTAAGCCGATAAATTTGCCTGCTAGGCAGTTTGTCCGGACTGTCTTATGGCCGGTATTCACCTCAGCGCGAGGAAGATCTCGCATTTGCGGTTAGAGTGAATCTTACCGGCGACGTTCGACTCAGAACTTAGTTAACAAATACATCATTGCAATAGACTTATCGAGAAAACTAATTACTTGGAAAACAAATTTTTTCTCGATTATTCTGCACATAAATAGAGGGTAGAAAAAGTGTTCGCACACATAGTTTTCGTCAAGTGACTTTTATTTTTTTTACTTTTTATCTGATTAGAGAGAGAAGATTTTCTTAAAATATTTTTTATTCGATAGTATATTGTTAGAATTTGTGTGAAATTATCGAACAAAAAAAATTTTAAGGAAATTTGCTTTCTTTAATGTAGGTTATTCCAGAAAAACGGGGTGTGTGAATATTTCTTTTTATCCACTACAGATATGTATGATTAATAGGAATAAACCGACTGGATAATACTGACCAATCAATTATGCATGTAAAACTTCAGTATTTTTTATTCTAATTTGCATTTACCCATTGAAAATAAAAGTAACACCTCATTTTCCGCGAGATAATTGTAAACTTCTTTACGAAGATCGATAAAATTTTATCCATATAAGCCATGCGTGCCGATGTGCACTCAATTTCGTTCATTACTGCACACTTATGGTTTATCAATATAAAAAAATTCGTCTAAGTGTTTTGCAGTGTTAGTTCGTCGAGCAGGAATAGATAATTAAGGAATGCATTTAAGCATTCCATTAAGCGCATTAACGCTCCTTGTCGGTACTTTAAACGCGATCGGATCGAAGCCGACAGACATGTTAGAGATATGATAAACGAGTGTGCATCGGGGAGATCAGCGAACGGTTTGAGAGAGTCGCGCCAGTTCGGAAATGGCGAATCGTATTCGTCAGTAGCCAGTTCGGATTATCATTCTCGAAGAATGTTAATTGCTACGAGCTCGACGCGCCACGCAATATATGGCCATCGCGCATACCTATCATTATCTAAAATGTCATGGATGATTAATCTACGGTCTTCGGACTACTGCGGTACCTAATGCTTAAAACTCGCCATGGAAAATTGGTATACTTGCCAACGGAACCTTACGACACCGCTCCTTTCGTGTGGCGGTAGGGTTGGTCTCTGTCAAGGATTTCCCGACGTGTTGCGACCTTTTGCAAGGCATTTCACGACCTTAATAAACGCCTTTAAACGCAACTTCATACACACGTAGGTCGGTGACATTCAAGTATATTCAGAAAAGTTGCCACATGGAACAAGTCGTAATAAATATCTGTTATTATAAACGGAATAATTCTTAGAGGCAAAGTCTAGTGTAAACTGTAAAAGCACCCGTGGATCAACAGTATTCAACGTAGATGTGACACAGTCTAAAGTATGTTTTACTCAGCTACACTTCTAGAAAAAACTAAATAAAAACCCACTTTAACCACTTAGCCTCTAAGAATGCTTCAGGCGCATCATATTTTTCTTATGCCAAACTATAACATGCTTTTAATAAAATTGTACCTCAAGAAGTTCATACATGTAAGGGAAATTGCCTTCCGGGCAAAAAAATTATTGGAAAGTTAAATGAAAAATGTGACGATTGTTAATTCGAACGTACCCTTTTATTCGCGCAAAGTGAATTGCGTTGAATGTTTTGTTTGCTTATTTCTTCAGCACATATAGATAACTAGAATTCTCAATTTATAATAAGCGATTAATACAAATACTTTGCTCTCAGTTAGCACGTAATGACAAATTGACATCTTGCTATTGCAATCAGGGTTTTAATGACTGGAAAACATATTACATGAGGCTCTAAACAGAGACAGATGTATAGATGTGTAACACTGATAGATCGGAACAACTTTTTCTCTTTGCCTATTAAATAAGATATTGCAGAAATAAACTTCGATGCATTTGCGAATAAAGGTTTCTCCAAGGTCCTCGAGGTCAATATCGCGTGTAAGCGTTACACGAATCGTACCTTCGCGAGCGGGAATTGCAAAGTAATGGTCAGAGAATAAGAAGAACTTGTTGCAAGGAGAAAGAGAGAGCCAACGGTACTGGTCAAATGAAATTTCACGCGAAGCGAATCTAGGAACCGAAACGGTACGACGACGATAGTGTTGCGAGAGGCTTTAGCTTTGCCTTTTAATCGTTCGCAACTTGGCAACTGTGATAACCTTTGCATACTGAAACCTGCCGTTCGAAAAGCCCACGCGAACCGTCGAACCTTTACTACATATTTACGTTCATCGTCAACGTAAACGATACGCTACATTTCTCAACAGGAACAGGAGTTATGCATATTTTCAACAGAATATCACGTACTGTATGAGCTTAGGGGAAATAACGATGAAATCAATAGGCACGATCATTCTCTCAATGGATTTCAGGTTTCCATTGAATATTATTTCTTAATCTACTCCACTGCGCAAGTAATCAAATTCGCTATCTCAAATGCGCTCGGACTTCAATCAGCGCTACTCTTTATGGGAAAGCAAAAGGCAACTGAATAACTATTCCCGCTGTAGCACACAAGAGAAATTATACGAAAGGTCCAGCAAGATTGGACAACCATCTGCGTAAGGAAAATTTGTTTTTTATTGGATAATTCTTATTTTCATTTTTGTGTTAACAAAGTATCAATTGTACGAGAAAAAGAATTTAGGGCAATTTTTGAAATCTTGTTGTTTTTAACATTATTTCTTCATTGGGATTTGTGTAAAACAATTAAGCAATAACTCGAGCATCGCGTAAAAAATGGAACGTGTGCGAATTGCCAAGAACCAATTAGACATATTCCACTGTACGATTAATACATTAATGTTGTCGTAGTGCCATAATTCTCAACAATCAACAGGTGTGATAATATATCCATAATTATACAGCGTTCATATACTTGTGTTCGCTATTTTCAAACTTGACCTTATTAATACGCATGCGTACAGATTTTTTCTATTACATAGGCTGTTTGTTCGGTCATTATTTGGTTGTGTAGGAAGTTGAGTACGAGTTTTAATCTAGTGCAATCGGATATTCGATATTCCACTGAGCACGTGGAAGTGATGGCATGGTATTTTTAGATGGGTATCGTTCGCTCACATGACTAGATACCAGAGACAATATCATTAAATTAGATGTAGTATTTAAGAAGAAACATTTTAAAAGTACACGGATTAATAGGCTTTCGTATTATGTACATAACGTGCATGAATACTGCATAAAGCCATAGTAATTGAATGTAACGTTGAGACAAGTTAATTTAAAATGCGTCAATTTAAATTTAATATGCGTCAGATTCGAGTGAAAGTATAGATGATGTTCAGATTATCATTAAACTATGCGATAATTATGTAACCGTAATAGAAGCAATATAATTCTGTCAACAAGTTTCCCTTATTCACTTTTTTCGTGAAATCGACCTAGTTTCTCGATGTAAACTATCACTTGAATTTTTACGGGACCGAAAATAGAGGTTAGAAGACTGAAACAGTCTTATTTCAGACTAGAAATCTACAAGATCTGCACAACTTTATGTATTATAAGTTCTTTAACAACATAGACACGAAATTTTTCCTTAAACGAGAGAACATAGCGAGCATATTAGAACCGTGATGATAGAATGTCAGGTTGGTGCTCGATAGAGTGGTAATTCAATCGGTAATGCAATTCTATCGATGGCGGAATTGGCGTCAAAGTGGCTACTAGGCGCCCTCGGCTCCGCGGATTACAGGAGGTAAATCGTCGTCACATCTCAGGATTGTGCGCTGATTTTTCCTGAAACCCGTTTGGTGACCTCGTCGTTAAGCTTATCCTACGACAGTTCTGCCTACGCGCACACGTGTTCCTCCCCACCTTTATGGTTTTCATATGGATGCTTTCGTTGGCGCACGACGCATCGTAAACCTACTGTACAAACCAGGAAAAAGGGTTACCAACATTTCATTGCTTCAGACTCATGCGGCTAAACCAGGATTGAGTATTTACTCGAATTGTTTCGAGTGAATATTTATCTAATTGTAAGTCGAATGAATTCTTGACAGACGAATGTTTCATCGGGATAATAATTATTCGCTATTTGTAACAAATTATTCGATTTATTTATTCAAACAAATGATTGATTTAACTACGTTACCTGAATACTGTTTAGTTTATTTATCGCTTATTCATTATCCGAATAAAAATTTTTTCTACACTGTTTTCAATAACGAGTGATTAATAAACCATTATTCGAATGAATTCTTATACGGTCGAATATTGTATATTCGTTAGC
Organism: Hedychridium roseum; assembly: GCA_963989215.1. Taxonomy (NCBI): domain Eukaryota; kingdom Metazoa; phylum Arthropoda; class Insecta; order Hymenoptera; family Chrysididae; genus Hedychridium; species Hedychridium roseum. Next base: position 2,089,771 of record OZ022310.1, on the reverse strand, counting down.
ACCGAATACAACTTTACTTGTTATTTTAATCTTTTATTCGTCGTCCGAATAAAATTTTGCTCAATTTTGCTTTTCTTAGGTTTAAAGACAAATCTTATCTCCTGCTTCTACCGGCTATATATTTTCACCTTCTGTCTCTCTTTTTCTTTGTCCTTCTCATTCCCCTTACAAGATGCGTTTATATCTTTCCTTCTTGCCACATCTTTACGCAGATAGAATGATCGTGAAATTATGTCTATGATCGCTCGAAACCTGTTTCATACCTTCCTGTAAGTTGTATTACGAAGAAATTGTATTTAGATACAGACCGCAAATTTCAACGAATTCCCCTTAGAAAAACTGGTATCTAAATCACTGAAAAGTCGGACTAATCCATTCTTGTCAGAGTTTCGTTCCATAATTCTGTCGAGGTGCATATACTTCATGAATTTCGTTCAATTAGATGTGTATTTTGGTAACACATTGCTTAATTTTCAAAATAATCTTATTTACACAAGGTAGATACAACGTTAAATAAAAGGTCCAAATCTTACTAACATTTTATTATTCATTAATCTGAAATTACTGTTACCACGAACAATGTAACTATACCTTTGGTTTCAAGGAAAATACAAACATTTTCACTAATTACAAATATTTCAACAAACTTTATTGTTCAATAATGTTTTTAATTTATTTTCTTGTAACTCAGTTTACATATTCGAATTAAATTCTACTCGATTGTTTACATTTTTTGGATTTGGAAATTGTGAATGTAATGGAAAAATACTTTTTTTAACCCCAAATCAACATAAATTTACAGAACATCAACAAGTATGATGTATTTCTTTGTTCCTGCTGGTAATTTATTAAAACAAGTGAAGTATAAACATTATGACTATTTCAAAAAACGCGAACTTGACATTTTTTATATACTTACATTAAGAAAAATCAGGAAAAACATATCGTCTAAAATTACTTACACACGTGGTAAATGTGATAGTAAAACGGGCTTTTCACACGTTCGGTACGCGTTATTCTGATATTAATAGGTCACCAGTTACGGTACTAATCAGGAACTTCAGTGTGTTTACTTAAACTAATTGGAAAGCGTATTTTATTATTCGTCTGTTCACGAATATACAGTGAAATTGTTCCTTAATTCAAGCCATTTAAATGGAAGTCATTAGTACTGTGATTATGGCTTGAGAAGTAGAATTAGTTATGCGGCGTTAATTGCTATTGCGCTCTTAGATAAGGCCATGCATATTTAATTCTTCTTAACGATTTCGAATCGGGACTAAAATATATCAAGTCATGGGGAATTTCGAAACGTAGAATTAGCAGATCAAAGATTTCTTGAAAACGCATTAGTCGTACTTAACTGTTTAACGGTGGCAATATACTTGGTTGAATCGTTGGTTGAGTTTTAGTAAAAATATGAATAAGGATTTAGTCAGAAAGCTGATCTACCTGTTCAGAATGCAACAAAAATTATTGTGTTTAATGCATTAAGTATCCCTCAAGTTGTGTAAAAATCGTGATCAGATTGTTGAAATTAATGACTGCGACTGTCACCGAAAATGTAAAATAATTGAAGAAATCTCAATAAAATTTTGATGAAGCATGTTTGTTTTCCGTATTTGTGGGTACATGTGCGTACGACTTTTGTTCACCAACAACAAATATGTATACAGTAAACAGATTGTGTGAATCGCCACACATGTATTTGCGTAAAGCGACAAAAGTTCAGTAATGTTAGTGGGACAATTTCCCGTTAATTAAAATAATTTATAACTTCACCCGTGTAGCATTTGCATCCCTCTCTTTTGTTTTACAAATTATGTATTCCTTCCATTCTGTGTATATTATATACATATATATTTGATCGCCACGGTGCAATAAAGACCTTATAATAATAAGAATAATAATGATAATTGACTTTATAAGTAATGCACAGAAGCATCAGGCACATTCGAATGATGAATGTAAACAGATAGTTTTATGTAAAGCGAAAAAATTACATATTTTGGAACTTGGTGGAAACGGAAAGATGTAAGATATGGCAATGACATATTTCCCATCGTAAAGTCCGAGAAGAAGGTGTATTCGTTTTATTATGGTCCTTAATCCAGCCACCTGATGTGTTGCTCGGCGTCAGAGTCGATTACACGTGCGAGTGCGCAACAACAGGTATAGCTACGTAGGCGGATGCTTCAAACAGACAACTGCGCGTCGTTGCTCCCCGCGTGAGATTTTACTTTATTATCGACGTCAGTGCTCATAATATAATATCGAAGGAAACTTCGGAAAAGTTCCATCGTGCGTACAATGTAAAATGGAATGAACATTGACGCAACTAACTTGCATACAATGAACATACCACAAACATGGAGAACAATAAATATTATTTAAATGAAATTATAAACTTAATGGCGTATGTAAGAAATGGACATTTTCATGATGCATAAAATTCTAATGCATTACACAATCAATTCAAAAACGGAATAAAATAGAAATTTTTTCTAACAATGATATGTTGTTGATTGATCATACATTTTTAGTAATTACATTATTTAGTGGAAGAAATGATTGTTGTATATATACGTTACATTATTTTACCGCATACATATACAATGTAAGTATTTTAAATCATTGAATTGCACTCGTAATATTCTCGGCGGAAAAAAAATAAACGCAGAATATTTTGGAGTGTGTCTGTTGTTATGCCTGATTTTCGCATTCGTAAAATAAAATGACTAGTAGACTGTAAAGAGTCATTATTTGTGAAAATTGACGGTTGCATTACTTTCCATTCCCTGCAATGGAATACTATTACTGCTGTTAGATAACGGATCACTATACTGCTGTTTTCGATAATCGACAGCCAATATAATCACGTACAACAATGACTGTCAGGCGAAAGAACAATGTTGGAAATGTGCAATCTCGAAGATTACAAAGCAAAGTAAGATGGTCCTGCCGTGGGATGGATATTATTTTTTCGTATCTTTTCTGTTTAAAACTTACGTCATCGCGGTCATCGCGAAGCTCGTCGTCGGCGCTTTCCTCGAGGACGAAACTGACGTCATTATTGTTCCTGGTAAGCGAGGGTAATTTTCTCGGGGTGAGATCGTCACCATCGGTATCCCTCTTTCGTTTGTTGCTGCTTCTGTGGTCTTCGTGTTTTTCCAGCATATCAGCGACCATCAGTTCGGACTCGACACTCGCCGGGGACACAACTTCGTCGAGCGGTGACATTGTCGTCGTTCGATCGCATTCGCCGGTCTCTAGGCCGGACATTTCTCCTCGGATCGACGGCCCTCGTCTCGCCAGAGGTTCGCGACGTGCCACCTTCGATCGCGAAAGCAAGAAGAACTCTCGGGCATAGAGCCCTTCACACTTCAGACGCTCTCCAGCGAGTCTCTCGATTTCTTTTCAATGCTTTCAAGATAACGGACAAATCACCTCGACTTCTCGCCTCTCAGTACATACGACAATATTGCTGTGCATCCATGGTTTCTCGTACATTTATCTGGTATCGATTAAGGATGGTAGGGATTCTTCTGAATTGTTTTTCTCCACGGTATCAGGTGATTGTTTTTCTATACATATCTGTGCATGAGTCATTGTACTTTGCACTACGTATACACTCCTTTATATTGTATAATATACTTCAATCGGTGCACTCGCGTGATAAAATTATCAAAATGATTAACACTGACCGATTTTCGTTATTTCGAACCCTTTTAAAATCATAGAGTTACTGTTACAGAAGATTAAATACTTTGGACCTCCATGTATAAGCCAATCACTTTTTGAAGAATTTTTGATTCAGCGACCAGGCAAACCCCGTGTGTTATCATCAAAGAAAGCAACGCAATGTCCTAGATGACGAGATGCTAAGATTCTCCAGAGACCCATCAAGCTGCACGCTGATTTACGACTGCTGTCAGCGTTTACGATGATTCACGAGAAGCGTTTTCGAGAGCACATCAAGATTTACTCTTTGATCTATCCCTCTAGTTGCCGCGTATGTCACAACAAATCAACCATTTAAAATGCATACAATTGTTGAGAGAAAAAATCAACGGGAATTCGCAAATGAAGCTATCAAATATAGCGAAATATTCTTCGTTTCTTCGGAGGAAATTCAAACTGTAATACATACACCGTTTACGTATAATGTGACGCAAAATAATGATTCTGTGTTCAAAGTGTATTGGTCCATTTCAATTTTTCTCTTCGTATAGAGACGCGAGCAATCCGTTATTTCGATCGGCCATTGATGTGGATCAAGTGAAACGAGACTAACTACGTTGTCGAGTGGACTAACAAACGTTCGTGTGCACCAGTGACGTGTCCTACGCGCGCATCGAATTCTCCGATTTGCTCGGGGAATTCAGGACAAGCGACGCATGTCAGGTCGCATTAAAATCTTTCAGTTTCTGCTACGAGACAGGCGGATGAAAATATACCGGAAAAATATGAGTTGAAAGAAGTTTTCCGATAAATTTCTGTCCAACGAGTACGGTAATTCGTAGACATAGGCGAGCGGGGAAAACATTTCGTTGGCGCGACAGAACAAGTTCTTCGCATGCACTCGAGTGTCTCGGGAAGTCACTGCAGCTCCACCGCGAATGGTTAGTCAATCTTTATTGCCGTTGAGATCGTAGTTCAGTAATGCATACTTAAGCCTCCGTAGAATCGATGCAACTTCCACTTAGAATTTACTGCGCCGTATCTGGAAATACGATCTTGCTGCGTGTTTTAATAAACGCTGACGCGAAGAAACGGGTTTAGATTATTCTTTGGGATTCTTCGCAAAGTGCCGAACACTCGACGAGTCGGACAATGGCTAAATACCATCGCATATTGCACTTTAGTGAGCAGACAACTATAGGAATTACATCGTTTGCTAGCGCGTATGTTTCTTCGTTTCTCGGAGATTGCTCGCTATCGATCTCACAATCGGTCGGTCTACTCGAACGAGTTCAATTTCACCGCGCAATCGAACCGTGCCAATTGCTTCTACGATGTCAGTTCTCTTACCCGTTCCGTCCAGTCGCGTATCGTTATTTACGTGCAATCACTCAACATCATCTTTCCAAACATACAATTGTGTTTCCCAGTAAATTTGCAATCGTATTAACTCAACATTGTACGCACTTTTTCCTGGCGTCTGAATACTTGAAGTTTAGCTTCTGTTTTATTAGCATTAGTTCTTAAAATACTGCATTTTTTTTAGAATCATAGTGACTGACGAAGAATAAGCATCCTATTGGTGATCTCAAGAATTTCTTCTTCTGCCATTTAGGTATTTCAATGCAAACGGCGCTTCAGTGGCCTCCTATACGGAATCGTCGGCCTTGAATCTGCCGATTTCCACTTCGTCATTGAATACCAACGTGCGTCACAACGTCCATCCAAGCACGGCTGACAGTCAATTCCATACTTTACGTTTATCCTCGGTAATGTCGATGACGACTGTCATTGATCGCTTACAATCGTTATTAACGAATTATATCGACACTTGTTGCATATACTCTAAGATCTGTTACCGTAATTGCGGGTGACACTTATCGCGAAATTCGATTGCCGACTTTCACTATTATTGCTCGTTCAATGTTGAATGTTGCTCCGAGAAAAATATAGAAATGTGCAAAACGATCGGTGTCAAGTCCATTTTAGTATGAAATAAGAGCCATTTCGGAGTAAGAATCGTCACGCCACTGTATTAGAATGTTTACGAGTCTTTCATTATCCAGAAACATTGTCCCACTTGTTTTCCGCACTTGTATGTTTTTCAATGCAATCACAGACATTTACGGCCGTCGATTAATTGCAAAAATCGAGGCGCAACAACGATTCGAACACACAAATCCATCGAGATCGAAGCGTGTACCTTTAATGACGGTTGTCAATGAACGGTCGTTGACGTACTATCGCGGCACTCGTTGAATAACACTTGGACAACATCCTTTAATGAAATGGGACGGACGTTTAGGGGATAATTGGCGATGGCCGATTAGCACACTTGAGAAATTCTTGAAGGATATCGGCGAAACGTTGAACGATGCTTGTTGTTCGTCGTCGACGACGAGTAGTCACGTGGTTTTTCTTTCTTACGGCCTCTTTTCGTCCTTTTCCGTTTCTCCGACTGTCTTTCTGCGCTTATCTGTGTGGTATACGGGAGTATTCGTGTATGCGCGTGTGTACGTGAAGGAGTCACGTGTTGGGGCCCGGGGCGGTGAGGCCAGGCACGTCGAGTTTCGGAAAAGTCCCGGGAAAGCCAGGAGGGCGAGAGAGCAGCGAGGACGGGGCAAGTTCGCTCGTATTGGACACCGCGTTGACGCGCGCGCCTCTCGAGAATGGCCTAGAGGCGAAAAGAGGAAAGGATCTCCTCGAGTGGCGCCGCCCGCGGCAGGAGGGGGCAAATCTTTCGTGCACGCACGTACACACCGCAAGAAGGAGAGAGAAAGCCCAACGAGAAGGGAGAAGGGAGAAGGGAGACGATAGAAGACCGATCGCTACGGCCAACGCACACACTGTCTTCCGTTGACCACCACTACCAATACTACCACCTCTACCACCACCTTCACCTCCTTCTCCTTTTCCTCGGCGTTTCCGCGCTTCACAGCATCGTCGTCTTCTCTGCCTCCACCGTTCTATCTACCAACACACACTGTCGACGTACGCGGAAGAACCGGTAGCCAACGTTCCAGCATTCATCCAACCTGCACCCTTGCCTTCCACCGGCGCTCTCAGCTGTCATCAGCTGATACTCCGCAAAAACCGATTATTCTTCGCAACGGTCCATTTTCTTCTTCACTCCACTCTGAGATCGTTACATCCGTGCGTCGAGTGTCACGGCTGCACGCTCTGGGAGATCGAACTTTTCTGGTGGACGATTTCGAGCGAATTCTCAGCAGATAGAAAAATTGGGAAATGACACGTGCCACTGTTTATCAACAAATTTCATTCACACGAATAAAAAAGATCGTTATGATGGATTACTGCGTAGCAGAATATTATTATCGTCACTTTAAAACAAGACTATCGTGGTAGAACCCATTTCAACAAACATGTTTTTCCAGTTTGTGCACAACACACATTAAATGTATTATCTCATAATTTTTTTGAATATATGCACATTGTACTTCGGAACAAATACTTTAGCTTAATTATTTTTAATCGTGTTTCAGGACCAAGATGATATTCATTATCCTTTAAGATGTGTTATATATCTCTTGATAAAGCAGATATCGACATATGAACCCTTTTCCTTTGTTATTCAATAAGCGTGCGTTCTGCATTATTTCATGGGCGATAATATAAAAAAATGTCTGGCAAATCAGGTGCATGACAACTGGTAAGCGAGCCGAATCAGGATTGGTCCTGGCAGACGTAAGACTGATCGCTTGTCCCTAACCCCGTTCTTTGCTTCTCCTCTTGCAGTCCTTCGAATAAATGCGCACCTGTTCGGACCGAACGGACAGCATCGAGTTGCTTCTCACTCTTCGCTTTTGGCGTAACACACGGGAAATATATAATCGCGCAGAAAATTGTGTTGTTAAATCGCCAAGTTCAGAACTACATCGGGCCATTACTGTAATTTGATGAGAAGAAAGCTGTATTTCTCAACACAATCGCGGTGATAGTTGTAATGATGACAAACGCGAGTACATGTATGCACCGTGCCCGTTGTTTTGATTGCTTATCAGCCGCTCTGGTTATTCAATACCATGGATCAACGTCTAATCTTTCTTTTAGTCTTCATCTTTTGATTTTGTTACATGCGTAACGAATGCGCGCAACAAGGTCAGTCTTGACTTGCTTTTCGAAGGGCTACGTCTCGCACCCTGTGCTCATTTTATACACACATTATTTCATGTCATAATAAAACGACTATTAAGAAAATATTACACAGTAGTATGTCTTAGCTTTTTGAAGATAATTACATTTTAGCGTGAAGAAGGAAAGACAGGAATAAGAATAATTAATTGGATAATAATTCGTCTCATTCTGTACGAAATGTATTTTATTAAAGATAGCACGTTCTATCCTTTTTTTGCATGAATCCACATATACGCGATTTTTTCTTCTTGCTTTTAACCACTTTTCACTTTCACTTTTCCGATTATTTTTTTATTGTTTGTTTTTAAACTACAAAGAAGTTTTTAACTAATTAATTATGTTTCACAAAGTTTTTCTGTAGTTTGTTTTCTCATTGTATAGTTATTGTAGACCATTAAGGTTATTCAAGATTAAACTCGTACGATTGTCCCCATGATGATGAAAGTCGAAATATATTTGCACGTGCATACATTTATTCGATGGTGGACAATTATTAAAGTAGCGGAAACACCTGACACTCCCGCTTAATAGTACTGATAAAATATGGATAGAATAGGTAGGGTAAATCATAGACGGACAATTTCCGGAACTTTTCGGGTGTTCGGCTATCCGATTCATCCAGGTGTCGATGGCTTTAGCGTGCATACTAATAAAGTCTCGACAAATTAAAAGAGATCATCGAAACTAGCGGTTGAGCGATCGTCATCCTGCGTACAGGACCTAAACGATTGTGGTTCGGGGAGCTTTATCGAAAGCAGTGAGAATGAACTGTAAGAAAAGATGAGAAGAGAAGGTCCAACTATTGAGCGGTTTCTTTAGAGAGCCGGCGAGATACGCTTCGAGATTAACGTCGCATATTTCGATAATACGCTGGAGCTTGGGCGTTCCCGGGAGAAATCTCTGAGCATATTTTCACGTCTATTCTGAGCCGTCTCTGCCGGATGCAGATAGCGCCGGCCGTGTCGTACAATGCGCGCCCGCGTATAGCTCTACGACAATATCCCTGATGGGAAAGCCCATCCAGTTCGGCCGATACGACATAATAAAAGCTCGGATAATATATTGCTTTACAAATAGCACATTGCCGCCGAGCGTATGTCTATTATGTACGTATACCTGCAGTGCCACTTATCTTTAAGCAATTTCCACAAAAGCGTTCTTGTCAGCGCCATTGTTGCACCATCTCCGATATCTTCGAGCACACCGTAAACCTATGAAGAAGTTGTATTTACGAAAATCAACACGTAGAAGCGACGGTCCTGCCTTCACTTTCGACACTTGCATACGAATTTTCAAGCTGTATCTTTTCGTAGATGATATGGATCATGTGTATTATGCGTCATAATTAAATCTATTCTGCCGTAAGAACTAAATGCTTCGCACTTCGGGCAGTTATCTCAAGCCTGCGGAAAGAAATGCGCAGCTTACGGACACTACGATTAGATAAAACCATCTCCGACGGTATATTATAGATCGACACTCACGTGCGAATTCAGTGTATAGTGAAAAGTTGAACGCTTTAGAAGTGAAATTTTTTAAAGGCGGTTCTCGGTTCAACGAAGCGTGTAACTAATTTCGATGCATGTACGGAGTACCTGTTTTATATAATACAAGTAACGTATTGTTGCGCGTACAAGTAATCATACACTGCTTCCATTTTCAGAATGGAGGGCACATCACGAAGACGTAAATTGGATATTGATGAAGCAAAATCAAAAGTATTTGCGAAATATGGTTTTATCTGCGAAGAAGGGAAACCGGTGTGCATGATTTGTAAATTGACGTTAAATAACACTAAAGAACATACGATGTTGTACCATCTGAAAACTAATCATCCTTTAATGAAAGATAAATCGCTTGACGTGTTTGTGCAAAGGAAAAAGGAACTCCCTACCTTGCGCGAGAGGCACAGTAAAGCATTTTTTAAAGCGGAGTATTTGATAGCGTTGCATATTGCACAAAACAGTAAACCATATACAATTGCGGATGATTTTCTTATACCTTGCTGGACTGAAGTATTGCCCGCGCTTAATGTGAAGTTAAGTCAATATTCGACTAAAATCACCTGTCCAAAAAATATTGTGTCCCTTCGGATAAATGAGTTGGCTAACAATATTTGTGGTCAAATCATGGATAACATTTGTAAAAGTGGATGCTGGTCAATTCAACTTGATTATACTAGTATCTTTAATAGGCCACTGGTATTAGCATTTGTAAGACACATTTACGATGGAGATGTAGTGGAGAACCTTATACTTTGCCAGTCACCATCAAGGGAGGATGCTTTGTTTGAGATCATTATCAGAGATATATATAATCGCAATCAAAGATGTACACCGAATTATGCCACAGATATTGTTACCGATAAGTCAGACCATATTAAATTACCATCGCACATCAATTATGTGATATCAAAGAGAGCATCTTCTATTTTATCGGAAGCAAGAAAGATTTTGGAGGACATTAAAAGACAGAATTCCAACTTGCAATCTCTTGGAGTTTTCTGCGCTAAAACGGAATGCCGCTTTCATGAAATATCTGGTAAGCCGGTAATATGCGCAAATATAATGATTGGTCTGTGCAGACACCGGATGAATAGTGCACGACACAGGGAAAGGATATGGCTGAAGCGAATTGCATATTTGGCCGATTTGTACGCAACGTTTAATTCAATGTGCTTCTCTCTCCAGATCAATTCAAACAATTACGTCGATTATTTAATCAAGATTCCCATGTACTTGCAAAAACTTGAAGGGATAATACGATCTATAATAATTAAGGATTACAAAGAATTTCCAACATTATGCAGTCTTTTACGATTCGAAAATAGTACCTTCAAGGAAGAAGAGCTTGACAATGACATGATAAAAGCAATACGCGAAATACAAGACATAATCAAACGTTTTCTGACTTATGAAGTACCTCGTTGGGTTATAAATCCTTTTGACTCTAGTGCTTGGCATGATAATACAGAAACACCTTTGAATACCGAATTGTTGCAATTAAGGCAAGAAGTGGAATTGGAACGACAATTTAAATGTAAAACTACTTCTCAGTTTTGGATATCATTAAAGGGCAGATTTCCAGAACTTTTTCATCATGCAATGCCATTTTTTTTACGATCTCCGACTAATTCTTTCCGAACATTACAACATTCAAAATTGATTGAAATTCTAAACAACTTTAAAGGGAGATTCGATTTTCCGAATGATTTAATAATTCGTTTCAGTTCTCCTATTAAGCCAAACATAGATAGACTTGTTGATGAGTTACAAAATAAATAAGTATTGTGCCAACAGCCCTACGTTTTGAGCTACAAGTCGAGCAAGTTTACAATTAGTAAATTGTAGCAAGAATGGACTGAAAAATGAATATTGCTTCGGAAAATAGAGTGAATCGTGCTTGCTTTAATTTAGAACTGCAATTTTTTATCTTAAAATAACAAAGCATTAAATATTATTGATGAAACACCAAAATTACTAACCTTTTATACAAGCTATTTCAGAAATAGATGGCCAAATTTTAAGAGCATAATTTTATACACATTCTTATATTCTTTATATTCTTTGCATTTTACTCAATTTAAATATGAAAAAATCATATGAAGATATTATAAACACTTTGTTTATGAGAGTGTTTGGTGAGAACATGGAAATTTGTCACATGAAGGAATAATACGGTTTCGATATGCTTCCACAGCAGCAACAGGAATATCGTAAACAAGATTCTTAACATATTCATATAAATGACCTACTCTTATATATCAATTATAAATTAATGCTTTAAATCGGGGAAACATGCATTCCACGCCGTTGGTCCTCTTCTGGGAATTCATTGATCGGTAAATTACTATTAAGAAACTCTTAAACCGTGCGACTAATCATGAGATGTCGGAAACAAAAAGTGTTCATAACCCGAGAAGGGAACGTTTCCGGACTTACATATATTCCATATGCCTTTTTTTCCGTCTATTTCCGTCTATTTTTTCATTTTTCACTATTTTTCCAATATGTAACCATATTTAATAACAGAACAGTTATTTTATTGCCGTAAAAATGGCAGAAGATAGGAAAGACAAAATTATCAGGTATCGTACATCGACGTATCATATGGTGTCATTGACAGAATCATGAAGAAGGATCCAACGAGTTTCGCCACGCTCCAATTCGCGCTGATATCGAAAGTGAATACTTTGAGGTAACACGAGGTACTTGCCTTATGCAACAAGACCCAGGATATTGTTATATTTATACGCGCAGTACTAATCGGACAAGCGGAAACCGTACATATTCCGCTCGGTATGTGTGTAAGATTATCGTAATATTTGAATACGTAAGATTTAATTATCAATTCAAATCATTGAACCATGTCCTATGACATAAATTAGTGAATCTTTATACTATTATGTTGTTTAGTGAAATAACTTGCACAGTTGTGTATTACATATGTTTATTAATTGAACAAAAACTAAATGTGGTAAATTCTTTCTTTTTTTTTTTTTAAATTACGACTAATTTGGTAGGTTTTAATTATTGCGGAAGTTGTGTGTAAATTAGATTAAGTATCCAAAACCACACATAATAATATTTTAGTATAACTCTAAAAAAGCATTTCTTTTCCAATGATTCGTACTTGTTATTATCAATATTATTATTAGCCTAAGCGTTATTATTATTATATTATTACAGGCTTTACATAAATTATACCTTTGCGAAATCAAACAACAAATTTTGTTATAACGTTTGTTAACACTTTCGAAAAGGCAATTAAATAGCAAGAATAGAACATATAGCTTTAGAAATATCTTAGTAGAAATAAAACTTCATAACACTTACTGTTTTCAGTTACTAATAGATTGTCAAGAACATATAAATTATGATTCGATTCTAATAAACCTTGCAGTAATATATAAATACAGAATATTTCATGTTTATCTACCTTTCAGATGTTGTTTGTTACATACTTACGTTGAAAAGCTTTAAGTTTAGTTTATTCGCAACCAGGGATACGACTATATGCCTTTAAATACATACGCATGAATATTCTAATCGGTACTAACATACATCTTCCGATCGGAACGTCATTGCAACGACAACCCTTGTTATTGTTATCTTACATCTGCTTATTTCCAGTATAAATTTTTTTATCACACGGATATTTGAATATATTTACTTTGTCTTTGTGACAAGATGCTCGGGCATTTAATTTGGAAGCTGCGCTTGGCACGTAAAGTTAAATCATTGGCCCGTAGACTCGACTCGAGTAAACCAAGAGCTGAGTGTACGGAGCGAATGGAAGGAAGATCGGACAAACACTATAACGACGCGCGATGAATGCGGTGTATCCGGTTACGTGCTAATGTGATTTTACAACGTGAATAGCTCACGGGTATGTGCGGATATTCATCCTCAAGCCGGTCAATACCATTATTGTTGTCATCTTAAAGCAAAATTCCGAAAAATGTAATCCTCGCGAACCAACGTTCCGTCCATTCTTCCAAGCATAAGCAAGGTAGATTTCGGTTGACGACAAAAACAGAATGAAATTATCCGCTATCCGAGGGTAAGTTATTATTTTTTATACGTAAGGTATTTACCGAGTTACAGAAAGTCATGCTGTCTGGATAGAAACGACGGTATAATTACTTTCGGATGATAGTTAATTAAAGGATCGGGCATTATTTTAAATGCATTAAAAATCCTAAACTTCGAAATCAACGCTCGATTGGGCCAGGTCTTAATGGGTAGCTGTTAAAAAACCATTTGGTTCTTTATGTGTAATAAACTGTGGAGGAACTGGGTCAAGCCATCAGAAAAAATGAAAGTACTTCTGGCCTGTCACGGAAAACGGCTATAGATGTGTATGTTTGTACATGCAGTGAATCATACACTTAGATTGTAGTGACGATCACGGTTGTCATTGATAAGAACAATACTGAAATGAAATTTACCCGTTTCATTGATTTTTCGATCATAAACAGTTTCCTCCTTACGATTAAAAACAAGGGTAAATGTTATGGAATAATGAATGCACACGGAAGAAATAATAATCTTCTATATACGGCATAAAATATTCATATAACCGACATAGTGACGTTGACGATATTGTTTGAATTAATATTCTCATTGTAATGAATACATTAGGTTGATAATTCTATGTTCTTGTTAAGTATGCCAGACATACAATATGTTGCTTAGATCCGTATATACGCATATTTGGAAAAAATTCTATTTTAATGCGAATTAAAAGAAAGTAGATCGATGTAATATTTTTTTATGCGAGTTAGTTATTTCAAAGGCATTGAGAATGTGCTAACAGCAAGAAAAGACAGGGAGACGATGATTACTCGCAATAGATAAGAAGGAAAGTTAGGTGTGGTATGCTCTGGTCAGTGAGGTTGGTAGTTGGAAATTGGCAACTCGCCGGAGAATCGTCGTGCGTCTCAAGTGCGTCGCTAATGTACCGGCCGTTAAATAAAGAAGTCAAAACAGCAATGACGCGCCTACTTGCAAGTTGGCCAGTCTGCGTTTTCCAGTTAGCCCGGAGAATGGAAGATAACATTTCTCCAACGCAGGCGTCCTTCCTTTTTTACCTGGCGGCACTCTATCTCCTTTTTTCCTTGCTCGGTCCACTCATCCGGACCCTTCCTCGCGCCGAGATTCCGCTCTGCTCGCGCTCGTTTGGTCCAATCCAGCATCAGGTCAACGCCCTAGTGACCAACGCACCTTGTCCCCCCATCCCGTGTCTCCGTTCATCAGGGCCGATGCGTGTGTTTGACCGGGGCTACGTATACCTGTGTAAAAGTTTTCAAGTGCGCCGCTGATCAATGCCGTATACTTTCCGAAGACGTATGACTAATGAAGCAATTCCGTAGCGGCATGAAAAGCAACGCTCCTCAGCCCGGACTGGGCCAATGTTTGACGTACATTCAAACCGCGAGGGTCCATGGTACAGACGGCTAGTACGGCGTTGACACTTGGACCTGGACTTTATCGAAAAATCCGCCGTGGAAGGGGCTGCGCGTGTAAGCCAGAGAACCCCGTGCATCGACGCACTGAGGAAGCAATCTAGGGCAACGGAGCTGCCGCTCGGCTACGACTTTTTCTCCGGCCGCTGCTTCTACCGGCGGGATCGAGCGAGATCGCAACGGAAAAAAGGCTCGGTCTTACCGAAGAAAAAAATAACGAGTTCAGCTGCTCGCTGTGTCGGTAAATAGCGCTTCGGGAATAAACCGAGAACCTACCTGCCCGTCAGACGTTCACTGCCTGCTCATTGACTTTACGAAATTTCTTCGAATCTACCGACTAACAGAGTTTATACATTATTTCAATATTGTTTATCGTTTATTGATTTTTACTTGCTTTTGTTAATATTCCCAAATGATTCTGTATGTTTTATGTCTTAATCTTCGTAAAGTCATGGGACTCTTTTATAAAATGATTAGTTGGATTTCTAACGCGTGACTTTCGTTTCTTACATTGATCGTGCATCGATCGATGCTTTCATGAAGCAAGTCAAGTTATTTTCACCAGATATCTTCGCTGCAGTTTGCAATCGAACACTATAATGTATATCAAACTGATAATAATGAATATCGCAAGCTTATTTTTTCAATAATTCTTCGCGCAGTCTGCAATCTACTATCGTAATGGCTATTAAATATATACTGATAAATTTTGAAAAGTACTTCTAACATGCCGATAACGGAACAATAGCGATATACGCACAAAGCACATACAGATTACAACAAGATTAAAAACGAACCGCAATTAGCTTTCACCTAACTTTATCCATCAAAAGGTGTTCAATTTTTTACAATAAACTGGGTCATTGCTATATCGGCACACTTTCGTTTATTTGTACACATTCTCAAGTTGCAACATATTGCGCCGACGTAATTCAGAAGTGATTCATTTCACGTTCACTCCGTAATCGGAGAGCATATAACTATTTCATAGAGCATCATTGAGTTTACCAGCAATGTTGCTCTCCTCGTTGTGCGTGCGATTAAGAATAGCCGAATTTCTCGATTAATCTCATCGATTACTTTATATCTCACCGAAAGCCGTTCGATGAGTGAGGACCTGTGGCAAGACTCAATGGTAGAGGGAAACTGTGACGGCGAAGGAACGGTCGCCGTGGGAGAATTTGGTCGTGTGAAATTTCGCGTATCGTATTGCCGGAATAGCGCGCCGTTGCGTTCGCCGTGATTCCACTTACGGATGTAATGGATCAGCCGCACGTTGAATTACGTGGCTACTCGCGTAGATCGTACATGCTCGCGTACTTGTCTTCCGCCCGGCTGCAATGGAGAAGCAAGGAGTGTCCGTATTATGCGCGCTGCGCTGCTTCTTTTGTCGGAGCGGCCAGCTCCGGAGCAGCATCGCGATGCAGCAACTCATATTCACGGAAGGACAAAAATTCCGACGCTCGTAAGTTCGTATAACTCGCGCAGGTGGCTCGCAGAAAGATCGCTATAATCACGACGGACCACTCAGACATTCCGTGAAGCATTGTACGGTTTCCTTAGCGTCCAATAACTCGTCCACTCGAAACCGGTAAACACTAATTTCCCCCCCAAGACCCCTTCGTCGCTTACGCAATGTCAATTTTTTTCGACCATTTTGCTGAAACGCCGTATTTATTAGCTTTTGCATCTTGAGAAATATTTCTTAAGTCTAGTTGAGTTCATCATTTCGTTTATATACTGGCTATGTAGTGTTCGAAATAACCGAGTATAATAATATAAAAATTTCATGAAATTCATATTCTTATTAAATTTCATTTTTGATCAATGGAGCTAACTACTATTGGTAATACCTTATTTTATTTAATTACTCTTTTTTTACTAGATGCCACGGAAATAGCTTTCAATTAAGTACTTAATCTCTGGGCTCAAAGTATCCCAACTGTATCACTGACGAATATAACCACAACAAATTTTTATTCCATAATTCTCTTCTCTAGACATCACCTCTTTTCTTCGTCTTTTGTTTTTAAACACATACTTTCGGGAAGTACCGGAAAATAAGAGAGTTGTAGCGCGGCGAGGGGGTTGGGAAAAATGTAGAGGGCGGCATGCCGGTGAAATTAAAAGCCTAAAAGAGAGGAGCATTTGCATGGCCTCGAAAGGACGTAATTCCTGTCCGTCGTGCGGCTACGGCGTGTCATTGGTTGCATGCCTCGGTAATACTCGGGGCGAATCCCTCGTGGATCGTCAGATCTACGTGCCCTGCTGACGGCGGAATCGGCCGAGTTAAAGGGAAGATCATTGGCCACCCACTCGGCCCTGTCTCCTACCGCCCTCACCTTATTCCGTTTCGCCCCTCGTTCTTTTTCGTTCGTGCCTTTCATCGGCCCACGGCTACGTCGATCCCGACGAATCGACGTTGACGCGAAAAATGGATAATCGGTAATTGTGCCTTGCGTTCGTGCGAGACGAGCGCCAATGGAACACGATGAATGCGTCCGAGCCATATGCTCCCGAGTCAAATCGCCAGAACTTCGTCGTCGTATTAGCGCTATTTCTGTTTTTACTTCGTTAGACACCTGCAATGCGTGTACAGTCTTTTGCGGTATTAACAGAAACGTATGCCGTACTTGAGGATTGGATATCGCGATGTCTTTGGTAAAGTTCAGTAGCAGAAAAAGAATAAGTCAGAATAAGTTAAGCATTTTAATCAATTCTTCCAGAGATTAGTAATTGATGAACACGATTTAATTCTGATACAGATGTGTAAAAGGTATGAGTTGTATTTGTATTATTTCGTTTAGCAATCTTTTAATAGTAAAGTGTTAGTGAATTGTAGTAAATCTTGTAATAGTAATTCAACAGCAGAGAATAAACATTAATGAATTATAATGAATTATCTTTCTATCAATTACGAACAAAATTGTTTGTGCTTAATGTATATTATTGTGGTTAATTTACCCTTAATTTCTCTAACAAAAATTGAACTTGGCGAAACTAATCAGACTACGATTATAAATATTGCAAACTGATTTAAAAATTTACTTTACAAAAAGTTCTAAAATACTGTAAATTGATAACAACATTTTACAAAGTACATAAAAATGCCTTTAAATAGTATAGTAAAATAAGTAACATTTTATATATGTCACGTTTTATCAGCTAATGTTTATTTATTGCCATAATCTATCGCGCAAAAAAGAACAAATGTGCCGACAGAAGAAAGTTCGTACGTGACGACAGTTTTCCACGGCGAAGATTAACGATTATATAAAACTAACTGTCTTGGTGATTTGTACTTTCTGCTCGTAAGTTATGGAATTATTCTTTCTCATACGTTATCGTCTTCGTCGCGAACAGCGAAAGTTACATTCCCGTTTACGCATGTATCCCGGAGGACTTTAACGGCGTATACGGAGCCCGTCGTTTTATAATTCCGATATACTTTTATGTCTGTTCCCGAAGGTCGAAATAAATGTATTTTTGCGCCTACGCCAGAATCAAGTGGAATACCTTTCCCTTGCCAATCGACAGTTACGAGGGCCTCTTGCAATAACACTTGGATTCTTTTTTTACCCTTTGTTTTTTAATTTTGTAATGTCGATGACGAGCATCAATACGACGTTCGACTGACGTCCGTAATCCCGTGCCATAAACCTTTTATGTTACGGACGGAAGAAAAAACATCGTCAACTGATTCACATCTATTTCGAAAATACTATTGAGATTACAAATGCCAATACTATGATGAATAAACAGTGCATATAAGGTATTTGACACCCAATTTTTATGCCGATTGTTTCAGTAATGTACCTTCACGTTTTCTCTGAGAAACCTGACTTACTGTTAGCAATGTAATTTAATCGCATAGACTGATTGCTACATTAGCTACATATATCTCGAAAACTTTAAGGCTTAAGAAACTGAAATTTGGTCGGTAATCAGTTCTTACTCCAAAAGGATGCATAAGTACCTTAACAACCGGAAGTTTTCCTCACGGGCTTTACTAACACCCGATTTTACTGTTTTTTCAAGAAAGCTTTGAATTTCAGTACAAACGACTTCTAAATAAAATTGATACAGGCACATGCGATGTCTTGCACCGTTGATTTTTCAACGACTCATAAGCTAGTAATCTTAATAATATTGAGGAAGTGCAGATTCACGAACAGTGGCTATGATTGTTGAAGACATGATAAAAAGTATGAAAGACAGTGGGTTTCACCGGGCGGCATTGGCAGATCTCTATTAGAGGCAATTTATCCAGTCGGCCTGAAACGGGCCCTCCCGATATCTCCGAGTTGCGAAAGAGCTTGTCGGCGATCTCGCGTTCTCTCGAACCAGGACGTCTTGCGTTGACGTCTGCACCGGCAATTATGCGAGATCGCTCAATGAGTCCGCCCGTGTATAACTCGATTTGCTAATAACGCAGTAGCCATTGAAAATCGGACGCGGCTGTAGAGGATATGTCGCGCGCGAGTAGCCATGATTAATGCATGAGGGGCATTTTTGACGAACGGAGCGTACTGGTAGACGGGCCGCACTTTCTAACCGGCTGACAACGTGAGATATTTTATTGTACACGTCCCCCTAGATCGTTGATCGACGGCGGGAACTCGTCGAGTAAAAACCATACCGGTAGTCTCTATTCACCGGGCCGATCACAGTGCTCTTTCAATTCACCCAGTTATCAGCACATGACCAACATTCTGCGTAGGGATGCACTTTTTCCTATCGGAAATACTATCAGCTGATAGCCTTTAAAGTTCAACAATTTTCCTGCCCGTTCTTCGTTTTCAAGTTAGGAAACTGTACAGGAAACTGTACAGAATAATGTTTACTGTGGTATATGCAATTTACGAAATCAAATTGCATGAAATATGACATATAAGTAATTCGTTGAAATTACTCGTTTGCGATGTAATGAAAGCGTTACGATGGAAATTCATTCTCCGTCGTTTAGTTAAAGTCCAAGATGAATTTCACTTATCCCGGGGAAAATTAATCACGTTGATGTCAACGATTTGATCGAAGATATTATCGCGGATATTAAGCGACAGACAAGATAATACGTCAGCAATTTTACCAAAACCGTTTCATCATTTACCCCACCGAGAGCCGGTAAATGATGGGAAGTGATTTACGCTCCTATGGGATGATCATTTCGTTCGAATATACGAGTTAGATAAAAATCACTTTCTTCAAATCCTTGCCAAGACTGATCAGGTGATAATTGATGTCCTGTAATTATCTATATTGTCTCACTGTTTTCGTTACATACCTTCATACGATCTTTCATCACATCGTTCAGCTAGCGATTGAGAATCGTATTGTACTCCTTGATGGCCAATTTCCTGATTGATTATTTTGGCTTTCTAAAAAGTAAATGCCAACATAATTCCAGTTTGAAGTTTTCGTCAACTCGCTACATATTAATTGGACAACACTATTTTTGTATCGTAAAATTGACACGTATTAAGTGTTAAAGTAAAATTCATACATTTATTTTGACTTCCAGTTTTTAGCTGAAAATGTATTACGTAAAGAATATTTTCTAACTAAAATAAAAAAGGAATTTTGGCACCAGGGTGCAAATTAATAGATTTATGAATTATGTTTAAAACACGAATGTCATGTTCCCTTTACATTTAAAAGAAGGCCATGTTTCCACGAACAAATCACATAAAATTAGAAATGTGATTATATGACTGCGGTTTTATGTTGATTAAAATAACAGGAAAGCTCAATAGGTGTAAGCGTACCACCCAATATTGGATATAAAAACGTATATATTACTACGGATTTTCTAGTTAATCCAACTGTAATCTTGCTATAAAATATTCGAATAAAATTAACCGCTACTAAGAAAGTGGATGACATTTTTCAGGATCAGTTGTAATCTGTGTAATATGTTTAATATGAACTAGATTTCACCATTAACGTAATTTAGAGCAGGTAACTGGATAGTCAGAAAAATCGAGTACGGTATAAATTTTACTAAACCGACTCGTCAGACATTTCATAACTACTTACCTTGAAAGAATATAGTGAATGAGTTCCAATCGCAAGATATTCCTGACTCGTACGATTTAATCGAATCTTCGGTTTCTGTATTCGCGTAGGCACAAAGTACGCATGGATTTCAACGCGTAAGGCCGTTGCGGTGCTCATTGCAGGAGTAGCACGCACGCCGATCATATAATTACTCGGCAAGATTTAATCGACGTGCTCCGGGCTAATTAAAAATTCCTCACTACGCAGGCCTCTATCAATAAGGAGATAGCATCGTGGATAACGGTAGAAAATGTCTTTAGCCTTGCTCCTCTCCGATGTCGGTGTCTAAAGAAAAAGAATACGGGGGAACGCGTTCTATCGGCTCGTAAATCTATAAAACCCCACGTTGTTTGTCGCATCCATCGATGAACGCTGAGCCACTGTGTAAATTCGAGACTACGATTTAACTAACGTCTCTACGAATCTTAGGTTTATACAAAGGCAAGGCAACCACTAACTGGTACATTAAAAAATTTAGGAAATGCGCTGCGGAATTGATTAAGTGAAATAGTTTTGACATAATGCAAGAACAAGTAATGTCAACTTTGGTTGAAGAGATAAACCTTAAAATAAGTTCAAATATATGCGGTGTTGGAAATGCAAGAAATGTATACAAGTGACTAATGTAAGTGAAAAGAAAGCAATAAGATAAGCCATGTTACAAATGTTAAAAATAACATAAGTATTAAGCAGTTTTAACGCTGTAATAAATAAAAGCAATAAAAAATGCGGAAAATTCTGCACATAATAAATGTATAATACAATTAATCGAATATTAAACAAAATCCAAAACGGTGAGTATACAAAAACTATTTATATAATAATATAAGGAGAAATCTGTAAAACGAAAAACGTGAACATTTATTGAAAAACTCAACTCATCGATTCGGTAAAATGGATGAAAAAGTGATAGGAATAACGCTTCGTAATGTACAGGCAGTCACCGTATCACACGGTGATTCAGTTCCTAAAAAAAGCCGCGTTATACCGAATTAAGAATTAGTGCAAGAACAAAGTTGTTTTCTAAAAACTACTAAAAACATACTCTTTTACGTTCACAACTATCAAACGCGATTTTATGCGCATTAATCAATTGCGTTAGCCTGTTAGCGGAACAGTTGTACATTTAAAAAATATAAAATAATTACCAAAACATTTTACGAACTTCTTAAAAATCGCGGACAATATTTTCACCTCGAAATCACTGTTTTAATAATATACAGTAGAAAAATTTGGCACATTATTCTAATACAGTAAACCCACTAGCTTGAATGAAAGATATTGATTTATTCATTGATCGTGCTTGCATGGTATTAAATGGCGAAATTTCTTAGAAAAAGATCTTCTTGTCTGACTATGCAGTGACTAACTCTACTTGTTTCTAGTTTCTTACATTACAATTACTAACCACAAATTTGAAACAAGACGAAACTACATAACAGATCAACCTTACCGACTACAGACGTATATTATCGGACTGGTTGGTCTATCTTAACGGCGTGTCATGAATTGCCTCATTAAATGTGTTTGCGCGTTAACGTTCTACGTATCAGCATCATCGAATTCCTCATAGCTCCTGGGGAACTAATAAAACTTCAATACCTTACCGCGAGTTACTTTGTGCCATGTCTACATTCGCCCTTTGGCGGCTCTGTAATTTACCGCAAGGATTATCAAATCGTGATTATCGTGATATACCATGCTGTGTAAATAAATTTAAGAATCGTCCTTAAAGGAGAAAATATCAACGATAATTTGAAATTGATTTGTGGGTATACTATGTCCATTTTATAATAATATACCCACATACGTTTTTATTATCATGAAAATAAAACGCTGTTTTCGTATGTTGACATAAAAGTATCGTGAAGTATTATTAACACTTACTAAGCAAGTGTATCGAAGTTCTATTGTGGGATATATGCATATTACTCAACACGTACTTATTGTTAATAGCGGACATTTAAATATTGGCGATTGATAGAACTATCAACGCCTTACACCGGAGGACACGACAAGCGTTTCGTTTTATCTAAATATGGTACGATAACGTGTAGAAATCTTCCTTATCGACTAAATTACCGACTCAGCGGCAGTACCGGCAGAGTTGACATATAAGATATTACAGGGACCTGCAGTAACCACGAAGCAAGTACGCTCAAAAAGGTATATAAATAATTACTCTAAAAATTAAATCACCTTCGTTAATTATTACACAATTAATATCTTACTACTATAGTGTACTTCGTTCTGTTATTCATTATTCGTGTTAATCATATTACGTCGAATATTGCTTTTTGTAAATAGATATTTTTGTGATAGATAACTGATGCTTAATTACGGAAAAGTATACCATATGCGTTATTGACAATTATTAAAACATGAGAAGTAATTATAATCGTAACTTTCAGCATTCGGAAATAATACTTACGTTATCGTGATATATTAAATTTTGATTAACGGACTGACATATGTATATCGATGAGATCACAACGTGTCAAAATTTACATTCTTAAACATTTCCCTTGATAAAGAAAATGTTCCTTTGCAAAGGCGTGAAACATGTGATAGACATTCTACAAACGGCCACATAGTACGACGGTTAACGCACTTAAATTCATAGAAGTCGTAGGCCATGAAACGACGCTACCCTGTAATTTGCCGTTATTAAGCAAAATGAATGAGTGTTCGATCTAGCTAACGGCCCGTTACAGGACTTTTGTAAATGACCGTTATAACCGCGTTCTTTCGGAGTTGTTAATGCGCGCTGGACTTCAGCCGCACCTGTAATTACTATGATTTCGGGAAACTTTGTTTAGCCGCCCCTCAACGATGAACGGGGCACCGCGTACTAGTATTCAGTCGCGAGAAAAGATAAAACGAACGTAAACGAAAAAACATCATAGTTTCATTAGCGCGCAAGACATAAAACCGGAGAGTCATAATATTTATGACTACTTTTGCCGGATACGTTTGAACAAAACCGCGTAAAAATAGTCATCATTTTACTAGCATCTAATGTTCTTTAAGTGAAGTGGAATAAATGTATAATTATAATGTTGCGGTAGTGGATGGAATATACTCGCATAGCGTGCTTAAAAATTCTTATAAATGCCATGCAGATTGTAAACCGGAAACACATGGTCAAACAGGAAATTAGCATCGCAGGAGATAAATCAAACGGGGAACATCGCTGAAATTAATACAGAAATTTGATTGAAGATTATATTCCGAGAATTAACGGGAGTTAGATTATTACAAAGTAACTAGTAGTGCAGTTACATATTCCTGTCGGCAACAGTTGCAAATGTAGTTCTTGACACACTATTATTAGCGTCATACCTGCCAGGCTTATTGGTATCCGTTTACTTGACCACACGAGACATGATCAGCGCGGTACTGTACATCAGGGTCGTAAACTCACATTGACAGCTTAGCAAATTAAAATGAACCTCAATGCCTTAGAATTCTCGTAAAAGGATACCACAGAAAACATCCAAGACTTTTGGATATGTACTTTTAAATAGAAACCTGAGTATGGTAAAATTGGAATGAACCTTAATTCGAATTTCGACTAATATAACACAAAATCTAAATATCTAAATATTGAACTTTAATTTCCCCTTACCAAATGAAATTTATACAAAATAGAAACACTTTTCTTCGGAGAAAACTAATAATCCACATTGAACCATGCTTCGTATATCTATTTCATGAAAAATAGAATATATTCTGTGTACTAAATATAAATCAGTTTCTAAAATCACTATTTTACTGTTTTGTATTACACCGCAAGACGGTTATTATCTCAAGAAATAGATTCATAATGAGAATGACTTTCGTTCTAACTGAAATTATCAAAGAATCTTTTAACGTCGTGAATATGATATTCTCTGATCCGCCCTCCAGATTTTAATATAGGTAATTTTTTTGATGACTCTATCGAGGCCGAACTCATGATCGTTCGGAATAGCCTTCACCTTCGAAATAACTAAAACAGGCCTGTCAAACAACATGAGCGGACCTTGCGACAGCGAGTAAAGGTCTTCTGTTTCTCACGTGAAGGAACAGAGGAAAAATGCCGCAAAAGAGAACCGATGGTTAATACGAACCCACGCTGAGGTCGAGTCATTACGTATACGAATAAGAAAAAATTCACGGCAATATATGATAATCAGCGCGAGAAGCGTGCGTGCATCGACATTATTTAGGAAGACGTCGATGAACGTACACATATTCTGTGTTTTACGTCACGCACGATTTGCGTAAGTTTCGAAGGATTCGTTTCATTTACATATTATAGAGGGAATTTTTACTCGAATTAAAATTTCACTTTGTTCCACTGTACGCGCATATTTACTAACAGTAATTTGTACTACAGTTACGCCTTACAGAGCTATGTGCTAAGTCTAGAAACCGTAGAATGTGAACTATAATTAATTTTTTGTCCACAACTTGTGTAACGTGTTTACAGGTTAACGAAAAGTAAGCGGTAAAGAGTGGATTTTTAATGGGTTATGAACGGTTCTTCGTAGATAATTAATTAGCGATTTGATAAAATGTTAAATAGAATTATATCAAACGATCCCTCCCCACTTGATTCTCGGAAGTGGAGTTTTGCGCAAAAATCATCTGGGAGTTGTAGTATCGAGTAAAATACGTAATTAAATATGAAAACTTGCCAGAGAGGTTTAGTTTCTCTACTGACATGCCAAGTAAAAGGAATTTTCAAGTCAATAAAGAACCTCGTAAACTTGAGCATTGCCTCGTGACATTCGCGAGGTAAGAGAGAGCAGCTTGGATGGAAGGTTTTAATTTTTGGTCATGGAAAAAGTTAGCTCGTCGCTGGGAGGATATAATGTTTATAGAGCGATCAGGGTAATTCGTGTGGACTGCGGTTCGTCGGTCGCCTGGCTCATTAGTTGCTACGAAGCGGAGGCACGAGCTGGGAGACGCGTTAATGAGACGTTCCGCGAAGTTTGCTGCGTCAGGGAAGGTAACTCGAAGGGAGGTTGAGAACCCTAAGGTGGCTCGTGCTCGATGATGACCTTTGACCGTGAAGACTGAAGAGTGAGACGAGGGCATGCCTGGGCACGCGAGGCTCAACATTTCGCCCCGAGGCACGCGCAGGGTTCTTCTCTCCTTCACTCCTCCCATCCTGGCCTCATCCACCCCCTTCCACTTTCCACTCATCTTTCGATCTCCCCTCGTCTTCTTCATCTTCTTCTTCTTCTTCTTCTTCTTCTTCTTTTTCTTCTACTCCTTTTTCCCTCGCCCTTCGGCTGCCATCTCTCTCGTTTCCTGTAATTCCGCGTGATTGGCCAGTGTCCTGCAGTTCTGACATACACAATTTTTCTCTTCTCTCTCTCTCTCTCTCTCTCTCTCTCGTTTCTCCGTCTCCCTTCTGCCTTTCCTCCTACTTGGCCACTATTCTCAGCTATCTTCCTTTAATTCACTTCCCTACCTCGGTCTCTCTACATGTACACTTCATGATGTACCGTGTTAAGTGGCGGTGAAGCGGTTGCTTTGCATCCACATAGCTCAATGTCTAGATGCCTCTGGCCGAGCAGAGCAACCAGGATCTACCTGCATGTTCCTCACTGCAGTCTACCCCACGCGCGAGCCTTAGACATGCACAGAATGTCACGCGTCGATAGTGGAATCCGGAATAATACCTGTTTCGTGTAAATCGTGTATGTGTGCCTGTGTTAGTTGCAGCAGGCATGTAATGCCCATTTGAAGAGTGGGATGTCCATATATTTCAGTAAACCTGTGTTCCATTGATTCTCAGAATGCAATTCATTTCTTGTAAGAATTACTCTTTAGTGTTAAGCGTATATTGTAAATTATGCGTTGCTTGGAAATAGATGTACTTTTCAATGTATATGATATTGAATATACCTAAAAAGTGGGTATATTTTAATCATGTATTCAAACCTTTTGTACTTGCACTGTTGATTACGCAAGAACAAATGCAGTAAAATCAATATATACTTTTCTAGAGAATCATAAAAAATGATTAAGTCAGTAAAATTACCGTTTTCACATTTCTATAAACAGGCATTTAGTTATTTCATGAGTACACTTCTGTACATTTTTTGCAATTCCCTTTCTTTGTGCGAGCAATAATTACCAAGGGAATAGGCTATTATTTGCAGAAGTCTCGGTTTTACTTTTTTCGATGGTCCTAAAAACTGTGTCACGTGTCACATTGCGACTAGAGCAAAACTTGCGGTATCGGATTGTTAGGTCTAGGATATGCAGGAGATACAACACTACTCCGTAGAAACATATAAGCCGACAGGGCTCTGAGGGGGCGGCGTGAAGGGCGTAGCCCGCTAATTATAATTATACTACAGCGGTATTAGCAGCGTGAAATGTAACGTAAATCTGCTGAAATACCGACCGCCCTACGGGGCTCTCTCGCCCCATGGGCGGTTCGTTTGCGAACGCCAGAGTCGGCTTTGTTTTCGAAACGGACGGTCCGGTGCAGAATTCACCTCGAGAATTTACCGAGCAAACGGCGCAAGTCCTCGCTATTTGTTAAACCCAGTATTTAAGGTAGAGTGTTAGCTATAATTTGAAAATCGCTAACCGTGAAAAGCTTACTGGCCTATGTTTACGACCAAGCGTAAATACACCGGTGAAAATAAAGCTAAACAATGCA
Source organism: Hedychridium roseum (assembly GCA_963989215.1). Classification (NCBI taxonomy): domain Eukaryota; kingdom Metazoa; phylum Arthropoda; class Insecta; order Hymenoptera; family Chrysididae; genus Hedychridium; species Hedychridium roseum. The sequence continues at coordinate 2,062,244 of OZ022310.1, read as the reverse complement.
CTTGACAACCGCAACACGTTTTTAACTACGTTACTTATGTACATGATATAAATTAGGTTAAAGTAATACACGCAACCCTTATTCCTTTACATCTTACATTGTCAGTAGCATATAGTTATTACCCCTGAACAGCGCTGTTATGAAATTACTTACATCGAACAAATACCGTTTTGTTAATTTTGTAAAGTTGAATCTAAGTCCGTTGGAAAGATAAGGTTTACTTGTTGAGAAGTCACAGAAGGAAAGCAAAGAAAAGCCGGGGGCAGGGCTAAAGGATGATTCTTGAGGATGCAACAGGTACAGACGATCCGTTAGCTGATAGCAGTAATTACAAGCACGTGTCACTCGGAAGGTAAGAAGGCCCTGTGGCAGGTAAGGCACGTGTGTGTACGAAGGCGCGCATTTGCCGCGAGTATTTATCATGGCGAATTCGAGACGCGATCGTACGCGAAACATCGGCTGCCAGGACGACGCGCGGGATTCCCGAAGAGGGCCGGTTTCTTCTAGTGCACTAATAACATAGTGGCCAGCCGGTAATTAATAATGAACTCGAGGAACGTGCCAGTCTGCTACGAATGCACGGACTCGAGCGATCTTTCTTTCTCCGATTTGCCCCGTCGACGAGCCACGCGAAGATCCAAAGAGGAGATGGGTGGGTGGACCCGTGCCTTTTCCCTCTTCCTCTGGTAATTGCAAGGTGCAGACTCGCGGGCCTTTACGCGCTCTTCGCTGAAGAACAAAACAGTCGATCGGCCGACGCTTAACGTGCAGAACTAGAAATCATACTCCTGTGTATACGAATATCCTCGAGGATATCTGAAGCCCCGCGGGAATTCAACTAACCCCTGCAATACGAACCTTCAAAGAAAAAAATGTATAGTACAAGGTGCTCTCGATCGAAACTGTTAGCCAGTGAACTGTTGAATTTTTAGCAACAAATCATTCCTTCCTTTTACAAGAAGTATCAATCATTCTTGTTGAAATTTTGAAAAGTATCGGCTCGTATAAATAAACTAAGTGGACAGTAAAATTCTATGTGAGTCCAAATTGTTCTCTATGATACATACATATTACAGAATAGGACGTATCGAAATAAGCATTTTGTAGCTTTCATCACAGTCGCTTTGTTGCTTATTCTGTTCATCTGAAACGTACAAACCGACCTACCACTTTCCGCCAATTGAACCTGCCGGTGTTCAGCTTAAAAATTCAAACTTGGTCGCCCGAACTATGTTGCTTGTTGAGAGTACAATTCGTAGCTACAAATGTAGCTATCGATGTTGTATAACACTACGTTTGTCAAATTCGCCGTCTGACAAGAGGTATAAAGACAACTTCAATTCAATATACATCCAGTACAAATAAAATTCAATAGAAGCAAATATGTAACATCAATTTCAACATTCAGTTATAAAATATACTTCGAAAATCACCGGAAAGTAATGAGTATTTAATCCTTCTGCTAAGAGCAATTTTATAATTTAAATGACGATTACTTTTGTTAAAATTTGTTACGAACAACGACCTATAATTGTAGCAAGCACATGATTTACGACTTTCTGATAATGTTATTAGAAAATTATCATTTTTCGAAATGATCCATATTATAATTTTTCAAAGAAATATACATCTTTGACTGTCATGTGACATGAATATAAGATGAATGATATCATTATCTTACTTAACAACAATATTAATAATTTATGTATATTAATAAAAATCGTACACTATACCTACTAATTTGCAACATTTTCATCTTAAAGTTTACTCTATTAATTAAGCGGTTCGGTCAGTCTTTTAACGACCGACTGCTTTACAGGTTGTCGTGCAGATACATATCTTCATGTACGAATTGGAATTCGTTGAAAATCAATTTAGTCTAAAATTAAGGCAGCAAGTACAGCGGCAGAGCTGGCGATTCGCATCGGCACTGCGCAGTTTTGTGGCACGTAATAAGCGGCCTGTAAACGGGGGGTATATTGGTTAGCCCCACGCTGGGTGGTTGAATCTAATGTAATAACGATCATTTGTAGCACAAGTCGTACTGCGCTTCCCGGTAATTCTTCTTTCATCTACAGTGGGTATAACAAGAATATTACAGGTATATTTACGCGCGTTTATGTTCTAATAGCAGATAAAGCCCTGTCTTTCAATGCATTTATTGCAACTGCCAAAACTGTCCCATTTATAAATCGTTCATTAAACACAAAAGATTTTTACATATATTTCCAAATCAATTTACTTAATGATGGTATGCCTTTCCCGCTAATATATGAAACCTTCTTCGATGACATATTTAATTTCAAAGTTTGCATTTTTAGGGTATTTGTTTATTAACTTTTTAAAGTAATGAATTTTTTTAATAATCTTGTTCTGTGAAAAAGCTTGTTTTTTATATATAAATATTTTTGGCTTCTTTTATATTAGGTGATTCACGGACATCGTGCCACACTTTGCAATGCAATTTCAATTGTCATTATTCTGAACATACATTTCGATATAGACAAACTCCTGTTAACGAAATACCTGCTATAATGTTAATCATTTGTAATAAATATCTTCGTTAGATTCTAATTATATTAATTTGTGTTAACCGGGTCTTTTTTATTATGTGCATCGGTTACTTCAAATAAAATGGTCAAATCTTTAATCGTGTACAATAATGAGAATATAAGAAATGGCAAACCTACAAATATCTCATATATGGCTAATGTTTCACATTAATTTAGATGTCAAACATATCACACTGTTATTACGAACGAATCATAATACAAAAGCATGATATAGATGAGATTACGAAGAATAAGCTCAGTACAAAGGAAAGCAAGGAATGGAAAATGAATAAACCGCAATAAGCATGTGACATTTTAGCATTATTATTTTCTCCTTCGCGTAGATGCGTCGTTGTCGTTCCGTCCGCTTCAGCTTCCGGAAGAGAATTTCTTATTTCGACTTATTTTCTTTTTCCTTCCAGTCAGAAAGACGTTTCCGGAGACTCCAAAGCGAATCTGTTTTTCTCATTTTCTCTCTCCCTCGCTCCCGCGGTCGTTTCCTCTTTTAGGACAAACAAGATAATCTCCATTATAAACTCAGGAGTGGGGCAAATAAACGATGAGGAGTTATTTACCCAGCCGCAGGGTGGTGGGCGGAAAGTGAACAAAGTAATGACAACGAAATAGGAATGACAAAGAAGGTTCCCGCCGTGTCTTCTTCTCCGAAGAGAGAAATATTGTCGGCGCAGGCGCGAAATACGTTATTCTGCCGAGGAAATGGCTCCTTTCAGTCGTATCCTTTCTCGGCCAGCTCTCCATCGAACCGACAGTCCTGCTTTGGCTACTAACCCATTTAATCCCACTGTGCTTCTACAGGTTTTAATTCCATACTTTCAGTTTTCCTGATTTTTTTACCGTTCTTCAGTTACACTGGTTTCTGGACAATTCCTCAGTTTTTCTACTTTTCTACATCACTTTTCAGTTATTGGTACGTTTTTAGACCATTCTTCGGTTTTACTGACTCCTGGACCGATTTTCAGTTTTCCTGTTTTTCGATCATTTTTCAGTTTTACTGTTTTTTGGACCGTGTTTCAGTTTGATTAATGTTGGAATCATTTTTCAATTTTGACTAGTTTTTTGCATGATTGTTAAGTTTTATTGGCTTTAACCGTTTGTCAGTTTTACTTGTTTTTTTAGTCATTTGGACAGATGATAGGCATTCGCTTTTTAGATTTCTGTGAACTCTTCAAATTTTCACCTTTTATGAATTTGTTCATTGAAGTACTATTTTAGATATGCCACGTTCTATACATTGAAATTTTAATACTGATTCCGCACTTTCTGTCAATATTATAACCATCATATAATATAACCAGAAGACTTGTTTGTATAACAGTATGTTCCCTACTGTTGTTCTCGAATGGGTTAAGGAAGATTAGTTTCAGATGTATTAATAAGTGGAAATTCTCAGAAATTCTCAGAATATTTTTCTAGCATTTACGTAAGACGTGTGCTACTTGTAGGTATTTCAAGTAATTAACTGAAATGGAAAATAATTTCTGATTCTTTCTAAATTAATTAAATTGTCATGTGTAACATATTTTAAGCTCACTGCACTTTCAGAATACGCCGATCGCGCAATTTTCGCGACGCGAACCCCATAAAATTCAATCCACCATTTTTCCATGCGAAATATTCACAGTATTATAAACTGAAATAAAATTGGAATCTATCTGCGACGCACCCGGCACTTTTATTTACGTAATGCGTAAAGACAAGAAATATGAAATTTATAAATCCGATACAATTCTGTTCATTTACCGTATTTCAGTTGTAATGGCACACGATAAGCAAAGTTTCCACAAGAATCTTGTGATCACAGTTTACAAAATAATTACTCACGTGGCAAGTGAGTAAGTCGTTATTACATTTAGAAAATTTTCTTTTGCATTCGTTGAATCAAGTATTCTCATTAACTGCACGTAAGTGTAATTGATAATTCAAGTGTAGCTGATAAGATTAGATTAGTTAGATTTTGCACTGATATGCTATACAATTGTTTGCTTGTATTTTTAATACCACGATACATATATTTTTTCCACGAACCAACGTTTATTATTCTTTCGTATTCCTTTAAAAAAAATTTCAGATTGTTACGTAATATGTAAATAGCATTCAACATATGTGTAATCCCAATATACGATTTTTATATCACATTATACGTTGCTGCAGCGTTAATATTTCCAACGATCGATAAGACTTTCATAAATTGCCAAAAATTCACTGAAAAAGATCGTTCGAATGTAAACTACCACTGTCATATACCTACAGGACGAATGAAAATTTGCGTTTTTCTAAAATTCTGCTTCATTTGTATGATTCCCTTAACGACGAATCAACCGGAATTATGCGAAATCCAGAAGCTAGGACAGAACGAAAGTAACAATTGGTGGAAGGCGTGCAAATTGCACAGTAAATGATCCGCGAATGCGATTTTCGACCAGCGGTGTAACCGAGCGACATCGATGTATGCGCATCTAATTTAGTAACGCCAGTGCGCACCAGTTCGGCTCATTAGACCGTGATTTCCGTGTAACCGGAAAATATGTTTGCGCTGTGCATACGTATGTGCAGTCGATGTACAAGCGTGACCCAACCTTTCATAATGTCGGCAAATAAACGGCTACTAGTCGATTCGTTGGAATTTCGGAATCAATCGTACGTCCAATGCCGCTTCGTGGAAAAGGGGCAATTGGAAAATCGTTTGTACTTCTTCATCCTCTTGCTTACAGTCCTTTGTGCAGGAAGAAAAAGAGGCAATGAATACTTTAAAGTCAATATGACGAAAAGTTGTAAATATGGTAATTATTTATTTATTACCAGATGTGTATTCTTTTTAAAAGATTAATGTTTAGGAGATTAGTGTTCTTTAAAATGTTATTTTAAGTAGCCTGGGTGTCTTTGCAATTGTGATATAAAGAGAATTATTCAAAAGTATCTATAAATACGTTTAATCCTTGTCAGATTTTAAAAATTTGAAGAAAGGGAAAAGCAGGCCTTATATATGTCGGTAGTATTTGCTAAAATTTACATCTATTGTAAAATGTATTATTCAATCTGTCTCACTGCAACAAGGGTTAACAAAGTTCATACCTATTTCATTTAAACATTCAATTACACGGAGTACTAATTGTAACAAACTATGTTATTTTGTGGTTACCATTTATCATTTTTCGAGGTATCCACCTTATTTCCAATGTGTGAATTCAAAAGCTGTTTCGCTTAGACGTACATTTATGCTGTCGTCAAAAACGATCCATTAACTGCACTACACATTAACCAAACCTCTTCACAAATTCCAAACTTATTTGTTTAATACAAAAGTAGAGATTTTCGAAGCTCTACATTTTCTAGGAGATCGACGATGATGAACGTTCCACCCTGCCCTTCTGAGCTAATGTTTGCTTAAACTTATTCCCGAGTAACAGCACTGAATAATCAAAGAGAACAATGTATCGCCATTTGCCGTCAGTGATGCGTACTCATGGAGGATGAGACGTTACGTAAGATCTTATCAGAATTGTGTATCTACATTAATGAATGAGCGAGAGTGGTTGATCCGAGCTCCTTGAGGTGCATCGCAACTTTCACACCGCGAACCTCGTAGCGGCGGGTGGTCCGCGAGCTTAAAGGCCGCCTGAATCGTTATTAATGCCGTCGATCGATCAAACAATCGTGCAATTAATGCCCGACGCTAAGCGTAAAGCATAAAAGGACCGTAGCGCACGTACCTACGTGTGTCCACACTGGAATTAATTTCGACCTATTCCGCGCGACGCTGGCTTTTCCGAAGACGTGCACCTCCAAGAGTATTCGCACTCTCACGAGGAGAATCTCTCGGCATATTTTCAGGGGCTACGAGGAGAAAGGTCACGTGGCGCGACTTTATGGCAAATAAACCTGGCAAATTTGTCACGATCTCCTGTTATTTCGTGAAATCCTTGATAGGGAGATACGCGTGTAAACTCACCCACGAGGTACCGCAGTCGCCACTGCCGCTAAGGCTCTGAAAGGCCGGCATGCATCTGAACGTCATTCTGTATTTTACGTCACCGGAAGACTTTCCAACGGCCGATCGGATCACTCTGGTCACAACTTACCTAGAACAAATCGAAACACTTAGTTAGCGATCACGCGGGTATTTGGCAAGTAGTTCGTGTAGGTAGCAAGTAATATCAGCCTTCCTCAACGGATTAGTGGCAATCATTGTCTTATTTTGATAAATCGTGGAACAAGGTCCTCGCTACGTTTTTCAAATAACTACGATTTATCAAAAATTTCTCACTCCAAGTACATAAGGAGTACGTATTTGAGAAGCAGACGACAAATTTGCAAGGACAAATAAATTTTGTAATAAGGTGCATTTTTGTAACATTTCTGTTTGTGTTTCATCCCCAGAGAAATTATGGTAAATGCTCATGCGTATAATTTAAAGAAATAAACATAGTTTTACCAAATTGATGACGTTTTTTCTGTTAACAATGAAATCTTTCCTTCATATAATTGTTTATCGAAGTAACCGAGTAAACGAAGACATTATGAAAATCCGTAAGGAACGAAAACCTTGTTTGGTAATTCGTGAGCACCGGATGTGAAATACAAATGGTTCGTAGAATATTTCTCTCTGAGATTCCTGGGGAAGGGGGGAATGATCGACGATGCGATCTTCAAAATAATCTGTGGTGCATCAATTCGGTTGTAAGTAGATCACCGTGGGTGTTCCTTAACTCCCGCGTCTTCCTTTCTTCCTACCTTTACTCCTCTTTCCAGTTTTTATGTCCGTTCTTTCATTGCGATATTCGCCAACATAGTACAGCAATTTTGTGTTCAAACAAATACGTCATAATTTTAAAAATCCGGGTACAGGGTCAAATTTGCACTAAAATGTTCTTCCCATTTTGTATGTTTTTGTTTTAAAAAATCGCTGCAATTTACCACAAATGAGTTATTGATGATTCACAACACCGTCCTTGAAAATATTGTAACGTGTTTCCATGTAATTCGAGGAAATCTGCTTTCCACGAGTTTCATTTCCCCGGGAGAATCTTCGTCCCGGTGGGATTTGACAATTTTCCTCGGGTGTGACGTGCAATCTGCATGATGGCCTGCATACATCTTGTAGGAGACACTAATACACAGGAAATTAGAACGGGACTGGCTGTGATCCCGACACGGTGATACCGGAGATACGAGCGATAAGGAAGGGTTCGGGCAGAAAAGGGCGCGATAATCGTTCGGGACTCATTAAGTGCGTGAACGCACGTGTCGTTCGAGCGGACTCGATGTCACGTTCGCAGAGCAAATTGAGATTAGGGCGGATTCGTGGGGTGCCACAAATATACCCACGATATTCCTTTCGCAGATACTAGACCCATTTTCTCCCCATGGATACATATGCCTAAATTTTATATTCATTTTTTATATTATTTGCGCTTCCTCAGAGAAGAATTTAAATGTGCAATTCGAAAAACAGGAACGAGACATTTTTCAAATACCACTAACGATTTTCGTGAACGAAATATGATTATCATCATCTCAAACTCAGTTGTAGAACTGATCAGGTCTACGTTAACTTTAATCTAGGTTAGTTTTGCTACTCAACAAACGTTCACTACATTTTAAGATGATAACCGTTTTACGAATATCTCGATTTGTTCAATTTCGCCACTAAAACAATATTTTTTTAGGGAAAATATTAGAAATCTAACAGTCTTTCCCCACATGTAGAAAATTATTGTCATTCTTTACCTATAAGAACGAATTACAATCATTTAAATAACTTTATACTCTGTACAACAAAATTTTCCTTCAACGGGAAAGGATTGCGTGTGTACGAACTCGTACACTAAATATATTTCATCATATTCGTAATACATGTATACACCGCTGGACATCAGTCCACAATGAACATTATTTTCCAACACTGAATTGTTAACAGAGATGCGCAAAATCACTAAATCTATGTATTTCTACAACAGGGTTAGATATTTGGCGTTGTATCCTGCTGTTATTTTATTATAACCGAAAATGCCCCATGTTTACTATGTACTCTGATTTATTCGCACTATTTCCGAACTAATTTTTCGTAGTCCATAGTTCAAATCTATTCGACAGAAATTTGGTGGGTTATTTCCTGCACGCTGTGTGCGTATGTATGTATGTACCTACCCCACGTCTTCCCGAGTGATTTATTCGAAAAACGTTGAGATATATAGGTTGTGTGGATGATTGAGCAGGATCGATCTTCGATCGAAAATCATGGACCGCTTCGCGTGTCGAGGAATCCAAAAAATTCGAGCGGGTTAGCTGTGTTGCGTAAGCGGCACCCCCTGCACGCGGTGATTATTGGGCCGAACGGAGCGCATTCCTTCGCTCGGCAAATAAAACAGCCACGACCGGAGAAACGAGGATAAAACGACGCAGAAAGAAAGAGCGCAACCGAAAAGATCGAAAAGATGTAGGGACGATAAAAGTAAGAGTCCGTGGTCTTTATCATTTTTCTTGTTCCATTTCTTTTACACTTTTTCTATAACATTTTTTCAGATTTTCCTGACCTCGTACTATTATCAGCGAAAATCCCATTTTTTGACAGAAAAGTTCCTTTTAATCTTGGAACTTTCAATTATGCATGACACGTGTTGGAATAAAAATAAATTCAATTAAAAACTGAGTGATTTCAGGAACCGATAAATGTAAAACGAGCTTCTTTTGTTTGTAAAACACCGATTTCTAGCTACGAAATAATGTGTTATAATTTACTAGTAATTTTCACGTAAAAAATAAATAAACAGCATACAACAATTTGAATATCTTCAATATCGACCATGTGTCTTGCCAATGCGGTTAACAAAATCCTAGATCAAGTATTTTACGAAGAAGATAAAGGAAATAATTAAAGTACATCCAAACTTTTGCATTCATGTTGCTTTTGCATTAATTTCAGGTAAAAGTAGACCTATGTAGATGTCTTTCGGTACATTTGACACTCCTGGTCGTCTGTCCGTTCCGTAGCGATCCGCCCTTCGACTGTTGGCCGTTTCCCTTTCTCCGTCTGAGGGAAAACGCAACGCGCGCGCACCGATGGTGCCGCAGGAATGAATAATGGATTCGAGCGCAGCCATGCCGGCACCCGGCTTGAATATTCATAATGCGGCTCTATGTGCATCGCCGTGCGCTCGCGCGCGTATTTTACGCTACACGCAACATCCTGCGTGTCCAGGGCGCGTTGTCGCCCCGGTATGTGCCCGGTGCTCTCGGCGACTGCACGTGTGTAAGTTCTCTCGTGTCGAAGAGAACCGAGGCCAGAAGCGAGATATTTGCCGGGCCACAGAAACCGACTAAGGGAGAAGAAGGGACCGGCCGAAAAAGAGACAGAGTCGAGGACCGACCGGCCGAGAGCGGAGAGAGGGAGCGAGAACGTTAGAGGAACCGTCCGAAGGACAGGGACAAATAGAGCGAGAGAAAATCGGGGCTGAGGGGAAGGGCGGAGCAGAAACTCGTAGCTACCTGCTTCGATATGGAGCAGATCGCGAGTTACTCGGCCTGACGGGGCCTCGCCGAATATGTATGCATATGCGCGGCAAACATATACGTCGGTACGCCTATAGTTGGACGGTATTCATCCAACTCGCAAAATTGGACCACCAGATTGAAACTGTCCCTCGATGACGGCCGGCTAACGAGCCAATAGGGATGCAACCTTCTCTCTCTATCGCTCCGAACAGCTCTTCTATACTCTATTCAATGTTGTAGAAATGATATAAGTTTTATGTTGGGCACAGAAAAGTGTGTTATATTAGTTGCTACTGTATTATGTAATGTGTATTATTATATGTAGTGCATTAAGATCCTGTAAAAATGATATATGTAAGTTCCATGTTGTGCACCGAAAGTGTATTATTCTATTTGCTACTGTATTATATAGTGTATATTATCTATATCATATGTAGTGTATTATATACTTTGTGTATATATTTTGGGTATTACTTTACTGTCGAAATAGTATATCGTGTAGTAAAACATAATTTGAACAAAATGTACAGGGAAACACTTTTATCAGAGCAGTGAACTTTTTACGCTTATCATCAGTATTCTGTATAATAACATACGGTGTTTAATTTTGATTATAATTCCTTTAATCTTACTTTCGTTTTCATCGTAACACCAATTGAAGTTGTACCAGAGAATAGTAGACTTTACTCATGGATATGAAATTTTATACTTCTTTCATTTTTATCCGACATGAATACAAAAGCAAGTGTGAGTGTCAAAGTCATTGTTATTGTAAAGTTTGGACGTATTAATTATTTTCTTTATCTTCTTCATGAGATACTTGATCTAAGACTTTGTAAACCGTTTTGGGAAAATATGTGGTCGATGTTGAAGATATTCAAATTATTGTATCCCGTTTATTTATTTTTCACGTAAAAAATACTGGTAAATTATACCACATTATTTCGGAGCTGAACATCCTACGAAAAAGAGGCAAATTAAACTCAATATGTAATGTTGGTCGATGTTCGTACAGACTCGCAAAAATCTCATAGCATTGTCTCACAGATATTGTGCGATTGATATTTGCACGTGCTGAATGGGAAAATCGTGTATTGAAATTTGTTTCAGAGTTTCATTTTATTTATTTCGCCACTTTATTTTATACAGGTACATTTGATAAAACGGTTGATGTATTTGTTGGCGGAGCGTGTATACACGACAATCCACCAATTGGGATAAACACTAGATAACAGGAGCTGTACGGTCAGCTTTCAATTGAGACTATAACATTCTAGTACTTCGAATTACTGCAAATATTTTGCTTAAATTACGTAAACCACTTCATGTTGTCGTTATTTGTTTCGGCTGGCCGATATTTTTTTGTAGCGTTAAAAGAAAATGAACGACGAAACACTATGCAAATATAATATCTGTAAATTTGTTAGGTGATATAGTTCGTTGAAGCATATTTTATCAGAAGTAGGAAATAAAATAAGAAGGAGTAGAAATTAGATAAACAAACTTAATTAGAAGATACGAATACTTCAATGTAGCAAGTGTTAACAAGATCAAATTATTTCCAGCATTAATATGATTAAAACCAATAAAGTTCTTTTAGCATATTAGTTTTTTGTAGGTGAATTATTATCAGGATTTTTCGGACATTACTTGAAACTTTAATCTCATTAAAAAATCTGTTGCTTCTTTGTGCCCTAAAAATTACCGAAGCTAACTCCAGGCGATAATGAATAATTTTCTTGACTTTAGTTTAAAATTGATTGTTCGCACGGTTGATAATATCGAAACAATATCGTATGTGTTTGTATCAATTATAGCACACCATCTCGGAAAAATTTCCGGTCGCTAAGTAAGGTACTTATGTTCCCTTTCGGGGTACGAATTGATTGGCTACCAAATTTCACCTTCCTAGGCGCTTATGTTTTTTTCAGATATTTTCCACCGGACAGAGAATCCTAACTGTCAGTTATACAGCATTCGTACATTCACGTAAAATTGTTTGAGTAAATAGCTTCTCGCATTCATTATTTTATACAGAAATTTATACAATTTCACCGAGTTGAATTCGACCTGGAAATCGCGGTTCTCCTTTTTTTCAGACAATTCTTCCGCTTTACATTATCAAACCGCTGTGCTTTTTTACGTATTTTCAAATCACCGGCGATTAATCCCTGGATAATTGGACTAAAATCACGTAACCTCTGCTACCTTTCCAAGTGTGACAACAACTGTCAATGCGAGGATAGTCATTGGGAATTCGAAAAACCAGCAACCCGGCAACGCTGGTCGCGGCATAGGACTGCTGCTAACGATGCGCCATTAAATCGAGTTAACGAGGGGAGCAGCGCTATTTACCGAGCCATTTCCTAGTCCGGACACGATCGTTTCGGCCTCGGCCATCGGTTCGCCGCAAACGCGACGTTGCCTTTACGGTCTCGTCAAAACAACAGGACCTCACGGTTTTCCATGGCGGACGGTACAGCAATTCCAATTGTCCCAGCTGTGTACGTGTTCGTTCCCCTTATTTCCCGGATAAAATTCCACAGAAGGTTGATAGAATAACTCGTAGGACAGATTCATAAAATATAGAATAGAATCATAGTTAATAGAATAGGTCATGATTAATCAAATAAATTAAATTAACAGAATATTTAAATTGCGTTGCTCGAGTTGCATTTTTAAATAGACTAAAAAGCATTGTCGATCCTACGTACAGACGTCTGCATGCGATACTCAGTTAAATTTACTGTACTTAACGGACGTGACTTTTATAAGTTAAATTAAACTTTAATAACCTTAATATTGTGTAGTGTTTTCAACCGAACACTGCTTAATGACAGTTTGAAATTAATAATTTTTTCTAAAAGTGCAAACCAAAAGTATTTGAGGTATAATACATTATGAAATTCATTTATACATACGTACGTATGTATATGTATGTGTGTATGTACCTGTGCATACAATATAAAAATTCGATTCGTAATTCGATAATATTATATATATTTTTTGTAAGTATTTGACAATTTTAAATACTTTATTCCATATATTACTATATTTTTACAGAAAATAAATATTACCTCACGCGCAAAAAGAGTCAGAAGTATTCATCTTTTCAGTTAACTATACATTACAGGTTTCCAAAAGAGTGAATTACAATTATAAAACGTTGCAAAGTAATTAATGCGAGTCACCAGTATAACATGGTACACGAGTGAAACAATTAAGTCGATTGAGTAATCAATTGTAATAAAGCACAGGTAACCGAGATTTAAAGCCTGTGATTTTGCCTGACACTATTTAATTGCCGACTGTTAATTAATCGATTACTTAGGATACGTTTTAAATAAACGATGTAAGATAATGGAGTGCCGATAGGTTCTGCAAATTTGATTAACCGTTGTAAAATGAAAATAATTATCGATGGTAATATCGTAAATGTAACAATCTAAATTTTCGTAATTACCAGGGTGGTGAATGCAATAACAAATACGACTCGTCTGCAAACGTCATTTATATTACAATGAAAATATTTTAGAATAAATGTGAAACGTGTAAAATATAAAGATTTCCGTTGTACAACTTCACCTAACGATAAACGTATGACAGACGTGTCGTTATGCATGTAAATGTAATTGCTTTAATATATTACTTTTTACTCTTAGTTTGCCATCGTTTTTCCCGCGAAATTTTCGTACTATGTGGCTGAATTTTATCAGATCCGGCGTATAATTCAGTTTAATTAACTTGCATGCGACACAGGTTACATTTGATCAGTAGTTAAACTTTCATTATACATTTGCGCTGGTTAAATAACAAGGACAAATGCTCTGTCGATAATATTTACTCTCAAATGAATCAGCGTCCAAAGTGAACATTTCGTGAGAGACAATTAAATAAACGGACAATTAAATGTCAGATAAACTAATTGCTCCTGTAACAAATTTGATCTCAGTTTTCTCTCGTAAAATCGTACTAATTATAATGAGTTTTGTAAATTGTAACACGACATTTGTAAGGATTTTACACACTTTTAGGATAGTCCTGTATGAAACTTTGTATACCACAGGTACAACACCGACCCTTTTATCATTTCATTTTTATTCCCTTGGGAAATAACCAAAATCCCATTCACTTCTACCGGGATTTACAGCAGAGGCTGAGCGTAATAAAAATTTCTTTACCTTTATTTATTTGTGCACACGGCAAGTGCGTTGATAAAATAAATCGACACACGGTGCAAAAGTCACGTAGACGTTGCGAATGAGTGCAGTAAAAGGAAAGATATATAGACTGGCGATGAGAACGAGTCATTGGGGCATCGTTGGGTACGGAAGGATTGCAGAGGGGGGGGGCAGCATCCGTAATCACGCACCGAAAATCAAACGCGCGCGTAGCACGGCCGGAGAGGATGATGGCGGGTGGAGGGTGTAAAAAAAGTGTAAGACAGAAATTGGCCCCGGTGAGGCGGGCAGCGCGTATCCCGTCTACCTTAAAGAGCGAACGCGCAACATTCCGATCCATTACAATTACCGAATAATTCCAATGTTGGCTCACATTGAGCCAAAGGAACCCGAAATTACGTTGATTAGAGGCTACCGTTTGTAAGGATAGCCACTACCGGAATTTAACCAGTTATTATATAGATTCGCGTACGCGTTCGGAGCACAACGTGCTTCGTGGAATTAGGTTCTCAACCGTCCTCATATCCCAAGGTGCCAACGCTTTTTATCAGTCTACCATTAATAATACATTTGTTTAGATTTGTTAAGATTTATTAATAATACATTTGTTTAGAACAATTGAAATAATTCTGAAAATGGGGAAATATAAATCACGAGGGATTTCATGTTCATACAATTTAATGTACATTAGTTTTTGTTGTTTTTTGTTAGATGGGTGCGGTCGGAAAAATTGAATTTTTTTACAGGAGAATTTAGATTTAGCACTATTTTTTACTCAATTTTTTTGCTAAACTTTTCTCGTTCAATCTTGTTTTATATTGTGGTCCTATCCCGATTCTTTTTATTCTAGTTTATTTATCATTTGGTTCTTTTCCTTGGTCTGAAACAGCTAATGAAATACGTTTAATGGTACGTGAAATGGTCCTTGTCTATCTTTAGGATTACATGAATTAAAATAAATGGTTGTTGAAATTCACTTGTATCTCTGACCACTTCGGTTGTTTAAATCTTGATTTAACATTTACAACTAATTCATCCGTGACTAATAAATCTGTAAAAATAGTAAAACGTATGATTTCGAAAAAGTTATAAATGATACAAACATACCGAATAAGTGTATTAAATTTATTTTAATTCTACAATATTTGAAATTAATATTTCATCTTTCGTGTTAAACTTAACGTAGCATGTAATTATTCTTGAAGATTTTCGATGACATATTAGTTAAGAACGAAAAAGAAGGACAATTTTAGTGGTACACGCGAAGATAAATGGGCATAGTTTAATCTAACCGTAGCATCTAGCGTGAAGGAAACAAAGCGGATAAAAATCAACCGGCTTATTCGGAAACGAGTATTTAAAGAGTTTCCTGGACAAGGGGAAGGCAGCAAATCGTTGTGTTCTATCGACCAGATGATCATCGAGACACTCGCAAGTTTAGGTGATTATTTGCGACAAATATCCAGCATCAGCCGGCTCAATTAACGTAGGAATTTTCATGTAGCTTATCCGATCATGGAAACCACGCACCGTATATTATTTACTTCGGCATAATACGTACTCGTATAGCAGCCGCATTATCTGATTATCGGTGTAACGCCAACTTCTCAGTTCTCGTTAACTTCTTCGGACTTGCTTCTTATAGTGTTTTACTTTGTCGGTTAAAGGAATCAACATCATCATTTTTCGATAATTTTACTTGTATTTCAATCGTAATTGTTGTAAATTGAGCAAAAGGCTGGAATTAAATTTTCTTTTACACGTGGGACGTCGGTTACAGGGGCATTCGAATTGACAAAGAAATCGGCAACGTTTTGTGCAAGGTTAAAAATCTCGAGAACTTTAAACTCGCATCCACACCCACACGCAAAACGAAATTAAATGAAAAATAAGCACATGTTCAGTCAAAACTTTATACTAAACAATCCCACCTTTAACGAACAGATCACGATGCTATTCTATCGAAAAAAAATCAGTCCCAAAAGATTTCGTACACACCATGTGCAGAGTCTCAGTAAGGATTGAAAAAATTCGTTCTCGGGTCCATCTTGTATGTCGTGAGTACTCCATTTGCCAAATTTGCCTGGAGAATGCGGCGTTGACGCACGCCGTAACCACATTAAATGTACGCCGTGAATTCTTTTAATAGCGAAAGAGGTTCTCCGGGACCGTTTCGTTCAGAGGTTAACCAGGGTCTCCCGAGTACTGTCTGGCAGTTCCCGGCCGTTTGAATGGCTAGTTAGCGCGAAGATTGGTTTTCTTCGCATTATTGGTCCCTTCTTCGGCCGACGTTATTGGGATCACCCAAACACACGGCAGTAAAATCAGCTAAGCTGGCGGTTATTTATTGCTCGCGGTGGCACAGGTGAAAGAAACGGGCTTTGCTCACTCTCTGCCATCCTTTGCATCTGCCGCAGCCCCCATAGTCTCTTCTCGCTCATTCTCGTCTCTTGCCCTCTTCCGCACCGTTTTTTGTCTCAGTTTTTCACCCTGTCTTTCATTCCGATCGTCCTTATTGTTCTCTTTTCACCATGGACATTCCAGCTTTCTATCCTTTTCGCTCCTACGGAAGCGTTTAACATGCCAGAATTCTGACCAACCGATTCGGAACTGCTAGATGAATGGCTCGTGAAATTATACTGTATGCTACGGTTTACATCTTTACATCTTTACACCTTACACCGTGCGCTAAATGTTCAAAGTGTCAGTTTTACATTATATAAGGCAGGAATTAATCAATTTCCATGCATTAAGAATTCCGTTACAAATTATCGTACGAGGTAGACATTGAAAACAATTGATTCCTGCCAAATGCAACGTTTTGCAATTTATTATAGCATGACTATATTTTTTATACTTTTCGACTGAAAATATTATTTGTAATTATTTTGACATTTCAAACTTATTATAACTCCATTTAGTTGGATTATATTTCACTCTTATTGAAAATATTTTACTTGAGTATTTTGTGTTTTGTAAAAAATGGAAAAAACTTCTGTGCATTGAAATGTTTACACAAATAAGGCGTCACACACTATTTTTCATGAAATCATTCCACTTTTATACAGCAGTATTTAATAATACTTTTATTTAATCGATAATAAACGCCATTGTTTACACTGATGATTTCGACAAATTATAAAATTTTCACACCATCATCATTTATCCTTAGCCCTTTCAAATTTGTGATGAAAAGGAATATAAGTAACTCGCAAAAGACAATTATCAGGACTGAAATGCTATCGATGTTGGTGGTTCTCGATTCTTGTAAACATGTGTACATTAATGCACCTGCTAACAGGTATTATAGGCATAATTTTTAATATATGACAGGGATAATGCAGATGTCCTGCTGAGAGTTGATTTATGTTCGATTAACGGCAAGGAATAATTGACAAATGATGGTAATTAATATTTCTGTTTTTAATATGATCGTCAAGTCGCGATAAAGTGATAAGTGAGTTTACGTTCGTGTAAGCTGTGATACAATATAGGTATACTAAGTACAAATATAGATATATTACCAACGAAGAATTAGGTAAATAATTTGACAAAAGACAAATGGGAATCACAAACGTTACAATCTGAATACAATTTAACGTTGCTATTATGCAATATGATTTCACAGCTTTTGCGAATGCCACGAATCACAATATTAAAAATTCGGAATTGTGAATTATTTTACAGCAAATTGACACATCTGGAAAATATTAATTACCCGAAACTTAAAATAAACATTGTATGCTTTTACACGTAATTAGGAAAACCCATCCATGTGTAACTTATGGATTGCAATATGTGTCTATTGAAAATTGTGATGTAGTGGTACATAATATGTTTACCCACGCCTTCTAACTTTTATTGCTTTGAAAGTCACAAATCGACCTTAGACCATGAAATACGTACATACGTGACGTGGGGGAAACAAGCGCAATTTTCACGGAACAATACGTAGAAAATGCTTGGAGGAAAGTCGCGGGAGCGACAGAAATCAATGAGAAGTAAGACCCGATGCGGCTGATTGAAACGTCAGCCAGCCAGAAGTTACATGCCGACGGTAATTCCCATGACGGATTTTCCACCTGCATATCTGTGTACGACTACCATATGACTGTCAACATAGATACGCAAGTAATAACTTGAAAGAAATAAATATCTTTCAAGAAGTAAGTAAGTATTCCACGATTTAAAATGAAGTTCAATTAACAAATGAATTTACGCAAGGACATGGTTAATACCGGTGGTTTGAAGTAACAGATGACTTTTTTTTGTTTCAATTCCATTAAGCAGGCTGTAAAAAATAATTTATGATATATAGTGTCGTCGATATGGTAGAAATGAATTTCTCTATATGTACTCACGTCAAGGTGATACACTTTTCGCTTCGTCTATAATACATGAATTTACTCTTAAAATAATACTTTTATTTCCATTGCGAATTAAACTAACACTCTCATTAAAAACATGCTTTGTGTGAACATTTTTAACAAATGATTACATTATATATTTTAGTTCTCTACAAGAATCCAACTAACACTTTGAAGTAAGTGTTTTTGGTAGATTAACGAAGACCTTCCCCGTGTAAACACAAATGTAATGTAACCTGATGAACTTGTGATTAAGAGCGGTATGCTTCGTCGTTCGTATGTTGCACATTTATTTATGCGCGTAAAGGCATCTATGAATGCACGCAGCCGAATGCCTCGTATATTTACACGTATCTACGTGGGTCCACGTCGGTGATATATGTACACGTAGGTACACGGTATCTCTACGTTCGGTCCATCCTGATTGCCACGCAAAACGCGAGCGCAGCAACCGTTGCGACGATGCACTCTTGGTACATTGCAGTACACGAATATATGCGCACAATACATCCGCTAAGTCATGCTTCTCGGTTCTCCGTGGCAAGATATAAGGCAGACGAAGTAATTGGGTATCGTAAAGCATCGGAGGCGCTAACAGTAACAGAGGAATTCTTCCAGTCGCGTCTTCTCGTTCGTTGAGAAAGTCAACCGACGATTAACAACGTAATAAGGGTTCTCGCTGGCCGCAAATCTTTGCTTCGTGGGTGTCTCTCATTTTCCTCCCCATCTCTTCGACCCATCAAGTCATATAGTCGCACGTTTGTGAGACAATGCCAGTGAAGTACTTAAGAATGAAACGAAACGCGGTAGAGAGTATTTACGCAGACTAATTTCTGTATACTATCATGGAAGGTAGTTGTTAGTGATTAAATTAGGTGTGTTTTAAAGTTTGCCAAGGTTAGCCTACGATGAATATGATTAATGAATACTTGCATGTTTCGTGTATTCCGTATGTTATAATTGAATTGCTCATATTTCCTCTTAAGTATTCTGTATACTTGTATGTGTGATTATGTGGATTGTGAAGGATTACTTAAATATGAAATTTCCAGTTACACCTAATACAGGTCGGGGCCTAAGCAGATATTTCAGGGTAAACGTGTTCATATTGTATGTTTAAGTAATGAGTAACGGATTGCATGTTGGTGGAATAGGTACGCGCAAGAATGATTCCATTGTGGCAAGATTTTACGAGTCGGTGTTAAAGCCTGTCATTACGGCGTCTGCAGTTGGCCAGCCGTTCAAGTGCGGCGCGTGCACCGTTACGAAGAAGTTTACGATGATTTACCGCTCAATTCTATGAACTTATATTCCATAAAACTGACGTATCTATTTCACTTGCGGCGAGCCCTTGCGCCACGCGGGGAATTACGCTGTTAACGCTCTTCAATGGCACAGTTCACCGGAAATTAATTTATATATATGTTAATAGTTACCGTATTACGTTAAAACGTAAGAGCTCATTTGAGAAAGAGATACCTTATTGATTAATGGATTACGTTGTTCCTGTGTTACGCGATTTTTAGAACACTGTTGAGTACAATGTAAAGTGGGATTTTTTTTCTGTTTATCATAGTTATGTATGTTATGTTGTATGAAAAGACAACGTAGTTCATGTATTCTGTCAGCATGAGTTATACGTATAACTGATTAAATACATTATCCTGCTGTGTTCAAAGTTCATTGATATAAGAAGTGTACTAACATAAGAAATGATTTATACGTCTCACGAATGAAATGTCAAAGCACTGGAATACTAGGATAGTATTACGGTATACTAGAATATGGCACTTATTTCTTTTTTATTTTCTATAATTCGCAATATTGACATAAATATCTTGAAAAGAGTTTACCATTTGATGCATCCTCGCGGTGTTGTAATAATCTAGGTTCGGCATTCGGCTGTTTCTTGAATACAATGTCCTCGAGTGATTCCAAAGCGACAGCAAGAAATGCCGCAAACGTACCGGTACGACGTAATCGTAACCCCCGGCGGTTACTCCGGCACCTTCATCGCTGCTCGAAACACGTCACCACGAGCCCCTGCGTCTTATCCCAAGCACTCGACTACACTCTCTGCGCACGTTGGCACTTTTCGAATATTAGCAATGTCACGAATGGTTTAAGTTGACTCTCTGAAGTCCGTCACTGACCGACCGTCGTCATCATTCTTGCCTGACGTGCAGTTTGAGTCACGGTAGTAAACTGTGCGGTCACTTCTGACAGGTAAAATCCGTGTGGTAGACGATCATACAAGTCCGTCGATCGAATAAAACATACGATATACGGTATGGTATTAAGGTCGATGAGATTTTCGAGAACAGACAACGAGACGGGGATTCGAGATAAGAGGGAGACAGACGAAAAATTCGTCCGAACTCTCGCACCAATTGACACGGAGCACGTTCGTATTTTGACAACAGCTTCCCCACGTGCAAAGGCGTCGTTCTTGTTGATCTTGAAGGGATGTCCGGCTGCAGGAGCCTGAAGCTGAGATCACGATCCGCCGATGAAATACACAGTAACGAAGGGTGTCAGGAGGTACGGGAGGAAGGAGGACAGAAGAAGGGTGAGTACAATCGCGATGAAAAAGAGGCCGCCGAAGGAGAGAGGGAGACAGAGAAGGAAAGAGATAGCGAGGGAGCCGTCGGATTGCCGATATATTGTTTCCGATATGTCGAGGTTCGTATGGATTCTCTGGTGGGCTTTAACGGTCGTACACGCAGGAGGACTCGAGGGTTACTGCGCCCGCGGGGCCTTAGCTACCAGACGGACGGGCTAGACCGGGGAAACCGGTAGAAAGCCTGGGAGGGGCCTGGGACGGGCCTCAAGGCCTCGGCGGGCTCCTACGTGCTCGCCGATTGGTCTCTCGCCGAGGGACCGGACCCAATGGTCTTGCGTCTAGGGGAGATCGGCCACGGGCCCTGGGATCGACTGTCACGCCCAGATCACACTCGATTGGCTCCAAGCCACTGCTATACCGTACCCGGATTATCCCCCGCGGATAAACTCCTGGGGATTTTATTTCGCGAATAAAAGATGAGCAAGTTTTCTACATACGGTTTCCCTTTCTCTTTGTATCCTGCGTAGCTTATCTCTGGTATATGCTTCGTACAAAATTCAGCTACCCCTTTGTCCGTATTAACGTGCCCTCTACCAATGGGACTTTTTATTTGACGCATATACAAAAACTCGTACTTTGTAATAAATGCAAGCACAATTGTGTAATAGCTAGAAACACGTTATCCATTATCTTGCAGATATGCAACAAGGTTCACGTTTTATGTGCACCTGAAATATAACTCACGTTCGAAAAACAGGTATTAATGAGAAAATTGTTCTGCAAAGTGAATCGGAGCGTAAAGTCACAAGCAAGTTTATGAAAAATATAATTAAACAAAGCATAATTTGGATAACGGTTATAGATACATATCTTATGTAGCAATGTAGATCTAATAGGTAACACATTTGATTATCGAAATTTGTAAGGCATATAATTATACACTTCTCTCGTTGTAAAATGAAGTAAATAAATAATATTCAGTCCATAAAATTAGCTCTTTATAGTTGACCACAATGCATATAATAACACATGTATTAGCAATTGCTAATCAACGTGCCCTCATGAAATCTTTTTTAGCAAGTAATAATTAATAATTGAAATATATATCCTTGTCTTATATCTCTTACTTTTTCCTATTTTCTTACTTTCCTTTTTATATTTGGATTAGTCTTATGATTTTTCATTTTGTTCATTCATTTTTAATTCACTTATATTGCATACTAGGGGTTTATGTTTATATTGTATCGAAATATGAATCATATGGAGAATAAATAAATGTCTATCTGTTAACACGATAAGTTAAAGAATACCTCCTGTGAAGAAAATTACGTTGCGTAAGACTAGTATCTTTTCGGGAACTGTGCCTTTTAAATATGAGATGATAGTTTCGATCCCTTCCTAGTTCTGCCGAGTATGCGGAACGTTCCGAGTGCAAGCAGTTCCATCTTCGCGGTCGATAACCCGATTCTCCTACCCGAGGGCATTCTCTAGGGTTGATTTCTCATCTGCTACCTGAGCAATGAACGAATGAATGGAATTCCTCGAGTCGTAGAACGTGCCCCACCCATCACTAACTTTTGGCCTAGGGTCCTCAACCTCGTGGACAGTCCTCGATCTCCAGAGAAACGCCCCCTTTACATCTTTAATGTGGAACATCCAATTGAGGGACTCACGATTTGTGCATGTTTCTTTTGTATTTACTTCTACGACTTTAATATGGTTTTCCGTACGATATGCGTCAGAATACCTAGAATATTTTCTCCATTACCAGATATGAGTACAAAATCTACTTAAATGTTCCTGAACATGCATATAGATTTGCGTTGTACAATATTTAAAATTTACTTGGGTAAATTTCTCGGAGTCGTAACGTACCATAATGATAATAATTTTTCAGCGATGCACTAAAATAGGGAAACACAATTTCCTCGTTACAGGCTGGAGATTGCAGTATGCTGAGGTATGCGCGACGCATCATTCAATCGTTGCAAATAGATAGTTGGAGAACTATGACTGAAATTAAGATACTTGTTCAAACGAAGGTCCGTTGCTGCTTCAGAGTTACGGGAGTCGCGCGTATAATACGAGCACAGACGAGGAATTCCAAAGATGAAATTACCTTACGAGGAATTCCTGAATCGGTTGTACGAACGCAGCAGTTAAGGTTCCGAATCGTGACAGCCCTGGGCGTACACGCGAGCTTGCAAGAAAACTTCAGATCGACCTGGCGAAATTGGGGGGGAATACCTTTTAACGAGATGGTCATCACCGTACGCCGAACGCGCCGTTGTCTTATTACGGCCTCCGTTTGCATGGATTTCCTTCAAAAATCATCAGTCCTTACACGTTTTCGTTGTTTCGCAACACGGCAAATCAACTGTTTATGCAATCCACGTGTAGAGAAATTTTTCCAAAGAAGTAGATCATAATATCCGCATGACAGACAACATAGCTGATTGCGGGAAATCTTTCGCCAATATCGCTACATGGATTTAAGGCAATATAATTCTATATATCACAGACCTTTAGATAATTTCATATTTTCAAAAATTTAATATAAGCATAACTTAAAATGTAGTACAGTAAGTATATGTTTGTAACTCGAATGAAATGAAAATATACAGCTTTATAGAATTCAGTAATTTCGATTTAGATTTTAATGGAAAAATATCTAAAAAACTAATAAAATCTAGCAAACTTCTGCAGTTGTTTGCCAACAAGGGGTACTTTTTATACTGAATTCAGGTATTCCAATCAAATCGATGAACAGAAGAATTTTGAATGATGAACAGAAAAGAAAGGTTCAAAGTATTATTTTAAAGTAAAGAGTGTTCTCGTTGTTGTTTACAAATTATCAGGAAAGTGCTATCATGTATTATAATTCACGAACTCCGTAAACTTTCGAAACGGAAGTCTCATTATCAATGTATCCTATTGTGCTTATATTAGACACATATATCTTGGAATATGAACAAAAAAGGTAAGTTATTACGTTTAAGAATGATTGACTCTTGCAATTTGCTGTGATGACAATTGGCGCAAAAATATGGCGACATTGATGAAAACCATTACGGTAACATCGCATCTCACAATCCTAAACCTCATCTTCTTTCATGCGAGGCACTTTTTATGCTCCACTTACTAAAAACAAGGGATTTAATTAGAAAGTTGAAATTACCTGTCATATCCCGTTACAACCTTCTGAGTCACTACGCACACACGTCTGAACTGATGGAAAAGGAGATAGAATCATCAAATTCCATCCACGTCAAGGCCCAGTAAAGAAGTAGGTAAGCGGGGAGAAATATGTAAGGGAATTTTTTTTATACCCCAGTTACGAAAAACAATGAACGAATTTAGAAAGTGGCAAATATATGCGAGCTTGTGAACGAATGACGGAGACACGCGTGAGTTGATAAAGAGCATAGTGGAAATGTCAAGTCTCATAGACTTGAGGGCGTAACCGAAGAGGTAGGTAGGCAGGTAGGAAGGTAGATAGGTATAAGGGATCTTATTGATCTGGTAGCCCGGGGCGTGTCATCCTGGGCTGTTGGCCGCAGGGAGGACCGCGGCTAACCCTAAAGCAAAAGGGGATTCCCGTGTGTCTCGGCGCATGCGCTCGCGAGGACACCGTTTTCTCTGCCCAGAGGGCTAACTTACACCAATCACCAGGAGCTAGGAAACCCTTTTCGCCGACGGGCTTCGCTAAGGACTTCCCTCCCAGAGGGAGAGAAAAGGTATTAAGCGCCTGCTCGCCAGACTGTTATCCCATCCGCCCCGCAATGTGCTTGTCCACCTAGAAATATCTTCTTGCGTCAAGTTCTGCCGTTCCATCGGGGGATTTACTTTTTTTCTAATAAAGCGTTGACGAAAAATTGCCAGCCCAATTTTGATGACGGCATTTTCGTAGACGAATCTGTGCATGTATTTGTCAAGCAAACTATTCGCATCAAAGACATTTTGAGTATTAGCAATGAAATGTGGCAGAATGTTTTTTTATATCGTAAAGAACTACATTATTATGACAGGTGCGTAATGAACCTCCAAGTTTAATAACGATATTTTAGTAAAAGCCACGAATGGAAGTCGTGAATAAAAGTATCTGTACATATGTATATCTACTAAGCAAACAAATCATCATACAGACATTCTTAAAATTATCACAGAAATGTCGCGGAGGTTTTTTATATCTTCAAATAAATAACCATATTACTTCGATATAGAGTGTGGCGATCGTGTTATTGCAGTCACCAATTTCTTCAAAGAATTTCGTTATGGAAATGATAAACAAAGAGAGAGCCATAATTACAAAGCTGTCAATATTAAAGCGTTTGTAGTATACTCTTTCTTAGGTTGATGGTTAACCTCCGGTTCGCGCCATTTTCACGGCGAGAGTCACGTCTTTATTGTATGTACAAGAATACTAAAGCATATGTCTGTAACTCGTAAGTGCCAGTTACGAGCAAGTGAAACATTCGAAGTACAAACAGGCTATCGGCATATCTTAATATCGGAGAAAAGTAACAAACACGTTCAGACTGACATTTTCAACGTTGAGATAACAATAATTTTCGGAAGAAAAACGTTATTAAATCAAATATCATGTCAACGAATATGTCTTTATTGGGTAATCGATTAAGACACTATTCTTGTAACGTCTCAGTTATTTATTTTCAACTCCTATCAAATTCCACAGCTTACGTAAGCACATACGTGCAGCGATGCAAGTTTCTTATTTTGCTTTAAATGTGAAATAGATGTATCGCGTTCTAAGGTATTTACACAGGGATTTCAAAATATTTTGTAGTGCACATCTCTGTACATAAATTTACTGAAGATTGAGAAACTCGTTTTCTGTGAAAACTGGAAACGGAAACTGGACGGAGAGTTGAATTGACCGTACAAAAGGCTCTTTAGATTTCCTCAGTTCTCAAGGATATCTTTCATTTTCCTGGTATATTCTAAGAATCAGATTAGAACATCATGTCATTGGTTCACAAACTTTTCGCTTAACATTGATTAGTCTGTTGCCTATTAGACCTAACCGACACACAGCTGAAACATGGAATAGCGTTGACAATTAAAGAGACGACATACGTTTGACGGACGTCGAAAGCCGTCGTGCGAAATGGTTACGGGGGCGTGGATCGCCGGACATTTAACGAGGACGTTAACCATTGGTACTTATCCACCGGAGTGTTTACACGCACGGCGTTATGGACTTCTTTCGAGTTCCTCCCTTGCGTCCGTCTTTTTCCCTCTTTCTTTGTGCGCTCGACTGGCGGGGATCAGCTGTACGCGGTGCGCGCCAAGGACCGTCGTAAATCATCGCGGCGGACTTGCACAGCCAGTCAAGAGACGCGTGTGCATCGGTCAAGTAAACCAGCCAAGATGCACCGAGTGCAGTTGCATATATCTTTGCACGTCTTTCAATGCACCGGGCCATCATGTAGCGATTCTCGTTTTGACACTCGTGAATCCATCTTCACGCGCAACGGCTCACGGTAGACATATATAGGCTGTCTGTGGGTTTTCCGGACATATGTTGACAACGTATTGTATACACGAAAATAGGAGAACATGTTTAACGAAAGACGTCCGATAATGCTTTATTACAAAGTCATAACATAAATCGTAAAATCGCGTAATTTTGCTGTTCAAACTGTGGTTGGTCTATGCGGATACAAGTCTGATACAAGTTTGATACAAGTATACATAAAAAAAGACACGTCATAAATAACACTAGATCGACATTATTATACCGTAACAAAAAATCTAAAAGCCATGTTTGCTTTAAAATCGTTCATTTAAAATGACGCTATTTCAAAATTACTTAAACCGTGAATTACAAGATTATTAATTGCATTACTTCAAAAGCGGATAGTGATATGAGTAGACCTATAATAGGATTATTATTTGACAATTATTATTATTACTCTAACGATAACGTTATTGGTTCTTCGTGTACATTGCACATAATAAGGTAATAAATAGTAGGATGGCAAAAAGAAGTTAGTTAAAATTACAGAAGAGATTTGTGAATTAAATCGCAACCGTTTTGATTGATATCAGTAAGGGAATGCTGAGAGAATTGGTCAAGAGACTGTTAAAATTAATCCCACGAGACAGAAACGTAAATAAATGTAAAATAAAATTCAATAAACTCATTAAGTAATGTCCAATTATTTTCCTATTCATCATAAAGTGAATATTTGTTTCACGTAACAGCCGGTTGTCTTCCTTTTTATTCATCTTTGTGAAATAAAATATGCAATGGAATATATTTACACATGGTGGTATATAAATACATGCGTACTGAAATCCATTTTCCTTTTACATATGTGAGTATGAAATAGTGCATAGAGTGCTATTATTCGCACATATATCACACGTATGCACACACTCTCGACAGGAAATACGCATGCGTGCGATTGAATTGGAAAAGCCAACTATGACGGTGATGAAAAAATGCACTGACAATTGCTACAGAATTCTTTCTAAAATTCACAGATTAATGCGCTTATATTGTATAGCGCTGCTATCAGGGAGCAAATAGTACAGTTACACTGTTAAATGTATTTTGTCCATACTGTAATTTTCCTTTAGCGTTGAACGCATAGAGTAAGAAAAAAGAACACAAAGGTTAGTTGAGTAAATATGGGAAGCATTTGAAGTAATTCGATTGACAATACAGCTTCGCAAACATCTTGAGAGTAAAAACATGATTAAAACGTGAGTGTCGTTTTTTATTGGCATTAATGCTAATTATATTTCTTGTAGTACCTTCGTCTTATACATATTATTCTTTTATACGGTAAAATCTGCAATAGGGTGTTCCTTTTTGAGATAAATACGATAATGTACAATAAGAAAATATTTACAGGTTGTTGTAAATATTTCGATATTTATAAATCAAACATTTTACTATTATAGATGCCTTCATTTCTAACATCAACATACATCGACCTAATTTTAGTAAACCCGAATTAAGTTTAGAAATCCCCAAAACTAGTATTTCCTAAAACTGAGTTACTATTTAAGGTAAAAACTTAAAAATTAATATATTAGTTTCAAACATAGTGTGCTAAAGATATTAGGTCTACCGGAAAGTTCTGTTCGATAATGTCATCTCCAATTGACCAAGACGAGTCATTCTACAGAAATGGAATTCACAAATTACCATCACGCTGTGAAGAGTAACGATGGACATTATACTGTTCAGTAAATATTAATAGATGTACTGAGTATGTATTATTTCCTTTTAATTTAAAAACGGACAGAACTTTCCGGTAGACCTAATATATGACACAAGCTTTCGAATTGTTCTCGGCATGCGTGCTCGTGCAACCGACAATGGGAGTAAACTGTGTTGAGCGAAAAAAAGATGTAAAACGTATTCCCTTTGCGCGCAGCTCTAATGGAGAAAAAAGAAGCCGGTTAGTGTCGTACGTACGCAAAGGATCGAGAAAACCGCGGCTTCGCCAGCGGCGGTCTGCACTCTACCCGCGATCGTTATCCGGTCCCGATAAATCGGGTGGGGTTTATCGTTAGACGCTAGAGAGAACGAGCGGGTAGCATCGGGGTCAGCTTCGCGCAAGATATTTCGTGATGAAAGGGTTCCGCTGATCCGTCTCGAATACTAAAGACAAAGATTACAACCTCGGCCAACATTTACATGAAATGCGCTAACATGATAATGATCTCGGAAGAAGAAGCTTTTTTCATTGAGAACGTAAATAATGCTCAGTTGGTTTACTCAAGAAATTCTTTCATTAATTTTACCTTTCTTCTTCAATAAATGTTTCGTGGAAAGCGTAAATATTGGAACAATTACAGTGATTTCCTGAAAGAAGTACTTCTAATAGGTATTATCTTTTGAATACAGGTTCAAATTGATGAAATCGAGCATACTTTAAGCAGATACACACGACAGAACAGTGACAATCAGTTGTTAATTCATTATCCTCCCACATTTTTTGCTATCCACTTTCCGTATTTCCATCGATTTAATACTTACATGCCCAATGTCGGGAAAAATTCAACGAGATTATTGCGAATAAAACTGTAGGGAAAAGGAGTAAAGAGCACGGCGAATACCGTGGCTACGAAGACTAGAGGGAACGAGAAGGAAACGCGAACGAAGCATCGAGTAGCACAAGAGAGACGACGAGAAGGCAAGAAAGGAAGTAAAAAGAGCGGGACCAAGTAGAGGGCAAGAATGGAAGAAGACGATGGATGTGGAGGAAAGACGTCGGTGCATAATCGATGATCACAGTCATAATAAATGAAGTATGTCTTGGTAGGAGGTAGGCAGTCGGGGTGTGTGTAGGTACCTGACGACGGCCTCGGGCATCAGCAGCGCGCCCAGGAAGATCATCTTCTCTCTTGCCCGTAATCCGAGGTGTGCGTCGCGTATCGCGTATCCGATCGGAATCTCCGGCACTAAGGCCAGACCGAAAGTAGCTAATCATAATAACGTGCCGGTACCCATAGTACCCAGGTGCGTGCACGCCCCGCCACGATTACCCAACATTATAAATTTCAGTTGCCCTCCGCAGCCCCCTACCCCTCGTCTTATCTCGCTCCCATTCTGTCCATTTTCTCTACTTTCCTTTGTCCGTTTGTCTGCATCGCAAACGCTAGGTACCACATATGAAAAAATATATGGCAGAATTTTCATGAAGCCACGTCTTTACTTTGTTCGTCTGTATTTTTGCGCAATATTTGATTCTGCCTTTGATTCAATGCTGTTGCCAATAAATATGGCTACCAGAGAGCAGCCATTTTTTTAACTGGATATCGTAAGCGACGAATCGATTTTTATCATCACGGATGTAAATGTGTAATACTAAGACGCTGATTCGTGCAAATGAACTGCCCCATTTAACCTGCTTTATACGAGGAATTCTGAGTGCGAAAACTGTGGGTGTTTCCAGTTCATGTCATGCATGGGTAATTTAATCGTTTCAGATACGCCTGAAAGCCAATGTTGAAGGTAACTTGTAAAACATAACAAGGTCTACGCGTGTAAATTGACCAATGTCAAGGTAAAGTAAGACTTGTTTTTCAGTGATCAATAGCCTTGAAAATTATGCACAATTCTGTACTCATACCCTTCATAAAATAAACTGCTAAGAAGTGCATATAACTTTCTAATTTCTTCTGCAATGTTGTTCCCAGCTTGTTATAAATTTCACAGATGTAGTACTGGACATGACATATACACTGAATGTATGTACAAGTATGTATAAGAGTGAAAAATTGTGCGCGTGTATCGTTAATTTAACACGCATTACGAAAAATTAAATGCGGAAACGATAATTAATACGTTGATTCTGAAATTAGGCGTTTAATTTCCCATTAACCGTGTTAATACTCGTCGGCAGGCGGGTTTTCCGATAAGAATGCTCAGCAGCTGAAGCGAATGTTGAACGGTCTGAAGTACTTGTCCTAGTACTTCTCTCAATGGAAATTTCCTGCAGGGTTCTTCTTTATTACTACTCTTTTTCCGGAGTGCTGTCCATGTATTTACATCGTTTAGCACTTTTCCGTGAGAACTGGAGAGCGTGAAACGGGGGCAAAATAGAGACGACGAAAGGCCGGAACGAAGGACCAGAGAGAACGTCAGAGCGAGAGGGGTTGGGAGGGGAAGGAGGGAGGAAGAGAGGGAGAGAACTGCCGAAGTTGGGATTGATCCATCGGAGGAAGGATTGGAGGGACGACCGCAAGTGCGAGACAGAGAGGGCGCGAGGGAGGATGATAAAGAGGAAGAGAGAGAGGAAGCGAGTGGAGGGTCGCCCGCAGCGCAAGCGCCCCTCGGGCGACGTCACATTGATTCCTCCGGGAAGAGCTTACAAAATGGCCGCCGGCGTGTTCCATTCCTTCCTCGCTATTCGTACGGGGTAGGCTTCCGTCTATCTAGGTCTCTTTGTCTGAGATATATGCGAATATGGACGGCAGCGTCGAGGGAGCGAGCGAACGAGCACGCCGAGGTCGCTCAAGGGGTGTGAGAAAATCGATGCCCCTTAGAGGAACCACCGGAGCAACGCGAAGCTAAGCTTGCCGGCTGGCTGGCTTTGGATATGCCTTGCCTTGCCTTGCCTTCCCTTCCTTCACCTTGCCCCCCCCTGTCTCCCTGTCCAACGAAGGTGACTTGCCAGCGCGGAAGGAATTGAATTATCAACCGGGCCGGAAGGTGCAACCTCTGAAGATAAACTGGGCTTCCTAAAGTGAATCTTAATCCGATACCCACGGCCATGTAAACCTCTCGTATTAACGGATACTCACGCTAAAACAGCCGCCAATGACTGATACAGAAACTCTGGCCATCAGTCGAATCAAATTTTACTAACCGAGTTAACTGGGCGTATCGGTAAATAATATTTTATTGAATAATTTACTTGCTATCATTTTAAGCAACGTTTTATTAGGTTATCGATACGTTTAGCAGTATTTGTAGGTTTTTAGGAGCCGTTTCAAGTATTAACTGCCCTTTTGAAGTAATAAACAGAGCAAAGATCGTACAAGAGCAAAGAATTCACGCAATTTTTGTTCATATCTGATACTAAACGTTCAAATGTTTTTGAAGTACATTGCACTTAAGGTTATATAATTGTGGAACGGAAAGCGTGGTTTTACTAAATAAAGAGTATAAACTGCCAAAACAGTTCCTGAGTATAACAAATTACACGATATGCGCGTATTGAATTTCAGATATTTGAATTTTTATACAAAAATTATTTTGAAAAAAGTAAAATTACTGAATTCCTGTATGTTCAAAATTGTGATTACAAGTTGTGATAAGTTAAAAGATGGATACGATTTTGCTGGAAAGCTGAATACGTAGCTACGGTGAATTCGCGTACTCGACGATTTCGACGTCACTGAAACAGGCTTGGGGATTTTACAACCAAAACTGGTCTTGCCGCTTTACGACCTATGTCGTCGACTCGCAAAAGAAAGAGGAAGATGCTCAGAAATTGCTCCAGACTCTACAGGGAAATTTCAATTACACCTCGACCTTACCGTTCCGTTATTACTAAGTCCACCCAACTCGTATTTGTTACTGTTGTTACGTTGGAATTGCGCAACAACGATTATCGGTCGTGAAGAAAATTATACGCATTTATGGGCTACCCTGACGTAATGCCTTCATGTAACGACGCTCGTAAAGAATCGTGTGTGTTTTAATGTTACAACGTGCACAAAGAAATAATGAACTGTATCGTATGAATGAGCTGGTAATTCTGTGGAATTATTTCATTAAAATAACAGTATGATGACGCAGACAAAAGTACCCTTTAAACATTTCGGGTAATACCTAGCGTTAAAAATTTCGGTCTAACTGATTAAATGATCATGAAAAGGAGAACTTGAAATTCAATTTAATACGAAATGTTCAATGCTAACATTCTGTACATCTGATAAAACGATCGGCAGGTTAGATTGATTAGTTGCCATTCGTTTTTCTGTCGAGGCCGTATTTTTTGTTGGCAAGGAAATAGATTTAGTGACATTTTTGTGCCGTTCGTCGCGTGCTATTGAATTTATCATCCGCAAAATATATTCCTTCGTTCTCTCGACAAGAATTTTCTACATAAAATATGGTTCCCGTGGAGCACGGGTAGATTAATATCGAGATCCGTAATTGCCGCATGTACGGTGTATCGCTGATATGTATACCCCTCCATGTGTACATATGAATGTACGTATGGGCATTTGTGTATTTGGTACGTCATGAAAATGACAGTAGGCAGACAGGCATTTAATGCCTTGGAATTGCGCAATACCGGGAAAGCAGAACGCGATATCGCGTTATATTGGTTTATCAAAAACGTTGCATGTACAAATTAAATTTTCTCCTAAATAAAATCGCGCGTATAATACCGACAATCACTTCGCAGTGTTTCCTAAATTTTAGTTGAAACTCGGCATATGAGAATAATTGTAGACATGTGCGTTACATTATGTCGAAATAAAAAGTATTTTACTTGCCTTTGAAATGGGTAATGTCATTTACACGTTCTGAAAGACGATTTTCATTTTTTTGCTGAAACTACAACACGCGGTTCCATAAGAGCTGTTGATATTTAAAAATATGGTAGAAATGGGCATTTGTTTGTCACACAAGAATCCGAGAGCATATGAAATCTTTATACAGATTCACAAAACAACATGGTACATAAAACATACAAAATGTTTCATGTTATATGTAATTGTAATTTATTTGTTTTCATTGAGTTTCGTTGATATGTAGAATACGTAGTGACATGTATTATCAAATTTTCCTAATAAAGCAATATCGATGTACGATGTACGGTCTGTTACATGTGATCCTAAAAGACCAATTTTTGTATTCAGAAAATCACTGGCGACTTGTTTACACGAATGCAACACAAACTTTTATCTGAGCCTACGTGATACTGTTTTTGTCATTTCCGAATTATCCACTCGACTCTCAGCAGCTAACTACAAGTTGTGTTTTCACCAAAATGTCGTGCGTGCATACACATTTCCGTGATGGGATAATTAGACTCCACAGAACCCCGCAGGACTTTCGTGCGAATTGGAGAAGACAAATAGCCCGCTTGTTTGCGAGCAGGAGGGTCAATAACGTGAATCCAGGTAGGACCGCGGCCAGATCTGTGCAAAACTATCCTCTGCCGTGGATCATCGATGCAACGATCGCATGACGATACGTGTGTCGTTGGGCCGCGAGTTTCCGAATTGGATGGCAGAGGAAGGATCTGCGGTGACCATGAAATGACGGGCCGACATGTGCGCGGTGAGGTGCATTCTGTCTCTCCGATTGTCCCCCTTTCATCCCCGTGTCCCGGACAAGCCGCGTATGGACGCATCATTCTCTCGTCGGCTGTGTTCCACGCGGAGGGTGGTTACCGCATGTGCCAACTGAATCATTATCTGCTCTCGCCCAACTCGGTTCAATCCACCCCCTCCTCCGCTCCCACTCTGCCCTGCCTCTCCACCCTCCTGGATACATAGCGTTCGAGATTTTTTGTCCCCGCGATGCTTATTTCACTGTACACGCTTCTTCATTCTCCTTCTCTTCTCTAATTTGCACGGTATCTCTTTGTTTTTCTTTTTACTTCTATGTCATTACTTTCATTATTTTAGTCATTGAGACAGTCTTTCCGAAAATAGCTCTTCCACGTGTCCCGCGGGATACTTTTATTTACTGCGAATACTTTTAACAGGATTAATAATTTCTCCATCCTCTAGTCTGTTCTGTGTTTACTTTTTCTTACAAGACTTTCCGTACGTTCGCCGTATTCTCAATATTCATTATTTCTAAGGTTTCTCAGCCCCTTTTTCGTTGTACCTTTTTCTACTAATTTCCACCGTTATGTTTCGGTCATCCGCTATTTATCTGCGTTCCTCGTGCAACATTTTTTCTCTTGTTCTTCCTATCTCTTCCTATTCTGCTATGCCCATCCCTGTTGCCCTCATGCGCCCCTCACTTTTTCCACCCTCCGCGTTTCGACCTTTCCGTGGTTTGGTCGGTCGCTCGTGCGCGTATATACGCGCTGTCTACCGTCTCCCGGTCCTCTCCTCTCCTCTCCGCCCCCGGCAATCGTGATTTTCCGTCCGGCGTTCAACGCGCAACGTAAACCGAGAATTGCCGCCGCATGAGAGCGCGGCCAGATGTGACTACATTCCGCTTTGTGTCCCGCGGGTTATTGAAATTCCCGCTCGCCTGTCTACCGTCGATCGTGATATTCTCCTCCTCGGCATTTCGTCCAACGAGAGGAGCGCGTCGGCCGACCTGTTACTCTCCACCTTTGACCCCTCCCTTCGTGCCGCGCACGATTCTCCCGTCGTTTTTCAAGTGCAAGAGTTTCCCCAAATCCACGCGGCAGGACCTCATTGCTCGTCCCAGTTACGCATTTAAAACTTTACACTCCAAAGTTATTTCCTATGAGAAATCGACATCTCCGCAATGTTCTTAATGAAAAGATCGAATGGTTATATGTACTCAAATTGAAGATAACTTTCTTACCTGTACGTTACTTATTTGTATGTATACATTTTTATATAATACAAAGTAAAAGAGATAGAAACGTAACATTTTTCATACATCTTTCAGGTACCGTTCAACTTAATTTAAAAAATAGGATGATGAGTGAGACTCACTGTTAGAGTGCAAAGGATCGAATTTAACCTTGCAAGAGCGTTGCTGCAAGGTTTGCGCAGTTTGTTGGGAAAAGGGTATAAAAATATGCATTTCGACGCTACGCTCCGATATGTTATGCTTCAATTTGTCATTGATGAAGAATGTACCTGAGGAGCATTTGGAAATATTTATGGACGGGGCTTTTCCACATAAATGGAATTCGTTGCGTTTTGCAAGAGACTATGTCAAGAAGGAAAACAAAACAGCATTTCACCATTTCCATTGATCTGTGCCGCGTAAGAACATTTGCATTTTTGAATGATATATTAAAAATGACTTCATATTAGACAAGATCTACTAAAGGTACTTAAACACTTTTCTTTCTAACTTTGTACGAAACATTAATAAGATGAAACTTGTAAAGGCGTGGTGTTTCAACCCAATAATAATTCTTATTAAAACTTTTCTTTTGAACCCTTTTTTAACGTTACTATTAGATACTTAATATTGTTGGAGTTGTTATTGGACAATAATAATGATTATTGATCTGAAACACTGCGCCTTTACAGATTTCATCTTATTAGTATAATTAGCAGCCCTTGTATCTACTGATTGTAACTTTTTTACTCTAGAATTCATACGAAATAGCTTAAATGTAGTATAATCTGCAACGTGCATTATTAGACGTGGAAAGAACGATACGGAGTATATCGAGGAAAATGAGACTCATCGGAATTCATATAATGCAGCCACGTGGCGGGTCGTTCTACGCCTTTGGCTACTTCCGCTTCACGGGACGCATTCGTCGAAATCGCCGCGTTAGCGCCGGACCAGCAAGATTGATGTGCCTGGTGTCGGCAACATAATTGAATGAGTAGCGCTCTGCCCCTCTCTTCCCGCCCTTGTCCTTCACTTGTGGCTTTGCAGGCCGCTCCGATATTCTTTGCCGCAACACCCTGTCCTCACTTTTGATTTTGCATCTTCGCGAGGCCGCTTGTGTCATAAAAGGGACGTAAACTTTCGATTAATTAATGACCAACAGCTGGTCGGATCAGCGCAGAGGAAATTACAGCTAGTATTCCAGGGCCTTGATTAACAGGTATTTTAATGTCTTTTTAATTCGTTGCGTCAAGCGAATTTTCGATTACACGTGCAAATTATCAACATAATGGATATTACTTTCTTCGTGTATAGTTAGTTCTTTCAATTTCAACGAAAGTCCTACGTTGCAACGTATTGTTCTAAAAAAATGAAATAGTTTGTGACTTTTTTTAACCAAATTTTTAAAAATACATCCAGATGTATTTTTATTTTAATTAAATATGTTTTGTTAATTTATTCATACGTGAAATGTGATTTCGTCGTTATTAAACAGGCAGTATTGCTAATGTTATATTGTAATATTTATAATCTATATTCCTGTAAAACCACGATTTCCTTGCAATGGAAAATTCTAGCCTCGGTCGATCTTAGATGTTCCAAGCACGAGATTAGCCAGTGAAATGAGTTCCTTTGTAGGACGTTATGGATCTTCCTCTCCAAGGGCACTATTAGCACTATACTTTTAGAAGGTTAAGATCAAAGAAAAGAATCGAGATCTACCGTTCAACTAATCACGTGCCATTAGTTCTGCACGCCACGAAAATTACAGACTCAGCTACCCGTCTTGTCTGGTATTCATGTGAACTACGTATACCGCGTCTGTGAATTTATTTGTTTAAAGTATAATCACATCGTGACTATTCCGTTCCATGTTCCGAAACGTGCGTATTCTTACGAGCGCAACTAGCTTCCTAAAGTACAAAACTATTCAATGATTATATGAAATGTGACGACATTAGCGTTGATTGATTCAATTTAATTAACTTTTGGATGAAACGTTGCTAAAATATTTAGTGCAGAACCGACGTAACATCGGCAAATCCGTAAGTCCTGCAATTTCATTTTTTAACGAGGACAGAAGGAAGTCCTTCAGCGACTGTGACACGCTGACTTTTCAATCTACCAGGCCATTTTCGAGTGGCTTTTATATACGACCGCTTTTGCGCGCTGTAGACTTTTCTTGCGTTTTAGGCAAGTTGGCGGACAGTGGTGCGTCATACACGTCCCTCGGACTGCAAGCTCCTTTGATGCGGCTCGTGACCTACAATCTCAGAAGGATACTATTTTTAGGTAGCTTTAAAAAACTCCCCGTTATACCAGAGGTGTCCAAGCGCGTATCAAGACCAAATCACTTTCCTTAGAACCCATTACTTTTTCGTTTTAACTACTATCTCTCCCTTCCCATTACCCCTCACCTTCTCGGCAGAAAGTCATTTTTGCCGTGCGCTCAAAGGACGCCGAGGGCTTCCACTAAGCATGTATTTTTCGCATTCAGACTAGCAGAAAATGGAGGACAAAGAACAATATCAAAAAGAATATCTTTAAAATGAAGAATGTAGTAGGAGTGAATTGAATTACGGAATAAAAAAGAATTTCATTATTACTCCCTGCCACTGCCACGATGTAAATTAGTCGTATATCTTACAACTGTTATTGATGCATGTGACAACTATCGTTGTGTTTACGTAGTAAACATGAATATATGCTGCTACCATGTTACGCTAGACCACCTATTTTAGTAACATCCATTACTATTTACTTTTGATTACTTACGTGTATGTCACTGGCTATATAACAGATATCACATTTCATAACTGTACCCTATACACGTACATTCACATTACTAATTACTGAAAATTGTTTATGATGTTAATTAACCGACGAATACAAAATGAAAAATTAATTAACGTATTGATAAAAAACGTAGTAATACTGGACAGATATTTATAAATGTTCAGATAATTGACGATTTACTACATACATCTTATGTAAATAATTTGTGTTGCGTTTTTCAGAATTCCTAAAATTAAGTAAGTAATTAAACAAATTCTTTGTAATGTTTATAAAAACTCATATATATGTAGAATATATATTTTTCAATAAATTATATGTTTGATAGATGCGATTTATCAGTCTGATTCTTCTATATGTCGAATACTTTCATAAATCTACGGATAAATCCTAGCTGATCTGCTTATGGCGCATCCGGTTAGTGTCGAGGAAGTAAAAGCGGTACGTAGTGTGGGAATCTCACGTACGCCGTCTTGGAATGCACGGAATGGAGGGCACGAGTGGCCTAACCAGCCATTAAGGGGAGCCCTAATCTCTAATTATTTAATAAAAATATGTTTACGACGTGGCGTACCGTACGGCCCACCGTTGCTTTTTTGCGCTTTTTAGCGCGCTCCAAAAGGTGGAAGGGAGAAGGAGGGCTCCGGGGGTCATAGGTCGATCTGACGGACAGACGTAGGATATACGGGCGGTAGAAAATAAAGGGACCGATGAACGTACGAATACATAATTACGTGTATCGTCTAGCTGCACGTGTCGAGTGCGTTTCGCGGCTTGCAAACGATCCTCAGCTTTTCGGATTAAAGACTACGACTCGTTAGAGACTGAAGAAACATTGCACTAAATTGAAAAAGATGTTTTAAAGTATGGGGCAAAAAAGTAAGGGCTTTTAGCCAAGACAGTTTATGAACATGGAAACTAAATCCCAAGAGAGGTCTTAATATTTTGATTAAGAATAGAGAGGTCTAACGAAATTTACTTGAACAAACGACAATTTTCACGACACAAAGATATTAAAATTTACTTTAATTAATATTACTTAGTATTACTTTTACGATAAGAAAAACGGAATATTAAAGTTCATTCCGCGTAATGAAATCATAAAAGAAAATTGATGGTCATGAATTCTTTTCAATGAAATAGGATTCGATGATTTTATTTTGAAATAAGTTTTTGGATAAAAATTACTGTGAAAATTGACAAATAATTAATTAGAAACTTAGGAAAGTCGACAAGCAATACACAGAGAAGAAAATTAAAATTCATACTATATTCAGTATCCCTTGACATTTCAAGAGTATATTTTACCCTTCAATTTGAAATTTTTTAGCATAATACTCGTTTTTTTATATCCTATTGGTATTAGCGAAGAAACATAAATAGAAAATTCTAGCTAAACGAATCTATAATTGAGATAATAATGCGATTCTATCTGTATAATTCACTTTATAAAATATCATCTTTGAACTTTGTTAAACTTGTAAAATATCATAACTTCGCTAGAGGAGAAAAAGGTTGCAAAATTCTTTGCTTATAAGAAAATTTCATGAATTTCATTGACGATCTTTGCGTTAAAAGTTGGGGGCACTTGATAATGGGCTGATTCCGTATTGGTTCTCCGACTACTCTCTGTAGGGAAGCAAAAAGTGACGGAGCATTGGGAAAGATTTGCACAATCACGGATCAGCGCGCACTTGAATTGGAAGTCCAGTGCTCTTCTGTTGAAATACATGAAGGTGCCGTGTGTACATTCGTTTCACGTACAGAAGACCGCACTACTCTGTGTGTCAACACGTAACCCCACGCACGTCTCGTATGTGTGCGTGTGTGTATGCGGTATTTCCGTCGATGGAGCTTCCAATATCGAGCTGGCTTTGTCGCGTTTGTTTGCCTCGGACCATTCGGTATGGCGTGCATCTTCCTACGGAAACCTTAGGAGCGTTCAAAGTTCTTCACATGTCTTCGCGGTGCTTAAAGCCTTTCGAACAATTTTAAAAAAGGTGGTTCTGTAAAACGTTTTACTAGAATATCAGTTATAATGAGATTAATAGACTAACCATAAGCTTCAATACTTCTACTAAGCGGACGAAATAAAAAAATAGACGAAATGAAGGAAGTAATGTACGATCTTCTGAGGAATAGAGATATTTTCCATACTCTGAGACGGTCTATGCAAAAAATATATGAAAATACTGTGATTAAGAAACGAACGAATCGTCGATGACATTAGAAATGAAATTTTTAGCAACATCATGAAAATCGTCCGTTTAAGCCTCCCTTTCCCCGAGGATTCTTCGCGTTTCGCAGGATTTCTTGTCTTTTTTGTGGATACGCTTAACGGATAGAGCGAATTCCAGGAGAAACCGCGTCTCGGAAGAGCGAGAAAGACATAGACGGCAAAGAGGGAATCGTTACCTAGGTCGAAACCGAAACTGTGGTTATGCTCTTCAAGAGCCACTAAAAGGGCGCCTACCTGCCAGAACCACTGATTACCGAAACGCTTCCCACACAGTCTCGTGGAATCCGAAAGACAGAGAGGGAGCCGGGGAGGGTGGGAGAGCCACTTGGAACAAGTCAAACTCGGCTAAAGCGCTAACGGAGTTCACGAGGCCGTCGGTGTATCCTCACGCCACTTAGAGTCCACTGTAATTTCCATTAGGAATTTCGTGCAATCCACGGCACTGACCGCCTACGTTCCGACTTTCCGGAATGCCATTTAAGCGGTATCCGCGGGTCCCGCGAATCGCGATTTTGCCGGCCGTTAGGCCAGTACAAATTCGGTGATTTCAATGACGCACATTTCGCACGAAGGGACAGTCTTGTTTTTTCGTAAGTGTGTGCCACGTCTCAGTTTTTTATGTAATCGATGTTAATTCCGAGATATGAAAATTTTAATTACGATGATTAGTTGTCGAAACTATAAGAATCCTCTTATAAAATGGTACATGAATTAAGGAAATGTTGTGTACATTCGTATTTGTTATGTTTAATGTACTTTTTGTGCTTTCCGAGAATTTTATTAATTATAAATTTAATATTCATACATGTCCTGAGAAAAATCGGGTTTAATTAAATAAGTCTATGGTCAGTTAAAAATTTGAAGGAACGAAAACACGAGAGAATCGTGTAATGCACAAGCCACGTACCAATACATATGTATTAGCAATAAATAGTATTTTGTAATTACTGTGTATATTTGCATATTTTGTATACATAATGTGATATTTTTCCTGTATGACAATAAATTAAAATAAATTAAATAGATCAATCCTTCAGAAATGACATTATAGTGTTACGAAAACCATGTTGGCGACGCATTCACGACTGAAGTCGTTAAAATGATTCATCGATATTAACATTGTAGCGCGAATGGCCATTTAATTGTTACGAAATGTAATGCAGCGTAGCTCTAGCGGGTTGTTTTTTAAAAAGATATTTGCTACATACTTCACGGTTATTTATCCCGTGCGCAGCAACTACCATTTCTTGATTCGCCAGCCTCTTAATTTATTGCAGTTTATCTTGATTCCATGGACTCCAAGACTTATCTTCGTGACAATCGTAATTTATGTGAGAAATTTGCATGTTTAAAAAAGCCGATTACATAGCATTTTCTTGCCGCTTAA
The DNA here is from genome assembly GCA_963989215.1 of Hedychridium roseum. NCBI lineage: Eukaryota > Metazoa > Arthropoda > Insecta > Hymenoptera > Chrysididae > Hedychridium > Hedychridium roseum. Next base: position 2,020,639 of record OZ022310.1, on the reverse strand, counting down.
TCAAGCCGGAATACATATTTCATACGATGATGAAGCAGAGATAACGTTAATCAAATTCAGTTAAACGTTTTGCCAACGTATATCCGTTTGTAGTACTGGCAATAATCACGCAATTTTTTACCAGGGTGATAATTGTATCCTCAAATTGGTAAGTTGTCGTAAGAAAAACTGTTATAGCGATTAAACGCTCACGGTCCTTTAAAAATGATGTCCCTTAAACGTTTAAAAACTTAATTGAGAATACAACTGTGCTAATTTTCACCCTGAATTGTCGATAAAGATGCAAAAAATTAATAGTGATAATTTTTATAAAATATCGTCATGAGTTGTCGCATCAAAACAATCTCACGTTTAAGTGGTTTTGAAATAAGGAGATATTTCATCTTACGCAAACAATCGCATAAAAACTTAATTGAGAATACAACTGTGCCAATTTTCACCCTGAATTGTCGATAAAGATGCAAAAAATTCATAGTGATAATTTTTATGCAACAATCGTCATGAATTAATACATCAAAACAATACCACGTTTAAGAGGTTTTGTAAAAAGGAGACATTTCATCTTACGTAAACAATCGTTAAAGAAATCTTATACGCGTGTGACTGCGAATAGGACTGTGCCTAATTCTCATGTTGAATTCCCTGAAAAAGGCGCACTCCGCGAGAGATTTCAAAGCGTCTACGTGGGAGGCGACTGCAGACGGTCATTTTGTCGATCGGTAGAGGAGAGAAGGATTTCGCGGAAAGCCGAAATTCCGCGTAACGTTTCTCACAGCGCGTTATCCCTATTCCCATTAGGCCGTGCTACGTCTGTCGGATTGCCGGGGAAACGGCATATATATGTATGTATGTGCAATACGTTGGTCGGGGGGGTCAGGGATATTCCTAGTCGAGGAAAGAGGAACGGAGTAGGAGGCGCCAGGGCGTTCTGCCGGGGTCAACTAACCTTTTCATTAGGTAACCCCGAGAGCAGGCCGCATCTTGGGCCTGCCCTATAAAGTCCTAAGCATTGACGTTGCGCGAAAGACCACCGATCTTCCGTTCCCCTCGTCCAGCGGGATCCACACTCGCGGCCCGTATAATTAGCCGAGTGCCGCGGATAAGCCTAATAATTTCGTGGCGCCACGGAATACTCGGCCGCTTTGGAGACACACGAACGGTAATTATATCACCCACACCAGATGGACCAGGATACTCCATCTTTCATCCCGCCGTCCTATCATTCATCCTACCCTGTTGTCAGTGTTTTATCTCGTCCTTCATCGCAACATCTTGCTTCTTTTGCCAGTCTAGATCGCCGATAAAACCATCGCCGATCGTACGATAGATTATCGTCTAGGAACTGCCTCGCTGATTACTACTTTTCCACGGGCTAATGCTTTTGAATGAAGTGCATGAAATTTTCAAACAGACCGCGGGCAGTACTCCTACGAATCGTTTACAAAACAATTTGTTTCATTAACATTATCATCGAGGAAAATTTCATTTATCGCCATGTAACGATGTTAATAATTCCCTGTCGGTATTGCTAATTGCACAAATATTTCCATCCAATGCAGAGTAAGTAATATTGATTAATCTTTATCGGAAAATAAATAAGAGTATAGTTTGCACTAATGACAGGAAGAGATGGACAGGTTCAGCGTTACGTTATTCTCATCGACTTTATAACTAGAAGTACAGTTGAGTATTTACCTTTTTACATTTGGATTTATGCGAAGGATGCGAATTTTTTCAGTGAGTGCGAGCGTGAACGTGACGACCGGTTAATACCTGTCATTACGAGTAGACAGACGCTACCTTATAGATTCAACAATTCCGCAGGAATTACTGGCCATTCCTTCGGGAGATCTGCACATTAACAAACGCGTGATCGACGGCAGTCCGAAAGGGAGTTCACCTTGACTGTATGTGCTGAACTTAAAGAGATCGCATTGGTGCCTTTTCCGACTGACGCTGGCCAATCGCGAGAAACTCGGCAAGGTTCCAGAAACAGCACGTTGCAGTAATGGAGATTGAAAATTACCGCGCGCACGCGAGGGTACACGCCACTTATTGTCTTTGCAATGAAAACAAAGTTAACCCCTCGGTTTGCAATTACTTTACAGTTCACATAAATACGTTATTTGATAAACCATGCGCTTTAACGTACCACACCGTAGCGATCTTTAATCTTTTTTATCTCGCGGTACACATAAACTCTTTACTAAATTCTACGGCACACCAATAAATGTAGTTTATTGTGTAAGCCACTATTCGCAGAGGCAAAGGTTTAACAATATTGACCTGATCTGTGAAGATCTGTTTTCAATGAGTGCCATATTTATATTGACCTAAAACTAAAATTTTATGTGCAACTAGATGTGTAAAAATATACTTGACCGTTTTACAGTGTCGCCAATGTGTACATTGTCCTACTTATATTCTAAATTGCGTCAAATGTAATTAAAAAATTCTTGCATCACACTTATGGACCTCTCGCAATACACTAATTGAGAATCGCTACTATATCGTAATGTTATTAGCGAAATCAATCTCCTATATAAATACTAAGCGAATGTGAAGTAGACAGAAACAGTATTTGCCGATGTACGTCATAAAGACAAAATAAGTTACACATATTTTTACAACTCTCACAATGTGCTTGGTTGTTGCTGACAAGCAGTTGCATGATTATTCTTTTCTCTGACGAGGTTATTATTTAAATTTGTTCTGACAGGCCGCAGTATTTATTGAAAAATCCGAGTTGGCATTGCTATAAAGTTACTACGACCAACTGTTCTTGTCAATCACATCCGATCGTACAACGGGAATGTAAGCAGTCAAATGAACGAACGGACGGACGGTCGGACGGATGGACAAGCCGCTTGCCGGGGGCCACACAACGCGGAACCCACTATCTACTACACTGAGCGGCTATCTGCCATATTCGCCCGTGTTCCAGACATCTAGATTGAATTTCGATTTGCCTATACGGAGGAAAATTCAGAGCACATTCCACACATTCTGCCTCTAAGTGGGAAACTTTGTGAATCTTCCAATGATTTCGCAAGTTCAGAAATTTACATGAATGTACTAGCATCGCTATCTTAAATGTAAATGAAAAAATCATAATTATGTGCGAAGATAAACATAAATTAAAAAATGTAATGGTATTTTGGAATCTTTAAAAACGGACTGTTCTATACCGGTTTCTTTTTTAACAATACCTAAACTTTCAGGCTTATTGTTCTTAGGCATTTAGAATTACCGTCAGAACCTTTACTTGCGACAGTTTGTTAAGATATCAGATAAAAATCCACTGGTCAAGTTTAACACAGATTCTGAATAACTATTTAATTCTTCAAATTTCAGTAGAACTGTACACTTTTTGGAACTCCCTGAAATCTGCCGGTTTCTTATTTGCTTGATCGCTGCTTCGACGAGTGATATGTATAGAGGTATGTGCATACACATGCGCGCAGGTATGCACAAATTGCTGGAACCTTTGTTGCCGAGCCCTAAGGATATTCACGTTCCCTGGGTCTTGTAAGATTAGTGGCAAAGACGAGCGAACGGGAGGGTGGACGGTTAGACGGACAGACAGACGAATAGAATTCACACGCGTGGGCGGAACACAAGTTTTTACGTTTAATTTCAAGGCCGCAGGACGAGTAAAGCACTACTCGGTAAAGCATGCGCACGAACATTGCACCTCACTTCATTATAGTACATTATAGAGCTCGTTCAATTCAATTTTCTATAAAATGGCACTATGCCTAATTGTACTTCCGCGATCAGTCAGAGCAATAAAATTAATAAACATTATTAAAAGATTGTTCGCAATGATTCCGGGTCGTAATCGAATATGGGGATAATTATCATAAACACGAACCGTCATTGCGATCTAAAGATCTCAACAAAGCCGAATGAGTTAGAAGTGAAAGTAACGGGTTTAAATGAGAGGTTTCGGTATCAGCCTGTTTCGGACGTTTCTTTTCCCCAGAAACTTTCCGCGCTTTTGCCCGGGTGATTTAGCACCGCGAATGATTTATATTCGGACGAAAAGGACGACGATGAACACCGGAGAGAGGGGGGGGGGGGATTGGGGGACGAGAAGAAGACGGGTAGAAGGAGGTAATGCCGAAGAAAAGGGCCAAGTGGAAGATTAGAGGCGATTATCGTGGATCAGGTGCGCGCACATTCGGCCGTAACTCAGCCGACCTGACGCGTGGGTGGTTCGCCTGTATCGGAACGTCGTAACGAACACTTCCTCGTGTACATGCACCACCTCGCACGGACCGGCTCAAATGGTCTTCCCGCGTCGTTCGACCTTCGGAGTGCCACACGCAAGTATATCGATTAGAAAATACCGCCCGAGGGATCAAGGTCGACGACGGCCGGTTAGCCCCAAACGACGATCACGCTCGGTAACGTGAGAAATCGTGGCGAAAATATCCTAAACATCCTAAACTGTAACGCAGTCTCATTGCCAGTCAGCGATACTCCTAGAGAAGACGGATTTTAAGGGGTTGATTAATTACGTTATTATTAGTAACGTAATTACGTTACGTGGATATTTAAACTACGCGCGGATGGAAAAGATTGTGATGTTATTGTTGATAGAGGATTACTTGTGTGTCGGGCAAGTATTTTGAGAAAGATTGACGAAAACCGCGAGTTGGTACCGTAAAGTGGCATATGTCAGTATAATTCGGCGGAGAATACAAATTCTGCGAATATTAGCCTAATTTTTATTCCCGTAAGATAAATACATAAATTATAGAAATAAAATTTACAATGAATAAACGGGTAATTTACAATAGAATGTATCAATCTCAATGCAGAATTTGTAACCACAGACTTGCTGATATATTGCCCAATTATTTTCTTATATCATGTAAAAAATATTGCTCAACATGAGCGGCCATAAATGCCAAAAAACAAATCTTAGAAATTTCCAGAAAGAAAAACTTCCTGATAACCTCAATCAGTAATGAACTTAATAATTCACATATATTTTCTCAACAAAAGATCATTCCCATTTCGTACAAATATGCAACTCACATAAACTACTGAATATATTCGAAATTACTTATGGAAAAAATTACGATAATTAAGAGGCTGTCCTGAATAACGTGCGAGACTAAAATTTCAGTCGATGGATTCCTGCCGCGATTTCTCAAGGTGCGAGGGACATGGGTCGGTTGTAAAACACTCGAATTAGAATTACGAAACGGCAGTGATGGCGAATACCTACGAAATAAGCGACTAGGAACATTCGTATATTCGTATGTAAGTGTACGGCTCGGAAAGGGAAGAAGGCAGGTCGTTCGTATGGGCAGATTCGAATCTCCTTCTCTGGTTCGCGGGTGGGGTACTATGATTTTGCGGAATTAGCATAATGACGGGGGATTTATATCTGTATGCGCGGGAGATGCGCGCACAGGGTGCTGGTAGCAAATGCGCTGAATGAAATAATGAATAGCATAGTTTCTGGTATTCGAAGATTATACGCATACGGCAAAGGGCAAATTATAGATTTGCGGTTTCGGATCTGCTCGTCAGACAGAGGGCAAAGGGGCCGAGCCTAAGAGATATCAAAGAATACGGATGAAATAAGAGGAACAAAACAGGTACGGGACAATCGCAGGTTAGCATAAGTGGAAACAATTTATTGGCCGTAGTCCCACCTTTCCGTGTAGTCTTTTTTATCGATTAAAATATCTAAAAGTCACATTTATACATACAAATGTACGGGACTAAAATATTATTGATAGGGAAATATGTTATACGTCAAAATGGTTATTACGATAAATAAGATTCGGTTAACTATTAAAGATATGTTGTAAACGAAGAATGGCAGAAAAAACTGATCAAAGTGGGTTAGCTAAGGCAAAGGAAAAGAAGCGGGAAGGTGAAAAAAGAGGAGGAAAAGTTACGAGCGGAGTTTTTTAGTACTCGACGACGAGTCCTGTTTGAGGATCGTTACGACCGACAATCGCCTAACGTAAGCATAAAAAACCTGCGGCTTGTGTATATAAGCTGCTGATCGCTGCAGAGCGCTTTATATGGCCTGTTAATTATATTTTCCATAAACTTCTTCCGCACCATTCACCGTGGTTTATATCTGAACCAGCGCGTTGACTGCCAGCGAATTTACCGTTCGTTTGGTCGGTGAAACGAATAAAAACACCAATAGGTTACTACTACTCGATTATTAGCACGGGCTAAGATTTTTTCTCTTGTTTCGTAGAGTCACGTTTTTTTTCTCAAACTTTCTTCGCCCAGCGTTATGAGGATAGAAAGGCGCTAGTCAGGGTTTCACTTACAACTGGAACAAGATGTTTATTGTGGCGAATTAGATAATTATTAAAAGTTTGTTGTGCGGGGGTTGGTCTTATCTACGACGTCCAAATTAATTGTTGTGTTTGATAGTGTACAAACAAATTTTATCGCACTTGTTTACAGTAAATAGTGGATTGTATCATTAAGTATTTGAAGTGCTCCATTATTTCTATGTTTCTTTACTTACATTCCAAATAAAACTGCCAAACTATTAAACCTACAAATAGTGAAGTTAAGTTTCTTTTAATGAACCAAACTATTTCTACTATACTAACTAACTACTACACTAACTGTATTAAGTACTGTACTATACTATACTATTCTAAAACTATTAACATTACGGAATTGTAATGTTTACTAAGATACTAACAATCTTAACATTGAAAACGTAATTTGTACAGAAAAACCTAAAACTACATGGAGTCATGAAGTTTTTAAAATCAGTTTATTATATAAAGTTGTTTTCCTTCGATATTTGGTATACCTATTATAATTGATCGTGCTTTGAACGAGTGAAAGTCACTTTAGAAAAAAATTGTTGTTCGCACTAGTAATTTTTATAATCACTACGGCACGATCGAGAACCAATCTTGATTGCGTTCATTAACGTGAGTCAGGTTACACCCAGATAAAAACTTTTAGAAAGCGTGTAGCTGAGATGGAACGTTGAAAAACGAGATGGAATGACAAAACGAGACAAGGACGCCGGAAATACCCGGGTATTAAGCGTGAATCTCCGAAAATTAGTGTTTATGCTCCATGCCGCGCAATTATTATCAAATAAAGAATCGTTTACGTGGACTGTTCGCAAATGACACACGAGTCTTTTACAACCGGTAATTCGACACTCTTCAGAACCACGTTATATACCGAAATCAAGATAATCCTTTCATTTCGAGAAAATGCCGTTACAACTCCCATTAAAACATTCTTTCTGCTGAATTGTATATAAATGACAACATCCGCGGATGTAATAAAATTACAAGAACAATTTTGTAACCCTGCAAACGAAAAATTCAAACATATTCGGGGCAAGTTAACATGTGGTATACATTATTCCATATGTAATATGACTTATTATGCTTCGAATTTGTACTTTTATACAAGTTTAGGTTTATTTTCACAATTGTTCTCTTCTTTACAGATTAATTCTGTTAATTAATTATGTATAAGTATATAATTATTACGGAGTGGTAAATAAGCAAATAAGTTTAGTTTCATGAGGATAACGTAAGTTCAAGAAATTATATTATCTAATTTCGTGAAATGAAGAAAATTTTAAAGTTAAACTTATACTTCCGCAGGTCTCCCCTCATGTAACACGAATCCCTTCAGAAAATGGTGCACATTTCCGGCATTACACTTTACAAAGTGCATAATATTTTTAGCATTATGTATTTTTCATAACATAGGTTATATTACTATGCAATATGTTCTAATTGCGTGCCATAGCACGTATAGATAACTCGTAGTAGTTAATGACAGAATTTTTCTTAACCTGTGAATAAGTGGTATGACATTTGAATTATTTTTATGTGGTAAAATGGGTGTCTTTTAAACGGTTTAGAAATAGTCCATAATGTATTCCATAATTTCTGTGATATACATACTCGCGAAAATCTTGAGCTCTGTTTCCATTTTCAGATTGACGGCTGGAGATGAGGGTGCACTATTAGGAAATTATCGACACAGCGAAATTGGAAAATTACAGACGCAACGTCGGGGTGGGAAATTATTTCTTCGGACGACGTCTGGGACGTGTTTCGTAATAGTTGCCGTGCCGCGAACTATATATTTCGGTCTCAGTGCCGTGACTAACTCTTGGGAACAGGTGGGTTTGTCTAGTCCAATTAGACGTGGCCAACTATTATGCCGAAACGCAGAAAATATTATACCGAAACCCTTGCTCCACCTCTATCGCGATATTACTACATCTGATTCGCTATTATTTGTCATAATTAAACGGTTCTCAAGGTCAAAGGGAACAGTTAATCGCCCTTAAACACATAGATCGCTACATAAACGATACAAAAATAGAACGGTGGGCACACCGTTACATAATTTGTGCTTAATAAAAAGTAACCATAGAAGGATGGAAATAAAAATGGCGTTTCTTTATTGAATACTTCGAGCGAAATTTTTTGAGTGTGCATTAACCCGTTTAGGCGTGAAAATAATTTAGTCAAAATTTTGTGAAGTTTTCATTATTACCTGCATTTGTATTCGCTCTCCGATGAATTCTATCACAACGAACTATTTTTGTAGTATTATTTATACCTTCTACTTGACGCCACGCTGAATCGGTAATACAAAACTTGAGTGGGTACTTCGGTTAATTTTCTTTAACGAACTATACCGAATATGGAACAGTTGGTGTAAACGGGTTAATGCGATTAAAAGAACTCTGAACTAATCATAAAAGAGTATATGGAAAACGTAAGAATTTACTGCCAGCATTCCCCGTTTTACAATAATTCCCAAAGTTTTGAACATGTAGGAAATATAATACAATGCAAGGACTAAAATATAACCGTGTTCCCCGGTGCCGTGCGGTCCTTTTCTTGTGAAAAGCGTGAAATCGGGTAATGCTTCGAATTATCGGTTGCCGAGGGGCACAGCCGAGTGATACTTAAAACCCATTACGCCATATTGATTGCGCTATTAAAATCAATGTCCAGGGCCGCATGAATACTCCTTTGGAGGATGAAGTATGCCACTGGATACATTCATGCGCGGAAATTGCAGGAACAAGTTTCAAAGTGATTACGGCCGATGAGAGAACGTCACAGACACGATTATCGTTAGACGGTCTTCAAGGTGGTTCGCCTGCGCCCTAACAAATCTTTCCAGTTAAATACATACATCTTAGGCTTGCGCTGGAGCTTCAGAACCCAAGTCATGTGTGGTTAACGTCGATTAAAACGCACCCACTTGTCTAATATGAAGGGAACCGTGAACATAAACCACGATATGCAAATGTGCCCACTGATTATTCGTTCATCAGAATATCATGAGTTACTTTAAATACTGTACGTTAGGTAGATTTTTGCGAATTAACATACAGCCAGCTATATTGCCATCCACGTACAATACAGATATTTTTCTTCTCTACTAATTACATATTCCACTTCCGGTATTTACGTAAACTTCCCTGTATACAGTTTTCAAAATTGAAAGGTGTAAGCTGTAAAATTTTCTTAGCATTATGAAGTATCGTGAATATGTATGCATGATTTTCCTGAAATAAGAATAAATTTTAATACAGTCACTCACCAGTTTAATCACTAAGAAGAAGGAAGTCCACTTTTTTCTTCTTTCTTTTACTTTTACTTTCTCCCCAATACGAAAAAATATGCTTTCTTCCTCTTGGCGATTAAACTAGCAAATAAGGACATCGACTAAATGCGTCAAACTCAAATGAAATATGATTTTTGCACAGCGATTAATCCCAGTATAATCAGCTATCACCGGCCACGGGGGACGAAACGTTCGCTTTGAGGAAACATGCAAGGAGGATTAAGTAACTACTTGGATGCATTTCTTAGCGAGCTGCGCGGGCGTCGTTGCGCACCCCGAGACGACGAGGACGAGGTCCGAAGGATCGCGGTGAAGGGCGTGAGGGGTGGGGAACGTGGAGGCCCACCAAGCGCCAGGACGGCGAAGAGCGGGGCCGGAGGGTGACGTGTAAGAGGGGCCTGACACGCGATGCCCGCCTCGGGGAAGCAATCATGCGCCGAGCGGCGGGGGCGGCGGGGGAGGACTCAGAGGGGACCAACTTGCCTCCACTCTTCCCCTTCCTCTCTACTTTCCCTTCTATCCTTCGGAGTCTTCGACGATCCCCTGCGCTCCTCTCGCTTCGTTTGCCGATTTTCTATTCACTTCTCCGTTCTTCTCGTTCTTTCCTTATCACCCGTTCGTTATTTAGGCCGTTCATTTTGGAAATGGTGTGTGTCCATTTAGGGTGCGCAATCTTTAGCACAAAGATTGTGAAACAGAAAATACATTTCGTGTTTAGCCATATTTTTGAGTAAATTGAAAAAAAAGGTGAGAAAAAGGTGGGTTTACACCAATTTTAAAATAAAAGGCTCATTTATTTTCTTATATTTTCTATTATGTACTATTGGCATTTTATTTATTTATTTTTTTTTATTACTTACACCCTGCTTCTATTATGATTGTATAAAATTGTTATAATGTTATAGAATTGTAGTTTGAAAATATGGGCAATCGATTGTAATGATTGAAATGATAATTAATGAAACGATTAAATTACAGAAGTGATGACAATGATTATTTCATCTTACATGTGTAAACCACGACCCTGTTTTTCTTTTAAGTTATGTTTGGTAACCATTATGAAATTAATAATACTTTTCACATATACTGAATAACATAATGGAATGATATAATGAATAGTTTACTTTTTGCTTCGAAAATGACATTTATAATTTTGGGCTATACTTGGCTATTAATTGGTTAGAAATATAAATAGATAATTTTGTTACAGAATTTTGCATAAATGGGTTAAGTGCATAGGTAGAAATTCATAAATTGTCAGCATAAAATGACACATAATTCGAAAACCAATTAATTGATGTATAATAGCATGACTTTGCGAATGATAATATTATAATCAAATATCATGAATTAACTTTTCTTGCAATACTTTCATTTCACAATATTCGTCGTTGAAACTGGAAACTTAATATCGGAAACTTAAAGGATGCGCAATACAAATTCCCTGGCGGAGAAATGAGCACCAAGCCCTTCCCCGTGCGTACATTTTCTACTTCTGTTGATCGTTCCTTACTTTCTCCTTCCGTCACGCATGTCTTGAATTTTCTTCGTTACCAGACCTGCCTATCCCTTGCCCACCCCCCGGTTCTTTTAGCTCGGAGGGTCTTAGAGGTTGCTCGGTGCACCGAAGAAGCCGGCATATCCCTGCGGGCCCAAGTAAACCGCCTCGACGACTCAACCTGCCAGCTATAGCGTTCGCCACCCTCCCTCCACGTCCCTCCACGTCCCTCCACGTCCCTCGACCTCCCTCGACCGCCTCCCTGCCGATCACTCTGCCGCGATCCCTCCTCCGCCCCGTCGTCCCTCTGGGCGCAGCTCCGATCTTGTCCTTCCGCCCCTCCCCGGCTGTCGAGCTTCCTTAGTCCAGTACCGTCCCCCTTGCCGACGCGGAGAACAAAACGAGGATCCCTGGCGAGCTGGTGCAACCCTCCTCGCGAATCCCCGGGCCCGATCTGGCCACCCCCGCTCTCGCTTCGTCTCTGCCGTCTTCTCCTCTTGTTCGTGGGTCGTAGGACCCAGGTACCGTGCGCCGCTAGGGGGCACTGTGATTACGACAGTGCGGCAGGAAAGTACAGAGAGCCAGGAGAGTCTGACCGCCGGTCAAATGAGACACACCGTCTCTTCGAATACGATACCTCTCCATATATCTCTCATTGTCTTTGCCTTATTCATCGTGTTCCTTTATTTCCTTCCTTGTCCCGCGCCTTCTGTTACATCGTTATCTCTCCTTTCTTCTATCCGTCTTATCTGCACATCTTATCTTGCTATTTATCACCCAACTTTGCTCTTCTTCGTTCCTACGATTCTCCTATTTTCTTCATTCCTGTCTCTATTATCAGACGTATTCCATATTTCCACTTTTCTTCTTCAATCTTCCTTCCTTATTCCCCCTTATCATAATTATCTATCTCTTTTACTGCATAGTAGGCATGTCTAAGGTATTCTACGGGGGCACGTTGTCACGTAATTATACCTCTATGCCCTCGAGCAAGTTGTACACATTCATCTCGTCGCTTCTGTCGGCTCTTAGCCGAAGAACTGCTCTGCTTTGAGCACGACGTACTTCGTATTCTCCATCCGGGAAACCGTAGTGGATCAGCCGATTAGGCGTTTCGCAGTTTGATGGCCATACCGACGTCATATTTTAATGAGCTGCCTCGCAAGATAGAAGACAGGGCTCAACGAGTTACGTTAATGCCACAACAACGACATGTGCCTCGAAAAAATGATCCCTGAGATACTGGATTGGATATGAATTGCGGATAATGTTTAACTGCGAGGGACATACGCCTGACACTCGCCATAAAGAAACGAGAAAAGGTTCTAACGTGGCTCCTAAGCCATAACCGTCTTGTGAAATGTTATACGTTCTTGAACGTTGCTCCAGGATTCTATGGGATACTATTTATATGAGACGGTTCTTACTAATACCTGTCATTACTAAACAGCTCTGAGAGGTTGCCGATTGTCTGGAGATTATCTTTCTAACAACGTATTAACAAGCGCTAAGACCTCAAGTAGGAATAATGAAGCTCAGTGGCGCGGAGTAAGGAATGCATGCTGCAATCTCGCGTAGTACGGTAAATCGTTGTATGATTGCGTTTCACGAGAAAGGGGTGGGGAGTATGAGCTGCGAGGGCAACTTGTCGTAGGGATGGCGGGCGAGGGTGCCTCTCGGAGAACCTCGGAAGCGGCGTAAAGCAGTAAGGAGGAAGAGGGGTGGAGACGGGCGAGGGGGGAGGGGGGAGGCATCTGCAGCTCCGGGGCTAACTATGTAAATGAGAACGGAGAACGGATCGCTTCGGTTCAATAGACCTTCGACCCTTGGGTCCGGATAATTTGTTTATGAGCAACGCACGCGGCTATCCTCCGTATCCGCCGCGGGGTAAGAAGCTGCACGGCTCGTTCTTCTCTCTTTCTACCCTCCCCCCCCCCTCCGTCGCCGTGCGCCCCAACCACCGCTCCTCCGCAGATTCTACGGTCTACCTCGGTCCGGCGGTCGCGCGACCGGGACGGGGGAGAACTCCTATACGATTTACATACGATTACCGGGCAAAGCGAAGGCACGCACACCCACGCCACGCAATGCGAAAAGAACAGAACGAATCGGGCTCACGGGAGGAACAACGGCCAGTCCGGGAGAAGAGGTACGAGTGGACGAACAAGCGTGGGGATCAAAGGGAGTAAAAGCTGTAAGGCGAAAGCGCGGCAGGCAGAGGAAGGGGATGGAAGGAAGGAGGAAAAAGCGGAGAACCAAACGCTAAGTGCTGCAAGGGGGTGGGAGGGGAGAGGATGCGTGGGTGAGAGAGCACGAGAGAAGAAGAAGTAGGGGCCGAAGAAGAAGAAGAAGAAGAAGAAACACTAAAGCCGAGGCTGGCACGGGGAGGATCGAGCGGTCCGTTCTGGATTCGAGTCCTGGGGCTGTCGGGATGTCGATGAGCGGCAGTCGGCGTGGGCCGCTCAGTAGGACGCCAGCAACCTGAAGAAGCCCTCACCCTTCGGGCGAACTCACTTGGAAACAATGCCCACGACCTGTGGGACACCACTGTGGCTTCCTTCCTTCGTGGACCACCTTGACACCTTGCCAGCAATAAAAGTACCTTTGCCATATCGCTCGTCTGCTTTCTTCCATTCATACCGTCCACCGATTCACCGGGGATTATTCAGATTCGGAGCATAATGTGCAAACGATTCAATTGCCTTCCGCAAATCAATCAAAAATAAGCTCGTGCTCGACACCGATATTCCTTTCCTAAAGTTATTGTTCTTGATCGCTTGATTCGCTTGATCTTACCACATTTTAATAGTGACCTGCTAAATATTAATTAAGTGATATTCTGCAGGCAATTACATGAAACTATCGTAGAAATTTAGTATCAGCCCATTACAAGCTTGGAATGTAAATGCATAACATTCAAATTATGTAGACTTGATTGAATAATGTGCCAAACCATGATTTTACGGCCTAATTAAGGCTTCAAATATTCTTGAATACTATAAAGAAGTAATTATTACCATTTTTACCAGTTGTCATGATTTATCACTGAAATGAAATAATTGTGAGGAATATAACAAGACTATGCACTTGTTACGATTTCGCTACAGAATCAGCGTAAATATTAAAATACTGCCGACATGCACTCGTTCGTCGACGAATCGTGAGAAATTAGCAACCCCTTCTCTTGGAAATTTCTTTCTACCATTAGCAGGAAGGCGAGATTCCAGCAACGTCTTTCTTAACCGATTCTTAACCGTCCGCACACTTTCACTCGACGATCCGCAAAAGTTCAAATGTCGAGAAGGAAGAGATAACATTTAAAGTCGATTTCGCGACTATTAGTGTCCGAGCTTTCTCGCTCAATTAGAGATCTGAATGTAGCATAGAATTTATTTCGGTATAATGCACCGTAAATTATCGCGCGCATGCTTTCATTGCGCGTATTCGAGCTCGATGTGACGTAACTACACGATTGTTACATTGCATTAATATAATATAACCGCGTTTTCGGGCGTGGATGTGTTATCACCTTCGGCGAGAAGTGAATTTATGATTCTCTTGAACGACGCAATATTCCGCGGTGATAAAACGTGTCGTAAAATGACGGGGTGCTGAGACAGTACGCCTTTCGCGACTTGGACACGTGTCACGGCAACTGAGAAAGGTAAACTAACAAAAACATACGAGTACATTGTCGGACGGAAGAAATGTTGGACATTAAAAATGTCATAGAATATAGAAAAATGAAAATCACAGGTTCGAACTAAACTCTATACGTAATCTTGTTTCGCGATATTTTAGCTTGTGAGCAATAAATGTAAGCTTTAATACAAACGCATACAGGATATATTTGCAAAATAACACGAGGGAATGTGCAATACAAATTACAATATCAATAGGGTTATTTAATGATATGAATTACCAACAGTTTTAAATCTCAAAGGTAACTTTATTTACGCAAAAATTATAACACATTGCATTTGTTAATCGTAAACACGCGATTCTTATTCAATAAACGTATTACATGATTGAATTTTCTGTAGCTGTAACATCGTTTACGACTGTTAAAAATTTCCTGGCCGAGAGGAATATTTTGCGATGGCGCTGAAAGTGTTATGAATAACATAGAATGTTACGGAATACTTGTAGGAATTGGGATCATCTAGAGAAAAGTGGACTGGATAGAAAGGAATGAAAGAGCGATGAGTGATATATGAGTTGTTAAAATTCGTGTAGGATGATAGTGGCGTATGTAGGAGGTGGTTGGCGCGGCGAGTAAAGTCCTTAGTCGCCATACAGGCGCGGCCGCCATCTTGTAATTAGGGGATCAAGAAGGCATCGCTTTAATGAGCCGCGGGCCGCGCTCAGCAATAAGAGTGCTCGTTCGCTGGGCTCGGTGCGCGAGCGAAACTCGTGATATAAAAGCATAAGCCAACCGGGGGCGCCGGAGAGAGCAAAAAGAGCGGGCCGAGTGCAAAATATTTCATACGAGGAGGGACGGCCCCGGCACGAGAGGAGCGCAAAAGCCCAAGGAGGAGAGACAGGGAGTAGGCCCGGAAGGGGGGAAGAAATAGAGGAAGGTGGGGAAGCCGTGCGCGTCCAAGAGATACCAAAGTCCGAGGGGCATCGAGAGAAGACGGAGGAACAACGGAGAAGAGGAGCGCGCCGGAGTCTTCCCCGGCGGGAGGAGAAGACAGAGGGAAAAATAAAGGACGCGAGGGGAGAGGATTACGAGAGCGAAGGAGAGGCCGAAGTACCGGCTGAGAGAGTAAAAGAGACGGCGTGATAAAGAGAAGGGACAGGGCGGATTGCCGCGATTGGAGGGGGCACCAAGAGGATTCAATTGCAATAAAACCATGCTGTCCGTATAATCTTAGACGGCGAGGGCAGCGTAGGAGAAGGAGAACGGAGTGCTGGTAGGTCGAGCCACTGCACGAGTTACGTATGAGGAATCCGCCACGGGCGTGGCTACATCAATGAGTGCGCGAGTAAAGTTTCGCCGGGATTTTTTCACCGCCGCCCGGCGAGACCATAAGCGAATGCCGTGGAATAAGGGAGAAGAGAAGTTAGGAAGCTCGCCACGGAGATGGGGAGAAATACCGAGGATGGCCGATACCGAGGAAAAAGAGAGAAAAACTCACGGTCCTTTCGCGCTCGCTTCACGTTCCTGCACCCCGCTCGTGTCTACGCGTGCATAAGAAAAAATGCATGCATGCAGCGGTTGCACCAGTCGCGTAGCACCCCGGCATCGAGACCGATCGTAATGAAAGACTGACGTTCTAGCGCGTACCTATGCATGTACTCCAATCAACCGACCACTACGTGTATGTAAATGCACCTAAGCAAACGCGCAACCTCGATCGGAATTGCTTCGACTATGCCGGCCAATTGAACCGATGCTCCGCCTTTATTTTATATGAAACCAAGCATGAACAACAAAAACAAACATGACAACTGAATAAAAGCTCGTAGCAAATACGAAGGTCAAAGTGTCTTTGTTAATTGTGAACATTCTTTCACTGACATTTTTTAAGGGTAAATATCATCTGTACAAATTTTTCGACGATATTTTTATGAAACGCAGAATTGCAATTCACTTCGCGTTGCATGAATTTACTGTAGAAAATATCTACTTAATGTACTTTTTAGTAATTGCAAGTTATGTAAACAAATTCAGGACAATCAACGATCTGCAACTCATCAAAGTATCAAGTGTTTTAAGAATAATCATTTCGTAAAAATGTGTTAATGTAAGCAATTTCCTTAATCAGCTGCCTTTCTTGTCCTTCATTTTAATCCATTTCAACAAACATGACCTACCCCCCTAATCCCAATTACTTACTTAATTAATCTGCATACACTGGCACGCCTAAGGCTCTTGCACATGTGCATATAAAATTATATGATTATTAAAATGCATAAGGGAAGATTGTATTGCGGACGGTGTACCGAGTTCTTCTGCGCCGGCAGAAAGTATGTAAAAGGAACAAAGGAATTTACAGTTTCTTTCGGGCGATTTAAGTACAAAGAAGGCTTAACGTAATTGGACGCAGCGCAGATGTCCAAGTCACGAATCGCACTTTGACTGCCGCCTGACGATGCCTTCGATGAAATCAACACGATTATACCTCTCGATCGGCGATTTCACGTCGATAGATCTCACATTACGTCCGAACATCAGAGAGGTATGTATACGAGAGACAGCTGACACGATTGATCTTGTGCATCGTCCGGATCCAACGATCGATGTAATTCGCAAGTTTTAGATTTTTTTACCCCAGCCTGTGTCCCGCAATTGAACGCGGCAACGAGTGAAGCTTTAATTTACACCATTGACGTACCCTGTATTGAAGTAATATGTAGTAACGATCCGAGAAGTCACAAACATTGTTACCCTTGCAAACACGTATTAAATTATACCATACTGCCACTCTTGTTTCAGCATGGTGAGAATATTCTCGATAAAAACCAACAATTTTACTGAAGACATTTAAGTTTTTAATAAGCTGATAATCTCATAATATTGCAACATGTTCAGTGCTTGAATTTGATAAAAATATTATCTCTTTATCAAATACGCCCAGTACCTAATCGAACAAAATTTTAAATTAATCAGTTTTATAAATTATTATTAATACTTTACATAATTACCTTTGCAACGATAGACATATTTGTATAATCGTGAAAAATTTATGATCGTCTTCCTTTATGATTACAAATAGTTTGCAATAGTTTGCAAATATTTTCGTGAAATTTTTTTACTCTGCTTGGGGCTGCGTTCAAGAATCATGGACCAAATATTAATTTCGTAGATCGCAATATCTTGGTTACGCAGATCATCTTTCAAGACTTTTCGTACTATACAAAAAGGCGTTAATTGTTACCAGCCATTATGAAATTAAATTATTCTTCTGGCCAGGCAGACAGGAATTTCTAAGTCGATCGAAAATGTTACTCGGTTTACGCCGCTTCACTTCGTGAATCAGATAGAGGATATCTGCAGCATAATATATCATACACAAGAACGTTTGGCGCTGGGCCCTCGGGACATGCGGGTGTATAATCTTTGGCCGGTCGAACGGAGCCTAAGAGTTTGGGCCCAATTACAGGGCCAGTACCACCGAACGAAAGAAAGAACGAAAGAAAGAACGAACGAAAGAACGAAAGAAAGAACGAAAGAACGAACGAAAGAACGGACAGACGGACGGACGAAGGAACCGACGCACGCCTCCACCTTCGAGACTTTCCAGCATCGCGATCGTGTCCTATCTTTACGTGTGTGCGTTCATTCGTGACGACGACGTATTACAAGAACGTACGGGAATTCGTAAAGAGAACTCTCTGCGCCGCGAGGGAATAAACGATAATGCACTCGTACGAAAGTTCCTGCGCTTCGTGAAATCGTCGTAATGTTTCTTCCGCGCGTGATGTTAATTGCACCGGCAACTGCCAATTATGGAATACTCCTACGTTTATTTTCGGTTTAATTCTTCGCCATGCAGAAGATTAGGTCGCAGGACACGTGCAGGTGCATTCAACGAGGAAAACGTGTGCGTTTGTCCAGAATGTCTGAAACCAGACGATCATTTTTCCCGGGACAGTATTATCGTTCAGTAACAGCGGGCTAACAATACAATTTTACGGACTCTTTCGATAAACTGTTACATCAGGTTCATTAGTCAAAGTATCAAATCTGGATCATTTAGTTACGTATTTTAGTTAAGTATCAACTAAAGACCGCTAGATATCACCTTTCTGGATCGATTTTCTGTATAATCTCTTGAGAGTAGCTGTTATTACTTGAAGTCATGAAAATGATTAAGCTTATTGCCAGAGTGTAATTCTAGTGAAATTGGTATAGTCAAGGTGCCAAACACCTGCGCTAGCCGGTTTAATTAATAATCGCAATCTGTTTACCCGTTGTGCCCTAACGATTAAGTGCGACGCTTTGAAAATGCTGTAACAGCGTCGTCGCCGTGTACGGATCGGCGAGATTGGCTTAGTGCGGCTTAACGACCGATCGCCACGAGAGTTACTAAGAAATTTTATTGTCAATGGGTGGTCGCGTATGCGATACGAGGGAGGAAGTCGAGGGAGAGGAAGAGAATGCAAGGAAGGTTGCTCTCTTCCTAGCCGGACGATGCCAGGACTTCTCCGGCACATAATTAGCCGACATCTATCAGCCCGGAGCTATCAGCTCTGCGGTACCCAGCCTCGACCCACCCTCCAGTCAACTTTGCGCACACTCGTTTCCCTTCCTTTTTTTTATAACAACCGCAATAACTCCCCGGGAAAATCTTGGAAAGTACGGGCTTTGAACGGTCTACTAAAGTCGTTGCGCGGAGAATTTTGACAGATTTGCAGGAAGTTGAAAGGATTAATCGCATTATGTATGCAGTCATAATTTGAATAGTAAAGAACGTAAATTCTACATAAATAAATTCGATATAAATCGACCCACCCTACAGTCGACTTTGTACACACTTGTTTCCCTTTCTTTTTTTTATAACAACCGCAATAATTCCTCAGGAAAATCATGGAAAGCATTAGGCTCGGATGAACTACGAAAGTGAGATTTTTTACAGATTTTCAGAAAGTCGAAGGGATTAATCGTATTACATACGCATTAATAATTGGTATGGTAAAGGACATAAACACTTTATCAAGGAACGAATAAGCATAAGATTCCTGTTGCAAAGTCATATGATCAATTATTGTCTTTCATTTTTTCTTAAGTAATTAGACATTTTTATTAGCCAAGATTTGGTTGTAATTATCCATCGAATTCATTCAAAAACGTATACCAAATAATGTACGACTAATAATTTCTTATAGCCCTATCAATAGTTTAAAAATGTTCGGGTCAATTTTATCCTTTATTCAAATTTGTCGTATCTAATAAACTCGAACCTGACGAACTGTGTTACATTTTGTACATTCTTAAAGTTCGTAAAAACTTCATGTTGTACCTGTAATAAAGTTTATTATTATTTATTTCGGATTGTGTTAGACTTAATTGCTCCATATTTTTACCAAACATTAACAAACATTAACTCGTGTGAATACATTTATGTACCTTTTTATGCGGTAATTCTTAAACATTCAATATCTTTCAAGATTTTCGTTTGATACTTGGAAGATTATACGATCGTTAACACCGTCGGGCCGCAGCGTCGAGAGAATCTTTGATAGTCCGATTACTAGTTGCGCGGTGTTGCGGCGCGAATGAAATCGAGATAGCGAGGCGGTGCAAAAGTAGAGCCACCTGCGGCCTTATAGCGATCGTGCGCAAAAATGCGCTCCGAAATATTCGTGCCGCGGGCACCGGCGAAGAGCGCCCTTGCATCTGTGCATCTGTGTGTAAGGTGAATCCGTGTGTTTGGCCGGCGACTGTGTTTCTGCGCGCGAGCATCGCGTACGTGAGATACCCTTTCTCGAATTCCCTCCGTTCTTCTCGGTCTCTGTCTGACCGCCGGACGATCCGCGAACGTTTACCATAATTCATGTTAATTGTCCTCAGCACGCGCGCAGCTGGTCTAAATCCCACGCGCCTGTGATTGCATTTCGCTGCGGGACAAACGTTTCGAATGATCGTCCGGGTTCTACACTTACGCATACCGGGCATTATATCGTTTCCGCGGGTTATAACGTCACCCTCCACCGACCCGCAGGGTAACCCTTTCTGCGGAAAGGTACGAAGATGCGGGGTTCAAGGAAACCCGCTCGTTCTTTTTTCTCCTTCTTCCCCCTGCCGGGCTTCTTCGATCGAACCAAAGAAACGGCCGTCAATTTGCGATGGCAGGTAAGTAAACGGCTATTGCTACCGACAGTCACATTCCACCCACCTATCCCTCTCCTTTGTCGATCTCACCTGTGGGAATGAGTTTCGCCTTACGCCGTGACCTTCGTTTCACCTTGCTTCTTACCAAGGTGAGACTCGTTAGAATCGACAGTTCGAAAGAAGGGAGCAACTTTTGCCTCCGGTCATCGCAGAACACTATGGAATGAGTTACACAGTAGCAGTTATTGTTTTGTATGCGCAGATCGTTCACGAGGCAAAAAAACCGCCTGTTTTTCGGCTCATCTTTCGTTACGGAGAATTCCACGACATTTCTATCGGCGTGTTTAATCTTTAATAGCAACTACGAGCTTCGTATTAGACGTGACGGGAATCATTTTCATAAGCAATGAATTCAGTATAATGAAAGCGCATACGAAAAGGAAGTAAATATTAGACTTTGTATTACATAGATTACCTTTCAGAAATCAATTTTCTAAAAATTACATCGGCAAGACAGATCATTGTTTCTATTTTCACCTAAATAATTCGAAACATCCTCAAATATTGCATACCCTATATTTTCATAAACTCTGAGGAACATACAGAACATCTGCTTTTTCGATCGCAATTCTTGCATTAATAATTACAGAAAATTAAGTATGATGTCCTATTATCGAATACAATCATAATGTACTCTGCGATTATATTTAATATTTCGCAGACCCGTAAACACTGTCGCTGTTAATTTCGAAAGAAAAATCATTCTCTAGATATCGGAAAATTCGTATATTGCTCATTTCTTACGTGTATCGCCATGAATACGAAAGAACGCCGTAGCAATGGCGCACTTGTATATTATACATGGAGGGGGTAGAGTAAGTCTGGTTGTAACGTGGCGCACCGTTTAATTATCCGCGGGGCGTGAAGAGCCGGCCGAGCTTAGCCGGGGCCGTAAATCGAGGCGCCACGATTTCATTATTTAATCTTATGGGCGATAATGGCTGGCTCTTGGCCGCTCTGAAAGCCCGTGGAGCGAGTTGTGTTGGCGATGAACGCGGGCCTTCATGCGCTCACGGGGCTATCGGTAACGCGAACTCGCCCCACGAGACCCGTCCGTGCCGGTTGCTCGTTTCCTTTTCACGGGGAGGCCACGCGCCGCCACGTGGCCCAAACTAAAAAAGACCCTTCGTGCGTACTCCGCGGGGAAAGAGAGGGCAAAGGCCAGAGACAGGTCGACCGATAGAAAGAGAGAGGGAAACGGAGACCCGGCTCAGTCGCGGCCCGAGTATAATTAACCATCAGTTTTGGGTTTCTTCGGCACACACAATCTCTAGCACACGCAGAAACGACCGTCGGGAAATGGAGATGCGAATGAGGGCAAAGCAGGAGAAACATGGGCGCTCGACTAGGAGGATCAATGGAAAGTGACGCAAGGTGTCAGACTTTCTTGCCTGTAAAATAAATAATAAGTCATGCATGCAAAGGATGAGATCTGTGTAAGTAAGATTACAGGAATTTTCAATGTAAGAAAAGGTGAGGTATCGCGGAAAACCAACGCATTTACAATGTATATCAATTAGCTGAAGAAATACCCGGTCCAATTTTATGTAGGATCAATAAGACCAAGTACATGCACGCGAAATAAGAAGTAGAATTACGTAAAAGAAGTCGTAATCTTATGTTACTAATCTGCAATCATTATTTCATATACATGCTGTTGCAATGACAGATTAGCTATGGAAATACAATATATTATTACTTTACTCTACAAGAAACTATTAATGTATTTCATTCAAGTGGTTAAATAAATATATCGAATCAGCAACGTAAGTATTCGATCACTTTTTTTTTTACAATTTTGCAGCCATGCTTTCATACTTGGCGTCATTTGTTTATAGAAGAACACAGCTTAAAATTTGCATTATATATCGCTGACTGCAAGAGCTTCTTTCAGTTGAATTTATTGGATTAATTTGCAGGGCTGTGCAAGTGCATAAGCGTGAGGCGTGAAATTAATGGGCTCGTTTTGAAACGTGCAAAGTAGTTGAAGGAAATGTGTTCTACGCTCAGTGCGCACATCAATGGCGCATCCGGTTTGCGGTGGCGATCTTGATTTAATTAGCAGAGTAATTGCAGGGTCGAATCTTTCGATATCGCTCAAGGGGACGTCGACGGGTTGATTGAAATGTTGCCTGAAAAAATAATCCAATTTCGACGAGGCCGGTAGTTATAGCGCTAATTACGTATAATCTCAAAGCCCAGAGCTATGTCCGCCGAAGAAGATAGCGTTTCGATCCACCTTGCGATTTACGCGGTCGCAAACTGTCGCGAAGGAGTGCTAAATACCAGTGTAACGTTTCAATTGCAATATCGTTCATTACAACACTGTCCCGTCGTGTGTTCATTAAACGCCTAACAATATTCATAATGAAGAACGATCTATTATGACGACCAATTTGCATTCAATGTTTGCTCTAACAATTGTGGAATTACATGCATTTCATTAACTCTCATCGCGGTATCACGTTCAAACGAATTTGCCGATAAATTGCGATAAGTGGCAACTGTAACTACTCCACATTATTTACCGTAATTATTCGTAATTTTGGTAAACGTTAAAATTGTTTTCGAATAAATTCTGATTACAACGAGTGGGCTTTTATTGTCAAATAACGTTATGTCAGTTGACAATGTGACTTGCAGCGTTTCTTAAGAAATCTTCGCACGAGTATGAATGAAACGTCATTCGCAGAGCCGGTGCGCATTAATTATCCGATTCGATTAATTAGTGAAAAGGCGGACTTGGACGACGTTACGTCGTCCTCTTGAATCGATGAACAGGCGTAGAGAGACTCGAGTTTCAATAGGCCGTGAAGTGCGCTTAATAGCGCCGACTAATAAACAAGTGGGCTTCTAGTGCTCTTCGTTTAGCAAACAACACGAGACTCGGTGGACACGTGCGAAGCTAAAATCATGATACTGTAAGCAGCGCTGTTGTTACGAGCGGCTCTTGTTTCGAGTAGTCGGCCCATGGAAATGGGCACCACGTGAAAACGGAATAAGAAGGGTGGCTTTCATGCGACTGCCTAACTACCCAGTTCTCCTTTCACCGACCTTCAAAACTAAACAAAATGTATTACTTTCCAATGTTTATGAATTACGCAGGGTATAATTGGAAAGAGTTCTTCGCATTACGCATAAAATCAGAGCTTGTTTTTCACTCTTTCTTTTCGGAGAACAATATTCAATCAACGATATCGTTATTACAGTAAATGCACAAATACGTAACAAACACATCATATTTTTTTCTTGTTTTATCACGTTTCTCTTGAAAGCGCCTACACTTTTTTCCTTTTTTGACGTGCACTTTTTAAGGGCGGTAAATGATAGAACGTCACCTTTTAATATATGTATCCGTGAGAATACTTGCGTGTAAGTTTTCTATTGAAAACAAATAATCATTGAAATTGCGAAACAAGTATTTGGCCAACCGAATACATTAATTCAACATAATTATTAATTAATTCGCATTAGATGCGCTCTAATAGTTGATCACTTTACAGAAATTATTCCTATGATACTTATCCATTGGATAATAGTTTAAATATTCATTGGATACGGATATTCAACTATTCAAGACAAAAAAATTACACGAAAGAAGTCGTTAGGCACGATTCGTGACTTGCAGGTAAAAAATTATACATACTAATTAATCCCAGACTAACATTATTACATAACAGCAAAAAATCTCGAAACCCAGGTTCCTTTACAATAATTCATTCAAATTTAAGCGATTCTGAAATTGCTTAAGTCGTAAATTGAATAAAATTGAGTTGTATCACCTCTGAGGCAGGAACGCGATATATAATCATCCGCAGGGAAAAATACGAAAACATTGAAACGGGCTGTTGGTGCAGATGTTTTCGTTCTTCGGGACACGCTTCCGGTTTCCGGATGGCGAGTACACGACTCGCGAGCCTCGGGCGGCGCGCCCCGGGCCCGAGGGCAGACCCAAAAATAACCAATAAGCGCCCAATAAAAGCAGCCTGTTAAGCGGACCGAGTTACTCTCCTTTTCATCCACTGGCGCCGTTCTCGCTCTATCTCTCTCGCGAGTAAAAGAGCTACCGGTTAATTACAGGGCCAAGCCAACACCGTAGTAAGAATCTGATCCCTAATAGATCTGTCTTTCGACGCATTCGTTCCGCTCTACGGCACGAATATCATTTACAAAACCCTCCTAATACTATGATTTTTCAACATATAGGATATCTTCGACATCGGAGTCAGTCACAAAGAAATACGAGGTTAACAGGCTCTAAAATGAAAGATGATAAACACGTCAAAGGCATAAACCTATCATGAGGAAAAATATTTTATTAGAAGTGAGTATGTATTAAAGTTCTTCAATGTAGACATGTGAAAAATATCCCAAGAAAATATAGAAGATGTATTAAATTATTTGAACTAATAATCGTATTTAGAAACTT
Organism: Hedychridium roseum; assembly: GCA_963989215.1. Taxonomy (NCBI): domain Eukaryota; kingdom Metazoa; phylum Arthropoda; class Insecta; order Hymenoptera; family Chrysididae; genus Hedychridium; species Hedychridium roseum. The sequence goes on along the minus strand of OZ022310.1, from coordinate 1,995,247 downwards.
TGAAGTAACCTGAGAGTGATATTCTCGATGTTTAAAAATGTTTGAAATATTTGTTTTTAACGAGAAAGTGCAGAAAGTAAGCCTAACATTTTTACAGAAAATCCTTTTCACGCTTAGAGGCGGATCGAAAAATAACAAAAATTTTTCTTTATTATTCTTTTTCCGTAGAATTCTTTTTCACATCATGTAAAATTACATCTCCTAATTGATACTGTAACGCTTCACAAGAGCATTCTCTGAGTGTCTAAAAAATAATCTCGCATAAAAGATCATAAAAAATGGGACCTACCGTGCGACAAATGACCCATTTGACATATTTTACGGGACAATCTGTCGAATAATCGATTGTTTTGTCGCTCTGACGCAGGGGGTTACCTTAGCAGGAAACGAGGGGCGATAAATTGATGTTAACGTCGCACGATCAATCATCGGCATTCCCGGAAAGTGATTTATTAGCGAACATGGGACATGCGTGACTGTTAATTATAGAACGCTGCGAGATTTGCGGTGGCACTTCGGGCTTCATTTTTCACGGATTTCGCCGTTCGAGTATACGGAACGGCAAAGCGGGAGGACTCTGGCGGATGAGGATAGAGAGGATTCCCAAACGGAGGCTCTTACAGGAGTCGTGTGCTCTCCACGGGGGTCGTACCCCGCAGGGCCTCAACAGCAACACCTCCTATCTCTTTCTCTCTCCTTCGCTTTCTCCACCTTGCCACGCTACACCCTCGGCTGCGTCTATCTCAAAGCCATGACGGATGCGTCCGCTCGATAAAGCTGTGCCTCCGAATCGCAAATATGCTCCAACCCCCACCCCCCCTTCCCCCACACCTACCTACTATTTCCCGAGGTTAAAGATTCCTATCCGTTTATCGCGCTCGACGCGGTACTTGTGCATGCTACAACTTGATGGTCCCCTTCTATCCCCCCTTCCGATTTATATCGGGGCAATTTTTCTCTGTATTTCCCAGCTTTGCATATTTTACAATTTTGTATCTTTACGAGCGACTTTGCCGCGAAACGCCATTCAAAGAAACTCGTGTAGAAACTCAAGAAGGGCAACAATTTCATGATGTACAATCAAATTAAAACTAACGACTTATGTATAAAAATTTCGATTACTTCTTTGGTCGTGAGATTTAATTTCAAAGCTTAGTACGCCTATTTGCCCCTTTTTATTTGATTAACGAAGTTTCATATTATAAATCAAGCCCGAGTATTTGTAAAAATTATTAAATTGTCGAAAGAGAATAACCATGCATGTATGGATATCGATTACTCTAAACAATGAGGTTGGTGGCTGGCCGTTCGAGTAATTCTCAATTATAAAAAGCAAAATTTTCATATTCAACCGGGCCCGATGGAATGGAATATTGCCGTGGGTTCGGGGAGCAGTAGCGTCGACGGTCGGAAAGAAAAGGTGCGTGGCATTAATGAATTGATTAAAAAACGAAATGAATCGCGGCTGGTAAAACCCGCCACTAAAAACTCATTAAGCTAAACATCCTCGCCATGATTTATCGTAGATTGTCATTCCTACCTGCGGTCTAGGGACAATATTTCAGCTGTGCAAAATGTATAAATTACGATGGACGCAGTGTCTCGCTCAACGGTGGAAATAGTCGATTAACAATTAATTCTTCATTCGTTTACTATTAAGGATTATTCGGACAAAAATCTGCATGAAGGTGCATTTTCAATTATTGTGTTACATTAATACACGTAATTCATACTTTTGTGACTGTTAATCCGAACGAAAGCAATCATAATATGTGATCGTTCTTTTAATATGCAACATTTCACAATGTCAGACGATCTTTTTTCGTACCACATATTGCTATTCTTAGGTGATTCTCGAATAGACTTAATAAAGACCTCCATTGAAAATAGTTCTTTTCAATTTAACAATTGAAGTATATGCAGGCATCTACGCACGGAATTCATCATATTTTAATATACCCAGTTCTTTGCAGTTGCTCCACACACGTGACTAGATTTGTTTTTTCGGCTCTGCCTTTGCCATCCTTCCGAAATATTGACCTCTTCAGGAATGTCCGTTAAAGGACTTGTTAATTGTATTTTTAGGGGCTTCCTACGACTGGTCCCAGTTCCTAATTTACAGACTCGGCCGTTTGGTTTATAGGGGGCTCGATGTACCGTTTATAGTATAACCGACACCACACCTCGTTAAATCAAAGCACCGGGACGTGCCTATAGCTGCACGTCTCCCAAGAATTATAACCAAACGCGAGGATCGGAATACTCTTCTCCAAACGCTCTTATAAAGCGGTTTGCATTTTTGTCATAATGAAATCTTCTAATAAAGAATTGCAAAAATTTCACTATAACGGTTGTATAACGTTTGTTTAAGGCGGGAGAACTTATTCTAAAAATTTTGTAGATATGAATTATCTTGGTTACGTAATGTGAGATCCTTGAATGATGATTGTATCTTTCGCGTTAAGGGAAAGTTAATGCTTAGTGCCTTTGATTAAATAAATGTATTGCATAATATGTTATTTCGTAAAAAACTGATGTTAGAATCCTTCAGTATCATTGGCAATAATGAGAATTTTCTTAAAAAATCACTATATCTAGGTCAATCATAATTCCAGGAAATATATTTACTTATCATCACCTTACATTTTAATATCACAGCAGTAACTCGCCGCATTCCTCATAACTTGTGTCTTAATGTCTTCTATGCAATCTCTCGGTCAAGTATCTAATTATGTTAAAAGAAAATTATATGACGAAGAACAATCTCGCTGGGACATTGAATGAACATTATTGGGTCAGGCTGTACAAGAGTTCGCAACGACAACACCGGGACTGCATTGGATCGAGCAAAGCCAGAGGAGTGGGGAGGGGTGCCGGAGGTTCTAGAGGGTGGCTGAGAGCAGAATGGAAGAGAAAAGGAAGACGAGGAGCTGCAGCGTCAGCCGTATGGACTTATCCGGCAACGTAGCCCGAAAATAATAAATCTCTGAGCGTGCTTCGGAATTATTAAAAGAGTCTCTGACTCGTTCTACGGCTGACCGGCGCGAGAGGAAGAACGGCGGTCGTGTAGAAGAGAAACAAAACGCATTACCGTTTCTTAATGAAGCTGAGGGATGCGAAGGAGCAGCCGAGGCAACGAACGAAGAAAGGACGAAGAAAAGACGAAGAAAGGACGAAGAAAGGACGATGCAAACGGCACTGCGGACGTGCGTTCGCCCGGATAGACGGACAATCCGATGGACTGGCGTTCAGAACTAATTGGGGCCGCGAGATATTAGGCGAGCGAAAGAGAGACGGGAGACAGGAGGATGGGCCTGAAACCTGGCCAGGGGAGACTAAGTCGTTTGCCTCGGTGCTCCGGCAGGTGAGTCGTTGCACCATGCGCTCTACCAACACCCACATTAACATATCATACCTTCGGCTCGTAAACTGATTCATTGAAATTGCACGGGGAGCATGCATTGAGAAATCGCGAGCTAAGAGATTCTGAAGAAAATAATAATACCCTTATCGGCGTTTTAGTTTCTGGTCCTGTTTCTCCTTCTCAGAAATTGGTTTATTCCTCGAAACAATGAATTGACCTTTCAAAAGGTATTTTTCAATATATCTTGTAACACGCTACGGAATTTAGGGCTCTCGTATACGTGAATAAGAGAATTTGTCAGTTAAGAAAGTAAAAGAAAAAGTCTGCCGCTATGCTAGGAATACCTGGAAGTGGTCTATGACGACGTTTTAATACCCATTTTTAAGACTTTAAATTATGGTAATCTTCGGGTACGACAAAAGCGGAATTAGCATGTTTCCTTGATAAAATCTGTGCCCTCGTATCATTATCGAATTATGCCGCGCTGAAGATCGTGATCAACCTAAAATGATTCAGCTAGGCGTACGCCTACGTAATGATCGTGTACTATTTTTCCCCAAGAGATAAGTCCCTACAGCAAAAAAGAATGTCTTCTCTATATCAGGCGCGAGACAAATTTTTCATAACAAAAACCTCTATTAGTAATACATCACAATTAAAAAAATCTAGCAACTTTGCTTACAGCATTGCTGGAACAGTGAACTGTACAAGTAATGTTTTCACTGTTATAATAAAAAGAAACTGTTTTATAATAGTGTCACTGGAAACTGAGTAAAAGTAATGATTGTTAATTCAATAGTAGTTGCGATAGTGTTGTCCGAGCAATGCAAGTTACATTCGGTCAAACGGCTTTCGAGTTCGCCACTTTAAAACGTATATTCCTTCAATTTTCCAGTCGAGTAAGCGTCGCTTGAAGAGCCCTTGTGCGTCTGGCAAAGCGTGCACTATCCTGTTACGCGATCTCCCCGGCCCGCAATCAAAATTCAAATCACACTTTTGCAGCTCACCATAAAATCAATATTCGCCCTTTAGACATGTCCCTAAATTCCATCGAAAACAAATCAATGTCCGCATTCTGTTCTCAGAGCCAAAAAAGTCACTGCACCAATAAAGGAACGCCTGTTATTTATCTCGATTGATTAAGGGTATTCGATAAACTTTGTATCGGAGTAAAAAATTATGAACTAACCTTGACTGATTCTGAAAATCAATTCTTACATAAAGCAAAACATCACGAGATATACTTGTATTTACGCAATACTGTAAAAGCTAAAAAATACGAAAAATGTTTCTAGAAAGGGTACGTTTTTGGTACATACGTTGAAATTGTTATGTACTTGTTATATAATTTCGACCAATGGCTTAATGAAACAAGAGAGTAGATAAATACGTAGTGTCCGTTGGATACGATCGTTAATGCTACGATGAGAGTAAAAAAATAAATTCAATTATAAACCGCAGCGATAATATGCCGAAGAGTTAATTAAATAACGTGTCCCAAAGGGATCAATAAAATGAGAATATAAAACTGACGAATGGAGCATTGAAAATCCGCAGCATATTGAACGTGTATATCCGTATTACTTTTGACTTTTATTTTTACGGCTAAATGTTCGTACGAAGGAACCAACGATGCAGTGGTCGCAAGGGCCAAAGTATAGCAAAAGGAAAAGAAAGTTGCTAGGCATCCGGAATAGTGCCCTTATAAATGGTTTTTCTATATTGCCTCGTGTCTGGCTCAAGTTGGACATGGACATGGGTTACCAGTTCATTTAAATAAGTTAAGGGTCTCGCTTAGTGCCTTAGCGGGTCCATTACAGCTGGGCAAAAGCGGCTAATTACCTGCCTGACGTGAGTTATAAACCCCACTCGAGCCATCGCTCCCTCCTTTGAATATTTTTAACCGGATCGCTTGATTTTTACAATGAAAATGTACTGCTTCTACTACCCATCCCTGCGCATCTCTAGAAATTGCTCAACGTGCCGATGCATAATGCACCTTCTGCTCAAGTACCGGACTAACAGTTAGACAGGGTAAAAGCGATAAATCATTGGGTAAAAAATTTATGTCAGTAATGTTGTACTGGTATCATTACGTATATATCTAAAATTTAATAATGCACGTAGATTCAATTATAGAATTGCGTGTATACGGTTAAAATTTGTTTGCAATTAGTGTAGTGCACTGATAGAATCATTAACTGATTATTTACGAAATACTAAATTCCAACTAACATAGGAAATTCAATAAAATATACGAAAATAATTTGAGGTTTTTAGGGAACACTGGCTCGACCTTGACTATAAATAGATTGTGTGATTGAAATAATATTGAATAATCCGGTGTGCAGACAGAAAAGTACATTTGAAATATTAACGGCGAAGTCTGGTTATTAGGGATAATTCCGAGCAAAAACAGGGTGGTGCATTAAGCGAATTATTCCTTCGCGCGATGCCAATTAAATTGGCAATTTCCAAAACCGTAGGCAGTGGGAGTCGCGATAAAGCAGTCCCTGACGGCTGAAATTTTCGTAATAAACGATCGAGAGAAGGCGGTTCCTTTTGGACAGAGAATTAATCTAGTTTGTCATAACGTGGGCGGGTTAGTTCAAAGCGCCGCTAATGAGAAAAAGGCTGGCCTGCGTCCTTCTTATTTGTCAATGGGATCATCGCACTCATGAATCAAGAGCCCGGGGAGACGCTCATCTTGGATCTTAGAAGATTGCAGCCAGGACGACTCGTCTGGCAAAATAGTAAACTACGGTTAATTTTCGTAACGACAATCAGCGAACGGATAATACCGGAGGTCCTTTTTCTTGCTTTATCCCATATAAATGAGTTATTTCTGTGCATGTTTCATTCTTCACCGATAAAAGTCAGCCACTAAAATTCATCGGTCATTCTACTTTATGCACTTCGGTCCATTGAAGGATATTCGTAATTTGTAATTATAATAAGATTGAGTAGAATTAAAACGGTTCAGAAAATGGCTATCTTCCCGTGCATGCAGAATTCGTCCGCACGTAAAGAAACGTTCGTGCTACATTTTCCACGTGTCCATTAGGAAAATCAACACGTAGGAAGAACCGTGGACACTATCTTCGGAAGGAAGGTTCAATTTAGTGCGCAGTGGTCCTAAAAGGCCCTACGGGACTGGTTAGCTTTGGTTAGCCATGGAACGATGTGAACGACACAAGCGGCTGACGGGATAGACAGACACTAGGGCGGAGGGAGTCTATTTCATGGTTAATTTGACTAACTCGATTTCACCACCACCGTCGCAACCAGCCAGCGCCACCCTCGAGAAAACCAGGACCACTAAACTTGATATAGGGTGGATTCGATGGTCACCCTCCTTCGAAAACACGGTATTCGAATTGCCGAGGAACAAGGATTCAAATTTTTCAATGAAATACGCTATTCCGTCGAATCTTGCCTTAATTCGCGGTATAAGCAAGGGGATGGTAAATCTCATGTCCTGAATCTGACAACAGGATGATCTATTTCTTGTGAAATATGCGATAAATTCTAATAATCAAGAAAATTGTCATTACATTAATCGCGACTATTGATTCAACCGTGTTAACTACTAATAACCGTAATTAATTTGGTTCCACTTCTACTATTATGACTTGTGAAATTTCGTCGGCATATTACTTAATGAAAAGTAAAGATTAGTTATTTGATTAGAGATAGCTTTGTCAGACTGGTAAATTTAAGAAAGTACTTTGCGCAAGTTACATAAACATGGCTGAGTGGAAAAGAAGACATTGTCTCAGAGTGTCTCTCCTCTCTCTTTCTCAATCTCCGAGTCTCTCTGCGTCTCTGTCTCTCTATGTATATATATATGTAGTACATAGTCTTAAAAGACAGTAAGATTACCCAGGAGAAGAGACGGTTGCCTTTGTTCTAGAGCGCGCATAAGACAACAACGGGTTCTGTCGGTCTTAAGTTCAGCCTCTCCGAAACGACGTAGACTATTGCGAGCGAAGTACTCTCCCGACAGCGACGACGATGACGACGACAACGAAGAAGAAGACGACGAAGACGGGGACAACCAAATCGGGCCACCGTCGTCAACGTCGTGTCTACCGTACTCGCTGACAAAGGGGAGACGACTATATTCTCCTGGAAAAAATCCCGAGAAAAGTTGGAAGCAAATATTAGTTGAACACTGGACTAGTCATTATTTCTCTTTGTGCTTGCAAATGCTACTCGCTGCCGGTGTCTTCCGCAAAAGGACAGAACAAAGGGACGTGTCATCCTAGAGCCATCTCTCCCCTTCCCCTCCGCCCGTTCAACTCCACCCTTGGCAACCCTTCACCTACGACGACTACTCTCCACCTCACTCCCACCACTCGTCGTATTCGCCCATTTCACTTAATTCCGACGCATAAAAAACAAAAACATGTTGAGTCAAAGTTAGGACAATTAACTCTTTGATCAAATGTCGTCATGTTTCAAAATTCTTTGCGAATTAGAGGAAATTCATAAACCCATCGGCCATTTAGAAATCAATGAAGTTCCCTTGGAATATGTGCCACCTTCGTTGGGTACAATTTCACCATTTTCCATTGGACCTTTTTCTTGCTCAGCTTCTTGCTTTTTGTACAGGAGAATTTTAATTACTGGAAGAGGAACGAGTTAAAGATTAAAACACGAGTCGACGGGGCTTGACTGATCACAGCGCGTCCCATCTGACATTCGTGCCAGATGAAAACGGTCCGGAAAATTTGTATTACCAAACTCCCTCGTCACGAAATCCACTCTTCGTTTCCCAATCATTTCCCCGTGTGTACCATTCAAATATTCTACTCCCTACAAAACTTCTACTTTTCAAAAGATTCACATTACTTTGATTATGAAATTCATCCGGCAATATCAGTATTTTTGTGTAAACGTCTAAAATTCTTGGTAAAAATATCTAATGCCCAGTATTTAATCGAAAAACTAATGGCAAACCTCTTTCAAATTTTTCCACAATCTGGACTGTAACTCTTTGAAAAAGTAGTGAAATTTTTTCACGCGTCATAATTATCCGCGAAAATGATTTTTCGGAATCGCAAAGCGACGTCGTGGAATACGAAATGTAAGCTTAACGAGAAACCAAAAGAAAAAGCGTCCCGAGGATCTCTTCTGCGTATTAAATCTCCGTGGGTTTAGTTTTTCGGGGCCGCAAGTTTCATGGAGTTGGATTTCCACGTGGCACGGGGAACCACGAAGCGAAAGCTCCGTCGTAACGCCGTCAAATTTGTCATCTTCATTATGCAGGAATGAGCCGTGCGCGTACGCAACACTCGGCATATGAAGGCGTGTGTACAAAGTGCCCTTGCGCCCTTTATACTCGGCAGAGCGCAACAATGGACCTTGCTCTGCATTGTCACTCGGTTAACCAACGCTTTCCGAGGGGTGCCATGTCGAGCGCGTTTCGTACTGTCCTGCGCTCTGCAAACGCCACTGGACAATCTCTTATTTAATTCTACGCGCGCTGTTATCGCCAACGGTTAACGCACCGACACCCGCTCGACCATGTGCAATTGAAATTCCTGCCCGTTATGCGCCCAGGTAAAGACCTATTGAACGCCATTATTGTCGTAAATGTAGACCTTCGGAATAGGGAATCGCAATCTAAATTTTAGAAGGATTTTAGAACGTCAAATGTACAAGCAAGCGTACTAAATATGATTGGCCAAGTTTGTTCATTTCGTTTGTTTGGAAAATCAAAATGTAATTCTTAAAGATTCTCTTCTGTTTTTGCGATCATATCTTAAAAAAAGTTTGAATTATATGACGATGAAAAATGGTAGGGTAATAGTGAAATTTATAAGATAAGAAACTTTACCTACGCTCTAACTAGAAGCATGAAAAGAAAGTGATGCTAACTTTTAAACAGGTATTCTTAAAAGATTTGAAATTGCAACATATACAAGTGTGCGTAAACCTTTACCGTAAAATTTCAGAATATTCAATACTATCAATTGTTAGATGATCATAGAATGGTGTATTAAAATGTCAACTGAAATTTGTACTAGGTCTTTCCGTTATCACAAAGATAATGAGAGTGTAGTCATGCGCATGGCAGAGGGAAAATTCGTATCAACGACTCCTCGATACTCCACAACGGCGGACGTTTCCGGCCAAAATGAAATCGAAATGCAATTTGTCGTCCCCTGGACGGACCCCTCGTAGGCCGTAACGCGTATCTCCCTTGCAAACCATCACACGATTACGCTAATTCGGGTATCATTTATTTTTCGTTCACCCTTCTTCTTCTTTCCCGTTCCTCCCCATTACTCCGCGCAAACGAACCCCTCTCCCTCTGTCCTCGTCTACTTTCCATACGTTCAACGTAGCGCGCCTGCGGATCAAGGAACTTTGAAGTGCGGTGGGTTTTTGATGTAGTCACCAACTGTTCCTGTCCGCCTATCTGCCATGCAAAACAATGAATCACGCATTAGCTGAAGGTAGATCGATGTATAACTCGTCCGAGTAATTGCACGGCGAACAAGCGAAAGATCGACGATTAGGGGGCTTTTCTACTACTTCGTGCGGAAGAAATATACTATCCATGAAAGAGAAAGTATCTTCTACGTCGCGCGATTGACTTTTACGATAATTTTTGCAAGGACTGAAGGAAAGTTGATACTGAAAATATCCAATGCAAGAAAACTTCAAACCTCAAATGATAAAGGTATATCTTTATGTACCAATTAATGGAAATTTATTGAACTTACTTAAAATTTTGATCAAAATTTGATACTATTGAATTTACCAAACATCAATACTCTGCCGTTGTACTTTAACCAACAAAATAAATGTAATCAAAACAATGCTATATAACACTCATCCAATTACTATTATATTTATTTGCTAATTATTGTTTACCATTGCCGTATAAAGAAAGATGGATTTCCTAAATGAAACTTAGTAACTTAGATTGAGTAAATGAACAATTTAGACTAATGTAAGTAATTTACATCTTCTAGGTAAAAGAAAGATTTACTAGTCTGACACTATGAACAGAAGAATTGTTTATATCAGAGAAACCATATTACTCACATTATACTGTCAATTGTTTGGGGTGAACCCGATTATTGGAGAACATTTAACACCAGCTTTAGGGATATTAATTGTATACCTATTTTACGGGTTTTCGAAAAAATCGGTACACGAAATACAGATGTTCCCAATTGGAGGGTTAAGAAAGAAATGAATTAGAGTACGTATTCCCGTCATTACATACATCAAAGTCGACATAAAGTGGTGAATAATAATATTCATGATATCTATAACTTTAAGTATGAAATATAAATTGCGTGAAATTGAGGGGTTTCGTAAATGCAGTATTAAATAAGGCTGTCTGATGGCTATTTCCCGCGGTTAGTTTGGCGGTAGTGCCGTCTTTGGCGAATGTACGTCGTTTCTCACACGGTTGGCTCTGACCGGGACGCGATTTGCCCGGTTAGCGAATGAACACGAGTGCGAAAGTCGAGAGGATCGGGGCAAGGCAAATATGCAGGGGACACGGAGCCCGACATCGGCGTCAAGGGCCACTTTTCTGTCTCTCTTTAACACACGTGAAGCGTGCGCACGCGATTACACTACACACGCGACGCGTGTTTGTGCCCACACTCGCCAAATTCTCTCTCTCTCCCTCTCTCTTACCCCCTTTCTCTATCTCTCACCCTGTCTCTCCTTCATTCTCAGAGTGTGGCGTGTGTGGCAACCGTTCGGTCCAGTCGACGAGTGGGAAGAGCGATGAAATATTACACCAGACTGGCCATCCCGTGGACGCCCCGTGGTTTCGGTGGTTTTCCTATATCGCGTGTGTACACTCACGGCGACAGAGAGACATCCGCAGAGGCAGCTCAGCACGTGGGAGCAAAGTATTAATTCTCCGACGTACCGAGCCCCCCTCTTGTTATTCCAACCGAAGACACAAACCGCCACTCTATTCTGCCACGCGACTGGATCATACTTTATTGGAAAATGTGCAAATACTCTCCTCTTGTCTTCCTTTTTTTCCATCGTCTGCCGCTCTCCTCCCAGGCCGTCATGTTTATTATATCGATCTTTACTGCTACCTCCAGTTGCCCATCTACTATATTCCCGTGATAGCGATGGTTTAGTAAAAAAAAACACAACAATTCGTATCGGCCAAAGGTATATAAATTGAATATTTCCATACCAAATACGGATAAAAAATTCAGCTATATCTGGTTTGATAAAAAAACAGATCGCGCTGTAAATTTGATCTGCAAACGTGTGTTAATATTTTCTTGACAATCATTGCACTTTGCTGATCAACCATTGGAAATAACAAAGACATTCTTATCCCGATAATGCACCACTTTAATATGCGTTAATGTTTTTAATAACTGAATTATTATCATTTCTAATAAACCTAATAAGTATTAAAAATCAAAATGGACATTCAGGTAGATGTCAGTAATGTCCACCGTGAGAAACTGATGTCATTTGTGTACTTTGCAACAAAGGAATAAATTTATCGGCACGCAAGAGGCACGGTCTCTCCTTTCATATAATACAGAACTAGAGAACTCGGCTAACAGCATAATTTAATGTGGAGCTACCTAAACTTGTTTCCCGTATCCGCCATGGTCGAGGTCTTACATTTCCTGCCGGTCTATGTGATTTCCTGAACCGCCGTAGGGGAACACACGTTTATACACGCCATACTGTGTCAAATATGTCTTAACGATTATTAGCGTTTTTATTCGAAAGGAACCCTTGTCTCATCGTCCGGAAATATCGAGACCCCACGTTTTTTCTACAAATGGGAAAACAAATGGTGCACTTTTTTTACGCAACTCAGTGTCGATCGCTAACACCTTTCATAAGTCAATTCGATGTGCCTAAATGTATGTCCCCCGTATTTTCTGTATTCTACGCGTTTTTATTATTCATATTTTCATTCAAAGCCTTGTAGAACAGGTCGAGGTAGTGCATACAGATTTATGACTTTGTTCACGTTTGATAGGTTACAAGAGTCATATTTAAGTCAACTTTTAAGTAATAATTTTAAATGACGTGAATAATTGACAATGAATATAATTATTAACACCATACAGCATGCATTTAAACCGTTCAAAAGTTCATAACTTGAAATAATTAAACTCATTGAATGATGTACGGATTATTAAATATGCATAAAACATTCGCAGGCACGCTTATCAAAAATGATAAAATATTACGTTGCACACGTTAGATATTTACAGACTCAACATTTATAAATTTTAATTTTTCATATTGATTATGCCTCGAAATCTGAAAAGTATGCAACGGTATTCGTATTTGGTACATCGGTATATCTATTTTGCGACGATACACTTACGTAACGTACATCGTTTGTTACAATAATCGATTAATTGTTTAATTTTCAAACAATTTCTCAAAGTGTGCCAATGGAAAATGGTGCACGTCGGTTGAAAAATGTAACAAATTGTGATAACAGTCCGTACACATTTTTGTGCACGGATCAAACGATTTTAAGCCCGTGCCGTCGTTCGGTGCGCAGCATTACGCAATTGCGATCGTATAAACCCATCTCGGCTGGTGTACTCCACGATGCGGAGCGTATCGACCGTCGCTAATTTCCGCCAGTAATGATTATAACTACGGGGAAATTAGCGGGGAGGAGATTCGCAATAAGATCAGTATCTGACAGCTGGTTGGCTGCTTTATGAATGGGGAGGATCCTCGGTAGTCGTCGCTTGATCATGGAAGAAGATTGATCCGTCCTCGGTTATCTAACGATTATCACGAAAACCCTCGCGGTTAGTCGTTACGCACGACACTTCATTCGTATTATTCATCTCCAGTTCAATGGCTTAAGCTCCGCATTCCAGCTTCAACATTTTTCATTCCTTCACTTTCTATTATCCGCGTCGATCAATGATGATACTTGTAATTGTATACGCGTATGAAATATCGTATAAAACAGTTTACGAATAATTTAAGCTCGGCATGATAGATACCTTTCCTCGTATAAATTTCGTGGAGTAATCATTTACCAATTGTCATCACTTGATGCTTCATACAGAGGAATATAAATAGTAATAATTAAGTATTGCACTTTTCAATTGTACTATCTCATTCATTTATCAAAATTTCGCCGTCGCTTGCGGCAATGTTTTTAATCATAAAACTTAAACTCTCATCGACCAAACCGGGCATTAGCGATGATGCTAATTTAATATCTCCCGATAACGTGATTTTATTTAAAGCGATGCAATACTAACGTCTTCAAACGAATGTGGAACTGAGTTAATAGAATTAAAATCTACTCACTCATTCGAAAAATGATCGACTCATTCGTATTCATATTTTGGTATCTAAAATATTGGATGACGAATAATAGCTATGTCTAGGCGATCCAACCTCCGAATATTCAGCATGAAGGAGCGCAGCTGCCGTACGGGTGAAAATGAGATTCTCTTGAGCGACAGAACGGCTCCGTATTCGAGGTATAAATATTCATGCGGCAGCCGACGTCGCTGAGTCTCGGATACGTTACGGATGTATTTTCACGGGAGATAATAAGTTCAGCGCGTTTCTCAATGCCGTCGCCATGTTAATTATGTGGTAGTTAGCCCAGGCAAGATTTTCGTCTTAAAACGCCATGGATTTTGACAAAAGTTATATGCAAGGAAGGACAGTGTAGAGTGTTCAATTAAACTTCACTGTTAAATTATTAATCTTACGATTTGCATGTCTTGATATTCCAGATTCATATCAAAGCTCCATATTTGTTCAGAATATCCTTACTTATGCTACGATGGCTTATGTATAGTATATTAGTAAGAACTTGAAAGAAGGTACAGACTATTGCCCAAAAAAACAATTTAACAGAAATCATATTAAACACATGCTACAGAAAACGCATTTAACTCCTAAAATAAATTTAAGAAACTTTCTACGTACTTCTTTTTGTATATTAATCAAAATGTTTGTATATCAACTTTGTAATTGTCATTGCCATATTTCGAATGACACAGGAATCATTGGATGTATTTGAAATATTCGAAACAGATGTGTCTTTATCAAAGTATGATTGTCAAAAAAATTCTTCCAAGACACTACACGGTATACAATGAATTGAAACGAATATCTGTGATTATCGTTTTACACAAAGGTAAGAATAGGACAAATGTTATTCATCTGCTTTTTGCCTAATGATACCATGAATATTCTCCGTCGACACTTACCTGCCAAGCATTCGAGTCCAGGGCGAGATAAGACATGTTGTTGTTGTTGTCCTCCGTGGTTGCAAAAGTTTTCGGTTACCAGAGTTTCTTTTTTTACTTGGCACTTTAGTAATATTCAACTTGTCACACGTGTCCCGAGTAAATTGGCAAACGGCATCTTCTTTTAGTATCTTTACGAAGAATTCAGTAGCTCTGAAACATTGATAAACATTTATTAAATACTAGTCAGACTTTAAAACCTTTTTTAGAAAATGTATAATTTAAAAATGCGGTCATTAAGTGATGCTTTCAACGCAATGTATTAATTTATAATAGCTTAATTTTTAAGTGAAACTAGATTACATTATTTAATCGCACATAATCACGAATAAACAAATATTGTTTGTTAAACATTCCAAGACAATTGTCGACTTTCTTTTGTTTTTGACAAAATATTATTACAGTCGTAACATTTGAACATACCGAAACCGAGAAACCTTTTTCAATGGTTTATAATATGAGTCTATGTTTTGTGAGTATAAAGTTCACTCAATAACTCGTGTGGTTCTAGATAAAAAATGTATGCGGATATTCATTGTGTACGATTTTGTAGAGGGATCGTGCAATCGGATTTATAAACAGGGAAAAAGGGAGCGAAGAAAAACGTGTGGAGGCAAGATGGAAATCTCCAAGAGAAGAATGAAAAACATAAATTACGATGGCAAGGGCTCTTGGTTCCCGAGGGCACTGCGTCAGCGAATCGAAAACTTAGTTAAGTAAAGTTAAATATAGCTCCCCGAGGTGGCGGTGTTACTTTTTTAATTGCAAACACTTTCGCGGAATGAAAAGCCATCTCAAAACTTTCCTCAAAACTTCTCTCAAAAGGGCAGAGGTATTTCGCCGGCACGTTTTTCACGGGACTCTGCGTCCCAATATTACCGAATAATTCCCAAAGCGTAGAAATTTGCCACGGGATAAAAAGATTCGTAATGAAATTGTGAGTTGCGACGGTGTATTACAATATAATTGTAAAGTTGAAATTGATGGCTTGGCGAAGACCCGCCGCAAATATTGAAAGCCATGAATTAACTTCGAAAATGGACGCAACGACACGCAACGTTCACCAGTGGCCAATTTTCCTTACGTTTCACCTTGGATTTCACCTTGGAAGGAAAAGGTCATGTGATAGAGCAAACCCGACAGAATGGAAACACCAACGTTCACCAGAGACGATTCGAAGGTTTCTGAAGACACTTTTTGACGAGGCCAACAACGTGCACATAACTGACCAACGCGCCGATCACTTGCTCATTATTCTCCCGCTTGAAGGTGTATTATTTACAAAACCGGTTACAATTGAATTCAACTGAATCACATTGAATATTTGCATAACAGTCATTTAAATATTTTGTAATGATCACGTACATATATCAATCATCAAGCTTTTCGCAATCGAGAGCGTTAAAGTTTTATATCTTGCCGAATAAACTGGAAGTTCGTGTGTTCTTGAAGGAAAAATTAATAAAACAAAGGAAATTGTCAGTGAAATGTCATTATATCTAACGGAATGTACCGAAATTTCTTTACTTCTTCAGTTGGATTCCATTTTATTAAGCATTGACAGTGTCTACCCATCGCACACATTCCTATCCGCCGGCAAAGTGTTAAACATTTTATCACAGCATTCTTCGGTCGAGACTTTAAATTGGAGCGACGGTTCAGTACAAACCATCACCGCAGTGTAATAACGAACTGTACGAAAATGTCATTGATTCATATCAAATGTTTTATGGTCGAAAGTCAGTTTCACTGAGAATAACAGCTACCAACACGATGAAACTTTCATTGGTTTCGTGTTTAGAATAATCTTGCTACGGGTAAACCACTCACCTGGTACTTCCTGATTCCCGCGAAGACGAATCTATCACGGCGACGATGAGAAACAGGAAGCTACGACTATCCGACAGTCACCGTTGAAGACACGAACTCACGACAATTGATTCAAAGTCACCGAACGTTCAGACTTCACCCCGCCGTAACTCTCCGCACGAGAAGTTTAACGACCGGTTTTCGAAGGCTCAAAAATTGCTGATAAATCTTTGCCGACCAAAATGAGTGACCAAACGCGCGCGCCAAACTGATTGCGAAGCGACGCGATACGAAGAAAGGAAGTGGTCCAACGTAGCGGAGCGACGACGACGACGACGATGACGACGCGACGTAGAGGACGAAGAAATTCGTGTTTGACGGCCAGGAGTTTCTTCTTCTTCTTCTTCTTCTTCACGCACACACGCGAGCGACGGTAGCAAGGTACGCGTGTCCTTGTAACCTAATCCTCGAGTGGATTAACAGCGGCTAATCCGAATGCGGGCCGTGCGTTGTTTCTCTCATTCCATCGGCTGGACTCCCCCGCCTCTTGAACCGGCGACGGGTGCCCCACCACCCCCTCCCCCTTGTGCTGGAACTCTTGGGCGAGCGTTGGGCCTCTCGGAGGTGCGTCTCTCCCTTAACCGCGTCCCCTTCTACCGAGGCCTCGCGTTGAGCGGTCGCCGGGCAAGACGGCCTGTTTGTTAACCGACGTCGTCGATTGATATGGTGGGGTGCGTGTGGGAGGCACCGGTTGCGCTCGAACTGAGAGAATCCAAGGAATAGCGCTCGTTTCGCGAGGTATCTTTCGTTTACGAGGGAAAACCGTATGCTCTTCTCTCCGTGTGGTACGGCTCGCGAGACCGTATCAAAGGGCGGCAGGTATGTAGGTAGACAGGCAGGCAGGAAGGAAGGAAGGAAGGAAGGAAGGAAGCGCCGAACGTACGGTATCTCGCGTGTGTCTTGTCGATGGAGTTGCGGGACACACCGCACGTGGCGCGTCGCGACGTCGCACTGCGCTCGAGGCAAGAGAGGCGCCGCGGCGCCCTGCTGACACCCCCCGAGGGGCTGTGCGGTACCCGCCTCCAGTCACATGACACGGCCCTGCGCGCCGCTCTCCGTCTACCACCCTCCCGCCCTTCCTACCGCCCTGCCGGCAACCCTGCCATCCTTCCTGTCTCGCTGCCTACTCCCCCACGCACGTGTGTCTTTCTCTTACACGTGTACAACGGCGCACACCCTTCCAATCCACCCACGACCGCACATATTTCCGACACACGGTAGACCAACCCACCACGTACGCAAAACGACTTACTCCTACATCGCCGCCGGAGAATGCCAGTATGTGTGTGTGTGTGTGTGTGTGTGTGTGTGTGTGTGTGTGCACGATCGCTTACTCGTCTTCTCGAGTGTGGGGCAGGAACAAGATTATTAGTAAAGCCACAGGAAAATAATAATGTTTAATTCCGTCCTCGCTGCAAGCGTTTCGCATTATGTTTAGCTTTCTTATTCTTCCTGTACCGAGAGCGCTGTGTGAAAAATGAGTGCTAAAGGGCATATGTGGTTACCCCGTCAAGTTCTTTTTATTCCTTTTACGGCAAAGCTATAAGAATATTAGTGGTCATTCAAAGCCAACAATTCACAGTTTTTCTTTAATAAAATGGAAGTATGACAAATCTTTCGTAAGCTTCTTAAATCTTCAAAGGTGGTCCATGGAATTGCAAATTGCTTACACATTTTTCTTTGTTTAGCGAATTTTTATTTAATAGGAATTACACGGACACAAACAATATCAATTGCATTTGACCCGATCTTGATTCTAATTCTCTACATTGAATTGGATTAACACTTGTACGTACCTTGAGTAATTTAGCGACGAGAATTTTGCATGTACTAATTTTCTTCTACTATTCATAATGAGGGATCTCATGTATTGCAAATAATATAAGAATTTTGTATCTGAATTTGCTTGTATCAAATGTTTGATTACATTAGCATATTTTTTTAATAATACAACATACTGAAGGCCTAATCACGAATTCACAGAATATTATCATCATAATCTTATGCTAAGCACCAATGCAACTTATGTCGAATTACGTTAGAGTTTTGATTAACATTAGCAAATTGAAAATTTGAATACACGACCACCTTCACTAATAATTCGAATTACCGATCGCAATTCCATGCGTTGTAATCATAGATAAACAGACAGTGGAAGGTGTTTTTCCTGGTACGTTTTCAGTAACAACAAATCTCTGTGATCTTAACAATGCTGTACCTACTTTGTTCTCCGTTTTAATGAACCTATATATACAATTTAATCAGCGAAAGAGAATTGATTAACGGTGCACATTATGCACATTATGAGCGAAAGAGAATTGATTAACGGTACACATTATGCACCTGTGACTATCAATCTTAGAAATTAGTGCATGATTCTCTAAAATTTCTGTTTTCTCTCGAAACTTGCGTAAGATCATCTTGACAATGGCACATAAGCAAATGAAGCCATAAACATGTATGAGGATGAGTCGCCGAGATAATGTAAATTCCAAAGATACGGGGCAACACACGATTGCGATACAGATACAAGCTCGACAGTTATATGAATGTACAAGTAAGCGTATGACGTATGCCCCCGTGCCGTTAACGCACACACGTACGTTAAACGTAAATCTCTGACGCGTTTGCTGGCACTCGTATGCGACACACGAGGGAATCTGTTTTCGAGTGGCGCACGTAAGCCTACGCGCAGGTAAACGCGGTACATTGAACTGCTTCTGTATGTGGAGGTTCGCGTCTGTGCTAGACGATATGGTTTTATTAACACGCATAGGCAAGGCGCATTCACAGGCGTGTGGGTACGAGGCGCGGGGGGTAGTAGTAGGATGAGGAGGACGGCTAGCAGGACGGTGAGACAGGGGAGAATCGTCGGTACGGAGGGACAGAGGGACGGATGGGTACCACACCCCCGTGTACCGCGTACTCCTCTGCCACCGAGGGAAGAGAGGAACACACGCGAGCGACGCGCGTCATGCGGGGAAGGACGGTCGTATGCGGCGAGATTCACCGATGGTTACTGCGCATGACCGATCGATGCCCCCACCCCCCTCCTAGCCCCGTCGCCACCGTGGCCATCTCTATTCCTCCCACTACGAGTTGCCATATATACAGGCCGTTCGACGGCTCCCCTCGCAGCCCTGCATGCTTCGTCGTCCTAACGACTACCACTCTCTGTACGCGTCCCCTTCTTCGTACGCCCCTGCCCTCTCCTTGCCCCCTCACAGCACGATCGCCTTGCCTTCCCTGCCCATCCCACTCTGGCTATTCCCCTCCCTGCCTCCCCCTCCTCGACAGCGCGACAAGAAGTACCGCACGGAGGTGGAACCGCCGGTGGAGGACGGCAAAGACGCAGCTTCTGTTTTCCCCCGGAGATTTCGGCAGGTTTTCACGCCAACGTTATACTCCCACTCGTCCCACGTCTCTCGCTTTTTTGCCAGCCAACTTTTTGTTCATCTTTTTCCCGCCATTTTCACCGATCCCTACGTTCCATCCTTTCTTTCTCTCTCTCTCTCTGTCTTTCTCAGTCCCCTACAATTTTCCTTTCCTGAGCTCCCGACGCATTTCTTTCGCCCACCGTCTGTCAGTTTCACCGCAAGATCTGCTCATCGTGGGCCTTGTTCGTTCCGACCCTTTTTTTTCACCAGAGAAACGAAAGGTCAATGATCTCGAGGCTTGTCTATGTTCGATCGGCGAAGTAACTCACAATAGAACAGAATGCTTGTCTGTCCGGACTTTGCCAAGACGCTTTTACGTTTTACAGCGAGAATATACCTTAAACAACTGTTTTATAGTGGACTGAAGAAAAATCTTTTAAGCCTAACACCTCGCAAAGTGAAAAAGAGCGTTGTTTTTCTTTATGGTTAACAATTCACTTTTCCGCGATCAAATTTTATGTATACTATAGCGTTCCATCTGAAATTTTGTTGCAATATTTTGTTCTCTTTTCATTTATAATTGATGAAATGATCTATACGTTTAACATGATCATAATATTAATGTTTGTAAAGTAAGTGTATTTTACCTTGGCCATGATTTCATTGCGTACAAAGTATAGACGCCACATATTTGCATCATTGAATTTCATGTACCGTCGCTACCTTGTTTATTTAATTTAATTTCTGGTATTTATAATTCAGCGACATAATTTAACAAGATACATTCAAACGTTTATTGCTTTATTATCAAGGGCATTGCACAGTACAAGTGTGAACTTTGATACTGAGTATATGATGTACCGATGTTCTTTCATGATAAAATGAAACATTTTTTAAGATATACAATATTTTTCACGCTAGGAAATACATCATACTTATTAGTATAAATTACATAATTGTGCTTTAAACCCGAGTCATAAAAATGTTTAAATATAATTACCCAGTATTAAAATAATGTATAAAAAAGATGTCCAAAGGAAAACAATAGTCAGAATTAAAAACTATTATCTCATACTAGTCGTCTACATAATTTTAATCGCACACTTTACACGATCCTCATGAGAACGAATTTTTTCCATGTAATAAGAGCAGGGATAACCCGAACATTTTTAAAACGGTCAAACGATGTACTATACATATATCAGAGGGAAATTAATAAACTGACAGAAAAGGACCTACTCAATGTATGCACCTACGATTCGATATCCGTATTACATCGCTAGTAATTTCCATAATGGATTAAATGCGTTCTAACGTTGAAAAAACGTCGCGTTTAATTGAAACATCCTTTGGTAGATGCAGTTTCAAAGTACCCGAAGGAAATTGAATTTAATGGCGGAAAGTACATGGCGTTATTGGATGTACGTTGAGTTACGATCGGCCGGAGCGTGTCGTTATTGGCGGACCGTGATTGGGCTTGGCGATGGACAAGAAGACGTGGCTGACGATAAAAGAACGTTGCGTCCGCATCGTGGCCGGGCCGATCGAACGTAACGTTAAGCCACGCCGTGGAGAGGTCAAACCGTCCATCTTCTTGGCGGAGAGTACCGCGCGGCCACCACGCCTATGCTAAATCGTGACTCGATCGAAAGGAGGAAGCGCCGGTGTTGTATTAGCGCGCCGGGGAACAAGCCGAGGCTGATCCTCCGGGGGATCGACGGTGGTTCGTGAATCGCCTGCAGAGAGAAGCGCCGAGAAATGGACGTGCAGCGGGCCTGCTGCACCTCCGCCTTGCACAATTAACGAGGCAGCCCCGTGTCTGCCGTGCTGATTCGTGCCGAGCCATGCCGAGTCCGCTCCAAGACGATCTTCTGTCTCTTACCCGCCTACGAACGTACCTTCTAATTGCTGCCAAGAGATTCCTCCTCTTCCGGCTACGGGGATGAAAGATTGCGAGAAAAACATGTTTGTTAATCGCATCGCGACTTTAGCTCCGGCAAAACAAACAACGCGGCCCCAACGGAATTCAGGAAAATCGTTATGCCTTTAATGCGAGCCTTCGGGTTTACTCCAACGATGTAGGTGGTTTGATTTTATCAGTAATTTATTCCCTATTGTTTAACTACTCCGAAGATTATAAACCCTCTTAATGAATAGTGCAGTATTCTACACAATAATCGACAATATTTTCCAATATTGCAATTGCAGTTGTACGAAAATTCCGATAATATTTTTTCATTGTAATTCGTAAAAAGCTACCATTACGTATGGGATTAATCGTGTTAGTCATATCAAATATTTCCATCGAAAATTTTCATGATAACACTATTTTACATTTCGAAAGTTTGAGTCTTTAACTATGTTTACTGTTTCAAAGTACACACAAAGGATCGTAAGTATTGGATGACAATGGCTCTTCATACGAGCTTAATTTTTATCTATAACTTCTGTGCATTGCAAAGTGTCGTCGAAGTTATCGAAATACTATTTTACGGAAATTTATTTAGGTACACCGTGTGCACAAAACTAAAAGAGTAGAACATCGGCATGATAGAATTACGATATAAAGTGGGCTTCTTTAAACAAGAATTGCTTCATTGGTCCTCTCGAATGAACGGTTCTATAGGATCTCCAAGGCAACAGTATTTCCTCGTGAAACAGGAGTGCACACGGCCAACAAAGAAGCTATTCGCCAAGAAATCTATTATAACCCAGTTTGTTGGGGAGCACAGGAGGTTATAGCGGCGCGACTTGCCGGTTTGATGCAATTTAACCAGCGCGTCATTACTCCGGAAGTTAAGCCGATGTAAGTTGGAAATTAGTAGTTAAATTGCATATATCTATGTCGGAGCCGAGAGCGCCGTGTAATCTGCCCATGTGTTTATCTATCGGTATAACGCGGTCGGCCGGGTATAACGCGATCCCTTCATCATCGAGATGGTCACGGGGACCATCTTACCCTAATTACCTAATAATCCAAAGCGATGACCTAACTTCGACTACGTCTAAGTGGTTTCCTGCACGTCACAACGAGCAGACTGATGTGTCTATAACTCGAGCAGATTGCAATACCTATATAACTTGACCGTATAGATTACGTCAGGCACGGTTAATAGCGCTAGCCAACCGATTATAATGCACGTCTAGTGTTAGGCGCGGTCTAACCATTTGCGCTTGATTACACAACGTAATTACAGGACTTCTATCCACACGTCGTTCAATGATTAATTCAAATCGGATTTAATAATGTATGCACAAAGTCGCGGAACCTTCCCATGTCTATAATGATTTATGAAACGGGAGCTCTCAGAAAATACATCGTACGTTGCACAAGTCCGATGCTTTATTAAATGATAACTCTGATGGGAAATTAATCTTTCGATATAATGCACTCCGTGTTATCGCTGACATAAATTTACATTGTTCTGTCATAATTAAATTTCACTAACTGGTTTTTATCAGGTATTCTCCAGGTATTTTCCAACAGCAAACTGTATTTAAACTTACTTAGCTTACTATACCTGTGCTATATTTTTATCCCTTGTAATTTCGAAAGTATCATATTTATCCAGATGAAGTGCCAATAAATCAGCCCGCGCAATAACACCTTTTGCTAACGGTGATTAATGTATCAAAATTGTACGAAGTACGTTGAACTTGTAGAGAAAAGTCCAAGGGCTCTCAGGACTGACGATATTACAAGCACCATTGAAGGGTGCACCGTAAAGAGTCGTTCGACCGTTGAGGATAGAGTACCGTTGGATTTTTTTCAGCGTAGGCTAACGTGCGCATCGAGGCCTTTATACGAGGATCTTTATTGGGTTACACGCGGGACCTGCCATCGAACGGATCCCCCTTGATCCTCTCTCGGACGTAAACGGATCCGATGATCGATACGGACCCCCATTGATTTCGTGGACCGCGAATGCAACGTGTCCTCGGAATATCCTTTCACCGTAGTCGATGGAAACCCTCGGGGCTATCAGGTGCTACGAGCATCCCTGGCGCGAGTGTATATCGAGCTGATTTTTCTCAAAACATTCGGCGCGCACTCGCCGGCCCATTCAATACTGCCTATCCCCGACCTTTTTTTGTCTCCGCGGGCGGTGAAGAGCTTGTTGACTTAAGCGCGTGGCGAATTCGGCCCTTACAAATGTCTTCTTTTCACCACAACGGACCTATATGCACTTCCATACGTGGATTACACCCACGAGACGTTTAGGCCCATCTTACGCGCATTGTTATCCATTCCTACGCTCAGTCCTTTCCTTCTGTAACCGTATTCCAATGTTACCAAGTGTCCTCTTTGCTTACGCACTGCACAATCGATTCCGACAGTCCGAGTTCCTTCATCGTAAATCACTTTCATCGAACGCTCGACAATTCTTCTTGCGTGTCGCGATACTATAAATATTTGGTTTTCCTCAAGATGAGGAAACATCTTAAAGTCGAGTGTGCATGCCGATTTATCGTGTCTGTTTACAAACGATGGGTAAAAAATACATTTAATGTGGAAGACTATCAGCGTATGAAAGATAATTCCGTTGATATGAAATGTTACACATTCCATATTTGAAACTTAAATGATTTTATTGCCTTAACTTAAATCGGTAGTTATAATTCTTGACGTAAATTACTGTTATACAGTCATCTCACAATTCGACCAAATTTTACTTATTCTAAAGTAATATTAAAACCTATTCTTACCTGTCACATATTGTTTTGTATTTGATTCTATGCTTAGAATTTTAACTTTCTCACATTAATGAAATACAATTCATTTAATTTAAGTCGTTCTTCCTTTTCGTAAAATGCTTAATGAGTATTTCTTCCATATTACACATAAACATTTTAAATTAAGACCATTGCATCATATTTAGGAATTAACTAAATTTCCAATAAAATGTGTTATTTAAAAAGCATTGTGTTTTTTCAGTGTCTCGTCAGGGGAGAATACCGTGACAGACAAAGAATGGAGGTAAAGGTTGGGAGCCAAACTTCTGTAATTACAATAAACAAGTGCCGGTTGCTGCCGTGTTGAACGGCACACCGCCAAGTACAAACGCTTCCCTATAATGCCATGCAAATTGTCGGCTTTCCTAACGTCTGGACTCCTTGGGTTCTTTTTAAAATGTGATTTCTCGCTGCTTTGAATTTGAACAGGGTTTGCTGCCCTTTGATGTTCCGACATACTTTAAAGGAAACACAACATCAGTCGTACTGTACGATTGAAATATTGATAGAATTCTACAGATTTCGAGATTTTCTATAACTCGTATGGTTCGTCTGGAAAAACACTGGCCATGCGTGGGATTTATTGGTCTAATGATTACATTTTCTTAAAAGAAAAAAAGATAGGACATTTGTTGGATCAGGCATGTGGGAAAGGAAAGCAAAAGTAATAGTTCCTTTTGATATTTTCATATAGAAATATGTCTGCACCTTTTCCATTAAGAAAGCGAAAAAATAAAAATGTCATTCCACGTGCTATTCCAATACAGTATAAAATTGACTATTCGTGCTCCCGGTTGTTAAACTTTAACTTATTATTAACTTATTACCTTTAACTTATTATTAAACTTAATTCGAAACTATGTCGATTGAATACAACCCGGCAATTCCATGTGAATTAGACATTATGAGCTGAAAGCAGTTTACACATGGTAATAATACAGTACATTTGATTTCTATTATAATCGCACTCCCTACGGGCGCACTTTGTGGAACGACTGCCTCGCTTCGAAGAACATTGTTACATTTTCGCGTTAGCCTCTGTTTCGCGAGAAAAGGAGCGGCTTTACGAAGAGACACGGAATGTACGAGCGAGAAAGGAAACCGTGGTGTACGGTGAAGATGGAGGAAGACACAGAGACATAAGAAGAAGTTTGAGGAAAAATCGAGAAAATTGGAAAGAGGTGACACGAGAAAAAGACGAGAAATTGCTAAACGAATAAGTACGAAAAAGAAATACAGTAGAATGTCTGAAATCCGAGTTCTGTCTGGCTTTTTATTAAAGCTGGCTCTGAAATTGTTTGCATGATCTTAAAGTGGAGCTATCTGAAATGTCGATGAATGTTTAATAAAGAGATACTTGTTTTTATGGTTAACTTAAATGTTTTATTATATCATGTTCAAAATTACTGTGCATTTTTTTCTAAATTCCCGATAATCTGAGGTATGTAAATAAAAACCTTGGCATTCTTATATCTAGTGTAACTGGACAATACTACTACGAAATAGTACTACGAATAATACTATAATACTACAATAATACTACGAAAATAATTATAGACCGCAAAGGGTCGAAGAAATTTCTTGAAACTTGTGGGTACGTCGCCATTCACTTACGACTTTTTACGAGAACAAAGATTATAATAACTTATTATTAATAACACATAGAGATATTATTATTAATTTCTATATATTATATATATTCTATATAAATAATAATTAATAATATCATTATTAATAACACAAATAACACATAGAGCTTTCATACTAACTACCTGGTGCCCCGTGCTCATCGTATGTTTTCATTATATTATGTTTAAAAGTAAAATCCGGCTTGTTTTGAATTTCCGATAATCTAAGGTAGATCCAGTTGTTATTAATTCGGATTATCGAGATTCAACTTTATATTACACAAATCTCTTGAAACTTGTGAGTACATTGCCATTCACTTACGCCTTTTTACGAGTACGAAGATTCTAATAACATCGCATGGAGCTTTCATACGAACGACATGGTGCCTCGTGCTCATAGCACATCGCCCAAGGCGTAGCATGATCCAGTAGCATTTCAAGAACAACATGCAGCCGGTTTAGATAAAATTTGCAAACGAGCACATAGAAAACCGCTATCGTTTTTGCGCTTGATCGTTCTAGTAACTGCGTGTAGACTCCTTTCAATTTCAATGCCGCTGTCCGATCTAGGCATTCATAAATACAGTGCATCCAATTCGTATGTGCCATATTTGTACGCACATATGAACCGTAGCCCGCGGCGTCGTGAGATCGGTACCATCCAATGCATTCTGATTCTACCGATTGACGTCTAGAAATCGTATTTTCTATGTAGGGTAAATGATACGCGTCCGCTAGAAACCTACACGCTGGTAGTTATCTTCCACTTACAATGATCGATACATTTGTCGACCTCGATATACGGATGCTATTCTTCAAAGCTTTGTAATAGAAAATTGTGTAATATATATTTGTATAGTGTTTCTTGCTAGCAATTCTATACTAAACTCAAAGTATAATATTAAATTCAAGACACCACATCACCGACATATAACAAATACTTCCGTATAAAAAATTCTAATTAATGTTGGAATTTCTTCTCAACACGGTTGTGTGTTATATGTCAATATATGAGTTTTGTTTATGAACAAAAATGTTCAGAGAAATGTTTTCATAAATATAAGAAATATTGCACAACACAGTACATTGTAACAGAGGAACATTGTGACTGTGGTAAGCTGATCAACCGGTACAAATTAAATTCAAAAGAAAGAGTTAAACTAGCAAGAGTAACTCAGGAATGGAATAAGAAAGGAACAAGTAAATAGTATGTATAAAATGAAATAAAGTTAAGGGAATGAAGGTTAGAAGAAAAGATTATGAAGAGCTCAAAAGAGAAGATCAATCGTCGATATAATGATGAAATTCTCAACAGAATGTATGAAAAAAAGGAAAAGAAACGAAAAAAGAGATATACAGAGTGAAATGAAAAGAAAATTAAGTAAAATTGCAAAAGAATGTATTGAACGAAAAAGGGTAACACAAGAGGAGAGGAAGAGACAAAATAGTACATGTAAAAGAATAAAAGAAAGTTCAAGGAAAGTAGATCAAAGAAAAAGGTTACCAAGAGCTTCATTCATATACAGAGGAGGACTGTTTAAGAAATATAAGAAACTCGATGATCGATGTAATGACGAAATTCTGAACAAAGTATGCGAAAAAAGGAATTAAATGAAAAACATAACAGACAGAAAGGAAAGAAGGAAGACAGGGCGAGAGAGTAATGGGGGTAACGAGGAAGGATGAACAAAGACAGATGAAGAGAATGACATAGAAAGAGAGAGAGAGAAGGGATTGTAAGAGAAAAAGAGAGACATTATCACCGCGGTCGCTCGCCTCTCTCATTAGTTGGCTGGCACGTCGCCCCCGGGGTGGATTGTGCGTGAGTTTAATCTTTGCGGACCGTAGCCGCCCGTATGCGTGAACTCTTCCTCGGTACAACCGAACGTGGAAGTCCTTCCTATCCGTCTCAACGTGCATACTTAGCCCTTTCGCGCACATTTTACAAAAATTCTTGGGCAAAGTTGTAACAAAAATTTATTCACGTCAAGAACCTTACTTATCGACTTCCACAATGTCCGTTGTATTGCCTTAAATTTCCTTTAAGGATAAGAATATAGTACTCGGCAAACGTTAAATATTCCACGAAATAATTTCTTAATATAATAGATTTTCATAAAAACTAATACGAAAATTGCACGAGATACAACGCGACTGTCTGATACAGATAATTGGAATCGTCCACAGAAAGTAACTGCCTTTGCGATCGGATATTGAAAAAAATTTCGAACAATCGCCTTTCGCGAAGCGTGGAATTCAGACGAACAATTCGCTACTCTCTCGTTTAATTGAATTTCGCAGTAGGAATATCGTTGTGTTAAAAAAAATCATTGTTATTTCCTCTAGGCCGGATTGTTCGTCCTAATTTCTTCTGGCGGAGAAAAGAATGTATACACGCGTGTTGCGCGCTAGCGCGCGAGGGCGAAACGTGCATGTTAAAGTGGGCATAAATGCATGCGAGTGCAGCGTGGGCGGCACGCACGGCATAGAATGCCATGCCGTGGAATTCCGAAGGCAACCGTGTATACCGACGTTGCTGGCGGCAAGGCAGAAGAACGAAACCGCGTAATATGGGAATGTAAGGCGGTACGATTTTAAATGCAGAGAACAAATACCGCATTACCAGCGCGTTCGACCTAAAATTATCGAGGAATCCAGCCTGAAAGAAGAGTGCCGGATAAATTCCAGGCTAGAATTTACCCCGGGGATCTTACCCAAGAATTGCGTGGAATCGGACGTTTACTATTGCAGACAGACCAATAGTACGGAATGAGCTAATAGCTCATAATTAACGTATCTCAAATCCATTTTCAGCAAACTCGCAATTAATACTGACAACGTTGCGCGAATTCTTTTGTAGAATAAGGTACGAATGTTCAAGTTTTCGGAACAGTTTCGATTCAATCATAAACTTAGTTGGTAACCTGTAACTATAGAAATTACTGATGCTCGAATAAAATCGCTAAATCATGAATTGCATTACTAATTAATTGAAACTATATGTGAGCAAAAATAAAATGTATCGTCATAAATTCCTACGGTAATCTGACTCACCCTTGCATATATTATTTAGTCTCGTGTTCAAGTGATTAAATTGTTCGAGCCGAGAATCTGTTACTGTTGTCTTCTTTAATAATACTCTGGGCCATGGCAAAGGATTTAAGAATAATCTTCGTAGTAATGTCACATGATAATAAACATACATTTCTTATTGCATAATTGAACCATGTCACTTAAATTCCTTTGTGCACTCGTGAAATTCTGAAAAATCTGTATCGTCACAGGAACCGTATCGTAAACATTAATATTAACATTACAGGTATCGAAGATACGATCACATGATATTATTTCTTACTTAACAGGGATGTTAGCCAAAACAAGTTCTGCGCATTAAATCGTCAAACTATATACTTGTATATTGGTGATAAGCTTTTTTCTTGGCGCGATATCGTGCGTGACTGGTGGCGAAAGAAACGACTGTTTCCCCGTCGTTAGTTGTAGGGCGGGATAATTGTCCCCCGACGGGAGATGGGAAGGATTCTCCCCCCGCTGGTCGGTCGATCTTTCTCTTTCCCGTTCAGCAGTTTCTATAGCGATGGGACAGTTTTTCGAGAAGAGCGGAGCTATCGTTATAACGCGGACACGTGACGCGTGATCGAGAGGCGTTCTCCTCTGGTGGTGGTTATTTACACCGTTCGGTTGGGCAAAACCTGCGGGATCGGTTGGGCGCGAGGCGCACGGGGAGGATCGATCGGTCCGGCCCCTTCACCGCAGCAGGACCCCACAGAGCGAAAACGCCGAGCAATTCTCGTTCTTCAAACAACGCCAATATGTTGGTTCGTGGGTCACTGCCTTGGCACGGAATTCGCGCGCACATGCCCGGGCTTCGAGGGAGGTACGATTCAACGAGGACAGAAGGTCATCGAGACGGGAGAGGGAGGAAGAGGGAGATAGTTAAAGGGCATCGGGAGACGCATCACCAGAACGAGCAGTAGCGAGAGAAAGACAGAACGCGTGAGAAAGGGGGTGTGCGAGGGAGAAGGCGGCAAATGTGAGGGTAGCGAGGGAAAAGGAAGGGAAGATACCGATGGAGAGGACGAAGAGCCTATAGGGGTTGCTCGTCTGCGGGGTATAGGGTGAAATTTAGTGCGGAATATAAGGGGTCCTCCGGAGCTTGGCCCAAGGCGGGGTTTACAGCCCTCCTTGTGAATCTGGCCGTGTGCGCATACATTTTCAAAACTCACTTCGATCCACCAGGTTGGAAGGGATCGCATTGTGGCCGAAAGGGATCCTTCCTTATTCTCCATTTATAATGGACAAGGACTTTTGCCTTGCACAAACGCTAGACATTTTACTACTCGACTCATCCTTTCTCAAGAACGAGTACTTGCTCTATTTCTATCAGAACTTCTTAAAAAATGCTTATAATCTAAGAAGGAGAAGTTTAGCATACGAATTTGGAATATCGCGTTTCTTCTGTGCGCCCAGGAAACTGAATAAGGAGAGGGGCGAGGGGGGGGGGATGGTTCGTCTTTAACGTCACGACCATGCAGACTACCAATGCCGTGCGAGATGGACAAACTTTGAACGACCTGCTTATGAAGTCTACGAATCGTGGAACTCAAAGAGGGAAGGGAAGAATCTCGTCAAATCATCTTCTGTGCGATGAAACTAGGCGTGTACGTATATATATTACCTGACCCTCATATCAGCACCCCTCTCTGTCTCTCTGGTTCTCTTCTTACTCGCTCACTTATTCTACTTCTCCAGTGGAAAGCGACGACGTGCCAGCGCGTCCGATCCAATTAAAAGTTTAGTACGGTCTTGGCAAAGTGCCTGGCTGGCATCCTCGTCGATAGCCACCTGTGCTCCGAAGTGAATGCAGTATATTATAAGACCGTTAAATAGTTATTCGAGACTTGGGAAAACTTAAACTTGCGATTAGTTGGTCGCTTAACCAACTAAAAAACTTTAAGTTGAAGAATATCTGCACGACGCGATGGGTGCACTGAAATATGTGTACGTGTGTTTAAAGTTTATAATAGCTGTAATTTGTTGCGAAGAACGTAGATAATATGTTTAGCAAAAATATTGTCTTGTGAAAATCGTGAAGGACAAGGAATTGGATAATTATTTCTGATTGATGCCTGTTTTAAGAGTGATAATATAGTTCTGCATACAGATCTTTCTATTATTTTTAAACGACCAGAATTTTATAATCAGGATCTCGAAGTAGTTCTTTACCTTGAAGATTCAAGAATCAAGGAATCCAAATACTCATATTTATTTACTACTATAAATAGCATTCTTGTTGCAATACTCAGTTTCTTCACCATTAATACCAATCAGCGACACATCTGCTTCTTCAATGCAATATTTCCTAACCGTTTTCTCATGTATGTATGACACAGCGACGTAAAGTTTGTCGAAATCGAATAAAGTCGGAGGAAGATGATTTTTGGTGAAGTCGGGAAGCATTTGCCGAAGGTGGTATTTCGCGGTAGGTTGTCGTTGGTTCACACCATCCGACCTTGGCGACAAGAAAGGCAATTCTGTGCGCACGTGCGCGTTGCGCGTACGAACGCGGGTGTCGTCTTGGCTTTTGCGATGCAGGCATTCTGCTGTGGGCTCCCTGCGTTGCTTCCTCTCGCTTCCTGCGACTTCCAAGAGCTATTCGCAAATATATATCTTAACGGCGCTGGAACGGTCGAGTGCCCTGCGGGCGGTCTCCGAAAGTTTGCCGATTTAAGGATCGGGAGGAACATAAATTGAAAGTAATGGTCCCGGCGTATACGTGTCAGGTCGAATGTCGACGTATCGGCCTGCACCGGCCGGTCCAATGCAAACGTTGTCCTATCACGAAAGCCCACTAGCCCCTTAGATCCTCTACTTTTTTCAGGGCTGACCGCGCGGAGGATGTCCACGTATCTGCTAATCCCTCGACTGCACGCGGCGTAAGATGGCAAAACACGGCAGCTCGTAAGACAACGTTCGACTAGCCAGCAAACGGCAGCAGGGATCGTCCGACGGACATAGGCAGAAATATCGCGTCAAGACACGTACCAATTGGACACTTAGGAAATACAATTTACATGTAAATTCAGCTTTACGCTTCTATTTTTCATTGCAATTGGTTACAATTTTCCATGAGTTAAATACCGCGCGTATTTTATGTGAAGTTTAATCTAGAGACGATAATTCACGTATATCTCGAAGCAAGGCAGTCGAATGTATACGCGAAGGTTGTGAATTAAGAAAATGTATCATCAGAATCTTCAATGTCTTCTGTTTGGGAACTCTAGTGTTAAATAAGCTAGGACATTGTAAGCATTATAATTTTAAAGAACGTAAAATGATACAATCGAGATAATCTGTACTAAGATAAACTAAATTAAACAAAATACTTTGTGAAAAGCTTTCTAAAGGACAATTTAGTTTGCATTCTAAATTTAATTTAAAAATGAACACTTATTTGAAATGTTGAACACCGATTTCTCGCATTCAGGATTAGAAAATAAGGAAATAAAGCGATAAAAGAAAGATACTCGACGAAAACGAAACGTAGAAGGAAGGAAAGAGAGAGAGACGGTGTAAATAACAAATGAATGGGAGTAGAACGAAAACAGAAGAGAATATATTTAAGAAGAAACACGGAATAGAAAATACTGAAAATAACGTAAAAGACAAGGCAAAAGAAGCGGGTAAAGGATGGAAAATAAGGAAGACGAAGACGAAACGTAGAAGGTAGGAAAGAGAGAGAGAGTTCTCATAGCCGTGGGCGCGATAAGGTGTCTCGAGCCCCAGGTGGTGGGCAACCACCTACTGGGAGTTAAGAACTCTAAATTACGCGTGGACATGGGTTTATGTCTTCATCGGTTACAGCCAACGACCGGTCTCCGGGGAATCGACGTTCCGGTTATTCTCGGACTCCTTTGACGCTTCTCATCGACACTCAAACCAACGGCAGTTTACCATTTCTTTAGACACTTTCTACCCTCTTTCAATATGACTCATTATATTTCGTTTTATTTCAATATTTGCATATACATACCCCCTAAGCCCTAACATATAGTCGTTACGTTCGTCGATAGAATAAACTAAGTGATATGATATAATCATGAAAGTGGACTATTCATTCATTTGTCTTAACAAATGTATCAAGAAATGTCTAACGCATATGGCTACCTGTGCTCAATTTTAAGACACGTCAGTAAAAATAGCTGATTGCAATTTTATATTAACCAACTTCATAATTTGAAAATGAGTACGGCACTATACACGACGGCAATTCAGTTTTCCTGAACATATTAAGAATTATTATGTTATGTAACGAACAAATATTTACAGATTAACCAGTTCATAATAACACGAGTATATAAACAGTTAAACAATGGAGTACCATTGTCCACGAGTATATTAAAAAAAAAACAAGAACATGTCACGAAAACAAAATATTGAATACAGTTGTATATGTTAGTGAAACATTTCTCTGATTGACAAAAGCAAAGCAATCTGACATCAGTGAGAATACTTTGACATTTTCGAACTTTGGTAACTGTGTAGCGGCGAATAAGCGAGCTAGAGAAGCGATATAATCGTAGTGACTAGGAAAGCTGGAAAATCTGATTTGATGGCGAGGTAAATTCATTTGGGTGACTATGATACGGCAGAGTGCTTTGTCAGTTTCCGGGTCCATGTGGGTAGCCCATCTTTCTTATACGGGGAAACGCCTTTAACATAACCCAATATCCTAACGCTGTTCAGTCATTTCCTGGTGGCCATATAGCTGGCCCTAAAGCAAATCCCTCGGGAGAATTTTGTCAAAGGATCTTTATTCTACGCGGACGTATAATACACTATTGCGCCTCCGGCCAGAGGGAAATGCGATACGGAGAGCGTCGCACCGCAAAAATTTTCGGTTATGAACGATTGTCGCCGAGATCGTGTTGTCCGAATAGCCGTTACTCGTCTTAATCGTGGGTTCGGGGGCAGCTGAGAAAAAAGGAGATACGTTCTGGGGGAGATATTACGTGGAAATAACTGATAAAAAAAACGTGCATCTTGTGGGGGAAGATATACAGAACTGTTAGAGAACGCACGATTACGTCATAGCAATTACTTTTATTTAATAAAATGTTAATCTTTGTATTTAGAAGTTTTTTTGTATTTAGAAGTGAAAGACACAGTAGTTCGCTTATAATCCATTGCAAGACTTATATGTGTAATAAGTTACGTTAGAAAGTTATTTTTTCTCGCTTCTGAACCTGTTGGTCACGTTAGTAAGAGTAAAATGAGTAACCCGCCGTCCGCCAATTACTTACTTCCGGCTCGCCGAAATTGTTTGTGCAACATATTTGAATCAAATGAAGTAAAAAATTCTTGCGTTTTGCGCTACATATGAATGTGAAAAATAAATATACCTGCAAATATTAAAATACTTGTTGGCGAGAAAGAGTCAAACTCAAAAAAGTCTGCATTTCTCAGCCGCACGCTAATTTCTTTTATTAGAATATTTCCAATTTTACCTATGTATATTACTTATATGCTTTTGCTTTCGATTGTATAAGCTTTTCTTATTTAAAAGTAAAAAAACCGGCAAAGTTTAAACATTTTAGAATTATTGATTTATATTCTTCTTTAAAAATTAATTGCGACTTTTTTTAATTAAAAATATTCATTGTTACCTATGTCGAAAACAAAAAAATCCGTCTTACAAATTAACAATTTTTAAATGAATAAATTAAACTTATTAAGGCCGCAGCCCATACGGATTATTGGGTTTTAAATGTGTAGCTGTAACTATTCATAAACTAATGCGATTTTTATACATATTCACAGTTATCTGAGCTAAATATGTACAATACGCATATAATCATAAAATATGGGAAATAATATCATTAGAATAATTGTAAAGCTTTGATATAACAAGGCCCTGTCATATTTTTTAAATGTGCACACTAATGGCAATTGAATTGTGTGCAACGATCAGTGGGATTCATGACTCTCGATAGCCCACGTAGATCGATCGATACGAAACGTTTGAATTTTAGTTTTAAATATTGAAAACGTCAAGCCTTTGACACGATGGGCAACTGACTGCGGCAGACAGAAGCCTCACGTTTCGTTTGACGTTTCCGCTTATGTTCAGAAATTTCAACATCCTACATTGACGGAAAACTCGTGTCCATGCCGATCGACGGAAACACCGATAGAAAAATGCAATTGCGTAAACCACATCTCTCGGTGTTCGCCGAGTGCAAAGGTCGCTTATACGAAACAATATGTAGCATTTTAGCAACGATACACGCGTCTAGGAAAAGAATTGCATCTGCGTGAAATCGATGCGATAGATGCGCATTCAGTATGTAAAAGTGCTATTTCAAAAGCTCATTGTTATCGCGGCTTCGCGAATTATTATTTCCTAGGTATAAAGTTTCACGCGGTAAACGGGGAAAAACAGGTTTGCGAATATCGAGATCGGGAATAACTTTGAACACATGAAAGTACCTTGATACGCCAAAAATCTCGGGTTTTCTTTTAATATGACACGAAAAAAGAAGTATAAAGTCTTGCAATTTGTTTTATCCGAAAGCGTTAGAGATATTGACTTGAACTTTTTTACAAGCGAACTGACTACATGACGGGAAGGAAATAACGTTAGGGAGAACCTTAGGGGACAAAAGGAGCCCCCTTTTCATATTTTCAAATTGAAAGATACATGAATTTTTACTTTTCAGACAATGAAAAAAAGAGAAATTTAACAATCACAGCTACTAGTCAATTTTTCAAATTATCAAACCCACTGAATATTTTAATGTGGGCATTTCTTTATAGCTGCTTGTTGATAAACAATTAATTCTAGCATTTCTCTCATTATTACTGACATTGCAATTATTACAAATATTGTCAAATATCCGTGAACTGCTTTCAATTTACAAGAGAAAACTACTCTTACATACACACAACATACGAGTATTATAATCTTCAAACCCCTTACAGCCGAAAAATCGCGTAATACGAAAGCTTCATTTTTTCTAGGCTTTTTCTTTAAAGAAACAAAATTGACGAGTGACAGGAGCGGTGAATTTATCTTTTCAGGGGACGATATTGACTCGGCGTATGTGGGTCGATATTTTCTACATTCTCCCTGTCCTCCTCTCTCTACGCTGGCTTTATCACTCCCTCTCTTTCTTTGATAATTATACAAGGAGCAAAAACAATGGACCCAATCACGCCGCGGAACAATGGGGAAATACAACAATTGCGTGCAGGACCCCCCATGAAGATACGCGGCCAGCTGGTAATTGGACGTTGGCTTGCAGGGAGCCCTACGTGCCAAGTGCTCAACCCCCTTCGCCGCTAGATACTTGCATTGTTTATGCCTCTCGTTTCGCTCTATGTACATCTTCTGTAGTTAACGACCCGCGCGATACGCGGTTAAACACAAGCGATTCTCCTCGTCCATCATTGTTTCCTCCCCGAAAAACGGAGAGAGACTAGAAAATGTATTTAATCGTGTAACGTTAAAACACAGTTTCGGCAAGCGCGCGACTTTTTCTGTAACACTGGCAAATATAAATCCCACTTGGGCGAAGCTCCGCAATAAAATTGAACAGTGTTACTTTCGAGTTTTTTACGGTGGATGCATGAAAATTGTTTTTCGCGTTATAACAATTTCTCGTAATCACAGTTTCAAGAGGTTGGAATTCATATGGCCCTATATAGACATGTAGATACAGATAATATATATTATTAGAAATGTTTTTTCGTAACACCAAGAACGAAACAGTTATTTATCAACGACAACTGAGAACGGTTAGAATTTTTTGTCAATTTTTGGATTACAGTTAGAAAAATGTTTTTCGCTAACAGATACGTGGATCAAACGTATTTCGATTTTCGCGGAGTGACGTTTGACGGGCGTGAGCCAATCACGATATCCGTTTTATTCGTTCCTTATTCCGTTTCTGTCGAAAACTATTCCGGCGGTTTCACTTCCCGCATGGCCCAAGGCGTTGGACCGAATAATACCGATGCAACGGCCGTAGTAAATCGCGATTGAAATTGGTGGTTTGACGCAGCACATGGACGCGCGCGACCACCGTTCATGACCGCGTCAATTTTCGTCGGGATTTCAAACCACCGCAGCCCCCCGAGTTTCCAGCAATGCGCGCGAACCGCTCTTTAAATTTAATTCTCGTGGCAGAGTCGAGAATGTTGATATCAAGGGAAATCTACGAATCCTCTTTGCCATTAGAAATAGAGCTTTCAATGTTTAACCTACTCCTGGAGAACTATGGAAGTCCCAAAACAATCTTTAGAAAGTAAATCTGATTTGTATCAATGTTACATTGTTAAGAATTTAAGTGGTACGTATTGTCGCGAGTAGCCAAATAGTTCTCCATATGCATATTGTAGTTCATTGCGAGGAGTCAATTGAATAGACGGTATTTTATATAAATATTATGCAAAAATACATACGTACAGCATTATCATGAAGAGCGGAAAACTTTCAATAAACTTGAGGCTTCAATAAACTTTTCAAGCTTTGATATACATCTTCCGCTTAATTGCATAATGGAGATTAAGTTTCTACTTTAAAAATACTAAGACATTGTTCTTCGTCATTAAAATCACGAAACTTTCTCTATAACGGGATAACCAGTATTTTCCTCGGCGTGGAGGGAGTTTTATTTCTTGGCCAACCGGACAAGGGTATGAGTTTCAGAGAGAAAAAGTTTTAAATTGCGCCCGCATAAGAAAAACGTCCTTCTTTTAATTCTGGGTAAATAGGTTGGAAAGGACTGACTTTCGTCCTCACCGTGGTAAATCTGTAAATCGGAAATTAAGATAATTATTATCAGACAAAAAAGAATATATTGCTCAATAAAAAGTGTTAAGATAAGACGAACAGTATTTTAAAACTCACGCTTTTACTGCTATTAGTGAGGCTATTTTACGTTCGTTATCAGATACCTGTATAAATTTAGAATAATAATAATAAAAATAATAAACCTTTTTTTACGTGAAATTTACAAAACGTTCTTTATAACAACCAACAAAAATCAAATAAAACTGGGTAGTACAACCAAGGGTATTACTTATCCTTATTTTTAGCAATGCATTGTGTAAAATCAGCTAATGTTGAAGATTTTTGTGCATATTAATACATTTGTTTTCTTACTAATTAATTTATCTGCGTATTATCATCGTTATCAATGGTTACATAATTTACTGGCTCCTGACTCAATAATAAATCATTCCCATCCGTCTCCATTCTTCTCTACATTTGGCCAACTTCGACCAAGGACGTCTTACTTTTTCAAGATGGTCTTCTTTCTTCAAATGTTTTCCTCCTCACCTGAATTGTTTCCTTGGTATTCACTCTATTAATTTTCTAATCCAGTTGGCTTCAATTCTTCTTACGACGTGCTCTGTAGATTTCCATTTTTCATGAAAATGCTCTTGTTTGTATCAATTAGCTCAGCTTTTGTCCTTATTCCATTTTTAATTTTACTAAGTGCTTACTAACCCTTTAAAACCATTTTTGCATGAAAACACCTATATTTTGACATTTCCAATCAGATTTGAGAACCACATTTCGGTTATCTTGTCTCTCACCGTTAAAAATAAAGAATACCTCCGATTGGCGATACTGCGTCGTACATGACGTTGAGTGTATTGGCCAGCAATACATGTGCATACATATAGAACGTACTGGGAACATATGTATATACATACACATGGGACAAGAGGAAAGTCGCGCGGCGCGGATGTGACGGACGAAAATGTTTCGGGAATTTCCAGAATGTCTGAAAGCAAAAAAATGGTGAGACGGGGCAGAGGGGCGGGAGAAGGGCAGGCAGGCGGGGGGTGGAGAGAGGCGAGTGGAAGCACTCAGTGCGCAACTTTTCCATCGGCGGTACGCCCCCGGCGGCGTAAAATTGTGAGGTCGGGGCGCCGGCGCGTGCACTCACGGCCCGAGGTCTGAGATTCCGGCCATCTGTCGAAAATCCTGATTTTACATTCCCGCCCGGCTTCCCGTAAGTAAATCGTAAATAACACGTACCGTTCGCCTTGCACCACGGACGGACAGATCGAGAAAACTTATTTTTCCTGCAGTAACGCGGCACTTCTCGGCGTTTCACTACGTAGACAAGTTATTGTTACACTAGAGCGGTTTAGTAGCATTTTTTTTACAGATGAGGTGAAATCCAATGGCTGATGAAATCTTTTGAGGACTCATTGTCAGATACGTCGAAATCCTATTTCACGACATAATGTGAATTTTTTGTACGTCGTGTAAAGCTTTATCTGTTTTTGTATATTCTCTGTAGATTTGAATATTCAACCAAAAGCTATTGTACTGTAAGTACAAAGGACAAAATTTCTATACAGAATCAGAATTTTGTATTCAATAGTTAGTTTAAATTATAATCCATTCAGATTTTTCAAGTCTTCGGCTTTAAGTAACATTTTTTTAAGAAAATGATTGTAACAGTACGTTGAAAAATGTTTAATTAAACAGTTAATAAAAGATAAGTATCGCCAAGATGCTACATTTAATGTAAAATTTATAATTTCCCAAAAATCTTGGATTCCATTCCTGTGCATTTCCAGTGACTAAATCTTAAAGATCGTCTTTGGCCATCAATAGTTTTTAATGTAGTCCATTCTGTTGTAAATGTCTTACAGTTTTATAAACCGCTGTCGATAATGATTAAGCAACATTTTCTACGATACGTCTTAATATCTGTAGGAAAAGCCTAAGGTACGAAAGTAATCGATTTATCGAAGATCAATTGCACGATCAGTGGCGGAAGTTGACGATCAAACGACAAGATACTATTATCGGCGTGCGTGACTTTAATCGTGTATATGTCAATTATCGACTGTGGGGAGGGGTGCATGAGGGAAGCGATTGGCCTGCTTGATTCTGGATCAAACGTTTCGACGGGAAGAGATTAGCTCTGAAGTGTAGAAAGTCGGCGCCGCGCAGTCGCGCAGTTCTGTCCGCTCATGCGAACGACGTGCACGAAATGTCTGAGGCACTGAAGCCTCCGAACTTCGGTAATCACACGGTCGACTGCACAGCAAAGCAAACCGACGCGCCGTAATCTCCGTTCCGTGGAAGCAGGTTATTTCATAATTCGAAACAATGAATTAAAAGTCTTGCAAAGTGATCCCTCGCTTGACCATCCAGCTAATGAATCAACGCACTTTGCGGTCAAAGGGGGACTGGGCTTATTTCAACGCTGATTTGGCCCTTTTGAAGCCTGGCAAGAAGGCCTTTCGCTGACTTCTGCAGTAACTTTAGTCGATACCGACGTTAACTCTTAACCATAGAGGTGGAATACAGACGCACCTTGGAATAAAGAATGCAATACTCTGACAGTGAATGAGCACACGTCAAAGTTTTATGCCTGATAGTATTAGGATGTCCTGCTACATTGTGTGACACTGAAATAAATACTAAAATATAATTTCTGAGCTAACTTCAGTGATTAAGCGTTAAAAAAATGGTATACACCTATACAAGGATCTATAAATTTGAAACATTTGATTTTTATTTTGAATGAAACTCCTCATTCTTCCGATTTTTACGATTGTTTAAAAACCACTCGACACGTGTCGCATACACTAATGAAAATTACCTAGATATGCCACATATAACGTAATAATAAAAAAGAATTTAAAAAACTCTACTATAACAAATGAATTCTTCTCGTAACAATTACGTAGATTTTTTCAATAATGTAGAACATTAATTACTTAAAAAAAGTTAATTCTTGCATTACATTTCAAAATAGTGATCGGTATATCACTTGTGTGTAGATAAAATACATACAAATCTTTTCTTGTAATTATAGGAATAGAAGTAAAGTTCCGTAAGCAGATAATTTTGCGTGATGTAAAGACAAGACTGATGTTGCATAATGTACAAATATAATTGTGAAACCGCGCGAAGCAAATACTTGTTCTTAAACAATTCCAAATAGAAAATAGGAAGGTTGGCACGGAGGCCGTCAAGATCGTGGCAAGCACAATCAGTCAGGTTGTCTTCCTCACTTACTGCGCTCATACGTCCCATGAGAAACCCCTTTCTTTTCTTCTCATGGGTGGATTATTAGTACGGCACCAGCAGAACGTAATCGATAAAAACTCAGGCTTTGGAGTACGAAACTTGAACATTCATCAGCATCGCCGACAATTTCCGTATTTTCCCGTCTTAAAAGCTGTCGTTTACCACTGAAATTACGAAGAATGTGAATCTCTTTTAAAAGGTAAATTAAAAACATTATAGGATCTATAAATTGTACTCACGGCACTATGTTATTTATATTATCTGTAACTAATTGTAGACAATTTATGTAAAATCATGTACAGAAATTGCTTAACAGCACTTCTTCTGTTTTGGGAAATGTTCAACCATTCTTACCGCTTTTGCTAGTGTTATCGGCACAATTAGAAAATGAACATAAAGCAATTTATATCTAACTATTATTTAACATTGCAACGTAAGTCATATAAGGTCTCATAACGGTTATTCCCTTTTTAACGACTTCTTATTTTGAACCTTCCATTCACTTTGATGAAAATATCTGTTGTCGTTAAATGAATCAATTATATTGCCAATTCTTTAAATATTTGATCAAAGATCAATTTTAAGAATAACTGCTTCAAAATCTACTTTATTTCGGGCACAATTTGCGTGTCTGCCATCGTAAAAAGTCGAACTTTTCTCGTTGCAGCTGTGATTTCATTTTTTCCAATAACTGTATTTTTATGCAGAAATTGGTCGTACAAGGCAGTCGTTAACGTCAGCGAACGACACGACGTTTTCGCCGAGACTTTTTTTCCTAAACATCGGCGCGCAAATTGGAAAATGACGTGCACAGTGGCATAGGCGGCATATCGTTTATGCACGGCTATTGAATAATAATTCCGCAGGACGCGTAGACGCTTTGGACGGTCGAGTCGGCTTTGACCTTTGTGCTCAAAGTCCTGTGCAACTCTGTATTGTACATACACCGTCCGGCTGCTGTCGCGCAACGACAAAGCTTCCATTTTCGCCCACGCCCATCCACCTCTTCTGCCTTTGCCTAACGAAAGGTAAAAAAGGAACTGCCACGTGCATCTGCCAACCCGTGCAAATGTCGTCAGTCGCTCTGCCTTTTGCAATCCGCCCGGGACTTTTACTTGCTTTCAACCATTCGAAGTTTTACTCTTTTTTACCCTGCACCAGTGTTTGCTCAAAATTCCATGCCAACAGGATCCTTCCATCAAATATTGTCTTAATACTGAGGATGTTACTAAAAACTTATTTATCAAATAACAATGAGTTTGTTTCGTAATGACATGCGCGTTAAAGATAAAGAATATACTGAAATGTGTTTAAAGTTGAAAAACGTGTAATATAGAAATTTCAAATCAAAATTCTTCAACGATGACCGTCACACTTTTATACATATTTTATTGCATGTTTAAATAAATTTAAATTAAACATCTGAAGAAAACAGCAATCGACAAAGGTCCTGC
The DNA here is from genome assembly GCA_963989215.1 of Hedychridium roseum. Classification (NCBI taxonomy): domain Eukaryota; kingdom Metazoa; phylum Arthropoda; class Insecta; order Hymenoptera; family Chrysididae; genus Hedychridium; species Hedychridium roseum. The sequence goes on along the minus strand of OZ022310.1, from coordinate 1,952,469 downwards.
TATTAGATGGCGTATGGAATACATTGATACACAAAACCTAAAAGACTCATAAATTAAAAATTTGTTTGTATTTAGAATTTCAGTCATACCGTGAAATTGATTATATATTCATGTATACTTAAATTGACGCATAAGATACGGTTTGGACATAAATTTTGCCATGTTCGGTTTACGGCTAACTCTTTTTTAACACAGTAGGTACGTTCCAACACAAACTGTATAAAAAAGACATGCCGCTCTCAACAATATATTTAACATTAAAATGTACACATTTCAATTTTCAAAAAGATTGTTAACATAAACGTATTACAAAATAAGTTTACTTAGTTTATTTAGTAGCAATGTAATAACTTTTTGTCGCTATTTGATAATGGGCGCACATATTTACAAACTTTATTTTTGAAATCATGTTAAAGTGGATAACCCGTGCAACGAAAGAATCGTTTCTTTCTTTCGGCATGTTAAGGGAATGTAAAAAAACGTTGGAAAGGAGAGTGTCGTTGGAGTAATATTAAACCGTAGGAAGGAATCGAAATAAGTGCGGCGAGCATAAGTCATCCGTGAGGCCTGAGGGGTCGCACAGTCGCGTTCCACCCTAGAATTATCGCTAAACGTTATTGCCTAGGCACTATAGATCTTGCGTATAAAATGCTAGGTTATCGTCGCCGGTCTCTGCGTTTCTCGTGCGGTTGAAGCGAGGGTGGACCCCGTAACGGTGGGCCCCGAGTCTAGAATTTCGCCGGAGCATTTTGCTAAACGTCGGCGTCGGGTCCCCGAGTATATACGAGCCCGTCGTTTCGGCTCTCTCACACATTGTAAAAAGTTACGACTTCAACTACGTCGGCTAACCGCCAAAGCAGCGTTTACCCGTAAATTTCGCCACCGCCTATTTACTTTCCCCGGTAAACGGAAAAATGATCAGCTACAAATGCCGCAAAAATTGAGATTAATTCGTATGCCTCTTGCACGCCTTGGAGCGAAGGAAAATTTAATTATGAAATAATGTTACTATCGAAGGATTATAGGGGGGAAAATTAATTGGAAAAATGATCCTCGCGTAATCTTTTATGTCCGTTACTCCGTTCTTTAAAAGGAAAGTGAGAGAATGGGGGAAGTTGGTTGAGATATATCTCGTCCTCTCTCGCACAATGTCTCTCACTTTCGTCCTTTCGCGCGCACTCGCAATAAAGATAATTGCAATTTAATCCGAGCATCATCTGGCAGGGAGATGAAGCACGGTGGAAAAAGACTACCCCTTGCGACCAGGTAGCCTTAGTAAACCACCCACAGTTCCGTAGGCTTGGGTAATCTGTCAACAGAAAGTAAACGGCATAAAAACGTTGCTGTATTAAGTAGGAACAGAAGGATAAACAATGGTCTTTGCACTTCTGTGATTTCATGAAGTAGAAACAATGATGGCATAGAAAATACAGCAGACGTTTAGCAGTTCTTAGGGATAAATATAAATAGCATAAAAGCAACTCCAAACATATAAAGAATTTGAGGCGGAATATAAACAAGTGTTGAATGTACCACACTAGAGCATGGCTAGAAAGTCAAATAAGCAAGAGACATAAAGAATATGTACATATCATAAAAGATTGGTCGGGGATTATGATAAAGGGGAAGATAAAGAAGATGGGAAGTTTGAGAAAGAAAGAAGGGAAAAAAGGAAGATAGGGGGATTACGGGAGGCAGAGCATACGCGGAAATAAAGAGTGAGTGGGCAAAGGAAGGAGGAATTTTGTACGGGCTGACACGGGGAATCGGAGAGGAAGAGAAGGAAGACAAAACTGGAGAACGAGAGAGAGAAAGCGAAACGGGAGGAGGGGATTGGGATGATAGAGAAGGCTTGCTGAATCCCCAGCCTCCTGGCGCAATCCTGCTGGATGACAAGGCGGGGGGTAGAGGACAGGTGCTACTGACGCCTTTGATCTCTTCCGCATTACACGCTGCGGAGTATCGCGCACAAAAAAGGGAATTATCAAAATATCCCGACTGGTTGTGCTCTTTGCTCTCTTCCCCCTCATTCGTTTCCGCAAAGGAACCCACACAGTCGACGACATTTCAGTCTTGACATCGTTTCCAATCGTTTCATCCATCCTCTTCTCTAATACTCCCTCTCCTCCCTTCCCCCCTCTCTTTACTCTTCCACCTCAACGTACCAACAATTCATCTGTTTCAACGGTATCTTCCTTTCGCTATTTCTTTATACGGGCCGCTTTCGTAGGGACATGCAATCTCTCTATTTTTCTTAGGAATCGAATTCTGTTAATGCATATTTCTTTACGGAATTGCTACATACAGAAGATTCGATTTTGTCTACATCAAAGCTGTATAATACTGAACATTAAAGAAATACAGAATGGTGAAGGTTTTTAAAAGCGATAATATCTAAATGAGTATTTCACATTCGTAAATCAACATTTTAAAAATGTCTCTATTTACAAATGTATATTCATTACGCATATTTTTGAAGCAACGGACATATGTTGACGCAATAATGAAATATACAGTTTACAATATTTAATCCACGTCACTAAATGATATTCTGGTGACTAATTTACTCATTTTTTCTGGTTTTTCGTAAAATGAAAGGGCTTTTGTAATTTCACAGGTACGCGTGATGTCGTAGGTTAATCAGAACATGTCATTCCCGCGGCTGCCTAGCGACGATCGAGCAACGGGATTCCCAGCGGGCAGGAGTGAGAGCTGTTGACGACAAATCGAGGGTTAAAATACCGTGGGCAAATAGTAGGACTGGGAACTAGGTGGGGGATGGCACGGCGCATCAGATGGTTCGGGGATTATAGCCCTAATTTGCCCTATTCGTATGACACCGCGCACATTTAACGGAGAACGAGCTCCCATGCTTAGCGATGGGCAATTTGCCTTTCATCAAACATAGCCTGCAATACTTTATTGCTGTCATTGTTTCCTACTGAGCAAATATTTGAAGTGAAGGAACGCTCTATCTATCAGTTACGATTAGAGACAGTGATACCCTTTTCTTGAAATTTTCGCTTATAGTCTCAAAGAAAGTTGATGTACAAAAAGAAGAGGAACACAGTAGAACCTCAATCATCCAAATACCGGTTTACCAATGGTTTTTAATAGAAATTATTCGAACAACATTTGCGAAATGTTAAAGATAATGTATACTGTAAAATGTGACTGATAAAAATGCGATTTTAACAAAGAAATTGACGAAGTAGAATAATATCAGTTCAATAATAATATTTCTCTATAGCCTAAGGCTAATTCTATTAACTTAATAACGGTCAAAAATGAAGTAAACAATGAAAATTAATTAACCATTGAGTAATAGATAATTCTTCTTTATGTCAAAACATGATTATTCGATTGTTTAAACATTACAACCCCAATTTATACGAAGAAACGAAATTCTACTAGAATATTCCTTAACATCGAATCTCCTAACATCGAAAAGATGGTTAATACACAAAGCAGTTAAATGAGTTATTTAATTTGATCCAGCAGTTATTTAATTTATTTTTTTAATTTGATCTCTAATTTGATTGATTTAATTTGATCTTAAATTGATTTCATTTATTTAATTTGATCAAAAACTTTAATAAAGTAAAACATAAACACTCGCACCGTTGCACTTTTTATTTTTCCCGGTTTAATGAGATAATACAGTTCACATTGTCACGAAAGATGATGCACTTCGATGTGGAAAATTAACTAAAAATACTGGCATCGTCGTAGAAATGTAAGGAAAATTGTAACGATTAGCAGAAGTATTTCTCCACGCAGCTCCATCTTGGTAATAGTTTCGTGACGGTGGAATTGGCGTCTGTAATTTCTGGTAATTCGAGATAATACAGCGGAGTCCTAATTAGGTCGAATCACCGTGACCGGTCCGCATCAACGGTCAGAGCAGTTTCCTCTGCCGGGCCGAAAGTCGTTCATAAATCACTCGCGGCCGGACGGCCGAAAATTCTTCTTAATCTCGCGAGCAGTTTGGAGCGATTCGGCCGAGGACGATGCATCCTCCCGCAAAATACTATCACGGTACGGGGCATCGTAGCTCACGGACGGACATATATCACGACGCGAAGGTTGAGGATAAAAAAAGGATCGGGTGATCAAACGCGATCGCGTCAGAATCCGTCTCTGTTCGCTTGACAGCGCCTAAGTGCCTAGGCTACGCTAATTCGATAATTACGGTTTTTCAGCGGCGTCAGGCTTCTCTTTTTGCCGGCAAGGGGTTTTGTTGTACACGCACAAGGGGCGAAAGTGCCTAATGCCCGAAAGCGAAAGGGAAATACTGTATTGACAGTAATCGTTATTCCCCGGCGAACGATCGAACAACTTGTAAGCTGTTAACACCTTTCTACTTGAAGCACGTGGATCGTCAAAGTGTCTAATAAATTCTGATTCTTTGACAGTTAATATTGATATATTTGGTTGTGCAATTCGCTCATAAACTTGATAATTATTACGTCTCTGTAAACAGTAGAATATCTGATGAATAAACATACTTTTGATAAAATACAATCCATATTTATTACGATGCAGGCCATTCTTTATTGTCAAATCAGTTATTGAAACTTACATTCTAACACGAAATTTAATAATATCATTCTTAATTAAGATGTGACATATTCATATTTTATGTACATGATTTAGAATACTCCTCTCGTAGTGGTTAATAAAAATGATAAATGCATAAAATGGAAAACCAGTTAAGAACCGGGATAAACGGTTCGTCCGCATTTAAAACCGTTTCTTTCTCGGCGCATAATATATCGTAAAACAATGGAACCCAAACAAGGGAATTATCGATGCACTGATGTTGAGAGCGCAAGACTGCGAAAGATTGTACGTGCGAGTATTCTCGCGAGAATTATGCCGAAAGAAGGTATATTCTAACGGCTGTAGACAGTGGTAAATCTGATCGTGGGAGAAAAAACGAGCTATCAAGGAGCGCTGCTCTCTCCTTCTGGCGTAGCTACACATATAAGCTCGCTGCATAGCCCAGAGGATGATAATTATAGTTTCTCGATCGACGTAAAAGTTTCCGAGGATTTCTGCGTCGGATCGCATTCTGCCGGCGCGTAGAAAAGTATCGTTATGTTGGCGAGTGTGGGTGAAAAGGCGCGCCGGGGCAAAAGACGTGGCGAGCGCGAGGGAGATGAAGAAAACGCCGGAAAGATGGAAAGAGACCGTGAGAAAGGGGTGGGGGGAGGGGCAAACGAAGGGATTACGAAGGAACGTGCGAGGAAGGGAGACAGGCCAGGAGGGGTGCGGACGGGGAGAAGGAAGCCGAGGCGCGGTAGGCCAAAGTGAAGGGTTCGCCGAAGAGAAAAGAGATTAGCAAGCAGCCCGAGACTTTCGTGTTTCTCGGATCCCCCGAACCCGTAGATCACGATAATTGTGAGAACAATTCATCAGGAAACGTCTTCGCGGCTCTCCTAATTCGAACGGTTCTCGATCCATAGACTCGATCGACGAGCCATCATTGATCACCACCCGCGATCCGTCATATACCACAGTCGACCGTCAATAATTGCCCGGTTTTACGAATTTCGCCCAACTTTACCTTCCTCCCAGGCCGTCTATTATTGTCTTCGATAATTACATACACTCAAGCCGAAGAAAGTGATTCACATAAACATTTTATCGGACTTAATCACACACCATAATTATGGTCTAGCGTATCAACGTGTTTCCTAATAGTCCGAGTAAAGTCGTTAACTTTGCGAAATTTATGTAGCTCATTAATATTGGGTTATCAGTCATTATTTTATTGTATTACTTTGATGAATTATCCAAATATTTGCCATCAGAAAAGAGTATCTTGTAATACTTTATTTCTCAACGTCAATTAACGTGACATTGCAATGAATATTCGCGCGAGTTATTCATTCTAATGCAGAGATAGTTTCTCGCGAATATGCGAAGAATTACAGCTAGGTGGTAAAGGACTCTTAAAAATCCAGCACCTGCTTCACAGTGCCGTAAGGGCGTGTGATTAAAGTATTTTCTGAGTTTATATACGCCGGTAACGGTGCCTTATAGTGCAATGGAGAAGGTGCAAAAGGCGCCCGTGAGCACCGACAGTGGATTCTGGCTACAGATTACCAGCGAGATTGCTGCCTGAGGAAAGCAACACCCTCGCGTCACTGGCGAACGTAAGAAAAAGATGGCAAGATAGGGGACAACGGATTCTCGGAAAGTCGACGGGCGAGTTTCGACGATTCCTTCGATGTCCACGGCATTCTCGCCCTTTCCCTCGACTTTGCTGGGCTTTTACAGCATTTTTACAGCAACTCCGCTCGGGACTGCCTCCCCGAACGTAATCGCGCTCGCGGGAGAAAGAATCGGCGAAGGCGCTTGCCGGCTTTGCGTCTGCAGCGGCGGCGGCGGAAAAAAATGAAACATGCCGAAAAAGATGAGGGGAAGAAGGGGGTGCGGGACTGAAGGTACGAGAGAAGGACGAGAGGGATTGATGGGAATATATCTGCGAGTTGTGGGTGCGACGACCCGCAACGCGGCACAACAAGTGCTCCGAGAGTGGGCGATGGTTATACTTTTATGCCCCGTAATTATACATTCCTCTGGCCCATTGCCTCTCCAACTTTTAGGGTTGCATTTAGACCCGGCGAATCGACAGCCTTCCTACGTTTCGCACGTCTTGCTCCCACGATCCGCGCGGAAGGATCATTCCTTCGGGGAGGACTACTCCGCATTTCACCAAATCGAACTTAGAGTTGCGGACCAATCTAAATTCCATTAACGACCTTTCGGCACTTAGAAGCCGTGTTAACGTGCATCAAACAGCAAACACGTTCTTGTGAACATTTTTGCATTCGTTGGAGGAGAGCAGGCGAAATAAAACCTTATGTAAATAATACCGCTGTAAAAAGTAACAAAAAAAAACAAGCCTTAAAGGAAAGCCGAAGTTTTCCTTCGAATCATGAATCACAGTTCCTTTTAAGACGAGTATAACAATTATAATAGCTAGTGAAGGCAAATAAGTTTGCGAATATAATCGACAAAATAAAAATTTCAACCATTGAGAAATTTTACTATTTATTCTTATTGTTTGGTAACCAGGATATGGACAATATAAAGATATGGATAAGGATATGGCAATAACGCAGAAATTAGAAAGAAGTTCACTGTAATAGGAATCAAGGAATACAGTTCTATCATTTACTTACCAGTAAATATCAAAAATAGAATTTTATATTACGAAGATAACTTAATAATATTTCGAAGAGATTTTCATTTACATCTTACAATAAGTTGATCTCCATGACAGTAGTACACAATAATAGAAAATGATGTTCTGACTTTAACAATTTTTTATAACCCTGACTGTATAGCTGAATATATTAGCTGTCTACTTACGTAAGAAATTGAATCATTGACTCACTGTTCCGGTTTGTACGTGTAGGAACACGCGTAAGAAGGACCCTAATCACGTGGCGTACATACGTAATTTGGACGTTTCAAAGCCCAATTTTTATCCGCGTCAAGATATCACGCGTATTCTTGTACTTTGGCACGTAACTATTTCATTGCTTATCGATTAAGAGTCCATTAATCGTGACGATAACGGAATTTTTCCTATTACGTAGTAGTCTCAGTAGCGTAATTACCGAATGACAGCGAACGTCGTGTATTCGGCACGGAAATGTTAGGCAGGAACCACCATCTGTCATATCGGATTGTTAACTCGATTATAGCTCGCGCGCATATCAAATCGTCCCGTGCGTTGGCTTAGCGCGGAATGGGCAGCGCGGTAATGCGATTTGGATATATGGAGAGTCCTGCGGGACATTAACCGGCGTAAAGCCTTTTCCCTCGTGAGATACCATGAATGATATGCATATGTAAATATCGGCATCGAGCATTGCGAATCGCAGTTAGGCCGTTCAACCGTACAAAACATTTCCTTGGGAACCAGAATTTCTTTTACACTTCTCCGGCCGATATACGAGTTTGAATCCCTGATACGGGATTATACGATATGTGCATATTTTTATGTAAAAGTTCAGAAATGTGTATCAACTTCATTGAGAGATTTAGACCAATACACTTTCCGTTAAACAATGCTAAAGGACAAGTTCGATAAGTCAAATGCGGCAACTATCAGATGAATAATAAATTATGTATTTTAAAAAATCATATTATATAATTAAAAGGAAGAAAGAAATTAATATTCTCATACTATAAATGAAATTGTTTATGATTATAATATCTTATATATTTTGTTCTAATATTACTAATCTTTATTGCAATACGTGATTCATTCGTAATCGTCATTATAAAGTTCTATAAATTCGAGAATTATAAAACTTAAGGACTGAATTATATGTTAAGAGCTTCTCTAATATTATTTACGACATTTAAGGAAACAATTGAATGTTTCTTCGCTATACTTGAATAGTATAACAATACACGATTCAAACCACTACTGTTAGTACATCCTTTAAGTGGGATTCCAAAAAGACTAGAGAATAATCGTGCAAGTCGAATTAAAAAGCACAAACTCTTTCTCCGCGTAGGGAATAATATTTTCGTTATTTCGGTATTGTTCCTGGTTAGATGGGGAATCCATTGTAGGAGAAACCGTCTTGTCTAGGCATTCGAAGTGCATCGCGCGTTAACTCCCACGACAAACAACGGCGGCAGTAGCGACGTCAGGCAGGCAGTTCTCTGTAAAGAGAGCAACGTAACAATGGCAGGGCGGCATAGAGGGTGATCGAAACGCGGCCAATTCTATCTCACGGTCGTCCTTCTGTCTGCCGGTGCCAGGATCATCCCGTTAACAGGATCAAGACTCGCACGAGAACGAAGGGTTCTTGTTATTCGTTGGTGCCTTCTATCCCGATCCTCCGGGACGCAATCCCCTCGACTCCCGGCCCGCAAGAATTACCGCAAAGAGAGCGGGAAAGTCATTTGCAGAATACACAATGAACGGAATTGCTCGATGCTAAACTTGCACGTCCATTGTTTTCTGCTTCGTGTACCTTTTCACGCGATCAAAACCATTTTCCATCGATTCCAGTGCAATTCAATTGTAGCAATATAAGAAAGATCTACAATAATATTTCCAGCCTGACAAATAGCCCGACTGCAACGATGATAAAGATTTTAGGAAAAAATTTCTTGGAAAGTAATTAATAAAAAACGTTTGTTGGTTTAATCGTGTGTAACTAGATACAGGATTTAGTATATTCAACATACACTTCTTGACACAATTTTATAAGGAAGGGGAATTAAATTCTTTAATCTTCCTTGTGCTTATTTTTTATTCATCACAAAAAACATTTGAATAATTTTTTAACAAAGACAAACACCTTTCCCGTTGTGATAAATGTTAATGCACGTTTTAAATATCATTATTTTCCTGCAAACAACGCAGGTCAGAAGGTATTTAAATAAAATGCTTTGAATACGATTTCCATCTACTTGATTTTAATACACGATTAAATTGTCGTCGAAGAAAGAAACGTCACGATTCTACTGAAGGGTAAGTTTGAATCGAGTTGGCTCATTTTTCTCTCGACTTTATAACGGAAACGTCCGGAAGATAACTACTGTCGTCGAAATCCCGTTGAATCAGTTATCGCGAAAGTCCTGAAATTACGTCGGCCAGTCCTTTCTCGTTTGTATAAAGACATTTCCCTTCTCCTTTTTAATCGTCAAATGAACTTACAGAACTTTTATTTCCTACGATTTGACAGTGAAGCAAATGATTCTTACATCTCCGTTAGACCGCTATTCATTTAAAATTCCCGGCTAATTCAACACGGTTTCATGAAAATTATGATCCATGGAAATGAAGTGCTTTCCTTTGTATGAGAATTTTTTAACCATAGAACCGTACTTCTTACGACTGAACAGTGTCTGTCTATACATAATTAACAAACAGTGGGTCGTATTTTTCAATTTACCGTCTACTTAGAAGTCACGTCGGCGAGAAGGATCCCTCTTCTTACTTGGAGCGAGCTTTCACCGTCGGACTAATGATTTGCAAACATCGTCTCTCGGCTCGTTCCGCTCATTACGAAGTTTTTGCCGAGCGTGCTATGCGTGAACAAGGCAGACATCTTCAGGAGTTTCAGAAGATGAAAGTAAAGCAGATAACTCGGCTGAAACCTCTAATTACACCGGTCGGTGATTTCGCCGAAATACACCAACCTCTGACCTTATCGTCGCGTTAGCGCATGCAATCAATATGTTGCCTTACTTGTAACTTTACGAAATAAGAAGGGCTACATAAAACCCTTACAAGCGGGCATTCTATTATTATAGCTCTTACGGTACTTAAAAAATCAATTAACGAATTAAGTTGATCTGTGCCAAATACAAATTTATATAAATCTTCAAAAATTCATTCCAATATTTTTCGACTTTGTATAATCTAATTTATAATTGTATGCAGACCTGTTTATTAGATCTATTGAATATATTATTGTTCTATAATTAATGAAGAAACAAATACTAAAATGTCTGTTATTTATACACCTGGTTCTAATATTTACACCTGGTTAACGTAACATGTTACGTTGGTTTCGTCATACAAAGTACAGAAGCTATACGTTTCCGGAAAAAAATATTTCGTAAATCACTTTTCCACGGGAAGATTACGAGCGAATAAGTTTTCTATGGGGTTTACCATAGAGGTAAAGGGAAAACGTGGTGCCATCTCACGATGTCATCGAACACTTTTATCTACAAAAATCACCATGTTTTACAATGAAGGTAGTGAAAAACAATCTTGAAACTGCAAGGATGCGTAATATTTACGATGATTTTAAAATCCTAGATTATTGCTGCACACAAAAACTTTTTTCACACACAAATCTAAATTACCGACGTTTAACTAAAACGGTACTTTTCCGAAAGTTAAAACCTTTATCATAATAAAACATAAATTAAGAAAAAGTTATACATTATATACTTAGTTAGTCTGAACGAATTATTTAATTTTTCTTCCCTCCAGTTTATGACATTAGTAAATAGTTGACACTAAATAAAGTCATTAAATCGCAAACGTTAATAAAACTTGAGAATTTACTAAATTTTAACCGTTTCTTTCATCGCGTTCTTTTTTCCCGCACCATACAAACGTAAAATATGTTTTATTGGCGGCAACAGGCGTACCACAACAGTGACTGTTGACCAATGATTCAGAAATTCGTTCAATATTACTTTATCGCCTCTGACTTATCAATACGTAGATTTAATTAACACTGTCTGTCAATAAACGCTACTCAATCTATCTGCCGTGTGAATCGCTCCAGATTGAATTATCAATAAATCGAGAGCACTTGAGGATATGATTGACAATCCTGCATGACATTCGTCTTGGCCGGTAAATGACAAGCTCAGACACCCATTTCACAATCGTAGATAAGATGCGGATGTGAATATTTCCAGACCTATGCAATGCACGCATGAAAACAAAAATATAAACATTTAATATCTGTGTATATGTACCTCGGTTTAGAATCTGTTTAGACTTCGATCTATGCTATTCCAGGTTTTTACTTATTTTGAATATTAAAATATTAACATGTTTATATTAGACACTATTTCGATTCAATTACTTATATATTAATAAACTTTGTTACCAAATTTCAACCTATTGAACAATGATTTGATGTTTTCTTAAGTAAATATTCGCCGTTTTATCTTCATTATGCTATCTTCTGAAATATCATGAACATCATAACACATGTATCGCAAACTGTCATCATATACATTTCTCCACATTTTCTTTCAGTGAATATTATGCCGAGAAATTTTGTTTTATTTTCTACTTTGGACATGTGTGCTAATTTTTGTTCATACCCTGAAATATACCCTCAAAACCAAAATGTGACACATAATATAAGACGAAAGAAAGATCAACCAGAAGGAATTAAACATATGAAATACAGATTTGCACTTACGCTGAATCCTGTTTGTATTTATTTACCAGCATTTGTGTCGCACTCCTCGACTACGTCATGCTGAAATCTGAAATCGGAATTCCCAAACAATCAAATAATCTAGATTATTTGATTCACTGCGCGTCGCGCGTTATCAACCAATTCAAAAGGTTTTTATCAGATCGTTGTTTTATCTGATTTCAAGGTACGGCATTAACACGAAATCGTGGCTACCCTCAAAGTATACATAACTTTATAAATCATAATAAACACAGGCCGAAGATAATATACTTTAAATTATGGACGTAAAATTATTATAGAGTTATAAGTATAAATCAGTTTCTTCGAAAACTTAGGCTAATGTAATTAGAGGCAGCGACAATCTGCATTCCATAGATCACCACTACGATGCAATGGCACTTTATACCACACAAAAATGAATTTTTCCAAATTAAAGCATTGCAAAAGTGTCCCGATAGAGTTTCAGAAATTTTTGCTAATCACAAGTATACAAACGTCAAACATGTAACTTCATGTGGCGCTGTGTAATTATCGGAATCACTTGTCTCGAGAACACTTTATTAAAACTGCAATTGATCTTTCGCAAAAAAAGGAAAAAAGAATAGCAAGCTGCTGAATTGATTTGGAAATACCGCGATTTATCTCTTTGATTTACTTAATATACTTTTTCGATACCTGCATGTGTACGGTGCAATGTATGATTGATTCAGATCGATACAGAATTAACTTCTGGGGGGGGGGGGAGGGGATTAATCGCTGTTGGATTTCCCGTCTTTGAGATGTCATTTCAGATGGACAAGGTGGGTACGCTCGTTTTATCGCCTTTAGAATTTATCGGGCAGATCGGAAGATAATCGTTTGCACGATTCCGACTGTTCACGGTAAAGCTATTATCACGTGCAAAACTGAAGGGCCCTTGAAATCAGTAACAACCCAGTATATAATGAGCGGACGAACGGTGATACGGCATAACGGCAACAGTCCGCGACATCATGTACACCACTTCTGTTCTCCTACTCGTGTGCCTTGCGCTCACCGCCCACGGTAAGTAACTACCGTCGCAATTTTACAAACGTTCTAAACCGTTGGGAAAATTGACATAGTCAGTGCTTCTACTGAAATTGCACTTATTTAAATGAATCATTCGTGAATATTCTTTAAGTATTTTTAATCACGTAATTTTTGACGAATTTAGATAATTAATACAGAAACTTGTATTGAAAAAAAATTACGAAAAAACTTACGAAAAATCACATCTACAAAAAACTGTCATACATTGTGTGATTTTGGTGAGATAAAAAATATTCGGTGAAGTGAAAACATGTTTTAGTGCTTTTGCTATATAGGTACAATAATAATTGTAACTAAATATTTGAAGTGAAACTTTTCACGCTACAAATCTGATGCATGTGAATCATTTCTTATCTTTATTTGTTGTTCAGGGCTCCCAACATCCCGCATTGTGGGTGGAAAAGATGCACCCGAAGGCAAATATACTTACCAAGTATCCCTGAGATCCTGGGGTCGCCATTTCTGCGGCGGATCTATCATAAACGAACGTTACGTTCTCACCGCTGCCCACTGCATCGTTGGGTACGTATTTGCTGAAATTTATCAGCCCAATATTTTCACCCACGAATCATGCAACCTCGAAATTTACATTAGCTCATTTTTAATTATTTTTCGTAGTTATTGAATTTAACTGCCTTTGATCAGTTTCAAATTAAAATATCTCTTTTCACCTAAGACGTAGAATCATTTTATACAATTAATTTGTATGATTGCACAAATCCAGCCCAAGGTCTATGACTTTACGTGTTAGCAGATTTTTTTTCCCACGAATCATGCAACCTTGGAATTTATTAAAACTCATTTTTAATTGTTTTTTATAATTACTGAGTTTAGCTGTTATTTCTCAATTACCAAATAAAATATCTTTTTTCACCTAAGACGTAGAATCACTGTATTAAATAAATGTGTATTATTGCACAGATCCAACCCGAACTCCATCACTGTACATGTTGGTACGAGCCGACTGAGCCAGCCTGGCACTGAATACCAAGTTCAGAAGGTCATATCTCACCGCGGCTACGACGGTTACTCCATTGAAAATGACATCGGTCTCCTTCGTCTGGCGAGAAACATTCAATTCACCAGAACCGTACAGGCTATTCCTCTTGGAGTTGAACAGTTCGATAAAGTCGATTACCCAGCTGTTTTGACCGGATGGGGCAGACTTTGGGTAAGAATCAGCAATTTACACGGCTAAAAATATTTTTCCAGCAATTTTTCATTATTCAGACTTGGACCATTTAAAGTCCAATTGTTACTAAACCTTAATTATTCAACATTAAGGACATAGTTTGCATACTATTCTCTAAAATCGTTCAATACGGAATTATTAATTCATAGCGGTTGGTCTTAGGTGATGTTTATAGTTAATTCAAATCTCTTCCTTCAATTTTCAGCTCGGTGGTGCAGTTCCCGACCGTCTACAGGAAATCGACACCCTAGTTACATCTCAGAAGGTATGCCGCGCTTCTTCCTGGAGAATCAAGGACTCCCACATCTGCACTCTGACGAAAGCCGGTGAAGGCGCATGCCACGTAAGTGTAACAATTTTTTACTTATTTCATCATTGCCGACTGGCTAATTCCTTATTAAAAACATCTCAATAGATCAATTATCAATTAATTATAGCAAATTGCAACAAACTTAATTGTTTTAAATTGTAAATTGTAAATTGTTTTATTTCAGGGTGACTCTGGTGGCCCACTTGTAGCTGACGGCAAACAGATTGGAATTGTCTCATTCGGCGAACCCTGCGCTAAAGGATACCCTGATGCTTTCACACGCGTATCTTATTTCGCTGACTGGATTAACCAGAATATGGACTTGTAAATGAACTTTAATGCTAAGTGTCAATAATCAACAATCATAGTGCTGGGTATCTGTCAACGACGCAATGGCGTAACCCAGTACATGGTTGATATACTTGTAAATACTCGCATGTTTTCTATTAAAAAATGTAAATAATGTACATAATAAACAATTGTATGTTATGAAAGATTTGTGTTCACTAACCTTGGCGACGTTATTATTTAAAGCGGACAAACCTGTACTAAGCTTTGATAGTAGAACTTCCCAATTGCAATCTAGTGATCTAATTAACATCATTTGCTGAGCGATATTAAATGCAAAGCGAAAAAAGTATTTATACCTCATTTTCACAGAAATTTGATTGACAATGAAATAGTGCGTAATTGTAGGGTAATATCTGTGTATCGTAGTATAATCTATTATCGAATCTTTAACTCCACTAAAAAAACAGGGGTCTTAGTATCAAGATTCTGATGAGTGTCTCTGAGATTCTCAACGATAAAGATTTTATAACGTCTAGTCAAAAAATAAACCTTGTCACATTTTAACTTCTGATATACCCCTCGTGATCATTTTGCTATCTGCAATTTATGACTGTTCAGGTAAAACGAATTTAATCTTCTTATGGTAATATGTCATCAGAACAGATCTTGATTTTTTCTTTGTAATGATATTAAATACTTCAATAATATAAGAATCTGCGAAAAAATGGGAGAAATGTAGGTCAAATAATGCGATCGACTCCATAAATGACAGTGCGAAAAATCAAAGTGTTTGCATTACGCAAGTAATATCAAATTCATATCTATTGCAGAGTTTATATCTCTCTGTTGCATCGAAAGGAAAAGTTATCATCAAAATCATGCTACATAAACCTTGTTTGAGTTGTTAGGAAAGTGTTAGGGAGAATATTTCAAAATTGACTGAAAGTGAAGTCGGAAATTTCGCTTTTCAACCATGCAAATATTAATCTCTCAAAGTTCTTTAACTTCTTGTCATAGTACTTATACTGGCTATTTTGTATAAATAATAATTTATTTTTCAACAGATGATTGATTTATAGGTGAATTCATCCCGAGATTGTTAAGCGATAACAGCGATGCGAACTTTTTACGCATAATTATAATTTTGATGAAAAAGGGACTTAAGCCCCTAAAGAAATGTAAAAATATTATTAAAATAATGATGTTAAAATAGTAATGAATGTAAAAATAATGGAAACTTACCTGACTTTATTCCGTATAGTATCTTACGGTGGACATCTATTTATTATTGTAAAGGAAACTCTTAAAAAAAGTAACATGCATATCTTTAAGGATTTTATGTAATGTACAATGTATGTGATAAAATTTACTTGAACAGAAACTTTCTCAGCAGGTTGGCGGACAGAAAACACGAAAATTTTGATACGACGAAAAAACGTACAGAGCAAACTAACAAATTAACGAAGCAAAATGAACACTAGACACAGATAAACCTACTAGAGGAATGTTCGTGGGGGGGGGGGTGATGAGGTCTGTCGGGCTCGTAGAAATCGAGGAGGTTACTACTTCTCCTACATTGCGAAAATTTTACCGCTAACATACTCGGGTCGACAATGTACATAAACAGAACCAATTAAAATTGTAAGACACTTTAAAAAAATCTGCGAAATGACTAGATTTAAAAATTATTCCCAATAACACGAAAATTTCTCTTACAATACAGTACAGTAATTTAATGAAACCTGCAGATATCGAGTATGTAAAAACCAGAATCTTGCGTACACAATGAATTAAGAATGAAAAGAAGAAATCGAAATTTCTTTCTGTTATAAATTACGTAATGTTTATGTACTTGTTTATATTATACACGATTGCGTCAAAATATCGCGGAAACAGTGTGTTTCTATTTATAAACTGATAATTCGATATTAATTAGTTTATATAATGTCGGAATTTCCGACATGTCACAATCTCAGTCGAGTTACGATAAGCTGAATTATCAGATAGAACGATCACATTTTATCATATACTCTCGACAGCCAATCGGCGTTTATGTAAAAAATATCCGCAAACAATCACTTTAATTGTTAAATATTCGGTGAAAACGAAAACCACTTTTCACGTATATATTGAACAAATAAAACATTAGGACGATAAAATCATAAAGTTAAATAAACATTAACACCGCACATTTTATGTGTAACATTTTGCGGGTGCGTTGTTATAAAAATATCGTTCTTCAATAAATATATTTCATTGTTATTTTAAGTGGACTATATTTTAATATCACAAATATACTGATCTTGAGTGTTATTTTGACGTATTGAACATTGTGATGACATTTAGAATCTAAATATTAGAATAATATTGTCACGTATCGGAGATAGCAAATTAGATGCATAAATTGTATAATTTATACGCTTGTTAGTGTCTTATAAATAAAGCAGGAGCAGCAACTTGAATTTCAAATTTTTTCAAATTGTACTATGCAATTGTATGAAAAATGAAAGGGGTTACAAGCTTACATTTGTGAAACTGAACGAAATATGACATTTATATTTTCGAGGGACTATGTAGTGATAAAAATGGTATCATTTGCAGAAGTTAATTCTTTTCTAAATCGAATCGTTTCGAAATTCAGGTCACTTCGAAAACACCTCGATTTTAAGTTTCAGAAATATTAGCTTGTAACACCTTTAATTTCCCACCCTGTATAGGTAATATGTATATATTCCTGCATTATAAAGTATGTATGATATGACAATGCGGATAAATGAGACAATATTGTACAAATCAATAAAGTAAACATAAGCAGAGATTACCCCACGTATCGTTGCGTAAAAATCGTTCGAAACACATGCATGTTTACTTTTGCAACGTCGATTGTAGACGTCAATTGATTATCTCCAATTCAAGAAAATTGGAGTTTCCCATTCGCAATGAACTAGGACTTTTACCCCAAAGTACTCATTCATTGTAACTGTTAGATCTGATCCGATAAATACCTTCAATCAATTCTTTATCGCAATAATCATGAGATAATAAATAGAACAAAATATTACGGTCACATATCTTCCGCTCAGAGTGTTCGCACTAAGACCCTATATAAACCGAAGAGCAGTGACTTTTTTTATCAAAGTCAAGATTTTCTTCGCGATGTACACGTCGATCTTGGGTCTCCTCCTCGTGAGCCTTGTGCTCACCGCTCACGGTAAGAAAAGTGCAATAGACTTTACTTTTCTCACAATTTACAACAGCTTATTTATACATTACAAATTGTTCTATAGTTGGCATAGTATTGCTTAACTGTAAACTAATAATTGCTTACTGTTTTTATTTCTCAATCCATATTCTATTTCCTGTGTGCAATTTTGGTTTTCTTAATTAAAAATTCGATTGAAAAATATACTGAGCAATACACAACAAAAACTCACAATCAGTGAATGTTTTGGAAATAAATAAATGTCGTTTCGCTAGTGTCCTGCAAATGTATCTTATCAGCTGCACGTTTTAAATGATGATAGCAATAGAGCTCATAATATTCGAAAAAAACTGTCGGAATATTTTCCATTAATTTATGCGCGTGATAATAGGAAGGATTTTCAAGCAATGTCAATTAAGGTATATTTTTCTCGAAATAAGGTTTACCGACTCCCCGCATTGTCGGTGGCGAAGATGCTCCGGCTGGAAAGTACAAGTACCAGGTGTCAATAAGGGCATACGGTCGTCATCATTGCGGGGGATCTATCCTCAACAAACGTTACATCCTTACTGCGGCCCACTGTGTCTACCGGTAATCAATTTTCTCTATTTAATTATAAGTTTTCCACTAGTGTTTATCCTACAAACTTTTACTTTAATTTTATGGGAATACCTAGTTCCAAAAGTTGATTTATGATATTCTTGTTATCTTAAAACTAGAATCCTAATGTTTATCTATCAAATCAATCTCTAAATTTTTACTCATCGAGCATAATTTCATTGTACATAAATATGATTACAGCGTGATGTATATCATCCGGATATTGCTTGTAAATATACATAAATAGTACATACACATTCCTTACTAGTTTTTCAAGAATCCAAGGACACTTAAATAATTAGTTATTTGATTATAGTTAATTACTAAGTGATACACTGTTGATTTAGCTCTTCAATGATGTTAACAATTCTCCTTTATTGTGTACGGAACCTTATATTATGTATGAATTTACGAAAACAGTTCGATAATAGTGTTAAAATGTTTACAGCTTACCTCCATATCTGTTCACCGTTGTCGCTGGTTCAAACCTTCTCAGCGAAGGCGGAACGACATACGGAGTCAGCGAAATTAATCACCATGACTTCAGTCCCTACACTGCAGAAAATGACATCGCTATCCTCCGTTTGTCTCAAGAGATTTACTTCTCTGAAGATGTCGAGCCCGTTACGCTGTCTTCCGAAGAAAACTTGACCACCGAATACCCAGCTGTTGCGACCGGATGGGGAAGGATTCAAGTGAGTAAAAAAGACAAATAATTCATAACAAATCGTAATCTCATCATCAATTGTGCACTTATTAAATGATCGTCACTTCTGTGTATGTAAAAGTAAAGAGGATTTCATTATTGTAATGATATCAATATGAAAGGGTATACTACAAGATTGTTTTTCATTAATTTCTAGCACGGTGGCATCATTCCTAACAACCTGCAGGAGATCGTATTATCAGTTATCACACCACAGAAATGTCAGTCGAGATGGGCGGGTGTTACAATTCTCGCAAGCCACATCTGTACTTTGAACGGAAGAGGTGAAGGAGTATGCAACGTAAGTCGATTTACCCATCACCAATGTGTGGATTTATGAGAGGTAGTGTTTTTTGAACACCACGAATACATGTGTTGATATTTTACAGGGTGATTCTGGTGGCCCATTGGTAGCTAATGGCAAACAAGTCGGTATTGTTTCCTTCGGCTCAAGCCAAGGATGCGCCAAGGGTGTACCGGACGTTTATACGAGAGTGTCTTATTACCTGGACTGGATCGAAACTAACAGTCGTGTATAATAAGATAGAAAATACGGGCTCTGTATATATGGATAATTTACTTACAACGTAAAAATTCGTGACACAGCACTAGCTATGGACTAATTGTATTTGTAATAATTAAATAAATTAAGTTTTACAATCAACACTTCATCTTGTTCAATGCCATTTCTCACCCTGGATCAGCCCAAAAATTCTAAAATAAGAAAGGGATTTCCAGTATATTTGCAACAAAGGTAATAGTCAAAGAGCAAGTCTAATGTACATAAACATTAGACTTGAACCAAAATACTTGCAGTGCTCTTTGACCGATGTATAACAGAAAATGAAAACAAAACCATGATTGAGCGAATCACAGATATATTTCATTTACATCTCAATAAAATGGACGGACCCAGAACTTATTTCAGACAAAAAATTACGTAAAAGTTTATGTATATGCCATAGTGTCAACATAAATAATAAGAACACGTAGATTATTTTGGCAAAGAGCAATACAATATTTTTGAACAATATGGACTTACGAAAACAAATATTTACGTAGATACATCAATAGCATGTACCTACGTATGTGTAGGAAGACAGTTCTTAATAAATATGCCGAAATAATTTACGCTAACAAGTTTATGTAGGTCATATCTCTCACATTTTCTGGGTCAATAAAATTGACCGCTTGAATAACGAAATCAGCAAATACTACTAACAATAAGTTCGTGAAATACGCATTATATTTGCAATTGACACCGAACATTAACACAACGTATATAATAACACAATTATGACTGTAGTATGAACTCGTTCAGATATATCACTTTATTTTTTTACATTCCCCACGTACTACTAAAACGAAATGAAATCAGGATAATGCCGTGCAGTGAAAAGAATGCATTCAATACATAGTTCACACATTTATTAAACTGAATCCTTTTTTCGATGGAAGGAGAAGTTTTTGTTCGTATTAACAAAAAAGTTTTGATTTCAATTATTCAGTATTTGAAATTTAATGATTCTATATTTCGATAATAAAAATTTTTTAGTAAATGTAATTAAACGTAGTGATTGTTGCATTCAATTTCGTTTGTCTCCTTTTGACGAATACTCTTATTTATCTGTGTTATGTATTAATAAGAAACAACGTATTATAAAAATCTTTATGGAAAAATGATGATACATATGTATAATCGTACTTATGAAGTATTAGGACTTATAATCCTTTGCGCTCTTTTTTGTACTAGCTGTTCTGCGTGGTACATTTTCCAACAGATGAAATGGTCCCTGGCTACTTTAAACAAGGTATAATAATTCATCACGAGAAGTAGTGTCATTGACAATGTTTGGTACCATTCGGTTGTGCCTAATAAAATAAAAAGTTCAGTTCCAATGAGTAACAGTTGAAGAACCAGCAGTGTGCAAAGCAATACCGTTGGATCGCCAAATAGAGCCTGAAAGGAGGAAGAGAAACGATTTCTTACAAAATCAGCATCTGCTTGATAGTATGAAAAATCGACAAGTTCAGAGTGAAAAATCTGAATTATATGACTTACATGAAACCGGTAATGGTTCGGATTTCCAGGTTCTGCTGCAGTGCACAAGCCCTCGGAACGATATATTTCCTTATTGTATCTGACAATAGATCCATGCGGCCATAGAACAGAATCATTCCAAGTTTGCGCGTACATGTGATGATTACGGTTTTCAACTTTATACCATCGCCCTAAATGAAGAGCGGCCCGGTGTAATACGTCACAGTATCTGAATTAGAAAAGAGTTGTATAAACCAGTCGTTGGTAATCTACAGCACAATTCAATGAAAACTGATAGATATTAGGTTGCAGCTTTCTATAGATTGTGCTTATAAAAATAATAAGTAACTCGTAGAAATAGTGAATGTTAAGATATAGATTTTTAACATTCACTACTTCTTAAAGTTTTTGATAAATCTAGTTATAATAAATAACTGCTTTCCCAAAATCTGCCAGATTGGACTTTAATAAAGCACAGTTAACATTCTGGTACCTTACGGGATACGCTTGTGCGAAATGAGCACTCATTCTTCCTAGCAAGAAGAAAACAACGTGTTGCAGTACCCAAGAGACATTAAAATGCAGATACTGTGGTACAAATATAATTGGAACAATTCCGCATACATAAGCACTTCCAGAAGAAGCGAATAAGGCTCGCTTCAATTTACGATTGAAATCAGACCGCAGATTTGCAACCTCTGCCCTAATGGCCGATGCGTTTAATGAACAATTGTGTAATGGTTTATCTGTCCGTAAAAGAAATGATAAATTAATTAAAGAATAGCTAATTTAATAATTATATATCGATTATTCATTGCAATAAACATGTAGGAAAAATCTTTTTTAGATATTGAGCAGGAAGTTTCAATCCTGTGCCATTTACCTGGTATAAATTTCATTTTCCGGTCGTCCTTGACATACGAAGTTGTTGTAGATATATCGAAAAAAGGACCCACTGTCATACCAAACATTAGGAAATACACAGATAATCTGCTGAAAAAATGCACCTTAAACAGTATTTGATATACAACATAAGAATTCCTCATTAAAAATATTCTGTAGTTCTTTGGGGGAAAAAGAACAAATTTAAATTAAAGTAAAGTACTAACGGATAACACAGGTAGAAGATTTTCATGAAACTATGCCACTCAGCCATATGATAGAGACACCAGCCAAGTATACTCATAACAATGATTAGGAGTGTTATCCTGAAAAAATAGACGTTCAAAACAGTACTGCATTGAACATCTTCAGAAGTAAATTATTATAAAATTTTCTCAAATGGAAAGTGCATTACAGTCAATTGAGTGTTTACTATTTTCAGTTGTGCCTGTGTAAAATGCTACATTACCTCATTATTTTTTGTGTAGTTGGTATGAAGCGTGCAGGTATTATCGCTTCAATGGCACAATGTAATGCAGTGTAAATAAACCGGCGAGAAATCATAGTTGCAATGAATATTAGAAGATACGGATCTATTAGGTAAAAATTCTGAAACAGACATTCAATGGTGAAATATGTAGACATATATTACACTTCAACTCAACATAAACTTTTAACTCTAGTTAGATTTAAACCTAATCATCTTTTGTTCAAGTATAATCAAGTATATAAATACGACAAATAGAAAGATTTCATTCTGTCATGTTGTTTTCAACATTACATAAATACTTTATAATTAAACTTGATTATTTTGCATGTGTAGTAATTGGACACAAAATATTTGATACATCATAAGCAGTCTGGAAAAACTTTAAGATAATCTTCTGAATTTTATGCTTCATTCTTAAAATATTGGACATACCATACTATAAACATTGTAAGAATTTGGTAGCCACCACACACTCCTGTAAATATTAAGCAACTGTAAACCGGCTGCAATAATGGACACGGTCAAGGATAAAGCCTCAAACATTAACTGTCCATCCTCGGGAATCACTGGCATAGGTACATGTTTTGGTGCAAGTGCTTTTCCTCCATAACACTCTTCCAACTTTTTATCTTCTGGGGTACTACCAGGAGATCTTTCACCACTGTTACTTCTTCCGACAGTGCTACAAGGCAATGTGAATGTTGTTTGCGATTTGCCAGTCTGGCCACTCCGGTTATTAACATTGCGTCGTCCACCAGGCATAGTGCATTAAGTGTAAATAATATTTAGAACCTACAACATGTGCAACTACAGATTATTATTATTAACTATATGAACCATTCTGCAATAATATACACCATGTGGACGTTGAATACTTACTTTGATGATGTATACTCAAACTACATTCAAGTATATTAACTTGCTAAATCATCAACCCGATTGAAATTGATAAGCCTATAATTCCATTTACGTAGTATCAATTGCGGTATTGTTATGACAGTTAGCTAAATATAATTTATGTTGTTTATAGTAGCGAATATGCTTAACAATAACCTGTATCAGTAGAATGATTTACGATAGCTTTTCGTCTGACGATATTTGGTAGCTTTTACTATTTCAATTGTGTTTATTCTTTTCGAGTATTTTGACAATAGTACAACAATTACTGTAGTACTAAACGCATCGGATATTCAAAGTAAATTTCGTAAGCTTATCGGGTCCTTTCATATTACTTATTTACGTCGTACAGATGGCGTTAGGTTATGTTATGATTGTTAAGCGATCCCACAAAAATTTAAAACGTGTGCCAGAGTCATACTGAAGTACATTATCAGTAAGTGCAAATAGAACTATCGCAGAACTCAAAATTTTTAAATCCAGGTGTCATACAAATAAATATCTTTAGTTTACAACTAAATTTACGTTTGATTATAGAATGATACAATAGTACAATGATAATAACTCTTGTTAAAACTTAATCTCGCAGATACATAATTTAATATATCACTGAGTCGAGGGATCAATGTTAATAATTTCTTGGTCTATGTTCTTCTATTGTCTTTTTGTAATCATAGAATCCCATTATTACATAATCTCCGTGTATGCCATTTCAATAAGTGCATGTTAAAAATACAAATCAATCCAATATGAACACACATTTGCTACACTGTGTAAGACGTTTAATCCGATATTCCTCACATTACCATTGGTAAGTATCCATAGCATCCACCATCTTCGATATGTTTATCTCTGTGCTACACACATTCAAAATTCTAATCACAGAATGCTAATTTGCTTTGGCTTCGTTTTTCGCGGTGCCACATTTATTGGTGTCTTCATAATGGCGAAAGTTCCGGCGAAATCGTCGGTGTCACAACGTAGTCATCTCTATTAACACAATTGTCTGTAATGCATCAACTGCCGACGACAGTTATTGATCAATAGTTAGGTTATTTGATCTCCTTGATGTTTCGTGCAAGTAGATAATGGATAATTTCGATGAAGCAAATCCTGTTGCTCACACGGAAATCCTGTAGTGAAAATGAGGAAAACTCACAATCGCTAACGTACTAATTGTTTAGATATTTGGAAACTGCACACTGGAGAAATGTATGTTTTTTACAAACAAAACATTAATAGCTATCTATTAATTTTGTTTTTCCCTGCAGATGTTTGGATCAATCCAAATAAAACAAGAATGTGCAGGGGTAGAAGATATCACTCATAGTGGTAGGGCTATTGTTCATGATAATTCCAAGTATATACCTTTCAATAATCAAGGTACTAACTGTAAATACCATCAAGTATCTCAGTATTGGGATAATAATCATTTATCAAGTGATTATGCAACAAAAAATGAAATACATATTCATCAAACTATACCTCAAATAGAAGTGAGTATTCTCTATGTCAATATGTCCTGATCCAAAAAAATTATTGGTTTCATACAATGTGTTTATTGTAATAGTTACCACAATTTTCCAAGCATTTCCATTAATCTGGTAGAAGATATTATTATTAGAAAATAATTTTTCTTCTCTGATAGTAAACCATGCTAATAAAAATTGTTAATCACTTGATTTTCACAAAAAAAATTAAAGTTAACATGGACTTATTTGAATGACAGAAATGTGTTTATTCTTCATATTCAGTTACTAAGTATTATTGATTATTGAATCTTACAACATTTCCAAATGACTTTCTAAGCAAGTTATTAAAGAACAATAACTTATCTTATATCATTGAATTACCTCAATCCTACCTATAATACTGGATAGAAAAAATTATATGGTACCATTTAAATAAGTGAACCATTTAGATAAGAAATGAAATAGGTGACCTCATTTTTTTGTAAAAAAACAAGGTATCTTGTAATTTTTATTAGCGCATCAATTATCAATGAAGAATTTTCTAAATATAACAAAGTGAGAGTGTCATAAATTTATGTGTATATATATTTTTTATTTATATTTTAAGTTCACATGTGTCATCATTATGCTTTTTATTCTACTTTATCTTTATCTTTTTATTCTATACATATATATATATATATATACAGGGTGGTGCATGCAACTTGTTCAGCCTGAATAACTTGTAGTGCACAAAATGTAGTACATGCAGTTTTTTTATAAGTGAAGGATTTAGGCTATTTCAAGGTCAACTTCATTTTTTTAAATGGAATGCAATATTTTTTATGACAAAATATGGTGGGGTATTAAATTTTGAGTAAAAGAGTACTGACCTTTATTAAACCTAATCTTTAATGAATAATTTCACTTTGTTTCCTGAAAATAGTCTGTGCATAATCTCAAGTTGGAGATTCAATACCAGCAAAAATTTTTGTAAGACTTTTTCCATTATAAAAAAAGATCATTGTACATTAGATGCAAGAATCATTGGCAAAATCGAACGCGGCTTTCATAATCCGATTCATCCAACCCGTGATGAAGTACTTGGTGAAATTGGTGATATTATTTATTATGAAGAATTCGAAGCACACTTATTTTGTTAATACCAGAACTTCGTGAAATCTGTCGTGTACAGATATCAGACTTTTCTGTTATCGCTACTACAACCGTAATACTAGTTTTCTTCAGAAATAGCAGTATTAATTATGTTATGTTTGTTTGTTGTTCAATTATGAATTATGTTTAAATTTCCGGTTTCTCGAAGCGATTTACAAAGTCTTTCGAATATCAATGGACATGGTTGATTTCTAGCTAATAGTTATAGTTCTTGTTGCATTTCTACAGTACTCACCATAAACTAAAACCATATCCACTTTTCCACAATGACTAAATTTCATTGTTACTTTTATCATACTGAGATAGTAACCTATTAACACTGACGATAACTTCAGTACTGAATCACGGGCAGGATAGGCAATTGCGATTACGCAGAATCGGTAATGTTGATAAACATTGTCACGTAAACTCCGCGGCCTTACGAAAATCTTTGCTGGTATTGAATTTCCCACTTGACGCTTCACATAAACTATTTTTAAGAAACAAAGTGAAATTATTCGTTAATATTAGGTTTACGGCTAATAAAGGTCAGTACTTTTTTACTCAAAATTTGATGCCTCTCAATATTTTGGCATAAAAAATATAGTATTCCATTCAAAAAAACGAAGTTGACCTTGAAATGTTCGAAAAGCCTCCACCTATAAAAATACATAGTGTGCCCATCCAAACTATACAAGTTTTCTATACAAAATTTTTCATACAAAGTATACTTTAGATTCAGGCTGAACAAGTTGCAAGGACCACCCTGTATATATGTATATTTACTGAGTTAAATATATTCTTATTTTCAATTATTTCAATCAATATGTACCTGCAAGCTTTTATTTTAATTTGTTTTAATGATTGGTATGCGTGGTAGTATACCTTTGTGTTCATAATTATTGTGTCATAAATGTAGACACTGCACTGTAAAATGTCTACTTTTGGATATGACGAGCCATCTTAACTATACATTTACCATACAACTTGTCTATTTCAGGAAACGGGATCCTTAGTTACAACTAAATGTCATCTTCAACATGATTTGTACTGTGTTAATCCAACACAAAATGAAGCTACTATACAGTCTCAATTGAATGAACATAGATTAGACTTCCAACATGATGTGCCACAAGGTCAACTTTTACAAAGTACACGTAATTCAAGAGCAGATCAGCCTTTAGTGGCTGTACAATCAACACCTGTAAAAAATCACCGTCCTGGAAGACCACCAAAGAATTCTTCCGAGACCAGTCCAGTGAAAAAAATAAAGTGCCAGTGTGAAATTTGTTTCAAAGAATTTGGCCACAAGAGTAATTTGTTTATTCATATGAGGACTCACAATGGAGAGCGACCATACAAATGTAGTCAGTGTGACAAGTGTTTTACTCATAGTGGAAACTTAGCTATTCATATGAGAACTCATTCTGGAGAAAGACCATATGGATGTCAAATATGTGGAAAAATGTTTAGTCACAGTGGAAACCTATCCACGCATTTACGTACTCATTCTGGAGTAAAACCTTACAAATGTAGCGTTTGTGGTAAAGAATTTCGGCATAGTGGCAATCTCTCAATTCACGAAAGAATACATTCCGGCGTTAAACCATTTCAATGTAAAGTGTGTGGGAAGGACTTTTATCATAGTGGGAATTTGACCACGCACATGAAGAAGCATTCAACTGCCGTAAATAGCACTCTAGATCGTTGCGAAAATAATGAAAAACAAGTACTATGCTCTGCGAGTGAGTTTAATCAAGCTGCACCTTTAAACACATTAAATAATGTTACATTGGTGCATACGACAAATGACATTAAATTGATCAATGAAACGTGCAATATAGTTCCTATGAAAAATGAATGTTCTAACGACTAATTATATCTGCGGTGATAACATTAACAAATTAGAGTAATCTTTTGCAAGATATATAACTTTTGGTATACATTTCTTTATCATTTCCATTTTTATAGAAAAAAATATGCATATACCTGCCTTGTATAACATCATAGATTGTTAAAATTATTTCTATGCCCTTTAAAACAGCTTTAATTAAAAAGTAACTACCTTATATGAGAAACAAAAAAGAACCTTATCAGTCCAAGACTGATTAAGTTTCTGGTAACACAAGTATTGGATCATGTGAGATTAAATTTTACAACGTTCGTACATACAATATTAAAATTAACAATTAACGCATCCAATTGTACTTATTATGGCAAATGTAACATAGGTGAAAAAAAAACACTTTTTGTATTTATGATATAGTTCTATATAATATGTCTATATGTTGCTTATTGCAATTTTATGTTATTTACAGAATATTAATTTTTTTACAGCATTTTATGCGAAGTTATACATAGTTTGAGTGTAACAGGAAATAGTTTAACATTTATATCCTGTAAAATGTTAAATACAAAATTGGTGTTAATGTTTACAGATTTTATTGCTACAGCAAAACTATGATTTGGATTACCTACAATTAATTTTCGTTTTCAATGTATCCTTTTTTTAATTACATACACATACAATATTTTAAGATCAGTATATACTATTCAATAATCAGTTCTAACTGCATATAGCAGTTGTCAAGTAACAAAGCTGTCTGATGAGTAAAATAAATAATTTTTTAACAAACGTTGTTTCATACTTTCTAATAAACTTATTAAGAACCATATCCTTTTGCGAACACTTGTACATTGACTGCCTAGATTCATTAATTGAACAATATGTTTATATATATAGCAGCATTAAATACTTCCTATAGATTAATACATATGACTTTTTGATGCTATGAATATTTGATTTGTAAAATTTTGTACAAACTAATTTTAGTAAAATATATAAATATAACATTGAGATTAATACTGTTTAGTATAAATAACATAATCAATAACTCTTATATAAAAGTATTTTCTTTATATATAGATATGTAACTGGAATAACGACATCGTTTATAAAAAAATCTATAATTTATAGATAACAAATTAAAACGGGTTATTTTAAGTTCTATGTTACAATATAACATATTGTTGAAGGTATTCAACACTCGACACATTTCATAACAATTATCCTTGTTAGTAATTACCATTACCGGAATGTAATATCAATTGTTTGGTATTCTTATGCCCTCAACGTACAACATTAAGTGGTACAGTCATATGTCGTGGTAAGCGAGAAGTGAGTGTGGCTGCAATATTTTCAGAAAGCTGTTGCCAAGCAAATTTCCCAATTATTGGTACTTCCTCTAAAGGCAATCTGAAGGATACTAATAGAGTCAGACAGAATCCATCGCCCCCTACACCTCCACTAAATTCTACTGACAAAACTCCATGTGGTTTATGTTGGGGTACTTCAGCTCCAAATATTTCCTAAAACAAAACATCAAAAGTTTTTTCAAATGGAGCTGCTGTATTAAAACTGCAGTGGTCAAACTATTTAATAATCATTTTCAGTGAGAGCTACATACCACCATGAAGTTGTGCAAGGTCGAAAGAAGGCTTCGATTTGGATTAATTTCACAAACAGGTAGATCAAATGAATCTGACACCAGAACATTTAATCTATTTCTGTAACATTTAATATTTAGTATTTCATATCCTGATCCATGTAGAATTATTGTAGTTTTTATTGTACAATCTCTCAAAAATAAGCTTATTTAATGAATGTTGTTTTTAAAAATCTCGGTATGATTTATATTACTAATATTTTTATAATGTTGTACAATTAATAAATAAGTACTTAACAACATTGATAAACAACAAAAGGTTTGTGAACTCTGTGACTTACGTGGCTTTCTTCTTTGCAGAAACAACCAAGCGCAATAATAACTTATTATAAGACTTGAATACTGGTAACAAATATGGATGTTGAGGTGCTTCTTTATTTTTTAGATAATTTTTGCACCTTTCTATTAACGGCACAATATCATTTGATCTAAGTAATAAATCTCCTACATCTTGAACCCAACAGGCTTGTAGTGATTGTTGATTGGCTTGTTCAGGTGTTTTCAGGGTCCCACCAGTAATTTCACCAGTGAATACAAAACGGAACCATGAACCGCTGGCACTTTCTACCATTATCAAAGTCTTTGGTTCCATTATAAGCCCAGTCTCTTCTAAAACTTCTCTTCTTACAGCTTCTAATAACGTTTCATTTTTTTCAACTCGACCAGCTGGTAAATACCATTTTCCAGTGCAAGAGACTTTAGCTTCTTGCATCATCAGTACCTCATCTTGGTCATTTATGATTATGGCAGCAACAATATATGTCACAGTTTTTTGACAAATTGGAATGTAAGACGATTGCGAATCTTTTACATCTAAATAAATAATATAATTTTCGTAAATATATTTTTCAGAATATTGTATTGTATGTGTATAAATGAAAATGGGAAAAGTACATTTCAAATATCGTTTTAAAAATACTATTTCCAACTATACCGAAACGTGCATATACTTCGGAATTGTAATTATCATTAAGAATTTTTAAATGCTCCTAGTTCTAACAATATAAATCGTGAATTAATGTATGACTGCTCTTAATAGTGTAAGATTGGAGTATGTAAAATTTCGAACTGTACAACAAAAAACAATTTTAGAAATTTAAGAGTATTTGACGCCGTAATCCCCTATCATCGATTCCAAGAGCATTCATAGGAGGTTCAGAATTCCACAGCCATTTTTTCACGGATACGTAGCATATGTTACAAAAAAAGCACTAAACTATTCCATGTACAAATTATTCTTACCGATACTGTCACTTTGCACAGAAGACGTGATGTTGCAATTGTCATTATCCAAACATTGACCACCGAGTAACAATTGGATTTTATTGTCAGTAATTTCTGACATGGTAACAAACTGACGATCCCCTGTACTTATTTAGTAAACGATATTAACGGAAGTTCAAAACCATGTGTCAGTTTTGCCGTGCGTGACCGGCGTATTAAAGGTTATAAACACGATTGAACTGTTGCAAATTCTACTATGTATTTCAGACTATGGAATGACACTTGCTCTAAACGGCGAGCTGATCGGAGTTTCGGATTAGTGTCTGACAGATAGTTACATTGTGACCTAGCATAGCCTAGTAGGTATCCTTTCTATTTTTGTCAATACTGCCGGCCAATGACCATCAGCTGGTTAGGAGAGGGAGGTATTTTACGAGCACGTTATCGCAGGAGCGCAAATCGCCGCCGTCTGTAAAGGATGCCAATACAGATGTACTATACATATTTCTTCGGTATCGTTCACGACTTCTTACAGTCCAAGCATTAGGCTCTTAATATCTTCTTGATTACTCATGAAGTGATCCCTGACTGTCCCTGGCCAAGCAAACATTTTTCTGTCAGCAGTATCGTCAAGTATCAAACCTGTCCGAGAACGTTGAATATGATGAAAAATTATAGTATCCTGCAAAAACACGAAATTATACTGGCTTATAACATAAAAGTGAAACACAGAATGATACACAATTTGTAATTAACGGTATCCAGAGTGTAGTCGGATATTGTATAAAGTGCATAAAAATGGATGGTTTACATTTTTTGATTATTGTTGGTTTCATCCACTGCTCACTTTTCTTCATTGATGTAATGTTTAAGGTAAAATTTGTTTAATAACGCTATATATAATTAATCCTGAATTAAAAAATATGATTTATTTTCATGAGAGCAAGATTTTGTGATATAAATATATACTTACTTAATTCTTTATTAGTTCATAAACTTGGAAAACTTTGCATGCCCTTAATAATTAAATGGCAATCATTTTAAAATGATTACGGTTTACCTTTTGCTTATTTTTCAGTCATGTTGTCATTTACCATACCTCTACTTTCTAAAAAACAGTGGTTTTGAAGTCCAATTATTGAGAATAAAATGGTTTACCACTGCTTTTAATCGTAAAATTATTAAGTGGGGTATGGACCGTTCAAGATTTTGGACTGCCTGGTTTAATGCTGGAGTTATTATAAGCATCCTCTTGTTACCAATAGCATTAATCATTATCTTAAAAATGACTTTTAACATATGGGCTGCTGGTCCATCTTTAGATGGAAGTAATTCTGGCATTTTATTGGAACCAATGGTATGATATATTCAGTGGTAACACAAGTTTATCTCTAATTAGTGTACCATAAAAAAGAAAATGGCGTTAATACAAGATTAGTTAATTATAATGTGACTTACATATTAACAATATTAATGTGTTTATTTCTCTCCAATAGTTACCTGGAGTAAATATGCCATTCAGTGAAATTGGATACTATACCATTACAATAGCTGTTTGCAGCATCGCCCATGAATTGGGACATGCAATAGCTGCAGCTAGAGAGGATGTTCAATTATATGGTATAGGCCTATTGATGGTTTTTATCATACCAGTTGCTTTCGTTCAAATATGCAGTGATCAGCTCAGTTTGTTACCACTGCGAAATCAGTTACGTGTTGCATGTGCAGGGGTTTGGCATAATATAATCCTTGCCACTTTAGCTGCAGCCTTTTTAATGATATCTACTTGGCTGTGGGCACCACTTTATACAGTTGGGAATGGAGTTTATGTGAAAACGATTTTGCCAGTAAGTATAATAGCAATAAGGTAGTCCTGCAAAGGACAGGTAAGAAGACAAACATATGAATTTGTATTTTCAGAATTCACCATTAATGGGGCCATCAGGTCTTCTTGAACAAGATGTGATATACAAGTTAAATGACTGTTCTGTCGAACGCGGCGAGGATTGGTATTATTGCATATTGCGTGCAGTACAACAACCTCCTTCTGGATACTGCGTGAAGCAATCTTTCGTTCAGGCGAGTGCTATTTCATAACTACACTCAATTTATTGATTGCTGATGTTGTTTACGGGACCATGTATTAGTTACTTTTGTATATACAGGAATATGACGAATCCGTGCCATCGCGACAGAAAACTAATGGTGCTGTTAATTGTTGCACTCCGGACAGCGAAGCAAGTGGAAACATATGTTTTGAATACATTGAAGGTCCACAATCTGCGCCCCTTCATTTGCCACCTCACTCTTGCCTTCCGGCAAGAGCTATGATTAACCAATCGCAAAACTATTGTCAAGCTAGTCATGAATGTTTATCTCCAGATACTCATTGTATGAAACCTTCTCTAGATAACGTTACTAAGGTGTGTAGAGTATAATACTTCCCTTATATGAGCAATTTTAGCAGTGTTAATAATAACTGTTGGGAAATAATGATCCATTTTTCAGATTATACAAATGAAAAGAAACAGTGGCAAAGATGTCCTTTTCATCGGCCATCCGGCAGACATTTATCGCACGGTTGATGTATCCGATTGGGTTCCCAAATACTCTTTTGTGTATCCAAAACTACCTGAGACATTAGCATTATTATGCAAGTACATTACACTGTTCTCAGCAGGTTTAGCAGTTGTTAACATATTGCCTTGCTTCTTTTTGGATGGACAATTCATTATAAATATTCTCTCATTATATTTATTTGATAGTAAGCTACACAACCAAAATCTAAGGCAAGTTTTAACACTGTCAGCAATAAGTATAGGTACTTTACTACTTAGCATAAATTTAATATATTTACTTGTAAATAAATTGCTATAAGACACTGTGCACACTTTTTTATATAACATCCTTGATTCTCATACAGAATACGAAAAATATTTTATTTGCAACACTATCATTGTATATTATTTCATATGGTAGGAATAGCAGTTCTACTGGGAAATGATAAAAGGATTACACTTTTTTGTGCACTTATTATATCTTATTGTGATATTTACTATGAGGTGAATTATAATATCCCATATATTAACTGGAAAATAATTTTGTTGACGTATGTAACATTTTCGTTTTTGTTATCGCCTTGCTGCTGAATCTGCATCTAATGCTGTAATTGATAAAGAAATACATACATTCATGAATATGAATTCACGAACAGATGATATACAATCATGAAATTTATCAAATAATTTGTAGCATGGATACATACTTTTCCCATCACAAGCCACTATTTTTACTTTATCTACTATTGCAACTTCTTGAACTTCTCGGAATTCAACGTCATTAAGCATGAATGTCCAAACGTTATCACAAAATCTGTATGTGTTTAATTTTCCTGCCTGAAATGAAACATATATTAAATTTATTGCACTATCAAACACATGAATGATGTAACATATGTTTCTACTTCTAAAATGTGGTGTGCAGATATTACATATTTACCTTAAAGGTAAGTCTTGATTTAACCCTTGTTGCAAGTGCCTGATTTATGGCTTTGTCAAACTGCAACAATACTTTGACAGCAAGCTGTGGCGTAATTTGTCCATACTACAATGTAAAAAAATTATATTGCTTATAAAAACTATAAACAGTATAAATACTTCAAGCATAAGAAAACTGAAATTCGCGAGCAGTATAATTTAATAAATATTTTCATTTCAATGAATTAAACAGGTAGGTCATATAATCTACATTTAAAAATTTTCGTGCTAATTTACTTTGTAGAAGTACTTTGACGTACTTTAACTTTAGTCTTTATTGCTTAAAGGTCTCATTTTAGCCGTTAACCTCTTGATAACTTTCACGTCAATATTTTGAGGTAGATACCTGCATCAATTCATCAAGACTCTCTTGTAATGTGTTGCCTAATGTAGTATTCCTGTACAGTTGATAAGACATTTTACCTCCCTTATTTAAATCACAGTTTAAGTATTTAAAAACACTTTGACGTATGTACACAAAGTACAGGAAGAATAAAACGACTTGTTGACGCACAACACCGACAGGTTACTGCTGTCAAAGACTGGCGACCTTCGTTAATTTGGTTTACCATGAAACTTATGTGTCCTATCGCCTAGTGACTCGCAAACCTCCACACGTGGGTAAATCCGTCGACCAATAGGAGAAGTCCAAAGCACCCGCCTCGTTAAGCACTAGCGACCTCTGGCAAAATCTTTTCTCGTGATAACGGAGTTACCTATTCGAATATGTTGAAATAACAGATACAGCTTGTTTTACATTTATGAATTGCTAATAAATACAGTTATTCAGGAAAAACAATTATGGATGTTAGTCGAGTATATCTCGATAACTGTTCGATTTTACGTCAATATTGGAGAAGTTGAGGGTAGATAGTGCCTTACGTTGTTTTCAACTTTTCAGGCGAGTGCAAATGCAATTGTTATTTGCCACTGCATTCTAATAAGTATATATACATATCTCATTGATTCTCTTTTTATCTTGTAACCCTTTTCTAATTTCAAATCTAGTTTCACTTGACTAGTTTTCATACTAATACATATTTTGTGTAACCAAGATTTTATTTTTAAAAACATTTAAATAGTCTCCGACAAGTAGTTTGCAAAAAAAGTGTAATACTATGTTATTTTAAACACAAAATATCAACAATTCACAACTCCGTAATTACATCAGGACTTTAGTCACAAATACCAGATAAGTAATCCCTAGTGTAACTAAAATTACCGGGAATACGACCTTAAACGATCCGTTTAGTCGAAACAGATTAACGATTGTCCCAATTTGATTAACGGTAATTACTACGATCTTCATTAAAGTGTGAGTTGTAAAGTAGTAAAGTACTAGGACATTAACGCTTCGTATTTATTATTAGATCGCGAAACATTAATAAAAATGAAAATTACTGTAGAAGATAAGTAAAGAATTCAGAATGAAGCAGAAATTTGTTTAACCTGATGGTGTTTTAATAACCTGTTTTTGTTTTATACATTCTGCATAAGACATATATTTTCATCTGGATATAATACTAGTACTGTGTACTTTGCTTGCCTATATTTATTTCAATTTTTACAGAAAAACAAAAAGGTTCTTCGTATCGTAAAATTAGTACTTTTTTGTACATGTATCAGTTATTCTTCAGGTTGTTTGAATATTTATATAAACATTTGTAATCTACACATTATCTATATTAAGTTATAAGCATACAATACCTATAATAAAATATAAACAGTACATTGGTTTCGAATTGAAAAATAAAAATACAAGCTTCTTTGAGAAAATATTTATCATTTTTGCTGCAAAATGGTATGAGCAGAATCATGATCTGAAACATGAGTAAGTAGTATAAGATAAATAAACATTGTTGGCATGTAATAATGTACTTCATTCTTTTAAATGGAATCCCTGGTGCAATTGAATGATAATGCGTTTCAGCGAACGTGGCCCAGTATGGAAATCAGCATCTCGTAATTCCTTCATTAAATCAATTGTGGGCAATCAATACTGTGGATAATAACTATCTTCACGGACTTTAATAAGCTACATTTAAGGATTTTGCACAAACTTATTGATGATGATTGTACCCGTTGTTGTAAATATTTTTAAAAATAATGGAATAGCTTATAACCTTAGGTGAATTATGTAGTGAAAAAAACTTAACGAATAGAGACATGTGACTCCTCTTAATATAGAATATTATTATCACATCGTTGTTGGTACATATGGAATGATTTTTTTTGCGGATTTCAGAATTGTCACATTTTTAGACATTCATGTAATATTTCTAGCTATTTTTGGGGAAAAAGAAAAATTAGTGATATAAAATGTTTATATTTCATGCTCATACACGCAGAGTATATCGATATTTGAGCTAGCAATTAGCTGTTACCGAGCCAACTAATTTTGTTTACATTGTCACTGATTGCGTATTTTATGCAACAAAAGTGATGAAACTCCATTTACATAATTTTATTTCATTAAAAATAAAGAATTATGATGATAACGATCGTTATTAAGGTATACTTTTTACGAATCTAAACGATAATGGCATGAATCTGTCGACAAACACGTCACTCTAATGACTCTTGTTCTTTCATTGATAAAGGAACAATGGTTCTGTGCTATTCAAATGTAAAATAATTTTGATGAGCATTTTCTTCCGTAAATACGATATTATACAAATAGCGAAGTTTCAGAAGAACACACCTTTCATAGGAACCATGTGTTTTACTGTGCAAACGGCATTGATTGCAAATCAGTGTTAGTAGTGGTGATAATAAATCAGCTTGTCGATAGTGATAAATCGTGACGAACGCAGCCGCGGTAGTTGAACGAATAAAATGGTGCCCATGAGTATTTTCCCTACAACACTTGGGTCAATTGTAATGAAATTATAGCACCTAACATAAATTAGAAAAATAAAAATAACACTTCTAAAGTACCTATGTGCGCTACTGTATATTAATATTAATTAGACTACGACCCTGCACAAAGAGAATTCACCAACTCGAATTGCTTTCACGATTGTCCGAGCCCGAAAAATATTAACTTATATATTTCTCCAGAAAATACGACGCTGCGTAAAGTTAGTCGAAGACAAGCCTGATCCTTGATGCGCTAAGGATAAGAAATTATTGGTAAAAGAGCAGCGGTGGCAATAAATCGCGGTGAATGTGGCCACGGTGGTACTGAGGATAGTTTTCTGGCGTTGCCTGCGGATCGTTGCTGGTGAACCTAGTGATCCTTGGCCGTTTGAACCGTTACGCGCTAGCTGCTTTTGCCTCGTTGGTTCCGGGGTGGCTTCGCCGCTGACTCCGCTCCTATCGCTTCTTTCTTTACACCGAGCCCGCAATGTTTATGCTTCCCCGACGTCGTACCGCTTCTTTCGCCGCTATTAAGCTACTTTAACAAAACTGTACCAAGGGCCGTGCCGAGTTTCTTAATCGGAACTGGGTTCGTCGTTACTGCGTACATCGTTCTTACCTGACCACGATTTATCATAAATTCGGGGTATTTCGAAGCAAATCGGTACATGTACTTCATGAATAATTCTCTGGAGAACTAGGGAAATTGCAGGAAATATGGGACGGCATTTACATAAATACTCGTACGAATAACCCAAAGTCTTTCACACGTAATACTCAAGATTATTTATGTTTCACCTTCCTGCGATGCATAACGTTTGGAAATACGTCACGATGAGAAAAATGATTCTGATAATTACATGTAAATTTCTCAGTATTAACGATCGAATACGTTACGCGTTGTCAGCGATAACGTGACAAGAATGAGTACTGAATATCACCTAATTAGTTTTTATCTGACATGTGTCAAATACACGAGTGACATTCTTGCAAAATGACACGAAAAATTCCATTCTGTCGCAGTCTTGGCATCATGCGTGCATGTCTGGTAATTCCAAGAGATCGTGATTGACACTTCGCTAGTAATCACAGTTTCAGCGTGATTCAGGAAGCGGCGCATTACAGTTTCTCGGACGGGCTCCGACTTTGCTTCGTTAATTCGCGCGCGAACCCAAGCAGGTGAGGCGTGGAAGGGTGCCGGGTGAGCCTTATTACTATTCGCCGAGTTTAGATGCTCGAGTAATTGCGGACGGAAACTTCGAGCAGTATGCGAAACTTTTCTCGGTAAACCGAAGAAGGCACAAAGCCTCTCCAGGCGGAAATGAATAGGCAGCTTCCATGAACTTAACCGGTGCGCACGAAGCCGTATACACATTTGCCGCTGCCTCTTCGCGTCCCGAGTGTTTTGCCAGATTTATTACTGGCAATTTCTACTTTCGAATACTCCCCTCAACTTGGCACGTTACCCTCGTTTCCTTAATGTTACATTACAATAATTGTTTACCAGCGGCTTGCCGGAGCATTGTCAAGAAACTTTTTAAGTGAAAATTTATGGGTATCGATATTTTGAAATGTTCCAAAGAAATTTCTTTGCTCAATATGTTTGTGCAGAATTTCATTCCCTGCGTCGAACCGTTTTTCTGCAGTTGTTTCATCGTCTTACACTCTTTTATTTTTGTATAACAGACTTTAAAATGATAAAAAATTACATAGTAATGATCCAGACAAAATTGTTTCTTAAAATCTCCATTAAGGTAGGTCTTTACGTCTTGTTATCGTAAAATTGATTGTAAAGCGTATACACAAACTCCTGCTTTATTCTCCCGCGTCACGCTCAATCGGATTTATTACTGGTTTCTTCTCCTTACTGACACTCTCTTATAATTCATTCTTTCTATTAACTTGTTTCGATCAGGTTAAAAGATTTGCATATTAAAATTATTCTCGGGGTTCTTTACTGAGTAAATTTTTTGAGGTTGACCACTATTAATAGTAAAAGTGGATGCAGATAAAACATATAAATACAACTAATTTCAATAAAACATTAAATTTGTTTAGGTTGTTGATGGCAATTATTTTTAACGATAATGTAATACAACAACACTCTAAAAGGTACGGTTTACAAATGTAACATAATATTGCTGCAACACTGTAACACTGGTAGTTTCTTTGGTATTTTAATTAGCATTTCATGAACGAAAAATCTATGATTCTAATATTATAGTAATTATCATTTTCTAACACACTATTACCGGTTAACAACAGTACAAACGATTCACGAGAATTTGCTATTTGAATAAATAAAAACGAGAGAAAATATAAAGGAAACAAAGGGCTTCAATTTTCATAGTGGCGAGGGGTTATAATGGGTCGGTAGAGACTTGGTTTTACAAGTTTGTGGAAGAAAAATTTCCGAAGCGAGATAAAGCGCGCTGTTGAAACGAGGATGGATGTCGGCGGAGCCTCAAGAGGGGGGAGGGGGCTGTAGAATTCTCAGACCGCGTTAGACGGGAAGAAAGAGGGAGGCGAGAGGGCTGGAAGAATGAGTTGGCCAAAGAGATTTCGGCGCGGTTGATGGGACGGGTGGTTCAGGGTCGTCCGGAGACGTACGTCACACGGTGTAGGCTCGTATAACTATATATACATGCATGCGCCCTAAGCGGACCTGGGAGAGGTCCCGTTCATCGAAGGGGAACGTCTTCGAGGGTGGTCCTCGAGTTCCTTCAGCGCTCGAGACAGAGCAGGAGAGAATGCAAGAACGAGAGAATCGCATCGATCGGATTCGCCGATGTAGGAGTGCAATGAAAGACATCTTTGAGTGAATATAGCACAACGCTGGCCACGTAGCGACGTCGATAGGGGTCGCCGAAGGGGTCCGTGTGTGGGTGTAACGGCCAGTATCTACGGGAATATTTATATAGCTCGGCTTCCAGAAACTTTGCGAAAACAATTTATTACGGATATACGTACCATTTAGAGGCCCCCAAGTTATTATGACATCGAGAAGTTTATCGGGGGCCAACGTCGCGTCTTCGCGACGGAACCGGAAAGGAACTCGTA
The DNA here is from genome assembly GCA_963989215.1 of Hedychridium roseum. NCBI lineage: Eukaryota > Metazoa > Arthropoda > Insecta > Hymenoptera > Chrysididae > Hedychridium > Hedychridium roseum. The sequence continues at coordinate 1,912,057 of OZ022310.1, read as the reverse complement.
AGACGAAGAGCCGATGTACCAGTGGGGGAGGGGGGGGGGTTATCAATTTTCGGCAATAATACCGCAGGTCCTCTCGCAAATCTACTGCTGCGCGTACTGTCTTCAACACGAATGCAAATAGTGTCCCCAAAGAAAGATATTTTTTTGGCATCATTCGCAATTTAAACATGATGGGATTGGGATGAAAATATTTTTTTTAAACTTATCCCAAAATAGAAGACAACTCACAAAAAACTAAATTTAATCTACAATATAGCAAATATGCGGAAATGAAATGATGCAGTGGAATAGTAGTAGAAAAAATAACGGTTTTAATTTTGTGAAATAATTGTTATGGGTAAATTTAGTAAAACAGACTAAAATGTAATGTAAATAAAACAATATACAGTGTACTTCCGTTTCCAAGACCCTAATGGACTAAATACAGTTTTGTGTTTTGTAAACTTCATATTTAAATTCCGTATGTGTAAACGGTATCAAAGACTTCTTTACAAATATCGAATGACGTAATAGGAATGAAGTAACGACACTTATTGTCCCTTAACAGAAAGAAATCTCGCCTTTCAATAAATAAAAAGAAGAACACGATTTTTACGACCTCTATTTCATGGTCTTAGCGATTGCTTTTTTTCCGTGGTTTGTGTTGTCAATGCATAAGAGCATGGCCGAGCTTTCTACCGGAAAGACTTTCGAATGTAAAACGAGCTTTCAAAAAGTTACTGTTTTTTTACATTAAATACTTCTGTATATTTTCGTGATGCACGTAAGTTCTAAACATTGTATTATGAGATGAATTCAGAATGAGAGAAAGGGCGATAAACCTGTGCTTTCTGAAGAAGCTCGAGTGATTCAAGAAATTATGCATTCCGAAAAGCTCATAAATAGAGATCTCTGTCAGGAAATATAGAAATAAAGCAGAACGATAGCGGAGAAAGGCGTGAAGGGGAAATGGGACGGCAAATGACAAAATCCACTTGTTACGTCGTCGAGTAAGTCGCTCGTCTCTGCCCTGCGATCCGATAAAAGCGGAATCGTCTGCAAGCGGAAGGCGAAAAGAGAGAGGAAATCCGCAAGAGACGGAGACGATATGGCATCACGACAGAGGGAGGAAGGGTGGAAGGGAGACGGCATTAGGGGAAAAAAGTTGGGGAGTTGGAAGAGGACAGAGCTTGATCAACGGTAGATCAGCGTCCAAATGGGTAAGTGAAACGGTAACTGCAGGGCCGGGGGTATGGTGGAAATAGCACACCGGTTGAGGAGATAAAGCGGAAAGGAAGAATTCGGTGAGCGTCGGCCGTTGCCAGGGCAATGAATCGCAGATTGACGCAGGCGTCACGACGTCCGGCATCGCGCGCGCGCGTCTCCCACCCACCCACCCCCTGACCACCCTCACCATCGAAACGTGCCACTGCTTGAGGCACATTCTACGACATTCCCTCATGACGCAGACAGTTGCCACCGATCGGTTTGCCGCATTATGATTCCCGTGAACGCTCCAATTACGAGTAATCGGATGCGGGGACGGATTACTGTCTGGGGGAGATGTTATCGTAATGCTTGTCACACTTAACACACGCGTAACACATTGTTGCGAGTCGTGAGACGTAGTAAATACACCGATCGACAACATTTTTATGACGCCATTTGTCGAATTACCGTTAAAGTAGTTTGTGGCCTCTCAGAGCCATTCCCGTGAAGGATTTTCTTCCTGTGCATGACGTAAGCTCGTTTTTCCTGTAACTTCGGAAATCTTTTAAAAGTACATAAGGACGAACCATTTGCCGGCGTAAAATCCAGTGGTTTCGTCAAAGTTTCTCGAGCGGGTCCCTCGCGATTGCATCGTGTGCAAAATACGCGCAGTTTGTACGTATCGCGCATCCCTAGAGTGAAGGGAAGGCGAGCGCGTTCGCGAGAAGAAGAAAACCGAGCGAGAGACTGAGAAAGAATGAGAGAGAGAGAGAAGAAGATGAGACGGTCTAGATTCGCGGGATACGACGCGTCTGGTGGGGCCTTGGTGGTAGTAGAAAAAGTTGGGCGAAACTCAGCGAAGAAGTAGAGAAGGAAAAAGATAAAGCGCAGAGTTCGTAGGGAGGGTTCGAGCACATTGGGTGGAAAGGGGAGAATCGGAATGAAAAGAGCTTCGAAGAAGGACAGACAAAGAGGGAAAGAGAGAGAACGCGAGCATGAGGAGGCGGAAGATTGTGTCGGTGCGGGGACGACCTCGCTCGGTTGCTGATGGTGAAACGTAAATGTGGACGTAGAAGCTGCTACCGGCGATATCCGTGTTGGTGGAGCGCGAGTTCCCGTCGTGGTGGTAGCGCGTCGGGACGCCGAGAAAGTTTCGCCGCGGCGAAGCGGGTGTGAGAGAACGGCGAGAGTTTGGAGCGTCTAGTACGCCAGTGGCGGACGCGGAGGAGCGTTTTCGGCTCCAGTTCCCGCTAAGCGGCCGCGAGGACTGGAAGGATCGCGGCTCCCACGTGTGCCGTACCCTGCAACTTCCGCCGAACCGCCTGACTTTTCCGCGCGGCGCGACCGTACGGAACCGAAGCTTGCAGATTTTCCACATCGAACGTTTCCCCATCGTTCGTCCCCGCACGTCCGACCGGTTACCATATAATCTTCAGGAAAGCGATTACATGAGATTTCGTTGTACCGGCGGACTTATCATTAATTTCGTACTTTTGAAAACCGGTTACACCGAATCGTTGGTACCCACGTTCTGCTGGCTTCGAGTTCCCTCTCAACGAGTAATTATACAGCAACAAAAGTCAAGTACGAGTGCGAGTTCTCTTTACGAGTTCATGCGTGCTACCGCGATGCTCGAGTTCACGCGTGGCACTACGGACCACGGGAAAGCCAACTGACGAGCGCACACGGCTCATTCTCCTTCGTCCACCTCCACCGTATCTAGTTCTCTCGCTCTCCCCTTCGCGACTTTACATCCCCACTACTCTCTCGCTCCAGCTCTATTCTGGTTCTCGCGCTCTCTACCCCTAGTGAGATATTGATTTCCCTTAGCTGGCTCCCACGAGGGTCGCCGGCAGGCGGGCGACCAGGTAGGCCACCTCCGCGAGAGCAGACAGCCTCGGAGGAGGAAGTCCTATTTGGACGACACTATCAGACGCTTTCCTTTGTATCTTCATTGAGATACACGAATCCGCTCACGGGGATACATGTAATCCGACTTCATGTTTCATGCACGCTTTTCCGAAATGTTTGCCACGTGCTGCGCGCTCAATTTCGCGCCATCCGACCGATGGAGGGAAAATGAGGTGTCCAACTGTAAAGTCCGGTAGAATTGATAGTTTCATCGTTTAATTAACCCTTTGACAGTTCACAAACATTGCATAATCGCACATTGTGACGAATGCACAATCGGGTACAGTTTACTGTTATCTACGTTACAAAGAACTTTAAAGTGCATCTAACTGTGTACAAAGTTCAATTAAAGTCTGGTACACTACACTTTTCGATTTATTGACACTAAAAAATTATGAAGCTAAAGTGTGTTCAATGAGAAAGAATTGTAGTCACCATTTGGCTGAATTGAAGCGCGCGTGCATGTAATGACGTAAATTAATGCCTCTAAAGTTTGAAAATTTTCACAATTTTCTGAGCGAGATGAAGAAGTTGGCGAGCGGTTCCCGTAATAGAAACTCTTAACAACGGCAATATCGATGCAATGACGATAACGACGAACGAAGGACAGGATCCTGGTAGACGAGTGGCCAGTAAATCATCCGAACTTTCCTCGATGCCGTAGCTTCCCCCAACGAAGTTAGACACTCGGGATTTTCGGGCGCGAGCCGACAAAGTTTCGCGGAACGCGCCGCCATGTTGATTCCTGCGCGCTGCGCCGGCCGGCGAATTCGCAAGTGACTCGAAACTTTTTTATTTACCGCGTCTACACTGACGCGGCGCACAGGCACGCCGAAGAAAGGAACGAGGGAAAGCACCGAAGAGAAGGGTAGTGGGAGGGGTGCGGTTTCATCCCTACTACCTTCCGCCAAGTTCCTCGACTTGGTAGTACGTAGGTATCCACACCCCCTCCCCTTCGAAGCTGGCGCTTCGGAGCAAAGTTTTCCCGAGATCCCGGCGAACTTGCGGCCACGCTGGAGGGGGTCACGGGACGTCGGGGGGTGGCGAACGGGCCACGGCGGGGCGGCACGTGGCCGCCGGGAGGGGAGAGGCGCGTCGAACTGGATTCGCTCTTAGCGGATTCTAACCTACAATAGTAACGAGTTCGCTCCGTCGGTAATTCCGGCCGGCACGCGTTCGCTAGTGATATTAAACTACTCTGTCGCGTGCCGGCGCGTTCGCCGATAGTGTCTTCGATCGTCTCACCGATCTTTCGGCCGATCTACCGACGATGCGCTGTACCAGCGCGGACATTCTGCAGATCGCTCCGTGAGAAGATATTTCGCTATCTATGGTACAGCGCGCTTTGCGGAGAAACATCTTGCGAGGTAAGAATTTTCTTTACTTCTGAATTCTTATAATACTAGTCAAAATCACTCGCGCCGATGTATAGTTAAGTACCTGAAGCTTCTTTGCATTTTTTATTATCGGCCTGTTCCGCAAAGGGAGGGATAAACATGTTTCGATGAATTCATAAGTCACAGTGATATAATATTTGAATTCTCGTACATTTTTGTCTAAACGGTAAAAAGGTTAAAGCGTTGTTTAAGCGTTCGCAAATTGCGCATTCATTTGAACCTTTCACCGCTGGTACAAATTCCTTACCGCGTTTTATAAATCATACCACTTTCTCAAATGACGATCAATTACCGCGAGTTTCAGTGGTTCATTTTCTGTATTGATGCGCATGTTCCGAGCGTTGATTTCTTTTTACACTGCAGATGCATTCATATGAATAGCGTGTAGATTACGTGTAAACCTGTACTTCTTAAAATTCCATTCACTCTTGACGAAATTGTATTTTGAATTTGAATACAGGGTCTGCGAGGCGTAGAGAGCGCGGAATATTGACCGAAACGTTTTGTTTTGCAGCGAACACAGATGTACACGTATGTAGACAGATGCATTGAGAGGCAGGTCAGCTGATCGGCCACGAGCGACTATAACGTCGCTTGTAGCGAGAGTATCACTGCTTTTGATTATCGGCCTTCCGAGCGCGCAGACTCAACGCGAAATTAATCCGCTCTCTCTGCCAGAGTGAGATGGTCCCCCTCTTTGTCCCCTTACCGCTTCCCCGTATTAAACAACTTGCCCGTACATACTCACCCCCGTGTTGGAAAGTTTCGTGCGCCACGCTCGAAAGTTTAGTGTATCTGTAGTTGCGCGCGGTTTCAATCGGAAAGTGAGAGGCTTCCAATCTCTGCCTTGCGCCCACCGATTATGTGCTTCAGAGTGCGTAATTAAATTCATCCCTTCACGCGTAACGTTTGCGATAGCATCAAACCAAAGTGCGATAAACATCATGTGAATTCTAATTGGCAAAAAATTTCTAATCGTTTGGCGGAACAATGATAGGTCTTGATCGTACAGTAATTAGTCATATATTTGCTATTTACAACAAATAGTTTGGTTGTGTACTTGATATAAATTTAATGGATTGAAAACCATGTTCACCAAATTTTCAAAGGTATTAATTTTATTTTCATACGACATAAGATATGCAAAACTGTGAATATAGAAGGTTTTTAATTTCATCCCCATTACCAGAGTCAGGCTTAAAGTCTGTTAACTACCAGCTTTTATTTTAGGACCAACATAATGAAATTACACTGTGCGAAGGACTTGTAATAACAGTGTTCGATTGTTAAATATTTTCACAAAGTGCAGCTTCAAGTGAATTCTTTCCTCGCAAAGAACTGCGTTTTTGGCAAAGGATACCATTGAGAGCGCACATTTATCGTTGTGCAACAAGACTAGAAGAGGTCGTAAAAAGTGGCGTGTCCTCGTTTGGTCATGCCTCGGATTCGTGCCGATGCGTAGAAACGTAAAAAAGACGCTAATTAGACCGTCATCGTTGACGTTGCCGTCAGCGTAATTCCGTATTGTCGGCATTGTACTTCGAATCCCGCCAAGTGGCCGTTGCCCGTGGCTTTTGGGATTCCTCGAAGCGTGGTCCGCGGGCTTTCAACCCCAATTTCACGCGCGCGCGTTTCCCCGTCCTCGCAGGTGGGAATCCCTGCCGCATGTCCGTTGTCCCCGTTGCGCCTCGCGAAAACTTAACTGCAGGTTAATTCCGCGACGTCGTTATCTCTTTCCGCGTGCCAACTAACGTCGTTCAGGTTTTTGCCGGTGTCTCGTTGTCAGTGCACGAAAGGATAAATATGCGTCTCGCCTCAGCAGAAGGGGAAGTCGTTGAGTAGATTCACTTACAATTACGGCTGGAATAGCCTATCCGCTAGGTGGAGTTATAATTACACAAGAAACGCACTTTCCTGTTACTAGTGAATGCCATAAACTCAGTTCTTTACGATCTACACTTTTAGCAGGAAAAAGATGTACAGAATAACATGTTTATTGCGTAGGACTGGTACAGTACGTACTCGGTCATTTACACATCGTTAAATATTGAAAAAATCGAAAGTTATACACAATATTTGTTAGAATCAATGGAAGATGTAAAGAGAAAATGATCCTATTGAAACAATGACAAGAAATATATTATGTTACGTAGAAAAAATTGAGAGACTAGGGAAGGAAGGTTAATCGAATGTTATGTAAGCACTTACATAGGTTTATAATTATTGGAGTACGAATAATCGAAGTCCTATTGAAACAGGACATATTGAAAATATTGAATTCAAATTCAAATACTCAATTTACTTCTACACTATAAGGAATTTACTATGCGTTAAACAAATCCATTGTAAAATTTTCTTACTTTATTCGCTAAACTTGAAATTCTTATTTTACAACTGCACGAAATTGGTATACACCTATAAACTGTTTCCAGGCGGATTTATAGGAATTCTTAGTAAACTGTGACAGGACCTTGTTTCAAAAGTAACAAAAATGTGTATAAGTACTAGTGGATATTATTATGTGTACTGATATAGTCACTAGAAATGTTGAATTCGGATAAGTATCGCAAAGAAAATATTTATGGGATTCACTAACCGTTAATTACACACGTTTCTTTACAAATGTCATTATACAGGATGTTTTAGAAATACGTGCCTGAACTTAAGTAAAGTAACATTAACATTAACATTTTAGCATAAACACTTGTTTTACGACAGACTTCGGCAAGGATGCCTGTTGAATTTATAGTGATAGGTATTGTTATAATTTTATTTCTAATTTTCTTCCATATATTGCTGCGGAAGAAAATCAGTTCTAGCAATTATTTTAACGAAGTATTCTTGCTAAACTCTGTCGTAAACGAAAGCGTAAACGAAAAGTGTTCACAACTCGTAAAGAAAGTCTTGCGGGATTCATCTTCATATGACTTTTCTTATTGTTAGTCTTACGATGTGTAGCATATATTCTTAAAGTTTGGTCACTTATTTGTAAATGACCCTGCATATTGTCTGAAATCAGCTGGATGACCCCTTCCGTGCAATGTTTGGAAAATATTGAATTCTAGTAATGTTTTAACATTTACTCTTTTACAGTGTTTTACATTATTGTGTACGCTTGTTTCTTGGTGTAGAGTTTTATATAACGTGCCTGCATGTTGGAGGTCTTTATCAACGTCTGGTTATACGTAGCGTACTTAAACGATGCAAAGAAATTGTTCCATTTCAGCAAGCGTCTAATATTACTTATGCACGACACTACTTCGGATTACAAACAACTGACTTTGGTTTATGCTTTTTTTATATGAAATAGCACGGGTAACAGACCATAAATTTCGATGATTTATTATGCAGTGTATTCGATGTACTTGCAATAGATATAATGGAAAATTGATAAACTACATTTGTATTTGGGTCTAAAGCATTAGCAAGATTAAACATATTTGTCTGACGAGCGCAAATATTTTCTTAAAAATGGTATACGTAAGCTTTTTAATAATCTTCTTTTGCATCAAAATACAATTATAAAGAGTGTATAATATTCACATTAGACTGAAAAGTGACCATGCTTGTAAAATATTTTTAAGCCGACTATTTTCATTGTGTATGTTGAAAAAAGGTATCGAGATAGTGTTTACTCTTACTGTATGTGCAATATTTCATTGAAGTCGACTGAATCGGTATTGTAAAAAAATTACATGAAAATTACATTAACCCTGTAAACGTGTAGGTAAATAGACAAATAGTCGGTGATATGTGAACAAGAAATAACTGATGTAATAGATTTTTATATTATACTAAATAATCAAATACTGTCCTTTTTAGAAAGAAAACTACAATTTGGATTTGGATAATTACTAACGCACAGTAATATTAAAGCCATGATTACCTAGTATATGTTTATAGCATGGAACTGCCGCACGCAGTGCACAAATACACGCAGCAGGAAAATGATTATTTCAAGCTGATAGTTTAGACTGAGCATTCCGCCTAGTAAAATCCCATCAGACACCATCAACCAAAGTAAATGAATTTTATACCTATCTGTTTTTTCGATCGTTACGATTATTGTATATCTTAAAAAGATAGTGTCTAGCCACTACTATGGACCGGACAGCATCGTAGTCAGATACTATTTGTGTAGGTAAATAACGTTTAAAGCAGTAGGACGATATGCATCTGCTATTCAAATCCATTTGCCTAGACAGATGTCACGTAACTAAAATTTGCTAGCATGGTACGATCAGTCTGAAATAACTATTTGCTTGCGACATAGTATACATGAACGTAATAATAGGTGTAACGTTATCGTGGTCTATCCGGCATATCTTACGTACCAAAGAAAGTTTGTGGTTGTAGTTTGCCGTATACGTAAGTTATCGCCTACGCTAACTTTTCCTCTTAGGGACAAACTATTTTAGAAAGCTTTTTCTGCAATATACGGAATATTTTTCGATGAAGTCGGAAGTGCATATGCATCGTTTTATCATAGGTAATATTCTAATACACCGATTAACTTTGTTTCATAACGAATACTTGTTTACAAAAATGTGCAGAATTTCTTAAGAAATTAGTTCGAATTCGTTTTAAGGTTACATTTTCATATTTGTTTACAATATTTGTTTTTGGGCGCAATAAAGCGTTCCTGTCAACCGAGTTACGCCATTTTGTATTAAATTTTACTTTATTGTTACAAGCCGAACCGTGATTCTATATTGATGGGTTAAAATCATGGAGTTGTTAAGAGATTTGTTGGTTTATTATATTGTTTGTTGTAGCGTGATAGCTGGAGAGCAAATTAAGATCTTTGTGTTGAAAATGGTTCGGTGTAATATTGAAATTAAACTAAAACTTAACTAAACAGAAGACTGACTAACTCAAACTAACTACTAAGGAAGAACTTACTAACTACTAGATAACGACTAAGGGTTTTTGGGTTTTCAGTTCCGGAGGAAAACTCTGTTGTGGTGGTGGTTGGATTGGATGGGGATAGGCCTTATGGGTTTTGGTAGTCGTTATCTCTATCTATAGTAATAATAAAAATAATGATAATAATAAAAATAATAACAATAGTTGCAGTGGGGTTGCGTCCGTCGGACGTAACATTTACAAGAAACTTTTTAAATTCAATTAAATTTTACGCCATTTTACTTATATATAAAGTTTTAGCCTTGATAGCAACGCAAAACATTGTAAATTTGATACAGACATTTGCCGGCAGTCATCTGTTTTCTGTTCTTCCGCTTTAACGATTATGGAATTATAGGGAAAGCCGATATCATTTCCATCCTGTTGGAGAATATATAGTACTCGGGAAATTGGAATTCTATCGCTGATTTAACGTGTTTTACTATCAGTGCAACCGCTGCCCACGGTCGAGTTTTTATCATTCTCTTTCTTTTCGGTTTACGTGTAATTATTCAAGATATTCAATTCCGTTTAAACGTCTAGATTATTTCCAGTTACCGCATTAAAACATACGAACGCATTTAAATTTGATAGATAATCTTGTGATTGGTATTGAAATTTAAAATTATACGGTTGATTTTACGGTATGTTTGCTCGCTGTAAAATTTTTCTGCGCATCTCAATTCTCGTTATTTCTATATTTCTCATAACACTTTTTGGTACGGAGTAGCTTTAGGGGTTTGTAATTACAACTTGCACTTTTAATAAGTTGAGACGAATTCTTGTTCATTCCTTGTTTCAGTTCAATACAGAGATATTTTAAAAGATATATTTAAAACACTATATTGCATACTTATATGCATATTTGCATATTTATATTTATATTTATATTGCTAATTTATATAATAATAATAGTTGAATTATGTAATTTTTAAGATATACTAATAGGGAATTAATTCCGTACATTATTGACATTATTTATGTACGTATTATGTACATATAGCATTTCGATCCATAAATGAACTTTGGAGATAACTTCGTAATTAATCTTTCGGCGCGTTAAAGACTTCCCAACACCTTCGTGTAATCCTCGGATTACAGGACCTCGAGTCTCGTTTTCCGCTCAGTAGCTATCGGATTGATTCCGAATGAAAAGCGTGGAGATCGTCGAGGAGTTGCGGATACTGCGACAGAAGAACGGAGAGTAACGTAGAGGCAATCCTGCGGTTCTACTAACCAGGCAAAACTGAAAGAACTATCAGAGCTGCTCACTCTGATCGGAAGTCCGATCAAGCCGACAACCCTCTTGCTATGGCGAGGTTTTCTCCAGACGAAAGCAATCGTTGATCAGAAAGATAAAAATAACTCTTGACTCATTCTTTTAGGCTGTCACGTCTTTTTCTACGGTCGATTAATCAAAGCTCTATCAACTCAGCTTATTTTTATAAAGTTGTCCGGTACTTCGTCTTAAAGATCATCTTAATGACGATTGAATTATCTTATCACGCGCTTCGACCCAAAAACTTTGTTTGCTCGACCTCGTGGGTAGTTTTTTTGTAGCTGAAGCAGAGGGTGATTTCGTAATACATGAAGGAATTTTAATGTATGAAAGAGGTTCACTTCAAAGTATAGCAACATTGCATTACATAGCACAGCATAATTTTGGTACGGTAGTAGAATACTTTTGTTAATGAATATTGCGTTATTTACCTAAACAATATTTTAAAATATAAATGATACGTAATCGGATAATGTTATATGAAGTAAATCAGCTGAAGCAGTAACGGAAGGATATACGAAATTTCCTTAAGCAATCATTTCATCAATATTGAACTGTATCTCGTTAAATCACGTTTTTCATCCTAAGATGTAAAATGTGAAATTGGATATATTGTTATGGCGAGGAAGAAAAACCTCTAACGGGACTGGATTCCAGTTGTCGCGGAAATTGGAGTTCCTGTGTGGACTGCTAATTTGACCAGAGAGTCTTGGTCTTGTGTATCCGAGGAATTCCAAGAAAATTCCACGAAAATTCCAAGGAAATTCCAAGAAAACTCCAAGAAAATACCGACCGATCAAAGAATCGTTGAGATTTTATTAAGCTTTTTTCTACACGTCGATCGTTGCTTGCAATAGCGCTGGAGTACGCGCATGGAGATTCTGAAACGGTAATACCATTTCCGAGCGGCCGGCACCGTCGCTTTTGCTGATAACGGGCTCACTCGATAACTTCTATCGCCGTACGATCCAATTGTTTTCATGCGCGAACCTCCAATATCGCGGTCTCCCCGACCCCCGGCGGAGATCTGTCTTTCTCTGTTTGCCGGGCGGGCCGGCTGACTCCTCTCAAAATCGAAGTATCGCCATCAACCGAGCGGAGCTGTTTAAGCGAGGAAGTTTACGTCGTAAACTCTCCGGGTCTTAAGGCTGGAATTATAGGCGGGTAACGCGAGCGTCACGCCGGGCGCAGTCTCTGCCACGACGAGCGTTTTAAAACTCGGAATCGGCCCTTCCCACTCGCGATACTAGAAAGAAGGAGCGAGAGGGTGGTCGAAGAGGCTGGGGGGTTGGGGGCGGGGGTGGGGGCACGGAAGAAAGGCCGTTCCACAAAGAACCGCTCGGAGGAGCGAGACGGGGGAGTGGGGGAGGAGCGCGGTTAAGTTGCCAGGAAACTTTGGTAAAACTGAAAAGTTAATTTCGTCGTGTTAAATTACTCGAGCGCCCGGGCATTAAACTTGCAGAAGTTGGCCGGATGACTGAAATACGTAGCGTCCGCCGGTTCCTCCGTTGCCGTCTTCTACGCCTTTCCGCCCCGACTTTTCCTATACATACGCGCTGCTCGCCTTCAACTTCCTTCGTGCTTCCACTTCTTCCACCATTTTTCTTTAACGCAATCTATCAAATCACGTTACGTTGAGTCTATCTTATCTGCTATCAAAACCTTAACTTCACGTACGGGGAATTAAGCGGTGGATATAATTGATCACGCTGTCAAATGGGGATAGAGAGGAACATTATTAATTTAACCGGCTTCATAATTCTCTTGGCAGCAACGTTTACAAAAAGGTACAAAAGGTACAATGGAAAACTCATGTTACCCGGTTAATGCAAAATTATCGTAGAATAATGAAGGCGATAAAACATACGTACCTTTCAAAGTACCCATATATTCTTATCGTAACGAGCAATTCATAATACCTATCGCTTATTTTATTCAGATTTGCGTATTATTGTTTTATTATCGTTGCAAAAAATTTCTCTTTATTAATTTCTTTTAAATTTTGTACACATTTAGCAAATTATCCGCTATTGGATTCAACTCGTTTAATAAAAACCTATCTTATAAGTTTGCGTGATAAGGAACAAACATTGTGCTTCGAAGCGAAATTAATCAAAACAGAAATTGATCAATGAAATCATAACAATCTGTTACCTGACTCTTATAGGTTGTCTTAGAAGCCGGATGGGCTGGTGAAATATCGTGCCGACGCGGCTGCATTTTCGCAGTTGGGTCGATCGAAGAAACACTTTCAGCAAATATCCCTCAGTTGGAAATAAAATTTATCTGATCATAAAGCAATTCATTTCGAACTCATACCGATTCCGTTGATGATAAGTAAACAGGGTTATTGCAGAAAACACGAAGAAAATAGGTAAAATTTATGAGTTCGAAAATGTACATTCAATCTGTGCACAGTTTACTTATAAATGGAATTAACTGTTGTTGAGCAATGTATATTACTACATTCAAAATTAGTCCCCCAATTTCAATGATTAAGGTATCTTTTTTAACGTAAAATATGATAATGTAAAATTGTAGCTACTTCCTGGCGTGATATTTTTTATAAAAACCTTACTAAATCCATTACGATTATTTTTATACAATAACTTAGTGTCTCTGTTATTGTTAATTTAAAAATATGCGTTCAAAGTGATATAATCCGTAAATCAATAGATTTAGAACAATTTGGTGTAATCGATCTTCACGTTCAAGAGATAAGATAATTAACGACTAAAGTACTTTATTATTTCCATGACGGGTAATTACTTAAAATTCGCATAAACAATGAACCATTTTCAACGCGATTTTTCATTGGAGTCACTTATTTGTTGGCACATGTGTAAGTAAACTGCTTTCACCGTCGCACATGTGGAGAATAGTATAACAGATGCGGTACGAAATAAATGGAGGTGGTTTTCAGATAGGCTTGGAAAAGCTTTTATCGACACCTACCTTTTTGAACATCAATTCAGTCTGTGCCGTACATTAGTATTTCCTACTTTCAAGCATTTCCATAAACCATTTTTTTTTAATTTTTCAAAGAGATATGATGTGTGATTTCGAGAATTCTGTTAACTTTGTTAACATTCAATTCCGGATTATTAACGTGAAATTTGGAGTGTGAATATTACAACGTTAGATCATATGTAACCCACATTTAAACGAAAGGTACAATTTTAAGGTCAATAAACTGGCGGAATTGAGACGTATTTTTACTTACATTGTGTTTTATTTTTATCGTTTAGATACAAAAATTAAAATAAATTTTTAGTGGCCACCTCAGATTGTGATTCTAGGTATGAAACCAATATTACGAGGGGACGTATTTTTTTAAATAATTAGAAATAGTGCATTATGAAATTTATTATACTTTTGTGTTGTACAAAATTGTATACGAAGTGAAAGGAATTTCAATGGAGGATACAAGCAAATGTATTAGTTTTTATATAAAAGTGTTATACTATCGTTTGTTAAAAAAGTTTATACTTATTTAGAGTCAGTAGGTCTCAAATAAATGTATAATTTTCATCCTTTTCATATTAGAATGATTATCATTACAACAGTTTTAACCAAACTGAATCTTAACAGTATAATTAATATTCACGAACTAGCTATAACTTCGACGACTTCTTCATTTTGGTAAAGACAAATGATAGTCCGAAGCTGTCGCTTCGCGGAGAAAAACGTGCAATCCAATTTTTCCTGGTGACGTTTTTTTTTACCTTTTTACACACACCGTAAGCTCATGAGATTGGGAATCTGGTCGAATTCGAGTCGGAAAGCGCAATCTTCGAAGCACCCTTATCCCCGTTTCAGTCGGTAAGGTCACGGTCGAAATGTTCACTGACGAGACCTACCCTCACACGTATAGGGCTGACCACGTGGACGAGACGAATGTGTATGTATGTGCCGAGCTTGCGCGTGCGTAAACAAACGAGGAAGAAAGTTTGGCGACGTGGGAGGTGAGTTACCCCACTTGAAAGCCAGCGACAACGGGAGAGGGGGGAGGATAGGGGATGACAGGGTCGCGCGCGCGACGCATTGTACACTAGCACGTGCGATTCCGTTAGTGTGTTATATACGTAAACCGTGCCGCCTTCCCACTCTGCGGCATCGTCGAGTAACTCATCTCTTCGTCGAAGTTACGCGGCCCCAGGAGCGGATTCGGCACGTTCCGTCAAACTGGATGCGCCGCGACTTACAATCTCATCGATAACAAGCAATTAAAATCATATGAAGCATAATGTGATTTTTGGGCAGCAAAGATATGAGTTTCTTGAATGCCGTAAACAAATTACTAAAGGAAGTTTCATTAGATTAAGTACTGTATATTCGCTTTAATTTAAATAGAAGGAATTCTGAAACTATGACCTGATATAGGTATATAAGTTTGGAACACAATTATGATAAAAACTTTAATTTATTTTGCTGGAAACTTAAAACTGTAGAGAAACTAAGTGTTCCCTACAATTATAATATTATCGATAATATTATCGTAAGGAGTACTCACTTTCTGATTGTTGTTGTAGAGTTTGCAGAAATATTCAGTAATATTTAGAAAAATATCAACTATGTAAGAAAGTTTTTTTGTTTCACTGCTTACCTATTTATTAATTGATGTATGTAGTTACATAATTTACAAACCTTTAATTACATACCTAACATAATTTCTATCCGTCAGAGTATCTTGATGAGATGTTGGGAAGCATGTTGCCGTCTTTGTGGCAGAGAAATCGTCTTTGTTCAGTATCTAGAAGGGGGGTTACCATTGTTTTGAGCCGGTCCTGTGCGCTCCTTGTGCAGCTGTCACCCCTTCGCCACCCCCTGCCTCCACCTTTGAAACTCCTTGGGTCGGCGAGACGATGCCCAACTTTGTTCGACTGACTCCAGCGAGCGAGCTAATCGATTTTCTTATATCATATAAGTACAGACAGCAGTTCCCCTGCAGCGTAAGCGTTGCACACGATTTACCCACGCAACAAGCGTACTATTTCCTCCGTTAAATCTTAGGGCTCCGTTTCCGGGGAAATACCGCTTCATGACATTCATATCTTTTCACACGTCAAGTATTGGAGATCCATTTTCTTCGAATTATAGTTTTACGACGTTTATCACTTTTCGTCAATTGAATATGGGAGATGGACTTCGAACTGGTGATTAGTCTGTCGATTTCCATGCACCATACATGTTTGATAAATATGTGCAATTGTCACGTAATGTGATAATACACGTGATAGTAAGTTAACGCTAGAATGTTATTGTTTCAATAATGTGTATTTATAACGAATAGCTTTCTATCTAACGTACACACTGTTACTACTATTCTGTATTGCGCCGAAGGTGGGATCAAATGGGTTCTGCTGTATTTATGATAAAATTATTGTACGCTGAATATTGGTAAATGCGTCTTGAGTGACACGTACTGTAAACACGTCAGATGTATAATCATAACAGGGAAAAATGAACGACCCTTTCAGCTGAATATGCCGATGAATACTTTCAAATAAATCATTTGCTTCATTTTAACGATGAAATGAATGGGGAAGAAGGTGCGCTCGATAAATTTTCTAATTGAATATTTATTTACGTTCTTATTTATTTATACCAATGTTAATTTTATACTCATTCGTTTTCATCAATTATTGTACTGAGAGAATCGCTGTATTAATGTCCCAGTAATAATGATTATAACAAAATATAACAGTTTCATAAGTGCAGAGCTTGGTTTTTTGTCAGTAGTTTATTGACGATAATTTTGGTTTACCGTTCAGAAATGGAATATTTTTTGTACTAATTATTGGTGGACTTCATAAGTTTACGTGCACGTGTTAACGATTTCGACCAGCAAGTTAATAAATTCGGAGTAAAAATTGATATAAGTAAATACGAAGTGTAGTTCTAATTATTTGATTAATGTTATAAAGGCTATGTACGTATACATAGTAACGACTGTAGAAAAAAAACAAAAATAGTTTGTGGAAGATTAAGAGGTAGATCCCTTGTCATGTATTATTAAGAATGATTTAGATTCATACCTAAATCGTAAAATAACTACTGATACATTTACGACGTCGTCGTAATGAATTATTGGTACGGGTAAGCTAATAAATTTCGGAGCCGAGATTTGTGGGCAAATGTAAAGTGTAGTACGCGGTACTGGAAAGTGTAGATAGAAGGGTGCGATCGTATCGTAGTGAATATCGCGGTGCGCCCGTCGTCTCGTTTCTCGCTCGCTCGGCCGTCCTTGTTGCGGAAAACTTTGCAGTGATGAGCTTTGTTGGCCGCTTCCCCAGCAGGACGGAAAAGTTAAATGCAAAAGTTTTACTCGATATCCAGTGCCGCGACGCGCGTGGAAAAAGGTATCTACGCACACGGTGTAACTCGAAGATCGGCCCGTCAATACGATTAAATCTCGAACCTTTTCCTTTTCCTCTTTCGGAAAAAACGGTTGAGTGAATGGGCAAGATTCTGGCTCAACAACTCGATGCTCACAATTAATACTCGTTCTGGAAATAATATTTTAATACATATTCAAGTGACCCTCTTCTTATAAAATAGAATAAATTGAGAAAATTGTGTATTTCAATATGAGATGGAAAAATGACGTATACTGAATGAGTTCTCGATGGTTTAGAGAATTCGGACGAAGGAAAATTCGTTTTATCAGTGCTTGTGGCAAGCGGTAATTTTTGCATTTCCATATGATATCATAGAATGTATTTTTACAGAAAATGAAGGTTTTTTACATCGTTAAATCATGAAGATAGAAATTTCTTTGTTTAAATGTAGTTTAACATTTTAGAAATAATTCAGATTTGCATATTTTATTAATGAACGAAATCGTATGCCCAAATCGTTCCTATGTCACGACAGAAATAACTAAATCATATACTTACTATATTTTTTAGTAAAAATGGGAAATAACACCCTTGAATATTTTCTGCACTTGCTATTACAGCTATGCTTATTATTATTATTTATCTATTCATTAACGGAAAGTACAAACTCCTTTGGCACAGTAATTTACAAAACGTAATAAAGACGGAAATAAGATAAAGCGAAAGAAAAGAAAAAAGATAATATGTTTGACGTATTAATCATAATACCTGTGCACATACCTTTGGAAAAATGGAACATATGTATATAATTAAGTAAATAGCAAGATGAGTAAGTATTTGTACGATTCCACGATTTGTCCGTATAAAACGGCACTGTTGTGTTCACGGGCGATCAGTAGTAAGAGCTTAATATAGTCAGCCCCGGAGTGAGTGCCGTGCGGTACCATTACTACTTTCCCTAACCGTTCCATTTTTACTCGACAGTCTGCTTCCTGTCCACCTGTACATATCTACAGTTCTGAAACTTTTTTTACTTTCTAGCATAACCCGATTCATATATCCCTTACATCCGCATATATAATCTTTTTATTACGTTATTTAGTATATTAATTTTTAATAATACTGCGTATAGATCAAGCACAGTGTATCCATGATGTGAACAATTAATGTGAAATACCGTAATTTATAGACTATTTTTCGTGTTCATATCATTGTGATTATTAAAATTTTTTGTACAATATCTTATTAAGAAAGCCTATTTAAGGAATATGAAATATTGATAAAATTGCGTTTAGGGAGGTCAAATTTATGCGGTATTTATTTTGTGCATTTTACTTTATGCAACATACACATTTTTATTAATATCGCGTATAGATAATGCATGATATGGACAATCAAAGTAAAATGCCGTACTTATCGGATGACATTCCGTGTTCATAACATTGCGATTATTAAAGTTCTTTGCAAGATGCCTTACTGAGAAAGCTGGTTCATAAACAGCAGCTGTAGATAAGACTGTGTCTAGGGGGTTCATTTTTTATGTATTTTCTTATCTGGTAGCAGAATGGCGTCGAAGAAGACGAGGAAAAATCACTCGATCCAGCATTTACTCGAGCTGCCCTCGTCTACAAGGGAGTCAAAATTGTCGCAATTTTCTGCGAAGGAGCAAGCTCAACCACCGACAATTCCGACGCCCCGCCAAGTGCCGGTAACCGTGTTGCATCCCACGCCGAAAAAGGTAGGGAACATTTTACCGTGCATGTAAATGTTACTATAATTATCATTCTAAAATTCAGGATAACCCTTGACGCTCTTCTCAATATGATTAACTTAAAAGGATTTCGTTAAAATGGGGTAAATGCGGTGGTGTCAAAATGCATAAGTCTGATATTTGGTTCGTTAGGAGTAACAGAATATCATGAACATTACTAAACCTACATATTTATTATTTGAAATAATAAATAACAAATGATATTTTAAATATTCAGGTAGTTGAACTATCATGTTTGTCATGCTTGTTGCGAAATAATTTAAGAAAAGTATTGTTGTTTTCATAAAATATATTGGTTCAAACAAAATAATAAATAATAAACAATGAAGTATTAAAATATACATACTTCACGCCCAAGTAAAGCTTATATATAATTGTACCAATTTTCGGCACAAATATAGATCACTAATTCCAGGGTTGTGAATTTATCGTAACAATTCTGTAAAATATTACGTACTGAGTTATAAACTAGTTCTCAAATACATTAATTTTCATTTGTATAGAAGTTGTTTATGGTAAGCACGTATGTATTTTGAAATTGTGTGTCGTATTGCTCTTTCTTTTAGATCTATATTTTATTGATACCAATCTTGGAAATACTTAGCTAAAACATAAAACTAAAATATAAAGGTAAAACACAACAATTATCAAAATATAGCAATATTTGCAGTATTGACATAATGTTATGCAAATGAGGTTTCAGTTTCACTTAAGGAGCTTTAAGTTTTCTGCTTTAGGAGCATTGAAACGGATTGTCGAGGTTTCTATCGGATGATACGTATAATGAAGCAATGGCGTAATCGATCTTATTATTTCTGTTACATAATTATAGTATAATTACGATATTAAACATGCAATGATCTGCCTGTTTGTCTTTGTGATGTATGTTGTGAAACAATTAAAATTTCACAAGACCTACTTGCTAATCAAAATGAAATATCTTCATAACTCTACATGTGACTAATCACAGATTTTCATCTTCAACATGGAGCTAGGTATAAAATATTAATTGTAAGTATATGGTTTCACCACATTTTTTAACTTTCAAAACAATGGTTAACAAGAATTTGTTTCATTATTAAGATAATTCTACTTTCGTACAGTGAATAAAATTCTTTTCCCAAAGTGGATTTTAGTCATAAAGTCTTTTTTCAAAGCAGGTCACGTACATTTTAAATCGCAGGTGCAAGATGAACTATTCTATATGTCCAGGACGTAGCGTAATAATTGGTGCTACAACTGACAGGGTAGGAGATAATCTCTCGTATAAAAATCAGTCTAACAATAAGCCGAAAATACATTCTTTTCGTATGAACCTCATTTTTACGTGGCTCCGGAAATGTAAGTTTGAAAATCCGACTGGTACGCGTGGGATCGACTAAGTCTCGACTTAACTAAAGATTCATGCGACCTGCGTTGTCAAGAAATAGAAGTCCTGGGAACGCATTTATTTATTATTAAACATTTTCTTTGTATTCAAGGTGAATTTAAATCTTTACATTTATTAACGGCGGCACATATCTTCTATATTTTTAGATTTCTTATTATTTTGATTTTTCATAGTATTATGTTTTCATGTTTGAAATTAAGTTCTTTTCTATGATAAAAGGGATTGCTGATGCCACTACAGAATATCACGTTTCAAACTGAAGTAGTTTGTCTCAAATAATTACAGATGCGACTAAGAGTAAAGATTTTGGTGTGTAAAAAACATTGTAGCCTGTGGACCTTGAAAGGGTATTTCATCCCTATCAATCGTTGTTTAGCGAAAATAAAGAAATAGTTTCAGAAAAAAGTTTCATGTTTTTCGGCGCCCGGTAAATTGATAGCGTTTTCTACTCAAAAAGAGGTGTACGTTCTAGCGATGTTTTTTTGTTAGTAAAATACAATATAAAATACAATATACAATATAAAATAAATTTTTAGTTAGAAAATGGAACTTCCTATGGAAAAGTTTAGTCTACTCTTTACGCTTATTTTTGTACGAGACATACTCTTTTTGGTTTTACAAATTATTACAAAACACTTTGTACAGATATCAAAATTTTTCATTAGACATTAATTAAAATGATAAAATGACTGGAAATTTTCCTTCTTATTGGTCTTGGGTAGTGTTTATTTCCATCATGCCGTTCAAATCTTTCATAAATACATTGTTAGAGCGAATCGTAAGAGCTTAAGACGTTACAATATTGTCGTAAATAAACTATAAAAGAAGAGAATACTGAGAAAGAATCGTAGTGAATGTTCGACAGTACGTAAAAAATGAAATAGGTATCCAGCACGAAGCAGAGCGGAATTGTAACGGCGTAAACTGCTGACGTACCACTTTGTCATAGTGGCATTTTTTATCGATCATTCGCTACAGGGGATATTGTTATTGCACCTATAAAAGTCGACGTAAACTAAACCCTGCGGTATGTGGCAAATCATATAAATTTAGTCTCTATCACTATCATTAAGTAAAATGTTTGTCCAGTTAAGACTTTATTTAAAAACCTTTTTAAGTACACTTTTCACTCGTCTACAATGAAAACATAAAGTAATTAATTTAATTAATGCGAGGTGAATGTCAAAACAAATTTAAAGTTCTTTCAGTTTGTAATACCCCGTAGTATAATGATGTCCTTTGGAAAGTCTAAATATAGAACTATCCAGTGTAAGCCGTTTCCTTCGCAAAATAAGGATTTTTAAAGTTCGTAGAGAAGTTTCGAGTCGTTCCCACCGAGAGTTGTCGGAGAAGTTGGCAAAGTTGGAGTGAGATAATTACAGCGTACTGCCAGTACTTTAGAGCAGTTTCTTCGTGTACCACTGAAGTCCAATGGCGTCGTCAGTCAGATTTTGTTACGTTGAGCTGTATAAAATGACCGTAAAGCTTTGGCTGGTAGAGTACACAAAACTCTCAAAGTTAAGTTTCTTGGAAGTTAAGCAAATATTTTATAGTACTTGCGAATTTAACATTTCTTAAAAATTATTATTGCCGATATTTATCATTTTAATTGTTGTCTCTATGTACACAAATAAGAATCGTATTTTTGATTCTGTATATTAGATGGGTTATCGTTCGCCAACATGTCTTATTACAAATTTACCGACTTTCCTTCTGGTATATATTTGTCATCAGTCGGTTAAAGGCGGGTTTTATCGGCAGATTTAATATGTTTGCTATCGATAAAGTAGAACTGTCTATACAGAAACTTGCCTTACCGACCTGTCGGTAAGTGAGGCATCCAATTTTCGACTATCACCAAAATCTATATCTTAAATTAGATGAGTTAAGCTGGCGCCGAACTAGAAGCAATCTTAATGAATTATATCTAAAAAAATTGCTCGCAATTTGCTCATCAAGAATATAAAATTGCTCTAGCGGTAGAAATTATTAAAAAAAAGTTATTAAACAATTACATAGCAAGCACTAATTTGACGATTTCTAAGTTATCCGACTACGAACGGGATCTTTCCTGGGCTCAAAAAATTGCGATCAATTTGCTCATCACTGCCCCACCTTTTTATTTGCGTTTTATTAACGTTTTTTGAATTAAAAATAATAATTAAATTTTCGATATTTTAAGACCTGGGGAAACGATAGTAGCGCCCCCAATTTTGAAACAGGAAACTAACACCAGTAAAGGCGGTTCTCAATCTAAATCTGAAAATTATTTATTATTTTTAAGTCAAAAAACGTTAATAAAACGCAAATTAAAACGCAAATAAAAAGGTGGGGCAGTGAAGAGCAAATTGATCGCAATTTTTTGAGCCCAGAAAAGTTCCCGTTCGTATTCGGGTAACTTACAAATCGTCAAATTAGTGTTTATTACGAAATTGTTTAATAACTTTTTTTTAATAATTGCTACCACTAGAGCAATTTTATATTCTTGATGAGCAAATTGCGTGCAATTCTTCGAGATATAATTCATTAAGATTGCTTCTAGTTCGGCGCCAGCTTAACTCATCTTCTTAAATTGCGGCAAAAGCAAATATGAAACACGTACAAGTGTTTCCAATTTTCAATAACAAAATTATAAATTCTTTTATCCACTTTATCATTATATCGCATGATTGTTTATAGGCTTTGTAACTACCAAAAAGAAAATTGTTAATGAAAAATATTTGGATTTAATAGAGAATGAAAGGTATATATCTCTACGGAAGAACTATAATAAATTACATTAAACTTCACAATGTCCATGAATTTAGTCCGTCGTGAATGAGCCGGTGCGTATTGTGTGGTAATATAATTTGGTATTGAAATCCTGTGAATGGGATCGTGCCTCGAGCATACGGAATAAGGTGGGCGGAGTTAAATTTATGATAATTGCATAAATCACAGCTTTCCACCACAATAATCATAATCTATTGGAATAGTTGTTCGAAGTTAGCTATTTAGCCGGCGGCGAATGTAGGGAAAGATCCTACGAGCTTCAGCGTGCACTCTTGTAAGATAATATCCTCCTCATTAAGAGTACGAATATTTTTAATTCTTTTTGTGTTTTTCTTGTGAAATGAAAGTAAAATTACTAAATCTATATAATAACCGATTATCGAAGTCAAAATCGCCTTGCGTTACCAGAAATGAAAGCAGGGTAAAGAGAAAATTAATGAAAGTCACAAAAAAGTTTAAAAAGCGTCTTTTATACAAAATTTTATATATTTAAATAATATTAATAACATCTTATATTACAATAAACTTCAAACCTGTCATACACTACTTATAAAAATGTCGAACATTCATTAACAATTTTTTAACACATTTACATAACACAATAACATACCACATAAGACATTAACACATAACACATTTAACACATTAACAATTTAAAACATTAACAAACATTAACATTAATATTAACAATTAACAATGTTCGTTAACAAATTTAAACAATGTTAGTTTAAAAGTTTGTATATAAACAAGTATAAAGTGTATAATTTCACAGAGTGAAGAACAGTGTAGCAGAAAACTAACATAAAGAAGATATCACTTCATAAAACCACTGTAACACATGAGAATATTTTTTTAGTTTGCTTGTTAAGTTAAGAAGTCGAAAAATATGTACCACATAAGGAAAATGGGTCGCGAAAGAATCGTGTATGAAAGGTGTAATACCATACTGATAGAATACTGTGAGAATAATATTTTACTGAATATGCAATTATATTTATTTATACTGCAATCGCACTGTTTACATAAATATTATAATTGGAATAACTATATATTTGCAAAACTAAAGGTTTACTGGTAATCAATAAACATCGATCGCTGTTAGAAAGTTCAGAGACACTATCTGAGAGGGTGCCACTAGTATCAATTTTTCTTACTGTAGTGAAAAGTGTTCAATGAGTAACAAACACATGACCTAAGGCAAAGTTGAATATTTTCTTAACAGTATATGCTCAAATTATGCCATTAACTTTAAGTGATTTATTGTTAATTTTAAATACTTTTTATCACCTATATTTCATGTTCAAGATATTACAATGAATAATCGCGAGATATACATCTAACGTTTTTCTAAGTAACTTTTAATGACAGACCCCTGTATTCTTTCTTTTCCTGCAATACTACCGAAATATTATTATATCCGTGGACATTAGTGAAACTTTGACATTTCCCTGAAACTTCCCTGCTGGTATTGTTAAAATCCAGTGTTTGGTCAATGACATGGCTTACAACACAGTTAGATGTATTTTTACGCGTAATACTTTTCCGAGAGAGTATAACTGAATGTCGAATACCGCGTGAATTGAGCCTAATGTATCCAATTTTGCTATCGTCACGAAGCGTCTGATATTGGCGTTATTCCGTTTCTCTTGGACACGACAGTGGGAAAGTTGACGGCTGCCTGTTATTTCGAAATCGCCGGTGATTTCTTTATTAACGCCATGGGCCTGAGGACGTCCATGGGTAATTCGCCACTCGCTCCTGGAATATTAATGCCGAAACTCGTTCTGTCTCAACCTTCGAAATCGTTAGGGTTACGATTACGATTACGAGTGGTCGTGCGCCTTAAGGGCGAGAGCGATAATCTCCCCTCCGATAATTTTCTACCCCGATTTTACGAAATTTCTTGCCTCTTTAGCGAAATCCCCGCAGAGGTTAATGTAGCTTAAGAAAATATTGTATGGCCAAGTTGAACGTGGGACAATATAGAAATGTAAATTGTTATTGATCTATGATAAAGTTATTACGGTTTTCTTCTCAAATTGTTAGAAGCTTATTAAATGAGTCACCGTTATGATTGTTCTCGCAATATTCCTTTGCGCATTGTTCTACTCTATTCTGTTCTTTATCTTCTATCCAAAATAGAAGAACATTGCGAGTAATAATACTATAATGTAATTATCACTAGGGGCAGCTCTTTCATTTGAATGATTGCGTACTTATATAAAAGCAAATACTTTTCAAGACACACCCAATTACGTATCTATTCACCTGTACCAATCACTTACTTATTATAATTTACTGCACAGTTAATTCAAGATATCATATATTTACACATTAATACAAAATAATTCACTGCGAATCCATGAAAATACAATTTACTTCAGATTCAGATTAGAATCATTCAATTAAAATTCAGATTAAAATTCAGATCAGAATCAGATTAAAAATACTTCAGAATGTGCAAAATCAACACGGAGTTTATGAATAATATATACTGCTTTCTTCAAATACGATAATTTATGAAAAATAAATAAAACAAGGAAATTGATGAGTAACCTTTCGATTTATGTGGAATGGTGTTGTAGAGTTAACGAATTATACGGCTTGTGAGATTTCATGGCGTGGGAAAAAGGGGCATCTGGTTGGACATGGGTTAATCCAGTGGTAGGTTGTTGAAAATGTGGCGTTAAAGCACCGGAAAGCCAACCCTTAATCCGCTTAAGGAGATGTATTTATTACATACGTTTGTCTGACTCCTTCTTACTTTCACAAAAGATTTCTACTCGCCTTATAAATGTTTCGCATGTGTTTGGAATTTCTACATTAGATATATTTGTTTTTATTTTAATCAGGAGAGAAGACTCAGGATGTAGTTTTCTATTAGTTTTATCAAAAGTATAGAGCTTAAAAACATAACGTATTATGTTACCTACAAATTGTTAATGCGTGTTTTTAATCATTTTTAATCAATTTGTCATATTACTAAAACAATGTTAGGCAATTTTAAAAATATTACGACCATTTTGTTAATATTGAAAAATATTGATATGGTAGATAATCTTGTTTTGTTCACATTTTACAATGATAAATTTCGCTTAATTCAGACATCGAGAGTATTTTTACACACACTGAAATCGCATCTCTTCTTTCTATGGATATATTTCCTTGTGCGCACCTAAAGTCGCCATTAAAATCTGCGAGATTTCGAAGAAAATACAATGTCCCCGGGTTGGTCGTCGTGTTAGATCGAAATCGCAGAGAGTGATAAAGGAGGAAGGGTCGATCGAGATGTAGGTGGTACTCGGAGTGAGGATTAGCCCATAGGGCATTGTAACGCCGTAAATACACCCCCTTTTTACTCTACGAGTTTCAACCCCTCGCTTCTTCCGTTCTTTGGACGGTAATGCTGCAACCCTTGCCGGCGACATTGAGTTCTACTACTTAAATATTAAATCTCCCATATTCTATTCATCATTCGTTCATAAATTATGTTGCGTTTTAAAATGTGAGAACCTCTCCAAGGATCGGACTCTGCATTCTGCATAGCACATTCGTTGTTTCAAGCATGTACGAACGTTATAACTTCATGTAATAGAATAATAGAATCGTGCGGTAAAGAATTTTCTAATAAATACTGTTTTAGCCCGGTCAATGTTGTAATTCACATTTAAACGCCATATATGCATCATTTCTTTTGGGAACTTCAAAACTAATAATGATGAATGATGTAAATAAAGGTATAGGCACAATGAATAATACTAACATTTCTGCATTTCCTATAAGAAAATGTTTCGAAACACGCATTAGATGAACACTGCACGATATGGCAAAATGTGTTTCTAATGACACATTGTCCCTTTATCGATTGCCTCGTCGTATCCAGTTCCAGAAGGTGCTCGAACGTTATCAAACGCGATCGCGAGTTATAATTCCGTTCTCGTTCGCCGGGGGAACGCGGTATAGTTTTTCGACAGGATGGGGAAAAGATTAGAGGAGGCATTCCGCCGAGGCACTTTAGCCAATGCCATCGTCTCGATACTAACGTCCCCTCTGCTCCATCTCCATGGTTTGAAGCCACCCCCACTTGCGATATCTTGGGGCAAACCGTCTCTCTCTCCCTCTCTCTCTCTCGCGCATACACTCTTCCTTCAGCGCTTATAGTAGTCGGAATGGAAAGGGTTTCCAAGGGCTCCGGAAGGACTGCGGGGTTATAATGAAATATAGCTTCGTTCCGCTTCGTATAAGACTGCATTAAGATTATACGTCGTCCCAGTCTCTTTCCCTATGGTTTCTCCTCTCTGTCCCACCGGTTCTCTCGTAACTGAAGAAGGTCGAAATAAGAGGTGTAGGGCCACGAGGTCTCAGGGCGAAAGGGGTAAGGGATTCTTCCTACGGTGTTTTAATCAAGCCGGATTTGCTGCGGCAAGCCGTGGTTCTAACTTTCATTTTAGCCAACCCTGCTCTGACAAGCCGCGCACGAACGTTTTCCTCTACTTCGCCTTCTATCTCCCTTCCTCTTATCTTCTTCTCCTCGCTGGCTTCGACAGTTTCGATCTATATGTGTGTTTGCTTCGCATTAAAACGCTATCCCTGTTTCACCGTGATGCGTGACCTCGGCCTCGTTGGACTCCTTAAGGAACTCCTGCCGATACCAAACGTGTTCCTGTAATGCTTCACCTATTAATACAGTGTTAATATCGAATTATGACTCAAACGCTAACTTAGGGCTATCAACTGTGAAATAGTTTCAGAATATACGCAGAAAATTCATTGTAACTAAAGGAAGAAAAATATTTTATTCGTTAGCGTTAACTTGAGAATCATGCTTTTTGTATATATAATTTTAATATTCTGATCTTAACAATTATGCAAGTGTTTCGTAGTTCTTCTATTAAAACAAAAAATTTGCTACGTATATCTACGTTTTAATGAATACGAAACTCATTTATCATCTTAGCTTATGCATATTTTCATACATACTAACTTATCATAACTAATATTATCGACATTACAATTTACCCTCTTTTGCTACATTATCGTCGTTTTAATACGAATAAAACTTATCTACCATCTTAACTTGGCTATGTACCATATATTTTCGAATGGTGAACGATTGAAAAGTTTTTACAAATTGAACGAAGTATCGTTTCAGTTAATCTTCGCCTAATGCGACATTGAACTACATTATTCCTTGTTATACGAGCATGCAGAATGAGGGGCATGCGTTATTGGAAAACGGGAGAAAGCCCTATCGCACTTTCTACGGTCTTGGCGTGTACGATCGTTTCGAGTTCGCACAGCGGAATGCTTTGTCGATATCTCCTCCTCCTTATTTTGCCCCCCCCCCCCCCCCCCCTCTCCCCCTCTCCCCTCGACTCTAGGTCTTGTATGCTATGGAGCTGCGTTTATCTAAGCAATCAATCCAATTACACGAGCCTCCTCAACAGATCGCTTGTACCGCCAGCGAGTGTTGGTAGCAGTGGTTGATAGACATGAATGGTAGAGACGTTGCTGCGGTTTAACATGAAATCTATCAACCCTTCGTCGAAAATTGAAAAACTTTTCTGTGTGTAGGTATTTACGCTAGGAGTATGGCCGATTAATTTCATTGGAAAGTCGATTAGTATGATATTACTAATAGCATTTAAATGTTGCATGTGACCCGTTTAAACCTTACGGGCGAATTCGATCAGTGGTTTAAGAAACTATGCTGTTATGTGCGGTTAGTATAACTGAAGAATGTAAGTTCCAATCAAATGTTATACGAATAAAGTAGACTCTCAATTTATTAAAATTAGAATTGAATAGGATTAAAACGAAGTTAGATAATTAAAGTAAATTAGGTTAATGTCTAATCATGACTTTGTGGAATGGTAGCAACTTATATGAAGGACGAATGAATTGAGATAGTCGGCGTAGATTCTGTAAGGTTCGCTTGAGGGGGTCTATCCACCGGTTTCAATCCCGTGGTTTCTAAGGAAATACTGGATCGGTAGAAGGGCGATAGAGTTTCGATGCCGTAGAACTTATCATTCGGAGCTATGCGACCTTCGGATCGTGGTATCCGTAGGTGGAATTCGTTTCATCTTAACCCTTGGTGGGCATCGTCGTTGAAAGGAAGGAAGGAAGGAAGGAAGGAAGGAAGGTAGGTAGGTAGGTAGGTAGGTAGGTAGGTAGGTAGGAACACACGGCAAACAATATGGCGCCTAGCAAGAGAGAGCCTCGAGCACTGCGGACCGGTCAGTATGCAATATGCTAAGGTTCCACCCTTTCTCCCCGCTGACCCCCCCGGCACCTCCTCCTTCGGCCACGTCTACCGTCCTCCTCCTGCCGGCGGTCCTCTATAACCTCCGAATCCTTGGGTTTGGGAATTTAATTACAGTATAGTGCCTACATTGTAGCCCCAGCCGGCCCGGAAATAAACTCCCCATTGTCGTGGCACAAAGCTTCTATTTGTCACGAGACCGGGCGTTCGACACCCTTGCGACACACAGTCCCCGTCGCCACCTGCCCTCGCCGAGTCTCTCGATATATCGACCTTTCCTCTCCTCTTATCCTCCAGGAGGTCCTTGACTTACGACGATCCTCGACACCGCTCCGTCGGCCAATAATCACTTTGATTCTAGTCTGTTTTAACAATGGACCAAAACACCTGCAACAACTTTCATTAACGTAGCAGGAAATAAACCGGACTGTTAATAAACGGTTTCGCAGCTCTTAGATACGTTTACTGGCTACGGATCTGCAAAACACAACAGATTTTCCGTATATAAAGAAGAATATTTTATATCTGCAATAGGAATGTAAGAATTGATAAATACTTAAGAATATTACCCATTGATATATTCATAATTAACTGTGAATTTTATCACAATTTTGCTGTTTTTTTTTGTTTTCGTCATTATGGTAAAGAATACTGTACTATGTAAAACTTAGACAAATAAATATTTTAAGTAGAACAACCTTAGAATGTTCCTGCATAATATCCCCCTATAATTAAACGATACTTCCCACTAAATTATACGGTTTTTAATTAATCAAATATAATTTAAATACTTTTCACACACTAGAATTCATACATTGTTTAGGGTTGATTTTTCCGATTCTACAAACATGTTTATGATTTCCTGAATTTACTTTTTTTTACCATTTTTATAGCAATTCGCGGGGTCTGAGTTCGTTGCTTTTACATTGGCATATTCGATTGATTCGGTTTTGCAAGGCTCCGGAGTACATTTTACCACGGTATTTCGGCAGAAAGTTGCGGCAAAACTCCGTCCAGTCGCGGCTTTATTCAGCAGCTTACATTATAGAGGAGATTATGCACGAGTAACCGCAGCCTACCTCCTCTAACAGCCTCCCCATTCCGTTTCTTCGCCAACTCCGATGTTATAAGTAACAACGCCATTTAATTATAAATGCTCGCGCCCGAGGTGGATACGAACTTATCTGGCTTCCGTTTAATCCTAATGACGGCGAGGGACAGAGAATCGTACGTTGGAATTTAAGCCGTTTCCTCGATCGAAAGGGCGATTTTCCCTCTCTTTCCTACCCCCCTATTGCTTCCTTTATGCCTTTCATTATGCTCGTCTTCGGAGTCATTACGTTAATTGAGCGCCCCTTTTGTACGAATATTCTCGATGATGATTCTCACAAATACTGTAGAGATGTGAAATATTTGCTAATGGAACACTCATGATTCTCAAGAAATTTTAATGGTCAACACTAGGACTTGGATAAATCTGATTATTTTTAGGATGACAAGGATTTCAAATGACGTATGGAACAATAAATGTAAAGATATTAAAATAAGAAAATGGGTAAAAAGTTGTAGTTTAGTAACAAGGTCCTGATTGTGCATATTTGAAAACTAATAACTGTATTGGAAAAAGAGAGTAAATCAATTTTCTTTAACCATATATAAATACGGGTATCAATCAACATGTATGTATAATACATTCTCTAGCTGAAAATAAACAATTTTTAAGTAGGTACCCTCCTTTTTGGTACAGATTAAGAAATCAGAACTTTCGTTCGATCCTTATCACAATTACATATCTGGATTTGTGTACATCCCATTTTTCAAGGTCAGTGAATACACGTCAACTCAAATGTACAGGTTTGTTTTCATTTCTGTCAGCACCCGCAATTTCATTTCCCACCCTCCGTTCTGACGTTCGTTCCAGTTTTCGATAGTTTTATATTTCGTTTGGTAAGCGATCGCGTGGGACGTTCAGTCGGTATTGTCCTCGCTATTCTAACAGTTCTGGCGTGTTTCGTAACACAGTTTGGCGTGTCACGAGGTCACGAAGCGCGAGGAACAGGAACCAAATGGCCAAAAGCGACGCGGTGTCTTGTCTCCCAGTTACTGTCTAATAATAAAAACACAAGTCATCTACTGCTATCTTTTTTAATTAACTCTTTGTCTACATTTCACGAGTCACACTCGTCATGCATTTCTTGTACCAAAGTGCAGAATGACGAGTAGAACTCATCAATCGATTTGAAGTAGTGGTCAGCAAACTTTAACTTGCATGTATTAAAAAATTTAATCAGATCCAGATAGAAAATTTCTTCAAATTAAATTGATACCCAAGCGGTTAAATATCGTTATTAGTAATACGGATTGATGTACAGGCCGCATTTTTCCAGACGCAATCGGTGAAGTTTAAATCGTTTTCAGTTAGGTGAACTTTCAAAAAATCGGTATTACTTGCAAGACAACTATGTACTTTTTACAATATCTCCACGTAAACTTACAAGTCGTTGTCGTATTCGTTTTGGAACAGCTGTAATGGCTTGAAAAACTATTTTTTTCTGCAAATAGAATGTTTCACATTTTCTCGACAGAAACGAAATCTATTTGTTTTTCCCCTAAAGGATACCTATGAAAGAAAGAAAAATAAGTACAAAATTAATGTAAACAACTTGTTTTATTTTTCTTCATTTCTGCTTCGCGCTTCTTTTTTTTCTTTTCTTTTTCCCTGCTGCATGTAAGAGAACATATAAAGTACGGCTAACAATACGCAACAGTTTTGCCAGGCGTGTCGTATCCGAAATTGCCATGATCGTCGAGCCATAAATATAGCGGGGAGGTAGGAGGTACTGGCACACTCGGCGAACCTCCTACCGAAGCGGACCGTAAAGTCCCGTAATTATTCACTCGTCGTTAAATCGGTCGCCTATGCGGCAGTTATGGCTTTCCGTCGACTAAGTGTACCACCAAGTACCGCGCTTTGTCGGAATGCCGTTTGTCGCACATGCATTGACCAATTGAAGGCTTTCCAATTCCCAAAATCTTGCGTAAGCGCTGAACAAAATGATTTTTTTCTTCTGTTCAGTGGAACAGGAAATCTACAGGTGTAACGGAGAAACATGCACTATTATTTTATTCGTCTAATTAGAAATATAGTTTACTCAGGATCATAGTACTTGTATAACTTTCCCAAAATCCTTTTTTGCGCGTGCTCATTGAATCTGTTTTTTTATCATTTCCTACGAATAGCTATAACTTGCATAAACATACATCTTTCGGAATATAGTTTTCGTTGCCATTTATCATTGAGTGAAACGGGAAAAGACGAGACTTGAATGGAATACCGCAGTGGTCCTAATTGCGGATTTCCATTAGCCACCTTATTTCGGGTTTCGTTAAAATCGTGCAGTCCGATAAACGATTCGTGCGCGATCAGCGCGCAACTTGAACCGTGACTGGCGGTTCGTCGACGGGCCGAGCGTTTAGGGAGGTCGAGGGGTAAAAAAAAAAAAAGAAAGGAAGCGGATCGAGGGTGCAAAAGTTTTCGATGAAATCGCGAGCGCCCTCTCGAAAGTTGCCCGCTGGATGCACGTCGGGGATTGAACGTACGGAAAGCGGAAAGCGTTATAGGTGGATAGCGCCGGTTCTCGGCCGATGCAGGAGGGCCGGCTGGGCTTAATTGCCCGCGAGTTAATTAAACTGTAATTCAATCGCGCGAATTCACCGATGTTTTATCGCGACGCGTTGTTAAGTTTGCACTTTGCGATGCGCTCGTCCACCGTACGGACCGGATTTAATCAATGCCAGCTTCGCCGACCTGCTTCGCTCCACAATCACTCGATCAGAGGTTTTTCTGGTGTATCGATGAAAAGGTGGGAAGCGGTAGCGATGAAAAGCAATCAGAAAACTGTAGAGCACAAATTAGCTTAAAAAAGCCCCGTTTGCGGGCTTTTAGTAGAACGAACATTATTGCATAATGAATCGTAATTTATCTTTAGTAGAATACAATGATCTGTAATATTATACATTTAATTGTTTCCGATGTTTTGATATTTTGAAATTATTATACATATTTTAACCTGCAGAGAAATAAAAATATTAACATTAACATTTCCAGTGATCATGGACAACGAGTGGTCAGAATATTGTTTTTGAATTATTATGAATAAATTTAGCATTTAATCTCAGTCTGATATTAACATTGTTTTGATTCATCAACGGATCGTATCATTAATATAAAATGATATTATTCAATTACAACTGTACTCATAAACTTGTGTGGCAAGTGGGATAATAATTGTCTGGATTTTGTACAATTTTTCATGACAGTCTTAGTACTGTGTCGGTCATTAGTTTTCCTGTAATTTGATGTCCGTAGTTTCCACAATATTAAAAGTTATTCGCGATGTGATGGAGTCTGTCAGTTCTGATGTGAAGTAGGTCAGTGTTGTTGGTGGAGTTTGAGGAGCACGAAGAGACGCAGAAACGAGCTTACGCCAGTGGGTTTCTTAGAGTACCAGCGAGGAAAGGGCAGTAAGGTCTGCTTATTGTAATTATCCCTTGGAAGTACCTAGAGGCTAAACCCTCGGCCCCTTTTGCACACGCTTCGGGCTCAATTGTTCTTGCTCGCATGGCCCGTACGTCTATGAAATTAAGCGTACCACCCTAACCCACCCCCTGCCCCCTTCCCTTAAGGAAACGCGGACCCATCAAGACCTACCCTCGCCCTTACCCCGGCGAAATCCAGTGCCGTATTCACGGTGTGTCCTTAATTTCTTCGAGATAATTGCTGTCCGCCGGCCTGATCCGCCGGCGCGATTGATGACTCGCGGCTCAAGCAAAACGAAACGGCATTCTTTCGAAAGTACCGTCTCATCCTCGGCAATTACGCGCCCGATGGATATTATCTTACCGCTGGCGGATCGGCCGTCGCGGAATTTTTAATCTGCCGCCCACATGAACTCGCGTAAGGGACGCGACGAACTTGGACGACGAGACGCGGGTGCGATCTTTTTTTTTTTTTCAAAGTACCGAACCTCGAATTCCAGCCACGTACAGGGTCGCGCACTCCGCTGTGGGATGTTGAACTTCGCGGTGGATACATATTTCAATCGTCCTGACCGAAGAACCAGGAAGTCTGTGTGGAGGGGAGGGGGTTGTTTGCCGGTGACCAGAATTTAATATTCATCCAATCAGGGGGGTAAACCCGGAGCGCTTTAGGGTGCCGTTTCTCCCCTCACCGTTGGACTCCTTTTGCGGATTGTGTACTCGTCTTCCGGAAGGCCCGTGGAAAAATTGTTCGCCATAACCCGGCAACGATTGGGCGGCAGAGTTCTTCGAATCCTCCGTCCGACCAACTTCACGAACGTTCAAACAACTTTCCAAGCCGTGCCATATGAAACAAACAATTGACTCAAATGCATAGTTTCTACCAAGTGTTCGGTTCCTTACCTTTGAATGGGCGTAAATCTGTAAAGCTTTTATTGTTGGCAAATAAGTGAAGATGATTATTAGGAATTTAATTGACAGAGGAAGGAGTGAGGTATGTGTGAAGTGATACTCGGTAGACGTAATTTTTACAGTTAGACAAATTACTATATTCAAAATAAAATAAGGCGATAAACAATATTACACTAATAAGTAAGCTAGCTATCATTACGGACTACTGAATGATCATTCATGCTATTGAAGAGGCCTCTTACCTTTACGCTGAAGGGTACAGCCCTTCGAATGAGAGGGAGAGAGAGAGAGAGCGTGGGCCCACAACAAGATGAAGGGAACAAGCCTTCGTGTCACACTCTCCTGTTGTCACAGAGAGAAAGAGTATGTGGAAGGGCCACTACCAAAGCTGCACCCGGTCCCGACGTCTCGGGCACGTGAACAGCACTCACCAGGTGACAGCCGATGGACATTAAGTCGCATTAGTGGCCCTCAGGACAATACTGATGATTGTCCAGCGAAAACAGCACCAAGTGTGTTACGCCCACCCAGTTCACAAAACGCACGCACAGATTCGGAGAAAGAAAGAGAGAGTCGCAACTTAATACTAGAGACCGAATGCACGTCTAACTCAGTCCGAAGTCGCAAGTGCATTGGGCCTGCTGCCCTTTTTGTCTCTCAGGCTCCTCAAGTGCGTTGCCCTTCCCCCTCCCCTGGCCCCATAGCTCCGAACCAGATGAACTGACTTATCAGTTTTGGGCACTGGAGAGGGAAAGAAAACGCCCGAGGAATTCCTGTCACAAAGAGAGCATGCAAGTGCGAACATTCCGCCCGCCTTCGACCGCAGGTCGAACAATATATTTTTTTTTTTTTTTATTACATAACCTCATGAAGTTCGTCCATCCACCCTCGAAAAACGCTTCGTGTCCTCTTCAGACTCTAAGTGTATCGGGCACACCCGTGCAATGTGTCGACGGAATGTGTTGACGGCAGTCTTGACTGTGACCACTCTCACAAGGCCATCTGGTCCCGGATGCACCTCAGTGATACGACCTAGAGGCCACTTTGCAGGGGGATATCGGTCATCTCGCAGAAGTACGAGCTGTCCTGTTTGGAAATTATCGGTTGAATTTCGCCATTTTCCTCTCTCTTGCAGCTGTTGCAGGTAATCGTTGGACCATTTTTTCCAGAACTGGTTGCGAAGGCGTTGTAGTAGTTGGTAGCGATTCAGGCGGTTCTCAGGTATCGATGGAGGCTCTTCATCTGGAATCAGTCCGGAAGTTTCTCCAAGCAGGAAGTGCGCAGGTGTCAGGACTGTTAAATCTTCGATGTCATTGGTCAGGGCGCACAGTGGGCGCGAATTCAGGCAGGCCTCAATTTCCGCCAGCACAGTTGTGAATTCTTCGAATGTAAGGGTATGCTCGCCTATCGTTCTTCGTAGATGGTGTTTGGCCGATTTTACACCTGCCTCCCAGAGGCCTCCATAATGTGGTGTAGTTGGAGGAATAAAGGTCCAGGTGGTCCCATCATTGGCTAGGGTGGCAGCAAGTGTCTGGTAATATTGAGAGGCTGCCGAAAACATGGCCCGCAGCTCGTTGTCGGCGCCTTTGAAGGTTGAAGCGTTGTCGCTGTATAAGTGGCGGCATAGGCCGCGTCTGCTGACGAAGCGACGAAAGGCGGAAATAAACGAGTCCGTAGTGAGGTCACTAACGAGCTCGAGATGTATTGCTCGGGTGACGAAGCAGACGAACAGAGCAATGTATCCCTTGTAAGATCGATGTCCACGTCCTTTCGTGGTACGAATTTGGAATGGTCCCGCGTAATCCAATCCTGTCGTCGTGAACGGGCGAGCTGGACGCAGTCGTGCGGCAGGTAGATCACCCATCAACTGATGTGCCATACGAGGTTTTACACGCTGGCACTTAACGCAGTTATGCACAACTGAATTAACTAAACGCTTTCTACCTAATATCCATACATGTTGTAATAAAACATTGGTTGTTAACGTGGGTCCCCCGTGAAGGGCAGAATAGTGTGCATGACGTGCGTACAGGCGACTAAGCGCAGAGCGGTTCGGGAGAATGGGCGGATGTTTACTTTCACGCGTTAAGTTGGACTGCGAGAGACGGCCACCGACCCTTAAGATTCCCTCATTTTTATCCAGTATCGGGTTCAGCCCGCTTAATGGATTTCGTTTCGGTAACGTTTTCCCTGATTTCAGAAGCGATAATTCGGTAGGAAATGCGTGCGTCTGTGCGATTCGAATCGTGAGTAAGCGTGCATCTGTGAGTTCTTTCGTAGTAAGGTATTGCGGAAGTGGGTTCAGCCCACCCTTACGTCTTCGTAAGTTCATTAATGGCCTCAAACAGTAAGCCACCACTCGGAACAGCCGAGTCAGAGTCGAAAATCGACAGAGAATATCAGGCTCCGCTGAAAAGTTTTGAATTGTCATAGTGCGCACCGTCTCGGTTTGCCGAGGCCAATCATCAGCAGGTAATGAAAGCCAAGGAGGCCCGTACCACCATAAGGGGCTATTTTTTAGTTCGGAGGAGGTTAAGCCACGAGTTGCCAAATCTGCTGGATTTTCGTTTGTGGGCACGTGCGCCCATACCGCGGAAGGCAATTCAGTTTGAATGGAAGATACTCGATTGGCTACAAACGTCTTCCAATGGCACGGGTGTTTGCTTAGCCATTTGAGAACTATCTGGCTATCTGACCATAGAAAGACAGGAGACTTCTTTATGAATTCTAACTTGCGTAAATGGCCTACTAACTGAACTAGAAGAGAGGCTGCGCAAAGCTCTAGGTTCGGGATGCTCACCGTCTTTACCGGGGCGACCTTGGTTTTAGCAGCTAAGAGCGAGACCTTGAATATTTCCTGGGCCTTAATAATACGCAAATAAACGGCTGCAGCGTAAGCGCGTGAAGACGCGTCCGAAAAACCGTGAATTTCGCAAGATAAGGCGGGTTCTAGGCCTAACCACCGATTGATTGATAGCGAATTTAGTGACGTAAGTGAGTTACAGTACTCTAACCAGCGCTCGCGTGCGTCAGCAGGCAAAGGAGAGTCCCATTCACATTTGGTTATCCATAGGTCCTGCATTAATATTTTGGCCTTTACTGTAACGGGTGAGAGCCACCCAAGAGGGTCGAACAAGCGCGCGATGCTCGATAGTACCGATCTTTTGGTCATTACTTCCGTCAAGCTCTCTAGCTTGTTTGTGCTAAAAGTAAATTCATCTAATTTTGAATTCCATTGGACTCCGAGCGTTTTAACGAAATCAGCGCTATCAATCTGTTTCGGCACAGCGTCTCTCTGCTGTCGTGCTTCGGAAGGTAAGAGATCAGAGTGATTGGCCGCCCATTTATCTAATTCAACACCGGCAGATTTTAATATTTGAATCAATTCTTCGCGTTTACTAACCGCAAGTGAGAGCTCATGTGCACCAGCGAACGTGTCATCTACGTAAGTGTTTAACTCGAGGCAACGAGCGCCGAGTGGGAAGCGATTCTTTTCATCGAATGCCAATTGAATCAGAGTGCGTATCGCTAAAAATGGGGCACATGAGGTACCGTAGGTGACTGTGGTCAATTTATACTCAATCGGATCTTCCATCGGGCTAGGAGCCCAGACTATTCTTTGGAAGTCTTGATCCTCGGGGAAAACACGAATTTGTCGGAACATTTTGACAATGTCGGCGGTAAATACGAATCGATACCGGCGCCAGTTCAATAAAATTAACGATAGATCTCGTTGGAGCGGAGGACCGGGCATTAAAAAGTCATTGAGGCAAAATTGCTCTTGCGTGCGTCGCGAAGCGTCAAATACAACCCTTAATTTCCATTTTGAGGTAGAGGGTTGTATAACCGCATGATGAGGTAAATACCAAGCGTTTGGATTGTTAACTTCAGTGGACGGAACGCGCATCATGTGCCCGAGTCTTTCATAGGTCGTCATAAAATCCCGATACGCTTCAGCTAGCCTCGAATCACGGGTAAAACGACGATGGATATGCGCAAGCGATCCTAAGGCCATCCGTCGTGTTTCATTGGCGACTTTAGGTGGTTCACCTTTTAAAGGGAGTTTAACTATGTAACGTCCATGTTCATTACGTGCATGGGTTTCTAAAAACAACCTTTCGCATGCTTCGTTTTCCGGATTCAGCTTGCTTATTGGTGGTTTCAATTCTTCGAGTGTCCAAAACCTTTCTAAGGTTTCATTTAAATCCTCGTTCGATATACAGTGAAGGGCTCTACGGGACATCGGCGGTTCGTCCTCCGCCCGCCGTGACGTGGCTACCTCAACCGTGCCGGATAAAATCCAGCCTAATGCCGTTCTTTGCGCGACAATTCGCGAGGAAGGAAAGCGCTGAACACCCGAGCGAATAAGTTGGCCATAAATATCAGCACCTAATACTAAGTCGACAGAGTTAGCTATGTAAAATTGAGGATCAGCTAAAGTCAAGTTGGTGAAGTGCTCGAGATCGATTTCCACACAATCGTGAGCGGGTAGTTTAGAGGTCAATCGTGGTAAGACAAGAGCATCGATTTCAATTGTGAAGTTCGGATCATTGAGAGATTGTAACGCAACGCGTACTGCCGAATGAGCAGTGCCGGCAGAATGCGCGCCTAGGCCGGTTAAAGGGACTTGTACCTTGGTTTTCTTCAATCCAAGCAATTGTACAATTGACTCTGTAATGAACGACGCTTCCGAGCCTTGATCTAAAAGCGCGCGAACGCGAGTACGCGTACCCTGAGGATTCGCTACTTCGAGCTGTGCCGTAGCAAGAAGGACTGATTGTTTAGCGACGGCGATGTTCGCAGTATGTGCATTAACACCGGGCGTAATTACTGCGTTTTTAACCTCATCTGATTTCTGTCCGTGAGGTTTAAGGTCCGAAGCTTTATATGTAAGCTGTTCCCGCGATGGCATATTAAAGTGTAGTAGTGAATGATGTCTCCCCTTACAGAGGTTACATCGACCGTTCGATTTACAGACTTTGTGCATATGAATCCCCAGGCAATTAAAGCACAGTCGTAGCCGTCGGACATCTGCACGTCTATCACTCAGATTCTTGGCAAGAAATTTCGGACACCTCGTGATATAATGCGGTGCTGAGCAGAGAGCACATTTCTGCGCGTTACCTTGAAGAAGCCGCGAGGAACTAGCGTGAAAGATTTTACGCGCGTACGGAGGTTTCGCTACCCAGGTAGTTCTCTTCTCGCCCTTAGGTTCAGTGACAAGCATGCTTAAGGTTTGCGCCCGTTTTTCCAAGAACTCCGCGAATTCCGCGAATTTAGGGAAAAAATCGGTTTGCTCTACCTCATCCCTATTCGAAATCGCCAATGTGTGTCGTTCCTTAGCACTTAACTCAGATTCCCACGCCTTTCTCGAATCCGGATCTAAACGAGAGCTAAGAATATGGATAAACCAGATATCCCAATGATCGACTGGCAATTTCAAATTTTTCAGAGCGCGGACTATCCTCTGGGATTCATCGGCGAAGCTACGTAACTCTACAGCGGACTCCTTTCTCAAAGGAGATATGTTCATGAGTGCATTCAAATGGTTGCTGACAATCAAACGAGGCTTAAAAAACCGGGCTTTCAATGACTGCCACGTTGACTCGTAATTAGCGCTCGTCGTAGCTACGTCTTTAACCAAATCGGCGGCAGACTCAGTGAGGCAGGACTTCAAATATTGTAATTTAGTAGCGTCAGAGATTCGAGGAGCATCATGTACAAGAGTTGTGAACAAATCGCAGAAACTGTCCCAGTCTTCGTATCGACCGGAAAATGTGGGCAAATCGAGTTTCGGTAGCTTAGCCGGCCGTAGCTCTAATTCAGTCGCGCTCGTATCACCTGCTCTAACCGAGAGTGTTGTAGCACTCGCTAATTCGAATTCATTTATTAATGTTAAAATAAAGTCGACGGTGTCCTCATAAGTACCTTGCATCTCATTGAACACATTATTAATGACGTATGCGTCTTGCTCGGCGTCATCACGAGCTACTATTTCCGCGTGTGTTTTCCTGGCTTCAGACCATATTTCATTTAGCGAGTCGAGTCTCGCTGTGACAATCTTTTTATTCAGCGTACTACGTTCCCTATCTTGCAACCTGGTACTCATCAAATTAATCTCCGCCAAACGTGAATTCTGAAGAGCCGTTAAACGTTTCAATACTACCGGTGCCATTTTGAATTGATAATACGGATGATTAAATGTAAAGGATTATACAGTGCTTAATTACGGTTCTCGAATGTGAGCGTTGACCCCGAAAGACTATGAACAAACTAAATGCGGGTTTAGAATAAACATAGAGAAAAATACGATGCGAGAGTAAGTATAATCGTTCATCAAGAAAACAGCTACGTTAGGAACAATTATTGCCAATAGATTTTTTTCTTTTGTTTGACAGCTATGTACAAGCAGCGTATTGAAAACGTAGATTGTATATACTGCAGGCCGATATCAACGAAAAGAATCTGTCGCTTTGATTATGGGCACAGTTCACGCCTGGCGTAGCTCACAAAGAAGTAGACGAAAATCACGTACGGTTATGTTTACGTCTTTCATACAAAGAGCGCCTTATGACTAACTCCTCACACCATGCAACGATACAAAGGACGCCTTATGCCTAATACCTATCGGAATGCAACGCCCGAATCTTCTTTATTCGATGCGCTAATGACGCCAAATTTAACTTTCCAAATGAGCTACAGACTAGTTAACTATTTTCTACGTTACAAGAATATTGACTAAGAGGTACACGGCAAGACAATAGGTTACCTTTATCGCGTGTACTGTGCTTTACATATACGGTAACTCTAATACTACATCAATAACTACTTATTATCTTTAACAAATTTCCATCTCCATTGAGCAACACGAAACACATTCCTCACCCGGGGCACCAAAATGTTCGGTTCCTTACCTTTGAATGGGCGTAAATCTGTAAAGCTTTTATTGTTGGCAAATAAGTGAAGATGATTATTAGGAATTTAATTGACAGAGGAAGGAGTGAGGTATGTGTGAAGTGATACTCGGTAGACGTAATTTTTACAGTTAGACAAATTACTATATTCAAAATAAAATAAGGCGATAAACAATATTACACTAATAAGTAAGCTAGCTATCATTACGGACTACTGAATGATCATTCATGCTATTGAAGAGGCCTCTTACCTTTACGCTGAAGGGTACAGCCCTTCGAATGAGAGGGAGAGAGAGAGAGAGCGTGGGCCCACAACAAGATGAAGGGAACAAGCCTTCGTGTCACACTCTCCTGTTGTCACAGAGAGAAAGAGTATGTGGAAGGGCCACTACCAAAGCTGCACCCGGTCCCGACGTCTCGGGCACGTGAACAGCACTCACCAGGTGACAGCCGATGGACATTAAGTCGCATTAGTGGCCCTCAGGACAATACTGATGATTGTCCAGCGAAAACAGCACCAAGTGTGTTACGCCCACCCAGTTCACAAAACGCACGCACAGATTCGGAGAAAGAAAGAGAGAGTCGCAACTTAATACTAGAGACCGAATGCACGTCTAACTCAGTCCGAAGTCGCAAGTGCATTGGGCCTGCTGCCCTTTTTGTCTCTCAGGCTCCTCAAGTGCGTTGCCCTTCCCCCTCCCCTGGCCCCATAGCTCCGAACCAGATGAACTGACTTATCAGTTTTGGGCACTGGAGAGGGAAAGAAAACGCCCGAGGAATTCCTGTCACAAAGAGAGCATGCAAGTGCGAACACCAAGAATTATAAAAGTGTCAGCTGTTAAAGAAATTAGATGATAGATTCTCGATGCACCGTGTTTCGGCCATGTCAGTTATTGGTGTCATTATACCCGAATTATATTTTCTCAATGTTAACAAAGTTTAAATAGTTTTTAGTTAAGTCAAAATAAAGGTAAAATGTCAATGAATCTTAAAATTTGAAAATATTAGTGACTGCTTTTATCAATTTCAAATGTTTTTAATGTAAATTATTTGAATTCTTTATCTTAAACTGTCAGTTATTGGGCAATTTATCTTAAGCAAAAGTTACTGGCAATTTTCAAGTACCATGCATCCCATGAACGGTAATTAAATACAAATGAGCCAACTACGGTAAGGTTGTAGTTCACTGTTACATGCATAATATTCATGTACCCGCTTAGTGCAAGAGTGAAACTTCTCTTTTCTTCCCAAACAGGTTACTCTTAAACTTGTTTTTAATCTTACATCGCAGAAAATGCATAATGTACATTACAGCGAAAAATGTGATACAGAACCTTTTGATATCTGGAAATATCGATCATTATAGAATGATTAAAATATCCATTAAAATATCCATGATAATCGCTTTTATTTTTTAGTCAATTATATCCGCAGGAAAATGAATTTTTTCGATAATATCTTTGTTTGAAACGTTGTTATTATTTTCTATAAATGTAATTGTCAGTTGGGTTCCTCTGTTCGGCCAACAATATCTCGAAAATCATAAGGAAACATAGGAAGCTGAAATATAGTAGACAATCAGTTCTTACTCCAAAAGAATGCACGAGTACCTTAGCGATTGAAAGTTTTTCCGAGGGGGTGTACCACCTTTCGATTTTACTTTTTTTTCAAGAAAGATGCTGTAGTAAAAGCAACATTCGAAAAAATTGATACAAACATATAAGTATTTTTTCAACGAATTACAAACTCGTATGGTAATAATTGCTTGCTACTTTCTAGTCTATTTCTGTTCATTAACGGGTTATACCTGTTTGCAGAGCCTTTAATACTTCGCAGGGCGTTCTTTACGGCGGTGATCGTCGAACGAGGAGAAAAAGAGAATACGAGCCGTCCACGTCGATAGAATTCAGGGTTGGCCGATATACAGAGGGTAATTTAATTTGCATTATGCTCGCGCCGGGCTGTACCCTTGTTTCGTAAGCATTGCGGAACGAACTGAGTAACAAACCCGCGATTTCGTTCGATCAAACTTAATTAGCGCCGAATTCCAGACATAATTAAATCCGACCGCCGCGCAATTTCGCGAAGGCCGCCAGGTCATGAGAGAAAACCGAAGGGGGTGGAATGAAAAGGAGGGAAAAAAGGGAGCGAGGCAAGTGCCGCTCGAGAGGAATAAATCCCTTTCGAAACATTTGCATTCTCTCTGCGTAAAAACTATTAAAAAAACCTCACGACAATGGCCATTGTAAAAGACTTTTACTCCGAGCATTCGTAATTT
Organism: Hedychridium roseum; assembly: GCA_963989215.1. Lineage (NCBI taxonomy): Eukaryota > Metazoa > Arthropoda > Insecta > Hymenoptera > Chrysididae > Hedychridium > Hedychridium roseum. Next base: position 1,868,195 of record OZ022310.1, on the reverse strand, counting down.
TTACGTCTACCATAACGCGGTTACGTAAGATTTACACTCACGAATAATAGTTGAAGATTGAGTAATTTGCAGTATTTAGTTCTTTGCTTCATTGATTGCTAATTGTTCGTACTTAATTATAAGACATTTTATGACTTACGCTTTGAAGGAAATCCTTTTGAGAAGCATGGCCTGTGCGAAGATTTCCTGTTCTTACGGCAGGATGATTAATGCAATTAATAAGACTACAGCATTCCTCTGGAAACGCTAGGGACAGAAAGACTGGGAGAGAAATTCCTCGAATGTTTACGGAGGTTAGAAGGTAGCCCTTCGGGTACTTAGCTGCGCCCTTCCGGTCCTCAAGGCGGTGTACTGGCCTATTCAGGACATTTTGCTCATTAATTATAAGAAAACATTACCCTCACGGCCATCGATATAAGGACATCCAAAAAACTTTAATGATTATGGCTATTTATAATCCATTTATTTCTTACACTGGTATTACATTCTGTATGTGTACTGTTAATATTTACTTTCAGAATGTCAGATAACGACATTGTGACATTCACAAATTGAATCGTTTCAAATTACATAAAAAACGATGGTGAAGGTCAGCACAGTTTAAATTCTAGTTTATAACAAGTTTTTTCATTTTCTTCCCATTAATGCATCTTTTATTTTTTATTTATTTAATAAAATTTATTTAAATGGTGTCATTAATGAATAGCTTTCGTATACGGTAAAATATCTCAGTATCAACTGCCATATTTATTTCGATTTCAATCCTCAGAGTTGGCCTGTCTCGATTATACTTATTCAAAACATTCTAACCTCGTGCTAGTTTATTATGGATTTTCTGTCCCAAACGAAAGAAATGTCAAGCGATGTGATATTTTGCTGGAAACATAATTAGTCGCCTTAAATTTTTTATCCAACGTACGTTTAAGTTAGCAGGTGTAAGGTAAGTGCAAGAAACACAATGACGTGGACAATGCATGAAAGTTTTCGACTTTATGCTTTCTTTTGAAACTTACAGGTTAGTCCATACTCCATATAATGTGTTCATGTGAGTTCATATAAGTGTTACTACGTCATCACAGGTGGAAACATTGTATGTCTAAAGAACAACATGTCCAATTATAATTATATACAGTCGCATTATTATTGCATAACATTTGAACGCGTGGGATTACGATACAAGTAAATATTATAACTTCTACATTTTTATCAACAAAATGATCACTGACTAACCCAAAGAAATCTTCGAGAACTTTAATAAACTTATAAAAATGCGGTTAAAATACATTATTAAACTTAAAATTAAGAAAAAATTTGTCTAATGTGAAGAAAGACGTGAATAAAATCGTAATAATATTAATACATTTTGACGTTTCAGATTTTTACACAAAAAATTGTGTTGTACAACATTTCTTCCAAGTCGATACACACTCAACATTAAATTACCTAAGCTAACGTAAATATTTCGGACTTTTGGGAGAAAGTCACACAATTACCGTATTACATTTCTTTTGCACTGTCTTCATTCTTAACATCTAAGACAGAACTCGCAGTTTTTCATGAAACCAATACGTAAGGAATGTTTTTCTTGTTGACTTAAGTCTTCCTGACAAGCAGTCAGGGTCCTGAGGAAAAGGGGTCTGAGTAGTTAGTGGAAAACAGACGACGTCTGTCAGCCGTACGATACGCAGCAACGAATCTGGAGTGCGTAAAAGGAAGTTTGAAATTGGGAGGGACGTGCTGTCGCCAGTGTTCGCTGGTCCAACGGTTTTCTTGGCCGATTCGGCCGGCGAAAGAGGGCAAGGAATTTGACATGGCAATGTCATAACGTCGTCCTTCCGCGGACTTTCGGCTCTACTTCGGAGCGTGATCAATGAACGGCGCAGATGCTGTTTCCGACTGTTTCCGAGTATTGTGCACCTAATCGCCCACCCTGTCACTCTGACCGCATGCCGGGACTATCCCTGGATCCCCCGGGACGACGGCCCATAAATCGAACGTTCGAGCCTCCCCAAGGGTTCCCCGCCCCCGCCCCCGCCCTCTTATCGACGTGTGCCTTCGTTAACATACAAGATCTTCGCGAGGTACTCTGGGATTACAATGCCGAGCCGTTTCCAAGGGTCAAGGCATTCCTTCGTCACCGTTCTTACAGCAGAGTTTATACGTTCTCAGTGTTTATACGTTTTAGTCACATCTGACTTTTTCTAAGTGTTACTGCATTTTTACATATACGCGTTTAATTACGACTAGTTTTAAATTAGTAACTAATTACAACTAAATCATGCTAAATTTTACTGAGTTATATTAAAGTGTATTTAGGACTTAGGTTTACCCTCCACATAATCAAATTATATTAAATTAATATTTTATATACTAGTAAATTAGTAAATATATTTACTAATACTTACTATATATACTGTATTAGTAAATCATATATTAAATTAGTAACTAATTATAACTAAATCGTACTACATTTTACTTTGTCACATTAAAGTATACTTATCGTTACTACTTAGATTTGCTTTCCACACAATCGTATTTCTTCGTAGCCGGTACAGATGTCAATATAATCTTAGAATAACATGCTCGCAGCGTAAAATCATTGAATGTATCGTTAGGATCGAACACGTAGATAGGTAAAATCCATGGACCTTTGGTGGAGGTTGAATTTCCGGTGAAAGTCGTCGGAGCGAAGTTATCGAAGGGTCCTCGTTAATGTGGCCGATGGTGGCTGGAAATTAGAAGGGCGATCGTTGGTCGGCGGTGCTTGCCGTGCTTGGCCCTCGAAGCGTCTAAGGAGACCAGGTGACGGGACGGTGAGGGCTTGGCCTGCTCTACGACCAACTGAATCCGCCTCTTGTCAAGTTTAAACCTCCTACGTGACTAAGTTGCAAGCGGCCTGCTAAGATGTCCGCTAATTTATATGTTCGTGTTAACTTGCGCCAGCCCGTTGCTCCCCCCTGCTGGCGGATCTCCTGGTCTCTGGTCTCTCTTTCTCTTTGCCGGCGACATCGTCGGCCGGAGGGGATCCTCCAGGAAGAGCTTCTGCTAGGGAGGCCACGGGTCGCATAAGTAATCGCTGCTATCGTGCCCGGCAGATGCGCCAAAGATTCCTCGTCCCTTGTGGCAAAGGGACGATTTCTGAAGTCTCCGCGAAGCTAAAAAAAGCCGCAGCCAACAAGTACCTGCCATGTGGTTTCCTTTTAGAAAAATTCCTTGAAATCGTGTATTTGTAGTAATTGCCGTGAAAGTATAATCGTCCTTGCGATTGGTCATTTGGTCTTAATAATCCGTGTAGATACGTTAGATAGGGTATTTCATCTAACTTTGGCATGTGAAGTATCTCTGTTGTCTTCGATGATATAAAAATATGTTTCGAACTCCTAAAATAAACGTCTTTTTCAGTGATTGGGGATGAAAATGAAAATATTGATAAAAAGTTTCTCTTGTCGAACATAATCCGAAGGTTAACAAATTCATATCGCTCAATTCGACTTCTTATAAATCACACCATGGTAGTAATGAAAATATGTCTATTCCTTTTAAAAAACATCGATGATCGTAAAATTTCGAAAAAACTGACCGTGAACAAAATTTTTGCTAATCAGAATATTGTATTCTTTGAATCAAGTGCTCAAGTTAGGAGAAACACCATGTATATGGCCCATTATTGACTGAAATTAACAATCAGCAGATTATCAGAAATATTTTCCACTCTTTACAGTAAGGTCTTGATTTTTAATTACGTAAAAAACTGTACATTAAGCCAATATAATATTCTCTAAATTCTGTGTAATTAATCCTTTATTTTTATTCTTCGCTTTTTCACTAATGATGCATTACAATATACTTGAGGGAAATATAGCGACAATTCAAATTTCAAAGGTTCATATCCAATAAACATAGGATTTTTTCCGTACAAATATAGAATGCACTTATAAAGTTTTACAATTTCAAATTAAATCAACTGGAAATACTTCTACGGGGTAATGGTATACCATGCAGTTATAATTGTCCGCGGTTAAAGTCCGCAATTCGAGTTACATTAGTCGTGGCGGAGTAGAGTATTTCCGTTGAGCGATTGATTGGGCAACATCACGAGGAGGATTGCCGTCTTTAGAAGGGTTCGCCCAACGTAAGACTCGAGCAGCAAAGAGTAGGGAGATCGTCAAAGGAATCGTCGTTACTTACCTGATGCGGCCAGGTTTAAGGAGGTGAATGCCCGTCCTTATGGCGAACTTTATGGTCGAGTCTCAAGGAGATCGAACCGCAGAAGCCTGCTGGCTTCAGCCTTACGGATCCTGATGAATCGTCCGGTATCCTGGAACGCCTTTGAAGCGTTCTCCAGGCGACCATCCGCTCATTAGACTTAATCGGATGGCTGTCTTCGTTACACCTTCGCTTTTCTTCGGACAAGACTTGGAAATCTCTCTCTCCTCTTGTTATCGTCCTTTCGATCTTCCCAGACATTTTATCTGTGCATTACGGCAGAGCGCACACGTTTATCCAATAGATAAATTCTAAAATCAGTATTATGTACGCGTACAAATTGGTCCGAAAATAGAAGAAGACATTCGATTAGAGTTGAAAGCACGGGCCCAATTATGAATTTAATTATAGCAAAAAGCGTCTTTAAAATATCTGGTATTCAAGTAATTAAACAACGACGTACGACACAATATTAATTCACTTAAAGTGAAGTTTAAAGTGAACAAACTTACTTAAAGTGAATAGAAATGAAATTTTCGCATCAGTAGCTCTTTGGGAACCTTTGTCCGAGTTACGTACGTCGAATTGTACAATTTTATTACAGCACATTTTTCTCCGTTTTGTGCAAAAATTTCCGTAACGACTGCACAAAGTGATACGAAGACATGTCTTTAAATAAACTTTTGCTGTTTTTGTGCTGTATCAATGTTTTAAACGTTTGAAAGTAATGTTCCTTACTTGTTTCTTGACTTGACGATTTTCTCCTAAGAGATGCGGAAGAGCGATCTAGATCTAGATGTCAAAGGAGAGTACGTGGATGGTGCAAGGGGTTGGCAGCACCCTCAATTAGGTGCCCCTATGGCTCATACGTCCCTGGTGGTTGTTCATATCAAGCATAGGAAGGGCCCACATGCCGAAGGGGCATCGGCGCGTGAATATTTGCCTAAGTGATTGCTCGCCTTGAGACGCCAGCCGTCCGATCGACCGTCTGTCCGGCTGTCCGACAGATCCCCCCTGCGTCCCTTCAGCCCTTTACGAGTACTACGCGAGTAACTTTGTACTTCGAATTCGCCTGCACGATGGACTCCTTTGCCAAACTTCCAACGGCATTTTCCACGAATCCATGCGAATACTGCCGGTCCTCTTCTACACGTCAGACAACTTTTTTCATTTATATTGCTACCTTCAACGACTGTATGAAGCATTATCTACAGATTTGAACTCCTTGTACTCCCGCAGGAAGTCAATTATAAAGAAACAGCGAGATACACATGCGCCATTTAATGTATAGGAACGGCTTAGGTATCAGGGTATGTTTGAATTTGTACTCAGTAAGTTTCGCAGGACAGAATGCAATAAATAGTACACCAGTAGAAGATAAAGAGGGTGTGGGAATTAATGTAAATGTCCCTTAGGGAACGGACGATGTTTGCCCCTTTTTTACGTACTCTCTTTAACTCCGTTTAGCTTTGCCTCGTATGATAAACTTCCCCTTGGCCGCTGAAATTCTCCATGACCTTTGCTGTAAACTTTCACCTACGAGGCAGGTTTTTCCCCCGGCCGTGTAAGCCGAAAATCCAACGGAAGGATCATCGAGACAAGATCCCGATTGGTATACCCTTATCAAAAAGCAGTCCCAAAGAAGCTCGACTGGGGCTCGAGTTTTCCAGCGTTACATTGGCTTCTCTTTCGTTCATCCCCACTTCCTGCTGGCTGTAGATCTGTCCGTCTCGCTTGCGTTCGTTTCCATCGTAATCTTGCCGTTTCTCCGTCGGCCCGTTCTCTTCTCTTGTTCGACATAAATCATGGATGCTGCGGGGTGGCTGAGCCTCGGTGTACCAGAGGGGGGTGGTCCCCGTATCCAGATCACGTGGGGTGGCCCCCTGGTCCAGGCGGAGGTCCTCCGCGTCTGCCCCGGCCGTCGACGAAGGCAAGATCAGTACATTACAGATAAAGCGGACCACTCGCCCGTCCGGGACTTTTTTAAGCCATAAATTTCGCGCCGCGCGTCCGACAGAGAGAAAGGAAGAAGTGTTTGCCGAACTGGTTCCTTCCTTCCTAACTCAATTGCTACGACGCGGTGATCTATGGTGGTTGGGGAGCAACGAAATCACGGACCCGCGTCCCCGTGCCCCGGATTTCTGCCACTCCAGAGCTTCCCCCCCGTCTACTTCTTCACCGACTCAGCGTCTCACGGCGTCTCCCGACCATCTTCCCCCGATCCTTGCAATCTCATATTTTTCGGACTCGATAGAGACGCGATGAAATCGTCAGATTCCCCCTTTTCCCTTGCTTACCGTCATCTAAGCCATCTTTCCTATAACCGGATTTCTATGAAATTAGACGAGGAGTATGCATCTAATGCCACAAGAATGTATCTGTACAATCTTAATACAATCTTTAAGTCATAGTGTACCACAAACATGACATATTTTCACTGTGCATTTATTAACAATTTTTGGATAATGTATAAATAGGGGTGCACAAAATTAATATGTAAATATTGCGAGATTATTTACTAGTTACTTATAAGATTTTAGTTTTCTGTTGGGTGGATTGCAAATATTACACGATCGACTGGTAAGTTTAACTATTTCGTGACCCTGGGGAGTCTGATAAGAGTTTAATTAGCATTTTTTCCTAAATTAGTCCGGCCCCCAGCAGTGTTACTTGCGTAAACCTGCTGGATTAAAAGATACCTGCCGCCTTACGTCGGATTACGCGTATATTAGTTAATAACTTTTTCCCGGCGAATTTAGTATTATAATAGGTTATGAACCGAAAAATGCTTGTATAAAAGAAATTAATTCAACGTTAGATATTCACAAAAAGCGTTGAAAACATATCCAAGTTTTTTAATATATTTTTGAACGCAGAAATATCAACCCGTCAGAAAACCAATTATTTTCCAATCACCAATATAATGGTACATATAAGTGTATTAACTGTTTAGATATGCACCTTAATATTTGTTTAAGTGGATGCATTAATTTGAAATAAAAGCTGCCTTTAATATTCCCAGAAATGAATGTCGGAGGACGTGAAGAATGTAAGGGAAAGAGAGAACAGGAGATTTTTTCAGGGAACGATCTAATGACTGGGAATCCTCTTTATGGTTTACAAGAAGTTTGACCCTTGGAATGGTGGGTAGAAGGCTAGCAGAAAGCCAGAGGCACTCCCTCGATTTCGACATCGACGACTCTGTTTTCTCTCTCTCAGAGGGTGGCTCCCTCCCTTTTTTAAGCCATAAATTGTTCACGGCAGGACCTCCACGGTAAGGTGGCCGGAGACAAAAGAAAAACCTTCCCCAGACCGCGTAATGTATTTAACCCAAGTACCCGTCGCAGATTACCACGAGAAATATTGTCCTCGATGGAGACGGATACCTTTCAATTCCGTCGTGCACCACTCCCTCCGTCGAATTGTTTTCCGACTCTCGATAATTTCGGACTCTCCGAAGCAGCTTAAAACCTACAAAATAATAGAGTTCGTCCAACCGAACTACTTAACCTTCGCACAACAAAAACACTCTTTATCTTACTTATTCCTATCGAAGTGTAAATTCTTCGTGAAATATGTCTCATTTCTTACGCTAAGTTATTACTGCAAAATTTACTGGTTTGCCCATGCAAACTGTGCATCGTTATATTAGCTAAGCAATTGCAAGTAAATTCGGGCAAGTACTTTTTATTAGGGTTCTCAATTTTTCTTTTCCAATAACTCTGGAGCAATACTCACATGACGACATTATACAGGCAATAATTTTATTTCTTTACAACGGATCGACTTTATTTTTACAGCGCGTATGGGAAAGAACTTACATGAGAATTTATACGGTCGAATAATAAGGCGGGAAGATCCCTCTTTCCATGGTTTACTTTACATGTGCATGTGCCCTCTGCTTCTATCGGGCGTAATTGCATGTCGGAAAACGGATTCGGAACAGGCAGCTAGGCAGGCGGGCTGGCATCAGCCAATTTTCTGGAGGTTCACGGTAACTCGATAGCTAATTATCTTTCAGCGTTACGCGGAAGCAACGAAACCTTCGAGGACACACAAGTACCGCACCCTACTAATTTCATATTTCATATCTTTTACACTCGTCTGCTATCTTTCGTAACTCTTAGTATCTGCAATAAGACTGATAACAATCAAGATAAATTCTGTGTGGCAGAATTTTCGTTGGTGAATAACGCAGAGCAGTGACATACTAGATGTATACTCGATGTACGATTTTATGTCCCATTCAAAGTTTTATGGTTGTTTAAGCCGGACAAAAATTGTGACTTAAGGTCGTCAGGTAATTTATTATCTTTCGGTGTTAGCTGGTAGCAAAATATCTAAAAACATAATAAGATGGTCGTCTGTTATTTTCATGTCTTTCCTTTTTACTAACTTGAATAACCTTCTTTTTGTATGAAAATTTTTGTTTACTGAAATCAAATAAAAAGCTATAAATGCAATATACTTAAATATAAATGCAATTTATATTTATTATTCTATTTATTATTCTACATGAAGGTTGCATTATTTCTGTTTAAGTTTAGTATTACCAGCACTGTTTTTTTCCATGGGTAACATTTATTCAAAAAACTCAAATATTTGAATGACTTTGAATAAAAGACTACTAACAAGAAATATCAAACATCAGAAAGTTCATTAGACAAAATTTCAACAGACAATTTCGACATTTTTATCGAAACCCTCGCGACCGATGAGTTAAATGAAAAAGAATATGAAAACGGAAGGTACCGCGCGGACACTGCTTCGGAATTTTCGTGTCCGTCCCGAAGGAATCTGAAAAGGTCGTAGTTCGGTAACCGCCGAGGAAGAGAGATTTTTTCCTGGCGTCACGTGGTTCGGTTATCCGGGAGCGTGGGCGCTTTATCACGGGCCGGCACCGTCGATACCCGGCCGATGGAATCCGGCCTGACTCCACGGACAACGTGAAAAGTTAAAATCGCATCAGAGGGCCATTATTGTATCGTCGCTGTCGTCCGCCATCCCGCAAAAGTTAAACAATTTGCGCGGCCTTAGACGAAGTACATCGTTTCCACTCCATCTCTCTATCCGCCTTCCTCCCTCGATCTTTCCCTTGGCCGTCTCCCTTGCCCACCCCCCACCTCCCCCGAAGAGGGTGAATCTGGCTACGGACACACGTGTCGCCATCAACGGCCCTCTCCTAAAACTTCCGCGGAGGGCGAAGAGCGATTTGTCGTTCACTTAGACGGCTTCACGGCAAACCACCGGCAACTTGCCGCGCTCATGATGACCAAGCAAATTCTGACCACCATTTACCGTCTAATGCCTGTCCATAATATCTAATATCTAATGTCCATCTATGTCCTAGGCAACGATGTGCCGTCAACTAAATTTTACTGTAACGTGTTCATGCAAAGTTTCTTGGTCTGTACTAAGCAAATAGTAACGTCGAGATTTTTAAAGACACGAATATAGTGAAATTCATAAGTCTATGTTAGGCTATTGCTAATCAGAAGGATATTTACTGCGAAAAATCTTCCTTGTTATTTATGTATTATTTTATGCATTTGCGTTATCATGATCCTTCATGTGTCGAAGGCGATACATTTATTTTGTGTGTCTTTTTACGGTAAATTTTCGATAGTTCCTGGGACATTCTCGTCTGATCGACGAAGACGAAGCTCAGCTGGGAGCAGTCGGCATGAGCGGAAGACTAGCGTGCAGGAAGCTTCCCTCTATCGGGAATTACTTAAACCGGCTTTACGACTAGCGGAAACTGCTGCGCACGTTGAGGGGATTCCGATGCATTACCGTATTAGTCGCCGCGCTTAGAAAGGGTTGCTGGAAATGCAAAGTAGATTATAGACACGGACCATTTTAATCCCCCTTTGCCCCTCACGCCACCCTTCACTCGCCACTCGCCAGTACACGTATGCACGCTTGTCTACTCGTCAGATTTCACTGAATAACCGAAAGCTAGCTTCCGTTAGAATATTCCTCTACTTCAGAGAATGTAATTTCGAGTGGCCAACTGTTCTCTTCAACCTGCACGTCGGATTATTGCAATCATAGTTCTAGTTTAATTTTACTGTTAACGTTTTCAAAAAGGACACTCTAAAAGGTTTTCTCACAATTTATGGAATGCCTTGAATTGTTTTCTGGGTATATTGCAACTTTCAATTCGTTACTGCAGAAGGGACCTAAAAAGCAAAGTTGAATATATGTTTTTCCTTAATATAATTTTACAATGTGTACATGATTTTACATCTACATATTACGCACTAGTTAGAGTTTAGTTATGTTTTTAACAACAGGATTGATCTACAAGAATTTTTAACTCACGTAGCTTTGTCGCTTGGTTACTCCAACTCTTATATTTGCACTGTCACAAATGAGAATCAATGCTGTGTGTGTTAAGCGTACATTTTTCAAATCTAAACAGAAAGTTGAGTATCTAATAAACACCTACTTTAACCAACTCTAAGTGTATTTGATTGCCGTGCAATAGGAATAAGAAAATTGAAATTAGTATTATTAATAAAATTATTCGAATACTATAAATAAATTCTGATCGTATCTCACTTTAATTTTTAATAGTGAAGTCTAACGACAAAATGTTTATTCGTATTTGAATTTACACAATTTGTATCTAAATCAATCTCCTATCCTTTTTAAAGAGATTGAATATCGATGAAGACAAGAATATAACTTGTCTGACCAAATTGGTGTATTTTCACTGCGACGAGAGAGAGAGAGAGAGGATCGTTGAATCGTCCCCCTGATTGTTTTGTTTTCCAGAGCCGAACGGAAAATCGAACATCCCCTGGTTCTCCACTCGAACTTTCCCCGGCGGCGCATTTGTTCTCGGCGTATCGATTTCGATTTGACGAAAATTGTTTAGCGAAATCTTCGTGGAGCCCGGTACCCCGTCGAAATACAGCCGAGCCGCTTCAGATTTCGCTGGCCTCGTCGCACGTCGTTCGCGGAAATCGTAAAAGTTTCACGGGACACGATGAATTATTCCTGCCGAGGAGACGCAAAATTGCGGGAAACTTCGCTGAGGCGGAGGTGAATCGCGGTGGGGCTTTGCACGCGTGTTGGAGTTCGTCCTCGTCGGAGCTGACGTGTGTGCGTGTGTCTTCTGTGTGTCGAGGTCTTAGAGATCTCCGAGGACGAAGGGGTAAGAGGGGTCGAATCGCGAAATGAATGCGAGAAAGCGAGGATCATCGAGGGTAGGCAGGAGAAAACTCGAGAAAAAGAAGGGTTAAAGGGTGCTTTCGCTCCTATATGTATAATACGCGACGGGGTGAATTTTATAGTTTCTCAGGCGAAACCCATCCTACGGGATCATAGCAGCTTATTCACCTACTTTCTTCGATTCAAACCTAAGCGGACAATAGTCTGGCAATAACTTTAATTTTTTGCAGAAGTGCGTAAACGTCGGATGATACATTGTTAAGGATTTATAGGTCTTGTATAGAATTATTTGACAAGCCTTGATGACGTAATACAGTGTCGGTATCCAAAATTAAATAGGCTTGTAACGTTGGTGATATGACATTTTTATAAACTTCTGCGTATAATTTTCAATACCGGTAAACAGACTCAGTAGTAATCATAGAGCGATAGACGTAAATGCACATAAGTTTGCAGTTGTTTAAGTTGTTATGTTGTTCAGTTTCAAATACTCACATGAATAATTGCGGAGTAACTACTGTACTTAGCATTGGATACCGTCAGGAAAAGTTCTTAGACGTACTATTAAACTTACAAGTGCAGTAAAGTCCATATCAATCGATTACACATTTTACCGGAGTGTATGACAATGCTTGATTTAAGGTTGAATAAAAGTACATTAGAACGATCTGCAAGTAATTGGCAAGCAATTACTGATTTAACACACAATTATTTCATACGTGATTACGTTCAACTGGAAATAGGATTATGTATGGTTTATGTAAATATTTTTAAGAGGTTCGCCTTGTCTGTCTATAAACTTTCAGTCGATTTTTCTAACTTTGTTGAGAAGGTATTTGCAAAGAACACGTGCCTGTTATTCAGATTTTTCCGTACATTTCTGGTATAATTATAACTTTTCTTCGGTCAAGAACGTGATACGTTTAACGATCTTTAAAAACTGTTCATAACAGTGGAAAGTTACATATATACTTCGTTCAGCGAGAGAGCATGACTGAAGTAATCTTAAATTAAATTGGATACGAAATTTAGTATTAAGCGTAATCATCATATTAAGTGCAGAATAATTGATGGGTAGTTAGTATAACTGTATTTTAGGGAGAAGGATTGTCTATACTTTTTACTAAGATTAATAGTTAGCTTAGTGCGTAGTTAGCTAACTGTAATGTTCAGTTTAATGTACACACACACACACACACACCCGCACCGCAACACTACGAACATGAATAACGTCCTCATGAAAGCATGGAATGAGTTCTGTTGATATTGAGAGTCTAAAGTTTTTGTAAGAAATTTGAAGCTTTCACCTGGAGAAGAGGGGTGGGCGGGTTGAACTAGGAACCGCGGTAACTCGCTAATCACTCCCGAGGGAATCGTCTGACTCCTTTTCGTCGCGTAATGCTTCGGTTCTGTTCGGTTCGGCCGTTCGCCGTCGACATCAAGTTCAATATCACTTAGCTTTACGAGAGCAATTATCATTTTACGATCGGCTCTGTATTCTTAGGGCTTTATTACCGGCGCCCGGTGTTTCCCGCGAGGCGTTAACACCCGTAAGAGCCATAATAACGACCCGAAGAAATACCCCTTTTTCCTCTTTCGCCCGTGAAACGATAAATGCAGTTTTGCACTTTTACAAGGCTGCAGGCCCTTCCAGCAGTCCACTTTCTCCCTCCTTCCCCCGGCCCTTTTTAACTTTCCCCAAGCGATTAAAACCTTGGAGTAGCTTCTTGCCTGCGTTTCTATACTCCAATAAGAATCTTTGCACGGTTTTTCCGTCATTTGTACTTTTTCCATTGTGCATTGAACCCAGTCTCGCGGATAACTATTTTCTAATTGGAGTTTCGTAACTGCAGATTAAAAAAAATGCGTCCCCAATTGCAATCTATCTACGTGGCAATCGTTGTAATAAAGGAAAATTTGAAAAAATTGGGTGAGAGGTACGATTAAATAATTTGCAGCCAAGTTGCATATTTCTGTTGAATTATTCATTTTTCACGTTTAATTGTTGATTATATAGAAATCTTAATAATGAAAGAATAAAAATTTCGTTATCGAGATGTAATTAATATTTAAATAATTATTTAAGCACAATATAAATATTGTCTCTCTTCATACAAATTTGCAAAAAAGCACGTTCGACATAACTAAATTTAAATTGATCGAATGAACGATGAAATTTCCGTAATTTTTTCTACATCATGTTCGTCTTATGGAGAAAATTAATGTATCGTCTGTACGAAACGTTGGCCGGTAAATGGTTTACGCGATGAACATTTTAACTGGGTCGAAGGGCCGAGTGGATCCCAGTCGCATATTTTTTTTCGACGTGTTCGGGATTCGACGCGTAATGGAAAATTTAGGGCTGCCGTGGCCGATAAATTTGCGGCTGTCCACTCGAATATTTTCCGTGTTTTAGGTGGCCGGGGACCAAGGGGACTATCTTGACCGTCGCGTTCCCGAAGGAGACGTCCCAATGCCCTTGCATATTCACAAATCATTCGCAGATAGGGCAGCGAATCCCTTTCCCGCGGGACCAAGGATTATTCTCTTTCCTCTCTTTTTCGACCGTTCGTCGTTATTCAAAACGCGTGGGAAGATATCTCGGCGATTTTCTTTGCATTCCGAGACTTGAAAGACAAAACGGTCAGCTACTATCTGCTTATATTTTTACATTTCTCGGTTTACGCGGTTTGTTTCTACTGACAACCTGTTTATAAACAGAATCTGTCTGCAATTTTGAGTTTCTAGTGTGCGGTCACCCAAAATCTATCTTTAGAATTTTCTTTGACATCGAAAGATTCTGAAATAGTCGTCTGCTATCCATTTACGTTTTTTGTATTATTCGGCGAACAAGTTTCTACCAGCGACCTGTTTTTAGATGTTGATCTCTCTTAGCGATATCTTGACAATTTTCTTTGCAATCCTTGGAATCGTCGTCGAATATCGTCTTATGTTTTTACACTTACTCGCTGAACGTGGCTCACTTTTGCTCGCGACCTATTTTTAAACAGAATCTATCGACGATTTTCAGTCTCCTGCTGTCGCCGGCGAGAAGAACGACGACGACGACGACGACAACGGCGACGGCAGTTGGCGGGAGGGCGTTTCTCCGGGCAGAATGGTTCGCGCGGTATTATAATACCGTCCAATTCTCGATGAAATCTTCGATGGGCAGTAATGTCGGAAGTTCGATTGTGCCGGCGGACGTCGGCTGTCGTGCAAACTGGGGCTAACTGCCGGCATGCAGATATGTCGGGAACAGTCGATACTCCATGCTGCATGACAACGTGGACGTTGCCAACGACGGTCCGTTCCCATGTGGCGAATCGGTAATAGGAGTTTGCGAAACCTGTCAAACTTCTCAAAGAGATACCACACGAATTTCTCCAAACTGACGTGATAAATATCGTATTATATAAAATTCTCTTGGTGCCGTCCTGCGGAGGGAGCGACCAGTAAATTGTAGATCGGATGAAACTAATAAACGTGGTACCCGCAAGCTAAACAGTGAGAAATTTAACGAAATTGCTACTTTACAGGTTACTAAACTCATTGATAACGTTACAGTAAAGTTTTGCAAAGTGTATACTAAAAATGAGTCAATTGAATTTCATCATATTTATTATTTGTATATTATACTTATAATATTAGTGTATAATTATTTGGAAAAATTACAATGACCTGTTTACATTTTTCCAATCGCTCAAATTTTTATTGTTTACACCAATTTGACCCAATAATTTGGGTGCACTATTAATAACTTATTCTGAAAACGCTCCATTTGAGCATGCATGTAACATTACATATTTTTCCTGTGTGTTAAGTAATTGATAATTAACGTTGGAAACGACTGAAGAACAATTAAAAAACGTTGGGAATGAAGACAGTGTACGTACGGTAACGTTATTCCCTTTCCGAGACGATACGGAAGGATTCATAAAAGTGAACTTATGTCCATCCATCAGTGCCATAGAGTCGGTTTTTTGCCAAGTAAAAAAGCGAGTAGGTTCGCGGAGGCAGGAAGAATAAAAGGACCGATATGAAAAATCCGTCTGAAAGGAACCGTGGGCCATAGCGACCTGAATTTCTGATGGACGACGCTATGTTCCTCGGCGAGTTTATCTTTGAGGATCGTCCGATGAGAGGCAAAAAGTGCGCCGGCAAGACAACTTGCCACTTAAAACATCGCCAAGGTACGAAACAGAGGAGCTTCATCGATGCTTCCGACGAAAGCCCTCGGCCCTCGGTCTCCGTGGCTTTTGTTTCCCCGTTTCTTAATGCACTGCGGTGCCAGTCAAAGGATGGCAACCCCTTCGCCTCCCTGACGATCCCTTTCTTTCCGCGGGGAAAGAAAAAGCCGCCAAGCCAGCCAATGTACGCTCGTTTTGTTATTTTCCTCTAATGCAATAAAGCCGCTAAGCAAATCTACCAGTACCCTACTTACGGGCATTCACCGCAAGAAAAACTTCTAGGGAATTATCTCGTTTTCAGATTCTAAAGAGGATTTAGAGTTTGAGGTTGTAAATTCATTTGGATGATTAGTCAATTACATGAGGATTCTTACCGTTGTAGTTTATTGTTTTAGATTACGTTTATATTGTAACATTACTTTCCGTAACTTCTCATCTACATGCTTCTTTTTATTGTATCATTTATAATTCATAGAAGTAGAAAATCAGTTAGAATTAACAGAAATCAGAAGTTTGAAAAAGGGAATTCGTAATTGTGATGTTTGCAAATTCTTATTACTATTGCTAATTTGTAAAGTAACTTAAATTAGTATATTTTGCAAATGTTATATTGAAGACATTTGTGTATTACAATCTCTGATAACTATTGATAAAACCCTACATAATTACCACAATAAAGTAGCTTTATAATGTAGTAAAGTTTGTTAAACAGAAAACTGTTGATAAGTAAGCTACTTAAATAAACTGTATAACACGTATCATGTATGACGTCAAAATGTTGCCCTCTTAAGCTATTGAAACGATCATGGCTCTAACCAAGTTGATGTGTCGAGCAAAGACAAATTATGTGTGATCGGATGACACGTTTCGAACGAGTAGGTTTGCTCATAGGAACCTGTGGTCCGTGGGACCCTCATGAACTCAACTGAAATTGGCCGAGTCGACTACCATTGGTGATTAGTGCCTTACTCGCCGAGGATTTCGGACATTTCAAAGCGCGACGACGAAGCAGCACGGCAAAGCAAAACCAGAACAAAGTGAAAAGTTGATACCCTTCATCGACTTTATACTTCACAGGAAAGCACTGTCAATATTTACTCATTGTGCAAAGTAGCACAGCTATGTTTTCTACATTGTGTAATCTGAAATAGTAATAAACATTATTACAAAGAAGACATCTCGAATTTGCAACATGGTATTCAATAGCATAGAATAGTAAATGAAATAATAAAGATGAAGGTGTATACTATTAGGTGTATACTATAAGGTGTATACTATTTTTTGAAGTAGTTAATAGTTCGTAAAATCTCCGATAAGATAAGTAATCGTGTGTTCTGAAAATGTAGAACCTGCAATGTTTCCAAAAATGGCTTTCAGTGCATTTTATCGATTTCTGAATATCTGAAAAATTCTGTTCGCCTTTCGAATCGTCATTCACGTCTTCACGAATGACTTCTTTCCGTACATTGTATCCGTTGAAATTCTGACATCCGTCTTGGTCTTCTTCTATTTTTCCCGGTAGTCTCGTAGCGACGCGTAATTAAAATTGCAAATCCGAGTTAACCAACGTAAGCTCATCTGCGCTTCAGTCAAAGGTGCTTCTCCGCGGAGGGTGCATTTGCGATACAAACAAATTTGTTTATTTTTAGTCAGTTCGTAGAAGGTCGTCCTCCGGTTCGGTGGGAGGGGTAAGAGGATGGGGGGGGGGGTCGTTGGTGGTCGGCAAGAGGGACGAGTTCGGGGGGACAAGTGGCTGGAAAAAGTTGGCTCGGGTTGCGCGAGCGCCAGCTTCATTAGATATTGTAATCCGCGTCGGTTCCGCCGCTAATGAAGATAATGGCATTAAAGCATTTGCCAGGTACCAAACGGAGTGCACAAAGCCGATCGTTAATTTGATCAGCGGGCAATATTCGAAGGAGACGAAAAAGACTCGAATCGACGAGTGGCTCTCGCGTTCCTCGTAAATCCTCTCCCGTTCTTTCTTCGCCTTGGCCTGCCACCCTCGCCTCGCACCCCGCTCTCTCACCCGGACTGTCGGTTAATGACACGAGTGTTGTAAGGGTCCCGGCGAAAAGAAGGGTGCCCAGGCCCTTTGAAAATACAGGACATTGATAGACTCGTCGGACGTCTTAAAACTGAT
Source organism: Hedychridium roseum (assembly GCA_963989215.1). Taxonomy (NCBI): domain Eukaryota; kingdom Metazoa; phylum Arthropoda; class Insecta; order Hymenoptera; family Chrysididae; genus Hedychridium; species Hedychridium roseum. The sequence continues at coordinate 1,850,480 of OZ022310.1, read as the reverse complement.
GTTACCTTTTTTCCCCCGAAACAAAGGGACAACGACGGTGCTCGCCGGCACTCCGTCGGTCAATTATTCCCCCGTTACAGAATTTTTCGGACAATTATGAAGAGAAAATTTAGCACAGACTTAACTCGTCTTTGATCTCCGTGGAATGGTATTCTGCTTTTGTTATCTGAGAGTTAGAAAAGCTCAAATCTTTATTTCCTTTTTTATTTTATACATGCAGTAATCAATACACATACTTTTTGTACAAGTTTTATCACTGAAGAAGTTAATTGTATTGTGTACGTATTATTAACAGCTACAAGTTGGCATATTAACTGCTACTGGTAAACTGTTAATTATACATCAGTATTTATATTCGTTTTTAAATACCATTGTTTAAAATCTGTACATCCAAATACGTGTAATGATCTATTAAATCATTTTTAAACACGAAATCCAACTCCTTATCCGTTTTATATGAACTTCTATCGATTGTCATTCTCATTGTTAGTTTTATTATCTGCAATGGCTTCAGTTTATTTAAGAAGCTGATTAAAGAAAAGAAGAATTGTCATACACAAATGCCCTACAAAAACGTTGCCTGTATTCTAAATAATTGTATTATTTGTAGCTCTAGATGATTTCGCCTTAAGACTGTGACAATTAAGTAGCAGTTCTTGATTTGAAAATTTTCGCACTACGTCATGCTGTAAAATACATAAAAACCAGTGTCCACGTGGGTTTAATTTGCAAAGTGAAGGAATTCATTATCTAGTCACTGTGATACTCACATGAAGAAGAGTAATTTTTCTGAGCTTTGAGAGCGGAATATCTTGTCGCTGAGCGGGTAAACTTAATCCCCCGTGAACAGTGGAAGGCGTTTCGGGTCTGGCCAGTTAAACGACAAAGCGTTAATGGAAACCACGATATTACGGTAGTAGTTTCTCCGTGGGGCAGTTCGAGGGGGGACGAAAGGGCGGCAGCGCGTGTGTGTCTTAGAAAGTAAACAAGTTGGTGGTCACCCTGTAAATATAAGGTTAATAAAATATACCGACCGACCGGCCGGTGGCACTGCTTCTACGCTTGCTCTAAGGCTCTCGTTTCCTTGCTGCGAGGCAACCCTTAATTCTCCTTCAACTCCTGGTAATTATGGCACTTTTAGTACCACTCGAGCCGTTCGCCCTGCCGCAGGGAAGCGCTGTAGGAGGAGCCCAATATGACTCGTTAAATATTCTAATCGTATTTAAGTCGTCATCGTTATTTCAGTTGGGCTAATACGATCCAGTGCTCTATGTTCTGTCGGACGGATGTTCCGTTAGAGTAGATACTCCAAATGTCTACCTGCGATATGGTTCTTAAGAACGATCTACGGCTGGACAAAGTTTTCAACTAACTAATTCATTATTTAAGTGCTTATCATTCTTTTTATTACTTCAACGAAGCTATTAAGTTTAGACAAGTATGTACGGAGTATATTTTTAGGAACTTGTAATGGTGGTTTTATGCGACTGATACATTAGTTTACCGTTTTTAAATTTGGTCTCGATGTATTTATATGGATTTATAAGATCTCCTTTGTGAGATTTACACAGATTATCAGAAGACTCGATTCTTGTACGATGGTATTTTTTCAATGTAATTACATTTTTCTGAACGTAAGAAAACGTTACGGCGTAATTATTTTGCGCTGATTTTAATGAAAATTCTTCTTTATGTTGGATTAATGTTGGATCTTAGCAAATTTCCTTTGTGGAACTTGTGCAAAGTATTAGACTTGATTCTTCCACCTATCATCTTGGTACCTTTTCAATATAATAATTTTGTTCAGTTTGTATGAAAACTTTACGGCACAATCATTTTGCGACGAATCGAACGAAGGTTCTCCTTTACGTTGGTTTTCATTCTTTTCCGGCAAGTCTCTTCTCGATAGAGGTGAAGAGAGTGGGCAGTCGGGAGGTAGGAGAGGGTTAAAATGGCCCGAAGGTCTTGGCGATCTCCGCCATCTGCAGCATCTCCCGAGCAAGAGTAAAAGGTAGCCCACGGCTGGTTTTAACGTTCTCGATGCGGTCGACGAGCAACGGCGCTGCGCGAAGGGCTCGGGGAAGCTGAAGGAGGCAGAAGAGGGGTGAGGCTGGGAGGGAGGTCGGGGCAGCTGAGAAGACCAAGGTGGTTACCGTAGGTGGCGTAGCCCGAGGGCTCCCGGAAGGTGGAAAACCGGCGACGGAAAGGGCGCCGAGCGAAATGAAGCATTCCTTTACGAGGGCTCTTACTGCTCGTAAAGTCGACTTTATGATGATAATTACAGGAGAGCGTAGTAAATCTGGCGGCGGACTTGCCCCTCCCGCTGGCCAACGTCCTCCTTGCACATACACACCGATGCGTATAAAATGTTCCAACGGGATAAACATCGAGGAATCTGTAGTAACCGAACTTGCTCATGACGTTGCTCGGAGGATCATTGAACTGCCCAAGTGGAATGCCTAAATACAGCTAGCTTGGATGGTTAGCCATATTATTAGCGATCCTGGTCAAACCGTTGCTCTCCCCCTAGACCTTTGCACCAATGGCTAAATTTATAGCATGTTATAGGCTTGTGGGGAGACTTTCTGCCCACTTTTATCTCACATCCTAGAAGTTTTATTCCCGTTCGGGAAAATCTTCTTCATCGTCTAATCATATACCTATATGTATGTTCGTAGGCGTGAGATGCGAGTTCGGCGTTTTATTTCCCTTAAAATCCTCGACGCTCTGTTAATTAACGACACTTATGGCATCGGTAGTTAAAGCTTCAACATTTTCAGAGTAAAAGTTGTTTTTCAAAGGTTATTTTTTGTAGATGAATCGTCGAATAGCAAAACTAAAATATCGGTTTCGAAAGTGGGTTACCGATGAAATATGAAATCATTTCTCGTTGGAATAATTTACAGCAGAGGAAAGTGATTATTTTCTGTGTTCAATAATCGTAATGCTCAACACACTATTACCTTATTTCACAGATCTTTTGTCTACTTGGTATACGTATATATTCATAATTCCTTCGTAATTCCTAACAATTCTCAGTGCGTCCATTCGGCTATCATAATCTGTTGACTACTTGAATTTAACTGAAAACAATTTTACCTTTCGTTCAGTCATTAAGCGAAATTACTTGCCCACGGAGTCTATGGGAAAAATCTGATAGACATACACGTGTCCGTAGATCCGTATTGCAAGTTCGTGACGATAGGACAGCAAGATTTTCTCTCGGCCGTGAATCTCTGGCGCGTATCCCGAACGCAGTTATCGCCGGGTGCAATCAAGCAAATCATGAAGTTGTTTGGAGAATCCTGGTGCGCTGGAGGGGGGGGGGGAGAAGGGAGGGGTCGGCAGGGTCGCACGAGGACGCCCTTAAGTGCCCTAAGGAGACTGCTTTTCGTTCCGACCCCACTGATCTAACGCCCTTACGTTCACGAGCTGGTGTACGAGCAGCGAAAACGAGGGTGACTCTTTGGGGATGAAGTCGTTCGGACTCGAGCACCGGCTCCTGCGCTTTTAGCCAAAGACGATCGGATCAACGACGATAACGCGTCAGTCCCAACTGTCCCGCGGACTAGTTATACTTTGGCGATCGGTCAAAACTGCATGGAGTTCAGCGTTTCGTTTGAGTATCTGTTACGATTCGAACCCTTTCGTTATCTGTTTATATTCCTCAAAACTTCGTTTTCGGTGAACAGTTTTAATCGACAGTTCTTCTGACAGAATTTCAATCCCATGTATATGTACAGAGCTTGCTAATGTTAGACAAATTTGTAGTAATAATTGTTTGTTAGGATATGCTGATCGAGGTGATTACTTTGATAAAACGGTATGTTTAATTCATTGTGTATTTAATATCTATTTGTTACTTAAGATTTTAAAAGCGTATACATTTGTATGAATTAATCCAAGTATTAGAATATATTTTTTGACAGATATCGAAAGATGAATTTATTTTCGTATTTTACTTTGACCTACGAGATGCATTTTCAGTCAAATATTTTCACCCATTCAGTTTGTACATTTTAATGCTAATCTTTGTGCACGGAATCAATGATTTGTTTAATTCGAAAATTCAACGTGCATATTTCTTGCTGAGATAAAGATTTGACTTTAGAAGTTTAATTTCGCGAAGTTGTTCAACCGATGTTTCGAACTTTTCAAAGCCAGAAAATTGAAAACCTTGTTTAGCAAACTACTTCAGTTGTTAGCGAAGAAGTTATTAATCATATAACTCGTATGCATTTCTGGTTTTCAGATTTGTCACTAAAACTAAAACGATTGCTCTGTTTACATTCACAAATTTAAAAGATACTATGCATTATACTTTTTTGTACATTAGTTACCATAATATTTTAAACGAAATCGATATTTAGCGAGGTCACATTAAGATCTCACTTTTATACATAGGACTTAACATTCTCCCTCATAATTGTTTAGCAAACATTCTCCAAGAAAAATGTACTTATTGGATTTAGATATTGGGCAGAGTGGATATACGCGAAAGGATCCTTCCATTACCCTTTCCTTTTCCGTCGGTGTGCACATTGGTCAGGATAATCAGGCTAGTTTGCGAGCGAGGCCAGGAAACTGGGGTTGGGGGTAAAGGCGACGGCAGTGGCACGTAAACTTATTTAGGGAGTTGTAAATAGTGTTTACTCGATGTTTAATGTACCTACGACTTCGCAGTCGCCTTAACGACCCTCATGACTAGTGCTAAATTACAGGGTATTACGGTGACCGTCGATCGTTAAAGATCCACGCGTGAATCTCTAAGCGTTCCGTTGCTTAACGGTTTCAAACAGAATTTACAAGAACCCTTCGAAGAAATATGTAGCATATTTATACAACTTTTGGCACACAGAATTTTTTAGGTATAATATACGATATTTTACTAGGTCAAACTTAGGTAATTTCACATTCTTTTCGTAATTTTCAAATCATTAGATACAAAAATACACGCACACAAGTTACGAAAAACACATTAAAATAAATTTTAAATTATTCACAGTTAACCAAAGTGTCCCGTATTTACTTTAGTTTTCCGCATTTACTTTAAATAGTGTATGTAAAAATAGTTTTACAACCGATATGCGACCATCATATTTCTGCCTCTCGATGACACGGAAAGCAGGAAATAGAACCAATCCCTTCACGGAAACAAGGAGGATTGAAAATCTGTTGATTACTTCGTTCGGATGAGATTCATTCTGTGGCGCGGAAAAAGTTAACGAGTTAACTGGAACATGGGTCGTGCTTTTTTTCAGCGGATCGTTGGATTTTCGAATGGCTGTGCCGGTTATAGGTGCGCGGAAAAATGTCACGTCTCGAAATAGCGCTTGTCGTCTGAGCGATGCTGCCTTTCCCACTTCGTTTCCATATCGAATTACATAGGAGGAAAAGTTTCGGGTCGGGCTTCCAGGGGACGAGGCACGAAAGTTTGATGTGGATATGGATATGGAGTCGAATTCTCCTATCTCGTCCTTTTCACAGTATTCCGCGAGCAGAGGAACGCCTCTTTGCTTTCTCCTTTTTTTTTCAGCGGTCGGCAGAAACGTGTCTGATTTATTCTTAGCTTTAATCTCGAAATTGGTCGTGGTTGAAATGCCAGGAGGCATCATTATTTTTCGTTTATCCCGTGGAACGTATTAGCGGAATGAAGTTACAGCGATTGTTTAAACGCGCAGGAGAAATTTCATTCTTTCCATTATTTCCATTTCATTCATCGAAGTTGAATCGGAACGTTTCTATCTTTTTTACGTTTCCTTTTTCGTTGCTCTATTATTTTGTATCGTTTAACCTGGTACTGACATATTTTAATCGTACTTTTCGACAATTAAGTGCACATTTTCGAGTAAAGAGATTGAAAACAAGAAACTTTAACAAAAACCTCATACTGCGCATGAGTGGCCGAAAAGCACGTTGTTATTATTTCGCAGATGGAAACTTTGAACGAGCCATTTTCTGCAGGATAATTGCAAATTTCGCGGTAGACGCGCGCACGGAGAGACCTTCAGACGCAGCTGGAGAAGTTAAGCTTGGGTCAGCGGTGTACGTGCGGAGTGTCCGAGCAACTGGCCGAGAGTTAATTTGTCAATATTGCTAATCATGCGCGCCGTAATCAAATAAATCGACCAAGTTCTGCGACGGTCCGTGCAGAATCAATTTGCTCCTCCTGACCGTCCGTCTGCTTGGGTTTGCCCAAGGAATTGACCTCCCCAAATCCACCGGTCGTCACTGCTTTAATCATCCGGAAACAGAAGATGAACATAACTCCAATTAACTTTGCGTTTTGCATCGGAAATTATTGCGTTTCTTCCGACCTATAAATTTCGTTTCTGCGTTTAACGAGGAATAATTTGTCGTACTTACGAATCTTTGCTTTAAGTCGCACATCAGCTGAAGCAAGAATTTTTATATTTTGAGAAAAAGGAATTTTACAATAGGAAGTATTTTATTTTTAAATATACTGATACGTATTGATTTTCATTTTAGATTACTGACAATGAAAAATGGTAAAGAATTCATTTCATATTCATTACACGCGGAAAAGCTTTTACATTGTTCCTTGTTAATTTACTTGTCCTTTACCAGGACGAATGAAGACCTTTCTTTCTGTGGTATTTGGAAAAAGAGTTAGACCAAACACATTTTTTATTCACTGCGCACGCAAAACCTTTTACATATCCATAAATGTGAAAATCAAGTATTAGTTTCCTGTCGCTTTATTTGTCCTTTGCCAAGACGAAAGAAGACCTTTCTTTTTGCGGTGATCGGAAAGAGAGTTAGACCAGACTTTCCGTCTGGTCAAGTTTCATTATAATTCCGGGGGGATTTGAAATTAGACCCTCATATGTGTCGTTCGGCAGCGAAATAAGACGCGATCGGCGAGGTCGTTTGTAATTCCGATTAGCCGGCAAGTGGAAACTTGCTCGGCGGAAACTTACGTGCACCGCGCGGCACTTTCGGCTCGCACGTTTCGACAATCTCGAAAACGAGGATTGAGAGTCGAAGAGGACGCCCGACTCGCCGTTCCTAAAGCGACCTTCCTATACGTGACGTCAAGACGTACGTACGTTTCTCTTTTTCCACGTCCGACCGTCCCGTCCTTTCGGTCTTCTCTTTCTCGCTCATGAATAGAATTGCGATAAATTCGATTAAAACTTCCGGGGTCCTCGGTGACTTCCATCCACTCATGCCGAGGAAGAGGCGAGGAAGGGGGGAGGGGGGGGTGGTGGCGTGTCCGCTGTCGAGGGACAAGAAGTCGGGGGAAATCCAGTAAACAGTCGCGCGACGATCGATGGATCCCATATCTCGATGAATACTGGGTAACGAATCCTCTGTGGATCGGTAAAACGAGATTCACGGATCTAAGGACGACCTACGTTGCTCTTGATAGTGTCACTCAATCAAGTTTGAGCTTGCTCGAAACTATCTTCCCAATGCACTACATGCTACCCAATACGCGTTGATCAAGCAAAAGATAAAATCATCATCAAATAGATTCCAACACTTTTAAACAAAATGGTTCGTCGAAAACTGGTTTTGTTTGGTCCGTGTGCCTTGTGGTCTAATGAAATATTTTTCTATTTAGCATTAACTGTTTGAAGGTGGACTTATTCTATGTTTACCATCACAACACCATACAATGTTTTCCAATGGTAAGGTATACTACAAGTTCTAAGGGTAACTCACTCTAATAGTAATCTGTAGAGACGGAAATGGTAAATGCATCCGTCGTTAATCCTTTCTACTCGTTTATCAAGTTAGAATTATCGTTTTACGCAAAGTTATAACTTATTACGAGCACAAAGGATAGTTTAAATACATTTCATAATTCACTAATTAATAGCGAAAAGTTTGTTCATTACCCCGTTTGTTATGGATCAATTAATTAACAACATTTTATACTTGTGGGAACTTCGATAACAGGGATACCACTATTGGTTAACCCTTTCCAGCTTAATGAAGGCCCCACAAATTGAAAAACCATCACTAAGTTTCAAGAATTTGAAAATTGACATTTCTACGAAATGCGCGCGCGACCAAAACAGTGGAGTGCTTTGAAATTTTTATTCCCAGCGAAACACAAGAATTACCAACGTTAACATCAGCAACAACATCATTAACCCGCACGATTTCTTATCGCGTTCTCACTCGGCCAGATAGCCGGCATTCTTCCGAGTAATCGCGTTTCTCGTGCATCACGGTCGTTCCTTTTTGTTTCGTTCTTAATTACCGGTACTGGTCCTTCGCCGTGCGAGCGATGCCCGATGAGGAAGCAGGTTCCACGGAGACGTTGGGTTCATAACTCATCTTCAGGGGCAAGGCGGCGAAAAAATTGGGCCCCGCTGGGCGATGGTGTGAACCACCAAAGACCAACGAGAGACAGGCTGCCTGCAGGAGGGAGGGAAAGAGAGAGAGAGGGGGAGACCTTCGAAGGAGTCACGCCGTTTCCTCCCGCGGCACATACTTGAGAAAGTTTCGGACGAGGATAGCGGACGTAACGGGGAGCGTGAAACAGTTTGAAGTGCTTGCTAAATGTTGCGGAAAATAATGACTGATGGTCGTTGCGCCCACGCGTACTACGATCCTGACTCCAGCGACCGACGTGGCTGACACCCTCTGAACCCACCCTCCCCCTCCTTCCCTCCTCTTGTTCGGGCACCTACACCTCCCTTTCTGCCGTGGACTCGCGGCATTATGTTTCCTGTTTATTACACACCGAACGAGTTTGCCTCTCCATCGATCAGCTCGTTACACACATGCCCAAGAATAATGGGTCCAATTCGTTCCTAACCGTGCAGATTTCTCCGATCTTGCGGTGTTGTTCATTACCTCTTTGAAAAACTAATTAATTTATGACGATCTGTCATAGTTCTATGACATTTGATTGTTCATAAACGAATTTTCCGTGCAATGTCAAAGATGCAAACATTTACAGATCGTCCGACATATTTTTCCGATATTGCCATGTTTATTACTCTTTGAAAATCCGACCGATAAAAAAATGACTGTAATACTCTAACAGAACAATCGCTACTTTGTAATACTTGATTGTACTTGATTCAAAGAATTTTCAACGCTATTTTTAAAAGTCCCAGACATTTATAGATAGTCTTGAGTTATCTCGACGAACATGAAAGTGACGATAAGAGCAACCGATAAAATAATGACTGTAACACTCCAACTGAAATATCGCTACTTTATGATACTCGATTGTACTTGATTGAAAGAATTTTCAACGCTATTTTTAAAAGTGCCAGACATTTATAGATAGTCTTGAGTTATCTCGACGAACATGAAAGTGATACAAACTTATGCTAGTTGAAGTAAAAGGAAGAGAAGAGTCCTTCTCTAATTACCGTACCATTGAGATATTTTTATAGACGGAGGAGCACGAAACGCGATGACGAAGCTGCAAAGTATTTGCGCAGTACACAGTGGGCGCTGTTTGCGCGAAGATGCAAGCAGGATAAGCGCAGGGCAGCAGAACGGAGTTGGAAATGGAGGCGTATTGTGCCGGCGTGCGGAGTATTGTCGACCCTTCCAATATATCATCGTGCACGGGACACCAACTTCGGCCAATAATCCCCTAAACATACTTAGACCAGCTGAATGCCGCTGACGCCCCGCGGCATGTAAGCCGAATTGAAAATGAATCATCCGGATCGGGGCTTTCGTGTCTAATGTGCCAAAAGAAAATTCCATTCCTCGGTCGGGAAGTACGGAAGGACGGTTTACACCTGGAATACGTTTTCCCCGCTGCGAAGCAAACGTTTTATGGGCAATGAATTTCTTTTTTTATACGAAGTGATAGACATAACCGCATCACGTGAAATCGTTGTTCATGACACGATTGTTTAACGTTATGTACAGATACTTATTGAAATTGATTAAGTTCTACTTCTCATTCACTGATTGTGAATTGTTAAGCGTAGCGTATTGCTGTATTCATTTGTCAAGCAGTCGTTTGTATTTTCCCTCCGGTGCATAGTTTAATGTTTATTATTAGCATGATGGTAGCAGGTAAGGATTAGAAATCAAATGTACTTATCGTAAAAACTAACTATTTCTCGAATCAGTAAATGTTTGGAACGAAAGTCATTCTGTCTCGAATGTAGAGTTGCATGGTGGTATGAAACATTTTTTCAATCTTCCTAGAAAACATCTCTTTTCGTTTGTACTGAAAACAAAAGGTATCAATGTCATTGCATTATTGTGTATTCAAAAGCGAGTAATTTCCATCTGCAACACCTACCGATATACAAATAACTTACTTGATCATTGAATACTGAGTGGCTAATTAGGACCAGTTAGCAAGAACAACGAAATACATTTTTGGTACTTTTCTACATTCTTCAAATTGACATCAGCTTGCACTAAAAAATATTACTTGCCCTGAGACTGTTTCATTATTAGTCCCTTGCGGTAATTTATACGTTAACTTTCGAGTTTATCTTTAACCATTACCACTTGAATGTCGCGATAAAAGAATATGACACATCTTCTAACCAAAATCCACCCGGTTTCTTGCTCTTCGCTTTTCGTGAAAACAAATGTACATAATATGTAAGTTTGCACTAAGAAGCTGTGCTTGTCCTCAAGATATTTATTACCGATTCTTTATTAGTTCGTTATCAGTTCCTTACAGTAATTTACACGTTAATTTTCGAGTTCATCCTTAACCATTACCACGTGACTGTCCCGAACAGAGAAATATGACATTTGCATCTTGGGGTCGCGGATCCGCGCCGCCGTACGTCAAAATACGTTCGGTTTCTCACTCGTGGACGTTTGTGAAAATCTCGGTAGGACGGTGCCAGTGGCGGCTTCGATGGTGGTTTACGAGCTCCAGTTTTCCGCGGACACCCCACCCCCGGCGGAAAGGTTTCGCGACTAGGTAACTACTCGTTGTTTACGGGGACGTAACTTCCCCGCGAACGAATCGGCCAACGAACTTTCCGGGATGTGCGGCTCTTGAAGTTAATGCCCCGGTATCGCGCTTCGAGGCGTTCGTTCAAGGACTCTTCTTGCTTATTCGACACCGGCTCCCTCGATCGTTTCCCCATCGCGCTAGATCATTCGGCGAGATCCTCCCTGAAAATACAGTACTTCGGTTCTTCGATGAGAACCTCCCGTCACGCTGAAATGCCGTTTTATTCGGGAACGTTTGCTCAAAGTCCCATGGATTCTCTGTTTTCTTTGACAGTTTGACACATATGCAACATCGTCAAACTTTTTATTTCTTTCTTTGTAGAATAAATGTAGAAACTGCAAAAAGCAGTAGTGAAAGTTGAGTGCAGTCACGTCTGCTATGTTGTTAAGAGTTTATAAATGATCAAGTAACAGTAAAGAAGTAAAGAGTGCAGGTTTATGCTTGTACTAAAAAAATAAAGTACTCAGAAATAGTGTTTGAGTTTTAGACGGTAATGTTTTAAGCTAATGGAGATTATCATATATAATTATTTCTTAGGAAATTCTAAAATGTGTGTAATTGTCGACAGATTCACCACGCAAAATGCTAATGAGGAGAAAATTGAAATAAAACAATGAGCTTGTAAATCACTGCTTTCTATCAAAAATCTATGAAACTTTAAACTAATGTTTCATGTTAAAATGTTTTTACTTTTATTGATGAATTTTTAGTTCTTTCAAGACGCGGTGAATACCTTACCTTACGCTTTAATTTGCCCCTGCGTTCGTTATGTTCAAGTGCTGATTTATCGTATAGAATAATATAAATATAAAATATAAAACGTAATATAATAAAGCGTAATATAAATCATGACAAGTGTCACACCGTTTTCACGTGTTTGTTTCGCGTAGTATTTCACTACGTATTTCATACCTACGTAAAATCTGATACCTTGAGCGGGTCTTTCAATTCAAGCGTACCGTCCGCAGAAAATAACTCTGTTAGAGTGGGTCCGCCGAGATTTGATACATCGGAAGGCGCAAGTTACATTTCTCTCTGACGTAGAATCTCCCGGTGGCGATCTCCTGATCATCCATGCGCGAGGCGAGCAGCGGTGCAATTTGGAGATCATAACTCAACGCGAGGCGAGAATACGGCGGAACGAAAGGTAACAAAGAGACGTAGATACGAGGCCGCTAGTGGGTCGGCATAGGTGTGGGTGTGTGGATAGGTGGAAGAATTACAAGGACACGTAGTGGGTGGACAGGCCGAGCGTGTGTGGCCGAGTTGCTCGCCCGTAAGTGGGGGACGGCGGAAGGGGGCGGAAGGGGGCGGAGGGGGTAGGGGGGGTGGTATCGAGGTCAGTGCGTTTTTCGCCTGCGCGAGGAGAGTAGCTCGCTGCTCGGTCGAGGAGACGGCTAAGGGACAAGGGGGGAGGCGAAGGACGAGGTAGAACGGCGGTCTACGGCCCTGCAAAAGGTGGGTCGTCGGCGGACGGTGGGCGTCGGCGTCCCCAGTGCGCCGGCCGGCTTTCCAACGGTCGTACCGACGATTGGGCCTCCATCCTGCTACCAGGAACGCCCAGGACCCGCCGAAACCCGCGGGATCTATACGCGTGGGCGGCAGATACGCCTCCGTCGCACTTCTTCCTCTGTCTTTTTTCCTTCCAACACTCCGCCACTTTTTCCCACCCGACGATCCTGCGGACAAGCGGAGGATTGCACGTCCTGCCGGCGTTCCGCTCGCCGACGTCTGGAATTTCAACAAAAATCTCACGTTTCCCTGCCTTCCGTCCCGTGCTCCCGCAAAATTTCGACTTATTTCCACATTATGAGCAGAGTTGGATGTACGATTTTTTTTACCTTGTCATTTCTATGGTATTTATGAGGTGGAGGTGAAATTTATAATGCGCGGAATTAGTATTTTAACATTTTCCATGTACCCGAGCACTTCATTAATTCCTTTCTATATATAACTCGAACGAATGTTCTGTCTATGAATGAATGGAATTTTAGGGAAATTGTAATTACGTAACATTTTTTATTTTCGTTCTCTTGAAGTTAATAGTTAATTTGTCATTGTATGTAGATACCTTTATAACTATACATAATATGATACTTCTATGATAAGTTTGGAGTTGCATTTAATTTTCATGAACGTCTGATTATTCAAGGTCATAAGGTTCATTAAAACCTTAGTGATGCCATTTTATTTCGTTATATCGATTATATTCCATACTAAAAACGAAATGGACTTTATGATCACGCAAAACTTTTATTTAATTATTCATTTAATTTATACCGAAGATTTTTCTGTTATTGAATAGTTCGTGAGCTTCCTTTATTTGCCTAACTTTATTTTACTACATGCGGATTCAGGCATCTTTCAAGTCTCCTCAGTTACCCGGAAAGTATTTGATTAGTCACTATAAAGAATTTTAACGTAAGTAATAAAAAATCATCAACGATTCTTCCTACGATAACCACTTTTCAGCCATAAAGACTTTACTTGCGATAGGAGATTTTTTACTGCTGAATTTCATTGATTTCGGTTTCAGTTAGAGGTTTTTAGTGCTTATAACGGTAAGACACCGACTTGTTAAGTATTTTTATACGGTTGTCGCGAAGGTTTAGTTAGGCTATCCGACTGATCAGCGGTTAACTTCAACAGCGGAATTATGAGATTCCGGAAGGATAGCAAAGAGAATGGGGGGGATGGGAAGGGTGTCGTAAAGACCGGTCGGCCTGTTTGCCAATCACTTACGGCAGCTCGTATATGTCGATCCATCGAACTTCGAGTCCCTTACATGTATATCCGAGGCCGGAACGTACGAGCAGATCCTGGTCTTTACGTGTATTTAGCTTGGAGCCTATAAAACCGAATGGCTCGAACTTTGCCCGATAAAAGGCTACTACTCGCCGGCTCGTGTAGCCACGCTTCTTAAATATAGTTGATTTGGCTGCCAATGCTTCCCCAAAACTCCTCCCAGAATGGCCCTAGACAGGCCTTGCTCCATCGCGTGCAACATTAAGTCCACAGTAACAGTCCAACTTTCGCTGAGGCTGCATTTCTTTTCTTCATCACGCCCTGACCATTTGTCGAATTATCGTATGTGTAGTAAAAAATTGACGATTGAATTGAATAAAATCGTTGTGGTGCACGATAAAGAAACATTGTCAGAGCAAGTTAAATTCTGATAGTCATTGTGGTTGTAATAACTTTGCAATATGTACATACATAATTTTTTAAAAGTTAAACGCTAACAATGTAATAAAAGATGATGTAATTTTTTATGTTCGTAAAGTTAAAAATATCAAAAGTTTTGTTACAATTATTTCAAGTGCCATCAATCAGGTTTCATTAAAACCGCAAGAATTATTCGAAAATATTTTATAACCGTTTCTGATTGTTTTATTCAAAAATTCTTATATTATAACTTCTTCGTCTATTACATTTATGTTTGCGGTTAATATTGTTGTTAATCACACAACTCGAATAATGCTAACTGTTCTTCCGTAACAAAGTTAAAATTATTCGTAGCTGGGAAGATAAGTAACCGAATTATTTTCTAAGCAGTTTAGGATCAGTATAAAAACTTGCCTTATACTTATCCGAAGTGATTTTCAAATCACTGACTGAACTAGCTCTTGGCTTTCGTTCAGTAGACTATTTTTCAAAATACCACGAAAGGCATCATTCTAGGGATAATCGATGTTGATGGTACATCGATATTATTTGACGCAGTTAGCAGTCGGTTGGTCCTGAGACGCCGGGCGGGGCGGGGCGGGGAGGGTGGGGGTAGGTTAGTGGTAAAAGGCCATCTCTCGACGGACGCAAAAGCCGTTAATGCCGCGGGAGAGCAAGAGAGTCTAGGCGGGTTCTCCCTTCGGTAAACCGAGTTACGCGACTCGGAGAACCCTTTGCTTCTTTCGGGATCTAATTAGAAGCCCTTTGGAGCGGTGTAATGCGCCTTTAATCCAGTCGAGGCATCGCCCGTAGACGGCCTATCCCCTCTCACGTGGTTTTCAGGACGGCCTGGTCCTCCCTGCGAGGAGCGCACGGCGGAACGGGCTACGACTAATGATTCCCAACGGTGCGCGATATACCGGATTAATCGTCGTCAGTCTCGATAGTTTAGTGGCCCGATCGTCGCCCCGTGAGTGCTTGCCTGCCTAAACGCTCCACACCAATTTCACGACAGGAGCCAATTGCTACAGTTTCCTGCTGCACTGCACTCGTCAAATCGGAGAATTCACTTCAGTTACAACGGCACGGTTCACCGGATAGTTGTATTCTTAATGTTCAATGTCTTTCTTACAGCATTTCTAAGATGTTTACAAACCTTTCCTGTTTTCCTGAACCGAGAAAAATTTGTTACATGTTTGAATCACGTTTTTAAATATTCCACAACGTTTCATTCCTTCTACATGAAAAGGATAATTAGCTGGATATAACAGATTGCTTGATAAGATTTTCACAGTAAAAGGCAAAAGATTATTAATATTTTGATAAATTGGCATTATTGCCATTTCAGATTAAGAATTTCATTAATCATTAAAAATCTAAAATATTTGTCTCAATAAGAGTCAATGATCCTGAGGATATTTACAAAGTATTTCAGTGCCACAGTTATAATGTAAAGTTTGTTAAATATTTAGGATTTTTAACACCACTGTAGTGAAGGTTGAGTTGTATAATGGTAAAGAACTAAGAAACTGAGAAAAGTTTGTTTCAAACTCACTTGTTCCTCTTGCTTTACTCGTTTATCGACGCAAAAGTTGAGCCGACATAGTTGACGTTACTAAGCCAAACAATTCGTTGCATCCTATTCGTGTACAGTACATTACCTTTTGCGAATTACCTTTTTCGAAATGATGATATTATTCTTGTCGCGACCTAATATAACAGTGAGATATTTTACCAATGATCGTCAAGTTTATTTCATTGTGTTGAAGGTTTCATTTATTACAAGATCATCTTTATTTAGTCCTAAATTTAAGTTGCCGACATATACAAAAATATTTCATTGCAAATTTGTTTAAATAACTGTACAAGTAGTTTTAGATGCTTAAATAAATATTCAAAAATTTCTGCAATGGATCACAATATTGCCTTATTTTTATATGTTTCAATATCCCAGCCACCATTCTAATGAATTTTAAACCGTTTTATAATGAAAATACTTACACATATAGGAAGCTTATTCCCAAACTCCAAACGTTCTCTTGGGAATCTATGCAGTGGTCAGGATTTAAAGGCGATTTAATAGGTCGGACACGGTGCTTTACTGACTTATTTGTTTGCGCGATTCTTAAACGGCTTGTTTTCGACGAGCGGACCGTATCGAATGGTCGTATGCGTGGAGACACTCCATTACTTACGGTTCCTCGTAGAGACAGTCTTACGATTCCGCCGTCCGATTCCTCGTGGAAGCAGCCGTTTTAAGACCATCCGGCAGTAAAAATCCGTCAACGAAAAGACCAATAGCACTTTTCAAAGGCAGAGAATTAACGCGAAAATAACGGTTTTCACAAAGCTAATGTGGACGTGAAATCTACAAAGAATCATTCTCACAAATTATTGAAAAATATGGTCCTATGGAAATTCATGGATGTGTCAAATAAGTCAATATTAACCCTCTATAACCGGATTCTCGGTTTGTTTATGAAAACGAAAAATTACAAACGTTGATCATTGATAAATGGCAAACATTGATCGCGGGGTATCAATTAATAATTATATTTCAACATATAAGTATTTTAATATTACAAACCGATTTATAACTCTGAAGTGACAACGAATAAATAATCGAAATAAAACTTTAAAAACACGGACATTTGGGTATGTAATTTTCAACAATATGGCGTTATAGAGAATTAAATTATTTGCATTTTTATTTATCGATGTAAATAAAATTACACAAATGCGATTCAGATATTTTTTCTTCAAAATGAAAGAAATCGATTGTAATTACCGTACCGAAATTTGCTTCCAATTTCACAAAAATATGTTTGCTGTTCTGAAGTTGCTCCTTTACCACTCGCAGTGAATACATCGCAGGGAACGTGAAACACATTTTCGACTTGGTTGCACAACGGTCTCGTCCCTTGGATTTTCGAGTACAAGCAGTGTGCAGACCCTCGTAGTCGAGACCCTAATTATGCTAAAGAAACGTCCGACTAATGTTTCGCGGAAAGCAGAGACTTCGAACGACGGACCATTTGGACCCACGTATATGCTGAGGATTATTCCCCGGATAAACATGCGTGTAGGGTATGAAACATCTTTCAACAGCATTTAACTGACAATGAGAACGAAAATCTTATACACAAAACCTCTCTTTTGTTTCAACAGATTTAGTGTCCGTCATGTGCAATGGTAGCTACACATATTCCAATTTTTATATTAATTTCTTTGTTTACGGTAGATGTTATTTAATCAGTGATAATCGGGGCAGAATATAATTGTTTTCGTAAAGACTAACAAGAAAAAATAATAAGAAGAAAAGAATGAAAAACAAAGAAATTATATAAGAAATAGAAACATGTTTGGAAAGGATAATCACGACTTAATCAATGTGAAAAAGGAAGCAGTGACTCATGAAAAAATCTGGACCAATAGTTTGAGATTTACAAAAACAGCAAATTCTAGAGATCATTGAATGCTTACCATAAGAAATTCTATGAAAAGAGACCCGGGACAGAGATTCATTTCTAAAGCTTTTAGATTTTAGTTTTACGTTGACCAATTTTAATTTTCTTGATCATCATTGCCTGTAGGGCCAAATGAATTTAATGCACGCTTGTGTGCGTCTCATCTGCTTCGTCTTCGTCTTACCTTTAACGTCTTGTTCAGTGAGATGAGTTATCGATATTTCTGCTTTTCTAACGGAAAGTAAAACTAGCAAACGGAAGACGAGGAATGTCATTTGGCTGGCGTAACGTCCGGGCAGGAAAGTGGGTTTGGGTCCGCGACTGCCCCCTCGAGACGTATAACAGGCTTAGAGGGAAGCGAGTAACTCCGTATTTAACCCTCTCGCATCGCGGAGAAACGTGCACCGCACGAGTTAAAAGACGACCGAGCTTGAGTGCCTTGCCGTGTTGGTGCCGGGGGGGATGCGGTTGGCCCTCTCGGACCTTTCGTTCGCTCACAATTAGCCGTTCACTCTGAAAATACCGTTACCCACCTCCCCCCGGGCCGGTACCGTCTCCGGCGATCAGAGCGATACCCCTTCCGTGTCTGACGTATTTCTTGTCCACCAACCGTCCGAGTCACCATGTCACTCTTCCTCTCCTGAGAAACGAGCAAACCTTGTCGTTGCTACGGTAAAACGTTTCCGGTGCTACACGGAAGTCATTTTGCTCTTACGTTAACGAACATCAAGGGCGAGTAGTAAGAAATGTATCTACCATTTTCGGCATAAAAATGTTTTGTAATAGACGTTCCTCATGTTTTGATAAACCATTTTACAGTACATTTATATTCCATAGGTCTTGCAAGAATTTTACTTCGATTAGTCAGTAGAATAGATGTAAATCTTGATGCTATTGTTTTCGTATGAGTAGAATTTTATACACTTCCCTTGTCTATTCTTTATTTTTTATTTTTTACTTAAACCATCTTATTGCTCGCAAGATATTAATAATAACAACTTTTTGGAACATCTTGTGACACGAAAGAATGGTGATCTACGTAAATGGTAATAAAATAGTCCACGTTGCACGCAAAAACTAGACACGTAAGAGATTTATGGGATCGGTGGGTCAGGACGATCAAGCAAGTAAGGCAGTATGAAACATATGGTGCTGGTAGTTGAACATTTTCTGTGTTCTTTCGACAAAATACATTTTTATCGATAGACGTGAAGAGAAAGGATGGTATTATTAAAATTTAAAAAAACTTAATAAATAGAATCATATTTACACATTTGTTATTTATCAATCTAAAGGTCAGTATGTTATTGATTCCCATTACATCCGGTATTTAATATTTTTGAAAATTAAAAGAAGCAAGAAAATGATCTCTTAAGGACATAGCATTTTTTAAAAAATAGGTTGGAATTTAATAGGGAATTAGTAAGTATTTTATATTCTTATAAAATTTACATTTAGAAATAAGACACTCAACATGAAGAATAATACCTTACATCCTGATAGATAAAAATCTTACAAGGATGTATTAATTCTATCATTTCTTAAAATTCTTGAATTATTAAGCGACATTTGGGGTGGATCAATCGGTTGAATTGTTAGATATGCACTGAATGTATTGAAATTTCGCTATAATTATATTATATTACATTATAATTTATATAACTATTAAATGTGTTTTTTAAATATCGCTACTTAGGTACGACTAGAAATTAGAAAAGACATCGTGAAAAGAAAGAATCCATTTGTGCACGAAGACTCTATTGCACGGAACTCTGAAAACATTTGAAGATATTTCGCAAGGCAAACTCATGGGTACCGGAAATGGCGGTCGGTGATGCTGGGTAAAAATCGGCCGAACGAGCTGCGTCTTGTGTCCGGCCTGCAGGAAACGACGGGATGGGGGGAGGGTTCGGCCAGGAAAATATTCCAGATTTAGTTGGCTTATTTCACGGTCGCGGACGGCACGCGGACGAAAGTGTTTCGAACAAAGTTTTAACCGTGTCTAATGGCGAAACTTGGGGAACTCGACTCGGAGTTCGACTGTCGGTAACCGGCGCGCTTCTCCGCTCTTCCTTTCTCTTTCCGTCTTCCTTGTTGGCGAGTAGGGTTCACAAATAGCGGGGAAAGTGTCGTAAAAAATATTTTAACGGGCTCCGCGGGCGAAAAGTTCTCCATCTGTCCGGCCGAGACTATCCGTCTTCGTATTTATTTGGCACACATACTGCCCCCCCGACGTACCAACCCCCCCGGCTGCTGAACCTTGACCTATCTGCCCTTGTTCGGTAGTCGACCTTGCGCCGTTACTGCCCCCTGACCTTCACTATCGCCCACTGTAAAACTCTTCGCTCTGACTTGGCGCGATATACCAAACTTTCGAGACTTTCCCGCTGTGGAAATGAAGAGTCTCCTCCTTGTCTTCCCGTCGATGCTCCAAAGTTTCGTCCGTTCGGACGAACCTGCGCTGCGTCGGTGCTATCAAATTGTTTTACGGCAACAACCGGAGGTGTGCCAAGAAAACGGATGATTAATGAGGGACCGCTAGTCAGAATCTTTTTGTACTTTTTATCAGTACAGCGTATTGTACTTTATCCTATACGACTAACTGATTTTTACATGGAAACGTTTTCATGTCTTTTCGGCACGAAGATAGACGCAAATGGAACTTTACCACGTGAAACAAAATATATACCTGCCAATGATCCTGCAGAAAATTACATCAAATTGACGTATTTAATGGTTTCTTAATGGAGTAGTCTTCTTTATAAATTAAAAAATGTATGAGTGACGATAAAATTAATATGGAAACTTTGACTGGAAATTTAAAGTTTCTCACCATAAACGTAATTTATGGTCTCGTGAAAAATTAGAGATGCATCAATTATATAATTCGGTTCTGTGTAGGCTAAAAAAATTGATTTTTAATTTACAAGTATACATGTATATTTATACGTGTATATGTGTATACATGTATATGTATACCCTTAGCTGTTCATCGAAAATTACCAAAAAATCGTCAGCATATAAAAATTTATCACGTTCTGACTGATTAAGGTATGGAACTTTGTAGCAAAGTTTAGTGAGTATCCCTTAACGCAAGTGATCAGATTATTGGTATAACGGCTGGATTAGCATTTAACCCGGTTCCTTATCGGTTTTGCGCATCGAGATTTGAGCGCAGATCGTTAGCATTGCCGCTGGTAGGAATGGTCAGTGGTCCGGCCAACTAAGTTTCGCGTTATAGTCAATGGAATAAAATGGTCGGTGCTTGGTCCAGGGGATATGCAAGTTGGCCCTGTTGCTTGGCACTGCCGTTCGCCCTGGGCGTTTCGAGCCAGTCTACTGTGTGCCGTCAGCCACCCTGCGAACAATCCCTGCTGTATGCAACGGCAAGGATTGGCAAAGCACCCCCCGGATCCTAGAAACACAAGCAACGTCAGGGAAAATCTCAGCAGTTCAACACAAGAATGGCTTGGCAATTAAGGCTCATGCTCAAAATCGTGATTACAGTCTACGGGTGAACGAAGTTGGGGGGAAATGTGCTTAGTCGGAGAAAAATGTGAGAAGTCCAATACAATTGTTATCCAATCTACGGTTTCGGGTTTTTTTCGTTTGAAAGTCAGTTTGAAAATCGTTTTCATTTATAAGCACTTAATTTTCATTTATATTCTTATTATAACTTGTTATATTTCTGTATATGTTTTCTTTACATATTTCTATTACATTTCTTATACTTATCTTACCTGTATAAGTATATTTCTTTATGGAGTAAGTTAGTCGCTTGTATACCTGTTGCTATTAAAATCCCAACTGTTAATGTTAACTTTTAATACTAAATTTAAAATTGCCTATAATCAAAGGAAAATATATTACACGTCCTTTCTCACAAAAAAACAGTTTTTTCCTCTTTGCTCCTTTATATTATACAATTTGCTTTGCATACTCACTGGCAAGTTCGTGTCATTTTTGACGATTCACGAAAATTCCTTTGCTAGCCAAGTCCGGTTATCATGATCAGCGGAGGACATAAAGCAAGATTTTAGGGTGAGTATTGTTGTATGAAAGGTGGTTCGTTTGCTCGATAGGCCGCGTAATTCATATACGCCTAGCCATTTGAACGTCCGCGTACACATACGTAGATACATACATATATCCAGAGATATAGGTACATGTATGTATATCTCTGGCATATCGGTCACGTACGCGTTGTATCTGAGGGAGGGTGCAAGGTCCCCACATTGGTCGTATATCATTGACGGACGGACGGGATAGGCGGCATGTCCCGGTCGGTCCAGCAGGAGTATACGTTCTCCTTTTACTCGGCAGTGCCGGTGAGGTCGGTACGGCGAGCACCGTCAGCGTGGCGATTGGAACGGGCAGACCGGTTCACTCGGCCCGAAGTGTCGCTAACTATTTTACGTAACTTCGCCGACAGTTGGGCCGACGTTGACCACGTACGTCCGGCTCTACGTCGTCCCGCGGGACCGGACGCAGGCTCAAGGAACCGAGGGGCTTGTGCTTCGACGCTCGCATCGGTCGACCAGTTTCACCAGGGTATTCCAAGATATGCATACGTGACGGACGCGCACGGACTGTGAACGTGACCGTCGACCTCGCCGAAAGCTTCGCTTCGCCAAGATCCCTTTTCTCTATTTTTCACTCACCGTCTATCTCTCTCTCTCTCTCTCTCGCTCTCTCTGGATCTGCCTTTGCGCGCTCCTTCGGTCTTTTGCATCCCCCCTTCTAGGAGGGAGAACTAGGAGATGCCTCGATTTAAACTCCGAAATTTATTTCCCTACCTGCAGGCAGAACGGAAGGTACACGTATCTGCGTAGAGGTCTCTGAAAGAAAAAGAGGGTAAAAGGAAGATCATGCGGATGTACCGTCGAAATTTACAGGGGAGGTACACGTAGTGTATTTGTTTTTGCCAAATTGTATCGAGGAAATATGTAAGATATTGTATCAAAATTGTATATGTTGCACAATATAATATTATCTGTGATCTTATTGGTGTATGAAAATTTTCTTCTGAGTACCTGAATGAAATTCTCTTCCCGCAACCCGATTACAATAGATTCGAGAATCAAGAATCCGCAATGAAGATGATACAATTTAGCTCCGACGTTGAGATTCGCTGCCTTGGAAAACCCAAGTGAAGTGGCGAAACTCGAATGTCTTGTAGTTAGTGGATAATGTGATTAATGGTTGTCCCTTCTAATTCCACTGGCCTTTTATACGGTCCTTGTTTACGTCTTTGCTAGGCGCTAATTTATTCCCGTAAACAAGGTGACCTCGGCACCGTCGCAAATGTTAAGTTGCTTCAAATGATTAAGTGTTCCTTTTTCTATACTCCACTTTTCATTTTTATTTATTCAATTTGCTTGACTTGTTTGTAAAATGTTTGATTTTTACAGTTTCTTAAGCAATGGAGGAAGTTTATACCGAATATGATGTAAAAAATGAAAAATAACAAATTTTCATTCAAATTTTCACAAATTTCTTCACGCAAAGTACATTAATTTCTGAAAGTCGTATTATTTTGTGAGTATTACTAAAGGACACACATTACACGATGTTTATTTCCATGATTGGTCGGTACCAGTTGGTTGGAAGAACGACGACCATTTGATAACCCGAAAGACTTCCGGTTGTTCAAGAGATACGAGACTCTTCCTAATTATCCTGCGCATTTCCCCCGCGTCTTTCGACGGGCTCCGCAATCACCGGGGAAACTTTTCAACTACTGCCAGAAGATCGGCGAAAAGTGATAAAGCAAACGCGATGAAGGAAGCCGAAAAGATCATGAAAACTAATGGATCATCATAATTTGCTAATAACG
This sequence comes from Hedychridium roseum, assembly GCA_963989215.1. Classification (NCBI taxonomy): domain Eukaryota; kingdom Metazoa; phylum Arthropoda; class Insecta; order Hymenoptera; family Chrysididae; genus Hedychridium; species Hedychridium roseum. The sequence goes on along the minus strand of OZ022310.1, from coordinate 1,827,079 downwards.
GACGATATTTTTCCAGTTAAAAAAACATTTTGCCGAAAACATAAAATCGAAGAATTTAGTAGGGTATGTTAAGTACAACGAAACTAATGAGAGATATGAAGAACGAATTAATATTAATAATGAATGTATTAATAAAAGGTGATAACGGATTGTGCTTCCCTGTTAATAAAAAGCTTATTTTCTCGAAAATATGAAACCGAAGAATTTAATAAAGTATGTTAAATACAATTGAACAACACCAAAGAATAAACCTATAACGCAATCGTTTAAAATAGACACGGTCCCTGGGATTATCGAAAGTCATGATTCATGGTGTATCTTGGGGAATTGCTTTTTGAAAAAGTTCGATGGTCGGTCGTAGATATCAGTGATATCGAGGAAGAGCGTATCGCGGACCGTATTTCTCCCGGAACAATCGGGATTGTCGTGAGTAAACGCGATTCCTGGAGAAGCACGCGGTGATTGGGCGCTAATAAAAATCCTTCTGCCGACGTATGGCGGCCATAACGAAACGTTAATGACCATCGATTACATTCCACGTAATTACCGCGATAAATCGCCACTCCCGCGCTACAATGCATCCCTCTCGACATCGTTACGACTTTCCTATCATTCCCTTCGTGCCGCTTCCCACGGGATAGGAAATTCCCTACCCACGGGCGGCTGTTAACCAAACTTCGCCAAACCAACGCTGGATTGATTTTCATTTTTCCAATAAATAATTATTTACTAAACAGTCGGAATGATTTCTTGAAGCTTATAATGTAATTAATAGTAAGGTACTATGACGTGTTTCTAATTATTCATTATTTATAATATAATCATAATTAAAACATGACACACTTGTAGAGAAAGAAAACGCTGTAGAATGGTGAAAGTTAGAATTATTTCAGAAATTTCTATGTAATCGAGGTGATAAATTTTGAAAGTGTGAATAAATAAGTCGCAATTGAAAAAAACTGTTAATAAGCACGCCAGGGAGATTTCTTCTTATCTTATCCTTGTATCGTGTGACAGACGTAAAAGGTGTTGAACTGGTTTTGTGCGAAGGAAACGATGGAAGATCGGGCCGCGCGTACTTTCGATTAAGCGAATAGGAGAAATGAGCTTTTCGCCGGTTGAAATGAAGCCGAGAACGCCGGAGAAAGGAGAGACGAGTGCAATCGCTCGGTACGAGCTCGGGACAAAAGTGTCACTTCTCATCGCCCCCCTCCTCTCTTCCCCTCTCCTCCCCTCCCTTCCCACTCTTGAGCCTCGGGTGGCGGATATCTCGGAAGCTGAAGCGTCAATCCTTTGGATCGAACAGCCCGTAGGACGGGTGAGCTTTTGTTTTTGTCCCTGCTCCCTCGAATCCGTAGTCGTGTCTCATTCCCGTCTGACGTGCGGGCTTTCCCGACGCGATTCTCCAATCCCCCCTGCCCCCTCCCCCGTGAAGGCCGCGCGACAGAGCCTGCGAGGAATCAATTATGGAACTTTTCAAATTTGTCAGTAATATTGAGATTTCTTTTATGCCCGGGGAGCTCATAATTGAAGTCTATCGGGGAACGAAGGAGCACTGCGCTACGTCCCGGGGATGGAGCGCAAACTTTTTGTTTTTCGCTCGATTCTATTGTTTCCTATTGGCCGGGCCATCAGGGTTCTCCCTCTTTCTCTTTCTCCCCCTCTTATTTTCATTCACTCACGCTTTGTTTCCTTCTCAGCGGTGTCTTCCGCTTAGCACTTTCTCTCTCTCTCTCTCTCTCTCTCTCTCTCTCTCTCTCTCTCTCTCTCGATATCGTTCTCTCTCTTAGCTCGTCGAGATGATGAAAGTAGGAAGACGATTCCGCGTCATAGGACGGCTTCCGTTCAATTTCGCGCGCTCCCGACCACCCCCCCCCCCCCTTTCCCTCGTGCCGAGGGCATATAAACCAGGAATTCGAGGAAAACCGCCGCCTTAAAAGCAGCCACTCCGTAAAATCTTATTGGCCCTGCCGGTCTCATCGCGTATCGCGCGCAAATACCCGATCGGGTGAAAGTGAAACGATGAACTATCCGCGTATTATCTTTATTATTCCTACATTTATGAGTATTGCCCGCGGGAATGAACTTTATGGAAATGAGGGCGCATGCCATTCGATTAGAGTTTTCAAGAATTACCGCCTTCACATCGTATCTCGTGAAATGATTGGATCGACGCGAAAAATTTGTCGTGGATAAAGAGTTTTCTTCGGCGGAAGCAAGTCGTCACGTTTCAATGAACCGTACCTTCTTTAATTTAGACGGCTGAGACGTTTTTTCTTCAGTCAAATTTTGTATATCACAAAAAAGTATTAATCAGTCATGAAATTGTAACGTGCAAAAAAACATCAATATTAAAATAAGAAAGATGTACGATGATTAAAAGGATGTTTCGAAATAATTTTTCCATTGCCAACAGTAAATTATAAATCTATTAATTCTGAGAAACAATTGTCTTCAAATAGTAGTACTTTTCTAACTCAAATATTGTGTGATATACAGTGATAAAATACAGAGTATATTGTCATCATTTTTGTAATATATGTCTCATTTATTTTTGTATGAATTTCCAGATGATCGATCAGAATCTTGGTTCTAATAGCTTCTACCGAAAGTTTCGCGTACTTGTGATTCACGACAAGCAAACGTGGCACGATTGCCACGGAATACGAAATTAGGCAACTCAAATATTTGAATTCCACAACTTATGCGTCCTACTCACGGTGTCCCATCGAAGATGGATTTTTACGATATAAAACAGATGGCTAATGGTAGCTACATTTTCTTCTGGTCTCATATTTTTGTAGAATTAACATAATACTATATTGCCTTCGTATTTGAATAATGCACAGTGCGTAAGAGATGCGTAACCGTCAAATGAAGTGGAATTTTTATTATTTTTATTACTTAAAATATAGAAATATTGCCAATTTAATGTATTGTAATAACGTTTTCAGTAAAAGTTAGAGAGAAGTAAATGATTCCGACATGCATATTAATGTTGAATAAAACTTAATGGTAACTTAATTACTTACTCATGACTTGTAATATTATTTATTCTCTTAAATTTAGTGAATGAAGTAATTGCATTTATGACACATAGTATTTGGTCAACTAAATATTCGTGAGATTGTTATCATTATAATATTTTTCCCCATTGAAACTTTTTGTCGATATACAGCTACTTTTTGGATTTTTTACTTTCATGTGCGTAATATTTTGTTTTATTTCTCTATTTGTTTCTCTGAAGAAAAAGTTGAAGAGTCTGTAAGACGGCGTGTTTAATTACTCGGTTGTTCAGCTCAGTGGGTCGTGGTAACCGTGTTAACAGAGAAATTGATACCTTGCCGTTGTGTCGCGCTAATTTTCATTAAAACAAAATTAAAAGGCACGTCCCTAGCGCACTGTCCGGAGAAAAGTTTCCCGACCGTGCAACAAAACTTGAATGTTCTGCAATCAGGCAAAATTAATGTATCATTGGGGTGATACGTTCTCTTTGTGTGGTACAGTTTCGTAAAGAACGAGGTTGTGAAATAACACATGAAATGACATCATCGTTTGGTACACAACTAATTAAAATTTGATGGGTTAATATCTAACAAATATGATCTGCGTAATAATGAAAAATTAATCTATTAAGAATTATGGGTGATTTTAAAGTATCCTTAGTTTCTTCTAGTTCCGAACGAATGTGCTTTGTGCTGAATTATCACACATTACTCTACACACGCAGTACATGTATTTCTTTTACAAAGTTGAACGACCGACGTTTTGTTGGTGGTTTAAAGGTAAATTAAATTATGAAACATTTCTAATTGATTTTCAACAATATATTTCGCTTAATTGTACGTGATTATCTAGTAATCAGGAAAAGTAATGGTAATTAAACTTCCTGATTAAGTATTAATGAATGATTTGATCATAAATACCGACGACTCAGGTGGCAAAGGGAGTATTTTTTTTGTAAATTCACGGTCTCATTGGCGCTATAATGATATCCAGTGGTTGCTCGGACGGCGATTATTCATTGTTGTCGGCGCGTAGGTTCGCGCATCAACGGACATGTCCTGCTCCGTTTTCTGGCTGCTCGTTTTCGAAAGTTGTGTGAATGACGCTCGACGCCGTGGCGATGGAATATTTTCGCGAGTGACGGGCGACGCATAAAGGACCGACCGGTGGCTGCGACGCGTGTATGAAGGGCAGCGCGCTGTCGGATTGTTCAAGGAGACAATAATAAAAGTTGCATTAATTAAGAGGGTAGTTTCATAACGGGGATTGCTCGTTAGACGGCAATCTCTCGGTTCGCTGGATCGCCGCCACGTTTTTCGACTTCCTGTTTTTATTGGGTTGGCCAACGGCAGAAAAAGAGCATCAAGTTGAGTCGAACTTGTCCGCTAACACGGTCCTACGTTCGCTCTACTTCGTTTCACGTAGCTCAACGACTCCTAGCTACGGTTTAAACAACTTTCTCATCAATTTATTGACGTTAACGACGAGGGAGACAGAAAAATGTTTCTAACGAAAGTCAACAGCCACGAAACTCTAAATACAGTTTCATTTAATTTGGTGCTTGTTATCATCTTCATTCTATTTTCACGTGACAATTATCTTGACCGGATTGAAAACTCATTACTTTTGCGCTTTGGACACGTTGTATGGGAAATTAGGGCAAATTTCATTACTCCGCGAGATCTTCCCCCGGTATCATATTCGTGAAGTAGCGTGTCTCTCTACGGCCCATCGAAAGTTATTTTGTAGAAGACGGAGGCTGAGAGACAGAGAAGGAGAGTGGAGGGAGATGTTAGGCGGCAATGTCGTTGCCTTCGAAACAATATTATCCTATTGGTCCGCCCTTCGCCGGGCCTTCACACCCGGCCCGATTATCTCATCAATTTTCATTACGCATCTCGCGGCGCATTGGCCGCTGATTAAGGGCTCTCGCGTGTTTTCTAGTGAAACTCGCCTGGTCCCGTCGACCCACCCTCATTACGACTCCGCGTGTGTACGGCGTCATTAAGAACCCAGCGCGAAATGCCTCGCCTATTATTTGCACTCATCGGGAGTAATTGATCGATAGGAGCCCGAAGTTGCGACTGACGTAATCGACGATGAGTGAGCGATTCTCGTTTATTCGGCTTTCCGTGGAATCGTTGTGGATCGCAAAACCCCTGCCGAAGGATCGAACGTTCTTCACGTCGAGTAATACGCTCTCGGGAAACGGATGATGGATTCAATGAAATGCTTTCTTCATACGTCGCTGATTTTAATGTTTCACGAGATTCGAGTCACCCTTATGCCGTTCTCCCTTTGCAGGCGAAAACGGAATTCTGTGCTGTGATATTTCTCCACGAACATTCGAAAAATCATTTTTCCCACAATTTAAACTTTAAAATTCCATCTCGATAGTATAATAATTACTTTTTCGATACGATATTGAAATATTTATATAAAGAAAATCATTACCGAATTTAAATAAATTAACACTGTGTGAAAGAACTTTTCATTGCAATATTATAGATTTCGTTCTCAATGCATAGTAAGTCAATTTCTCATTGTACTAAAATAACGCTTAGTGCATTATTTGATGAAGCCAAGAAACAATGAAGCTTTACGTATATATTCGCGCATTGCCTTCTACTTTTATTTAATAATACAACATAAACTGTTCAGCGACATCTTTTCCGAAATGCAAGTGATTTATTATGAAAACGTAGAAGCAAGATTGCGCTATAGCAGTTTCTATTAACACTTATAGGAGGAATGAGTCTTATAATGGCCATTCTTGGAAATGTACTAACTTCAAAGTTCCGGAAACGACGGGCACAAGAGAGAAAGAGAAGGTCGACGAGTGAACGGCTAGATCCCCTTAATTGTCAGAGTTAAATAATTCACTGTCAATCTTTTCAGCCCTTTCTTGGCAGATTGTAGCGCGGCTCTCGCCGCTCGGTGAAGTAGTGGGGAGGGCTGGGGGCGGGGGTAGACGGCACGCCGTCTTTTAATTATTCTACCCCGAGCGGCAAATAATATAATTCATTTCACTGTTTGGACCATCGTCGAAGGGTGCCAGATTACCGGCCTTCTCGCGACCTCCTCCTTGCTGCAACTTCGCCGATTCAATTTCACCCCCTTCGCCTTCTTCACCCCGAAAATTGTAGACTTTTTAATTTTAATGTGCGAAAATAAGGACTGCAATCGACGGTTCCTCATTCGAAATAATGCCCAACTTTCAGTAGGTACTTCAGACAGGATAAACACAATTGGCCTCTTTCTTTAATTTACTCTCATAATTACTTTACGTAAGAAGCATTATACTGTCAGAAATGTAGAATATCAATTGAATCATGCACAAGGGAAGGACTTGTACAATTTCATTCAGTTTCATTTCTTAATACTTGTTGACGTGTTTTTCAAATAAATTGAACGTTCGACTTAAAATCTGCTAATTATATTATTACTGATCTTGTAAAGCTCTAATGATTTCACTTACTTACTCTAGAAGCTTCACTTGAGTGGCACAACTTTGTGGAACAATTATACTTTTTACATCGTAAATTAGTTTTTCCTTATTACTATTTCTTTGTGAGAAATTTGTCATTGAACGGTTTCACGGGTTTCAATAATCTCGCCTTAACAGATACAAGGTTCTCGCTGGTCATGAGCGCGGAGAAATTGAATACCGATTCATGCACACGTAGCTACGGAATATAGAGGTGAGAGGAGAAAGGTAACGTAGTAACGGGAATGGAGTAGGTACGTCTGCACTGCTGGAATGTGTCCGTAGAAATCCGCACCGCAATTACGTGTCGTGGGCAGGTTCGCGCCGATCCTGGCTAATCCTGTGAATGAGAGCATCGAACCGTGAAGGAACGGTGTGGCTCGCCGAAGACGACATAATGGACGAATCGCACCCAAGGACAAAGATCGCCGAGGCCAATTAATGTCTAACCACGATTGTTTCTTTCGACTGGGGTTCCTCCGCCGTCTCCATTCATTCCGGAACGTCGATGTGCATTTTATTCAAACCAGCATTCAAAAACTTTATCAACTCTGCCATCGTTATTACACGTTTCTTACGCTATGGTGGTCTCATTTATTTTATTCTTGCTGAGACATTTTACTTATGATACTCTGAATGACATATTCGAATGATTCATTCACTACCATTTGTTTTTGCTTTTTCAAATAATTACTACTGGATTTCTAATGTATCTATATTTTAAAAACGTATGATGAGTGCGTATTTATATTTTAATACATACCAGTTACGAAACATTTCAGTGTGCTACCTGTAATTACGAATATAAATTCTTCTCCTGCATAAATAATATTTTCAAAGAGGAACTATTATGTGACGTGTAAGAAAAGTAAGTTTCCATATGGAAACCTTCATTTTTGTCTCATAAAAACAATAGTCCATTTAAAGTAAATATTTAATGTTGCAAAAATGAACTTTCTTGAACAAACTGTTATTTAAGAACCAACTTACCACAACTTTTCAACTATTCTTCCACTCCTCGTAAAATTACAGATTCTGATTACCTTATTCCTTTACGTGTGCAATATTGCTAAAAAATTGCCCTAACAATTCCGTTTTAAGCAACACACTTCTAAGCAAGGGAGTTAACTGCACCGTGGATAGAAGGGACGTAGAAGGGTGCGGAGAGAGAAGAGGGGGAGGCCCATCTCGCGGATTAGCGTGACACAGCGACGTTGCAATATTGTCGGTCTTTCGCGAGTGCACGTCCATTTACGGAGTAGGGTTTTGGTCGAGGTGTGCTAGCCGATTCGCAAAGCAGGAACCCCACGACGACGATGACGACGAGGCATCGACAATGGGATAGCTGGTGCGCGCTGTGTAAGGTGAATTTGAGCGGCGAGACTAGATATCTAATTAACAGCCAGCCGACAATGGAAGAACCATTTGTCGTGCACCGTCAATCCTATCTTCTCGGCTTGCCGCGCGTTTCTACGCCCGTCACTGATACCCCACACATCCTCCCCCCTCACCCTGCGCGCGCGTGTGTGTGTATGCGTTTACACGTCACACGGCGGAAGGGAAAAGGCTCCGGAGGGTTACGAAGGGCTATTCAGTCGCGAGTGCGGCAAAACGTTGCTTATACATGCAGAGAAGTGGATTTTCACTGTAGCACCTGTTACGCGATTCTAACATACTGTCGTACATGGATCAATCGATTCTCGCAAATATCCAGGCCTCAGTTTTATACACAATAAATGATTTTACTGAAAACGACACAGCTTTGTACGTGACAAGGTTATTGTAAATTTCATTTATCGTTTGTTTTTAAGGTTCAGAAAGAGTTATAGGTAAGGATTCGTAGTAATCCTTTATTTTATACAATTGTCAGTCTATTTTAAATGGTGGTAATTTATAAAAAAAAAATGTTATAAAACGAATTCTAACATATTTTGAATCGTATAAAGTCTTCAAATTTTGACGTCTGATTTTACATACATTCGTACTACTTAAGTTCATTTTGATTTCATATTCAAAAGCCTAAAAGATCACAATGTTTCCAGTTATGTGACCAAAACTATGGCTATTTCGTTATTTGTGAATTTCTCTGGACGTTGCCTTTTATATTAAAGTTTCCAGCATATTTCTGCAATAATCTGCTTTGCCCACCCTTTTTGACTAAATATAGCCGAAGTTGTAATCCGACACTTCGACGGTTCTGGCGTCGCTGGTCGACCGTCTAATCGCCCACACGCGCTATTACATATTCAAAGTTGTAACTAGTTAGTCCGATGAAGAGGGGGGGGGGGGGGGGGGGGGCAGGAGACAGGGGGGAAGCGTGTGTCGAGCGTGAACGTGTATAAGGGGGAAGGATAGAAACAATCTCTGTTGTCGGTTTGCCATCCGGTAAACAGTCAAGCAGCCGTATTGAGCTTTTCCTATACGTCTGCGCGAGCCATTAAAACTTTTCCTTTGCCGACGATGATGGAACATCGAAAACGACGGATTCCTGACTTTCGGAAATTATAATATCAAGAGCTTTAACGATAACATTGCAGCAAGCGAAAAGAACGTTCTAGGCTAAGCAGTGGAATAGATTTAAGTTTTTTAGCGCAAAGTATATGTTTCTTTGGTTAGCTAAATTATGTAAATGTATGGTATAATAAGTGAAAAATGTTACAATTAATATGTTATATACGCTTTACTAAATGTTATTTATTCAATTGTAGCGTATCGTTTTAATAAAGTATTATCATTTTAAAAACCTACACTTTTAGTACAGAATGTGTATTCCTAATATACCTAACGCTGTTTAGTAAATAAATGTGCACACTTAAAAGTACTCAACATTTTTTCCTGATTTCCATGCGTATATCTTTCCTTGCTGCGAGACATTGGGATAATTGGAAGGCTCGGCAGTTGCGTCTGGAGAGATGGCATCGTTTCTAATCGTCTTCTCGAAGAAGAGATTGTCGTCCAGTGGATGCCGACAATTAGAATCACTAAAGACCGTCATGACCGGGCCGGGAGGGTGAGTTCTCCGCGATGGGAAGGGAACGTGGTAGGAAAAAAAAAGTTTAATTATAAACACCGAGGCAGAACGAGGAGACGGTGCTGAGGAAAAGGATGACGAGGATGACGACGACGACGACGACGACGACGACGACGACGTCGACTACGACGGCCAAATGGTCACGGCTTAGCGCCGAGGAAAACTCTTTCAGCCAAACGAAGGGAATCCGTCCAGAGATTATCCCTCGGCTTCAAAAAGTTGTTAATTACTTGGATTTCCTGCTTTCCACTCCCCACTTGGAGCTTCTCGTCCGCCGTTAAATCTCATCTGCTGCGCGTTCTTGCAGACGGGTCCACCGTAGCTGCCTTTTATATCGGAACATTTTTTAAATCCCCTTCGCAACGATGTACCTCGCAGGGCCGACACAATCGCGATTAGCTGCGGATCGTTTAATCGACGGCCGTTAGGCAATTAGAAGCTTCTTCCCTGATCGATGCTGCATTCTCGTTTCATCATCCGGCGGAGATTAAATGTTTTACTCCTTTTCCTATACCGTGCGCCTTAATTACCAACAATTGAGTAGAACATGACTACCATTGATTAAAATTTTTGTGTCAAAGGGAGGGAGTAAAAAGAGTCGCAAAATGATAATATTTGGCAAAATAGGTTATTTAATGCTTCGTTACTGTATTTATTATGCTCGGTTATGTGATTTATTAATTCGAGTGATTGACTTGTATATAATTTTGCACATACTTCCATATTACCCACTTTCGAGAATGTACATGTTTTATTTCCGTGATATACAAACAGTATAAAATTTAGTCCTCGTTATCCTTAGTCGATTTGAGATATATTTATAACTTGTACACTTGTATCATAAAGAAGGATTGTATGTCAGTTTTTTTTAAATTGGAGAATCGTTACAACATTAATTATATTTACTCGAGAAAATCTTTCATTGATAATACGTATTCGTAACAACAAGAAATGTTTATATAAATGTGTGTTTCATTTTGTTACAAGATTTCATGGATTTTCTATTCCAAAAATGTTCCTTGTGGAGTTTTAGGATAACGAGAATGGTTTTTCCAGAAAACACAGTCTACGATATATCTGGAAAAAACGTATGTTTTATTTCCCACGAGATTCCGTGGATTTACTATTCCGAAAAGGTTTGTCGCTGAGTTTTACGATAATGATGCCGGTTTCCGGAGAAAACACGTAGCTGTAGAGGGAGAAATGGAAGAAGCGATGGCGATCACTTTGTGGTCGGTCAGGTCGTGGAGACTTGACCATTAGACGCAACGTGTCCTTTGCCAGCGTTGGTCGGAGGTTCGGGGTCCTGAGAACGGTCCGAAACTTCAGGCAGGACCTGCGCTACAAATATCGTTAACGTTGCCTGCGGTAAGTGAAGGCGCCGCCCTAGTAATTTTGAAGCAGTTTGCGAAGTAACAACAACAAGAACAATCCATGCCAAGGTGCTCCCTTACCGTCCGTGCGCGACCAAAATCACTAGGGTCCCACTACAAATCGGCATCTCCCTGAATCAGAAATCATTCGGTAGAAGGCTTCTGCGAAAGTATGAAATAATTGTTTACCTTCTTGTTAATGCCATATCAATGTTTCTTTGTTAATATTTTTACTTTCAACACAGGAAATCGTGATGTTATTATGTCGAATTCTGATCTTAAATGGTGTTACACGATTTTATGTGTTAGTACATTTTAGTTAACTAGAGCTTCATAATTTCATATGCTCGTATGTTTTGTATACTTTTATTTTAACTATATTGAAAAGTATATAGAACTATCGAAAAGAAGAATTTAGGTGGCATTTTGTTGAATAAGAAATCATTCGATAGAAAGCTTTTTCTATCAAATCTTTTTTAATCAATAAAATAATAAAAAATATGTTCGAGTGTATAAGTAAATTTTATCCAATCGCTGTATCAGCGACAATTTTCCAGCGCGCGAAATAGTTGGTGAAGTGATAACGAGAATGAGTAAGTTCGTCGAGTGGACGGAGATATCATCATTGCAGAGGGATAATATTTTTTCACGGAGGAGAGCTTAATGCAGACGAATGCGAGGATTATGTAGGTAAATAGGGTTAGAAATATGAAGGAAAATAATACTGAAACCGTTGGTCGGCCGACGTGTCAGTGAGGAAATATGAAATTCGTTAGGGAGTGAGGGTGACAGCCTTGGTCAATATTATCCGCAAATATGACTAGGAGCTGTTCCTTCCTGACCGTCATGTGCCGTGTCCGTGCAATCGTCTGACCCACGACCCTCCCATCATATCTATCCACCTACGTTGATCTTGTATAAGAATGTCCGACAGAGCGATTACCGCTGAGTGCGTTAGGAAATTTAATAAAAGCACCAGCCTGTAGAGATACTGGAATTAATTAAAGGGTGTCAGGACTACTTTCGTAATACAATTTCTCTAACGATAAGTTTATGATTGGATCAGTTGTCCTACCGATGAAATGTTCCTCATAATATTTCGTAAAGCGAAAATTCAAATTTCAGGCCTAGTAAAACTTTATTCGTAATGAAACACATAGTATATCATTATTAAGCGCATTAAACAGTTTGATCAAACTAGGCCAGTATGAATATAATGAAATTAATTAAAAGGTTCTACCGTTTACTTTCATCAACATAATAATATTTACGTGGCAGCAACAATCTATAATTATACATTTATGTAAAAAATAAATTAGTAAGTACTAAAAGGTCACGCGTTAACAATGTCACACAAACTGATTGTCCACGTAACTTCTATTCTGGGAATTCTTGAATAATTTTCCTTATTTTATTAGAACTCTTGTTATTTTATTTTCTGCTGGAATGTAGTGGTTTTCGTTATTTTTAACAAACTACCGTGTATGTTGTAATTTGCGGAAATGCCTGCAAGATTGGTACGGTCCCGCGGGATATTGTTGGGCGACTTTCAGGGCTCTGTGCGTATTGGTGGTGCACCGCTTGGTCGGTCAGGGAAATCTAAACTTCCTGTTCCCACTACTAGTAATCTTCCCGTCATTTTCACCCTGTCCGCAAGAAGAAAAGTGGATTTAGAAAGTACAGCCATTATCAATGAAACTGTCGCATTAATTAATGAATACTTGTTGGCAACAATTTGCAAGGAAACTTAAATTTGGGTTTTTAAATAACGAAATTGCGCAATGGAAAAAACGATTTTATGTCGCACTAATTTCCTCGGAAAATATTATCAAGCTAAATAATATCAATAATCCTAGAAAATTAACTTCAGGAGAATACTTACAGTAAAATTTGAATCATTATTCATACCGATCAAAAAGAGGATTTTACAGATAAAATGTAATATTCTTTTCCACAGTTAACAGACAATTTCTATTAAATCCTTACTAACCAGCACAATGCGTTCTTTTTCCAATATCTTCAACGAAATTACATTATAACAAAATTCATGAAATCAGTATTACCTATAACTGAATTCATTGTAATTAGCACTTCACGTTCAATGTCCAATAATCGCATACGATAATACAATTGCATACTTCGAATGTACTAAAATTTCGTTCTGCTTCCTTCAGTTCCAGTTGTTTTTTTCATAAGGCAATGCTATTCTCCCTAGGAATGTACCAGCGGGGAAAAACTGGCGTGCTGGGCACATTGGTAGTTTGTCAGGGAGAACTAACTCTCGCGTCAGTATCGCGGGAGAAAAGTGTTTACCTCGGGCCGGGCTTTGCGGACACGTCGCGTCGTAAAGTCGCGCGGTAAAGCTCGTCGCACGTATTTTGGCGCGCGCGTGCATATAAATCCGCGAAGCGTGCCGTTCATAAATTTTCCGAGTGACCCGGCGCGAGCGTGCAGGGGCCGCTGAGCGTTGGCGAAAATGAAATGCACTCCCGAGAGACGAATCGTACGTGAACGACGTATCCCAAAGATGGGCAACGTGTCACGCGAGAAATTCACCTCGATTTACAAGGCAGTTCCGATATCAATGCTCACAGCGAGAACGTGGACGTTCCTACTGGAAATCACGGACGATTTACTTTTAAGGATATTGTTTTCCAAGTCCATGACGGGAATCTTCAACGGGCCATAAACTTTCTCTTGTCCCGTAACAGTTCTCACAATTTTCACGTTTTAGAAATGTAAGGACTTGCACGATCAGAATTATGATTTCTAGTTAAGCCCATTAAAAATTTCAGTAACAACAGGTGCACAAATACTATCTATGTTTCGAACAATACTTCCGTTTTAAACATTTTTATGGGAATTGATAACAAACTTTTTGAGAGTTCATTATGTTGCAACACGCTTTATTTTATGTGTACCATAATGACGTACGCTTAAAAGCACATTTACAAGCTTGTAAATAATAAAAGATTAGATGAAGCTGCGGTGGAAAGGAAATCGATTATTGGAAATATAGGTATATCTGGCTATAATGGTAGTTTGACGAAAATTTCTCTACGTGTGAAGTAGAAATTGTGCTACGTACTGAGTTAGTGCTGGTTTTCGGATAGCTGGTATATACTATAAATTCACATATATGTACATATGTATGTATATGCATTATATCGGCGATAGGATGTGGAAAGCGTCAAGCGAGGGTGGTGATCGTAAAACTGTTGACGGCTGAAGTTACGCGCAACAATGGCTAGACTTGCACCCTTACATGTCGCGAGTGTTACCATGCAAGTCAGTTTTGTAGCTCGCTCCATGAAAACAGAGTTCTCGAACGCGATGATAAAACGTCAGTGATAACTCATGGGTGCTTTGATATGCAGAACAAATATAAAAATAAATCGGATAAGAGGAAAACATTTGTCGAGTCGATTTATTTAATAACGTCATATTTTTCAATATCATATCTTAAATATCTCAAAAAATATATTTCCGTAATACCATGAATTCTTAAGAAGAGTTGGTCCCTAAATAAATTTCAAAAGTATTGTGGCAATTAGCAAAAAATTCACAAACTATTATGTATTGATAATGCTCCAAGATTCATTAAATTTTTTATTTATATAAATCCAGACTATTTATCGTTAATAAGGATAAAAAGTATGTAAAATCGTTTTATTCCACATCAGATCACGCACAAATAATAGAAATATTTATGACCAATAATTCGACGTAATTTTCGTTGAAACAAATTGAAAACACGGGGAGTAAGGAAAAATGATTTTTCCAATGGGGAATTACCGAGCGCAAGCGTTTTTTTGCGCCAACTTGGGAGAAACTCCGGACGAATAGCAGTAAAGCCGCACTGTGCGGGCGATCGAAATTTCCTCGTTTCACCTGCAAGGTGCAAGAACGGACGTACGCGTGGAAACGTAACTGCTCGCCGGGTTCTATACGTATCCCTGAGAGCGAATGAAAGTTTTGCGTCGAGCCGCGGTCAGGCGCAGGGCCGGCGGGGGAGGGGTGCGGGGGTGCGGCTGGCAGATCCGCAGTCGGGAATGGGATCTGTCCGCTCCAGACGTTACTGGCCTGGCTTTCCCGTCCGAAAAGCTCTCCTGCCTGACTCTCCAACGCCACCCCCATCGAGGAAGCGGAACGGCCAAGAACGACGGCCAAGAGGATAGGACGTCGTTGACGAGGACGACGACGAGGACGACCACGAGGACGAGGACGAGAATGGTCCGCTGGTACCTTGTCGTAGCTAGTCGAGCAAAGCCACTGCATACGTCCGAATGATTTCCTCTCAAAACTCAGAGAAGTTTCATCGTCTTCCTTTCAATTCTGTAAAGAATGCAAGACGTTCGTCTTTCTCTCAGAAATCGTACTAATCCTTGCAATCGTAATCTTGGATTATTAAATACAGCGTTTTTAGTACTTTATAAACGTAATTTTGTTAATTAGTTAAGATTTTCTTCTTGCGAAATATTTGTAATGAATGTAGACCTTTATTAACATGCGTGGCTGGTTGTCGTAGCCAATCGAGCAAAGCCACTGCATACAGGTCAAACGTTCGTATGATTTCCTCTCAAAACTCAGAGGAGTTTCATCGTTTTCCTTTCAATTTTGTAAGGAATGCACAAAAACGTTCGATTTTGTCTCAGAAATTGTACTAATCGTTGCTATCGTAATCTTGGATTATTAAATACAGCGTTTTCAGTGCTTTATAAACATACTATTAATAATTAGTCAAAATTTTCTTTGTATCTGATAAATTTATTACGCATTAAGGAGAGAATTTCATAAAGAAATATGTAAATCGAAATTATGTCGTTCAGTCATTCCGTGAAAGGAAAAGGTTTCTACTGTTGAGCGCACATCGGCGAAGTTCTACGGTCTACCACGTATGAGTTTATTGCTGGAATATGCGAAAGGGCAATTTGAATAAAGTCAGGTCCCTTCTATGATCGGCAAACCCCATGGCTTTATCGCGCGAGTTTCTACGGTTTTCCCGTTTCCTTGGCACGTTCTTTCTGTCTTCAAAATGCTTCACAATGCTTTTCTTTTCTTTTTGTTTTCTTACTCTCTCCTAACCTCTGCTAACCCTTTTTTCTTTATTTTCATTCTATTTTCTCTTATTTACCTTTATTTTTTGCCCTTAATTTTGTATATATTTTTCTACTTTGCACGTCTGTCTGCTCTTCTTTCTATTTCGTTTTTTCTTTTTGTTCAAGTCTCTGCTAACATTTCTCTCTTTAATTTTATCTATTACATTGCTCTTATTTGTCCGTTAATTTCTGCACCTTAATTTTGCGTGTATCTTTCTATTTTGTATGTCTTTCTAGTTCTTCTGTTTCTTTTACTCTTCCTTCAAGCCACTGCTGACCCTTCTCTTTTTATCTTCATCTATTACTCTCTTATTTGTCTTCATTTCT
Source organism: Hedychridium roseum (assembly GCA_963989215.1). Lineage (NCBI taxonomy): Eukaryota > Metazoa > Arthropoda > Insecta > Hymenoptera > Chrysididae > Hedychridium > Hedychridium roseum. The sequence continues at coordinate 1,810,756 of OZ022310.1, read as the reverse complement.
TGACTTTCGTTTTGCGTACATCTTTCTGTTTTGTATATCCTTCTGTTTTTTCTTTTTGTCTTAGTTTCCCTTCAAGTCTCTCCTAACTCTTCTCCCCTCCTTTTCATCCACTTCCCTCTTTTCTTCCTTCATTTCTAGACCATTATTCTGCATATGTATCTTTACATATATCTTTCTTTCTTTATGATAGTACACTTGTACCTGTTCTGTCTCTCTCCCATCTTGGGCTTTCTTTCGTTGTCTTTCTTCGAGTTTCCGTCTGCTTACCGGTTACGTACCCTCTGCACGTACCGGCACGATATTAGCCTTTCATACGAAGAAGACCCCCTGCACGATCTACATATCGGTCCTTTGTGTAAAAAGGACTGCCAAACAGAATTTAAGGTTATTTCGTGGGAATAAGAATGGGCGAGCCACGAGACACGGAAATCGTATGGTTTTCCACGCAGGACCTAAGAAATTTCGTATTTCTACAAGTCTTCTTATCGTGCCATTGGAATATCAAAAACGGTTTTGTTAAGGCTGATATTCAGATAAAATTCGCACAATATAATCCAAGAAGCATTTATATTATAAGCGTAGTAGAAAATATTTCATTTTTAGCGGGGTAAAATATTTAATGTTTATGTCTATTTTGCTATGTATTTAGTTCAATAAACTACTTTCCCTTGTTCTGTTAAAAAGTATTATGAGTTTTTCTGTAGAGATAACAATCTCAACGTGGCATTCAATTACGTACTTTTTGCTAGAATTTTATAGATGCTGTACGTCGAATTGTCACAATAGATGACAGTCCTGATGCGTGAAACGTTTCGTACAAGCGAGAGAGTGAGAAGGAAAAAGGAGGTAAAAATGTCTCTTTCATGGGGTTGGATCTCGCGAAAACCGACGCTCCTATAATGTTATTAATTAAAAAGTTCGAGACAGACAAATGGGAAACGCGCTGGCGAGAGTTGTCTCGCCCTTTCTCGCACTTCTATTTTTCCAAGCCCCGCCAGCGACACGCAGTTAGGTAATTGATACGCGAGGGAGATTTTCCCTCCCTCGGAACTATTTCCCGCGCTAACGAAACCCGAAATCACGTATACATATATTTAAATATCCGAGTAATTCGTTACGCCCCAAAGTTCTCGATGACCCCGCGATTTCGGCTTCCCCCCTTCCTCCGTCTCTATTTTTACTCGGCCTGCAGACAGCTGGAATTTATCCTAACGAATGTTCCTGCGACGCCTGCTGTCTCTTCCCTGAAATATATATACGATAAATATTGTTCCTCCCAGGGAAGGCAAGAGTAGGCTTGGTGAAAAATATCTAGTGAATTATTGGACATGCCTGGAATCGTATCCAATGAACAAACTTTAGTGTAAAATATTATTTACAAACACTATATGCTATACATTGTTTATACGAAATACACATTTATACGTAGATTACTGTTAGATGAATACAGTTAGAAATTATTACATGTGTGGAATCACATTTGTAATCATAAATGGTAGACCATGTACTATGATAATCCGCTTAAATTAATTATTTATAATAATTGCATCATATAAATCTTAATAGTTCTGATTTGCTGTTAGATTTGCAGTTACCGCAATGTAAAATATTTTCAAAAAGATTTTGAGGAGTTCTCATTAACACTGATCAATCTCACTGAAACCATCCAGAAAAATATGAGCTTTAAATCATGGTATTTATAATATTCTTTCCTTAAAATAACATTCTGAACACCTTGAACACCCTATACAGTTCAGGATACATTGACTAATTTGATTTTCATTCGAAACAGTTAGCGAGTATCCTGTGTCTTCTTGCGTTCAACGCGAAAAGCGAGCAGGCTTGGTGGACGTTGCGGATCGACGGGAATCAATCGAGCTTTTTCTGAGGGGTTTGCAAGGCCGACATATCGTAGACACGCGTGGTGGCATGCGTGACGCAGGCGGATCACTCGCATCGTCGGTTTTACTGCGTTATAAATCGGCGAGGCGGTCTTCCTGGCGCCGAGCTGCGGCGACGTCATCCTCGTCGTTCTCGTCGTCCTTCGTAGCCGGCTTTGGCTTCGATCGAAGGGGATTTCATGGTGCTTAGTCGGCGTTTAGGCCCGCATCTCCAAGCCCCCATACGGAATACGCTCTTCTGTACATTTGCTTAATAACGTAAACACCTAACCTCCATCATCAGCAAGACCAACCCCTCCCCCTCCCTATACTCCTCTCCGACTCTTTGTCTACGCTTTTTGCATTGCTACACATTCGATCAGGGTAATCTTTAATCTATTTCATGTAAACTTTGCGTAGAAGAAATCTTGAAAGTCTTGTTTTATGTATTTCATTAAATGTGTTTTGGATTAATGTATTCATCTTCCCTAGAATGTCATTGTTTTGGGGAACAAAATAATACTTTGCACAGAACTTTGATAAGAACGGCGATGAATGTCTGAACATACATATAAATTTATACTATTTTTTTTCGATTATAAATAACATTTAACAACGCAATTGATATTGATATTTTTTATTTATGTAATTATTCAAAACCATTTGAACTCAATCATAGCGTAAATTTGTAAACTGTTGTAGATCATTCTACGTTAATGATGTAGAGGTATAAACTGTATTTAGAAATCAGTCATACTTGTATATCTGGATACTATTACCGTGGATAGATCAGTCTGTCAGATCGGTCCGTGTTGGTACATTCATGTCGGCTTGCAGTTCCCTCCACGGCGAATTGGCACCTGTTTGGCTCGCAGCCTCTCACATATCCGGAATACCAAATCGATCCTCGAATAGCCAGTCGAGTTCCGTCGGATGGTTTAAGTCAAAGTTTTAATCACTATCGACTTCGGGGTATCTCACGTCTCGTGGGATGCACGAACCTGCCGTATTCGGTTCGCGGAAATGGACCGGAGTCAGTATCGTCAGTACAATAACGAACCGATCGTCTCTGTTTGTTATTAAGATACAAATTTCGATCAATTTTCATTTTTTAACAGAAACCACGAAGCAGTATTTATGATATTATAGTATTGCCCACTACTGTTTATTAATTTATTATTATATTTTGTATGTCGCATTGCGATATTGTAAATTTTATGTTTCACTCTATATTAAATCACGGATAAAGATTTACCAAATGAAAAAAATGATATGTATAGTTAGTAGAAACACATTTGGAAAAAGATGTTCAAAAAGTAATATATTACACTATTATATTCTTGAAAATTTATTTCAACATAAAACAATGCTTTAGCGAGATTTTCATTTACTGTTGTTTTTTATATCTCAAAACGTTTTACGTTTCGTACAGTGGACATTGTCCAGTTACTGTGTACTACTTCACACTGCTTATAAAAACATTTCTTAAGTTACGACAAAAATTAGTTATTTGCTAAAAGTTTCATTGAATGTAAGATTTATTCTAATTTCCAGGTACTAATTATTTTCATATTCGAGTTCTGTAGGTTCAGATTATTGCCGTAAATTTGAAATGCGTATATCAATGGAACGTGGTAAAACAAAACATGCGTATATCAACGGTACGTGGTAAAACATTTTTACGTCTATTACGTAAAGCAGTAGAATGTATATGTTTGTCTGGTCCTTTTAATATCGGCATAAAATGAAACTGTAGAACGAGAGTGGAAGTCTACATGAGCACACTTCGAAATGAAGTTTCGGTCGGAAATATTAGTACATAAGGTGAACGTACCTCACGAGAAGGAGGGTCAGAGGGCAGATTAATTGATAGCGGTGTAGGGACCTGAGAAGGGAGAAAGAGGGTTGAGGTAGGAGAAAGGAAGAGAGATAACGCGTGTAGGAACCGCAAAGTAGAAGTGGAGGAGGTGGAGTCGAAGTTGTTGGGCTGCAGGGGAAATCCAGTTGCGATGCTGCCGGAGTTGCTCGGCCAGTGACCACTTCTGATCCGGAGTAGCAATTAAACATTCAGCTAATGTGCTTTTCCATTCAGAAAATTGGATATTTCAGGCGCCTACCCGATATGCTCTTCGCCTCAGACTCGATACGGTGGATTAATTGAATTTCCTGGCTAACCTCCGCCCGTCCACCCTTTCTTTCTCTTTCTCTCTTTCCCTCCCCCTCGTGTCATTTGTCGCCGGGCCAGCTCTGCCGACCGCGAATTTATTAATCACCACCTACCTAAATGAGACACATACTTGAACGAATAAGGAACATTCAGACTGGTAACAGAGATTTTTATTGAAATTTAACGTTTAAGCTAACGACCCTTAGTTCGAAAAAATTATCCTTAAACGTGAAATTGAGGATATACAAATAATTGTGAAAACGGTGAATTGGAAATAAAATATCTGAAACAAACTGCATACGCCTAATTACAAAAAAGTTAATCGGAATACAGTTGTCTCGACAAAGAAATCCACTTGTTCAGACAATTTCCATTCGTAAGGGGTTTGTTAAACGATAGTGGGGATTATATTTTCTGTTTCCAATGGGCCGTTGGTGAGTGGAGGAAAGGCGTGTACGCGACAACGTGCAAGGAGACGCGAACACGTGGCTTGGCCGCGTTCCATTCTGCGAGGTCGAACAAACCCGGACGTCTTTGGCGACGTCGTCGGCTCGGGGGGGACGGGATGGAACGTGGTACGGACGTGGGCAGGACACGGTGGAACGAGTTTAATTCGACCGCCTAAGAAATTCGCGACGGTCGCATACCTCAGGGAAGTTCCTGATTGTGCGTCCGGCACCGTCGTCCCGGGAGTTGGCGCTTCTGCGGCACGGCCACTGCACACCGGGCTGACCACCGCTATTTATGTCCGGGACGTACACACCGGCCCCGCTGTTCGGGGTAGTTTCGCCGAACCGCCTGGCCCGCTGGCCCGCTAATGGTTATGGTAATTACCGGCCCTAATTGCGAGCAATGGAATTACGAAATATCAAAGTTCGTACGCGTCCGGCAGCATCGCCTACGACGACGACGAACAGAGGTTCCTTCCTCGACGGTCAGCCATTCCCCGACACCCCTGTACTTACTTTCCGAAGAGGGAAAAGGAGCAGAAGCTCGCCTTGCCGCCTAGCAAATTTTTTTTCAACCTTCGTTGATCCTCGTATAATTCGAGAAACGTGATGTAATTTTGTAAAATTTCGATGATAACTTCGAACATTGTTAATAAAGAATATGTTACTTTCCTGTGGATGGTTCAAGTTGTGTAATCCAAATACCGTTTTCACCGGAAAACATTAAGCTGGAGAATATTGTAAATTGAGCTTCTACATCAAATGCAGCTCCTAATAATTTTACTTTCCATAAATTTATATATTAAAAGCTACTAATAAGAAAATACATTTTTCGGATTATCATTCATTAAAGTACCACAATCCCATGTGAAATTCTACAATTTCCAAACTGAATAAAAAATATTAAAAAAGCTCAGAATGCACTGCGTGAAATGCCACAATGTTTCAAGCAAACGTGGATTTTTGTGTAATTTCCTAATATTCGGATAAAATTGAAAACCTACGATCAGTGACGAGTTATCTACGATTGCTATCCGCTTAAGCGAGGATTTCATCTAACCGCGTGTGCAATGCTGAGATTTTTATCCGTTTGGCCGGTGAGCGTTGCCGTGATTATTCTGTGGCCGTATGTTTCCGGTAATATCTTTCGTGGGGGTGCTCGCCGACTGACCGGTGCAAAGGTAAAAGTTGAAACCGTCGGAGCAGACGCCTTGATGTGGTTATCGCGCACGCGGGGTCAGCTTCGCTCTTTACCTCTCGGATGCCGGCTAAATTGGCAAATATTAAAATACTTTCGATGCGGAAGGAGCGCGTACAATGGTTTGTAAAGCGGAGAAACTCTCAGCGAACGTTCTCCCGCCCTCGCCCCTCACGATACCACCCTGCCCCTTCCTTTCTTTCCCCCTCTCTCTCTCTCTCTCTCTCTAGCCCTCTCTTTTTCCCGCACTCATTATCCTTTCGCCTTTCCGTCAAGTAGTTGCCCGCGTTTTAAACCTCCGCCGAGTTTTTCGCTCCCGCAAACTCTCCTCACGGTCGATCTGAAAAGCTCCTCTGATTACTTTATTGTTCCGCACGCTTGTCTGCCCCTATTTGCCCGACGCGACTGTCACGGGAAAACCACTTTAAACATGACAGTTCCATATTATTTTTATATCATGGATTTCTGTTAGTACAATTAAAACGTATATGAATTCGAGAGTTCCTTTTAAAAACATCTTTCAAGGACAAATGAAACTTTTTCAGTGACTAAACAGTATTTCAAGCAATCTGTGCTTGTTTTTGAAAAGGAATCTTTGTACTTTATTGTTCTTATGGCTTTATTATTGATTATTTCATCGTTGTTTAGTTTATTACCGTTCACTTTATTGTCACGGGAAAACCGCTTTAAACATTACAGTTCCATATTACTTTTACATCATCATCGTGGATCCCAGTTGGTACAATTAACATGTATACGAATTCGAGAGTTCCTTTTAAAAAAATCATTCAAGGTCAGATCAAATTGCTTCACTATGTACACAATGATTAAGATAATTTGTGCATATTTCTGAAGAAAAATCTTGTGAGTGTAACTTTGTACACTGATATTAGGTTAAAACGTAATTAAATATAAGACGTAAGAATTTCTTTTCTGTTTTACATTGATTTTTCATATGCTAGAAAAATTGAATATTTCAAAGTAATATGAAATTTTTAGTGACAACGGGTCTTTAAAAGGTATAATTTTCCTCGAATATTCTCTGTTCGTTTCTTAGGTAATAAAACGAAACAACAGCGAGTGGGATATCTGTTTATTTTCACTGACCAAGAAGAAATATCTCAAACAAGGAACTGGAGCAGTAAAATTGACCTTAATCGTTGTGCGACAGTTTTCGTGGAATAGGAATAAATGACAGGTCGCAGTAATTAAATGGTCGTTTGGAGGTAAGAGGGTAAACCTGGCCGACGACGAATCGCGGAAGTTGGCTCGTTACATTAAACAACACCTCGGACATATCCTTTGAATCCTCAGGGTCTCGAGACTGCCAGGCAGAAAATGAAAAAAGTTGCTCGGGTGGGCGCGTAATTAACGTGCCTTACACGAGAGTAGCCGAGGGGAAGAGGGAAGGACAGAGAGAAAGAGAGAGAAAGAGACAGAGACCTTACACTGACGGCTTTGTTAATCGAGCCGAAGGTGCTCTCGCGCGTCATTCGCTCTGGCCTAATAAAAATTAACGGTCGGCAGGTGCGGGAGGGCAGTGACGGCCAAAGGGTTGCTCGCCGCGGCGGTCCGTGTGCCGTGCCGGGAAAAATTGTAAAAATAATCTGCCCGGGAAAAGGGGGACGACGGCGCGATTGGGGTGGAAAACTTGCGTAACGAGCAGTCCCGAGGAAATTGCGGGGAAAAACCGTTTGCCGGGGACGGCCGCGAGTCGACTCGCAGACCTCCTGGAAATGGGCAAGAGGCGCCGCGGAATTTTCCCTGCCTCCGCGAAAAACGAAGGAAAACAAACGACCCTGTCGGCACGGAGTCAACCCGGGCTAAATCATAACACCGTGCTAGAACTTCCGCGCCGGGATATTCTTTAAACAGTTTTTAATATTCCTCCGCGTCGAGATAAGGAGGATATTAAACATTTTTTCTTAATGCCATTTACGTTCGAGAAACCGTAGCAGAATAATATTATTTATGTCGCACTTTGCTTTCTAAAACTTCCTTTTTTTATTACGATGGAGAAGTGTCAAATATTTGTATATTGCGATGATTTATTTGCTGAGTAAAAGCTGCATTTAGTACAATACTCAAATCACTTGAATGAGATATAAATTTATTGCTTAGCGACACTTTAAATTGTTATATCAAAGCATTGAGATTTTAAGAGGGACAGGGAGAATCTTTTTCCTTTCTTTAGAAAACAATGTTTCCTGTTTTCAACAAAGTCGTCCTCTTTTACAATGTTTTAAATTGCTTTATTCCTTGGAATGTTTAATTTATGGGAAGAGATAATCAGCATCGTTTTTATCGCCGGAGGGGGAAGTGTCCTATCTCGCGAATCGATCGAAATTATATTCTTCCGTGCGTTCGGATCTGAGGCGTAACCTTATTCCACGGGCTGGCTAATTTAGGGAACTTGCGATGGGTAGGGTGTGCATGGGTCCTTAAAACGATCCGACAAGTAGCTATTTACGTGCGGCCTAGCTCTCCGAAGTGGCTGTGGGCAAAGACTCCCCCGTCTTGCCCTGCTCCTTCGTCTCCTACCGACTGGCTTAAACGGTCCCTGCTTAATACGACACAGGAGGATAATCTTAAAAAATCCACGGCGAGATAAGCCCTTCCCAGGACGACCCTTGATCCCGCGGCCGTTCCGCGTCTCCGTGAACAACGCGCCGGATCGGGCCACCGTTCTTCTTTTCATTAGCTGATAACTGGTCTCCGGGATATGCCTGGCCTACGAACGACACGTTAACTTCGCCGGTAACTACTGGCAGCCCCAGCGATCCCGCAGGCCCAACTGGCTCACTCGAAAAATTAACATATCCTGATAAAAAGTCCTCTATATGCCGACATAAATACGGTTTATGCGCCCATTCGAAATTAGGACCTGCATTATGACGAAGGGAATGCCGGATACGACCGATAAATTCCAACAACGGCGATCGTTAAGCCTAGTATCTAGTCTTTGCTTCCTCGTAGGAGAAGATAAGGGCCAGTGGCAAAATTCGATAATGTAGTTTCATAATCATTCGCAGTTATTGGTCTTTGCTCAGTGTGAGTCACAGCAATTTATGAATATATAATACATTAAAACTGTTGTATTGTAAGAGATGGTGTTATGGGGCGTATTAGTTGTGCATTGCGATATAAAGTGAATGCAGAAAAAAAATGGTCATTCGTTCGGTGTAATTTAATTGAAAAAATATCTGCACGAAAAGTGCGGAAATCCGATATTTTTCCCGACACCTACAATATTTCTATTGAAGGACACATGATCTTGAATTAAATGCTGTATTATCAAAACTTCTTGCTTATGCCTTTCTAGACACAATTCATTCTATTCAAAAACAGCCAGTGTACTATTCATATTAAATAAATTCATATAGCTATTCGAACAAGACTAATACAATTTGAATTAAGACAAATTTTGACCACCCACAAAATTAGAATTATTCGAAGCATCATTGAAAAAGTCTTTTTCAATACATACAAAAAAAAATTGTGAGATTTAACAGATAACTTTACATACTGTCAGTGCATACTTTGTTTGTTTGCATACTTTGCATACAGTACTAAGAAGATACGAGGACTTTCCCTTTCTGCTTTGTACTCCTTAAATTTTTATATCCTTATTCGAAGGTCCACGTTCGTCGACGAAGGTGTGGCGGTCCGAGTGGGCGCAATATCGGCTAGTAGTCTCGTCATCTGCGAGAAGTGCTCAAAGAGATATCCGCGAAACAAGTTTCCTCGCAATTTTCCCCCCTGCTCGACAACGAAGGAACCACCCCCCTTGAGACGGGTTTCCGTCTTTTTCTCGCTGTTAGGACCGTGCCGGCAGGACCGATAGGGCCGAGGAGACTAGCTACATGATTGCACGGAAGCGCGCGAGAAGGAGAGATCGGTAAGGGGGGCGGGGGTTGAGGCAGACACCCCGGAAAGATGACCGCGCCAGGCCGGTGGCTATAATTTCATTAGCCGTCACGAGACAAATGAGCGAGCATTGCGAGGCGCGCCGGTTGGTCGGAAGATTTTCTCCGGGCGCCGGAAATAACAACGGCGATGAACGAGCCGGCAGAACCGTCCGAGAAAATCCGACGGCCGCTGAGGATCCTCCGGGAAGTCAAAATTAATTCGACTCATGCCGGAAGATCGATCAACCGAGTGGCATTTGTCAAGGAAACTACAGATGCCCCACGGTCCTCAAAGTCTCCTTCCCACTTTGCTTCCCATTTAATTCTCTTTCTTATTAGTCGCAATATTGAGTTTCCCGCGTAATGGCTACTTCCGTAACGAAGTATTAATTTCGTGGCACGTGACAGGGCCAATACAATCTGAGGGTTATGAAAACATTTACGAATAAGAGAAAATAGAAAGTACAATTTCATTGGATGGTTGTTACGAGTAATACATATTTAAAGTGTAAAAATAGCACTGACGTTGATGTGAACAAAAGATCAATGTAAGTAGGACAAAAAAATCTTCTAAAGAAATAGGCAAAAAACTTTTAATGAATAATTTTTACCAATTACGGTTTTTAATTTCATTCATTCTATTCTCTTACTTACTTTATTAATCTTTCTTGTAAAATGCATGTACCTCAATACCCTATTTTATAAGAATGTATATCTGCTCTAGCACATACGAAACGTAAGCTTAAGGTTTGAGTTTTGGAGTAGGTTGCTCTTTGAAGATGATTAGTTTTATAATCTACGAGCCGAAGGATGGCAGTAACGACTAGCAGACGTCGTTATTTCCCTTCGTTAATTCGGAACGGGGAAAAAAGACATCGACTGCCTTCTCTCTCTTGCCGTCTTACCCCGTTCTACTACCCGCCCCCCTCTGGTCCATCGGCCCTCTTTCTGGTGTCGACTGTTTGCACTGGTAATTACTGGCACACGAAATACATGGCAAGAAAAACATTAATATCAAACGGCGTGGCAGTCGACAGTGCAAATAGAGGATCTTAATGGTGAGCCAACTTTCGAGCGCCGCTGGAAGCGGAAGGAGAAGATAGAAGATATAGAAAGACACTTCCCTTGCCGACCCCTTTGCCCGTCGTTCCTTCACAACCTGCTTGCCTGCCTGTCTTCCTTCACTTTCGAAGTAACCAAAGACACTCCGCTGAAATTCCGAAGATGTACTAACCCTTTGCTTAATCTCAAAATCTGTATGTAAACTGCGGATCATCGTTCTTAAACCGTTTTCGTTATCTCATTAAAAGTCCGGACTGGAAGTTCGAAAATTTGCCTACCGTTTTCGAACTTCCTGTCATTCGTTCTATTTTGGAAAAAGTTTCGAAAGATCGTAGAAAGAAATGACTACTGAATTTACTTAATAGTGCAGTTTTTGGATACGTTATTGCATAAGACATTTCCCAGTTATTATTATTTTAAAGTCAGCTTAAAAAGTTGTCCTACAATGAATACATATAAGAAGTAATGAAGGACGACTTGTTAGATGAAAGAAAATCTTTAAGAGTGGACAGAAATAACGTTATTCTTTGGGATAATGTGTTCCATGTCCTATCTAAAATATATTTCACTATGACAAACAGATTTACTTGAAATAAAATTTTGAAACGTTTTATACAATGTGCGTAAAGCTTACAGAATACAATGACTTCCTTTTCGGTAATTGATGAACAGATACTAAATTATCGACACGCCTAAAAACGGTACTGTCCTTTTTTCAGACCTAAGAATGATTCGCTAGAAACAGTATGTTCCATTCCGCAATATCAATCCTTCATTATCCTTGAACTCGAACATTTGGATTCCTTTTACTCTGGAAAAAAACTCGCACTCGTGGAGGATTTCTCTCTTTGACCGGGTTGCTAATTTGCCCCTCCCCCGTTGCAGGACCTACCCTTTATTTCTCGTCTCTGTCCTCCACTTGTACGTAGCCGGCGAGCTCCTGCGAGAAGTGATTCATATTTTTTTCGGCATATTGCGACGGAGTCTGAGTGCCCGGCCCTCGGCAACTAAGGTTGGGGCTTTGTCCAATTAAGCGTCCGAGCTTTTCGACCGGCCTGGTGGCTTCGCATATTTCTGTCTGGAGAGGCTCGCAGGCCGAGTCGAGCGCGAGAAGAGGGTCCCGGGGGAAAAGAGGAAAAACTCTCTCCTTCACGGCGATTACCCCACCCCACCCCACCCCACCCCACCCACTCTTGTCAATCTCCGTTTTTGTCCTCAATTTCCAATGACATTTTCGCGACTGCGGCTGCATGGCAAGGAGCCGAAGAAATTCCGCGAAGTCTCGTTTCTGTCGCGGGGCGCCGCGTTTTTTTTGGGCCGAGGAAAATTATTGCGAATTCAGACCCTTGATGTGACAACCGTGGCCCTTCCCCCGCCCCCTCGTCCTCCACTGTCGCGCGACCTTCGGATATTCAAGTATTTCGTGGGACGACCCGACTTATCGCAATTAGCTCAATAATTTCCCTTGGCTCGTCGTTTGACAGCTCGTCACCTCGAACGTCCCCTCCCCCCCGCCTGAACGGTCGACCCCTCTTCACGTTCTCCTCGGCCCTTAAAAACTCTCCGCACCCCCTCGCTTTTCGAGATGGCCGTTTCCCTCGGAATTGTTTACATGGTCCTTTAAATATATCAGGAGAACGAAGGCAATCCGCGAGGACGATTGACTGCTACGTCAAAACTCCCTTCAGATAAAAACCGATTGAAAACGACTCTACGTCGGAGGGAAATGCCTTGGAGTTCGGACAAATAAACGCTGTTTCAATTCCGATCCACGTCATATTTTGTCCAATTCAATATGTTTTTCCTCGACTCTGTAGTAGTATGATTGGACTATGAAATAATACATTTGTACTTAATGCGTTATTTCTTGGATTTTTCAACATTTTATTGTTAGTATTGTTAGTTGTTATTCATGGTTTAATGTTAACAAAACCATAAGACAAATAAGGAGAAAAAAAGGAAATAGATCTGCGAACCAGCTATGTTAATTGACTTATTCAAGATAAATTCATTATTGGCCTTCGGTTGACAAGCCTGTTTATCCTTACAGAGAAAACTTATTAATTTATAATATCAATGTAAAAATAATTAGATGTATAAAACGAGATTTGAAACAGTTGAGAATTTCTTAAAGAACACGGTAGAATGTTGAAATCGCGTAACGACGATAAACGCGAATTGTTGATACAATTATTAAGAATTATATGATAGGATAATAATCAGTTCAGCGATAAGTAAAATTTTGTTTTTGCAATTTTGATAATCCTCACTTTGTAGAAGTCACAAAGACATATTGAAAGTAATAATAATCGTTTTGTAGATAAATTTCCTTCCAATTACTTAAGATCAATTTTCTTGACATTGGATGAATTTCAAATAAGTATCTGTCTAATTTATCACACTTCAAGCATATGTTTTTTTCGCGGCAGTAATGGCGATTGCGTGTTACTTGGGAAGACATGAAAAATTTGAGAGAAAGTTTGCTAATATTGTAGAAAAGTTGCGGAAGGGAGTTGTTTGATCCAACGGCCTTTCTTTTGATCGGTAAATAATAGAGCGGCGTGGGTGGCCGAAATTCTCTGGGAAACGAGTTTTAATCCTCTCGTTCGGGTGCGCACGAGCGCGAATGCAGAGGAGGACAAAGGAATCGCCGGGAATAAACGCGCAGAGGTCTTTATTTCATCGAACACCGCTCGAGAGAAGCCGATGCCGCCGACGGCAGTGGTATTAAAACTTGGGAAGTTTTGCGACGCGGGCCAGATGGCGTCATTATCGACTTCCCTTTCCCTGCATTTCCTGCAAATCACCATCCTCTTTTCGCCCGACGCGCCATCCCCTTCCTTTGTCTTATTCCTCCGCGTCTTCCCTTTCGACACCGCCGACACCGACACCATTTTCCGAATTGCTCATGATTTTTCTTTCGACTCCACGACGTCCCCGAACTCTCGTACAGGTGCAAAAGTATCCCGGGTAATCTGCATGAATTACTCAGGAATTTTTCACGACTCCAACGATACCGTAGGAGTTATCGAAAATTAGCCAGTAGCCGGGACGAAGCAGTAACGTTACATCTGGTTTCTCCGTTCGTTTCCCTTTCGTGTCCGGACTGTCTGGTCCCAGGTCGCGGCACTTCCGGTCCATGTTAGCCCTTGGATAGGTAATGCGACGCGTGTCTTCCTGGCACTCAGCGAGCTCTCCGGCTTTCGCAAGTCGCCGAGGGCTGAACTTGGCCAGAGTGCCAAGTTGCTCTCGGGGTATTAAGCGTATTAGGTACAAGTGGTTTCTGACTAGAGAAGGCATCGGTCATTAGCGCGGATAGATTCGAAGGTTATTAGCCATTACCGCCATTAGGCGGCCCTTGTCTGCCCGGACGTCCTCTTCGTGGTCTCCAGTCGTCGACGTCATCCCAGTCCTTCTCGTCAGCATTGACTTCCGACTAACATCGACCACCGCATATATCCTCGCCTTATCCATTATGGAGTAGTTCCTTTCGAGAATTCTCCACTAGTCAGGTAATTACCTTCCAATGTCAAGTAGTTATCTTTGAACTACTCTTAATTTACTTTAGTGAATGCTCATAAAAATAATAATCCATTCATATTTCAAATTTTTAGATTCTTCAACAAGTTTTACAACATTACTTAGAACAGAGTAAATGAAATTTTCTGTGACAAAGTACACTAATGTGTTAGTGATAATGTAAAAATTGTCAATACACTTTTCAAATTTTAGAATCATCAGCAAATTTTAGAATGTTGCTGAGGATTTTCGTATTATTTAAAATGTTGTACGCTTTGTCGTGAATCGCAGTATATTTTTATAATCGGAGTAAATGAATTCTTCAGCGAGTTTTAGACCGTTATTTAAGATCTTCGTACTACTTCAAAGGTCGTAGCCATATATTTTTATACAATCAGAGAAAACGAAACTTTCTTTAACGAAACACATTTTGATCTCTCGTAGAATTCTCTTTGAAGTCAGTTGAAGTTCGTCGATTTCCGTCCTTCCGTGAAAATCCTTTCACTTCGCGGATGAGTTATCAGGTCGGTCGGCTTTTTTCCCCGATTAAGTCGACGTCCTATCGTGGCAGGCACGTCGTGCTGGCAGAAGTTCGATCCATTTCCGCGGACGATGTTTGCCGGATGGAAAACTTTACCATCAAAGACGGAAGGATCCTCGCAGTGTTCGTTCTGACAGCTGTATGCTCGGCGCGTGTGGTGGATCTTCGACGAGACGAGACGAGAAACATGAGGCGAGGGGGAGGGGGAGGGGGCAACTGAAGACCGTCACGGATGTTTGATACGTTGCGGTGTCGCCTCATATTGGATTCTCGGATCCTCGTCTCTTCCTGCTTCGTCCCTGAAAACGTTGCGGAGGTATCGTCCTCGGGGGTACCAAACCCTGAATTAACCGCAAGGGAGATATTCCTACGGGACTAATCACGCGCAAGTTCTCCCTTGTCATTTGCCAAGATCGAGTTTACCTCCGTTTCGTTCCAAAGGATCGCCAGGAATATTCTTCCGTCTTTACAAGACGATCCATACAGAACCGCTGGCAACCAATAACTCAACTTATGTTAGTGTTTTGTTGGTAAATGTGTAAACGTCTGACCGTGTGATACCCCTATCCTCGATGGAAATTGTACACTGATGGAAAACAGTTCGTAAGCGAATAAAACACGTGTAATTGAATTTTCATAATTCTTAAATTAATTAGTTGTACTATCATTTTGCGTACAAATATTATAGTAATGATTAAGCAGGTATTTACTATTTATCTTTGAATACACTGAAGGTTTCACTTTGGTAAATGAATCAAAAATTCATAATAAATTCACTTTTAATAAGTTAGTGTTACTTGTGCGGGTGTTAATACCGTAATATAATAGAAATTTGTCAGGCGACTAATATTCGACAGCTTTGGTTTTATTAAAGTGCGCGTCCCCTTAGGATAATTAGGGGTAATTGTTAATATCGCGCCGGGCTAGCACGACGAGTAATGCCCTTAATAAATACGAGTTTTAGGAGTACCGAGGCTACAAGATATCTCATATGAATCGGGATGATACAAATGGGCCGTGCTGTCTCGCGGGAATTCGTCATCCTCGGGGGAGTTCGTCCATTGGGCAGAGATCGACGCAACGTTCCCGCCAAATGCCCGGTTATTTGTGTGACAAACGAGAGACGTCAGAGCTACAGCTACCCCTGGCCTCGAGTGAGAGCTTTTACCCCTCTTGCCCCCCCCTTACACCCGTCGCCGGGTTGCCGTGCTCCCACGTAGCGCGGTGCTCTCGTTTAATCCATTGATTAATTCACTTCGTTCCCGTGTCCTTTATGATTAGTCGACCATCTACTACCCTCCCTCCCCCTGACTTCCCCATAGCTCCCTGCCACGGTGTACATACGAGCCGGAACTAATGCGGGCCGGACCTCGTCGCTCTCTCCCGCCTTCCTTAATGCCGGCCCGCTGCCGGCCAATTCCTACGATGCTTCATAAGCGCACTCGAGACAGAAAACGAGGACGTTAGACGGGACGCAGATTACCAACGTGCCGACGCCGAGGGACACAACACGGAATTACGTAATTTCGCGGAAAATTCGCGTCGGATGGTTTATTAACGGTTCGTTGTGTCACGGCCGTTCGCCGAATTTCCTACATTGCTCTTGCTATGACGAAGGAAGGGGGAATAAAGTTATTGCGATTGAAACGTTCGAGCAATATGTTAAGAGAATAACCTTTACCACAGTTTTGGGAATATAAAAATGAATGAGGATGAGTTTTGCCAATTATAAGGATAGCTAAAAATAACATAGTATTAACGCGTTACATACTGTGTACGTTGAAGATTTAAAACATGTCTCTGTTTGAAAATAATCGGAATGTTTTTGGAATGGGACAGTCCACTGCAATCGTTATTTAGTACAGTGTTCAACAAATTTGTAATGTACCTATATATATATAGATATTACACACATTATGCACTTATCCACTATGTAATAACGAGTGTTAATAAGTACTTATACCAATTATGTGATAAATTTAAATAGAATGATACCATTTATTTGCTTACACCGTCTAAAAACAACGTAAACTGTAAATTCTGGTTAATATCTCTATTAAATTGATTTTTCCTCATTGCTGAAAATTGTTAGAAACGTAAGAAAGTTGCGTAGCTCGTGAATACCGCATAAAGTAACTCGAACATATGTAGATGATGCGTTCATGAAATATGTAGCGAAATTTGTGTTATGAATACTAGTCAGCGTAAAATCGTCGTACGCGGTATGCAAGACGTGGTGGAACTCTTGCTGTAAACGTCATTATATCGGCGTTTACTCGAGGCGGAGCACTTCCTTTCTCACGTCCCCCCTTCCCCCAAAGGCCGTTGTCGAGGACGCGTTTATGGGGAATAAATATTTTATTCCGGTATTTGGGGGATCGCCGAGCCGAGCGGTTTATCGCACGTCCCTGCGAGCGAGCCGGAGATACTCCTGGCCGGTGGCCGTTCCAGGAGCCAATAAATCTGGTTTCCGTTGGAATTCAATGTTCCAAGGAGACGGCGGAAGCGAGGCGGACGGAATCACCGGCCGCCGGCGGGTTATTAAATTTGCAATTCGTCATATTCAAACGACTGCTAAAGTTTCCGGGCCCCGAATTCACTGGCAATTTTCCTAACGGCCGCATTATAGGCGGCTCTGTTCCTCGGTTTACGAGCCGTTCTTCCTCCGGGCGTTAAGGAGACACTCGATTTATCGGCGCGTTCCTTTCGATTCTCTCGTATAATCCTACGGAGGATTAACCGCTCTCCTCTAGCATCCCTCCAGCAGATTGGCCCGGCGCATGGAAACGGTGTCTGCTTATTTTAAGGCGTCCTTCGTTTAAGGTCGATAATACCTCGGCTCACTTTCCAATCTGTAACGCCAGAACTTTGTATTTGTTCGCATAACTCCGATCTCCATCGACCGATTTCGATGCTAAGCATTTTCTCTAAACTTCATTACGAAAAATCTTTGTTAAACAGCCGAATCCTTCCAAGAACTTTCCGAATATTTTAATGGCTAATTTTCATAAGAATAAGAAATTTAATGTCCCCAGGATATTCAGCAAGAATGTAATTTCCAAATCGGGTACTTACGTGTAATGTTAATCGGATTTTCTATTGATATTAAATATTATCAGTAGTAAATTGTGAGGAAACAATCAGTTACGCCGTAAGTTAAAGTAAAACCTGACGAATAGCGTATAAAACGTCGAAGTTATGGATTCCAGAGGCTTTCGCTGTTTGAATTATACTTCCCGTTAATTACGCAATCGGGGGCGAAGAAAAATGATTTGGTGATGAACGTGTAATCGTATCTCAATTGACGGTAATTCTCTTTCAGAGAAGAGCGGACCCTGACCGTTCTTTTGAACTCGTTTAACAGGGCCAAAGAAACTGCAGTCGAACTTTCTCACTTTTTATGCCGACAGCCACGGTCTGACTTATCGAGCTTGAAAGAACAAAGTTTAGAGCATTATCCGCCAAGATATCGTTCGTCGTTCCTCGACTTTTTTCGCGTGTTTATATAACGATTCTCCTTTCCCTGCCGACGAAGAACAACAGTGTCCTTCACGATACACTTACTGCACCCATTTTTATGGACAAATTTATTGCGTGACGTTAATGTGTTCTGTAGCGATATTTTATTTCAACGTCAAGGTATTATATTACCGGAAGCACGAGCAGGAAATATTTTCTCTAACAGAATATACAGAAACAAAGAAACCGGTATTTGTAACATATTGTCGAACCATCGACAAATATAACTACTTAAACGTTGTCCTTGAAAACTTAGTTCTATATTAAAATGTTTCTCACTTATGTTATTCCACAAAAGTCACATCTGATTGCAAAAACATTTTCATCTTTCTTATTCATTCAACTTAATTAGATATCAGTCATGGGACATGACGAAATAAGTTTTATTCTCGAAAACGAATTAAATATGGACATTTTTTGCGGACGATCGATCAATTTCACCATTGATACTCTCACGTCCGGCGGTAACGGCGCAAACTTTCATCTCGCATCTAAATCAGTTACAACGATTCTTCTTCTCTGACCGAGTCCGCCGTTGCCCCCCGTGTCCCTCGCCGGCCTTCCGTCGACTCGTTCCACTTGGTCTCACCACTCTTGTTTTCATGGCATGCCGTCGCGAAGCACGCGGATGCATCCACCGGGCGGACGTCCCCCGGGATATTCCCTTAACCCCCTCCCTCTCCGCCCCCTCCTGTCCCTCCGCAACCCTGCCCCCCGGCCCGTTTCATCCCAGGAAGCCCCGATGTGAATACGTAGCGGTTGTTTACTCGGCGCGCTATTTTCGAGGCGATACGTCAATCCGATATTCGGCAAACTTTCGGTGCCCGTCGCTCCGGTACCTCGCGGAGGAAGGAGGAAAAAAAAAAGAACGTATCGACGGGCGTCGTTCTCCGGGCGAAATCGATCTCGAAGCGCCGCTCCTAGGAAGCGCGAGTAATAAATCTTAATGGCCCGGAGGAATCCTCTCTCTCGTCTCTGCGCTTACGCTCCGACTTCTGCGTGGCGACCATGAAATTTGGAGGAAAACTTTCGGGTCTTAAGTCTCCTGGATGAAAAGAGAGGCCAGGAGAGGGGAGGGGAAGGAAGATACCGATTGCATTCGTCTATGCAGCCCGAAAGTTTCGAGAATCTGGACGACGATCAGCATTTTCGTTATGAAGAATCGTCAATCGAAGGGTAATAATCGTATCAGCGAAATGTAAGCAGATAATATTCGGCAATTGAGTATAGACTCAGGTAATTCGTTTAACGAGAGAAAATTCTGCGTTTTAACATTATTCGTATTTGTGCTGTTCATTGATGTTTATTTATTTCATCTCTAACGATAGGATATATGATATATAATACTTCGTTATAAACTAATTACGAGTTCTACGAGTAGTTAACGAGTAATTACGAGTTTTTAAATATTTATATTCGTTGCATTCTTCTTCGGTACATTCTCATACTATATTTCACGATCTGTACTGCGATATCTGCGATGGAACCTTATATCGTCTTTAACTATCGAATTTAACGATGCCTTAATGAAAGCAAAAGCCAACGACAGGACGAGTGATGAGTATCAGGGTAAAATCCGGTAAAACTCTATCCGAGGAAAACATCGGTGACGGTTTGGCCAGGTATTAAGCTGGATTTCGGAGAATCCGTGGGAAATCCCGTGCATAAACGCAGGAAGCGAATCATTAAGGCAGCATCGAACGTAAGCCAGGCGATGGAGCACCTCGGTGCTGAAATCTCCAAGTTGGACAGAGGAAAAGTCGAACCCGCGGGGGATCCCCTTGCATGAATAAGCCGTTATGCCATCGCGTCACGCCTGCTTGATAAATCGTTCTCATATGTACGTGAAATTGTTGAAGAACGTGCGTGCGAGCGTTACTGTCGGCTTAGCTTTCGCATAAACTGTCTCATTCTCTGTCCTTCTCACTCGCTTTCTCCCTCCCCGCCCTCTCTTTGTTAGTCGCATATGTTTGCCCCGGTTCTTGTTGCCGTCAACTTCTCGACGGCTGTACGAGGTGCCTGTAATCGTCCTTTATAATTGCCTCACTAATTTCTAATTTCATTTTTGCACATATACTTATGACTTTCAATGCGATCATTTTGTCACATGTATTCTCCCTCAGGAAAATTATGTTTCGTCAAAAGGTACATACAGGAATTACGCGTAGATAATTATATAAAAATTCTTGTCCTAATTGTATTGTATAGGTGCATGGTATAATTATAAAGACGTAATTTTTAGTGAATTTTCTAACGTTGTAATTCCTGTAATTATTACTGCGAGTTATAATTGTTATTTTTTGTTGCTTGTACAGAATATTTTTAATTTTATTTTTAGTTTTGTATATTAGGGATTCAACGACTGTTCATTTTTCTAGAAAATTTGTTCACCTGTTAAGGCTATCTTGAACCGGTAGAATTTCGGTGCTGTTAAAGGAAGATCAAGTGAGAATTAAAAATTTATAAGAAAATTAATATGACGATGATAATTGCCGAATTACTCATCAATTCCTGCTTTTGGCTATTACATCGTCCTAACTCATTCATACAGAATTTAATTATTCGTTCGGGAAAACAGAGATCTTGAGAAACATAAGAATTAATGGTCCGTAACCTTTATAAAGCAGTATCTTAATTACATGTTCTTTTGATCTCTTTGTACTATTTGCTCCACTCAATTCGCATTAAACCGGGATATTTGTGCGTGTGATCAGGCACGAATATAACGAAAGATGTCTGTCATGGTTTACTAACTGCAGTTGGTTAATAGCTTATTTCTTTGTGACGATGATCGTCAAAGTGGCTTTGGCGAGCGAAGAATATTAGCGATGGACCGCAGACATCTGAAAGTCCAGGAGAAAAAGCAGTCCGAACGCTGCGTTGGCCGACTCGACGAACAAACATCTGTACTTTATAGTCCCTCTCTCTTTTTGCGCGTCCGTTCATTCACTTAGCCCCTCTTCCTCCCTTGCCACTGACCCTTGCGTCGAGCTAACCGCCCCTGTCCACTGTCTCGGGGCTTTTGCTTCCAACTTTTTGAGACCTACCCCTCCATCCCCTGTGTTTTTCGCGAGCTCGTTCGATGTCTGTCGCTGCTGCGTTACGCGAAACATATATTGCAGACATGCCTTTCTTTTTAAAACGTCGATACCGAGACGTCGGTTTTTTTAAGGTCCGTACAGACAGTTACTCGTACAAAACCCTTTTCGCCGTTACACGATATTCCCATTATTTTGTTATCGCAGTGGAAAACTTGTTCGCAGCCCTAAATTCTTCGATGGGGCAAACAAGGTTTGATTATAGTAAGAACATTTTTACGTATGAGGAGCTGCATTGTATTTTAATACATGATTTTTACTTATGCCGAATTCGTTAAACCCATTTAAATGATTTCCTGAAAACTGCTTTAAAGATTAAATAAGTCGATCATTAAGGAACAGGAAGCTGAATTTTATAATTCAATTATCCCAAAAATACAAATATTACCCAACTTACTTTTTGCGTATTTCAACTAATAATCTTATTCTTTAAACTTGTATAAACTGTTGTATTTAAGAGTACGATTATATTTAATAGATGATTCTTACTGGTATCGAATCCATTAAACCCGTTCACTTTCTTAGAAATTGTTTTACGATTAAAGAATTTAATCATCAAGAAACCCGAAGCTGAATTTTATTATCCAATCATCACAAAAATACAAATCTTCCACAATACGTATTTTAACTACTAATCTTTATTGCTGTTTAAAATGAAATAAACCGTTGCATTTAAGAGTACGATTTATTACATTCTACAAGTAAATCTATTCTACTTTAGTACAAGTAAAAACAGGTCATAACGATCGGAAATTGAAGATTTCAGTTGCACCATGTATCATCTGACACATAATTTTTGGCACGTCGATTATCGCCATGGAAAGGCTAATGATTTTTTTTCTCCACGCGCAATAGACAAGCTGTGTATTCGTCGACGAAGTCGCGTGATGAACTTCAGTTTCTCATTATCCGCTATGTACTCTGGATGGCTCGTGAGTTCTCGGCACGTTAGCAAGCGACTCGCCATGTTTGCAGCTCGTTATACCCGTCTGGCCTTCCTCGGACCCTTACAAATTGCCCGGCCAATAAATTATCTATAAAACGGCCGGACCGGCCGCACGGCCAGATAAGGCCGTATCTTTGCCGGCGTTATCGATGGCGATCGGCCGATTTATTATATCCTACGGAGGGGAAGGAGGGGTGGAACGATAGTCGGGCCGGTTGGGTGGCCAAAAAGCTCGCTTGTACCTCTCGCGTTTACCTTCTTCTCGCTTCGAGTCGCGTCGCGTATAGCATCGGCAATTTCTACGAGGATTCCGCTATTGTCCCCAAGAGATGTATACCGAAGCGGAGAATCGCTATATCCACGACGAATGGCCATAAGCACTCGATAGCCCGGCTTATTTGTCGACTCGTTTGTCATCATTATTTTAACGGGTTCTGCTCAATGTTTTACGTAAGCACAGACAGTCGGCATGTGTTGTATTCGGCAAAATCGCTGAGAAGACAGGTTCTACGGTGTGTTTATGCAGAGTATACAATGTCAGGGGTTAGTAAAACAATAGGAAGAATGAACTAGTTTCTTCAGTAATCTATAATACATTTGATATTCATTTCAGATATTGAAGGAAAGTTATGTTTCCATAATTAAACGGTACGTTAAACAAGAAAAGTATCTTTTTTATAATATAATTGAATTTATAATAATATCTGTTTTAGAAAAAGTTAAGACGAGTATTATGTATAGATATTCGCAGTAAGATACCGTAACAAAAGAGTCCAGGACCGTGATTTCATTTTTGGTTAACGAAACTGATTGTGAATATTCTAAAAGTAATTCTATACATGATTTTATCAGTTTTATTTGAACGTCTAACATATATTACTTACAAGTGTTGGTACAAAATCTTTAGCACATAGGAATGTGGTACTGTAGAAGAAGGAACAGTTTTAACCCTCTGTAACCGAATTTTTGGTTTGTATATGAAAATAAAATTACAAAACCAATCACAGGACATAAATTGATAATTATATTTCAATTTAAAGATATTTTCTCTTAAAAGACGGTTAGCAACTTTCAACTTGCAATGGCAAAATAAAGCGAATACGGCTTTACAAATATAGATATATGGACACATAATTCCAAGTCACATGATGTTCTAGAGGGTTAAAAACATAACTCTTTACAACAGTATTGAAATTCCTCTTTTAACTGTATTACCCAGAATCGTTCTTATAAAGCATTATTCTTCGCAAAGCAAAATACCAGCCAATCTCGTCTACTCAAAAGGTCATATGGCCGATTGCTTCCATCGCATGGCTTGTTTTCTTGGAGTACCGCTGAGTTCCTTCGCAGCCCGTGGAAAAGATAACTAAGTGCGCACTGGCGCTGCAGCTTATTACGGAGCTGTGAACTGTTGGCGCAACAGCTGAACCATAAACGATTCCGATTCCGGGAACGTCCGGCTCAATGGGCACTGGAGGAAGTTCCGCACGGATTCCCGTCGGGTCCCGCACGGAGCGATTTATTATCGCGACCCGATGATACATCGCCTTGCTTTATCGCCCCCTGATAAAATAGCCCGAACGCTGTGCACTGCATAGGAAGAATCGAATCGGACCTACCCTCACTACCGCTCCAATCCGTTCAATCGCACTGAAACTGTCGGAAAATTGGCAATTCAAGACAATGGGATCCGCCTCCGTTGAACAGACTTGTTTGAATATAAAAATCTGTGAAATTAACTCATTTGCTTCATTATATCTTAATCAGTTTTCCTAATACAACTCTTGAAACGTTTATACTAGTTTTCCTAAATATTAATCTTCAAATGATCTAGTTTCTCTGTTTTGATCGTATTGCATAATCTTTTTGACACTAAGCATGTCATTATAAAGAAAAAAAGAACGTTTTTCTATTGCTTCTAAGAAATAACTGCGGAAATGTTGCACGTAAATCATTCTTCATCATTGCATTAGACCGATCATTTGCTCTATCGTTTGCAATAACAATTAGAAATCTGAATGATCCTTTTCTTCAAATAAATTCCCAGTTTACTCTGTTACAGTTTCAATCGGGAATCTGTTAAAGCAGTGTATTTTTCCTTCCTTTGGCCATAAGATTAATTCCTCGGCAAGAAGTGAAAACGAATTGAATGAATGGGGTAATCCTGAGAGGGTGGCCCCGAATGGGGACAAATGTCCGTTAATGCCGCTATACGTATGTTCCTCGTGTTCTTCCGTTCCGGTATGCATCGTGGCAGTTGCTTTCGGGCCAACGAGAGAAAAGGTGTTCGCCGTGGATGGAGCACGGCAGGGCCCTCAAGCAGCCGGAGAGACCCTGATTTACGAAGGCAATCGCTCTTTATTTCTCTCCAGGCGACCTTCCCGTCCGCCCTCCTCCGATAGATATCGCCTTGTAATAGCTTTCCGTTACCTGAATATATCCCTTCCTCCGGAATTTATCAGCTCAGCTCACGCGGATCTGTTTAACGTTATACATACTGCCATTTCCGGCTGGATGTTCCTCTTAAAAAAACATATGTGAAGGTGCATCGATTTGAGGGGAATTGCAAATATTGTGTTTACCTTTCGCTGTGTTAAACGATCCTGTTTCGATCTCATCATTTTTCCTGCCAAGTTTTAAAATATTAGTGTATCCTTTAATTTAGAAACTGTAGTATAATGTACAATTGAAATGTAAACAAAAGGATAAGTCATTAATTTCAATGGGGGTCGAGGTAGTTAATAGTTATTAGTAGTGAGTAGTTAATAGTTATTTGCAAATATTGGTGTATAATCAATTTTGTTACTTTTTAGATGCTCTTTTTGAAATTTTTCAAACTTTTTCGAATACTTATACTTTCAGTCTTTTGAACTTTAATTTAAATCTTTTAAATTCTTCAAATTGTTATCAGTAGAACTGCTTCTCTATATTTGCAAAAACTGATTTGAAGTCAGTGCCAAGAATCAATAGTCTCATAAATATTTGATTTATAAAAATATGATAGACGTCAATTGATGACACTGTACTATTAAATTTGTTATGTACTAATAAAAACTTGTAAAAGCTCAACTTGGAAGTTTCTTTTCGCCACGACGGCTGAAGTATTATTAAAGGACGCCGCCAGTTTCGTTTTACCGGCGCAAATGAACCTTCGCTTACTGCGTTGAGTCGGTATTATCGGCAGGAGTGTCGTGATATACGGCACAATGAGGGTCGGAAAATTTGACGCGCTACAGTGACGCGAAACACGGCCCCATAATTCCCGATCTGTTCCAGTCCGCGCTGTGACGCTCGCGACTCCTTCGTGTTTAGTTTAGTTTCACCTCGTTTAATTCGGTTTCGCCTAGCTGACCGCGACGAAGCGATTTCTTCGGGGCGTCGATCACCGACGATAACATTCAGCTGCCAGCGTAAAGCTCGGCTATTGTCGAAAGAAACTACGGCGAAAACAAAAATAGGGTCAAAAATCACAACTCTGTCCATTACTAGTATTTTCTATATAATTTTAGTGCGGTTAGGGCCAATAAATAACAAATAATGTATTATTATCTGCTGTTATATAATTTTACATGTGATTATCGGTAGCATTGAAGTGACGTTGAATTAATGTTTCTCTTTTATAGTTAATAACTTGGATTTTTTGTTTTTAATTGATATGGAGTTAGAATAAGTTTAAAGTTATACAAATTTAAATAAGTCAACTAGCATTATGTTTAATACTATTAATCTTGACAAACATTTACTTTCTGATCAGCTTAAATAATTAGTATAAGAATGTATCTAAATTAACGACTCAATCTTATAATTAATTGTAACAAATTAAAGAGTAGACTTGATGTATAAAAGAATTATATTCAATTGTGTAGAACCAGTGTACAAAGGCATATTGTGTCGAATGTGTAAAACGAATTAATGAGAATATCTTGCCTTGTAATTTACTGGATTGGTGGGCAAGTTTTTTCCTTTCCACCATTTCTCTCCGACGGATAAATTATACAACTACTTTTGTTATGATATGAGATCTTATAAATAATAACTGATCTCATTCATTCCCTGCAATTGCTTTACCTCCCGATTCAGGCAAAAGGATTAGTGAAAAACTCCGTTAATTT
Source organism: Hedychridium roseum (assembly GCA_963989215.1). Lineage (NCBI taxonomy): Eukaryota > Metazoa > Arthropoda > Insecta > Hymenoptera > Chrysididae > Hedychridium > Hedychridium roseum. The sequence goes on along the minus strand of OZ022310.1, from coordinate 1,784,357 downwards.
TACATATGTGGACACGAAATTACTTTCCCACCAACCGAATATAACAATCTGTTTTCTGCCGCTCACATTTTCCGGCGCATAGACGTCACCGAAATTATGATAATGAGTTGTTTGCCGGGAAACCGGCTGGTCAAGGGGCTTTTGACTATCGTGATGAAGACGCTTTAAACATTACGTTGAATTACGCGTGATGCTAATCCATCGAGTGGTGCTGGTGGCTCGGGGCACACGTGGTATCCTGGTGCACGTGCTCTGGCTGGCCTGACACAGGCCATGCAACAATTAACTCTTATCGATCGATTAATCGTCCGTGCAATCGGCTCCCGCGGAATTTCCAATTAAAATCCGTTCCAAATAATTCCACACTTTGATTAGATATGATTAACGCCCCTGGCCCGTTGGCAGCCCGTTTTAGATAGCGCAATTTCATAGTTGTGAATAAGCACTGCCCGCGGACAATTAGATCGACGTCCTTACATGCCGTTATCAGAATCGCCCGTACAGACTTCTCATCGTTACTTTCTCTGTACCAACCTTCACTCTGATCCGCTTAAACCCCTTCCTCATCCCCACACTTTCCTGTCCCATTTCTTGCATTTTAATAAGTGCTCGATTTCCTGATCATTTTATCAAAGGGCAACATTTTTTAAATACGCATATATGATTTAATAGAAAGTGTAAATAGGTTGAAATTTGGTTACTTCAATTTTTCTCGCAGTTTTGCACTTGAATGTATTACCTTCGCTTTTTCTTGTCCGCCTTTCTTTGTTTTAATACTTGCACGATTTCCTATTCAATTTGTCAAATGAAAACATTTTTGAAATATGTACATATACTTTGAAATAGAAAGTGTGATTAAATTGAGATTTGGTGACTTCAATTTTTCTTGTAGTCTTATCTCAAATATATTTTCTATTAGATTCTTTTACTTGGTTTAGGTTGAGCTTTTTGTTGATATAATATCAAAGGGGAAAATAATTTCTGTCGAAAATAGTATCACTACGGTGCAGTGATATTTTTTCTGATAAACAGTTAGTGATAGTCATTTTTATGTATTCAGTGTTGACGCATAAAGGAAAATGTAACTTTAGGATGGGATAAAAGCTAATTCAATGATTTAAGGTATCTGAAAGTTGATGTTGGAAGAATCTCAATGCTACTGTTGCAAAAGTGCCGAGTATTCGGCTTCGATCCACCCTCGTCTGATGGCAGCACGGTGCAGAATCAGCAAATTCGCCCTCGCATCCCCTAAAATGTAAAATATGCAATCTCGATGTCCCATTCTCGGAAACGTCCGGCCTGCCGTATAGAAAAGTTTCCAAGTTTCTTGCTGCGGACAATAAAAAGCCAAGGAGGAAGACCTTATACCTTTGCTTTTTGGAAACTAGGACGTCCGATTACGCGAATCAGTGATGCTACTAATTATCGTAGCAGTAAAATGAGGGGCAGATAATAGGGAAGGGCAGATAAAGCAGGAAGAGAAACATAAAAGGAAGGACAGCACGACGAAGTCAGCCTTATCGTTTGCGAGTCCGTCGTTTCGAGTCCACTGACGGGATTTACTGCCCCGTCAGGAGCTCAAATTCCTTCCCTACCCATCCTCTATGCACCCCCTATTTTCTACTTTCCCTTCTTTCTTAACCATCATTTTTTACCTTGATAGTTCTTACATATTTTTTCTTGATATTCCACCAGTATTTATGACACGTGGATTATTGTTATACTTGTCTCTTTCCTTCTTCCCACACGTTTTCTCGAAAACGTATTAACTTTGTAGAATTTATTATTAATTTTTTTTACGTATATTACTATTGCATTGGATTATACTATACATTGGATTATACGGTATCCATGTGCCGTTTTGTTGCAAGCGACTGTTCTGCCTTCATTTTTCAGCCTTGTACTTCCTATACAAATCGCGTGATTTATTTTGATTTGTTTGATTAGTATCCGTTTCCATGTTCCTATACTTCATTTGTACGGATTAATTATTAGATTCTTACCTTTCATTGTTTAAGCCTTCAGGAAGTTTGTAGTCTTTTCCTAATAATGTATTTCTGAGACTTCGTTTGATTTCGTTTTTGTGAATTTATCCCTTCCTTTCATTTATTTTTCTCTTTATTTTCTTTTGTCTCTTTTTCTCTTTACGTTGCTTTGTCTCTTTCCATCGCACTGCCTCTGTTTTCTAGTTTCCTCTTCTTTCTTCTATGGTTTAGTTTTCGTCTCGGCGGAATCTTGTCCAGATGCGAGCGATGCTATTGTTCGTCGATGATTATCCAATCTCGCGACTCCGCGCAAAAGTTACTGCGTTCTATCTGGAATCTCAATTAATGGCGGTGTGCTTATCGCGAGATCATCCCCTTATTATCGACGATTCTTTGCCCGTCCCATCGTCCGTGCAGGGCTCTTACGCAGCTTCCTACAGAATTTATCGTCAGTCCGCGTCCCCCCTTCTCCCCCGCCCCCGACTCCCTGGCACTAGAGGAACCGCTCGGCGAATTCCGAATAACTATGCCTTCCTGCTGCGAGTCAGGGCTGCAGGACTTTATCTGTCCGGCAGTATATTTCTTCATCGACAGGGACCACTCGTCAGTCCTTTCTCCTTATCTCCTTATCTCTCCGAGTTTTGCAACGAACCTGACACGAACATCTGATTTCTCCCGCCCTCTAATTCTTCGTTTTAGCCATTTTGTTTATGATTCTTATCGAAAGTGGATACGCGTGTATCCGGTATACAGATTTTTTAATCGATATATCAATATAAAAGTACAGCAGTTTGCTGATGCATGGATCATAATTTAAAGTACTTCTTCTGCGTTTTATAAAATGAGAATTATAAAATATTATTTTACGGAAGTGATGCGTTATTTAGGATTTGACGAATATTGTCTAATTTGTATATACATTGCTCCGATGGGTTTTAGAAAAATTTCAGTTAACCCACATTTTCGTAAGATCGTTCCTGAAACAAACGAAGTAATTTTTATGTAATCGTAACGGAATTTCGGAACAAGAATGTTGCGTAAAAATGGTTTGGATTTTATTATTACCATATATATTATTGCGTTTTATTTTATTACATACATGCAAAGATCTGGCGAAATTCACAGCACCAAACAGTTAATCATGTGGATAATTACAGTTAATTAATGCAAAACGTCCTTTTTCTTGTACCTTTATACGTACATATATATATTTAATGTCTTTGAGTTTGAGAAAACCACTGCCAGACCAGCATCCGGTTATTCGAAAATTCGCTCTCACGGACGGTGCGCAACGATCGCAGGTGAGTGCTCTGCAATTTTTAGGGCGGCCGAATTCCGAGGAATCCGTTCAATTTCACCGGTGGGAGGAAAACAATGGGGCATCGAGAGTTCGGACGGTAACAGTTAGGGTTGTAGGCCGGCGGGTGGAGGGGTTCAAAAGAGGGGAAGGGGTCGGGGCTTTCGATGAAAGGAGAGAAAAAGAGGACGGGACGAGAGCGGAGCGCGAGTTCCCTGAATGAAACTAATAAACCGAATAACCGACAAAAATCGCTACCGGCTGTTGGGCTTCATTTCGGGCCGCGTTTTCACGTGCACAATGGTCCGTTCCATGCCTGAACCAGCCCGCCAGAGGCACGAAACATTCGACCTTTCGGCCACTGCTTTTTGTCTTTCGTTACATTCGACATATTGCGTTCGTTATCTCCATTCGTCCCTCTTCCCCGTTCTCCCTTCTTTTCGCTTTTTCATTCTACAACGTTCCCCTCTTCTCACTTTACCGGCTATTCTGCTCGTTGGCTAAATGACCACCCGGTGCGTTGAGCTGGTCAGTAATGCTTTGGTATTCTGCATTTTACATGTGATAAAAAGGATATTAATTCCCCAACAAGGCCCGCAAATTAGTTTAATAGTTTGAAACTCGTAAGGTCGTCCATTTTGCATGGTCAACGTTATACGTAAATAATTTACCGTAAAAAGTGTAATATGCGAGTATTTATTTTGGTGTAATTTGGTTTTTTCCAATCGTTCCTCTTAGAATTTCATTCGAATACTAAAAATTGACAATACAATACTTACTGTTCTTTATTTTGTTAACATATATTACGATATTGAAGTGGAACAAATCATTTATTTTGTAACAAACAATTGCAACATCGTTTTTGCTCTTTTTCTGCATCAACGAATGATACCTTATTCGATACAAAAAGCTTAATACCATAAGTTTGTACCGTTTGATCTTTGACAATTCTTTTACGTTGCAGAACATGTATTCCTAGTACAAAGTACTTCATTTTGTTCGACGAGTGGTATGCATTGGACAAATTCATCTACTACGCTCGGTATGTGCATGGGGTTGCGTCACTCATTACATTTTCGACTGAACATTGAAACGAGCATCGCGTTGTGATCGAACTTAAACTTAATCCTACATTCTCGGTGCGTTTGGGAACTTCGTGCCGAGGAAACTTGAGGAACCTTGGAAACTTCGATCCGCGTGTCTATCCGTAGTTAAGACGTCACTACGAAAATTCGACGACCGCCACGGAATTTCGCCTCGCAACATGACGGTCACATGTAATATCTTTTTTCCTGCGAAAACGTTTCTTCGCTATTTCGCGTAAAAGCATAATTTTCAATGAAACTTTCTCTCTTCCCCATAGGAAATAATTTGACAAATTTCTACATCTCAAAACCGTCCCCTCGTTACGATTTGCACAATTTTTATATTCCAATATCACTATCCGAATCGTTTTCATTTATTTTTCTTTGCACGTGGTGCATTGCACGGGGACGATAGTAATTTGTTGCTGTTTCTAATAAACTCCTACGCAATGCCCGTAGCGTTTGTCAGCAAGAGATTTGCCCGGGGAAAGGGAGTGGTAGGGCCGTCAGGTGGTTAATTGGCGTAGGAAGGCACGCGTGCAGGCTGGTGAGATTGTCGTTTAATGCAGGGCATTAGAGCGTCGTCGGTGCGTTACAGTCTCGCGAGTAACGGCGATCGTAAAGCAGGTGGCACTCGCGGATCGTAAAGCCGGCGCGGTTAATCCAACGGGGTCGTGGCTTTTCAAAGTACGCGTAGCCGTTGCCGTTGCCGTTGCCGTTGCCAATGTTGGAGAGACGTGAAACGCGTACGAGTGGTGACCGATCGATCGACCGGCACGGAATGTTGCGTTAATCTTCTTTCAACCGACGGCACAGCAGTCAGATAATCAAAGAAGCACAACACTCGGATAATCGAAGACGCCAAATCATCGTACGTGTATGGCCCGGCCCGTAACGTATTGCCGGTCTTTTGGCGAAATTTATATTTACGATGATAAATAGTAGAATAGGAGAAAAGGACGATAGAAGGGGGTGGAAAGGTATAGACAGTTCAGAGGAAAAAGAAAGGGTGAGAAGGTAAAGAAAACAAGTATAGAAACAAATTCTAGAGAGTAAGGTTTTTGGGGAAAAAAATGGAGATAAGTAATTTCAACAGATGTGGGGGTGAAAAAGAAGAAATCAACGAGAGCAATGTAGAAAGCCGCAAGCAAATACGAAAGTATTATCATAGTAATGCAAAAAAGACATACAAGCAAGGGAAAATGAAACTAATCATAGAGATGAAGCGAAATATGTTGTGGAATAAGCCAGGCGAATAATAAATTGTGGGAAAAAGTGGAAGGCAAGTGAACGGCAAGATTTCAAATTGTCGGAAAAGGAAAATAAATCATTCCTTGAAATGGGGGATGATTTATTAAATCGAGATTTAACAAAATTATTTTCCAACACCGATGTTTTTGTAATTAGCAATTATTGTTTTTACTTACTTCGAATCATAAATGCAGAACACTGTTGGTTCCTTTACATTTAACAACACTTGATTAACAGTTATTGGTATTCCAATAAAAATTTCCCCAACTTCATAAAATCATTAAAACTAAAACCAGTGTTTAGTGCTTTCTTTCAAGTTATGGTTATTTCGTTAATTTGAAATGTGATTTTCTATGATTTCGTAGTTCTTCCGTGTACTATTATTACTAATGTCTTTAATGTCTTTAACGATCTGGAAGAAATCATCTTACATTTTGCGCAAAACTGATCACGCGAGAGTTAATCAACCGAAACCTTTCGCGGAGGCTGACGACCCTGACGAAGGACTGACGTCACTTCGTGTCCACAGGACACAGTCCTGGCCATCCTGATTAGCATTAACGATTAATAGACCTGGGACTAACTGGGGTCGTCCTGCGTCGTCTTTGCTGTCTCCTCCAGCTGCGTCTTACCCTCCTGCTATACCCTTTGCTCTTATCGCGTCAGCCACCAGGAACGTTATCTTCCACCTTCGATGATAGCTTTACTTACGTAACATTAGCCTAACGTCAATTATCAGTTCCGATGATTCCTCGAAGGCCAGAATGTCATCATTAATCATTTTTGATTTTCTCAGTAAGATACAGACTGTGTGATTAGGACAAGAATATTCTCTATTTAGACATTAACGTCAGAACATTAACAGTGTACATTACACAAACTTGTTTTGTAATAACTCTGATTCGTTAGAAATTATCTCACCAGGTACCATGTAAAGATGATGCAAGTATGCGTTTCGAATACAATAAAATAGTTGATCAATCGTTGGCAGTTGGTTCCTACAGTCCTTTTGCACTATTTTAATTAAAATATTGGTATTACAATTTAATCGTGTATATTAATATCGTAATATTTCAATACTGATTAAGGCTCTTAATTAATTTCTTCACAGCTAATACCGAATAATCTCTGTCCCGTTTTACTTTTACCCACTCTAAGCCCTCGGATGCATTGAATTTTTTCCATGCAAGGATGATATCGACGGTTTATTTGAAGGACACGCTGGACCATCTGGACCAAACGGAATAAGGCCGGACGGTCATCTCAATATTCACGAAACGGGAGACAATAGATCAGGGCGAATCGTGTAGACGCGGGATGAGGGAACTCGCGTCGGTTATTACGAGGACCGGGAACGACGTGGGTCTTTCCGTGTCCTCCGTTGTGGTCCGGTCCGGCCGATCTCTGGGGAGGTCCTTCGAATTTTCCAGTCGGCGGAGGGAAGCGTGTCGGCCAAGTTCCATATTACCATTTCTCGATTCAACGTGCGAGAAGCGCACCGTCGCTCATCCGCGTGACTTTGTATGCGTAAACGGGATTGTATGGGGGCATACGTGAACGTATAAATATATGGACACGCAGGCCCTCGCGTCGTAGGTCCCCGCGGCATTAGGCCAGAGTATATCGAGGATGCTCGGGGGTGCTCGTTGTGATTGGTGTGCCTCCGACTGACCATTTGAATACACGGCGTCGTAATCACGACTGACCTCACTCCTCTTTCTCTCTCGCTCTCTTTTGTTCTCGTCCCTCTTCTGTGTCTTCCTGCCCCCACGATGTGGAAGCTTCATAAATTTTACCGATGTGAGGACTTTACTTCTTCTTCTTGGGAAAAGTAATAAATGATATAAGGCGTTAAGATTGTTGCTCCGAATTATAAACGCAGTTTTTTGCGAATTACTTCATATCACTTGAATTGTAATCCCTTTTTCAATCTAAATTAGTACGTAATTTACAATTGTGACACCTTCTTTTTCTTACTCTTCTAATTCTTATCTTTTTCATAAACTTCTACGTTTATTTACTCACTTTACGTATCCAAAGAGTTAAGACTCGTTTATATAATTAAATCAAGATATAATCAATACAAGAATCAATAACAAGATATACTCCTTGCTTCTTTTTTCCCTAAAATTTCACAATTTTCTTCATTATGCTCACGAACAACTTGCTTCACAATTATATCTTCTCTTTTCTTGTGTGGTCTTTCCGTTTCTCCTGTTATCCATATTTCTCCACCTCACTGGTAACTTCTCAACCCTGTACGTAGTACGTGACTGTCTGGGGAATACCTTCAGATTACTATCAGCATGCTGCAACCCTCATTCGTTTCCATCGTCGCCTTGCCAGACGTATCGGAGAATATAATAGGTTACCGGTTGTTCTCCATACGAGTAAATGTAAATCTGCGTCCTTAAAAGGACTAGAAACGATTTTTACACACCACAAAAACATTGCTTAATCACCTTAGTAACTAATTTATAAGTAATACAGTAATTAAGCTTTAAATAATTTCTGAAATCGACTGTTTTTGAGCTTGAAATGTATGAAAACTGAAAATAGGTATTTAGAGCGAGTAAATTATACTTTTCAAGTGTTTATAATTTATGTTATATATGTATATATCCTTCTTACAATCGGCAACGTATCAGTTCGTCGGGATAATGACAGCTCAAACTGTATTCGAATTATACGAAATTTTATGAAATTTCAATTCATATTTCTTAATTTCTCAAATTGTATTAAACATCTTGTATGCATATATAAATAGTGTATGAAAATTTGCATAAAACCGACCACGAAACGGGCAATAGAGGAATGACTTACCTTTTTTCATTACTTACAAGGAACGAGAATTATCTTCACTCGGGCATTCGCCGTTTATTTTGACATTAACAAAGCTGTGTTCTGAATGACAAGGACGATCGGAAGTCTGGCAGGTCGACGCGTTCGGAAGGGAAATTTAGCGGGAGACGTCTCGTCGGATTCCTCTCGTTACCGGCGTCGTTTCGCCCGCGAAAACGCTCGCGCAAGCGGTTCCCCATTTGCATGTTCGTCGTCGGGACGGCGATATATGTATGAGGATCCGGCGTCGACGTCGCCAAAAAGCGCCTCGCATGCATTTTAATGTCCTCCCCTCCCCCCTCCCCGTCTCTTCCTCGCGGGAGACGTTGTTAAGTGTTCGCCTCGAACGCATAAACCTCTTGCGTACCAAGATAGACGCTGTTTTACCCGAACGTTCATTAATAACTTCCGCGCAACGGGAAGTCGCTGCTCGATGCTGAACCACTTTCTTTTCCTGCTAACTCTATGCCGAAGAAAAAGTTCGACCAAACGATTAAATATCCGATGGCACAAAAAGACTGTTTAACTTGGAAGAAAATAATGCGTAAATAGTAAATGTGGAATTTTATGATTATCTTAGATTGAGCGTGACAATGGGCAGTATGTTGATTATATGAATTTACTTCGTGCAAAGTATATTTAAATGGTATATTTTATATGAGAATCATACTAATTGTTATAGCACTTATATTTGTACTTATATTCTAATATTATTTGTATGTAATTAATTTACTAGGGCTAGATATTATAATACTGTGCCTCGCTAATACTGATACTCGCTACTAATTGATGTTAAAATACTTAAATAAGGTAAAATAACAATTAGAATACTTAGAAATGTTTACCTATATTTTCCATACGACTTAGAATAAACTTGTAAATTCGATTTTTAGTAGACAGCAAAGAAGTTGATATTAAATACGTTTAGATAATAAAATAAACTGCGTGGTCTGATTTAAATAAGAATTAGAAGCTGTACGTTTAATTGATTTAGACACCCTTTTTTTACGTAGAGAATGTCTCCCGAAGCATATCGTCTCTGAAAAATAGAGTTCAGGCTAACTAACATGGAAAACGTCGTTTTCCGCAAGCGGATCGACGTCGATCTGGACGTCTACTTTGCCTAAACATTTACTTGGCGCTTCGACTGGTGGGACGACTACCCCGTTGCTATTTCATTAAATTAGGAGGAGACCGGCTGGTTGGCTGACTGGCAAGCCGCCTCATTCGGTCGACCTCCCCGGATCCGCGAAACCACCGAAAACTTTCGCTTTTACCATCATTTTATAATTCATGGCATCGTCCTGTCGCTCGGATGTAACGCGGGTTGCCTTTCGTAGCGCGATGTACAGCCAAGTAAAGAGGGTCGGCAGCGACTGCTTTTCCCGCTCGACGCACCGCTGCTGCGGTCCTTTGGTAAACGGCAAGCTAAATCATGCATTTTATTATCGGACGGGGAGAGGGTAACCTGGAAAATAGTCGTTAAATGTCCTCTGATCGTTACGCATGTCGCGGGAAAAGAAAGACATGAGTTTTAAACACGGAAAAAGTCTCGGAGATGTCAACCGAACATGAATATCACCAGCTCGTAATTTAATAAAGTTCATTATCACACCTTCTTTTTCCGTATATTTTTGGGAACGGTTCGATTCCACCGAGAATGTAATGGTTTAAGATAATACTCAATCTTCTTAAAGAAAATTAGATTGTTTAACCCGCTATTTTACTTTAAGAATTGTTGAAAATGTTTCAGTAAATTGTAGGTCATTTATGAAATCATTTTACGGAAGATTAATCGACATACTTTTTATTTCTCGTTGCGGACCTATGAAAATGAAATATTTCAATTTTTCCAAATACCACTGTTCAATAAGGTGACCAATTTTTTGTACGTAACGGTATGACTTCTGTAAGGCTATTCCTGCCGATTGAGATTTTGCCTCAGGGCGCTCAATTTTTTCGGATGGCCGACATGATATTAGTAGAAACATCAATCGGTGCACGCCTAATATCTTAACCGGAATAAGTCCGAAGTTCTACCCCATTACGTCTAAGCATGCTGTCTCTACCCCATCTTTGCATCACTATAATACTCCTCGGCGTTGGCTACCCCATGCAACGTACCTTCGTCTTTTCTCGCTCGCTCCTTATCCTCCGTTCTTCTCCGCCATAAAGCGTCCCTTGGCCTTCCCCCTTGATTATTTTCCATTGGCGTAGAGCCTAATTAAAAGGGGTCCTTCCATCTTCCCGCCGCAGCTATCGACTGGACGCGAAAATATATGAAATCTATTCTCATCCAATGTTGATCGAAATTCCGTTACGGTTCACCCGCCTGATGCTTTACTGGGCTTTTTTCAATAATTTGTTCAAAGGGACATTTTTTCGTTCATATTATCATAAAATTAGTACGTATTTCATTCATTTAGTGATACTGGTCAATGGTTATACTAGGTTTTGTGTACTATAATAGAAAGTTACTGTACCTATACAACATTTTTCGTTCGGAATGTCGTATAGTTCGCAGGAACATGGCACCTTTGACATTTTTGTAACGATACTCGATGTTACGCCAATGTCGAAGGGTTGAGTTCGACCGACCAGAGAGCCCCGTCGTCGGTGGGTGTCTCCTCTCTTTATCTCCTTGCACAGATTTTAATATAAATTATAATCTAATGTCGTTTCTTAATACCTTTCCACCCCCGTTCGGTCCCGCTTTTCCCGGAGCCCAAAACGGCCGAGTCATTATTAGGGATTTCTCATTACGCGATCAATCATTCCCAGGGATCGCGTACCTAATTTCTTGCGTCAATTAATATCGCGACGCTGAGCATCGACGGACAGATATCTCGCTTCACCTCTTTCGCCCTTCGACTTTTACGCCAGTTTTTCACTTATCGAATTTTATCGACGTACTTCTTAAACTTCAATATTTCTTCCACATCTACGAGTACCAAAGTTTACTGTGTAATTGGAAGATTTTTACAACAATAGCTGACCTTAATGATATGTTAATTTAATGATAATGAATAATTGTTAAAACACAAAACTTTGCGTTATCATTTTTTATTTATTATTATGATATTGGATGGATAAGATGAATATGAAGAATAATATTGTTCACCCGAATGAAGTAGCTGTTTTTTTTAATATTCTGTTATTTTTCTTAGTATTTTCTTATTACTTTCTTATTACATATTTCCCGAGTATTTTTCATTTTTCTGATTATATGATTTTCTTTTTCGAAGTATTATGATGCAGCAAATATTCTTAACACATTGCCACATAAAATGGCGTTAAGGGTACGTTCCTGAAGCGATATTTCTATTAGCAAATTCTGGTATGTATTTTGGCAATTTCAAATACCGTTAAATTGCATTACCTCATCGAAGTACGTGCATCACGTTAGTCATTGCATCACAGACGAAAGGAAGGCAGTGAAGCACTTAAATCCCGTATAACTGGCGATCCGATAGGGCAGCACTGTGCGCTGTCTCTGGGACAATAAAAATTGCAGGGCAAGATCTGGGAGTTTGATTTGAGGAAGAGCTTCCTTTAGGACGCCTCGAGGTGATGCGCCGGATAAGAGTAAAGATAAAGAGCAAACCGATGGATTTATGTCTCGAACCAAAGGCATCATCGTTTTCCCTCGAAGGATATATGGGACTGGATATTCGTCCCTTCCCCCCTTTCCCCCGCTTTCTCTTCCTTCGCGCACCTCCATCCCTGTCCCCTTCGTCTCTCTTTCCCACCGTTTCTTCCCCTCGGTCTGTTTACCCTCCTACGCAACGCCCTGGGTTCCCGTATTTACGGACAAATACGCGTATACAGATATATACACATGTCATCCGTGTTTGCCTTCTTATATCTGGCTATATCTCGCGCCGTCTAACTCCCCTCGACCCCCGAGAAAGAAGGACCCTCTGTGCCAACACCCGGAGAAATCGAATCAGTAACGTCTTTGATGAATTTTCTACTCTGGACAATTAAAAAAAAAAGAATCCTACGAGGAATGAACGTTTCCGTTCTACCACTTTCGGAGAGTATTTGGATCTAGTAAATCACGAAATGCTAAGCAAAGAATGATACATACCCTGCCGAGTGATTTGACAATAATGAAAAAATCATAACATTACAGTGAATTTTCGAGAATAATAGGTGCATTATTATGCAGTGCTAAGATTGTACAATTGTTATCCGTGCAGCGGTCAAGCTTATGGGGATCTCGGTGAAGTTGAGAAAAGAACTATTAAAGTCGTGTCGGACGATTTAAAATTCGTTAAAGAACCATAAGACGACGTTGCTGGCAGTTTTTCGAATGGGGTGACTCCTCCACGTGCCAAGTTGATTTTCATTCTCTGCGGCGGGTTCTGGGAATCCCCGGGAACTTGGGAAAAGTATTAACCAACGCCGTTAAACCCACGGCGGAACTCTCCTCGATTCTTCTAGCTTCTTATAGTACGTCAGAGTCGTCGGATGAATTCAAATTTCTTTCCCCTGTGTTCCGTAGATTTCACCCATTGTCAACTAATTTTGTCACGTGAAGGGCGTATGGTTAAAAACTTCTTAAAATGTTCATTTGTTTGTACATTATATGAAATGAAGTATAGTACAATATGCTCTAGTTATGTAATGTTGTGTGTTATTGTAATACATGATCCAGTAACAATTAAATAACTTTCAGCGCGTTATTAAGTTATTAATAGTATCATGGTTTGGGATAGGTCTATTAGTTGTGTTGTTTACGTAAAGATGACTTTTTAAAACAGATTCAACGGAAAAACGAAAATTACCAACGGGATAAGTCCAGTTTATATACATGACATTAATATTGACATTAATATCAATTGTGCAATGAATTCTGTATCAAACCTTTGACGGTTACGGAATAAACACGAAAGAATCTAGCATAAATACGGAAACTAATTAGTTTAAAATTGCTACGAATATCTTTCAGTAATTGAATGTATATGTTCGTCGTAGGGCAATATATTGTATTTATTTTTAATTTCGTACATGTGGCTGTACACTGACATCGATAAGCCAATTGTCGGTTCGTAGGTCACGGTGAAGTGAGAAAAGTGAAAAGGGTTGGCTGCGGGGACAAAGGGGGCGGTATATGTCCGGACTGGCCGAACTTTGGACTTTGAACTTTGCCGCTCGACTGACCTCGCGGCCTTTTTATTTCACTCTCGGCCATTAACATACTTTGTCCAGTTACATTTTTCCCACTTTCTTGCGGCGTTGCGTTTGCATAATTGCCGGCTTTCGTTGGCGACTTGAAACGCCACGAAGAGTTCGACCGTCAGCAGTTTTACCGTATTTTTTGCTTGCATTTGTCTCGAACTTGATCTTCAAAGATTCTCTTTGTCGCCCTTAGGTTTACGGGGAAACCATCTGTGACTTTTAAACGAAAAGTTATAAGTGACTTCTTTAATGTCGTACGCGAATAACACTTAAAATATGATACACGTGTATTTACGTTAAAAATGTGTGTATTTTCTGGTACGTAAGATAAACGAGCCTACGAGTAATAACTTAGAAACTTTCTTATCAGATGTGTAAATTAATTTCCCTTGCTGCAAATTTAAAAGATAAGATTTAAAAGAAGAAAAGATATACACTTATTTAAACACCTGCAGTTTTATTGGCTTCATGGAATTAACCTAAAATCCCGAAATTCCTATCCTTCTGTTTTTGTAGAGTTTGTAGCAATAATTTTCCGAAGTGGAAGGTTTATTGTTCACGAAAGCTGAGAGTGGATGATCAAAAAGGAAGGAGAAAAAGTGTGAAAGCTGATTCTGATGATTAAGATATCTCCTTTTCCCTCAACATACTTTCTTCTTTTACCCTCGTCCCCCACTTTTCCCTTTCTCCATTGTACCTTCCGCTGGCTTCTCTCCGGCGTTGCGCCTGTCGTTGAATTTTCTTTGAGCCGCGAGCCGAGCTTTTCCCCCGCGTATCGCTAGAAGCATCTACGACGGGCCGGTGGGAAAAACTTAAGCAAAAAATAAGCCTATCGCGGGAGGCGTGGAACGCGGAGCTTTTCGCCGTGTCCCGAGCTGCGGAGCTTCGGCAGAGTGGGGCAAGTTCCGGTGCGTCTGCGCGACGGAATCTCGCGGAACAGAAAGAGAGAAGCTTATACACGTACAGCGGGGGCGAAAGAGGGAGGGAAGTATTCAACGGGACGTCCTGGAAGAACGCGAAGTGAGGGACGAAAGAGAGAATTCACCGAGAGAAAGAGAGAGAGAGAGAGAGAGAGAATGTGTGTGTTGGAGGAAAGAGAGAAAGAAGACGGCAGGGGGCAGAACGTTCCAGCACTCCTCGTCGAGGCCTCAGGGCGATAGGATGTTACTCCGTTCGCCTCTCGGTGCTTCCGCATCCGACACGAAGAACTTGGAGAATCCAGACTCGCTTATACGAAAGACCCACTGCAATTTACCGCGTCGTTATATTTCAATCGCGCGAGCAACGCGAGTAGTTCTCATGTATGCATGTATTGGGTTAAAAGACAGTTTCTTTTGTACATTATTATTCGAGCCGCTGAAAATTTGTCTTCCTTTAGGAAGTTAAACACGATTCAGTTCGTAGTACGTGAAGGGAATATTAAAAAACACAAAATATATCGTCGTGTATCAAGATAAATGGGCATATACTTTTTCATTTCTGTGCCCATTCGATTATTGAATAAAAATATTCGATTATTGAATAAAATGTTACCTTGTACGGAATCTCCTAACTAACAATAAATACAATTTTTAACGATTTTACCAGTGTAATATTTGAAATATGAAACATACAATGATGTTCGAATATTAAATTCGCGTATTAAACATCGTATATACATATACACGAGTTACAATCTATTGTTTGGTTTGAAAATATAATAGATAACAATATTGCAGGAACTGATTTGTTTAAATTTGAAGCGTATGATTTCTAGTAAGTTATTTACATTGGTAATATTTAACTTCCTTCGTGCAAACGTACTCATTTACCCATTTTTGTTTGTCCTGCTTGGATTTTGTGGTCGAACTCGCAAAATCACGTTACTAGTAAAAGTCGACCAGCTGCGGCTATGTTTTCGATAGGCAAGGGTACACACTGCCATAAGAAATTGCTTACGAAACACGAACGATGCCTGTGCGACTGATATCGCCAGGCGGGTGTAAATATCGTAAATTGTTAAACAATCGTTGCCGATCGTAAAACCGCCGTCTGATACGCCCCGGCCATCAATATTATTATCATGTTTACAGTGGTGGATGATTGATGCAAATTGATTGCAATTAAACAACCTGCGGAGAGATTGGAGAGGAGTGGAAAGCATGGAAAGATTGCGATGAACGTTACAAGTTGATTCTCACTAGCTATTACGACGGTCCAATAGTTACGATATTTTTAAAAAGTCATATATTTTCAGCTCAACAGTATTGCACTAATGAGAGTTTTCAGCGAACTGTTGTATAACGTAAGAAAAATATAAAAATTACACATGTACACTTTCGTTGAGCAAATAAATTCTCGTCGTGTAACGTCTGTAAGATTTACTTTTTAAATCATTACTAATCAGTTTATGTACTTCCTTAAAATCTTACGCCTTCATAATTCTAGATATATTTATCACATCTTTCCAAATTTAATTATACATATTCGCATTAATCGCAGTACATTATTTTATTATCAATCTCTGCATTTATTAATTGCATTGTTGCATCGGTTTTTTATAAATGACAAACGTCGTTGAACCCTTTTACTTACTCTTGTCTCGAATCATGCAAGTGAAAACAAAATTACGACGAATGTACTGATTGTGAGAATTGTCGGTACAAAAAAATTCGAATTCTCTGGGTGTTCCTAAAACGGGTAAGAAGAGCGTGAGTAAAAAAATCTACGGTATTTAAGCCATGGTGATTTGGGTTTGGTTGGTTGGATCGATGCGGGTGTCGAATCCCGGACTGATTTGATTTCATAAGCATGCGATAAGCGCGACGACGATAATACGTCTGACTGTCGTGGCGGCACAGGTGTATGAAATTCGCGTGCAGGTACGCCGACACGCGTGCAGGAAGATAATTAACGAGGGACACGTATTTCCTTAGCTCGCCGTAATAATGACCTTTCACGTCGGACCGAACGATTGGCGCGGCTAATTTACTGTACGGCCAGCTTCATGATTAAACTTCGATTCAACAATGCGCAACGCAGGAACGTGAACTGCTTCTGCCTATCCAGTTTCACCGGTGAAAGCGACAAAAATCGACGGGGCTAACGTTTTAATCAACGCTTGATTAGCGCCCTTTCATGCTCGAATTCCTGCGAACCGAAAAAATGAATCCGTATGTTTGGCATTTAGAACAATGGCGGAAGAACGGGGAGATGAAGATAATATATAATAATAGTTCCTACCTCCATTCGCGTTACAGTGAAAAATACTGGCCCCTGTTAACGTCATTCGCGAAAAATATTCAGAACAAGACCAATTTCGGAGTATCTAAGAACGTAACTATTGTGATTTGTGTTATTAAATATTAGACGTAGTTTATGAAGAGCGGTATAATCTTAATTTACTTTTCATATTTTAAATTAAAACTTTCTATCGTTATTTCCGGATGTATATGATTATACGAATAGTCAGATACTCATAAATAAATTTATTCATAGTTAACAATTTCCTCTCATTAGAAGGTATTATAGGGCAATTTTTAAATATTTAATAAAAATGCAATTCTGTAGAATGATAATTATTCTTAATACCGGTTTACAGAAGAATTATGAGTTAGATATGATTAAAAATCGTTGCGATGATTTTTATTTTCAAAGCTGTTTCCTGCATTCCCTTTAGGACTTAAGATAAATTTTCGGCATGAAATTTCAATTTCGGGTCCCTTCTGCTTCCTGTCTCTCTCTGTCTCTGTCTTGCTCGCGCAGTGGCGGTCGGTAGTTCACTTTTGAGCGAGTTTCGAAGAAGACCGAAAGGAGCAGAAGTTACCGAGGCGCGGAAGAGACAGAGAGAAAGAGTGGGAAAGATCGCTTCATCGGTGGAACTTAATCCACTTAATAGATTCTAAATGGAGTAACTCAGATCTGCCGTGACATGATCGTTCCTTAAGCGTCGAAGGACCAAGTTTATGTCTTGGGAAAAGAATGTGCACTGCCATACTTTTAAAGGGCTCTGTTTCCCAACATTCGGACGATTGTGTTAACCAACACAGAAAAATTCTTTTCAAAGCGAAGGTTTTTTACAGGAAACAAGAAAATCGCACACAAAATTTAGAATGATAGAAGAAGGAAGTGAGTTTACTAATTTTAATGTTATAATTGATCAATTATGTTTTTTAGATAAATGATATGCTCCCAGATCTTCTTCAACGATTTCAATTTTCCAAGTATACAATATTCTTACATTTTCTCTGGGAAGAAAGTTTCATTTTTAAGAAATGCGGTAACTTGCTCACCCCCATTTCATTTTTTCATGCCACTTTAGTAAATGAAACTTATATTTTTTCATTAAAGATAATATATCTCTGTTCAAAGAATCTTATACATTATTTTTGTAAGGTTTATCGGACTTTTGTATCCTGTATATTTTGTACAATTCACCTCCTTCGTGTTAAACATTTTTTCGTTTATCGCATGAATATTCCTTTTCCGATCACTGTTTGGAATGATGAAAAATGATCTATCATTTCCGTTTCGTTGATGGATTCGTCGGGAATGCAATATTAGCCAGCGTGAAGAATATAATAACCCGTGGATAGAACTTTGCAAAGTGCGGATCTATGTACTCGCTGACATATTATTGCGGCAAAAACCGAGGATCAACGTGCAACGCTGCGTTAGTGAGGTCCACGACGACTACTGTTGCACGGAAAACTCGCTAGTTCCGCGACACGGTTTAGTAATTTCATCCAACGAATTCCCATTTCGATGGTCGTCCTGGAAGTAACTGTACAAACGCTCGTGAAGGAAAAGAGCAACGACGTAACTGTCACAGTCGTGGATTTACTTGAAAATATGCATATCTTATATAGGAATATTCCAAGGTTGTCTAATTCTAATATTATCGGAAGAATGTTTATATTGATGCAATTGCTACTTATTTTCCTCATCGTAGGTGTTTTCCGTACGGTTCTAAACGCTTGTGGATACTGTGAATTGTTTAATATTATCAGTTTTCTTCAAATATAAGTCATATCAGAAACGCAGTGTTAAGAGGAGTATGATTATTCACTCGAATATAGTTGCATTTCGGTTAGAGTATAAAAAGCAAACGTATTTCGTATACCTTTGAGGGTAATTTCGAATTTTAGTGACGAATTTCCCATGATAATCGTGAATAACGAATGACAGAATCCATCAATATGAATCTATGTGCTTTTATTTATGAACCATGTATTACAAATATGGCGTGCAGTTGGTTAGATGATATTGCATTAGACAGTACAGAAAATACAGGGACCATCGATATCCTGAAGGACAAGATGGTGAGTATAGACACCGTTCAATCTACAGAGGCTGTCAAAGAGACGCATCGGTTTGCGCGGTTAATTTATGACTTGGACAGCGAATTTTCCGCGGGAACATAGCGGGGTTGAGAGTAGCGGTCAGTGCAGTTGCATGCACATCACAGACGAAGTACGAGGGTGGCTGTCGAAGGGACGTTGGCCGCGAGGTCGAAGGGCAGACGTAGACGATTGAAGGATGAGAGGAAAGTTCGGAGGGCCAGTACAGGGAGAGAAAGACCGGGAGATTCGGAAAGAGACACGGAAGGGGACGAAGAGAGGAAATGCGAGACTGACAGAAGGAGCGATGAACGACGGGAGAAAAGCAGGAAAAGCGACATGAGAGGAAGAGAAAGAGAGAGACAGAGACAGAGAGAGAGTGAGAGTGGGAGAGGAAGAGAAAGCGAAGCTTCACGGACGGTAAAGCAACCACGGGCCGCGCTCTAACTACGTTAAAAGTTTTAATATTAGTTTAGTCGACGGCCACGGTAGATTGAGACGTAATTCCAGGTAATACCACGGTTCTACGAGCTACTTCCAGCTAATACCGAACGAAACGCGTTCTACAAAGGACCCTCCAGCCCCCCGCGCGCCCGCGAGCGCTCCTTAATCTGCATTAAACTCGACGTTCGGTAGCCCGTCTCTGCCGTCGAGGACGAGCTGCCAGCCGCGCGATCGTAAGGCACCTGCGGGTTTTCGCCTCTGCATCCCTCTTTCCAATCGAATTGCCACCGTATCACGTATGGGGCTTTCCACTGCTTCGCCAAACGGTGCCTTCGATTACCCTAACGGCCGAGCGTTCGCTGGATTTCCCGCCCGTTCGTCATCGTTCCCCCGTTGACAGTAATATCGTTTAAACGTCAACCTGTTGGTTTTCTTCAGTTTTCCCGCGGATACGCAAACAGTAACCAGCTTGATCGATCATCTATTTCCCGATGTTTACGTACCTTTCAAACTTATCAATTTCATGCTGTTGAAATATTTTTAACTCTTAGTTTGTCATTTTTTGCTTCGATATATAAGTTTAATTTCTCATGTTTAGATATCATTTTTATATTGCTATTGTGTTTATAAATTGTGTGTTTAAGTAGCATGTAGTTTGGCAATATCTAAAACAAATAAGCATTCTTAGAACCGGTATTCTTATGGCGTCTTATTAATAAAGTTGTTCTACAATATATACTTTGAACACGCGGGACTTTGACTTAATGTTTCCGTGCAATTTATTTATAAAAATTTCAATCTTTATATAGTGAATTAAACATTTTCTTCTTGTATTATTAAGTGATAATTTACTTTTGATAGTTCTATTAGGTTAAAATGTACAATACAACTTCATTAAGTTGACAAGAATTAATGACATCAGTAGAATTAGGTACATGTACCTATACCTACAATTCTTTAAAAACTTTTAAGTTAATTCTTACAGAACACATTAATTTCTCTTTCCATTAAATGTCCTCATACTGAATTGTTGTTATTATCATCTAACTTTTTAATTAATATAAATTAACTTATATAATATTCCAGAAACCCAAACTTTCATGACAATGGAATTAAGAAGCTTATAACACGTCGGGAAAAATGTATAGAATGTAATGGTGATTACTTTCGTTAATAAAGTTTAGTGTAAAAAGAGATGTACCTGCTTCAAGTTTGTTCTAAAAATCGGGCTTTTCATATGTAACAACCTAATGCAAACTTTATCTCTGCATTAAACTCACATTAATTGCTGGCGAAGTCATCGTTCGTGGAATTTTTCGTACATTTACTAGCCATCTTTTTTTCATTCCGTACGAAATCTATGCTGCTCGTTTGGAAAGTAAGTCCGACGAATCCGTCGGATATCTCTCCCGCTATGTTTGACGGTTCCTTTGAGACCTAGTAAACTCCGTCGTCCTCGTCACCATTGCCCTTGCCGTTGCCGTCCGTTGCCTTTCAGAGAAGAGAAGAAGAACGGCACAGGGGGACAGCAGGAGAGGAAAAAAATGCACCTGCGACAGGCAATAATTCCTCACCGTCCAGGGCTTCGGAGGGAGTGGAAGTCACCCTCTGGCCAGAGGGTGGAGAAGGAAATAACTCGAAGGTGGACCACGGGTTTCCCTAGAAATCTCCTCTCAGTACCGACAAAATCGTGCTTATGCATCCGTACATGTCTCTGTCTTTATCCGTCAGCGTTTCCATCTCTCCTGCACTCCCCGTTTCCTTCTTTTCTCTTCGTTTCTTCCTTTTCCCCATTAGCCCGTGAGGCTCCTCTCATCCTCTCGTTTCTTGCCCTTTTCCCTTGGACTTGGTTCATCCGTTCCTCTCCTTTCTCGGCGCTCGTTTGGTCCCTGTTTTTCGCCGGTCCCTTTCTCCTCCCCCCCCCTCTTTCTCTCTCTCTCTCTTCCTTTCTTCGGTTATTTTCCTCTTTCCCGGCGATTCTCTCCATCCGGGATTCGAGTCGATGCGTGCGCACGAACACAGTGAAGAAAACTTTTACTCTCACTACCACGAACTCGCCGGTAGCGCGCATCCACCCTCCTCTCGGTGGTCCCCTTGGCTGGCACTCTCTCTCGTCTCCCTCCCCCCCTGTCCCTCTCTTTCTCCCTCTCGGCGTCGGCCTGAGCTCGGCTCTCTCCTCTAATCTAACTCCTGACGAACGCACACGAACGACTCGTCCCTCTTGCGGCATAGACGCGCCGTGCGGTCCTCTCTTCTCACCAACACACCGAGGCGAAATCCTCCGCTGGGTTCCTTCCACCACCTCCACCTCCGCCTACTCCTCTTGCCGACGGTTCTTCCTCCTCTGCCTCCCCCGGTCGCTGGCTCCTCCTGACGCTCGTGGAAAATCGGCGCTCTCCGTCGACGTCGCGGCGCGGACGGTTCGGACGGTTCGCTCGGCTCCTCTGGCCGACGTCGATCAACGCTCCCTTCGGTTCCTCTTTCAGTAAACTCGCGAATTACCGGCGGAAATCTATCGCGCTTTCCACGGCCTCCTCCTCGGAACGCGCACCGCGTGCACGCCGACCCCCCCTCTTCACCCGCTGCCGGGGATCCGCCGGATTTTCCTGCTTTTACCCATCAGGACTAACCATAGTGAGTAATATACGTATTTTTAACAAAGTGTTCTCCCAGTTACTCGTATCGCGTTGTGCATAATACCGTAAAACTGACGCTGCATTCTACTTTCGCGAAAGAAGTATACTTAAACGTTTTTGTCTTCAAGAAGATACGGCGTCTTGACGAGATTTATCGAGAGATTGAATTTTTATCGTGGTGAAATTTTTAACAGCATTGGAATCAATTTGTCAAAAACAATGCACCGTATTGTAGAAATATAATAATTCTTTCGATGAAAAAATTTCGATATACCTATAGAATGCAGTGAATATGGTTTATGGTGGTTTGAAAATACTATTCAGTAAATATCACAGAAAGCACTTATGTAAAAAGCTTTGATAAACATATATCATACTTCGTGTAGAAATATAATTGCATTATTTTCCTCAGGACTTGAATAGAATAAATCTTTATTGCTGCATTCGGTGTCCCATTCGATAATTTTAGTTGTGTACATGAAAACAAGTTTCATGGTAAATGGGAATAACAATGATTTTCTTGCTTTGAAAATGATGTAATATCCATTATACAAAATAGTGTGTTTACAAAGATATGAAACGTATTTCAATCAATCACTTGTGAATATTCATGCTAGAATTTTCATAATTTTCCTGTTACTACGACGATAATTATCATAAATGTTTAAAAATTCCAATCGTTTAATTAGTTATGTGCTGAATAATAATGTAAACGCCTCTTCTAATTCTACATAAACTTTGAAGAAACTTTCCTCAAGTTGCGTTAGTAGAATTGTAGAAACACTTACATTCTCTGGGATAGTGTTAATAATTTTCAGGAAAATGTTTATGCTACAACGGTAATGACTTTATGTGTACACATTCCGTTCTTAAACAAGTTTCCAAACATTATGAAATATTCCACTAGTACAGGACTTCATTGTACGTCTGCTAAAGTGGCAAACATTTACTTAGATGTCTTTTCTCGACTACCTTAAAATTCCGAATATGTTTTTTCTGTGTAAATGTCATTGACATTTCCCTGCTACGTTGATCGTTCGGTCCGCGAGTTAAGCGGGTACTCTATTCAGCACAGCGTCGCGTCCAGCGCCGTCGGCTAGGCGTTTAGCAAAGAAAACTCCGTTTCCGCGAGAGTTTGGAAGACGAAGCGACGCATCGTCGAGACTACGCCTATACTTTTTGGCCAAGGGACCCTGGAAGAAACAAGGCACCGTCGCACGGGGGAAGGGGGTGAACGAGCTAACAGGGGAGAGTAAGGCTGAAGGGGGACCCCGCGCCGGGGTCGTGGAACTTTGTTCTTGTTCTTGCGAAGAACTTCGGCCCACCTTCGACGTACCCTCCCCCTCCCCCCCCCCCCCCCTGAAGTCCGTGCCATTGAACAAACTAGTCCGCTCTCTGACGATAGTTACTTCTTTCTTGTTACTGCGGCTACCAAGTTTCGCACCGACGCGCCGCGCGCTCTCTCCTCGACGAAGGTTGCGGCGAACTCGGTGCCCTCCGTTCGCCGACGAGCTTCACTCTCGCCGGCCTCGTCCGCGGAGAACCACCGAGATTCCGGCTAACGAGACAATCGAGGACCGTCGCCGATGTTCTCCACGCGCGTGTCCCGTTTCTCCATTCTCCACATCCGCCGCACCGTATAGCGCAGTTTTCTACGTTGCTATCGTCACTACTCGATGGTTAAACAGTGATTTTGAAACGTAAACGCGCCAATTTCTATGATTACGTCACTTGTGTACACTGTACATGTCGGATATCAGTGCAATTCAAATCCTTCGGAAAGGTATGATCACTTTTTAATACGTACCACATTTATATGGTAAACCTTGCACCGAACCTAGCCTGTTATCGGTGTAATTTTTAGTAACTTTTGTTCAGCTGTATCGTCATAAGTATGACGTTCGGTTTCGGTCACCGCAATTATACAAATTAGCAAATTGAAGGTAACAGATAATTTCAGTTCGAAATGAGAAGATAAACTTACGATTCTTGTAAACATCTAAATTCTGTATAATAACCCGCAATTTAAGCTGGAAAATGATGTGATCCACGTTAGGACGAAATCAGATCGAAGTGTGAGTTTTTCACAATGCACTGACAACAAGCCCATCGTAGAATCTCATCTCTGTTATACCTCAAGCTACGAAGGGGAAGTGAAGATTGCTTCACAGAGCTGGCTCAGCTCGGACACTGGTTTTTTCCTCGTGATTCCTGGCAATCGTCATCTTCCGCTGTCTTTGCGAAGTCCCGGGGAACAGAGGGGCAAATATTACCAGCGCATTGAGCGGCAGGGGGAAGGGGGTGCCGAGCACTGAAGAGGAGAAGAGAGAGGAGAGGCGGAGAGACAGAGCGAGAGATATATATGGAGAGGAGTGGTAGGGGAATTGTTACCCGAAGTTTAAACTTGGTTGTCGACTGCCGTTAACAAGGTTTGCCATGGGGCTGGTTCAGTAGTGTCTAGGTCTCGGCTTGTGCCACATCTCTCCACGAGTCAGCCTCGTCGCGACGTCTTAAACCTCGACGACCAGTGGAAGTCAGAATCTTCGGCGATTCGCCTTCTTTGCCGCCAATTCGCCAGAGGATTTCTACCCCGGGTTGGCCGACTTTCGGCCTCCAAGTCCAACGCTTCCCGTCGCCGGCGAACGTACCGCTCTTCCTTCAGACAGAATCGTTTTATCGTGCTTCGACGAGTGGTGTTAACGCAAGAAACGTTTCGTACGTGCCGGCGAGTTCGTATTCCGGTCGATCGTGTGGTGATCCAACGGCCACGCAATCGTCGAAATTCATTTCCCTGGAGTTTGTCGGTGTGTAACGGCGTACATTTCAGAACGTACGTATTCACGCATTTTACGTTTTAAAAGCACTTCTTTTCCCGTGCAAATTGCGTCAATGTGGAGATGGATAAGTGGAAACTGATTTCACGTGATCTGCTTTAAGAAAATTCATGGTATTCTTCGTAAATCTCTTCTAAAAGGGTGATATTTGGATTCTGTGAAGTTAAATATCATTGGTGAACATGGTTTCATATGTACTGATTTTCTCATGTAGTTAAAATTTATTAACATACGTAATCTTTCTGTTATTTCGTACATTAACTGTTCATTTCTCTAAGAACACAGTATAAAAATATCAGTGACAAACAACGCAGGTCACAATTCTACAAAAATTCTTGACCGAATTATGCTTACATTGTTCTTTGTTAATTACTTAACGTTCCGTGAATATTCATAATACACCTTAAAGAAATCGTGCCGAATACACGTTATGTTCATGTATTAAAGCACACGCACAGAAATAGTGATACACTGAGAAAAATGTTTACTGGTATATATTGCAATACTTGATCCTTGCGACGGTTCGAACCTTCGGTTTCGACGTTCGCCGAGGGGCAAGTTTCGCGAATAGGGGTACAAATTCAGGAAGAAGAATCGTGCCGAAGGTACTAGGAGGGTCGGAGGGTGAGACATGAAGGTTTGGATTTAACCCCTGAACCGCGCCCGCTAGCTGATTATATCGATTCGAGGCCTACCTAACGGAATTACGTTGAGAACGGCCCTAACCTCGCGCAACCTTAAAGCCATAGGGCAAGGGCCGATGCCTTCCGAGCCGCGGAACGGAACTCGCCACCCCGCGAATTCTTCAGTCGCTTCAGTAACACAAAACTCTTCGGGAATTCGAATTTACGGCTCTCGAGCTCCTAAGTAATCCTCGTCCACGTGATTTACGTTTCACCGGTTCATTCTGCCCAACGCACAAAGGATTGTGGGTAAAGTAACCAGTACTTGAGTTAGCGGCCAATACGCCGAGGAAGAAAATCTGTCCAGTAGAATTACCTATTTAGAATACTTATAAGTGAATGGAAGATTGATTAATGTGTATAATTTTATACTTGAAACGAGGATTATTAATGTGATGATTTTGTCTTTCGTTTTCCGGAGACTGTTGTTCGATTATGTATATTCCAAGATATACACTCAGATTGTTAACAAGAAAATGATATAGCAGTTTAGGTTTCTTAGACCAACGTGGTTTAAAAAGAATTTTACATTACTCGCTTGTATACCTACTCAGGAATGTTGCTGTTCATGTGCAGCTAAGGTTATTAGAAATTCTTGAGTATTAAGCGTTCTCATTATTCGTTACAAAACAAATTGTATTTTCATTTTTAATCGTATTTCAATTAAATAGTAGCCACCATGGGATTTAATGGGTTTATTAAATTTGTAGATGTAGAATGTCGAAAAGAGAGTAGAAAATTCACTGTTACGTGTAATGAAATTTTCGTACGCAGTAAGAGTGTTTATATTATCTCGAAGAATATGGCCCACCTTTGCGATACACCTAATCTGATACGTTGATATTGCTACGCAAAGTATCGACTGTGAGGTCTTTCTTTCGTTACAGGATCGGCGTGACATCGACAAGTAATTTTAACGGATTGGTCACGCTGTAGGTACTCACACGGCAGTGGCCATTTGACTTAAGATAAATACACGGAAGTTGTGATAACACGTGCCATTAAACACATAAACGTCATAAGCTTAATTGGCCCGCGTAAAATGAAAGCAAAGACACACATTGCCGATACCGCGAGTCATTGAAAACGAAACTCAAAGGTCCTTGTGTATTTTACTGTCCAATTAATTGAAAAGCGCAATATAAAAGTCCAGTTTCATCTTTACGACGCTATTCACGGGCTTTACTGTATTTTTTATTGTATATTTATTTGACTGTACCAAAGTTTAGTGTTCCATTACGTTTATTCATATTTTTCTTATATCAGGACGCGGTAATTACAACTAAATGTACGATGAAGATATTATTTGACGGAAGACGGAGAAACATGGATTTTTTCGCGAGTTTAGTAGGTCTTATCGAGCGACATGGACGGGACTTTGGGTTGATTATTTTTTCGTAATTATCGGTTAGCTAATCTGCCAGGTCGACGTTTTACCGAGCGATCACTGTCAGCGATCATCATCGGCAGGCATGTAGTCCGACGTGAATTAAGGCCCCGACGGTAAGCCTAGCTGAGTCCTCGGCAATATAACCGTCGGGAGCTCGCGCGATAGCGTGATCCAATTTGTCGAAGAATGCGCTATCGCGGGTAACTGCGAGACGGCGCGAGGGGTGCTCGGAGGGACGCGCCGAGGGTGGAGAGGACGCGGGGTTTGCGGAGGTCGAGAGGGAGGAAAGGGGCAGGAGGAGGGGAAGAGGGCAGGCAATTAATACGACGCGGAGGCATGCACGTCGGCAGGCAACGCCGAAGGCTCGCTTCATTAGGGCTCGTAGAAGACCGAAAGGGTTGATTTTTAGCCCCGAAAACGCCCTACACTCCCTCCTGCCGCGTCATTGGTTTCCAATTATCGAAATGTCCTCGCCTTCGGCCGTCCTCCTCCCACGGCCGTCGTCATCCTTTTACTCATTTGTCTATTTCGCTGTTTTAAGTCGTCACAGCAGCGAGATACTCTCCAAACGGAGTTCACCTTTCGTTAGGAATTATTTTACACGAAAACTCGAGCATTCGAAGATTTATAGCCGTGCCGTGCTAAGTCATGGTAATGTAATTTGTGATAATGACACGTGTATAATGGGGTGTTAATTACTTATTTTATAAAAAAGAAACAGCTTGCTTCGTGTTTCGAGTGTGTTACTCATTTTGTGGAACATTACGTGTCTGAATCGTGTAATTTTTGAAAATTGATTCATAAATTAAACTACCTATCTGCCACTGGATTATCAATCTAACGGTTCTTAGCACTTCATGTTAACAGAAACTGGTCCCTGGTATTTTAACGTTGTTTCTAAACGTTCTCATACCGTTGTTTACAATCATCGGGCAAATAGAGTGCTCCAACTTTGATTGATAGATTGTTGGAAATTTGACAGGTATTATGTTACACATTATTTTTTATTGTTGCCTGTTATCGTTGAAATTGTTGGAGAACAAATTGTAATTGCGTAGAACTTGCAACTGTAAAATACGAGTGATTTTTCAATGAATCTGGAAGTGTAGACGAGTATTTAGCTTACGGTAAGGTTTCCAGCTTCGCCAGGGAACGTTTATGCTCGTCAGAATAATTCGCATCTTACCATCTGCGAAATGAGTTGGCAAGTTACCCGGAATAGAATAATTAGGAATTCCGAACTACAAGTGCTATTCACGATTGCTTCGTAATTAATGCAAGTGCTTCCGCAATTCTTCGAGCCAGTATTTACATGGAACAAAATTATATTTAACCCCATACGTTCTGTCTGGATTTGAGCCGAGACGTTTCCAGAACGAAATTCTGCATGATCAGAAAGTGTTTCGTCGTAATCACGAACAAATGACCGTAAAGTACCTCGTGTAGAGGCGTGTTGAGGACAAGTTATTGGTCAAACCAATACGTTAGACGTTGTTAATTTAACGTCGGTGGAATTAACAAGGTTTCTCCTTTCTGCTCGGCCGGGGAAAGTACGGCACGATCGTTTGGAGTCTGCCGAGGGCAGCCATGACGCGTGCAGCTCCGCTCGTTACGCGAATTTTCCGAAAGCCAAAAGGAACGAGGCAATGATGGGAGGCAACGAAGGCGAATGTACCTGGACAAAAAGAGGAGGCAGCCCGCGAGCCGTGCCCGGATATCTCGACGGTCAGGAGGCACAGGGAAATCGAGGGGAGCCAGTAGAAAGCCGCCGTTCCCCACGTCGGCCTTCCGCACCTGTTTTCCGGTGCATCGAAAAAGAGGCGGGCGCTTCTTACGCGCACCGCTTTCTCTCCCCCCCTCTCTCCTCGACCCTACTGGGTGCACAGGGGCTGGGGGTGGGGGCGAGGTGTGTGAACGACGAGAAGAAGAGAAGAAGCGCGCGCGGCGGCCGTGGAGCCAAGGCGGAAGGAGGTGGAGGAAGTGCCGAAGAGACGGCGCTCAGAGGGACAACGCCGGCAGGGAGGGGGAAGGGGTTGCAGAAAGAGAGGAGTCCACGGAGACGGAGGCAGTTAGGAAGGTGGAGAAGCTTGGAGGAGGAGAGGGATGGCCGGGCTTCCTAGACGGGGGTGGTCCAATCGGAGCCGAGTAAGGGTGGGGCAGAACACCTCCGCCCTCCTGGAAAGCCTCTCCTCATCCCTCCGTTGCCCAGCCGTTCTCTCTTCCTCCCCCTCTTGCACCCCTTCCCACTCTCCCGACGAAGTTGGAACCAACGCGAACCGCTGCCTCCACCTCCTCCGCCTCTTCCTTTCCTCTTCTCCTTCGCGTTCGACCTGGTCCTCCTCCTCCTCCTCCTCGTCCTCGTCCTCCTCCTTCTCTTGCTCTCCCTCGTGCCCTCCCCTTTCGCGCCCTCCCCCGCGCCCCTTCCACTGCCCCCGCTGGCTCCTGGCGGCTGCCCAAGACAAGTGCCCGCGAGAGATTCTCACGGCATGAGGCGGGGATCGTTACGTACGACCCGACGGCTCGAGGATATCCAACGGGCCGAGGATTTCTAACGGCGCCGATTTCCCTCGCGCACCGTGTACTACACTCTACCCATCTCGCAGCCAACCACCGTACGTTACACGCACGCAATGCCCATTATCGCATCGAACGTTTGCCGTTACACCTGCCGGAGACTTTGCTCGAACGGTCTGTGATCATAACCCGCGTCTCGACGCCTCGGCGATCGAGAGGGAGGTGGAGAAGGAGGTGGAGGTGGAGGGAGCCCACCGGGTCTACCTGGAATACGTGACAGAGATCGACAGTAAGTAGTCTTAACGATACCGTACTTACGAGACATCTTTTCCAACTCCTTCTGCCTTCGACACGTGCCACAAGCAGTCACTGAACAGTGCATTGCGTCACGAAATTGTCCTTTCATATTACTTTTCTGTTATTGGACTTTTTAAAATATTAGTCGCTTGAGAAACAAGGTTTCGTCGTGTCAATTACGATGGCCAACTTCTTGTAGCAATACCTGCAAAGGTACCATATTCTAGAAGGAAATCCTTCGCTTGGTTCACATTCGTGTTGGAGCGATATATCACGCGAAGTCAAATAAAAGCATTTTAATAGACTCACTTTATATCAAGCATTTTAATAAACTCCAGAGAGAAGACATATTTTTCAAGAATCACAGTTTTAACAATGTTTTTAACTCTTCCGAACCTCGTTAAACTGACTTGATAAAATAAATTCCTATAACGAACATTCTCCCCTTTTAACTGTCGCTAAAACCTGCGCACCAAAGCATGATCACATTAAAACATCGTAATATTTCAGTGATGATTGACGTTTCTGTCAACCGTTAACTGTTCATCTTAATTCCTTAGGAATCTTCATTCGAGAGATCGTAAAACGGTAATTCAGTGAAATTGGTTTTGGGTGGAAGACATGTTCCGTTCTCTGTGTGGAATAAATCTCGCGAGGATCGTTTCGATGACTGAGGGGGGGCCGGGGGGGAATAGTGTCGAGTGCACGGTTGGATAGACACCTGCGTAGCGCGTAAAAAAGAGAGGCAGCGGTTGACGGAGGGAAAGAGCGAGGGCGTGGAGGACGAAACGAGAGAAAATAGCGAAAGAACGTCGGCGACCTGTGCTCGGATTGCTCGACCAAGACGCGGATGATTCGATCCTTTCTGAACCATTGCGCCCGATTTGCTTGGCTGAAATATCGCCGAACGTCCCGCGGGGAGAACCATACGTGCCGTACGTGTGTTCGCCTGTGTCTGGAATCTCGATTGCCGTATTCGATTGTCCCGTCGACGATCCCTCCAGCCTTCCCACGTATCCCGGCTGACGAACATTGTCCGTTTCTCCTGTGTCGAGGCTCCCAGATAAATCCGAAAAAAAGCCGACGCTCCGGGACCGACAGATATGAATACATATCTCGTCGAACGTCCGCTGGTGTCTCTTTTCGACTAAAAATTCATCGCTTCAAGCTGCTTTGTGCCTCGTGAAACGTACAGCATGACGGTTTATGAACCACCAGACTTTCCCTCTTTTGTTGCAAGTATCATTTTCCACGGCTATCTGTATCTTTATTCGCTGCGTTTTCATTATTTTACTCTGTTTGAGGAAAATATCAGAGAACTTGGAGAATAAGGCGTTTGTTGTTTACATCGATGATAGTGTACATCAGTGACTATTGAAGTTTGTTAATTGAGTAAAGAAACATGAATATAGTCTCTTAATTTTTACATTCCTTCGGGAATAAAAGTTCAGTACTTAAAGCATCTTTATCATGCATTACTCGGACAGTTTAGTCATTTGTGAATAACAATGTAAAACGTTTGTCTTTCCATTTTCTATATATTTCAAGTATTACAATTTGGTATTATCAACATTAATAACTGCCTGTTCATGACTACGTTAACTTTATGGATGATAGATTCGCGTTCTCCACACAATGTTGTACATTTCGAGAATAGAATACATATTACTTACATGGTGTAATAATATTCGATAATTATAGCTATCTTATTCGTAACAGAATTGTATTATTATGAAATGCATCATTATTATTTCTTACTGCGAACTGTATGGAGCACGATTATTTAAACGGAATTCCCCTTAAATAATTTCTCCTATATTAATAAAAAAATAGTTCTAGCTGTACTTTGCAAACAGTTTCCGAAAGAATGCAAACATTTTATCACTCGTTGTGTAGAATTAGTTTCTTAGATTGGCATTTCGGTTTTGACTATTCCAATGATTATTTACTATTTCCCCCGTAAATTGTTGCTGCTTAAATGGTAGAACTTTCTAAAATTGAGTCTTACAATTCAAGCGTACAATATTCATATATTTCAATTAATTCATATACATATTAGTTGAACACTATTAATCATTCACACAAAGGAACATTTTCATCCGTCTTACATTGTCTGACTATGGTTAATCTGATCTACTTGTTACATCACAAATCTTTAACACGTTCTATGTTCAAAAGAATTACTTGCAATTTTCATAGACTTTGAGAGCTTATAATGCAGTGAGTGTACGAAAGAATTGTGCCGCTAGACTACCATCTTTGCAATCTGTGTGAAAATCCCTCGGTTGTGTTGGTACGGGAGGTTTTGGCCAACGTTGTGTACGCGTCACGTAGTAGGACAAAATGGATAGGACGTGGAAGTAGGGCGATGAGATTATCTCGGCTAATAAAGCGAATGGTTCGGAATGACTGCAATTATATCGTGGCGCGTGTTCCCGCTGCCGATCGGATAAAACTGTCCCGTGATATATAGGGAGAAAAATGTTTCCAGATACTGCGGAGCCGGGCGCTTCCGGCCACGCATTCAACAGACCGGTATAATATCACTCGGTATGCTTTAACTGCTCCTCAATGACATTTACAGTAGATTTAACTCTGCTGCAATACAGTATCAGCAGGAAGGTTCCATATCGTGTTTTTCAAATAACAACTTATCAATTATTTTGATTTTCATTTATATCCTAACTGTAGCACTAATTGTTGGAAAACCAGCAACGCTTACAGAATTATCGAAAATTTGTTCAAAAGTAAATGTAATGATGTTATTCAAATAACGAGTTATCAATTATTTTCTTCTTTATTTATATCCTAACTGTGACACTAATTATTAAACTAGCAACGTTTGAACAATTTTTGAAAATTTATTCGAAAGGAAATGTAGTCAGTGCCAAAATTTTGCATTGCATCTTGTGCAATGTAAGAGAACTTATGTTTTTGCGAATATTTAAGAATCTGACTTGGATTTCTATAATTCTATGAATGTAGCTCTTTATAATAATTTGAAAATATTTTAATATCAACTTTTTTACATACACATTCTTAATGATGTTTAAGATGTTTGGGAAACATTGAATGAATAAAATTGTAATTTCGTAACATAGTGTAATCTATAGACAACATACCACTATTTTCACACTAATTTTTCATTTAATTTCATTGCTTTATCAGTGAATGTAATGGTCTATCATTTGTGTCTCATCACGAATGCAAAATCCTTGTAACTTACGGACTGATATTTAACTATCCCCGTATCAGTATTGTTGGTTTCCTATCATATTAATTTCAATTCGAGGACAAGAGACTTTAAGATAGACAGAGTTACATCAACACTGTTGTTGGGTTGGTACGAACACATTGACGGTTTATCGCATTACACGAGACGCAATTTTCACGACACCCACAGCACCGACGATCTAGACAATGGTGAACTGACTGGAGGAGACCTTTTATCGTGCTGGCTCGCACGTATACATTTATATTTAAGAGGGCGGACGAAACTTTGCTGACAACATGGCCGACACGGCTCTGAGCTTTTCCACTCGTCTCTTTTTCTCTCTCTCCCTCTTTCTCCCTCTTTCTCATCCACTTTCGCCCTGTATCTCTCGTGTTCTTCTCGCACGGTCTGCGTTCGTCGTCTCGCGAGGACAACCTTTATTCTATTCCCGTCGTCTCTACACCGTCGAGTACCGCCCACTCGCGACATGCCCCGTGAAATAATTTTCACGGCAAAAAGAGCGTTACGGGCGGAGGGGGGTTTCGAAGGGAGACAGAAAGGGCCGAGTGCCGGAGCGAATAAAAAAAATTCACCGACATAGGCGTCTGCAAAACGCGCCAGTGGAATCGCGATACAGCGAGAAAATGTGCAGCCGTTCCTGAAAAGTTGCAACGTTCGATACGTACGTCCGACGTGCATTGTCGGAATTCGTAACTTTCCCGCGAAGTTTGCCGATACTGCAATAATAATTTCAGCGCGTTCGCCCGCTACGTGCACTCCAATTTTTATGGTTCGATTACCACGAAACCTCAGGACAATCTCCTACGTTTTGGTTAATGGCGGGTCCAATGTGCAACGAAGTCTTTCTTCCATCGAGGAACCAATGGTTTTTCAACGTTAATTAGCGTCTTAAACAACTTGTTAAAAAAGTGAATGGACTTTACGAGTTCGCTAAGTATTTTCACGTGCAAAAGTACTCTTCTGTGTAGAGTTACCGGACCATAAAAGAGTCAAAGGACATTTTAAACATCGCAGTTTACTAGTATTTGCGAGTCGTATTATTCGAGTGTTTGGAAAAAGTTTTCATGCGTCGTGAAACTGTTTCTTTGCCGTGGTATAGTCGCGTCGGCCAAAATGTTCTTTACGGTACAAACTTTTAATTCAATTGCGTAAATTGCATAGATACTTACGACGATATAATCTTCTCGACGTGCCTTAAGTAATCGTATGTGAAGCTTGGCAGGTGGGAAAATTAGGACGAATGTAGAGTTAGCGAGTCAATTGTGCAGACTACAAAGTTCACCCATCGTGGTCGACTTTAGGTTATAATATTAGGTGTTTAACATATTTCATCCTTTTATTTGAACGAATTTCACTGTAGCCCTCGGGAAAAACGGTTTCACGTTTTTAGCGAACAGAAAATTTGTCGCTTTTGGCCAATGTGATATTTTTAAAAAGAGCTGTCGATAGGTTGACCGTGTCAAGCACGTTGAGCAATTTAAAGCGTCAAGTCACGCGAATGTACGACCATGAAACACGCAAGCTTCGCAAGACTGCAGCTTTTCCACGGAGCTTTTCGTCCCTGTTCCTCGGCATTTGGTTAACCGAAAATTCACAGTTATAACGACCCAATTTAAGGTAGTGAAAGAAGAACATGTCGCCGCCGACAAACGTAACTGCACGATATAATCAGAAAAGTGCAATGACCTCACAGTTTCAGGAATTACCTGTTTCTTCTTTATACTTGGATACATCGTTTAAAAAATATTGTTTATCTTAAAGAAGTTCGAAGAAATAAGATACTTAACATGCCTTACGTCATTGTTAAATATCAGTTTATAAAAGCATTTTCAGCGACATGTGGTATACAGTAATGAAAACCCAATATTAATTGACAACCTTGTCAGAACGTTGCTTATCACTTGAAACAAAAGGAATACACAATAAACATACTTTCCAAATACGATCAAACGAATTCACATGCGTTTGACTATGTTCTTCCATCTTGAAATCTTAGCTGACGAACCGTGAAAAATCAGAAGGGATTGTTAAGGATAAGTTGGACAGGGGTTAGAGGCAGGGGGTTGAATACAAAGAAAGAGTGCATCGATGAAGATCCGTGAACGGTTTGGTTAAAGAAGCATCGTCACTGACGTAAGTCGTGCTCTCTATTCTTCTCGGTTTGCGGCGGTTGCTGGTCTTCATCCGTTGTGCCTGCGAGTGTTGAGAGTGCTGGGGAAAAGCTGCGAGGCTGAGAAGCAGGGCGACGGGCAGGGACGGGGGCAAAGGGAGCGGGGGGACGAGGCAGGAGAGAAGAACCGAGCTAGCTGGAAACTTTTCCTGTGCAAAGTACCACGCGGACTGGCTCGAGGTTATGAAATTCTGATGGCTCATAAAATGTAAGAAAATTTACAGAGCTCGCCCTCCCCTTTGCCCCCCCCCTCCTTGCACTTTCTACCCTTCCACGTTCCCCGCGCTCTCTCTGCTTCCTTCGGTTCCCCGTCATCGCCCGGTGTACGTGCGTCCTCGCGCTTTGCTTTCTTTCGCGTCGTTCTGCCACCACCTTCCCGGCCAGCTCAACGGAAAATCGCGCGGCTGCAGCCGAGCTCCATGACGGTGCCAGGGGGTGCAAAGTTTAAAACACGCTGCAATCGATTACGAAGCTCGGAAAAAAGCCTTCCCCTGTTTTCCCTTTTTCTGCCGCTCGTCGGCCTTTCTTTTCTGTTTTCGGTTTTTCTTGTCTGCTATTTTCTCTTGCTACTGTTTCTCTTTCGTGACGATTACAAGACTCGTTAAATGAATATGGTATCTAATAAATAAAATAACTGATGAACACGAAATAAAACGTTACGTGGTTAAAATAAAGTTCATTGTTTTTCATGTGCACAAGAGAAAGGATCTAATTTCTTTTGCATAAACGTTCCATATTATTTACTCATTTCTGCAGTAGATAAACTTGTAAAACATTTATGTTACGCGATTGAATTATTACACACAACGCGACGAAGAAAAGGATATTCTTTCAACAGTTTATACGTTTCTCGCGGCAGATAATTGTTTTCATTAGGATAGAAAAATGTGATTGGTTGTCTAAATTGTCGTATTTGTGGGGACTAGATTAATTCATGTATAAGGAAGAAAGTCAGTTGGCCGAGAGACAGAGACGAACGTTGAGATTCGGACGTTGATTCTGAGCGCTGTGAGGCAGTTTGGAATTAATATTTAATCTGCAGGAATGGAAGTTGAAATGCAAATACGATCTTTTAACGAACTTTCTCCGGCACGAAATTCTCCATCGTCGGTTCTGGCATGTGTCTATATCTGGCTAGACGGACAAATTGACTAATAATCTTTGAAACTTGTAGTTTTAGATATGTTTAAGTTATTGACAGTAAGTAAGGGAAATCATAAAATACTTAATTGTAAGTTGGGATTCAACTGAAAATTGCAGATATTCAACTTATGTTTATCCGTTATTGTTCAAACTACTTCCATTGGTAATATTATTACCGTGTATTAAGTACTCTACTCAATATTATTACTGAAGTTTATATTAAAACAACATTTACTGATAACTCGTTCGTTATTGGTTTTCAGATACTATATTATTGACATTAAATTCAATAATTGTTATGTTACACGAAATGTCTCTAAAATACTGTTTAAAATAATTTTATATCTAATCATAGACTTAATTTTAGAATAACGTTCAT
Organism: Hedychridium roseum; assembly: GCA_963989215.1. Lineage (NCBI taxonomy): Eukaryota > Metazoa > Arthropoda > Insecta > Hymenoptera > Chrysididae > Hedychridium > Hedychridium roseum. Next base: position 1,747,671 of record OZ022310.1, on the reverse strand, counting down.
TATGTAAACAACAGGCATAAAACTAAGTACACTTTTATTACTCAAAAGCAACTTAAATTAGCAACGGGAAGGTGGTACCATAAGTAAAACTTTTAATAATTGTAGGATTTAGATATGCGCGTTTGTTTATTTCTTTACTGTTGCATGGTTCGATATCGTAAGAGTTGAATGTGTGCACGTAGATGTTAAATAAACCGGTATGAGGGTAGTTTCCAGTAGCATTGTTTCTTCTAACGAGGGCGACTGACTTTATTTTTTCTCTTAGGAGATGGTTTTTTAATTCAACTGTCGGCAACTCAATCAGCAAAGTTGAGTTGTAAAGCGAACTTGAACACACATACCGCGCATTAATGCCGCCTGAGTTTTATACAGCCAGACCTGCGCCGTATTATACGCACCTTTTTAAAAAAATGACATTGCGAATGAAAAATTCCGCTTACTTTACTTCATAATTAAGCCCGGCATTTCCGAGCGTCGGGCACACGCTATCTGTCGGTATTGAACAACGTGGCAGACGTCTAATTAAGGGGGTTACATAATAATTAGCCAATTTTCCGATGCTGCGGCTTACGGAAACATTTCCCCATTGCAGTGCGTTTGAAAATTTGCAAACCCCATTGTCTGGCGATGACCCAGACGTTCGTTCTCAGGCGTGTAGGGTTATAGGGATTTTACATCAGCGAACTGCTCACTCGGCTCTCGCCAATCTCGCGCGAATAATTATGTATAAAGTCGACGACGACGACGGCGGCGACGTCGACGACGGGGATGAAGGCAGCAAGGCCGTTGATGGTGCTGGCTCGTGGCTCAAAATACGTCTAAATATTAATGAGCTGTCCCTGCCTACGGCACCTTCGTCCGGGCATTCACGCCCTCTCCTCCTCGTTGCTACGCCCGTGTATACGTTCCTGGCCGCGTGCGTGTGAACCAAAGGTGTGGTGAAACGTGTCGGCGTATAGCCCTTGCCACACGCTCACGCGAATAAAGAGAAGATCAATGAAACGTACACCTGTCGGTGGACGGTGCGCTGATTATACCTCCTCGTAGCGGCGTTACAAAGAGAACAAATTTAACGAGAAGAAAAATTTATATTGCCCTCAGTGCAAACAACGGGGATATAGATTTCCGCGTTGTACCTCATCGCAATGGACGGCTATGTCATTACACAACCGATTGGTCTGATGTGTAGGAGCAATGGTTTGACGAGAGGACTCAAATAAAAGTATGTCCATGCAGTGTTCATTTGCTTCCTATGGAAAGTGAGTAGACTTCTTACGACATAGACCCCGGGGCAAACAGTATATTACGGCCTATATGTAACTGCACTACGTAGGAATAGGCTGTAAAATGAATTTTGCGTGGGATGTGTCATCAATCAAACTCAACTGTCTTCACAGATCATACATACGTCTTATCTAAGGGGTAAGTACCATTAAATCGTAGGTTTACAGTGAAAATTAAATTACCAATATACTTGCTATTTTTAATAATTTCATCGTTTCTAATAGTTGCAAAAGAATCATTCTTGTGAGAATTACATTTTTTTTGCTTAGAGGACAATTTTTCTATTCCTTTGCAGATGTAGAATTCCTACTGTTCTGTCAAGGCACTTGGAATCTCCTTACGAAATTACCACTTATCCGGCAACGGTTCTAATTCATACCTCTGCCCCCCTCCTCCGTCAAACAGTTTCGCGCAAGTTCTCCCTCTTCTTTGGCGAGTGTTTATCTCTTCGTCCGTCGGTTCCTTTCTTTGGCCACTTATCTCCGGGCACCTGAGTGCCGGATAGTCGAGGCAAAGAGGCTCCTCGTGGAGCGGAAGAATAGGACCGCGGTGACGTGGGGGAGGGGGGTGGGAAGAGAGAAAAGGGTTGACAGGGAGGAGTTACCTGATAGTTAATACAAAGACTGTCATGTAAGATGCGCCGTGTCAGCCTGGAGTCGTTGCCCCCCTCCCCCCACCCTTCCTCAGCCCACCACTCCCCGTCGGCGCTCGCTGCCGCCCGTCATTTTGTTCTCCGCTATTTTCCACGGGGCTCCGGCTCTTCTTCCCGGCTGGCAGATCCTGCGGGACGGCTAATTGTGAGCGACAGTCACAACGAGTAACGGGAGAGGGATCAACGTCGCTCCTGGGAGCAACTTGAGTTCCTCTCTACGAAGAATTCCTCGCTGTTGTCGACTTCAAACAGTTACGCTTGGGATAGGGACTTTGGAAATTTATCAGACGTCCTCAAATTCGAACTTTCCTCATCAGATACTGCTTTTTGGCCTTTCGCATGGTAATTTCGAACGATTTAATAGTACAATAGACGTGAAATACTGGTTATCTGCGAGAATTAGGTAATACATATTTCAGGGATTTTATATCAAAGTCAAAAGAAACGTTGTCGAAAGATATTACTTTTTACAATACACATAAGGATTTAATAATACACATTAAGGATGAAATAATACTGATATTGTTTTTGTGGATGGTACACTTTTTTCTTTTTAGTATCTTGTTTCTCGATTACATTTAATTTTCCTTGCAATAAATATTCAAAAGATATAAAAAATTTGTCGTTATGAAACGAAAGAAAACATGGTCATGTTTAAGAGTATAACTTTCATTAAACTGAATCATTAACCTGTTAATTTCGTAATGTACGTATTAAGTTTCGTCTATTGCAAAATTGTGTAAAAACCGTTTGCCACGGGCTGAAGCTTATTAACTAGGAAAGAGAAGTTGCAAAGAATCGGCGGTTTGGTAAAATTCCACAGCTTGAGTTTCAGTAAGTGGGACATAACCAACGTCGAGTTTACCTTCTATATCCAGCTGGGTGACGGTAACCTCGCGAGCCTGTCGGCGTGACTGTATTTACCGTCTCTCATAGGGTACTTAATTTTGCTTTCGGAATTAAGTCCGGACGGCTGCAGGGAACCGACGTGTAGGTGTTACCGAAGGGATGGCGACGGGGGCGAAAGAGTAAGGGAGAGGGCCGATAAAGGACCACGTTGAAACAGCGGGGCTGATACGCCGAGGAAGTTGAGGAGAGCGGCTGCAGCGGAAACTTCCGTCGAGTATTTTCTCGGGACTGTCTCTCACAATTAGAATACTCCGGGGAGAGGCAGTTCGTAGTCGTAGACGCAGCGCTCCGCGCAGATAGGTTCCTATTAGGGGGTGCCGTCGTCGATTCTGCGAAAAGGGAGAAAGAGACGGTTAATGAGACAGAGATGGACGAAGATGTGGAAAGATTGAGAAGGAACGAGCGGGCGCAAGGGAGGAGGAAAGGGGGAAGGCCGCATAGCGAGTTCCGATGCTAGAGGGAAAGATGATTTATTGTATCCTGGGAATGTGGCCCTTCTGAGCGAGCAACAGAACAAATACCGCGATAATAGTATTGCAGACGTAATAAATTTAAATAATTCGTTAAGATAAGCACACTGGAATAAGATATTGTGCGTTAAACGCTCCGTGCGCGGATATTAAAATAGGTACGTACGTAATAAACTAAGTAAGGACGATACGATAACGGAGGGCACAGAACCGCTGGTAATTATAAATACCTCAATGGCATGGTACGAATATAATTCGGTAAATCGTTAACAGCTATTAGCAACGGGTACGGTGATAATTACCAGTGCTTCATTTAAAAATGTATCTTAATCAACTATTTACTGACCGTTTAATAATATAAAAATATATCAATATTTTTCATTATTACTGTATTCAATTTTTACATTACAATTTCATAGGAATGATAATATTTTGTTTGTACTAATTTTATGAAATAAGAACATCTTGATTAAAAAAAGATAGATGTAGGTGTAATAATGATGTCTGTTTCAATAAATTATACGTTAACGTGACTTTTGACGTTTGAAAATGAGGATTTGAAATCCTCATTCCTGAATTTCCTTAGTATGACAATTTTTGAAATCTAGTTGGTTTTACGAGAAACAGTATTTTGTTAAGAGTTCAAACGGATTTTATTAAAGAGGAGTATTTTTTATGATAAATTGCTGCTTTTCATTTCTGTGCTGGTTTAACAGATATTTCTGATCTTCTGTGTGTGAAGATCTAATTTTATTACGTACATTGGAAACAATCAATACTGCTCTCATAGCGTGATTTGAAATCGAAGGATGTTCATTTCTGATGCAATCACCGTCGAGCGTTTAAATATCGCTTCTACATATACCTAAGTGCATCTGTTCTGCGCAAGAAGGAAGTGCAACGCGCCTGCAAAGGAATCGCGTGACGTGGAATACGATAGGTCAGACGTAGGGTCCTCTCTCGGAATAATTCGTTACCGGCTTCCCTGCCTGTGTATCTTTAGACAATCATTAGTGTCCGAAATTAATTAATCGTGACAAGGAAATGTATATCTATGTACGTGGCTAGATATTCTTCTACCATTCTCAATGATTTTCGTTCTCCGTCCAGTCATTCGTTTTCCTTCTTACCGCAGTGCATTTTCTCTTCTTCGTCTCACCTATAAGTGAGTACTTACTAGTATACTGTACATAGATTCTTACCTTTCGACTATTCACCAACTCTCCGAGTTTCTCTGTGTTTTCTCTCGCTGCACCCTCCACTTGGTTTTCTTCTTTCTCTTTCCAATCTTACCCTATCTCGTTGGCCGGAACGACCGTGGGTGCAGGGTAATATCCGTACTAGTCTGTGCCAGTCGATGAGCCACTCGCCACCCTCCTGTATGGGCCACTCCTCCCCTTCCTTCTCTTGCATTGCCCCCTGCACATGGCCGTGTTCGGCGCAACGATATAATCCGATACCTCGTTCCTCCTGGACTTTTAGCCGCGTTTTTAATATCAAAGTGTCCCTCGACAGGTACCGGCCTACGCTCTCAATCGGATTTTGCCCTATCGTCGTGGTTTTCCTTCCCCGGATTAGCCTCCCAGCTCCATGTTTACGGTATCACAGTTTATTCTCGAACAGTATTTTTCAATCAGCTGAAAATTCATAGACAGCACAGAATCTCCAATGGAAATAAGAGTGCACCTTTCTTGCTAACATAATTCTCGCCTACAAGTTTTTCGTGAATAACGTTCTTACGTTGAGTGAGCTTTAAAATTTATTTGTACTTCGCACCTTCAGATGTAATAATTCCCACGGGTCATTAACATTTATGTTATACATACATGTGTTGCTAGTGGACCAAAAGAATCATTTTGTCCAAATTGTGAAGACACAAGTTTTTATGCTAAAGAAAGTTCTTGCATGAAGAGACCTTTGAAATTTAATTGATATTTCACATCCTTGGGATATAATATTCCCTGCACGATATAGACATTGATACACTCATAAATGGCCCGTCGACAGAAAGAATTTTCTTTTCCTTCTCTGTGAAGAGAGGAGGTCTTTCCTTAAGACACACATCATTGGCAAGAGTTTCCTCGGGCGCAGGGCAAAGAGGGCCAAGCACCGGTTAGAAGCGTTTGTTTGACGAGGTCGAGAGCCGAGGGTTATTAAGCTCAGGCCACAGACCACATCAGAGCCGAGCAGAAAGGGCCCTTGGCATATTCGCCTAACCTGATGCAACCCTTCGTCTCCGTACCGCCCAGCCGGCCGTGTATCTATCATAATTTAAATGGTTCGTGCAGCTATTGTCCTACCGATCGATTTTAAGCGTCGCTAGACATCGTAAGACTTTATACTGTACAGAAGAAACAAGAAAATCTCATTTTTCTTATGCCTTTGCAACCTTAAAGTAGTTTAAACCTATAGGATTCCATGGTGCTAAAATTGAAGTCCTTTTTTCATAATCTATAATGCTTTTTTATCATATACTTTGAAGATTTACAAATATTTGAATCGTAATGAAAATGAACCACACTTGGTTATTGCGATATAAATTATCTTACTTTACACAACATTGGAAACTACCAAGAAAGTAAGTAGATCATTCTTTCTATATCGAGGCAAATGACATACTTAAAATTAGACACTCGAGTACCTTATTCGACATTCAAAGAATAATATTCAAAACATTGAAAGTGGTTTCTTAAAAAAACAAAATCCTGCTAGTATTCCCCATCTTGATATTTCAAATACCGAAAATTCGTGAAGAAAACAAAAGCCGAATGCTACTTCCTACATTGGTATTCGTATTCCAGTTGTCTTATAACAGTTTCTCTGTCGTTGTTGCTATATCGACGAACGTAACGGCGCGTCTGGCGCAACACGTTTATCCGGGCACTTAGGTGCAATCACGAAACCAATTGGAATCGGTAAATATCCTCGCGGGCGCAAAAGGGGTGGGAAGGTCGGCCGTATAAGCGTTGAGCCGGGTCGAGTAGTCGAGTTGATATCCAACAGATATGTCCTTGAAGCATGCGAGCGTAATGACGAGCCTGCATGCGGGAGGCCAGGAGCCCCCGACGAACCCGGAGGATGGATCGGCCCGATATACTCCGCCGATGGGTTTACACGCGTTTACGTAAACGCCTCGGCACGCTTAACGTAATGGATACGCCACGGTGTTTCTCTTCTCCATCGCTCATCGGTCCTACCTATCGTATTCCGTCCCCTCTATTTAGTCGGAAAATAATTTATGCCCCGTGCCTCATGTCGCGCAATTATTCGCCGACTAACGTTTCCAATTTTAATGACCCCAAACGTCCTCTAGAAATTTCACTTGTTGTGAAAATGAACTTTTAATTGGCAAGACGCGCAATGTTTCTTCTCCTCTCTTGACAATTTGGATTGGACTTTGTTGTTCTTAAAATTAACAGGTCACTTATGGCACATAAAGTTAAAGTTAACGCATGATTTGTTTGATCCAGAAATCTTGATCTTAATAATTATATGGCAATCTCTACATTGAAGTAAAATTATTACGTAATTGTATTTGAAATGTAAAATGAATTTTATTCTTTATAATGAGACATACTACAGAATGTTTCTTTCGAAAATTCGATGAATGACGTTTGATATTATTCTATTTCTAATTTGCGAATATACGTTGACTTTCAAGAAAACATATCCGGGCCGTGGTACTCTATCTTTACCTTCCTCCCCCCCCCCCTCTCACTTGCTCTTTCATCCGATCTCTCTGCACTTACGCCCTATCCTGGAAATCTGCCTTCAGGCATGTTGCACCGTTCGCGTCCTGAGATCCGACGTGATAAGTGGTTAAACGGCAGTAAGTAAATGGTGTAACGCGGCACGGTGCCGTCTCAAAGCCAAGATCGCGGAGGCTGAGTTACGAGCTCAGAGCAGATAATATGCGTCATGGTTATACGCGGTAGACCGTCGTAATAACGCGGCGATTAAGCGATCACAGGATAAATCAAATTGCGGTTCCCATATTGACGTACACCGAGTTACGTTAATTGCCGAATAAAATACCTTATAATATGAAGATTTATTAACCTGATATTGGTTGTTCAATCTATTGTCCATATGTTAATGTTACATTAAACATTGTAGATACAAATGATGGTCGATTTGTGTATACTCGGAGAAATTCTGACGTGTACTTGCCTTAATATAAAGATTAGAAACGCGACAGATAATTCTGCAAATTGAGAACTGAAAAGAACATCCTGTAAAATCTAAACGGTATCCTTTAAGGATAATTACTTTAATGTTAAAATCGGAGCGGAAGTGCGTACGAACGCGTCCCTTAGAGGTGATTATTTCAGCGATAAAATCTGAGTGGTGTCTCTAGTAAATTTACTTGAATTTATCATTGGGCGGCGAGATATTTTATGAAGATCGAAAAGCATTAAAGCAATGCCGGTGAGCTCGTGATAAGTTAATCGTTCTTGCGCATCTTAATTAATAGAAGAAGCCCCTTTAGCGCTGACGTCACGCGGTTATCTACGACTGGCGCAGCGAGTCCCGGCGATGAATCACGTCTTTTGACGTTGCCGAACATTACCGTCCTGCTCGCCGGTCCTCGCCACCTAGACGAGCCGTGGAACGAGAACGATATTGTTAACAACTCGCCTCGCTTTAAATTATGCCCGTCGGGTAATTACCGGGAGACACATGACATTCGTGCGTGGCAATAATTAATTTTCGCAATTATGTCCGCCTTCGCCTCTTCCCGGCCTCTCTTCTCCCTGTGCCAGCGTTCTTCCATCCATTCGTTTGCCTCGTGGCTAACCTTATTACCCCAATCCTCCCCAGCAAAATATTTCTCGATATCGGCATTTTTCTACAACCACCGAATTAGCTCACTACAATTTCGCCACAAGTATTTCGTAGCCCTTTGCACAAAGGAATATGAGCATCGATAATTTCGTCGAAATACAGACAATACTTTTGAACAATTATTTTTTCTGCAGTATTATTGTTTTATTTTATGTTCCTGCTGCTCATCGCATACTAATTTTTGTTACAGGTAAATATTACGCCATTTTGAGAGAATCGTAGCAGAAGTAAAACTTCGACTCCAAACGTCGCTCACACGACGGTGAGTAGAAAATTTAATGTAATAAATGCACATGAAATCTAAGTTATCCATATGTACAAATAGCACCCTTCAAATTTCAACCTTGACAATGACAATTATGTACAATTTTGTAATCCTTAAGATTACCTTAAGATAGTATCTACGGTGTATCTTCAGATCAAGATTATTCGGATGATGACATCTTACATGTTAAAAAATTCAGAACGATTTCAGCAAGAACTATGTTGAATATCGTAGTTACCTATGTTTCATTGGGAAATACATGTTACGCGTACAGGTATATAGGAATAGAAATCTTCATCCTGCGCAAGCTATATCTGAACTAGATAGTTTTAACCGGTGTAATTTTCTGCGAATTGGGCTTTGCAACTAGGTCTAAGATTTGCCGAGTAATCGTCGAACACCGAGTTGCGTATCAATGTGTAATAAAGAGGGATCGAAGGTGCAGGCGGTTTGCCGGCGGCTGGGAAGGCAGGGGTTAAATTAGTAATTAGAAATCTGATACAGGCAAGGTAAGTCGGTGTTGTTTCGGCATTGCGTGGCTCTCGCGGCGTCGCGTGGACTTCTGCGACAGGCACGGCCTCGCGTGACCTGACGCCCCTGCTCTCGGGCCTACGAAGCAAAGAGAAATGCAGAGAGAGAGAGAGAGATAGAGAGAGAACTGGGCAAAAGAGAGACGAAGAGATGTCGGGGGAGCAGGAGCAATGCGGAAAGACCCAGAGAGAGAGAGAGAGAGAGAGAAGAGAAAATGCGTACGACAGACTGAGATAGTGAATGGGAAGGAGAGGATCGACGGGTTAGGGCGGGGAAACGTAAGGGATGACAATTATGCCCTACAGGTAATTGCCAGGTTACAGCTAAACGGAGCGAGCGCCGTGCGCTCTACCGCCGCCCGTGAAACGTGAGCTTTCACCATAAAATCATGGCCTTTAAAAAGCGTCACGCTCCTACGTAAGCCCTCTAATTTGCCACGACCACGCGTACCTCCATCTGCCACCTCGATTATTCCAAATAGCAATCCCACGCTTTTGCTACAAAATTTCGATCCACAGTTTCCAGAAAAGTAACATATAAAAAATACTAACGACTTCCTCATACGCAATGCAAGCGAACGTTACAGGTTTTCAACCGACAGATTTCAACAAAATAAGATTGGGATAGAAATAATTTCCTTATGTGGAATGCAATCAAACCTTATACTTGTCGACCTAAAGTTATGAAATACCTAGCACACCAGTTTATAATGCTTAAATTACTAAAGTGCATACGTTAAGCAGCAGATAGTACATAGTGTTCCGTAATCTGACTGTCTTTCGAATCTAGGTGATCATGAAATTGAAAAGTGCTTTCAATAGCATTGGGAATAACTTTCCTTTGAGGACATCGTCTTCGAAGACGCATATAAAAATATTGGAAAATCAGGCTAGATGGCCGTTGTAACGCTCGACTCGTGAGATACTGATAATTTCGTGGAACGATTACGAGCGGTTCTTATCCGTCATTTTCCGTTCTTGAGCGTGGTCTGAACGTGCGGGCTATAGCCGTGAAATTAGCGGGAAATGTGTGTTATTTCGCCGGCGGTCGCGACGAGCGAGAACGGACAAAGAAGGAGCGGAACAAAAGAGACACCGTTTATTACGAGCCGCTACGAAATCCAAAAGAGAGAAAGAAATATGCAATGTGCCGGCGGCGGGTACGGGACAGAAGGGGTGGACTGGCGTGGAGGAAAGCGTGTGTACGCCTGGCATGCATTATGTACGCAGCCCTGTAGAGGCGGCCACCAGCCTGACGCTTATTTCGCACGCGCCTTTTCCCACGTGCATGCGAGCCACGTACTCCAAGCGAGGCTCGCGCGCACAACCCCTAACCCCCGGGCCCCTCTCTGCCCCTCTGGCCGTGCACCAACGTGCACCGATAGGTGTGTATATGCGCGACTATTAGAACGTCCTCTGCGGTTGTCACTTCCTACGACGTTGATTTGCCCGGAGCTACGTACGGCTCTCGGCCACGTGGCTCTCCTAAGGCGACAGGGACATAAGTCGATGATCGGGGGTTGCTCGGCAAGTCTTCTATACCCCGCTGCCCGACTCTGCTCAGTGCGTTTTAAACCTTGGCACGGATTGTTTTGACGTGCCGTCTCACGTATTTGAGTTCCTCTTTGATCCAACGTTCCTCGTTTGTCGGGCTCGCCATGCCGACAGTTTTGTTCTCGCGACTCGAGCTTCGTGATGTACGATTCTTTACGTAGATTGTGATTTCTACGGACGTCGTATACGCCGATAACGGCTCGTGAGTACCGAGGAAATTTATACGTAAGTCTTCACGCCCTCGTTTTTTACAGACATATCACCTAGCATTTTTGATGGCGTGATATTTTATTCCTACTTTTAATGACAGTGCTGAACAGATATTCGGGTCAATGTTTTTGCCACTTTATTACTGTTTCTTAATTTTTTCGGTTAGGGTATTTTAAGCTACGCTATAACTTCGTAAATATTATCTCTTTCTAAATGGATGACAGTGAGACATAGTACTAAAATATTTCTTGCGCCAAAAAAAAAAAACTGTTGAATGATGAATTTATATTGTGATGCATATTAATGTGTATGCATATTAATATTGATATTTTACAGTCGGTATTTTCTAATTTTACGTTATAAATCTAATTTCCTTCAAATGTGTACCTAGTTTGTTACACGTGTTAATCAGTTTAACGTAATTTAACTAAATTTTGCACTCCAAAACCACTGCTTCACGGTCTTCCATTCCCCCTTACCGATTCACCATTTACACTACACACCTGTATAACTACTTATAGGAAAACATTCTGTAACGATGAAAAATTTGCTTGCTTCAACGACTTATTTTTTTTTGCCAGTCCACTCGGTATTCCCGCGAAATCATTTCTTTCCGGGCGAATCCCACCGCGCATTCCAGCCGTGCCTTCAGAATACTCGCTGGAAAGCGTGCAGGGCGGGGGCGGAAGTGCGGGAAAAAAAGGAAGAGGGAGAAAAAGTGGACGGTTAGTGTGATGTCGTGCGGTTCGAGTGGCGGTCGCATGCCAGTCGGGGAATTACCGACGAGTGGCTAGAGTTACTGGGTGGAAAACAGGCTTGAAGGGGAGGGCGGGAAGGGGGTGGGCCCTGACGCTCGCATGACGGATGTCGATTCGATAGCTCGATTTCACTCGGCTCGCAATTTCGATGGCCTCCTGGCGCCCCGGAGAAATTTTATACCGAGATCGAACTCGATTGCCTCGCGTTTCCCCGCCCCCCCCCCCGCTGAATTTCCAGCCTCGGCTGTGACACTAAGCGCTTTCCGCTTCGCGTGTTACCGAGCTTCCGGGTTTCCATCGACCCGATGGAAATAAAACCAAGCAGAAATTTAATATCATCGCCGACCCCAAACGAATCGCCCGAATTTATAAAATCCGGTACTTCCGCGGGACCGGCGAACGCTTTTATCCCGCGAAATAAAGAAGTTGAAAAAATTAGTACAGCGTGACTTATACTCATCATAAAATCTATTTCTATAAGTAGTATATTCAACTCCGTATATTTTTCATGTATTTGTAAGGTTTGTTGCAACCTTTTCGCACTTCGTTCATTCATATTCCTAACTTTTTCATATTCCTAATATTAAATACATATTTCTAAGATTAGGATATACCTAGATGCCTGTAATTATATGTATATTTTACTGCCATCTTGAATGGAATTGATTTAAATTCTTTATGGTATCGTCGGATAAAAAACACATATGTAGGTTTGCATTCTTATCAAAATATCTAATTTACCACGCAACAGTACACGTATTTTTTCTCTGAATAATATCTAAATAAGCTAAATAATAACATTACCCAATTTGCATAGCATTAAGAAAACGAGAAATATTCTCGCCTAAGTTACCATCATATTGTTATTGTTCCTGAATCTACAAGTTTAGCGTTAACTCGCATAACGCGTGAATAGTTAATCATTTTAACAATTATATCTCAGTTGTTTGCGTACGGAGTTCGCGTGACAGGCAGATTCAGGAGAATCTAAGCTCTTATTGTTCGATGCTGAAGCAAAATGTCGAGTATAAAAAAGGGACATGGTAATTGCTCATCAGCAATCGAGTTACGAAAGTTCTGTGGGGACACCATTTGAAGGGAAGACACGTATTATTTGGCGCAAATGTCCGACGTTACGTGGGCGCGAGAGATAGGGTTTAGTCGTCGCACGGTCATTACAAAGCCATTAATCATATAAACAGGTGCCGGGGTGTACGTAGCTGGGATAGAGGGATGGTAACGTCTTGCGGGTCGACCTGGGGACGGTCAGGCCGAGTGAATTATCGATAAGACAGACCAGAAGCCCTAACCCTTCGGCTTTTCCAACGGCTGCCAGGACGATACGATCCATGCCTATCAATTATTCCATCTGCCCCTCTACACCTTTCCTTCGTCCTTCCGCCGAAATATATCTCATGTGTACTCTGATGTCGATTCCGCGAGTATAACTTATCACGTACAAGTGTATAATTTGTCGAGATGTTGTATAAGATTCCTCAGTAAAATCTAAATGCCTAATTCTTCAATGTGTTCACGTCGGAGTAATCTATTTTTAAGTTTCGTGGTACGTCAGGCACGTCGTTCGATGTAATCTGTTTTTAAGTTACATCAAAGACAATCAGAATTCAGAGATTTATTTCTATACTGGTAATCTTATATTTCAAGATATTTTCCGTCTTTACATTGTCAAAGCAATCCATAACGAAATCATGCAGGTCTTAAGAATTATTCATTCCATTGACTGGCAAACATTCGATGCATACGTATTTATCAGACTGCTCTGTACAAAAAAATAGTGTTTTCTTTGAAAGTGAAATCTCAAAGAAAATAAATGTCTTTTCCATTTAAACGCTGCGTGCCATTAAAAGAATATTTTTCTAATTCTACAAGTGTAAATTCAATTTTACTCTACAGATGATGCAAAATCGCGGCTTTTCTATCCGAATAATATTTACATCAAAACAAATCAACAAACATTTTGTTTAAAACTTACGTGAAGTCTGTTGTTAGTATTTGTCTAAACTGCAATTTACTCTCGGCGGTATCGATCCTGCACGAACGGTGCATTCGTTATTCACTGACATTTAAGGTACAATAAGACAGCAGTACTGTGTCTACTTTAATATGAGAAACAGCATGTATATATACATTTGTAAAGCCTTTTGTAGTGCGCCAACTGGCCGTCGATAATGAACTACGCACAAACTTGTAACTATAAGATCGTCGACTCGCATCGACCTTCCGAGAATGTTCTATGCATACTCCATATGCGATACTGGGGCACCTATTCTTTCTAGAAATTCTTACACGTAAGCGAACCTAAATGTAACAGAACTTGTAAATTACATCATCGCACGATCGACGTGGATGAATGCTTAGTGGCTACAAAATTAGTCTTTCCGTGCGAGTAGTTGCAACAAACTTTACTGTGTAAAGAAACACTTGATTACCGCATTCAAACGTTTCCTTACCGCGACGGATCATCGTAACTGAAGATAGCAATTAATAGGAAAGTTTATAAAAAATCGCGTGTATCGCATTCTGGTGCTCGTTATTTTACAAAGAATTAATGGCGATTACTGAATTATTTGAAATATCTCATGACCAGAATTTCCGGGGAATCTTAAATAATTGGTCAGTTTCATCCGCGTCGAAAGTCAGTGAACGGTCCGTCGAGATTTGCGGCTAACTTATTCGCCTACGGCGGACGCATTGAGGATTTTTAATTAGTCACAGATCCGTGAGGCGATGGTTTATCGATTGTTCGCATTCTCCGTGGTTTCAGCACGACAACTGACCGATAATTCACCGCTAGGGCGATACCCGGCCCGGCAATATTACCGGATAAAATAAGCCATTAAGTCGCGGTAGTCCCTCCATCGCGAGCGTTCTACGATAGACTTTGGGAGGAGTGAGATTCCTCTTCTTAGCGGGAGGAAGAGAAAGAAAAGGAGAAGTTGCCGGAGACGATGACGAAGGCCCGTTTGCTACTTTTCGGGGAGGGGGAGGGGAGGAAGAACCAACGGGGGCGGTGGGATTACCCATCCGACCGAAAGGAGATTCCACTAAGCTTTCAGATTTTACCCTCTTAGCCGACCAAGGATTATAAAACGCAAATACGTCCCTTGATTAGTGAGGATAAAGTAAACATCGGCCCTCTCCGCGGCTCTTGCTCGGAAATTTAACATTTACTCGCGACGACACAGCGCTCGATGAAGTACAGTTCGCGAGAAACTGGCAAAGTATGCTTTTCTTCGTCGAAGAACAGTGGAAGAACGGGCAAAGACAAATAATTGGTAAAAATCGATAAATGTTAAAAGGAAATTCGCTAGCATGTATTTTGCAGTTCCGCGATTTACTGTCATCTTTCTTATTAGAATTTCTTATTAGGGCACATATTCAAAGAACTTTTTAAAAAGGCATATCATTTTGATACGTAAAATAAGTACTTCTAGGCATTTCCTTATTTCTTGTGCGAAAAAACGTAATAAAATTGTCATTCTTCCCAATATTACAATCATTTCATAATTCTACGAGTGTGTTATTTTTACTGTGAATACTAAGTCTATCTCCTCATCCTCCTTCTACTATTAATTTATGGTCACTTATTATTAAAAAATTCATTTACTCTTCCACATGTACCATTTATAAAAGTTATTGTAATCACCGATAACGGTATACGCATAATTATCAGTATCAAAGAATCGCACAAGATACAGCTGAAACGAGCCTTTAAATGGACACTCTTATAACCCGAACGTAGAGCAGAGGAATTTTTGTAGTTATGTAGTTGGCGCACGGTCCGCGGGTCCGAAATTCGCTATAATTTCAAGGGTAATTTCGAGATAGCCACTTTGCGCGGATAAACCGTGGGAAGATAGAAGTTTAGAGGGCGCCGGTAGAAGCCTTAAGCATCCTACGGAAGTCTGGCTCTAATTAAGCGCCCCTCCCGCCGGTTGCCTATACCGCGGCTCCTTCACTCATCATCTTTCATCTCGCTCCGGTACCATCCCCCTTCCCCTCCGCTGTCCCACGAAACCCTCGGCGGAGGTCTGAGGTGAAGGTAAGCATCCGTCCCCGCGTGTTATCATATTCCTGATTGTTATGTCTTCGCCGACGATGTACCCCGGTTCTCATCTTTTCCCACTCCTCCTCTCTCTCTCTTTCTCTCTCTGGCACACGGCTATCCTTAACGTCACTAGTAATACCTACGTCTCCCTCGTTCTCTCTGGCCGATCTCGAGTTATTCGGTTCAATAATTCTTCCCCTCCACCTGGCTGCACGCCGCGCGCTTCTCCCGCTCTAATCCTCGCTCTCCCATCGTCTTGTTTCTTCATGGCTCCCTGGAAATACGAGAGAGCACGGGCCGCTCCTAATTAAATTCCACTCTTTCCTAGCGAACCTTCCTTTTTTTTAGGTTTTCTCAACCGCACCTTAATTGCGCGGCAATCGAGATGGCTGCTCTCTCTTTCTCTCTCTGGCATCATCAGCCACTCGCACTCGTTCCTCTCTCTCTTTCTTTTTCTCTCTGCCCCCCCTGCACCTCCTTTGGACCACTCTCTCTTAATTGGCGCATAATTATGTAAACAATTCTGACGTGCTGCTCGACGTTCGACGGCAGTTGGTTTTCTTCGTGCGCGGAACTTCGGCTCCAGTTCATGTAAAAATGAGGAAAAATACAGGGGACGCTGGAAAAAAACACACGGCAATTAAGGCAGTAAGAGGATTCGATAAATATTATCAGTGCCATTCGAACCGTCGAAATTGTCAATGATGCGTGACAATTGATTCTGTTCACGCACGGATAATTATGAAAAGGAAGAATTTAAATTTGAAATAAATACGTGTAGACGTTTAAAACGATTATTCATATTCTGATGTTATAACTACTCCAACCCTTGTGCTAAGTGCGAATAAAAACAGGTCATTAAATATTTCAAAACATTGCCATTACGAATTTCTGCCGAACCGTTGATTTTAAAATCTACATCGTCGTTACAATTTTTGTAGACTTTCGCGCGATACGAAATATGGCCCGTTAACATTTACCCGCAAACCCATTTACGTGGACGACGCTGAAATAACTGGCCCGCAGTTCGCGGTGTATCGCGAGAATCGTGCGAATAATATTTTACGCGCTTAGCACGCTGAGAAAGTTGGCAGCGTTACAAATGGAAAAGCCGACGATTAACACTGACGTACTCCGGCAACGACTTATTTACGGTAGATTGGGCGAAATTGGGAAGCAGCCTGAGCTAGCGAGGGGGCCGAGAAGGGGGCGGAGATCGAGGGGCAGGAGGGGAGGCGATGGCGAAGAGGGACGGGGGGGGAGGGGGCGGTACAGGGCAAGCCGTGCTTGCGGTAACATTATCTAAAATTCAAGGTGTAATTACTTTGCTGGGCGGCGCTCCACTTGATTTATAGTCATCGCGCGCGATGCAGCTGCGTGGGTGTAAGTAATTAAAAATGTACCATCGCGTGGTGCGCTACGGCTCCGCCACGAAAGAAGCCCGTTTTACGGGCAGAGAGGGTGCGAGGGAACAGCGGCGTCCGGGGGGGTTGGTGGGTTCCTTCTTTTCTCGAGCACCAGGTACCACCCTGCGCACCGACGAAAATCATCCACGGCCCGATGGTGTTTCACTCAACCCGCGCCAGTTTCGTTATACTTTTCGTATCTGCCATTTGATCTCCCGGAAGTAGAAATTCGCGGGGCCCGGCATCGCGCGTCGAGTAAGTGGGCTAAATGGATAAAGTTGTATATAAATCGTTGAGAATGGAACAGATAGGCGCTGCGAATTTAACGGGCCGAAGCGGCCCGGTATGCATTTTCCTACCTAAATTAATGTACGCGAATTAGTCCCGTTTAGCAAAACATGTTACGTATTGCGTTAGAAGTCTCGAAAGTCTGTAGAATATTCCCTTAACTCCGTTATTTTGTGAAGGGTTTACCAGCTCTATTTAACGATAATTGGTTTAATTAGCAACGCTAACTGAAAGTTCCACAAAAATAAAAATGGCATTTGAAGGAACATTGTGTCTTAAACAAGGGAAACGTAGGGGGACTGTAATGCTTGTTAGAATGTCGTTTGCAAATTACTTTGGAAAGGTCGACTAATTTGAAATAAGCATGAGAATGGACGATTGGATGATTCATCTTCCTCGTTAGGTGCGAAGAGAGTGTGCGAATGTGCCTTTAGAATTCGTCCTGTGGCCAATAGCGATTAACCGTCGGACTAGGCGGCCGATCAATTTGGTCCAACGTCAGCCATGGCGGTTAGTTGGCACAGTCTCCAGGTTAATTGGCCATTCATGGTTAATTTAGTCTGGTGCGAGCCGTAAGGCGCTGGAAACGACCCCGGCGACCCTCGAGACCGACTCGTCGATTTCGTATTCGCCTCGTGACGGAAGGGACGAGTTTGCCGATCGGTGGCGACCGATTGGTCCGACCTTCCCGCTCGCTGGTCTCTCCTGCTTTTCGAGTAATCCTTCGCATAGAAGCCCCTTTTCCTTCTGAACGGCCATTAGTGCTTAACGCGCTGGTATTAAGCTTTCGCTCGATACATGCCATGCGTATTAATTGATCCGGTGACAACAAGTGCATGATCTGCTGAAATATTTCGTATCAAGTATGTACCTACGCGTTACCTACCTACCACGTAGTTTCTCAACTACCTTTCTCAATGGTCGTCAGGTCGATGACAGTACAGAAAAAGCATACACGATAAGCAATTTATAGAGTATGTACTCAACTTTATACTCTTAAGCTAGTGAACCAGATAGAAAGTAGGAGAAAAATACGTCTGTTAAAACTGTTACTACACTTAACAGTTTGAATATTTTAGCCCACAATACTGTGATTGCTATATGTTTCAAGAAATATCAAAATCAATTAGTTCAGAGGGATATCAATTTAAACGTTCAATAATTGAAGGATATACTTCTAATTTACTCGATAAGAAAAGATCGGAACGTGGCTCAGCATATAGGGAGATAAATTATCAAGACACAATATAATGCAAATAAAGTATATTGTAAAATAATCTTGGGTATATCACTACGATACTCTTCCGACTCTACAACACTGATTATCATTTATTGATTACACAACTGTACTACTCTAGCTTTCATTATAACTCTGATTTTGTCCCTTATACGTGCCATAATCCATTGCCATTCGCTCATCCATGCAGCTCACATACATTCAGACATACACACGCTACACCTCCTTTTTTCCCACGCACAACGTCCACATGTAGCATACTCTCACTATCAGTTAAAAATCTCTCCACTCTGAACCATACGATCTTGCACATTTTGCATAATTCTGTTTCTTAGACTTGATCGGCGACGATTGTCAATTGTCGCCTATCGAAGGTTAAAATGACGAGTCTTATCGGTGAGTTAGCGTTGCTGGCGCGTTCGCCCTTCAAAACTGAAATTTGAATTGGCAATAGTCGCGGGTGAATGGCTCGCACGTCGGCTGTGCGGAATTCAGGAACACCTCGGGGAGATTACTAATGCGGGCTAACTACGGGCAAGACCGCTAAGACGTCGTCTGAGGGTGGTCGGACCCGTGGAGAGACAGCAACTCCCACTCGTTATTGCATTCCCGTGCGCCGGGGAGGATCGTAGGAAGCTCGCGAGAGCCGACAAAGAGGAGGATGAGGACCTCGTGCTCGTCTTACCTATAACCTATTCCGGCCGCGTCGGCCCGCGAATGAACTTCGCCCGGTCGTTGCTTATCCACTTTCGTACGTGTTCCCTAAACGCGATACTATGGACCCACCTTCCAAGTTATTACGTGGTCGGCGGATCCGCGATTCCGTGGACGTCTTTCCTCCTGGACTCATACTCCTCGGCTCTATCTGGAGTTGAGAATTACTCGCGGGTATCTATTGTGCATGTATGCATGTATCTACGATGTGAGTCGTGTGAGCTTGGGATATCGGGAGAACATGGGCGATCGACCCCGCTCATGCACGAGTGTGACAAAGAAAAGAGAGACGTGAGATGAATGAAATAGTTTTCAGTGAGACGTACAAGTGCGAAGAAATAAGACGTACGAATACGCGATTTAAGTGAAAACGTAAAGATGAATTGTAAGACGAGTGTATATTATTCTTTTATTCTTATACTTTTCAGCACTTTATTCTTTTACCACTTATTTTGCGAATCCGTTTGTTTACCATATACCTATTCTATTGTGTTTCTTGTGAGCAAAGAGAAGGCAAACAGAAGCGTAGAATCGATTTATAGGCGACGACATACATGCTTACGTATAGACAAAGAATTCTATTTACGCATAGAATATTATATCGTGAGAAATTCTTACGGGAACAGTGTCTGTTGAGAGTGACGTAACTGATTTTACACAGTGAGCAAATAACTTTCTTTTCATCACTATTAGACGTTAACAGCATTTCTTATTTTCTTGAAAAGAACAAAACTAGGATCGATGTAGCCGGAAATTGTGATCTGCAGTTAGTTGGAGAATTTAATGAAGATTTCTAGATGGTCGGATAGTCTGCCTAGATTCTCCACGGTAAGATTCAATCTGGCCGGTTGGTCCTGATGACTCAGTGGTCAACCCGACCGTGTCTATGTATCCTTATGCGAGGTCTTGTGCCTGAGGTATAGGGGGGGTTATAGAAGACGAGCCGAGGGCAGAAAGCCCAGAGTCCGCAATTCACACATTGAATGCCGTGGTGGGTTTCCTTCTCCTCCACCCATCGTCCAAGACCCTCGTCCACGGTTTCCTTGCTGGTCGCGATATCTCCTATCGAAAGAGGGAGCGCGAGAGACTGGCTGGTCCGACGAAGAAAGGGAGGATGAGGGGTCTGGGGGAGACCACTACGGTAATCTTGGAGTTTACAAGATGCAAACAGCTTAGGTGGTAACGCACCGATAAGATCTGAGGTCCTCCTCTTCCGATATAGCGCTGATAGTCGTCATTAGGCCGTGGTTAGAACTTCGGCAAACCTCTTAGACCCTGCAATGCACGGATATCTACGATCTCCTGTACTCCGACCACTGATAAAGATGCACTCGGGTCAATAGCAGCGGTATCTACGATCATCTACGTAGGTTTATTCGATGCCCCCGTTCCCTTCTGTGGACCTTCCCGCAGAGACTTAATACCGAAAGGTTTACAACGTGCGACCGAGAGGTCGCGAAGGAATAGGAGCTTTCAATTCCGGGAGCTCACCGGCCTTATCCTCGCAAGCCACAACCGGCTAGAGCCATAATCTAAATTAATGCCTCCGCTCGTCCAAATCCTCGAGTTAAGGCAAGCTCACTTAACGATGCATCATCTACACCGCCGAAAATCGCCCTTTATTTCCCAAAACATCCCGATAACTTCGTCCCATTATCTTCAAAACCGTTTTTAACGACACAAGTAAACATCAACTGGCTTCCAACCCGTAGAAAAATCAACAGGTTTTCTTGAAAAGAAACGGCTTTCTTGACAAAACAAATTAACACAGCTCCCTGGGAAAACTTAGACACCTTATTGGGATGAAAACAAATTACCTATGAAATTTCAATTTCGTAGACCTCATGGTTCTCGAAATATTTTCAGCGGACAACGCATTCCCAATTGACAATTATATTGTACATATGTATACATACATTACTTGTCACAATTTGAGATAATTGTCCCATAATGCGAATGAATAACGACTTGGGGCTGTGCTGTGCCACTGTACGTAGTTGTTACGCAAGAGGAAGGAAAACAGGAAGGAAGGAAGGAAGAGGTACGTTACGGAGTCGTTAGGCATTTTTCAGGGAAGTCAGTTGGGGAAGGGGGGAGGGGTTGCTCGTTTTCCTGACGGCATTGCGAGGGTCCGCGCGTTCAACGGTGGGTCACTCGGGAAAAAGGGGCCATTTCACAGGTCTTTGCGTTTCGACCGACCTTCGACGGCTGCCAGCTACACCCTCGAACCCTCCGTCACTTTCCGCCACCTCTGAATAACGCTGCCGTCCGAATTCTCATGCGCCGAATCCTTACCTATGCACGAAGTCATCCGTTCGGTTGTCTTTCCGGAAATTTGCAATTCCTTGAATAAATGCGTGTCAAGAGTGAGTCCCGCTTCGAATGTACGACGACAGCTGAAGGAAGCGTAGTAACTTGTTAAAAGTTTCATCACTCGTGCGAGTATGTTTAAAATTACATGCTTGAAGCGTTTATCAAGTAAAGCGTTCTCCGCAAATGTAATTGGACGACCTGACGACTCGAATATGACATTTAATTTTCTTTCCATACTTTAAATGCATTTTGGTTGAGATTTGTATTCGTGTTAGTAGTTTCTTGAAATTCACATTTCAGACTGATTAGCATTTATCGCGAATTAAATATAATTATGTACCGAAGGAAAAGAACTTTTATATTTATTTCAATTCCATAAGGCCTCTTCTTCTTTTTGAAACACGGTAGAGACGTAAAAAAAATTCAATTCTCCGGTAGCTAATAAACTCTTAAATGTTCCCCGTAGTTAGGAGTTTCGAGTGCGTTTTCCTTTTCCTGTTATTTCCGTCAAATCCGAGGACGGGTCTAATCTCCATTTTATGCGAATTAAAAACAAGCAGCGTTCTCCCGGCTGAGGCGGCGGGTTCGGAGCGAAGGGAAGGCTCCGTTGGGATTAGTCGGAAAGCGATTTCATCCTTGTGGGTGGTTGCAGCTAAGAAAACGCGGCGCTCGGGTCCTCTGCTCCCTCGGCGTACCACCTTGTCTCGGTTCAGCGGAAAGCTCGGCGAAAACCAAAGCCCGAAATTAGAATACAAACCCATCAACGGCGTTAGGGCCCCATGTGTTCGCCGCGGAAGCGAGAGAGGAGCTCTACCGTTGCCACTTTCTCCACCGCAGTCTAATTTACATACACTCTATGCGTGAGAGAGAGACAGAGGGGGAAAGGGAGAAAGAGAGCGGGGGGAAAGGGAGTAGGACCAGAACCTACCGTGGAAGGAATCTTCGCCGTTCTCCTGGAAAATACTGTAATTGGTTGCGTTGCTCGCGAGAAACGGGAGATGAATTCCGAGATCCACGATGGATTTCCTTGAACGACTGCCACCCCACCGAGACTTCCACGTAACGCGCGGAAAAGTCCATATCCGCGAGACAGGTTAATTAATGCCGAATCGTGCTTACACCCCACGGAATTGCGCAATATAATTATCGACCCGTGAGACCTGATAAATCGAACTTCACTAACAATTATATCTCACGAAGTGCACGTATTTACCTTGAATTTGATCATACACAGAATTCTTTGCAAGCTTTTCAAGAAATTTAATGAAAAATCAAGAGAATAGCAAACTTAAAATTCTCGTTAGTTCGACTGTTTGAATATTACGTAATTACGTAACTTACCGCGTAAACGAAATACTTTGAACGCGCTTAGTTTTATAGATTTAAATGGCTCCTGAGACTTTCTCGCTGAAAATGTCCTCGTGGCAGAGCTCCGTCGGTGTTAATGGACAGCGTGTATTGCAATTACCGGGGTCGATGTATTTGCGGCTGGTTGTGGTAGCAGGTGGCCGAACAAAGAAGCCCCGGTATCCCCGGTCCGGCGGCGGTCTCGAAGCCAACCGGGAGAAAGTTTCCAGGAGTCAGGAAGCCCTGGCGGGAACTTTGTCCGGTCGTCTGGGCGGTTGCTCGGCTGGCTGGAAACTCGTGGAAGCCCAGTCAGCTCGCTCGTCGCGGTCCACCAGGCGAAATTCGGCCGAGTTGTTCACGTGAAGGCCTGTTCTCGCGTCACTCCTTACTCTCCTGCACTCCATGCCGACGATAATTACCGCGTCGAGCGCTTTTGTGCCCGCGCTAACGTGGCAAGGTTTCCTCCTACTTTGCAGCCCCCCCCCCCCCACGCCGATCCCCTTTTGGCCAAACGGTCCGGTCGCTACTAACGGTTACGCTTTACATGCACGCGAAGCCGGAAGAACGTCACACGAGACTCGGCCCGCGCGAACCGTTAGGGGAGACGTATTTTTCATTTGCTATACCCCGTTGAAAGGAAACGTGGGCAATTAACAGCAATGGGCAAATTGATTAACGTTTCCGTTGTTCGGGTCTTGTTTTGTCATTGTAATAGATTGCAATGTGATTGCAATTGTAATAGATTACAATGACAAAAATTTAGTGAATTTTTATTTGGACTTTATTTAGATGTAAAGACAGATAATTATGGATCGCTGTTAATTTCTCTTAGGACTACAGAAAATTCCATATATAATGTAAACCTAATCTGGAGGTAAAAAAGAAGTCGGAAATATAAGGAAGTCAGTCAAATTCAAATACAAAAACCACACCTTCTTTGAACAATAAAAACAATTGTACGCTTTTCAAAATAGTATAAATCACGGTTTAGCTCTTTGAAACATTTCAGATGCAAATCACTCTCAACGTTTCCTACTAGGAAGTAAGGCCAATTAATCTTAACGAAATAGACCAATTACTTGCCGGAAACAGCGTAATATCTTACTGGCTCCTCTCTTCCTTTGTCCGTTTTTTCTACAAAACTGCATTCACTCACCCTCGGCGAGGGAAACTCCGCGCGGTATGAGATAACGGCCGTTCGCCCCGTAAATATTCCACGGCGCGTATGGGTGTGTATCTTATAAATAAAATAGTGACTCTTAAAAAATAGGGGAGTATTATTAACTCGCATTAGAGGGTGGTCCTTCGCGGCTACGCCGAGCTCGACTCTCTATCTTTTCCTTTCCCCCCCTCGACCGGGAGAAGGGGTGGGATCGTGCGGAGGACGCAGCTGATGCCACGGCACCGCAGGCTCGTAAAATAATCTTCCGCGTGGGGCAACGGATTAAGAAAGTAGAGAGCGACGGGGACGCGCCAGACAGGCCGGGAAAAAAGGTACTTGCATCGGTAAAAGGAAGTGGTACTTCCGGTCCTCTAGCACCCTCCTTACGTCGAGCCACAACGTAATCGTACGCTCCGAAACTTGGAACTCGTGCCTAGTTATTCACTTTTTAATGCATATCCCCGGTATTAGTATTTTTGCGCTTATTTTCCCATTATGTGCATATTCAAGCTTGGGAGGTCAATCCCTACAAAAACTGTTTGGCCAAACTCGTTAGCGAACTCGAACGTGCCTTTGGCGATAATCACGTTGAAAATTTCTTAATGGATAAATTATATCGTACATCGTTAATGTATGCATGTAAAAAAAGTTTGCAACTAATGCCTACGGTAATAGGTGTGATAATTTTTTAATTAGTTTTGTAAAACGGGAAATAGTTATTAAATCGCAGAGAAAACCGTTTTTGAATAGAGGCATTGCATTAACAGGATTGTACATATTGATTTAGTAGTGTAATATTTTATTGAAAAGAATAGATGTTGGAAAAAACTGTAGTATTCTGGCAAGTATTCTACAGTATGATAACATATTCTTATTAATTTCAGTATTCGAGTATAACAATATTTTAATTCCTTTGCTAGAAATAAAAAGAGCGATGAACATTTTCGCTTTGAACGGCGAAATCGAAATAATAAAGTAAGGAATTAATCAGTAGAGAATTCCGAGTCCTACAATTTGCTGCCGAGTTGCGGGCAACCCTTTGGCTTACGCTAATTTCATGTCAAGCGAATTACGTTTTGCCGAGCGGGAAGACAGGGTAGGGTAAAGCATCGTTTAAAATCACAGTGAATCAGTCGATCGTGTGCCGAATGGTTGATGACGGAGTTGAGACAGAGAAAGAAACGGAACAGACGGTCCTACCCTTCTGCCTTTGGCGAGATTCACCGCCTTTGGATTTCAGAAGCCGCGGCGCCGGGTGATATGATCTTTTAATGGCCGCTTTGTGGGCCGATCCATCGGCGAGATCTAAAGCTAAGATGACTGGTGGTTGGCTGACGGAGCTTCCTCTCCTCCTTGTCCTCTTTGTCGTGCAAGCGTTAGCTACGTGACTGGCCCTCTCCTGTGCCCCGTCCCTCGAATCTGTCGTACCTTCTCATCCCGAATTTCCCGACTTATCTCTCTTGCTCTGGCTCCCTTTCACCGTCGCTTTCCAGCCGGCGGTCTTTCTCTCGTTAACCGAGCGAAAGGACCGACGACCGACCGACCGGCGGCTGTGTCGGTGCTTAATTTTCCCCTCGTAATTACGCGGGCAGAGCGCGCAAGACGAAGACCAAGTATTGTACCAAGGAGGGTGCGGACCATGGGGAATAGCTCGTATAACCGAGGATACCGGCCCTTCCTTGCCCGACCCGTACATGACTGTCGAACCACCCGCACCCGACTTAAAGACGACGCGTGAAAAATGTTTACAGGACTTCACAAAAACCACCATGTTTTTTCGTGTGTTTATCGGTAGGCCACGTACAATTTAACCGATTTTAACGTAAACTGCAAACAAGTGTTTATAGTGGTCTCAGTAATTATATCTTCTGCTAATCCTGTTTCTAGTTGTAGTATTTGGTGAACAATATTGCTTAGCGTCAAGGATCATTGCTTTTATAGACAGAAGTTCTTCATAAACGCGTACGTGAATGGCAGTAAACTTGTTGAAGAACAATCAGTAACATTGAGAAATGGATACTAAAATTAGCGAGAACTTATTTTCTTTTTGGAAACCATCTTTTCCAATGGAATCTTTTTTATTTTTCTTAAATCACCCTTTATACCTGTACCAATATTCACAACCTAAGAATTAAATTCCTTGATTTTATCATTATTTAAGCATAAGTATCTCTACCAACCACGTCCATTTTTGCAATTGATACATCACTTTTTTACATATCTTAAATTCCCTCTTATTACATGAAACTGAATTAATTATCAACTATATATGCATTTCGTTATGCCGGCCATGCAGTGTGTGTGGCAACTGACCTTCACACCTGTGTAACTATTCGCCCGTTAGCAGGGGTCTATGAAGTCCGCTTACGGGATCAGCTTGTCTGATGAACCTCTATTCAGCCGACCGTCAGAGACGAAGTAGTTATCGCAGGTTAAGGGTGGATTCGCAACGGTCGCAGCTCACCTCTAGAGACCTTGGCGGTGTCCGAAATATTTCCAAGATATTTCTTCTTAGGCAATAGTAAATGCTTCCATTCAAACGGTCTCTGCGTAATTGCACAAATTTAGAAGTCTCGCACATCGATAATTGAATCGCTTTATCCTATTACCTTAGCAAGATGTAACACTGGGGTAGTTCGTTTCTTAATGTCAGCTGTGAATTTATTCACTGTATTTCGACAAGTTGTCAAAAATTGTTCAATCAATTATCCTGAAGAAATTACGAAGGGGAATAGAATTTTTTTGGTAAATACCGGATTAACTAAATAATCGTAAAATTTCGAACCAGTTGAGAATAATGTGCATTTGAATCAAAATGATACATTAAAAATTTAGTTATTTCCGAATATATCGAATTAGTTGCCCATTTCTAGTTATTTATAGGGTTTTATGGTGGACCAAAACTGTGTATTTTTTGAATAATTTTCAATTTTCGGGGCTAGTGCGTAGGTCGATCGTGGGGTCGAAGGGGACGAGCTGGCCCTACTGGTCGCTTGTATTTGTATAGTACGAGAATCTTGGCCACGGTGGCTACGAGAAGGCTGGCAGACTGAGCTCGGCTGGGCGGGCGCATGAATTGGCTATTAGTAGTTCGAAACAGTATGCTCTAATGGCGACCTGTTGGCCTTTGCTCGCGTCGTTGAGCCCCCGCCCACTCTTGCTCGTCCTTCATTAGCGCGAGTCCTTGCGTTTCAGCCGGTCCTTGCTTTCTCTCCTAAAACACAAGGTAGACGCATGGCGCAAGATTGACGTGAGACCAGTCTACTCATCCGGAACCAACTGGTACAAATGCAATAGTTCGCGTGTCTCACTTCAAGATCGATATTAATTGAACTAAACTCCATAATGCGTCTGATGAGCAGCGAAGGAATATATCTTGTAAGTAGTATCATAACCCGTTGAAAAATTAACGAAGCAAGATATCATGTGTCTTAAAGCGTAACTTGGCGAAAATTTTCGGTCTCTAAAGAACATGCAGCCTTGTAGGATAAAAACGAATTGCCCACCAAATTTAAGATTTTTAGATTTTACGATTAGCGAAATATTATTGGCCGGACAGAGGATCCCAATTGATAATTACACAGTAGGATATACGGTCGAGGAAAAAGTCTTGTAGAATATTGATTTTTCAAAGGTCCTATCTTTTGTTTTCTGGTTATCTCACTAAAGCAAAACATTACGTTATTTTGTTGTACGAATACGTGAAATAATTCCTTTTTTGGCTACTTAGCGAAATATCTGCGCAAACGAGTCACCCTTTATTCGCGCTGAACACGATGTTATAAGAGGGGAATTCTTGAGAGGAATGCAGGCGGAAGCGATGCAGCCTTCCCGAGGTAGGAAAAAAAATGGAGGCGAAAGCTCGAGATTTTACCAAAGAGTTGCCGGGGTTCCCTCGTCTATTGTTTCGCGAACAACGGCGAATCCATTGACTCGTCTCGCTCGAAATCGCCCCCCTCTGTTCTGTGCTTTCGTCCTCCGCGAGATACGCGGATATTCGATAGAATGCCGGCTCGCTCGCTCCGGAGAATTCGTTCACGCTTAACGCGCGCCCAGCTTTCGGAAAGCGGTTCTCGGGGCCGTAGGTTTCCTTTGCACTGCTCCTTTCCCAGGGGACACTACTGTCTTTAATAGATTTCTGAAAAATCGTTGCTTGAAGACGGATACTAGTTGATTAAATACGTTTCTTATAAATTGAAGTGCTCGATAGAAAATGATTAGGCGTTACTTTATTTTTACTCTAGCATTCATTTATAGTAAACTGCTGACATTCTTTTTCACTGAAACTTTTTTCAGAAAGTTCGAAGCATTCATAGCTAAAATTGAGACAAAGTGAATGGTAAATGTAGATTTTTTAGAAATCTTGATAACATTTATACTGAATTGCCAATAAAAATCCGAGTATAGTTATATCTTTGTTTGCTTGGAAATTTGTAAGCTTGGGAGGTTTGCTCGAAGGAAAAGTGTCACTTAAATTATTCGTTGGAGAGGCATTCTTCGCGCTATTCCTACTCGGTTTTACGGTGTTTTCGTGAATTTCTTTGATCGGCAGACCGAGGAAGATTTTCGAAGCCCCGTCGTAGCGAACGACCACGCCGGCTGATAGAATCCGAAATCCTAGCGTTTCTGCCACCCCGCGGTTCTCCGGCACTCCTTAAATCGAAGCAGAACGTCTAGGAGGTCCCTGCAGTGCCGCCCCACAGTGCCCTGCGACTCCCAGCGCTTCAGCTCCGCAGCACCATCCAGACGGAGCCTTTACAGTACGTCCTCGGCAGCGAGCTACCCTTTCTCTTAACGTCCAAAGTTTTCAAAGTACGACGTTCAATGGGGGCCGTCGTATATACGACCAAGCCCTCCCTCCCGAAACCTCAGCAACCCTCTTTCTCGGCCACCTTCTCTTCCCCTCTCGTCCTTCCTTACTTCCTTTCTTCCTTCTTTTCCTCTGCTCTCCGTCGGACTGTTCTGCCTCTGACGCGTTTTCTCCGGCGCTACGAGATAATACCGAGTCTTGGACACAGGTTCCCGCAGAGAGGACGAAAATACGGTCTACTCGTTTCTCCAAATGCGGTCCTAGATTAGCGATATTTTACAGGGGGATACTGGAAGGCAATTATTTCTGGCTCTAATCTCTGTATCCGCATTTCTCGCACGTTTGTTGAGCACTTTTTTCAGAAATGTGTAATGGTTTAGGTATATGAAAATGCAGTGTATTTGAACACCAATGACATGTGTAAAAGTAAAACTTCTCGGAATTAATTTGGCGATTTAGAACCAGTATCGTTATAATGCAACCAGAGATAAATTAATAATCATTTCAAGTATTATAAAATGAAACCTTCATTTCCTCACAAACCAGTTGGGTTTTCGCGCAAAACGCCGGTTAATCATATTCCGAGGTACGTACGATTTTTCATTTCCATGTTTATGCATAAAAAGCTGCGGCAATTAATATCGACTTTGATAAATATTAAATGAAACTTCCTTACGTTCCAAACCAGTTGTGTTTCCGAGTAAAATGCTGGAGAATTCTCCATACGATTTTCCATTTCCTTATTTATGCATAGAACCAGCCTTAACTTAACATTCATTTACATAAACACAGAACGAAATTTTCGTTACTTCGTGAGCCATTTGTGTTTTCATTCGAAACACCGGTAAATCCTCCTCGCGAGTATGTACGATTTTTCATTTCATCTCGGTCGTCTAGGGGGTTGGGTGGAGGAGGGGAGGGAGGACAGTCCGGCAGTCGTCGTGAAGGATCCGCGACGGGACAACCGAGGGAGATACGGAACGGCGGGACCGTTTCTCTGGGCGTCCTTTGTTGACGGGCTCCGCCGTTCCACGGAAACAGTCGCCAGGAAGCGGAGTTGCCGGTACGCGGGGGAGGGGGGTTGAAGGGAGATGGAGCGTGGTAGGACGCCCAGCACCGTGACGTCATACGCCACTGACTTCATCTCGTTATGTTGCGTAGCACGACGAGACGTCGGATGCAGGAAGCCTACCACCACGTTCTACCCCCCCCCCCCTCTCCCTCCCCCTCTTCCCTCTTTTCGCCATTCTCCGTCTCGTTCCGTCGTTTCCCTTGCTTGCTGTTTCGGTCTCTCAGCCTACGAGCCGTCCCGTCTCGTCTGCTTCGTCCTGGCCACGACCCCGGGCCTCGTCTCTACACGCTCGAATTTCTCCACTGCCTCCTCGGCAACCCGCATGTCGGACCTAACGTGCAAGCCGCACATCGTCGGGAGGCAAATGTCGCTCGAGACCGCTTTAAGAACGTTTACATGTTCAAAGTAAGCGATTGAAGATCGAAGTAATCTTTAAACAGAAGCCAGGAACACGTATTCGAATCTACAAGTATTTTCTTGGCCAATAAATACTGAATTGTTTAATATTATTCTGGCTAATACCCATGAGTAATACGAATGTTGAGAGTCAGTAGGGTATTGGAAGAAATAATATTGCACAGAAATGTAGTTTTGACAGAGGAAAGCGTTTGGTCAACCATACAAAAAAAGCACTGGTTAGAAGAAGGAATTCTGTCCTTACGTCACTGTTTTTAGTATGAAATTATTCTTCAATCATACCGACTCGTAGGGTTCTGCTTCGGCAGATGAAACGGTACATAATTTTTCATATAAGGTAAACCTCTGATTTAGCTAAAACAAATATGAGAGTAAATTGCGACTCCGACATAGTTTATACGAAAGTAAATGAATGTATTCTCTAAAAGAAATTAACACAGAAATTAATTTATAGTGCAAACTAAATCCATGATTTTCTTGAGCCATTGTAGCAATTCCCAGTTACTGCATTTGCCTGTGCAAATGCACTTTGAATGCACTTTTTCATTCTCTGCAGGTATGGTTAGGCCAGTATTTTATCTCCGGTGCCCAGTGATTGGTTAAATTTGGTAGCACGTGATTTCCGGTGGGGAATAGGCAGTGATTTCGATGAGCACCCTTTAAGACGTTGCTCTTGGACAGGGGGTTAAACGTAAGTAAGTAGGCGTCCAAACAGTAGTCCAAGGGGGAAGGGGAGGAAACACGCGCGAGGCTTGCTTCGTCGTCGTCGGCGTCGTTGTCGACGGCGGCACAGGGAATTTATGGGGCCGTAACAGCGACAAGTGGTTCACAAGTCGCCGGTGGCATCACCGTTTGGCGCCCACCCCGAAAAGGGCTTTCTCGTTTCGCTCTCACCTCCCTGCCCGGAACGAAATAAATTGGGTTTACCGAGGAAGAGGCGTCGCTTCGCCACTTCACTACCTCTGCCTACTTCGCTCCTACCTCTGTCTCTCGGCGAAGCTACTCCTTGTTTTGTTTCCTCGCCACGCTTATTATAAGTCCGGTGCATCCTACCGGACAACAGTTTCTCTTCCTTCTATCATTTACACCACCTAAGACTTTACGTCATCACGTTGCCATTATTTGTTGCTTCACGTGGCTCGTGAAAAGAATATTCCCTCAGTCGAGGGTGTACAGTGATAACATTGATTCGTGGGTCTAATATTTATCTGAATTCTAGTCTTCAATAAAATGCAAGGGAGTTGTTAGATAAATTTTAAATTTGTTCATGGGTTTGAAAACTCTAGAAAAATTATGTGTCATTTATCATTGCTTCTCTACTTATCCTGTTATTTTGCAATGACGTAGAGATAATCACGCATCTGGGGGTAGATGAATCTACCTGTTAGTAGGTCTTGCAGGCGAGCACGTACGACCTAGGCCAGCGAGTCTGCTGGTTTCTCAACTTTCGCGCTACGCAAGGGCGGCGCGTTAAGAGTTGGCGTTTGGAGAACGCAGCACGCGGCCTTGTTACTCTAAATCTAGAACGTGTTTCCTCTAACGTTCTCACCTAGTTACATGTTCCGTGTGAATTTAATCACACTGCAGGCACCACCAGTATTCGGTTAATTGTTCAAGTTCCAACGATTGGATAACGTGAATCAAAAGCCATTGAGCGCAGTCGTCTTGACGAGTAAATATCTGTCAGAAATTTTTCATTTAGTAGGTACAACAGTATTTACTTGACAGGATACAAATTTTCGTAAAAATCTTATAATAGTTGTAACGACAGATTAAAAGCGTATTAAAATTCACCATTGAACAAGGGCAATGGAGGATTTAATAACATTTTATCCCATTGAATCGTGCGCAGTAAAATAGACGTACGATGTGAAGGTGATCGTCAGTGTTTAACGGACGTTCCTGTAACTACATCAACTGTACGAGGGATATGCTGGGCAAACAGTAAACGCTTTTGCGAGAGGCAAACGGCAGAGAAATGGGATTCACGCAATAACGCCCGGTGATTCGATTGGATGCGGTATAAAAGCGGCAACGACCTCTCTCGATTTCACTTTTTCTCCCTCTATGCGCGTCTCTCTTTCTCCCGGCCTGTCGAGCACTTTGTAGGTCGCGCCTTCATCCCCCCGAGCCGCCCCTCCCCCCGCCGTCGACGGTTTAAAGCGTATTAATTAACCCTTTATTAGACCCGGGCGAAAACCACCGGGCGCTGGCGCGAGATGAGCCCGATTCAGTAGACTGCCGTCGCGTCTGGATTCGCCTAGGGTGTCGTTCAGTATTTATGAAAAGCTCCCGTAATACAGCCGCTCGACTTTTCCGTCTCACCCTTTGCCTATCGCCATTGCCCTCCCTGATGAACTCGATGCCAGCTTTTTTCTCCGCTGGAATTTGCAAAAATTCCCATCGTCGACATTGCCCACCCGGAGGAGTCTCCGGCTAATTGAAAACGCTTGGAAACTTACCTAAAGCGTTTGTTACGCTACACGTCGCGGAAATAACACCGTCCAAAAGAGCATTAAAGCAATCTGTTAAATTTCCTTGAATTATTGTACTAAATTCATTCCAACAATGCGAAATAGTTCCGACTGTCATAATAATGTAAATTTAACGGAACAATGGAATTTCTGAAAAAAAAGACACTTTTATATTGAAAGACACTTTTAGGTGACGTTACAAGTAATTAGAGCTATATTTTAATTGCAAAAATAGAAGACATTAAGTCACCCATTGATGGTTATTCTCGTTTTTTCTCCTCCTTGCATTCTCTTGTTTATCTCCTTTTCTTCGTTTCGCAACGCCGATTCTCAATATTCTCTTAGTCAACAGCGAAGTTTCTATTAAATCTCGTATTTACTCCGAGCGTCTTCCTACTCGGAGAAAAGTGCCAGCCATTGTGCTCCTCTGTCAGTTCTTATGCAAAAGAAAGATTTGGAAATGGGATAAATAAGTCAAAAGAATATAAGTAAAATAAATATTTGCCAAAAAAGGAAGAAGGTTAAAGAAAAATAAAACAAGTGGCATGAATAAATCTATGTAGATAATCAGCTTACGCAATATTCATTATACATATAAGAAGAATTGTATTTCCTATACACTTCAACTTTTGTATTTTCCTGAAATATTACGGACGATAATGTCTACTTTCAAACCCCACAAAAAACTAATATCCCATTTCAGATAAGGAAAATAATCATTACACAATACAACTGAAGAAGTGTGGTACTTTTTCTCGGAGCAATATATATGATACTTTGAAAATAATTTGTAATTATAAAGTATTATCAACGGTCAATAATGACTAAATATGATTTAACAACGTGATCGATAGACTGCTATAAAAATCTAAGAACGTCCTTAAATCGCTGGCAGTGCAATAAATATCAGCATCGAAAACTTGCCGGAAATTGCGGGAGTTTCCTCGTAGAGCTCGCTCGTTCTGTACACGAGTACACCGATCGTAGAACGTATGGGATCGGCCGTGGAAAGAGAGAAGCGGGTGTTCCTCGCGATGCTATAGAAACGAAGAGAGAGAGAGAGAGAGGGAGAAGGGGCCGTTTGTCTATCGAATGGTCGTCCACATATATCGCCTGTAAGGCTAGGCGAGGGGTGAGCGTGCTCAATTTGCCACGTCGAGGGTCGCAGGAGCCGTTGTACCTAGGAGAACGTAAAGGAACGTGGAAAGGAGAGCGGAACGGAGCCGTGAAGCAGGGGACCAGCAGGACGAGCTCGGAGACGTAGGGCCTCCACCGGCACGATGTACGACGGGATCGAGATGAGATTGTCTCGCTAGGAGACTCTCGTCCTCTCTTCTCGGCCCCTTTATCCCTTAACGGGTCCCGTCGATAAACTCTTTATACGGCACGAGACGTCCTCTTACTCCTGGCCTCCGAGCTACGTCAATTATCTTATAAATGATACCTCTAAGCTATTTTCATCGATTTAATACACAACGTAAATCTGCTCGCCGAAGCCAAAGAAATGACGGGCATCTTGTAGATTAGGAAACAGGGGAACGGGATATGTTTGGACTCAAGATTGAAATGGTAAATTTATTTTATGGATGGTATTTTCGGTATCTCTTGTGAAGGAATTTATTTGATATTACTCGGAAGAATCTGTTAGAACAGAAACTACTTAACACATTTCAACACTTTTTATCAGTAAATAGGTTTGCTACATTTTGTTATCTTCGAACATAGTGTTTACCACTAAGGATATAAATTCTGTTAGATTTCTAAGCTCGATCCATTGTACCTCATCGCAGATATATGAGCCTATCGACAGTTATAAGCAATGTTCATTCTTGATGAACGATGAGTGGATCCCTCGATGAGCCATAGAAACAGGTGGAAGGCTCGATTCTGAGGGCAAGCACGCTGCTCGTCTCGTGCCTTACCGGAAGACGCAACGTGCATTTGATAGCCCTATCCCCGGGCGAAGAGCCGCTCGTGGGGAGAAGATGACTCTCAGCAAATTCGAGTATCGCTAGACTAGACAGAGCGAGCTATCGGAAAGAGAAGCTTCCGAGTTTGGCGAAGGGTGAGTTTGAGACGCACGCGAAGACGAGACAATGCGGATATTGGACCGGGGAAATATGGAAGCAAAGTAGACGAGCCGTCGATATCGAGGCGTAAGCAAGACGTCGATGAGAATGCGGGAGGGTAGGGCACACTGAAGTGGGGGTAAGGTAATGCGAGTAGACAAAGTTTATGGGCCGGGAGTGCGGAATCCTCGCTAGTTATCAAAGTCTGCCGCGAAGGTAAACGCAACCCCCCTACTTTGGTATCAGCCTTACGTGGAAGCTCATGTCACAGGATAGATATAATAAGAAAC
The DNA here is from genome assembly GCA_963989215.1 of Hedychridium roseum. Classification (NCBI taxonomy): domain Eukaryota; kingdom Metazoa; phylum Arthropoda; class Insecta; order Hymenoptera; family Chrysididae; genus Hedychridium; species Hedychridium roseum. The sequence continues at coordinate 1,712,526 of OZ022310.1, read as the reverse complement.
AAATTATTATTATCGAATACTGCGTGTCTTCGTTCTTCTAAGGTTTCGGGCAACTGGAAGACCTGCGAGAGAGAGGATGTAAAATGATATACCAGACATGCGTTTCATTTAATACCAATAAATGTGTACGGGTTCTCTAATTTTATTTAGTAATGTTTGCGCTATTATAAGCATTTTACAACAACTTTTGGTAAACAATTCGGATGTAGTACATATGTATATGCTGAAAAAATTCCAATTTACCATAAAGTTAACATTTCGTAAAAAAATTATCCAATGTAGAGAGAGAGAGAGAGAGAGAGAGAGAGAGAGAGAGAGAGAGAGTTTGGTACAGAACGATGACAAAAGTTCAATAACGTATTAACACTTAAACAGAAGAGTTAAATAACACATTTTGCTTGGCAATATATTTGACATCTGTGCACGTAACAGTAAAATCCGTCACTGATTCGTAAGAGATCTGCGAGGCGAAAGGTCAGTATTTCTTGTTCCTGAAATTGACGACGTTAAAGAAGGCGAGTAGGGGGAGGAGAGGGGAGAAGCTCAATCGCGCGAATTCACTGGATCCCGGGATCGAAGATGAGACTGTGATCCTGCGATAAAAAAGAACGCCCGTCGAGCGTTTTGCGACAGGTTAGCCGAGATTTCCCGTTGCAGGAACAGAAGTAGGACCTGTTTAATGGACCTCAAGCCATTCTGGAAATTTGATCGGCGAGAACAGCCAGTCCTTCTTCCATCCTACCCCTCTTCCCCCCTTACTCCATTCCCCTTTTCCCGCTCCCCATTTTCCGTGGGCCTCGTCTTTGCCTTTCGAGCTTCCTACGCGCGCAACTCTTTTCTTTCTACTTTATTCTTCCGCGCGGCAGCGAGGATTCACGTTGCTCGTCCAACTTTGATTTGATTTCATCCGCGCCCTTCTTTCCCGTCCACGATTCGCTCTCTGCTGGAAATCCAACGCAGACGGCTGTGGCGATTATAAGAGACATGCGGGTTTCAACTTTTATTTCTCCGCCATATTCGCAGATTTCAATGCGTACTGGCAATGAGTGTGTTTCGTCATGAAAATCGTCAGTTTAAAATATCACGTGTATTTCCTAAGATTACTGCAGTTCACATAATAATTTAAAGCAGTTTATTTTCTTATTATACAAGAAAAGTATAAGTATTGTTGCGATTGTTTATTTACCTTGAGATGAAAATTAATAAAGTGCAATATGTTATGACTGAATGAAAAAACAAACAGCCATTGCATTTAAAGCACTTACTATCACAATGAATTTTTCTAAGAAATTCACAAAAATTTTGCACCAAACATATTTATTAAAGTCCTGCTGTCCATTTTTCCTTGGTTGCAGATAAAGTTCATTAATTCCTTCAGGTATTGAAAGTTTTTGGTAGTAATTTATTTCAAGACGTTTGCATTTTGAAGAGATTCAAAAAACGTCGAAGGTTACGTAATGGCTGATTCTAACTTAACGCAGAAACGGAAGCGAAGATTGATTTGGCGTCGGCACTTTTCTGAATTTATTGTCTCTCTTTTCGAACGACGGGGGGATGTAATGTTTTCTGTTTGCATGCAAAGTATTGCCAGTCGACTGACCATGGCTACCCGGTGGCCTTCTAAGAACCTACAAATGCAGATATACGCGTTCCTCTCGACGAGAGCGATACGGACGGTCGCCGGAAGTGACGTGCCTGCGAAATGGGGTGAAAATTCCGCAGGAGCAGAATGCGCCGGTCTAACGTGTCCTGAAAGCACGAGTTTCATGGCTTTCTGAATAAAATTTTCGTCCGTTCGGGCCGAAAATGCTCGCCAAAAATGCTGATATGACGTCTTGCGAGAAAATAAAAATTCTGGCGCGTAATAATCTTAAGTGATACATCAGTCAGATTATTTTATACTTTTAAGATATTTGTATTATGTTATATTTTTAAAGCAAGTAATACAAATATTGTCCTTTATCGTCAACACGACTCATTCATGCCATCACTTTGCTGTAAATTGGAAAGGAAATTTCAATGATCTAACAGAATATATGGTATTTGGCGATTAAGAATTAGCACATGTACTTGGAATCTTATTAAACAATATTATTAAATAGTCAATATGTTTTAACGCGTACTTTTATAAATAACATTTTTAAAAAATATTATGGCTAACCTAGATGCATAGCTTTATTTGTACGTCATTCATTAAATACTGTTGCTATACCTATAACTTTCCACGTTTAACCGTTGTATCTGCGCGCTGAAATTTGTTGAAAGAGTAGTTAAAATTATATGACCAAGGGGTGGATAATAGTGGAGTAAGTAAGCACGACGGGTCTAAATAAAATTAGGCGAAGTCCTGGGAACATTTAGACTTTGGCCCGGGGTCATGGGTGCCTTGTTTGCACGGCCATTCTCTGTTCTCATCCTTGGGCGAATCCTGTCCTGCGGGGACTAGACAGGAGAGAACGGAGCTAGAAAGAGAATGAGGCACGTGCAATGGAAGGAAAGAGAGGAAGAGACCGTTCGTGGCCATTACTCGGATGGCAAACACGCTTCGAACGTTGCCCTGTCCTTCCATTCGCAATATATACATGTATATATGTATGTACCCCGTCGAACCCCTCTGTGTATCGGCATGAGATTTCTATTTAAATGAGAACCCATTAGAATCTCGACGCGGACGCGTGCACCGTCGACTCGAAAACTTTCCTTCTACCGGATGCTAATCAGCGTTTCCTGCTGAAAAGACCGTCCACCGCGGCCCAGCCTGCCGTTTTTCTTCCAGGAGAAAAGGAGTCCGTGGCATTCTTTGGCGACGGCACTCAAAATCCCCCCTTTCCTCGCCAGTTGATAACTAACAACCTCGGCAATCTACCTCGACGTCTTTTTTTGCCTAAAACTTAGCAAATTTCAGAAAAGGCAGTCTGCATAATTCGTGTTTTTGAACCTCTGTCACTTGGTTACAGAATTTAAATGAAGATAGACAGTTGCTAGCAAATTGGGAAAGCACATGAAATAGTTGTGTTAATTGGAAATTAATTTAAAGGATTTTGTTTTTTATCGTGGTACTACTGTATGTGTTTAAAAAGTAGTTTATAAAATCGGAGAACTTTAAGTCCTGAGTGTACTACTAGACTGCGAAATTCTGTAGAACTATTATACATTTTACAACTAAATTCTACATTTTCCATAATACCTTGAAGAATTATTAAGAAAGAACATAAGATTTGAAAATCTTGGTATTAAATTAACCCTGAAACGAGAACTTTCCTCACTACTTTCTTCTTCCTTTTTACCATACCCGATATTACCTATGGGCAGACATTTCAGTTTCGATGACCCAAATTTCCTGGAATGACGGGGCAATCTGCGCGAATGAGACACAGGCGCGTCTTGAAGGGCGGAAAGCGACGGGAAGGGAAAGGGGTACAAAGGCTCATCGTGTATGCCCGCGTCGTGAAGGACCACTCCTGTTTACGTGCCCTTCCTATCGGGGGCCGTCATTAAGAGCGTAGGCCACAGATAGTGGTGGATAAAGAGAGGAAGAAGGACGGAAACGACAAAGCCGCTCGTTAGGTCCTCCGAGGGTCCTCACGGCTAGCGCCAAGGGTGAGAACGTGCTTAGGCCTCGATCCGCGTCCCTTCGACCTCTGCCCTCCTTCCCTCTCTCTCTCTCTCTCTCTCTCTCTCTTATTTGTACTATCGTTGGACTTCTCTTCTCTCTGTCCTCTTTCCCGCGGCCCTCTCGAATGCCCACTCGCGATGGTCACTTGCGAGGCTGGAGTCAAGAAGCCTCACTCGGACCTTCGTCGTCCACGAACGCTCACTAACTTCCAAAGCAGGATTTCACACGAATCGAACGAACAAACGAAAATTGAATGACTTAGATTTTAACGAATAGGTCTAGTAGATGTAGATTAGAGTTGGTCCTGAAGCAATTTTCTTGATAAGGTTTAAAACATTTACGATCTTTGTGAATATTTGCATTGGCACAGCTGGAACAAAGTGTTATAAATATTGTCTTCTTTAAATTGTTATACTAAACTATTCTTACATTACAACATTTTTACACGTTTACTTACATGTGTTAATTGGCCTATTATTTTTTAGTAACACATAGTTGCGTGACTGACTAACTTATTAAGAATCGATGTAAATTTTGCAAAGAAGTTTTGCTCGCTAAGCCGGCCTCACATAACAGCACTAGAAATTACGAAATTACCATGGGAAACATCATCGACCATCCAATCCCCTCGACAATTCCTTTCTTGTTTCCTTTTCCTCGGTCTAAATAGTGCGTTAGCAGTTAATAGTGTTACTGTATAATGCATCGCACAGAAATCGAGCGTAGGAGATCGTAAGCGTGGTAAGAAAGCGAGAGACAGAAAGAGAGAGAGAGAGAGAGAGAGAGAGATATATAGTGGTGGCTGAACGAAAGTCGTCAGAATGTGCTGTCGTGGGAGTTGGCAATCAGTCAAGCTGACGGTTTTGCCAACGAAGATGACCGAACCCGGGGTGTGTTCCATCACCTTCCGTCTCTGATGTATGCAGGAGGTCGCGACCGGTGGCAATCGTGGCACATACGTCCCTCGACTAGCCGTCGGCCTGTACCCTCCTTCTCCTTCTCCCCCTCCCCCGGCCCAGATCCCCGTCCTTGCTATTTCCCTATGAATATATGAATCGAACCCTGGGAGTTATGCGGGTGCTCGTGGGGGACGTGGCCATACGTTACCGTCGCGAGATGGCCGTGTCCTGGTTTCATCCCTCGGCGCTAATATCCGCGCCAACGTATCGCCAGAGCACACACCACGCCCACCTTACCTTTACGCTCCTCAGAGACAGCGTCCAATACTGATATACGGTGTACTTTCCTCTGCAACTCATCTGCATTGGATTCGTTACACGTTTTTGCATGAGGAAAATCCGCTTTTTAAGAATTTATATTTGCAGTACCGTGGAAATTAGTGAGACATGCATATGTTTGTGTGTTGATGAAAGTATCTATCGTTTGAGTATGTAGTTAAAACGTAAAGATTAGTATTAAGATATGTCATTCGAGATTAGATACGGGTTAAAATTTTTATTTACTCTTATTACACATATGTGTACCATCTGTACGATGATATATACCGTCACATTTGCTAATACAAATCATATCTCTGCCTTTCAATTATAATCTAATCTATTCATAAATTTTGATGAATCATTTTTACACATGTGCGAATTGACCAGCAATAGGTATGCACAACTCATATCATATGGATAATAAAACAGTTAAAATGATTAACACAATAAACTATTACATTCTGTCGAATTTTTAAGATACGATCTTTCCAGTGTCTGGCACAGTGAAAAATTTGTAATAGAAAATTACAAAACTGAATTCTCTGGAGAGGTAGATGAAGTCCAGCAAATTGAAAGTACAAACTTTTTAAGGAAACCCTTCATTGTCGAGTATTAAATTGAATGCCCTACCGGCACCCAACAATGTTCTAGATTTTTTCTGAGAGAAAAAGGTTTGTGCGTATGATACACTTACGTGAGACCCAAGGACTGGCTGGCATTTCGGTAGGCCAGACGGACTCTCGAAAGGGCCCGAGAGTCCAAAGCCCGTAGGCTTAACGTGTTGCGCGCACATCGCGCGGGATACTCCGTCCACGACGTTACGGGGTGGTAATGGAGTTAATTGCCGACACCGGGTGAAACCGGGGCTTACAACTTGAGACACACCGTGCACCTGATACCAACAAATTGCCCGGTTCTTACGTTACCGTCTGATCCCGCGTGGTCTGCTCTGTATACATCCGCAAGTCGTTGGACAGTGCCTTTAATCTCGCCAGTAAAGGGGCCTGTACCACGTAAGACGCTCATTAACCACTTCTGCCGTACGAGTAAGAATTCAAGCGGAACGACGTGCCGTAATTAGAGACATTTGTAATCGAACTTATGTTCTACAGCACCGCGCTTGTCAGCGAAAATGTACGCGGACATAATGTAAATATGTTATGTGATATCTTCAAATAATCGGTTTAATAAGATTGCTCCAAATTTGTGTACCAAATGATTTTTTAAATTAAATGCAAAGCTCAAATGTGGGACTGAGAAGACTGTTTTTGGGTATCAATTTAGTATTTGGTTTATGTATTTTGCAACAATTACTTATGGTAACTGGTGAGGTTTTATTACATTTGCAAAAATAATTACAATAAGTTCAGAGGGTACAAAATATAACAGACACGTAGATAATGTAAGACACTTCATTCTCATTATTCAAAGAAAATTCGTAATATCAGAGAATCTTATCTTTTATTCTTCCGAAGGAGATTCCAGTATTCATGTGAAGTTATTAACTTTTTCTTCGGTTTATCAACAGTGACTACTCAACAATTACGACAATAAACCAGGCTAGACATACTAACACGTTATACAAAATTCAACGCCCCCTAAAAAAGTTGAGAATAATTTCACCTTGATCATTCTTCGATTTTGGGCCTTTAATAAAATTTCATTCTCCGTACGTGGAAAAATGAAGGCAAGGTGTAATTGCCACGTGACGATTTCCTTGGCTCACGGGACCGTTGACTCTGTAGTGTTTACCGCGTGATTATTCAGGGAAAAGCGGCCTAGCAGTCGGCCGGTGTCGGAAGGACGTAAACGCTCGTAATGCCGTCGTAACTTTACTTAGCCGTGGCCATTTCCAACGGGCAATGGGTCTCGCGGTTCCGCCATCATCCCATCATTCCGAAAGCCCAGCGACAGGACGGGTCCCTGTCGCCTTTCACGGCGCTGCCTAATGTCTTTTCTGTGTTGCGCTAGTTGTCGTCCCTTGACAACGCCGCCGGAAGGTCCTGTCGAGACATTATCCTATTTTGCGTCCACCTCCCCCCACCCCGACTAGCCGCCTCGAATTACAAGCTCCGTGCGTGCGGTAGATTCCTTTCCTAGGCCCGGCGTTTAAAAGTCAATCACGTCGTCCTTCTTCGTCCGCTGAGGGATTGCAGAACCTTCGGCAATTTGTTTTGATTCGTCTATTAACTATTTCAAGCAGTAAATAATGGATCAATCTTTAAGATTTTTAGGACCTGTTTCTTGGTTTTAATTAAAATGCATGTAATACTGGAATTGTTGGCTAGTGTTTTTCTTTAATTAAACTGTTTTCTGGACACAAAAATAATTTATCTTGTGTGCGAGTTATTTGATAAATAAATTTCTTTAAACAGTAGTATATTCACAATAAACATGCAGTAAAAGGATTAACATGTGCGTGAAATTTCAATGCAAACGGTTTGTGAATAATGCATTGGATTTAAACGTAACTACGGTGGTCTTCCTTAGGGTTCATAATTATTACCCTCATCAAATTCTCTCGTTCAATTAAAAACCAATTTTATAGGCCCAACTTAATTGACACCAAGCTGTCAAATATTGTTGAGGATAAAACCTACTCAGCCGGTGGTTTTGCGTTGTCAGGTCTGGCCAAATTAATTGTGTATTTCATTGAGTAATAATTTAATATGCAAAGTTCACTACTATCAGATTGTGATGTTCTTGGGTGATCAAAAAAGGTTATTTGATTGCACAAAACCGTTAAAATTTAATTCCGCAGGAACAGTATTCCTAACATTAAAGACATGAAAAATCGTGCTTTACCATGTATTATACAAATGTAACTAAATTCATTTATTTTAATGAATTATGTAGCGGCAGTACGAGAATTTAAAAAGTTGTGAATATAGTACGCGTCGTAATTCCCGTCTGGACTTACGATAGCTTATAAATTATTTTCATTCGTTTGGTCGACACAAAGTCGATCTTGTCAGTCATTGAAATTTCGTTCATAAAGGATAGTAAAATCATTGCTGGCGTTAGCGATAAGTTCGGGCGTGCGTGCTTGGTGGCCAATTAAGCGGATAACGAGCGGCATGTTAGTTAAATCCAGCTTTCCGAGGATTTCCATGAGTGCGGAATAAAATAATAGTTGTTAGAAAGCAGTGCGGACGACCGACGAGAGAGCTTGGAATTCAATGCTTTAAAGTACGAGCTCATACGCATGCACGTCTATACGTGTATCTGCGAATACGCGGGAATCGTAATCGGCAGGAGTGGCAAGCTCTGACCGACGGGAAATCAAAGTTTCCTCGGCATTAAATGCTAATGAGCGCCGGCCGCATAATGCCTCGTGTGTACGCCCTGACGAATGCTCTCGAATTAGAGTTTGGAGGGTTGGCAAAAGGTGCCAGGGGATAGAGATAGTCGAAGAGAAAGAGGGGGGAGATGCTGGAAATAACTAGGGAAAATTCAAGTTAGAAACAAATCCTCTGCATGAGAGTCTTTGAAATCATCTAATTAAGTAAATCACATGTTTTTGAACCACGGGTCATCGAAGTTTCATGAGTCATTGACCGGCAAGTGTAATATAATTACAAAAGTAATATAACTGCTGAGAATAATTACGGAGAATTGAAGCCAGAGACAAGTCCTCTGCGTTATGGTTATCGAAGCCATATAATTAAATAAATTCTATGCTTTCCCGTACGTAAAATAATTTCCAAATCACGGATGATCGAAGTTTGATGAATTATTTACTGGAAAAGGTAGTAGATCAATTTTTGGACCACCCGTTCGATGAAACTCAGATCAGTCTCTTAACTATCTACAGTGACTCTCCTCAGTGCGTTCATCAAACTGAATGAGATTTACAGGACATGAATAACACGATGTACTCTACAAAATGTATATTTCAGATTTTTGTAAGAGTGGCTATAAAAAAATTTGACAAAAGTGCACTTTACAAATTTCATTGTAATTTTGTAACTTTTGAAAATTTCGAAAATCACTGAAATAGGTCAACAAGCAAACTGTTTAAACTACCATCACTAAAAATTGTTTCCCGATATATTAATTCCCTAGAAAGTTATTCAACTATAACATGGTGTTCGAATATTAATGCGAGTCGCTGTAAATAATGGGCGACTGTTTGGAAAAGATTTGTCAAGAAACAAGGCGACTCTTAGAATTTCGGCATTGGTTGATGGCAAACGAAGGAGACGTTGAGTATGACGTGACGGTAGAGGAACGTTGGCGGGTTGCAGGAGAGGAACTTTAAATTCTCATGCCGCCTCGCTTAATCCGCGGCTTAAAGAGCTTAACCCCACGAATACCTCGTCAGAGGTTCCCCCCGCGGTGCCAGAGAGCAGGTTTATTAGCGCGCGGATTTCGGAATTCTTTTCATCGGCGCTCGGGACATGGCGCCTCCCACGCCGTTTACATAAGCGAGTTCCCCGGATTGCCTTTTTGATATGTAGATAAGGGGGTGGTGCTGCTTTTACGCCGTTTACGCCCCGCCGCGAACTAAAGAGAAGGCCGACCTTAGCCTTCCCGCCTCCACCCCTTTCGCTTTCTCCGCTCGACTCCCTCGGAATCTTCCCACTTGTGTCCTGCACCTTCGGTAACGTTGCTCGTAGGTAGTCGAAAGAATTACGCGAGGTATGTAAATCTTGAGGAAACACCGAGATACAATGTCCCACGAAGACCTGTTCAGCTGTAATAAATTTCAGTATTTTTCCTCCATTTTACTTGACGTGTGTTAAGTGAACGAATTCTACCTTTTTTACCAGATTCATACAGTACATCATTTCTAAGATAGTACAAATTTATACTGTACCGTGCAGGTTCTTATGCAACGAAAATCGTCATTTTTTTAAACCTTATTTGCCCGACCATGGAACGGTTCTAGCAGTTTTCCTAGAAGCATATTACAGGGCTTTTACATGGTAATGGCAGTTCCGGATTGGCCGCGATAATCGTCCGAAGGTCTCGGCGATGTAGGGGGGGGAGGGGTGTGCGCAGCGAGCGTAGCCGAGGAATTATGGGCGGCGGGTATGACCGGGGGTATAAACAAATTACACGTGAATGGTTTCTTGGCGGTGATTAGCGGTAAACCTCGTTAAGAAAGTTTCGCCCGAAGCTCGGCTAGGAGCTCACTGCAACCCAGAATGGAAGGGAGGGCGACGCTCGTCTTTGGCCTCTCTCGCTTCGTTTCCTCGCGGCAGGACGAAGCTGGACCTTACCCCATACCCCACCCCCCCAATACCCCTCGCTACCCCGTTTTCTTTTGCAATTAACTCGAAAGCACCGGAGACGGGGCGAGTGCTTCAAAGGAAAGTCATTGCTCAATGTCCGCGATACTTAAAATAATTTGCCCAATCGAATTCACCCGAGAACCGCTTTATTGTGTCCTCATTCGACGCTGATTCACTGGAAAATTCTACCCCACGGGCAAACGGGGATTATTTACATTTCAATGGTTTATTTTACAGCAAAGACATTACAGAATTTTCATTACCAAAGGCAAATGGTCTTAGTTAATTAACATCGTTGTTACATGTTTCCCTGAAGTGTATTTTTTTAAATACACGATTATCCGTTCTGTGACAATTATAATAATAATTCTCATTTATTAGTTACAACACATTTACTATTGAAATTACTTTTATGACATTTCTAACATACATTCTCCATTGGCTTGAAATATATTAAAATTTCGCACCTTGAAATGCAATAACTGTTAAAAGAAAATGCAGAATTAGAAGATTCCCTGATTGCTAATGAATTCTCTGAGTGTACGTTTGTACAAAGGTACACTTAAAGAGTACGTGTTGTAGTTTCTCGCTCCCTGTGTGGACGAAGTATATTGGCTGATTAGAGTCTGTCGTCAGCCGAGACCGAAGGAGTTCGATAAAAAGATAAATAACTCGTGCGCCAACGAGATACTTCCCCATCGACGGCGGGTTCTCATGGGAACTAGCCGCAAAGAACGGCATCAGCTGTTAACCGAGGGAAGAAACGAACGGAGAAGGGGCCAACCTCGTGCCTCTGTCCCCGACAATTCGCCATTATTGGCGCGCTTCGTTCTCCATGGATTCGTTCATTTACTTCTATTATCCCGAATAAACAGATTCGCGTCGTACTTAGCTGCTCTTCAGCCGGCAACCGTGCACGTTTCACCCCGTTTACCTTTTATTCTTCGCCGCGTTCATTTGTTCTTCCCAGAGAACTTTGATGATTTCCAGAATTCAGAGACAGTTTGTTTTTGTCAACAAATGGGTTGGAAAGAAGTAAACATTTCTTAGTGCCAATTTTGTTCGAGTTATTTGTAAGTACTGGGAAACTATTTTCGAACAGCTGTGAAGTTTCGCGCTTGGTCGTATAATATGTGAAATATAATAAATTGGGTATAGAAATACGTGTGCATATATAAATTAAAATTTTATTGCGAAGGCAGGCTGTCATGGAGATATTCATTTGATATTTCTGAAAAATTAATAAACCCTTAAAATCAGAAAACGAATAGAAGCAAAAAATGAATAGCACCCAAGCAATATTCATAAAAGTTTCTTTGTTTTTCTGAATTTTCTCTACAAAAGCAGCCAATATTGTTAGTTTCTCTGAATATTTAAATTAGTTTATACTTTTCATTCGATACCGTAAAGATAAAAGCAATTAATTGAATATGGCATTACACAAAAACTTTGCGAATTTACACAACGAAAGGTTTTAGTCAGTCTCTCATTTGTTAATTATTGTTCAACACTTTGTTGTACTTTTACTTTAACCACCGACTTTAACTACGCGTAATATTGCACGAGCATGTTCCTGTCTCTCTGTAATCTGTTTGGGCGGAGTGAACGTTGGCGAAATGGCATCGTCGGGAGTCTCCAAAACGGCTGGGTAGTCTCTGTGAACCTGATTCCCGGTGGTCGCAGTTTACGTGGACGAGCGGAAGCCGATTCCCGCACGTTTCTGGAATTAAAATGGTAGCGGAGCATCAAAGGCGGCTCGCGTGGAAGACGTGAAATTTCATCGGAAGCCATGCGAGGACAACGACGACAGGAGACGGAAGGCCTAGCGAGCGAGCAAGAGAGGCGAGAAAGGGAAAGAGAGATAAAGAGAGGGGGAATAGAAAGAGGGGGGAAAGGGAGGAGACGCGGATGAGAGCGAGTTGGTCCGAGTTTGCGAGTTCCGAGCCAAGGGGATTGCCGTATATTAAAGTACTTTTCGGCTCCCCTTTTCTCCCCTAGCCCCGATTCATACCTCTGGCCTTCCAACCCGGCAGTCTAACTCCCTTTTCCCGCCTGTGTTCCTCTTTTCGTTACCATTCGGACCGCGAGCAGTCCTAAGCCAGGGCTAAGCCTTCTGCGTATTTTGCACGTGATGTTCCAAGTCGATTCCTCGCTTCTACGACTTCCCGTCACCGACTCATGAGAAATATTAACGAAATATCGCTGGGATAATCATCGGACCATATGCGCCACGGAATAGCTTTCCTTCCTGCTTTCGAAAAATAATGCTGTTCTTTGATTCGTATACAATGCCCCTTTTTATACAATTTATATAATATCTTGCGACAGTTACTGCTACACATATTTTTTATTATTTCGGATCAAGCTTAATATTATGAAATATAGATTTTTAACACGCTAACGTAATATTACACTGTTTAACATGATGAATACATGATAATAAGATAAAGAAAATATAGTATATAATCCTATAAGCGAGTTATTAACGTACATATGTTTTACACACATATTTAGCAAAACCAAAAGATCCAAGAATAGAAAATATTACAAAAGAACCGGGGAGACCTATTTTCAAAGGGACATAATATTTGACGGTTTCGTGATCGGCACTGAATGTTTACAACTATTTGAAAGTTGATTATTTTAATTCGGTTGATATTTGAAAATTTGCTGGTCAGACGATGAAGTGAGTTTTAGGCGGTTCGACGAAACTGCAAAACGTATGACTTACGGCGATCTCATGCGGCCGTGGAGCCGTTCAGCTTCGTTGGGTCCTGATGAATGGGCCTCCCATAAAGCTGAAGTATGGTAAAAGCCGCCACGACCACCGTCGTAATATTCTACCCCGGGTGCTTTTAGAATCGCTAATGACTAATGGTACCGAAAGGAGCCCCTTCCGATGGACGGTGCCTTCAGTTTCTCGATTAGTGTTTCGCGTGATTCCACCTAACGCCCTACGATGCCATTTCACAGCGATTTCTATGATCAATGAGAATGTAACGAAAACTAACGTTCCGTCTCTACTGTAGCTAGCTTCCTGTGTTCTCCGATCTGTGCCGTTTGATTCAACGCAAAGTGTAAGGAGAATAAAAAATCTTACTTAATACCATAGTCTGTTAAAATGTAAATATTAAACGCAGCTAACGACAACGGCACAGTGGTTAATGTTTCAAAAATCATTTTTCATTTTAGGACGGGCTGAGGTAGAAGTAAAGATGGTAAAGCTAATGAAATACAAAAACAATTTTTACTATACTTTTCTATACAATATTTTCATACGTTACTATTCAATGCTTTATACACAATATGGCCATATTCTTCTCATAAGATTAGAATATCGAAAATAATAGATTAAGGAGTATCACACAATTCTTCTATTCGTTTTCCTTTCGTACTACGTAAATATTAATCATACTTATCTCCGATTACTATTAACATCATTCCATATCTTTCCTTCCGATGCTATAAATTTCTACAAATTCATACTTGAAGCGCGTTCGAAGTATGGCGTAGCTCGTGTTATCGGCGAAATTGAAGAAATCAGCAACATATAAGACGCGGCCGAGGAAGGTGAGAAACTGTCAAGCCTGTCACACGTCCAATGGACCGTATAGACGGCCCATTACGCCGGGACTCCAGAGAGAAATAATAAAAATGCCATTAGTGTCTTGGCGGGACGTGAGCGTTTCACCCCAGATTTCGGCCGATATATCCCATCCGTCGACCACTTTAACGTCTTTGTCACGGACTCTCCCACTTGACGAGGCTAATCCTTCTTCGTCCTCGTCCTTCTTCCTTCCCGGGCCATCGGGCCTTCCGCTTTATCGGAAGAAGACGTTCCTCGGTCCAGCGGAGAAGACCGGACGATCTTAAAACCCGTTCACGAGCTGGAACGAAAATAATTGCATCGTGATTCTTCCTTCTTGGCTCTTATCTCCGTCTCCCTCTTCCTTTCCCTTAGCCATGTTTCCTCGTCGTTCTCTCGTAGGATCGTTTCTCCCCTTTCGGCGTATCGCTGCTCCCGTTGAACTCTTCCCTGTCTTTCCTTGTTCCGCCCTCATGGTAAACTGGCAGAACCGAGAGGGCATAAATCCTCGAACGGGATCGCCGGCAAAAATAAGATAAAATCTCCGAGTCCCGCTGGAAGTCCCGGGCGCCCTGGCAAAAGGAAGGAAAAAAGGCAAATTCCCGTATAAACACATCCGCGCCTCTTTATGACGGTACTTTGCGGCTCCCCCGCTCTCCCTCGCCGATTGTGTACCGTGCGTATTATTAACTCAACCACCGGAAAATGTCAACCGAGGCCGCCCGCTCTTCTTATCTCCTCGCCTTTCTTTATTTTAGCACCGGAGGCGCGTCGGTGCGCGCCAGAGGGATTCGCTCGCCACTTTTTCGCTTTAACCCTCAAAGAAATCGAGAAGAAACGCCCTCTGCACGCCAGGATCTCTTCATGCTTACTCCAAACGCATTTACTTAAAAAAAAACCGTTTACAATCACCGCTTCATTATAGGCATTATTTCATTGATTTACCCATTTTCGGAAAATTTTAATACTTTGTACTTTTAAATGTTATAGTACACACACTAATATTATTTATATATACTTACGTGTATATCATTGAAATGCATTTTTGCTCAATTCTTTAATACAAATGACGCAAGCTGCGAGGGATTTAATCATTTTTACGGCGATGCAAATTTCTACATAATTTATTATTAAACGTTTTCAAGTAATGTATGGTCCCAGTACATTGTTCCATAAAACGTTTGTCTAATTAAACTTATTAAATACTGTTGAACTAAACGAACGTAAGATTTTCGTTACTAAAACTCCTTGAGTTCGTCGGCAGGACGATATTTTGATTGTCCATTCCCTTGCCCTGTTTCCCTGCAGTGGTCCTTAGTACTTTTATCTTTATCGTTTGGCTCAAAGGCATTCCACCGGGTATGGGTATCCTTGAGGAAGGTCTTTCGAACTCTGAGGAAGGACTCCTTCCGTTGGAGAAAACACGGGGTCGTCTTACGTATGTACGATCTGGGAAGGACGACTCGAAGGGGCGCCTCGATATCGGATTTCCAAACGTTTTAATCGCCGTTTTTCTTCCCCCTCCGCGCGCTTCTGTCCCTGCCGTCGGTACGGGCCGACGGTCCTTCCTCGAAGAAGGAGTTATCGCCGAAGGAAGCTACAGGCGAGGCCGCGCGTAGTCCTGAAAAGGGCTGGAAAGCGCCGTTGGGGGGGTTGAAACGACCCCCGTCGCCCGGCACGGGGCTGAAGTCTGAAAGATAAGGTGTACCCCTCGCGCCCCACTTTCTCTTCCCCTCTCCCTCCGTCTCAGCCGGGCCCGCTCGCTCGCTGCCTCCTAGATTATGGAATGGCACTTTAATTACACTAATGGGAGAACCAAATGTTAATTACAATTCGAAGTCTAAAAGAGAGACGAGTCGCGGAACCGTGGAAGACGGCGCGACGGAAAGAGGAGAACGGGGAGGGGGTGGGGGCTGGCGGACGAGGGGAGGAAAACGAGGGGCGGGGGAGATAGATCGAGAAGCTGAGGAAGAACGAGTCGAGATCTACCCGTGAACGAAGCTTCCCTTTAGGATTAGTATTATTTCATTAAAAAGACCACCTACCAAGTTTAGTTTTGCATACAAGAACTACCTTAAATTGTGGGGAATAGTACCTGTGGTCAATAATTTTTATGACTAAGATACACGAAAGATAATGACTGTATCAACAAAATTCATTAATGGAATCAAATAAATTTACTCTTAGCATAGCAGAATAAAAACTGATTTCATTATCAACTAAAATAAAGGCAAAATCATTTGAGTTAGTTTCACTAAACAACAGTCAAAGTAAGTAAATACATAATAATACAATATAATCATACAATCACCATAAAATTAGAGTCCCGTCAATTGCATAAACCAATGTAGAAACAGTTTTAAATAATGCACGTTATATTTTCGAAGAAATTGCTAATCTCTGCAAATCACTGGAATTTCTTTGCTAAATCCACCTGTCGTTAATCTCATCGCAATGAGACATAAACCCGGATAATGTCTTGTTAATCGAAGTCGTTTTATTGCGAGGACAAAGCGAAAACCCACAGGATCATGCGTGGCCGATCGTTTAGGCACCATGTCTACATTTAAGCACTTCCCATGATCGCCATACTCTCCCCATAACGACGTAACAGCTTCCGCATCCTTGCGGTGTATAAACAAGCCATAACTGTTTTATGGAACCCTTGTGATACTCGATAGGAGGATGTCGGTGAGCGTAGAGCTTCTTCTCGGCTGTCACTATCGTTCCCCAGTCCCTGCCCTTTGCCCTTTGATTCCCGCCCGCTTTTACCTCTCATCTAATCTCTCCCCTTGCCCTACTCTTATAAAAAAGATTCACCCGCATATGTAAAATTGACGGAAAAGGTAAACCTCTCTTGCGAAATTTAACACACGTATAATACCGTAAAACTGGATGTAAATCGTTTAACAAGCGAATTTTTTATTTATAAAATTCTCCTTTGAAATATTACTAAGTGAATATTAAAGCTATTTTGTAATAAGGTATATTTTACGCTCCTCTGAGCGACTAAACAGCTGCTGTGTTTTAACAGACCGCAGAATAGCGGATCACTCTGCTGTGATTTACGCGGGTAGATAATCTTGCAGGACGTTTTTATTGTTTTCGGGGTTGTGCTGGAATGGCTGTGTCACATGGAGAATCTCGTGATCTCTGGGTGGTTTTCCTGCCCGCATAAATGCGTTTAAACGTCACACCAGAGCACCGTCTGTTGATGAGATAATCGTTTTGACAAGGGTCATAATTAACAAATTTTCGACAACAAGTTTCTCATTCGTCATTTACCAGTCGTCTAAAATAAAAACTGGTATTTTCTCAGCGGAAAAGTTATACCTAGGTATTCCATTGTATAAAAACTTGAAACGAAGTATAGCAAAGTTTATTTAAAATTTATTTAGCTGAGAAACTAAAGTATGTATAATACGGTGTAAGTTAGCAAGCATTATATCCTTTAACTTTGAAGTTTCAACACCTTGCCAAGATACGACAATTAAACTTTCACTTGGCTTTAGCGCTGTTTATATCCTCCACGTGTTTCACAAGTTATCTTTCATAACTTTACCAGACGGAACCGTGAATTTGTTCATTAAATATCTAGGTGAAGCAATTTGTTGACTTTAATACAGCTTCTTCCTCCTGCGCTTGTTGCAGTACTTTGAGATTAGAAATACCGTTGAGAGTGAAAAAAGTACGACGACAACGACGACGACGACGACGACGACGACGACGACGTTGGCGATGCTGGCGACGATGAGTATATCGGCGAGGAGATGAGGGAAAAGGAGAAGCGGCGGGGGCGGGTTTCAATTTAAAGTTGGGCGAGCGTGTCGGGATTTCAATGTACAAAATGCGTATGCTAAACTTTTCACAGCCCTCCTGCCGCACCGCATCTCGACTTCTCCGCGTCTCCGACAGCTCCGGCTGGAGGCGAGGACCGAGGCTGGACAAGGTCCGTCGGACGTTCTACCGGTGGCCAAAAATCAGCAAGTCTGATGTGCCAGCGCCAAGTAGAAAGGGATACGGACAAGTAGAACGCGCCCGTTTATAGTCAGACCGCTCGCGCGACAAATGTCCCGTGAACACTTTGAAGTTCGGCACCAACAGAGGACAAATTACTTTTTCGACTGAGCCCCTGGCCGATACCCGATGGCCTTAATCATCGACAGGCACGATAAAGTTAATGCATATTAATCTCTGCCCCGACAAAAGTCAGACGTGCCCACCGGAAATATTGCGCAACGTTCACGTCTCGTAAATAGCTCGTTTGCGACAAACCTCTGCGTTCCTACGATCATTAATTTTTATTCTTTCAAAGTTAATGCTATCAAACAGTTCTTCGATCCCTTAACAACTGTACTGTTTATGAACGATATTCATTATACATAATTCATTTAAATTCACAAACTTCCCTTCCTGAGTCTTCTAAACTGTTATTTTCAGCAACGCTTTATCTCATGGTTCTAAATATTTTTATTTGATTTAATTGCTTCAAAGACAACATGCGTTACTTAAAGGTTTAATTTATTTATATACAATTCCGAATAACTCGTTAAAACTGCACGAATATTGTTTTACATAAGGTTCAAATACTATAGCGAATACGTATGATCCGTATATCATAACTCTGCTCGACTCTGAAAGTCGCGGGATCGAGTAAAGAAATGGAGATCAAGAAAGACGCTCGTCGAGCGGGCGAGAAGTTCTGCCTGAGGAGTTGGATTACCGCGCGGCTTCGGACGGATTTGAAAATCGTGGGATCCCCGAGGCAGGGAGGGTCGAAGCGTGATTGATTTTGCATACGACACGGATTGGACAGGTTTGAGAAATTGGACTGGCTTTCTGGGCGGTTTGCCCTCTCTGGCCCGGAGGAAAGGAGAGGAAATTCCTTTCCTCTCCCTTCCTCTCCCTTCCTCCCCCTCTCTCTTTCCCTTCGACCTTACCCCGCGTTCTCCTATATCGCGAGTGTTATGCTCGGACGTTATGCTCGCGCGTAATGTATATACCGAACGTACCCCGGCGCGTATTTCTCCGCGTGAAACGACGAAGGGGAAAGGCGCCCTCGTATCTCGCGCTCGAAACGTCCAAGGGGATTGGCCCAGGACGAGCGATTTGTGCGATCTTCGAGGACGTATTTATGAGCGCCGCTGAGACACCCGTCTCCTCTTTCCTGCTGCATACGCATTTTCCATCGAACCTCTACATCGAGTGTCGTAAGTTATGGCGTGTAAATGGCTGTCGAAGCCTGTCCAAGTATCGCACTCGGAAAATTCTATATTCTATAGGAATGCAAGAATTGCTGGTATTTTAGGTTTCTCATTACCAAATGCTTTGCATTGGAATACGTATATACCTGACTGTCATATGGTCCTCGATGTAAAATGATATTATGTTGTTACAAGGTATAATAATATGAATAAACAAACACCATTTACATATCCTAGTTAACAAAATTGTATTATACTTTCTGATAAATTTTATACTTAAATTGCTCACTATTGCTTGCTTAAATTCAGATTTTTTTAGATATTCTAATTCAGATTGTGAGTGTAATCAAGATATTTCCTACAATGTAATGTAAATTAGTGACCTACATTGATTTTTATAAGTTTGAAAAATTTCCTTTTCGAAATATTACCCTTTGGTACGTTTTCATTCTCTATGACTAATTGTACAGATTTAACTTAATCTATATTTTCGCTATCACAATCGGATTTGAGGAACATTGTTTCATGCTTGTAAATGTCATTTCGATAAGAGGCGTAACGTAATTAAGTTTTGAGCCCCCTTATGAATTTATCATCAACTTACACGTATGCATCGGTCGGAAGAAGGCTCAACGCGATCACACGGGCATAAAGAAGAGGGTTGTTGAACCGTCTGATGCAGGAGAGGAAGATGACTCTCTCGCTTGCCGTTATCTTCCAACGTCGCAGTGGATAACAGGCCGAACGATTTATTCTAAACCTTTATCCGGAGAGCCCCTCGAAATTTATGAAAGAAGACGCCCGTTTAACCGACTCGCTCAGTCATCCCTCACCGTGGTGGTGAAGCCACCCTTCCGTCGCCAGTGCTTCTCATCCTCAGTTTCTTCCTCTCTGTCCCCCTCTTGTCCTTCTCCGACTTTTTCGTCACTTCTCTTACCGTTTACTGTATTTCATTCTCCACCGATTACCTTCCCATCTCCCTCTTACTCTCGATTCCCTGTTGCTCTTTCTGTTGATCTCGCCGTTCCCCTTTTCCCGTGCTCCCATGTCAGCCCTTTATTTTATACCAAGGCGAGTTGGTCCGAGTTGGTGCCGATATTAAAGGGGATGGTTCACCCTTGGCGCGTGATCGGGGTACCGAAATTCACCGATCGGACGGGCCGGGACTCTCTTATTGGCGAACGAAACACAAGTCGAAAGGGATAAGATGGGCTGAAGGCTCGTAAAGGAGCGTCCACGGCATACTCAACCCGTGTGAATTTTCCATTCGGGTTTCCTTACTGCATTGCAACTGAATCTGATGCACAACTTACTGCTTGACCCAATAGCATAATGTTCCGATACTATTTTTTACGTTGATCTAGTGTCTTTTTAATTGAGTACAGATCATATTTAAATGTCATTTTGAGAGTTTCTATTTACAACAATCGTAAATCCGTACCACCTATATTTATGTTACAATTCTATTAATGTAATGACTTATTTTTTAAGCACATTAATGTACTTAGTTGTTCAAAAACATTGTATTTCTTTCTACTATATTCTGTGTAATCTAAAAATATATAAAGTTGACACAAACCGTTCAATTAGTATCACAAAACTATTAATTATAATATCTCTTTTGTCATATTATACTTTAAGTCTGTATTTTCGTTTACTAAGCTAGAATTTGCTAACATGAAATCCTGTAGTTGTGACATTCCTGATTTTCAAGTAAATATTCTTGCGAGGTTATAATTGTATTCCAAGCAATTTTAATGCTGTTTTTTCTGGACATGTAGCTGTGAATGGCATAAACACATTGACCTATTCTGTTATGAATTTTGTTAAAACTATTGTATCGCCCATTGTAACTTCGACAAGTAACTGCAACGTAATCTAACGGTGATTGTCTCGATTTGTTTTCAGTTGTACTTGAGCAAAACTCGGCAAGCTGTTCACTCGAACGATTTGCAGCGATCTCTCACGCGACCGGTCAGTCCAAAGGCACGCCAGCAAGGTAAGTCCACGGTCAAAATCTCAACAAGTAGTAGAAGCTACAAAAAATATATCAAATGATGGAGAAAGGGGGGTATTATACTCGAGAATATAAGGGTAAGCGTGATTATGATGTTATGAATGTAGAAGTACATTAAATATACGTATTGTATATAGTATCAGCAACCGTATGTTGTTGGTTGTCCAGCGATTTAGACATTGTTGATACAAGAGACAAGAGAATGGGAGAAAATGACGTCACATCATTGCATTCCCGCGGAATTAATAACTTAACAAAAATACGCAACTTATCAGCTCAGAAAGATTGGGAGTACAAAGCTGATTAAAAGATATGTATATATTACGTATAACACGTAACATATTATAATTTTTCACGTGAAATGTAGTTATAACGTGAGTCGTTGGATTATCCGATCACCCTGAGCACAATTAATTCGGGTAACCTAGATTCTACTGTAATTATTAACCAGAATGCCGCGACGAAGTAGCCATACGTTTAACAATAGTTTCCATCGGAGAACAGCGAGCGGAGCGTTAAATGGAAAAAAGGAAGTTTTTGTAGCGCCTGCTGGCGGTGGTTGAGCGATTTTCATGCGTAGACGTGCTATGGCGAGGGCTGATGGGGGTCCGTCAGGGTGGCCGTCATGCATAACTCCACGTCGGGCGCGCATAAATATTCTAATAACTTCGGGAACTAATATGATTGCGTCCGCCAGGAATAATATCGTTGGCCAAGCGGGCATCACGTCGGCCTGTATAGACACGGAATACGAAATACATCGGCCCGCCCGTGTCGACCACGATCGAGGGTGAAAGTGATCCGCCGTGATGTCAGTGGTTACCTTGCTCGAGGTACTTCTTCCCCCTCGTTTCGACGTTGAACAAAGTAGCCAATGGAACGGGCGATGTCGTACGCGGGACGTGCGCGGAACTCATGCGAATGGTCAATCCTCAATAGGCTTTCCACGCCGGGGAAAACGGATAGCGGTATTCACTGTCAGATTACGATTTTATCTAACATCCAGGTTTATATCATGACACGAGTGTTCCTTAGTACAATGAACAGTAGCATAATTTACTACGGTCATGATACTGAACATTGATGACACGAGAAAATATTTCGTATGACGATGAATTCATTGTATAATTTTTTATATTTAGATGACAGGATAAAATAAAATAGAAATTATCTCTCTTATTAATAATATCCCAAAGTTTGCTCTACTTACGAATTTATTACAATACATAAACGGAATTACGCATTGAAAATAGTTAAGTATTGCGTCAAGACTACTAAATAATATACGAACTTAATTTTATGAGAAAATTCAATTTTGCTACATGTCAACGAATGTAGAGCATTTCATGATTCTGTCTATAATTAAAAGATCTCACTACCCACATGTCGAGCTCTGAAAATACCGTTGAAAGATAAAAAATCGAAAAAAAAATGACCAAACTGTAAATTTCTTATAATCCACGCACATTTACTCCTGCCTGAGAATACCTACGGTCATCTTAATTCTCAACGATGGCGATCGAATGATGAATATGCCGCGGCTGGAAGAGCGGTCAGTTCGAGTGGTGGAAACAAAAGCCCGGCACTTGGAACGGGTCCCTTATTAGCCGACGATAATAGGGCCGAGGCAGTTGATACCGATGGGCCGGGGCTTCCCAGTGCTTAACCGGAGGTTGCGTTAGGTCCGTCGGCCTTGTTTGTGCGGATCCCGCTCTTACGATATTAAGGGCTGACTAGGCACTCACCGATCCTACCTTCGTGCCCTGCTCTTTCAGTTTGTACCCACCAATATCTTCATCTCATCCGACATACAGGCCAACTGAAGTAAGAGACCAGAAAAGATGCGAATTGTTTCACGCTATATCTATATTTTCGATGCGTAATAATGCCATATGGTAGAATTGATACACATTTTCGTACTGTACAAGATATTTTTTTTGTATGGTTCGACCTATCCCTTACATTCACCAGTATCCTATTCTCTTGTGACGGTTATCTGAAATAATCCAGTAGTTTAGCATAGTCTGTCCTGTTATTACATTTTCTCAGTCGTACCAATTTCTTTTTAAGTCACTTGTCATCTTCCGAAAATAACGCTTAAATACCTATCGAAAATTTATATGGATACTGTGATATGATTACATTGACATTGACGTCTTAGCTTCAAACTATTCTCTTTAGGTGTTTTACGTTTTCAACGCTGATTTAAAACAAAAATGTATTTAATCTTCATTCCGACAATCAAAGGTCATTAAAAAATAGAAATCTCAACAGTAACCGCAGTAATTGAGGGTACAAATTTTAATAAACCAAAAATAGACTAACAGCGAGCAAATGAGCTAATGAAAATATATATGTCATTAGACAATACATATCCACCGTGCTGTAAAGACGAATATATACTTTGAAGTAAAGTCTATAGTTTTGACGATCAACTTTCGCGCGTTCTTACTATGCGTACTAACGAGAACTGGAAACCGATGTGCGAAGGGTGTAAACGCGGGTTTATGGCCAAGGCTTGGCCTGCTAGACATTTGTCGCAAGAGAACCGCTCGCAGCAGTCGCCTGCGGCAAACCGCAACGATCTTCTCTCGTTCTACCCGTCCTACGCTCTACGGAATAGTCGCCAGCTAGCAACGGTGCTCCCATTGCCAGAGCCCTTCGAAACTAACTTAGGGCCGCTGAAACTACACTCCGCTTGCCTAGCCGCGGAACGGACGATACGGTTAACGGCAGCACAGCCCAACTAACTCTGCGGGGAACCGCCATAGTCGTGTGATATTATCGTTTAGTTTTTACCGACTCAAGAGAAAATAACGATAGAGTCCATACATGGCACTAATATGACATCCAACAATTGTTTTACTATCAAAACCGAGTCCTCACTTGATTGAAAGATTTTTTTAGCGTTATTCGGTACGTGGCAGATCTTTTCTTTTCCTTTTTTAGATTTCTGTTTTTTACATAAATGTAATCATGGGTATAATGAACGGTACTTACTATTCTATTCTATACTTACTATTCTTTACTTACTGTGGTTTTTAATATTCATAGAAATACTTAACGATACTCATGCAAATTACATGTATAATGTTTTTCAGAAAAAAGTATTCTGTTGAAAGTAGGTACATTATTCCTTCATCGGTATTATAATATATTTCCAGTACGTATCTTTTTAACTATACTGCGGCAGGACATCTGTTCCACCTGAAGATTCGTATACTTACGCCACGAATAAACGCTTATTCCGCCATATTTAACGGACAATGATGAAACTGTTGTCAGGGTCTAAGAGATTTGCACCGTACGTCGTTAGGTGCAGGAAAATCGCATCTTCATGGCGTTTGCTGTATGGGTAATCCGCAGAGTCGGTTTAGTGCGGACGCGTAGGACGGGGACAAAGTGCGAACCCGTTGGGTCGGGGGGGGGGGGGGGTGCGGTGGGAGCGGTAGCGACATCTTGTATTGTCAGATCCCAACGCGACAAATTCATAATTGCGTTAATGCGGGTACGGCGAGGGGTTCTTGCCGCAACCACCGCAAGGCGCGCCATGGCGTCTTGCGGCTACTGGAGACGACCGTCCTTAGAGAGAGAAGGAGTGACAGAGAAGGAGTCAGAAAGAGAGAGAGAGAGAGACAAAGGGTGGGAGGGGGAGAGAGAGGCAGAAAGTGAGAGAGAACGGGGAGGGAAACAGAGAGAACGAGAGAGAGAAACAGTGATCGGGGTAGAAACGTGTATTCTCTCTTTGTCATTCCTGTACTTGCAACCCTTCGCCCCCTCCCCCCTCACTCCCTTCATCTAGGTGCCAGCTCGTTAATCTTCCGAGGATTACCGGGAGGAAGTATTGCCATTGTGCGGGCTGGCTTCTCCACGGGCCGATAATTATTAATTAAATCGGCCGAACGACCCGTTCCTCGATTTATCGACTTATCGCCGGCTTTTTCCCCGGTTTTTCAATATCACGGAAGTCACTATCCAGTCCGTCGAGGCCTCATTGCAGGAGTCGGTGCTAGACAGAGTGCAAGTTATTCGAATTCAGCGCTAGACAGAGCGCGTTGTTAGATCGCGAGTATTTATTGTATGATACATGAAAAGCCGTCTGAAGAGCCGCCATTGCATTTGGAAAAACACAGTGATAATTGACAAGTTCGGGTATAACAATGATACCTGGCTGATATTGCAAAAAGTTTCCCCTGGGAATATAATTTTCTTGACCGTAGGTGAAGAAGAAATAATGAAAACTTGATTCTCCTTAGTAAGGCTGTATTTCATATTACTCTTATTAAACGATCCGACTATTTTGTCTGTTAAATTTTTCTATTTTCCTGTAAATTGTACGACTAGTGGTTTCATTAAAATTTTAGTAGCGCATTTAATATTAACATTTACAATTTTACTCAAAAACTTTCCCTGTTTTCCTCGCATTTCACTTGACTGTCTTCAAATGATCTAATGACGAATGCTAAGTAATTCAACATCTGATTGCCGCGTCGCATAAACTAATGAAAGCGCGAAAGCAAGGCTAAGGCAGAGCGCACGAAAGAAATCCTAGTTAGGCAGGGCTGCTGGATAATGGAGTTTATTAGTCAATAGAGAATACTTAGTGTCATATTTAATCGGACGGGGCGTCAGCTAGAAGAAAGAGGTTCGTGCGAAACTGCTACTTTATCGGATTAGTCAGTCGCGGTAAAAGCGCCCTGGAAAGGGCAGCCGGCAATTCGTTAATTCGTTCGGACCAGCTCATTCCTTCGCCTTGATATTAATCAGACCCGGCACAGCATTCTCCGATATAACTCTCAATCCCCGGAAATACCGTGAAAATGAGAAACGTCGCTCGATCATTAAGAAGCCAATACATACATATGTATGTGTACTTTCACCGAAGACGAAGCGTAACATATTAACGTTTATTAGCGTCTGCTTAATGTGATAAATTTCAATTCACCACGCGCCACATTAAAAACGAGTGTGCAATTAAACAGTTTCATTTGGTAAATAACATCGCAATTTATGTGGACAAATAATTTCTTGGAATAATAGAATTAAGAAAATCACATGTAACCGAAGAATGGTGAATAATTGTAATCATTACATTGATAGTTCATTTGATGAAAACTAATGGAACTATCACCTTCTAGTTATGTCATAATTAACATCGACTAAGAATATGATTATCCTAATCACATGGGTCTGCTAAATTAAACTTGACAATGTTTTACGAAATCATCTGTATATTCGAATCCTTTGCATTATTCCACTTCTGATCATATCGGTGGGATCTTTTTAGCGCGTTGCTTTCCACTCGCACGCGGGAACGTGTCTAAAAATGCGAGAATCTCAACAATGCCAGTGAATTTCAGCAGGCCGCACGTAGGAGACAAAGAAAGCTCGAACGCACTGGGAAGCGGGGGAAGGCGGTATTTGTTTCTGACGGACAGGACGATGACTTTTTTTTTCATCTGTTGGGTAAACTTTTTTTCGGGGAACATTGTTTATTCGTGGGGCGTATCAGCGATCGCGTGGCATGGAGAGTGGGGTAGAGGGGCGGGGGAAACGGAGGTTGCGGCGGCTTTGGATGACGACGACGGGAAGGCGTAGGAAAGCGAGAGGGCCGCGTGAATGGTGCTTCCGGTGGGACGGCGAGCGGAGGTCCGCAGGGCTTGGCAGACTCCGGCTTCCGGTCCGGCGTCGCTCGTTCCTGCCCGTCGAAAACCAGTCCGGATCCCCCCCTGACCACCCTTCCCCTCCGCCTTGGACGGTCCTCGCGGCAGTCCATCGACGGCCTGGATCGCCGGCTGGACCCACTGCCGTTCGTTAATTAAGATATCGATTCTTATTGTCCGCCGGCTGCCGAGTCGAGCGGACGTCCTGCCCGGCGCCCGATTTCACGCCCACACTGTGCGTCGGTCATCCGCGAGAACAATCTCCAACCCCGTCCCCCCACCCCCACCCCCACCCCCACCTCTCCTGTGTCCCTGTGTTCAACGAAACTTGACGAGCCCGTGTGCATGTGAGCCGTGACACGCTCGAAACTCCCTCAGCCTGGGATTTTCATTTTCGTCCATGGACTACTGTGCATTGTTTGAGTTCGAGACGGCCGGCAAAAATATCTAACTCGACTCTTTTTACAGGAGTTAATAACGTGACAGCGAAAAACGGGTCGTTTCGTGTCCCCCCGTTTTGTGTACGAATTTCAAACTTGTATGTTTGTAAGCTTTAAACGTGTATGCGTACTGAAGTATCGGGGATTAAGGTGAATTCTTAGACAAGAATTCCACATGTCATTTTATATGATTCAAGAAGAATTGTGAGAAGTACGTTTTGCAGCGAATTGAAAATTAAAACGAATGTAAGATTTCTTAATATTGATTTGAAGTATGTAGAGTAGTATATTTTTTAGTAATATAACGTTCACAATTGCGCTGTAAAAATCTGTATGAAATTTTATTGCGTAGAAAACAATTTGAAAACAATTTTTCTATAGGTTGATTCGAATCTATTCACTGTAATGTTCGCGGTAAATTGTTTCGAAAGTCTCCTTTCTTCGGTTCTGAAGGGCAGTAGGTTTTTACATTAAAGAGAATGGACGAGTAGATTTAGCCTGAAAGAGATATAAATGCGAGGGTTTTTCCATGGAGAAGGTGGCACGCGACCGCTCGAGAAATGGATCTTCTACGAGCCATCTGTGGGAGCCCACGAAAAGGGAAGGATCGTAAAGGATGACCAGGGTTGTCACCTGATAAATATCTTTATGGTCGACTGCGTGCTTTCTCCTCGGTTTCTTCCGGGCGAATCATTCGTCGGACCTTTTCTTCTCCTTAGGTGCTTGTCGAGAGCGCAGAGCCAACGTGTAAAAACGAAACAGAGGGGTCTTCCAGCGAGAAGAACGAGATCGAGTAATTATGAGGATTAATCTTAAGTCCCGTAAAGTCCACCACTTGTGGAGTCTCGTTCCCCTTGTCATGACACTTCCGTCCTGAATTCTTCTCGCTCCGCAGCGGGAAAGCTCTAGCGCTCTTCACCGCGAGTAAAACGAAAGGCTTATGACTTCGTCGTGGGCGGTCCGCCTTTGGAAATGAAATTAAAATAACCGTGCCGGCAAATCGAGCCTGTCAGCGCGATTCATTATCGTTGCAAAAGACTCAGACGGCGCGGTAGAAAGTCGTAGTTGATTCAACGCGCAATCAGACGCCCGGGAGGGTGGAGGGCGGTTTAAGGGTCCTTTAACGTTTATTTCATCGCGTATAAAGACATTAAAAGGGTGTCGGTTGCCTACGACTTTCACCCCTTTCGCGGTAACGTTTTTTTTAAGCCCCCTGCTCCCCGTGGGCCGGCAGCCCGCCGGAGCTACGCACGTATGTAGAACGTCGAAGCCACAGGTGTCAGCGAGAGCAGTATTTTTCAACGAGAGATCCCGGCGAGAGGGTGCGAGAGTGCCGGCCGAGAGGCACGAACCGCCGGGGAAAGGTGGTGAGTAGCGGGGCGGGGGGGATGGGAGGAAGCGAAAACGAGCGAGCGTCGAAAAGAGAGACTTTCCCGGCTAGGCACGCACGTTGAATCTGTTAAACGTTCTCGCTCGTGCGTGAAATGCCTCGATATCACTGTTTTATTTCGACTCGTTCGCTCTCTCGCGTCCCCCCCCCTCCTCCCCCCGCACCGCAATTTCATCCTTTTTGCCCCTCGTTTCCCGTTCGACCGCTCGCACGCGCGATAACCCCTTCCCTCGAGCGATCTCGTTGTGCTCGCTCGTGCGGATCTGATGACCCTCTCCATGGCTTCCGATGATCATCGCATCAAACACCGTTAATCGGAATCCTCTGAACACCCAGGCAAAGAGATTCGTGGAAACTGTGTGTGCAAAAAACGTTATTGCAATGGAGATACGAAGCTCCGGGTGGAGGTATTGAGTGGATTTGGATTATCGTCAATCAGTCATTTTTAAATTACATCCACTGTGCAAATAATTACTTACGTTTCTGTAATTCTCTGGATTATCGCGATATAAAGGATGATATTATAAAAACCTTATGGCAAACTGCAGAAATATTAGATAGCTGTATTCTTTGTAAATATCATAAAAATAATTGAAAGATGTTCAAGATGAGAAATCTCTTGTTTCCAAATTAGAATCCCATGATTTTGGATTACGGTTTTACTCGATCTCACCGGTTTGACGAATGGACGACTCTTTGGGAGCTGCTGTGTCCTGCTTCTCGTTTGGTGTGGTTTGTTACGCCGAGGAAGACGCGTTCGCGCGCAGAATGAAGTCGAGCCAGGCAGCTCAATCAGCTCTGGCTTTGGAACTCAATCTCACAAGAGAGCGAGATAGATTATTTGCTCGCGCTTCGGGTGCCCGTAGGTTTGACCTCTCGTTAATCACCAAAGGACCCGGAGAGAGCACCAAGGCGAGTCGGACAAGCTGTGTAGTTGACCGCACCGACTGACCGTCACCCTGCGGATAGGCCCTTAAGGGCGCCGTGATACGCAATACCGAGGCCAGATGGCCCCGAAATTAGTGGTTCTTGTACCACCGGGTCTCCGTCTTCATTGTTTCCCCGAATAAGTCCAAGTATTTATTATACAAGATAAATGCGTCGGCCCATTCAATGAATTTCATTGCGTTCAGCGAAAATTCATTTTCTTCAAAGGCCTGTAAGAAAATGGCAAGCTAACTATCGTGTAGGTGTACAAAATTCTAGAGTTTGTACAGAAATCTTGCTATCATTATTGTGTCGTAAGCTCATCGATCCTGTGGAAAAACAGAATAACATAATGAAGACGTTAAACAAAGTGTTTAGGACATAACAGGAAACAGACAGACAGGCATTTCATACAGTTAATTAAAATCTTGTAAAGTCACCCGAAAATTTTAATCCACATTTTGACAATGAAACCTCGTTGATGTAAGATTCTTTGGAAATGTTGTAAGAAGCAATTTACATATAAAGTTTCCGTCAAATGATATTCAATTGTACATAGATATTCACAATTTCGTAAGAATAGGTGAACCGCTCAGCTACTGTACTACCTACCCTACTTATTGTTAGTGGAATCCGAGATTGCCGGTTGGCCAGGCAATTTGAGTGCAGAATGTTTGGCAGAGAAAGCGATACGTGCATCGATTTCACGCCAGTCGAAGCGTCGCATCGCCTCCGGCGATCGTCGTCGTCGTCGTCCTCGTCGTCGTTGGTTTGTACTTGCCGTCTAATCGCCGTATTAGCTGACTCTGCGGTTAAGCTATGCTATTGCCGAATTAAAGCCGATTCGGTTCGGAACACACCCTTCTCTGTTTCTGCTACGTAGGCTACTACCACCGTAGACAGTACTTACATAGATCTTACGTGCAACATCGGCTTCGACGTCTGTACGGTCGTTGAGTAAGTTGGCCGGTTAGTATCAAATTAGAGTATGGGAAGAACCAATCAAGTACGAAAATTGATATACTCATTTTTAAAAAGAACCTGTATAAATTGACGGAAGTGGACTATGTAGTAGTGGAATATGTTGAGTATGTTGATGAAAAATTTCCAGCATGATCTGCTGTTGGATCATTACTATTTTACAATAAGTTGATTTAAACAGCAAAAACTAGACATTTCAAACGAGTCTATAGAATCAATAACAATATGCATGAGTCAAAGCGAATGCATTATTAATGATATTGTTTCGCTTTCGAAACAAATACTTAAAGTCAATTGAGAGAAAATTTTCTTGACACTCTTGAGAATGGGTGAATCTTGTGATGACAGCACATCAGATGTTTCTGTTTGACAACAGTAAGGTGGTTTTCTCAGGTAAAATGTACGTAACACCTACACACATGTTGGCGGTAGGTCCGACCTTAGCTTCGTGGCGCATATCGTTTGTTGGTTTTGCGGTCTACCATAACGTTGGCTTCCACATAACCCTTTCCCTTCTCCTGGGAAAACCGAGGTTCGGCAACATCGCGAAGCCAAAGGATCGCACCGCGCTACCTTCCACGGCCTTCTACACGAACGAAAATCAAATCACGCCCGAGCATCCCGGCTCTGCCTTCGAGAAGCTGTCGAGGCAATCTCGGAAACAGCCCTATCCTCCGAGGAGTTACGTACAAACGGCGCCACGATATACCTGCAATAACGGACTACACAGTCAACAGCCATGCGATTGCCATAAGTAATTCACTTCCCTACCGTGAAATCGAAAGGACCTACAGATTTCCCACATTATTTTCTACCTGCTAAAAATTAGTTTGTGTACCATTTTGTGCAGAGATGCACGAAACTGTGAGAGTGATGTAATAAAGTTTCATGAGTATTAACTTAAATCGCAAAATAAATAATCGTAGGCATTAGAAGTATGAAAGAATATACGTAGGTGGAAAATTGATAACTGATTATCATAATTGTGTACATCCTTATTATTTTTAACTTGTAGCTAATGTGGCTTATTAAATTTTTAGGTACAAACTTTTGTACAAATACAGTTTTTCTTATTTACAATTCTTTTAATTATTTTCAAATAGAAAGTTTTTCAGACTTTTTAATCTAGTAGCTAGTAAGGACCAATGTAATTATTGCTGTGTTATATCGCCTCAACTGCAGCTTAGC
This sequence comes from Hedychridium roseum, assembly GCA_963989215.1. Lineage (NCBI taxonomy): Eukaryota > Metazoa > Arthropoda > Insecta > Hymenoptera > Chrysididae > Hedychridium > Hedychridium roseum. The sequence continues at coordinate 1,681,057 of OZ022310.1, read as the reverse complement.
ACATAAAAAATTGATGTTATTTACAAAACAAATATTGTCCACAGTTTATATGCTAAATACGTTAAAAGTATTGACGTAGTTCGCTACAGGCAAATTAAAAACAACCATTATTGTGCGTCCTTTCGAAAATATTCACCTCGTAAACAAGGGTGTTTTCAAAGCTATTAGCAGCATAGGAGAATCACCACCAAGAACATATCACGGAGGAAGATAGATAATAGAAGACAAAAGCAGGTGAATTAAAGAAGACGAAGTGGCAAGCAAGATTCTTGCGTGAGGACCTGGATAAGACGAAGAAGGAGAGAGGTAACGGTCCGAAACGGAGACAGTGGAAGAGCAAGACGAAGAGGTGTGCGAGAGAGACGGGACACACCGCAGGGGATAAACAGAGGTGACGTAATTACCGAGATTAATGCGACCTTGAGCTTTCGGTGGCAACCGAAGCTCCCGGTGCTTGCTTTTATCTCGTGAGCTATCATCCGACCACGCCATCCGCCGTTCTGCCCTCGCCTCCACCCCTCCCCCCTTCCCACAACGCCGGAAAGTAATTTGAGGACGAGAGAAAGAGAGAGCGCTTTTAAATTTTACTTATTCCCGGGACTCCGGTCTACTTGCGGCACGAACGCCGCGGGCGACCATCCCCATCTCGCCATTTTGCGGCCACCTCTACGCATTGTGTCCCTGCGAGAACATATTTTAATCTCCAAGAACGTCTCCCACGAAATATTCGAAAATCAGGAAAGTACGACGAAAAAAGTGACGGGGTTATGGTTCTTTTTTTTTTAACGAGAATAGGAAAATCGGTAGATTAAAGTGGAGAATGTATAAGGAATGTTCGCTAAAGAGATGAGATTTTATAGAATGTGAAATAAAATTTTCATGTACATATTTGTGTAAAATAAGAGTTTGATTTCGGTGTCTATAGTATTCGGAAGTATGATTCGAGCGAAGTAAAAATTATGTCATAATGAAGAAGCAGAAGACAGAGTTTCTTGGCGAAAAAGATAGATGTTAATGAAATTTAAGACGAGAAAACAATTCTGAAGTGTCCTTCTTAGATAATAAACAAAAGAAATACAATTTTACCCATCAGGAGAATAAGTTCTGAAATAATTTGTAAATGGTTAGCTGCTTTTTTGTTACTTTGAAACGAAAGAAATATTTGAGAAGATTATGGAGATTTTCTCGTGGAGAGAAATTAAGCTTCAGTATTAATATTAACTAATTCGATAACATTATCAACTGAAGGTATGATATAAACAATGATTTCCGTAAATATTTAATCAACGTTGAGTGTTCATAATCTGTTAGTTACGCTAGGAGTTTATCGTGAATTTTATTGTAAACGGAGTAGCTTTGGGGTAACAATTAAGAAAGAAAAAAAAATCAAATTCCGTCCTCTACATCAAACTGAAAGGTCGGCCGTCGATTGTTTCCTGCAATCGGCGGAAATTCTTGAGACGTACGGAAGAATCCGTGAGACGCGACAAGTTTTTCACAAACACTCAAAGGGATGCCGAGACCCGGGGAGAATTTTCTCGGCTCGTCCCGAAAAGATTTCCCGGCGACGACGAGGACGACACCCGTAGTACTCGACACTACTCTCGTCTTCCCTCTCTGGCGACGTTCTTTCTCCCGCCGTCGTGAGGAAAGTCTGAGGGAAGCGAGCGAAGGAGCAAGGACTTCCTCCTTTCACCGAAAACACCGGCACCGACTCTTCCTTCCGCGGATGCAGAAAGCATGGGGCGGAACAGAGGGATGGAGGGGCTGAGGGGGGGTGGGTAGAAGAAAGACGCTATTCAGGGGCCTTAGGATCTCTCGCGCACCCCTTTCTTCCCACCCCTCCCCCCTCCCTCCCCTGTTTCTCGCTGTTCGCCGTCCTGCCGCTCGAGACAATGATATCGCAGGAAGAGCGAAGCTCTCTGGCGACGGCCGCTTTACAACTCCCGGCGGAGTCGGTGTTACCGGGGCGAAATTAATATCATAAATAATATCGTAAAAAAAGAATACAGGCCGCGGAGGCCCGCCGACGGCGTTCGCCGCAAAACGTTTCTCGCGGCTTGATAAAGAACACGGGGGGATTCGACGACGAGGGGAAACGGCCAACGGGGAATAAGAGAAAAAAGCCCAACGCCAGGGAGAAACATCCTCGCGGCTCCGTGAAAGCGAAACGAGGTGTCGGTCTGAATGCGCGGATTAAGGGAACTTATTTCGTAAAATCACCGTACAAAATAACAGGATCATTATACTCACATGAATTCACGTCGGTTTCTAATTTTCCTTCTTTTTGTTCTTCTTCGACACTGATCTTTTGACATTATTGTTTGATAGTCCCACTTTGAACACGCAGTCCACTGATCTGTAATTAATGACTTTTGTTTACATGTGACTTGTTTATAATTAGTTAACTTGGTTATAATTCGTTTGATCATCCTTAATACCTTCGTACGTACAGTGGGTGACGAAAATATTCACACACCATGTTTGTGTTGAATAACTTTTTAGGGAATGAATATATCGAGAAAGAATTTTTAATGATGTTAGTTTAAACAGTTTGCTTGTTGACTTATTTCAGCGATTTTCGAAATTTTCATGTACTCATTTGATTGGGTTCAGTTGTATTTGGATGAACTTTCCGTTGATGAGTGGACGATAAAAGGAGACCTCAAGGACTCTCGGTAGCCGCGGAACATTAGAATCGCGGCGAGGCCTTTCATCCCTTTCCAGTGCGGGGAATTCTCGTTAGCGGCCGGCAAAAGACGCGTCTGCGTGACAGCGGAATCCAGCGGGAAGGCGAGAGAGGATTCCGGCAGCGATGCATGTACGAGCAATGAGGTTATTGCTGGGTGCGCGTGACGGTTGTTGCTTCCCCCTCGTTCATACGACTTGATGTCTCTCGGCGAACGGCAATATAATCGCCCTGATGGCACAAAGCGGCCACCCCGTTTCCCCGCCCCTTTCCGCGCCATCAAATGCTGATGATACAGACGTTACGACAAGCACGCGTGTGTATATCACGCGCGTTCACGCTAATTCGCGACATTATGCCGTGCGCTCTTTGCACGGCCGCCAGACGAGATGCCACAGGTAGCCGAAATTACCAGGCTGATTTACTCCGCTCATTGGTCCTTTGTTCTGCGCAAATGACGATAGTCCTCTTGCAGATAATGTCAAGGACTCGCTTTAAATTACTCATAAATCGATCTTCGAGCAACTATACTTTTTAACGTCGATCATTTTTTAAGAAACAGGTATTGCTGTAATGTAGTTGGTTGCATAGTGCTTCTTATGATAATACTCATGTTAATGATAATACTGAAGAAAGATACGACGTTGTTTAAATTCGTCAGGAACAATTGCTCGTTATGCCAGGGAAAATATATTTGTCTTTTGCCAAAAATTGAATATAATTCAGTGGAAAATAAAGTGTTGTCCAAGTATCTGGTTTACAAAAACATAACAAATTTTCCAGATTTTAATGTTACTACATTTTATAAAATCTAATTAGACGATATTAGAAGTAAATGTTTCTCCAGTTTCTCTTCGCATTTAAATTTCCTTCCTTCTTTGTGTCTAACAAAAAACTCTTTATAAATGATCTTAAGGAACAGAATTTGATTGTTTGAATCATAAAGACATTCTTTCGACTATTCGGAGTTGCTCGATGGACGGAGAGATAAAAATCGTTATTCCTCGTGGCGTAAGGGCGTTTAATCGTGTCTCCCGACGGAGTCGGTGGGCATCGAGAGGGTTAGCTTGGCTCCGGGGCCCTCATTAAGTTTTTGGTTGTGTGCCAGGAGGCCACATCTCGAGCAAGGAGATCTCTTCTACGGATAACTGCGTCCTCAAAGGGTTACTCATTGGGCTGCAGCCCGCGGCGAATCCCGGCGAGTTAAACTCTCGAGTGCCTCGAACTCTTGCCTTTCTCTTCGCGCCAAAAGACGAGGGAGGAGTCACCGGATTGCCGGTAAAAAAAAAGGTCACCGGTAGATAGTCCGATGGAATTAAAAGTAAGCCTAGAGATAGCGGTATTCCCGCTCGATTATCTCGGTAAGTAATGTTGTTAGTCGTTTAAATACTTGGCGCACCGTTTGCCCGAGGCACGGAAATAAAAGAGATCTAAAAGCTAAGAATGATAACGAGCAGAGAAATGGTTAATCAAACATGAAGGACAATGCTGGCCAATAAGAGACATAAAATAATCTACACAAAACTGAAATAGCAATACAAAATTTTCTTCGGGTCGCAAGAACATCCGTTTTACTTTTACAAATTTTACATTCAAATAGAATTTCTATTGATTAGCTATCCAAAAGTATCACGATAATTATTCTTTCTTGACGAACAAATTATTTTCTGAATACAGTCTTATTCAGAACGACGCAAACTTTAAGCGCATTGCTGTTTATACAGTAAAGAAGATTTCGTGAAAAACGTTTCTAGGGCCGGAATTAGGATTTGAGTAAGATAGGGAAGACGCGTGGGTGATTGCCCATAAAGCCGTTTTATCGTTATCGTAACGATTGTCATTGGCCCCGTGGGGGGGACCGGATTTACGCGACGGCATTCCGCGAGCGTTTCTCTCTTTTTGGCCGGTTCGGTCGTCTCTCTCGCTCGAGACGGAAGTGCAGACCGTTCTTTGCGTGCGATTAACTCCGCGCTCCTTCCTATTCCGCGGAATTCCTTTCTACCCTCTGGGATGCGGCTGGCCCGACGCTCCGTTCTCGCGCAGCCGAGACGATCGCGCTACATCTGGGTAAATGGGTCAGAAACTATCGTCGCGCGCTTCCGAGCCATCTAACTTGCTACCGAGCCAAATTGGTCCCAGCCACGAAAACGACGAAACGCCATAGGGGGCAACCGGCAGGACCTTTCGAACCCATCTTCTCGATCGACCGTTAGAAATCAGTTCGCTTGGCGCATACGGCAGAAAGTAAACGGGTTTGCGGTAATTAAAAAATCGACGAGCAAAGGTCATCGAAAATAGAGACTTGGAACAGAAGTATTTAACGACGGGTTAAAAGAAGTTAATGTGGCCATGTTGCACGATAATGGATTTTCTCAATTTTCAGTGTAATATTATGCTAACCTTTTCACTTCTTTTGACATTTCATAGTGCCTGAGTGTCAAATTGCAATTTTTAGCAGATCAGGATTTATAACACTGAACCAAGTCCCATTGCAAATATTCATATTACTACTTTCCTGTGAGATTCCTTGTAGATGTTAAAAGATTTACACGTCGTCGAAATGACTACAAGTTTGAGGATGATCCATATCCAAGTGCTAAGCACCACTTGCTCAGGAGATTCCGGCATTGATAAAAGTCCTGTGGATAAAAATGTTCGCGGACAGAACGGATTGGTCGGGTGTCGAGAGTCGTTTTATTTTGGGCCGTTCGTGGCTCGAGGCTTTCAGCGATTTTAGTGGCATCGTAAACTGCGAGTACATAAACGAACTCAGTCAATAACCAAGCAGAAGCGTCACGGTTCTTTACTGCCTGACTCTCGTTTTCATGGCGGATGGAGTTACGGCTTATTAAAGAGAAAAAGTATTGGAGCTTTTCCGCAGGCTACTCTCTTTCGCTACCCCACGTTACAGGTTTGACGAGGACGACGAATTTATTGCTCGTGCTAACGGACGACTAACCGAGCCACTTAATTAAACGCAGAATATCATTTACAGACGTCATATCGCCGGTGTAATGAACGACTGGCAATACTCACGAGCAATACTCAGAATACTCACTTATACTCTGGCAATACTCCGGCAATACTCACTTATTCAAAAATCTCGATGTTCAGGAGAATTTTTAATGCTGTAAAAAACTACCAAGTATTTTCTTTTTCAACTCTGTATAATATCTGCGACAAAACTCCCAATTTTAGGTATGAATTACTTATTTAATTAAGACTTAATTTCGTAAATTTATCTGCGTATGTTACATTTTTTTTTTAGTGCGAAAATGTTTGCTCCTAAACCACCGGGCCCTCTCGCTTTCGTGAAGGATATGCCATTGGGTTTTGCAAGGGCGTGGAATTCCAAGCGATCCGGATAGACCGGCGATCTTAAGGGGGTATTCACGGGGGTTAGAATCCGCGAGGTATTCGTGGCTCGCGGTCGACGATTTCCCGTCAGGTTCGGCCAGTTCGGCCGGGTTACATCCGGTGGGATAGCGCGTAGATAAGGGTGTTTGCAGCAGGAACGGGATGAATAATGAAGTGAGTCGCGCCTTGGCCGGAAGCGAGGCCGAATCCTGCAACCGGTCGGCCAGAGCCCGAGATTAGCCCTGAGTTATGGCGTTAAGATCACAGATCTAATTGTATCAGCTGGGCCCGGAGCGTGGCCCTGCGGAGTCTGTATCTACCTATCCATCTGGCCTCGGTTGGCTACTAACCTGCTTACTCGGCCCTCCTTCCGCGTCTCTTCCGCGCCATTGACCGGGACCTTAAACGCCGATGCCGACGCCGACGACGCCCGTCGATTTGCTTAATCTTCCGCTTTCCAGGGACTTTCCAGTCCCGCGAATCCCCGCAGTTTAGGGCTCACTTAGCGCCGCTCGACAACTGTTCTTGGCTTACGCTTCGTTAGATATCGAGAGACGTCCAGCCGAGATTCCCCTCGGGGAGCGTCCAAGGAGTCGTCCGAGTCAATCGACACAACGCTAATCGCCGATCGGCACGACGGAAGAGTTCTTCAGCTCGCGCGAAACTGCTTTGCAAATTGCAACAACGACGTCCTTCAAAATCCCTTCCAATACAATAAATGTTGAATCGAAGAACTGAATTTTCTAATTATACGACACGACAAATTAGCCAAAACTGAGCAAAGTTGTAGATTATGCATTCATTTAATAATTCATTGACTCACAATTAACGTCTCGTTCGACAAAACTTGTACGAGCAACACGATTCTATATACCTGAATAATGACAAAGAAGACTTTTTTTATCGTATCACTTATCGGAGGAATACTTCCCGGGGAATTCTCGTCGACCAAGTAGATTCCTCGGTATAAGTTTTAGCCATTAAATCTTCGCGTTTTGCCTGGCCGCAAGCTTGCGGATCCACGGAAGACCTTTAGGCATTTCTGGTCCTCCTTTCCCCTTGTTAAAATACTCACCCTGCGCCCTCGGTTATCTCCTGCCGAGAGAGTACCGTAGAGAAAGCGCGAGGGCCGGGAGGAAGGGTAGCTGGAGATGGTCGACGTGGGAGGGGGTCGGAGTGAAGGGAGGGAACGTGAGGCTATAATGGTTTCCTCGAGGCTCATCCGCGTTCTAGGACGCTTCTACGTACACACATCGCCATCTATGTAGGTATCTCTAGGTATACGTACATACATAAGTTTCCCGATGTATCGGGTGTACCAATCATTACTTCTCTGAGATTCATCGAGGTAAACGTACACCGTGTACGCTTCCTCGCTGTCAGTGATTACGGCAGAAACGGTACACTTTCAATTAAGAGACTCCGGGGCCTCAGTTTTCTCACTTTCCTCGACACGTACCTCTACTTTTACGTATCAGGATACTTTATACGGTGTTTATTCAAGCGGGTTGCTAGCAGGTCGACGTTTTAGGGCAACGTTTAGTAGATTCCTTTGTAGCGAGAGGACCTAGTCGATTGCCGTGGGAGATCTTTGGCTCGAAGTGGGCGGTTTCTTGGAGCCACCTGGTATCCTAGACGGGCCAGGAATATTAGTAAGTTTGGCTGCGAAGGAGCCGAGACTAGGGAGGACTAGGGAGGACTAGAGAGAAGCATTAGAGGCCTGGGATGATCACTGAGCGCACGGCACTAATCAAGACACATGATTATAGGCCCCAGAGCGCCCTAGAACGCCAGCTACCGCAGCACAGAGCCCAAGGAGAGCAACGCCGAACGTGTCCTCGTCCGCTCATTGTCGTCCTTCTTGACTACAGATTACAAGGCCCCGGTTTTTGCCCTTCCGATACCTTCTGCCCGCACTGTCACCGCAACCTTCCAACCTATTTCGCGGCATGTCGTTCTACCTCTCCTGCCAATCGTATTCATCCCCCTAGGAAGACGAACTCGTACCACAATTAACCTAGTCAACATTTTTACGACAGGAAACATGGGAACTCGTGTAACGTGGAAATTTTTACCGTGTTGAACGAAATGTCTACATCAAAGACCAAACAACAATTGAATTGTATTTAAGTAACTGTGATAGAATAAAGCTTTGAAGCTTTTAAATAAAAACTTAGAGTAAAGCTGGAGTAAAGCTTTTACATAAAAAGAGAATTCTTCTGTGAATTACCAGCAATTTTTTAGCCGTATTTAATATTAAAACCGAATTAACGTGTTGTTCAAGGGTTATCTGTAATACTAAATACTCTGATTAAGCTAATTATTGGGTTGACATGGCTGTTGAATATATTTTGTTCTTTCCGATATGCACTTTACATGACAGCGGGATTTTTCCTTTTTATCGTGTGTACCTGTGCATACACGCATACACAACCGTAGAGACATAATCGTAATCACCAAGCAGATACGTATTCCATGATCAAACATAGGCACAGAGTTCATTAGAAGTTTGAACTTTCGAACAACCTATAACTACTTGGAAAACATTAGATGTTGCATATCAGACCTTTCGCTCAGTCACTACCCTTCCCTAACTTTAAAACACGGAATTATTACACTCATTGCGTCCCTTGTAGAAATTGTAGTTTCTATGTTTGCAATTACGAAATTACGAGAGCATCTTTGTGCGGAACGAAATTGCCTTTCGATGGGAGCTTGATGCGAAATCTTAATCGACATGATTTCAAAGGGGTCGGACATCGTAGGAATGCAGAGCCGAGGAAGAGAACGTAAGACATTTAGATACGGAGATGTACGATAAAGCTTGGGCCACGGTTGACTAGGTTCATTAGATAAACAGATATTGTCGAACAAAGACAAGTTGGGCCGGGTATTAAGGCCGGCTCTGATAATTGTACACGTCATTTTCCGCGGCACGAACGCGTTAGCAATTAGGATCGTTGCGATCCTCAGCACGGAGGAAGCGTCCCGTGTCGAACCGGTTCGCGGGAACCGGAGGAAATTTCCCGACCTACGGTTCTATTTGAGGTTGCGCTAAGCAAGTTAGCACAACCCCAGCGTATCGCGTTAAATTATGCTCAGAAGCAACGTGGCTGCTGGGTTCCGATGTGCGCATGTACGAACATGTCATGTACACATTAACACACGAATGCCGCGGTAGACGCGCATACACGCACTTTAAGCACCATAATCACGGTAAGCGGCGTGCATTTGCCGAGGGGAACTGGCTTCGAGGTGGCCTCGGTGTCACGCGAGCCATTAAGCCCCAAGAAAAAGGAAATCATCCGTCTCCATTTTCTCCAGCTGTCGGATCGCGCGTCCCTGCCTCTCGTGTGGATCGTGTGCACCAATGAAAATCCCCCGTTGTCAAGCTCACGGGAAATTCTTCGACAGTGCCGTGTTCTTTGTCGTGACTGCCCGCTGGACGCGTTATCGACCGCTAAATTATGAGATATCGTTCGCTTTAATCACCTTGATAAGGACTGCAATTAACTACACAGGCTGGCATTATGTGTTGTGCCAGCGAAACCCGTGGCCCACCTGCACCAACCAATCAACAGTCACAGCTTTCACAGAGTCCACCAGCAATTACGATGTCAAATCATCAAGATTACTATCGAACCTTTGTTACGTATATCCCATGGATCTAACGGATCGAACTGAATTTATGGTAGTAATGTGTCACATATAAATATACGCAGAAGAACAAGTAAATGAAATTTCGGTTTTCTAATATCATTACGAGTCGTAAGAGAAACGCATGTTTTATCAAATCGAATTGTGTGATGAAAATCTATCTTTGTACAGCATATTATTTGCTTGAATTAAATTTTCACATGGGAACTTTCAGCATTTGACAAATAATCGATAGACCGCATTATTAATTTGTGGTGCACTAACTTATTGATTTATAGGCACGTTCTGTTGTTACAACATATTTTTATTTTACACATCTTAATATATCGAATTCACCGTTGCATTATTTACTTTTACGAAATTGAATTTACCAAAAATATAAACTCCGCTGATATTTCGTTTGAATACACAAATCTACATTTCTATCATTTTTAACGCACAATGTATGCAAATAAATAATATTAACAATCATCTAACGAATAAAACGCGTAAGTAAAACCAACGCGAATTTCTAGAAAGAGAGTACGTGAAATGTAGAAAGCAGAAAACTGGAAATGCGGGTAAATGAACGAACTAAGAGGATGGAGCTAAAAAGAATATACGATGTACCTGTCCTCTCGGTCGCATAATCTCGCGAAAGTCGTCTGGCTGTGCACGTACGTGAAACGGAGTTTGCGATTGATCTTGGAAATGAGGAGGAGGAAGGGATGTGAAGCTTTCACGGTTAAAAAGCATCGATGACACCCTCCGGAATCTGCCGGCGACGTCTTCCCGATCTTCGAACTCATTGAAAGTTCTCCCGCGGATAGGTGTGTAGAGGGCCGGGGGGTGTGGGGGTGGGTAGGAAAGTAAGGTCATACGAGAGAAGACGCGAAAAGAGCGCAGGCAGGACGACCGGGCGTACGTGTATTTGCTTTTATTTAAATTGTAAGTTAGATGCCGCGGAGACGAGAAGAGGGGTGGAGGGGATGGCCTGCCCTTTTCTCCGGGGGCTTTTAGCGAATGGGAAAAATGTTTGCGCTAAATGGTTCGAACCCATATGGAAATGAGCTCGGCAGCAGCCGGGCCCGCGTGACTGATCTTCCGAGTAGCTTTTTGCTTCTCCAACGGGGACTTTTCGGCTGACGCGAGAATACCCTTTCCCTATGGATGAATCGCCGGTGAATTCCGTTTATGCACTTTCCAACTACCTCAGAAGAAACTTCCTTCACGCGTAAATCTTAATACGAGACCCGCGGCATAGATTACATACGCTCCTGAGACTCGAAAAAGTTATTCCACGGATATTCCCAGAATGTCTCCTCGTCACCGCAATGAATTTTAAATCTACACAATGCAGTCTTTATTCTCGCGCGTAATTAAACGAGCGTGAAACCGTTCTCCTGTTTCAACACTTTCAGAAATTTCAAAACGAATGCAGAAACTGTATCCACATTGCTAAGCATGCATTGAAAATAGTACATTTGCGAAATGGTTCTATATTTCTTGCGACGATGTTCCATCTTGCACTATCTTGCGTTACTTATTTTCATTTGACTTTCAGATCTATTTTCATTTGCTTAGACCAACAGACTTTCTTTCATACATTTAACACGCATGAGATTGAAGGCCAGAGATACTTTCTGTCACATTGAGTTGCACAAATGCGACGTGCAGGATAGTGGTTGGTCCGGGACGGGGCGCAGTTAAAGTCACCGGGCGTGACGCATGGTCCTGGCGCTTCTGATTGGCCGGCAGGTTGCATTCCAGCCAACTAATCGGCGCGTATCTGATTCGTTGCATCCGCGCTGCAGCGAGGTGCAGCGACGGACCGTGCGCGCCACTATTGGCCAGGATGCTGGTCCCCTCATACCCCCCGGGACCGTTGCACGGTAATGCCAGTCCGCACACGGGATCCCACTGTTTCGTCACCGGTCGGGGCGGTGAGGGGGCGGGGGGCATGAAAACCGACTGGAATGGGAGGCAGGGGTATGTGAGGCTTGGATTTGCATACTCGTCAGCTGCGCTTCCTTCAACTTTTCCTCTGTAAACCCCGACGTGAAACTCCGCGTGTATCTCTTCGTCCGCTCCCTCGTCCCTCTCTCTCTCTCTCTTGTTCCCTGGAAATTTTCTGCAACGAACGTTATCTAACTCACTTCCTTTATTTTCGACCCACTGTACTTGGCAATTCCGCGACCTTTTCTTTGCAACCTTCATGTGGAAATCCCTTTTTTTCCCTCCGCCACTCAGCATTTTTTCTTTAGATTGCCACGCGGAAAACTCGTATCTTTTTTGCGCTTTCTCTTACTTTAAAACTTCCTTTGGTTTCCCTTGATTATTGTGTCCAGTTCACTTACCTGCTCGGTTGTCTTATTAAAAAATTCTCAGTCCTTCGTCAGCTTTTCGTCAAATATTTATCTCACTTGCATCTTTCTATCCTTTCTTACGAAAATTGTCTTTCATTTTTCTCTCGTTTAAGACTACTCCGGTTTGTCTTCCGCGCAAGTCTTCGTTTTCCGACGCGAAGACGCGCCAGCTGCACGGTAGTCGTGTATTTCTAGTGCCGATTCATAATTGCAAATTTCCTTCGCCTTATTTATGCAGCCCAACTCACGCCGTTCTCCCTCCTGCACTCGACTTACGAGAAAGCTAATACGCGTCCCTCTGTCGACCTTGATTTTCATCATAACAATGTTCCACTAACGTACATACTTTTGTTATACGTCGAAAACTTTAATCTCTACCTACAAAATTCCTAGAACCTCAAATCGCGAAACAGTTTTGCCGAAATACATTGCATTGACCTATTAGAAAATCGGCGTTTAAGTAACTTTGAATAAAAAATTGGGTACTTTGAATCTCGATTTAGATCTTTTCAGTTGGCACAAACACCGCTTAAAAAGGCTAATAATTCACTAAACTATCGTACCACGAAAAGTTCATAAATTTATACGACTTATTATTTCTTCTCAGATATCAGGAAAAATATTCTCCTGTAACGTTTAGTTTCGCGTGTTCCACAAAAAGAACCACGTGCAAAATTAACTGAATCAATAAACAACGTTTGCCTTTGTTTATCGACAGGCTAGTTTTTGGATAACTGTGAAATTTTGTCTCGTATGATTTCGCATCATCACCGATGATCAATCGTCTCTAACGCTGCTAACTGCGGTGCAGGTCGCGTTCAGTGCCATAGAAAGTGGCATCGAGAAGAGATTAGCAGACCTGCCTTCACCCCGTTTCCCTGCTGATATCGAGTTATGAGAATCTCTTTCACGAGTGCTACACGCGAGGTAGTCGACTCACGTGCTCGCCAGGGTCATACATTTTCACTTAGGCACACGTGTCGTCACGTTCGTCGTCGTCGTCGTCGTCGTCGTCGTCGTCGGTTTCGTCGTTCTGCAGCCGTCGTCTCCGACGAGGGGTAAGGAAAAGAATGAGGGGAGGGAACTCCTCAGCCTGTTCGCTGTCCCGACCTTTCTCTTTATCGACACAAAAGCCCACCTCGTCGGCCTGCAAGCTGCCGAAGAAATGGAGATACGATGATGCGCCCCGTTATGCATTATGCATTACGGTAAAACGGGAGATGACGGCCTGAGAAAGCTGCTAACTGAAAACCGATTTTCAGTGTTGCAGGCTTCGCGGATGAGACGAAATGGAAAGGATTTCCCTCCGGAGTTTCACGTTCAGCGGGACAATTCGTCAATTTACCGAAAAAAGGATAATCTGCGTTAATTATAGGTGCAAGGACAAGTAGTTGAGCCACGAGATTTCTGAATAGTATACAGTTTCACAGAAATGTTCTTACTATAAATGAAGCACAAAGTTAGAATAGAACTTTAATTGGTTGAGACTTATACATATTTGGGATAATCTCGTAATTTTCTAAATTCACAATTTACTTTCATGTCTTTATTCAGAACTCCATTCTGCCTTTTTCCATTGTAAGATTATCTATCTTGTTTTTATACGATACATCTGTACTTGAATTTACTTTGTAAATCATCATTTCCTGGAGTATTAAAAAATTGTCGAATAACTCAAAAGAGGCTTGATATTTGGGACTAAACTAAAAACCATATGTTCAAAATATTCTGTTCTACCATGAAGAATCTTAATTTTAAAATTTGTGTTACATACATTACATGAAACATCAAGAAGTGAAAATAGGATCGAGGTACAAGACATTCTCCTACAAATGAATGTACTCAATTTCCGCCGGAGAATAACATTGCGGCTGATAAGAACGATCGATCGATCGGACCGTGCAATGATTACAGTTTCACCGGTAATTCTCTGGCAGTTGAGTTAACTTGGGGCCATTGACGCGAAATCCACGGGCGCAATTCGGTCGAGTTTGCGGGGCTTTCGCGAGCGTGCACGCGCCTTCCTCTGAAGTGGAAATGCGATCTGCGGGCCATGCATAATACACGAGACTCGCGGGGCGTGTCGCGCGGGGACACACGCTCGAAGAATGCTAAAATTCGCAAAGCGACGAAAGGGCCATCGACCGCCCTCGAATATCACTTTAGCACCTCGCCGCTATGGTTCGCGGGATTTCCGGGGGTTCCCGCTATTTATGTTTCCCTGAAATATTTATCAGCAGTACTCGTATTCGCCCTTACCTACCAGGCCAACCATTTGTTCAAGGCCAGTGATGTGACAGGCGATCCGTGAAATTTCATTCATCCCCAAATAATACTGTAATAATCAGATTAGTAACAGTAACAGCGTTTATAGGTTTAAGGGAGATTCAAGAACACGATAAAATATTTTTGTATTAAAAAGAATCGCTTTAGCACCGTGTCACTATGGTTCGCAGGATTTAAGGGGGTTCCCGCTGTTTATGTTTCCCTGAAATATTTATCAGCAGTACCCGTATTCGTCGTTACCTATGAGGAAACCATTTGTTTAAGGGCAGTGATGTGTCAGGCGATCAGTGAAATTTCTGCATCCTCAACCAACATTATAATAATCAGAATAGTAGTAATTATATGGTACAAGAACAGAAAGGTTTAAGAAGACTTTAAATAATTGTTCAACATTTCATAGTTGAATCCGATAATTATGTAAAATATAACTATCTTATTTGAACAGAAATTCACTTTAAAGGATGTGAAGTACATGTCAGTCGATCGTAATGTTAAGTAGAGGATCAGGGTAAAAACACTTATTGCTCATATTCGGAAGAATACATACTTACATTCAATCTATCTCTTAAAACTAATTTTATTGAAACACAAATCCCGCTAACTTGTTGTTTAATTCTTACTCAACGACTGTGCTTTATTTCTGGAAAAAAGTAGGTAGATCTTAACGGCTCGTTAGATTCATCGTAAATGAGTGCTTCTCTTTATTTGCAACGATGGCCCCTCGTAATGACCTCTGTTTTATGGGTCGTTACTCGTGCAGATACTTCAACTAATTGTATAATTACCCCAAAGCCAACCAGTGGCGTTGGCGTTGCGACATCGGCATGTCGTCACAGTTTTTTTTTCTGCCGAAAAAAGACGTCCCAGTACAAACAAAACTTTCGTTCTTTTCATCTTCAAAATACTGAAAATACTGAAAATATGAAGAAAATGAAAAAATGAAAATATCAGGAAGAAAATATCATAAGAAAATATCAGGAAGATATCAGGTGTCCAACATTACTTTTCATTCCATACTTTGACAAATCCAAACACTTCTAGCAACTTTGCTGAATTTACAGAAGTTCATTAACTAATTTCACAGACAATTCTTCATCTACATTCGAATCGAACGAACACTGATTGCAGACACTTGAGACATTCGAGTGCACCTCCTGAAAATGATTATAAAATATGAAGCTATGTCGTTATGTGTCGTTATTCAAAATATTCGGAACATACTCCGTGAAAATAACTATAAATCATACTACAAGCCCTTTTCATGTAAAACATTTTGCAGTCTGCGTAGAAATTACTTTCCGATATTTTAGAAGTTATTCTGATCACAGGGGTTCGTTAACTAATTTCACGGGTGATTCTTCATTTACAATTGAAACGAAGCAACGTTGAGTGCGGACACTTAAGACATTCCAGTATACTCCTCTTGAAAATGATTATAAGCTATACTGTTCTTCGTGTATATTTGGTCGCAATGGGATTCCTTGGTTCTTCTCGATTTCGACTACGAGCTGGTCGTGTTGAGGCGTTTCGTCCCTCGAGGCAAAGGCAGCAGGGCTGGCTCGCTGGCTTCATCAAATATTTGCTCAATCACCGCAAAGACATTTCGCTAACTCGCCGACCGTGGATCGGTCTCTTCTGCCACCTCATCCTCTCTCGCTGCCTGCCCCCCCTCTCGGTCCTGCCCTGTCCAACCTTCTCCCGAATCGCTATACACCCGGAGAATGGTTTTATAGGGAAAGTTAGCATTGACACAAAGCTCATGAATATATTCCGTCGTATAAATTGCCGTTCGCCATTCGATGGGAAAGAGTTTTGCTATTATCGGTTATATTTTCTAGCGCACTAAACACACAATATCGGTAATACCTGCCATTTCGTCAGTGACAAAACTTTTCACTAGATTAGGCGCTCTGTCATTAAAGAAACAGATACATATATATACGTGCAATAATGTTTAACCATGTAAACATCTTAATTTTTAAAAATCCTGTCGAAGAACTATTTTGAATTAAAAACACAATTATATCTGTGTACATGAATTCATGTTTTTTTTATTCTCAGGAAATTAATTGTTGATCGACCCTTGAGACATTAACTTATATAATTTTCAAAAGTCGCTATTTCAAGGCTTGCCTTACAATCCGTAATCCTGTGTCGTTTACTTATTATATTACTGAAACATGTCGGTACTGGGCACCCTAAAATTTCACTCGATGCTCGATCTTGGAGGTTCCATGAGCGAAAGGGACGCAGGGAACTTAACGTCGTGGAGGTTCACGTAGTCCGCGGATCGAGACCGGGCAAAAAGGGGGCCGAGGGTCTGAAAAGGGCAAGCGACGTTTCGGTTGGAGCCGGTCGCTTAATCAGAGAAGGTTTTTAGAGCCCCTTAAATCACGTAACGCGAGCCGTCGCCCTGATGGGAAGGGGCAAAAGTAGGGGGTGGGGGGGGTGAAGCGAGAGGAAAGAGGTCGTTGGGGCCTGCAGGGTGGTCGCCGCGGTTCCCGGCGGGTGGGAATTAGCTCGGCTGAATTGATCAAAGCTGTTTAAACGCGGCCTCTTATTAAAGAAATCCATAATCGCTTTGGTGCCTGAAAAGCAGCGCCCCGGAGCGACTGCGAAAAACCGGAGAGACTTCAACCCACCCCCGGTAAACCACCTTGCCCCCTCCCCCCTCTCTCACCCCGTCCGAGCAGTCGGTCGACCTGCGATCGCCTCACGGTCGGACTCGTCGGCCTTTGCCGTTTCCTCGTGAACTCGAAAAAGGCGACAGGGTACTCGGAAAACTCATTTGAGGCTAATTGGCTGGACCATCGTCCTCCAAGCCGATTTACCGTCTGTCCTTCGGCCGGAATGATGCTCTTAATATCAACTTGCTGCCTAACTTCATTCGGGTTTAACTTTGCACGGGCTATACAAGCATCTGGACAAACTTACTAAACAGCTAGAAAGTCTTTAAAATTCAATTTTCCATTTATTTTTATATGAAATATGGTACAATGACAGATTACGTGAACAGCAGGCAGTTTTATATCGTGACGCAACTGTCGTATAAAATTTATTGCATATATGCATTTGTTTTTATGCATTCAGTATATGTTTGTTTATGCAGTTTAATATCAATACTTATTGACTGTTTTCCGATTATCCTTTCATTAATACATTATATCGGATGAGAAGTATATTTATTAAAACTATTCCAGAACCAATTACCTGTAATAATTTCAAGATTTTTCGTAATAATACACATGCAATACACGTATGTAAACGTATTTAGTCTTCCCTTCCGCCAATTCATAAAAATAATAAATCTCTATATTATTACTCCTACCGCTGGTCAAAAACTACCTTGCATCATACTGTTAGACAGTGGTATGCAAAAATCTGTAATAGAAGAAAGATCTCTACATATGACGAGCAGAGAAGTACCTTTGATGAAAATATTCCTGTGTTTGCTTAATTTTACGATCCTGTTAAGTCACACGCGGCACTGCAAACGACATAGACGGTATAACGAACCGGTGACAATCAGCTTTACGCTTCTGCGAGGTTATTACAGCGGGGAGTACGTCGAAGAGGGTGCCAGCCATCTTCCGTACTTTCATTAGCAGGAAGATACAAAAATACAGAGCCAACGAGAATTTCCTGGGCGTTTCACGCCTCTACGTCGACGCGGTGGTCTTCTTAGCAGTCGACGAGGACGAGGACGACGACAGCGCGGACGAGGGCCGTGCTGAGTTACGCGAGATTAGCAATTCATAGCTGCGCGGTTGTTACTGCCGTCGTCGGGGGCTGCCTACATTTAACGCGGTGGCAACACAATGGCAATAATAATAATTAAGAAACATCGTAACGGCGTGGCATATTTGGCTGGAGAAAGAGGGAGAGAAAAGAAGGGAGCGGGGAGGGGATTACTCTGCATCTTCTGTCGTGAACCCCTCTTTTTTTCACTCTCATTTCGCCTTCGGACTTCTCCCTTCCACTCCCTGTTCTTCGACGTTCCTTCTCTTTTCTCGCGTAATATCGAGGCCGGCGCTTGTTAAAAACGCCCGTGAATATAAAGAGTTGCATTATTAAAGAAGTTGGCGCGACTATAACAAAAAGTTTCGAGTTCCGCCGCGCTGAAACCGGGGGACGAAAAGCAACAAGCTCGTCGAGATTCGCCGAAGGGGCGTACAAGTGGGTTAGAGTGACCCGCAGAAAAATGACAGAAGGTCGCACGTAGCCCATGATTAACTTGAGCTTCGTTCAACGGTGAAAAAATATTTTCACGTAATCCGTTAATGCTGTCAGATGCAAGCCAGAATATCGTTAACATATCATTGTACTCTCGTCAAATTACTCACTCAAAAAATATGCAATTTAGTAGCTCAGAAATCTTGGGAAGATAAAAATTGTAAAACATATGCATATAATACGTATAATATGTAATAAATGATCATTTTTCACGTGGGACGTAGTTGTAATGTGAGTCGTTCAATGATCCGATCACCCTAAAAACAATGAGTTCGGACAATCGTGATTCTACTGCACAATTAGAATTACCTCAATACTCAGTCAGATATTTAAAATCGTATCAGCATTTACGACTTTTTCCAAACGGAAATTCTTGTTCTGAAAAACGTATTTACTGTCCCACTTTTACACGGCGCACATGCAGCTGACAATTCGAGGTAACTTTCTTCGGGCGACATACTCGGTTGACAGTTTTCGAGGCACATTTCTTACAACAGCCGTGCACTGTTTATAAAGCACTTTGCCGGAATTACGAGGGAAATTAGCAGGTTTCCTTTGGTGGCATTTAGCTTCTTATCCTGGTCGGTCGGCGTATCGTTCTCGCGCGAAATCCTCGGCGGACCGCCGCGAAAA
Organism: Hedychridium roseum; assembly: GCA_963989215.1. Taxonomy (NCBI): domain Eukaryota; kingdom Metazoa; phylum Arthropoda; class Insecta; order Hymenoptera; family Chrysididae; genus Hedychridium; species Hedychridium roseum. The sequence goes on along the minus strand of OZ022310.1, from coordinate 1,661,857 downwards.
CAAAAACCTTCACGGGGACAAGAAAGCAACGGCGCGTAATTAGCATAACGACACTAATTAAAATACAAATGAAGAGTCTTAAGGCGCTTCGTGCCGGGTGACTCATTATCACCGAACCGTCGGCCCTTCTTTCTCCCGCGGGAAAGCATTTCCACTTTCCTTCTCTCCCTTTCTCTAATGCCAGACGTTTCTCTTGCTCTTTTCCCCGCGATACGCTTCTCTCTTCTCCACATTTTACTGACACTCGCAAGCCTAATTATATTTAATCGCAGCCCCGTAACGTTCGCCGGTGCGCCGATTGCAGAGACTTAATGACATCGTTTACTATTCAATAAAAATACGGGCAAATCTAATCTCACCCGAATTCTCTCAAGTGCGCAAATGAATTTCCACAACAATAAAATGTGGATTTAAACGTAAAGATGAAATGAAGAATATAAGGATTTAGGGAATTAATATTAATTTTCGAATTTTTGAATCTCTTCTTCTGTATAGCAAAATATTTCTGTTATAATTTACGATTTCCTTCAAATCCTAGATTACGGATTGGATGTAAAATTAATTTAAGTGCCTTCATATTTTCTGATTGGCCACGTTCATTTGCCAGCGTCTTTTTCGTGAAACCTCGCGATATGATTCATAAACGAAGGTGAATCAGCTAGTTCCTTGGGGATCGGCGTTCGGTTAAATCAAGGCGAATCGCAGTCGGGTGCGCGGACGGTTGGGCAGTTTCTGTCTTTACGACATCGAGAGCCACGTAAAAGAGCGCCGGGAGAAACGGCAAACGCCGTGGGACGTTCCATTCAGTCGCGTAATCCCCGGTTCAACGTAAGACAGGAACAGAGCCTCGACGTATCCAAGCTGAGGAGACACGATTGCCATAAATATGATTGGAGCATCGTTGGCCTCGGTGGTATCGTCCCACACTACCGAATCCCTCGACCCATTCACGTAGGATTACGGTACGATGTCGCTTACCGTCGCTTGTTCCCTTTACGACGACCTTATTGGATTCAATCGAACCTTCGGTCAACCCCTTTTACCGTTTTTACGATATCGACCTTAAAAATTACAAATATCGCTGGTCGAAGCTTCTCCGTATCGTACATTTTTCATCGATTTCCAAGACAACTAATACGATTAACCAATTTTTAGCTTTATGTTAACTATGTGTTTTAACTTTTCGATTCATGTAATTCGGTGAAGGTAAAAGTATTTTATGTTCCGTACACACACATACGCACGACATATTTACAATATTTTCCACGTTCCCAGGGGGACTATGTAACAAGCCATAGTAATTCTTTAACAAATCATATAAAAAGTTCTGCGATTCAGTAACGAGACAAAATGTATAAAAATCCTGTATAATTAAAAATCATCCGATAAATACCTGCCTTAGAAAATATTACATACTTTCGTAGGTGTAGACGATTAAAGACAATTTTTTCGTCAGTTCTATATCGGAATATCATTGAAAATCTTTAGTAAAATCGTGTGAGATTGTAGGATTAACGATCGGTCACGAAGCAAAGAATGATCATCTCTGGTTGGCTGCTCGTAGAGCGGAATTAACTTTCGTTTCGCCGGTCCGCGGATTACGCCGGCAAACCGCAACGTTGAGAGTGTTACTCCAGTCGTGGACCGGGTACATAACGCGCAGCGTTGTTAAAATCCCATAAACGGCTGAGGGAAACGACTGCCGCTGATGCCGCTGTTGAAGAGGTCGTAGGGTCTTAGGCTTGCCGAGCACGTACTGTTAATTCTAACTCCGACTTGTACATGTACATAGCCCTTGCTCCCTCTATCCCCATTTCCCCTCCATTTTCTTGTCTTCCTTCCGGCCCGAAACTTCTGCTATTCCGCTGTTTAGCACTCTTTACCTACGCCCTTGTTTCTTTATCTCATCGTGCTTTGTTTTTCTGTAACAACCTCATTTCTCCGGTACACGGGGTACAAGTTTGCCTTACTTAAAGGTTACGCTACGACTTTTTGTTCACTTCGTCATTTTCATTCATGTATATACCTATTTAATAAATTCCTTTGCTACAGTATTTCTTCCTGGCAATATTTCCACTTTATTCTCAATTCATGTTTCGATTTACATTCGGGCAAGTAACATTGCCATTGCGCGTACATGTATAGGTTGTGTAGTATGATTTTTTTTCAATGTACTCCCTGTAGGTTTTCATACACACATTTCTTTACGTCCCTTCGTAGCCCATTTGTTCGTCCGGCGATCATCCCCCTGTCAGATTCTCATGCCGAACCACTCTTTTTTCCGTTTTCCTCTGATGACTAGAGCCCTAGCCCCCCCTAGCCGTCTCTCTTCGGTGAAAAGGAGAACAAGGCGGACTCTCACTCGATTCCACTCGACTCGGTTCTCTGTCCTCTCTTTCGGTTGACACTTAATTTCCGTTATTCGTACGCAGTCCTCGGTACAGCCAGCTTTATGTCACCTACCACCCCTGCCCTTCAGGCCGCCGGTCCTTCCGCGTCCCTCTCGACACCGTCTCCTTCATTCTCTTAGTTAACCAAGCCCCCTGTCCCGTTCCACCCCCCTCGTACCCCCGCCCATCTGCATGGAATCGCGCTGGCTCGTTCTTACGACGCGGCGCACGCGGTTCCGAAGGAATTCTCCAACGGCGCGTTTGTCCCCCATCCTCGCCGGCGGAACGACCAAAATGCCTGCCATCTCTTTCGCGGATGAGAGGGAGGGGGGGGGATAAGAAATTCGCCGGGAGACGAGCGGGACTTTAAAGACGGCATAAAACCGCGAAACTTCGTCGCCGTGATTGAACGGACGCTCCTGAGGGCTCGTTCCAACGGGGAATTGCGCGGAATTGCGATCATAGGGATGATCATAGGGACGAAAAATAACCGACTCTGTAATACATTGAATCGCGCGGAGCTTTCCGTGAGCCGTCGTGTTTTTACACTTTATTCATAGTTGAATCAAGATAGCAGACATACTATATATGCCAGACCAGTGCAATTGTGGAGATAATGCGAATTCTAATGAATCTTGGTAGAATTTGAAGTTTCGACTTGTGATCATCGCCAAAATACGAAAATTCTATGAAAGTTATCGTTAGAAAGAGAGTCGTAAAATACTTAACTTCTACAATCTTCTAAGATTACTGAGAATCGCAGCAAGTTTCTGTACGAGCTTGAATTTTATATCGAATAGAATCATCGTAATAAATCTCTTGAGTTACTTACATTTTTTACACGGAAATTTTGATTTGAGCAATGAGGATCGAGGATGAATATTTATAATTACGTAAGTTTGTAAAAGAATTGCAGAGCGAAATCTGTTTTGACTGTGCCCAGTGTTTCGTGGCTGAAATATTTGTTATGAGGTATATGTCAGGGTTGAATATTTGTAGATTTCTTAGGCGGGATGATAGGAACCGGGCGTTAATCACGATTGGCCGAGCAGCATCGAGGATTCACGGTAGAGAGGAGACGATTGCCGATGATAAAAATCATCTCCCGTCTGGACCCTCGTCTTGGTCCATCGCGAACGAGCGGCTCGGTGGTATATGAGGCTGCCTGTCTCCGAGGCGTCGACGTAGCCATCGCAGTCGTGAGGATTACATTGTCGTAAAATCTCCGCGGAATTTACATGAGGAGTGCTCTCGCAATAAAATATTGATGCCGGTGGATTTGAATGCGTCGATTTTGCGGTGAGTGAGGAAGAAAGAAAGAGAGAGAGAGAGGGGGGATGTGAAGGAGGGTAGAATAGATAGAGATTGCCGGCGAAAGAAAAAGAGGAAATTCATGACGTTGGAAGGGACTAGTCGTCTGGCTGACCTCTCATTCGGAACCCTCCTTCCTTCTTTTCTTCCATGCCGCTTCGCCATTTTTGCCCCGACCGAAAGAGCCTCGTAAAACCCGATTCTGACTACAATATCGCCCTTCTTATGCCGAATGTAAAATAATCATTGAGCGCCGGTTACGGCGATTCCCGTTCCTCTAGTTGCCCAGCAGAGTTTTAATAAAACTTGAAACTTACTCCGTCGAATAATTCTTGTACGCGGCAAGCTGATGGATCGCCTGTACGGAGGGTAATTTTTGTTCAACGAGGAGAAACAGGATTAACCATTGACAAAACTGAAAAATACATCCCTAAAAGAGTAGTGTATACCTTTACCTAGAATCAGTATTTTAGATGCACTTTGCCGTTAAACACTAAGGAAAATCGTCGAAATTGGACGATTTTAAGGGCATCTTTTCCACAATTTTCCTTTTTGGACAATCCTAAAAATCCTGTCTGGAAGGCAGCTTCCGTGTGACGAGGGAAATTGGCGAATTCGAGGCAAAGTCTTGCGATCTGCCACGGCCGACCGCCGTCTGCATCTGCTGCCAGCTGGCAGATTGCCGCCGCGGGTTACGTCTCTTAGCGGGCTGTCAGCCCCTGCCCCCCTCATCGGCATCGGGTCCCTCTCGAACCGCCAAACCTCTCGCGCAATATTAATTAACGTTATTAACGCCCCACCTTTCGGAGGTCGAAGAGCGGCGGTAAGGGGAAGACGTGCGGGGGTGGGGGAGGGGAGGAGGGGGTTCGAGCGTCGTTCTTCCTTGGTCGACGCCTTGCCCGGCGCCCTCTGCGCCGAGTTAGCGGCACGGCAGGGAAAAAAGCCCCATTATCGTAAATCATCGTTTTCCAATAACGGTAGCAGTGCTCTCCAGGTCCTGCCTCCGCGCCCGATTTCTCCCTGTCCTTTTCCCTTTCTTTCGCACGGTCGTTCGGTCGGCTCTCTTTTTCAACGCCCCACCTTGTCCCTACTTCTTCGACTTTGGACCCCCGGCCTAACGTGGCGCGAGGCACTGCTGCTTAGCCGACGGTTCTCCTAAGATTCATGAAGGCGGGGTGTTTAATGTTTAACCGTGAGGAGCAGATTTTCAATAGCCCTCAGAGAAATGGTCTCCAAGCGTCAAAGAAATATCTCATTTACGGCTCGGTGAAGAGGACCGTCGAATTTACAGGTTCAAGGCCAGGAATGTCTCTAATAAACTGTTTATAGTTTAAGTTGAACGTACAATACTTTTTTTTAAGTCCTTCGTAATACCTATGGTTATTCAGTTTTATAATATTATCATTGACTTGTTTCATTGTGTTAATGATATTAACATATTCATATATCTATACAAACATCTGGAATAAAATTTGTCAGAAGAATAGTGAAATTATAAAAACGAATGGGATCTGACATATTTCTGTGATTTTTATACTCCAGTTAATCTGTACGGTCAGATGTTAGGGTCAATTATAACATTGGAAAAAGAAGAGAAATGCCAAGCAAAGTGCCAAATGGCGAATCTGCAAGAGAATAGATGAAGAAAACAATTCTATTACTGTAAAAAATTAAGTAACTTGCCTTGAGCCGTTTCATCAAGTGTTCACCTAATTCACTTTTCCTAGAAACGACTGGGAGTTCCTCTGAAGATCTATCAAGAAAATATCCTATCACGCTTACTTCTCTCCCGAGAGTCGATGAATTATCGCGCTTACGCACGACTCTCATTATTAAAACATTACGCGTCGTCGTGTGATTCAGCGCGATACTTTATTTCCGTCGAAGGCGTTACAAGTCGGCGATGAATAAATAACGGCGGCCACGATATCCTTGGGCTACGTCTGTCCGTGGAGTTTGGAGCGGCGATTGAATTCTCGCCGGTGAGGGGAGGGTCGTAAGGATAAACCGGGCGGTCAGGACTGGTGGATCCGTTAGTGGTTACGTGCCGATGGTGTCGATCAGGATTTCCGAGCACGCGGTCAAATGCTAACAGGACCGTGGCCACTGGCGATGCTTGCCTTCGAGAATAGATCGGCCGGCGAGGCCGGAGGAGGGTGTTTCGCCGAAAGTCTAGTGCGGCAATCACCCCCGGGGGCTAATGCCATCAGGAGCAAACAAAGTATAAAGTACGTACACGTTCCGGCTAAGTAAGACCCGGTCAACTAACCGAAACTCCACGAGCAACTAGACATGTTCTGGGAATACCAACAATGAATCTAACGAATTTTTTAAATCATCAAACTTACAAAACAGTTACTTTCTAACAACAGGTCTTTTAATTTCACTGATGTAAAAAGTAGAAAAATTCTGTCCAGTAAATTCTGTCGAATAAATATTGTAGTGAGTAAAAATGTTTGATTAATGAATATTAAATGATTAATGAATAAAATTAAATGATTAATGAATAAAAATGATTAATGAATATTGAGTTGATAAATGAAAGCACATTTTGAAGTAATTGTGATAGAAGTTGGTATCATTGGTTGTAAATATTTAAGTTATTTAAGATGTTTCGAGGTTGTTCGTCGATGCTCTTACCTCGGCGAACTGCATATTCAGGCTCTTCTGTTTCTTCTTGAGCGCGAATTTTTACGGACTCTAAACTCTAGAATACGAAGCTGAACTTCCGGGAACTTTCCCGTGGTATAATGACGAACTCGACTCTCAAAAAGTTACGCAGTAACAAGAACTTCTTCAACAGGCTTCTCGTGATACAGTTTAGTGAATCGTTTCCGTAGAGTTCTCACAACTAGGCGAGTTATTATAGCTTGTAACAACTTGTTGCCAGCGAGAGTCATCGATTTCCAGCATTTTTTCTGCGTTCCGTGCTAAGAACCAACCAGGACTTTCGGTTCGCCGTTGTGCTTCATCGTCACGGAGACAGAAAGAAACATAATTAAGCGAGCAAAATACGTCAAAGGCAATAAGAGCCCTCGAAGTTAGAATTGTTTTTCAGGGAAATTTTGTGCTCGCCGATCGAATACCTGGCTAACGGGTTGAGTTAATAACTTTTGCGAGAGCCCGCGGGAGTGCCGACAGGAAAATCAGTAAGCCGAAGAATCTAGAAAGGCAGAAGAGCGGGAGCGGCGCGAAGGGAAAAGCCAAGTGAAAATAAACGCCGGAGAAGAAAATCTTATCCGGACTTCCAGTCTCGTGCCTCTCCTCTCTTCCTTCCCCGTTTCTCGGCCGCCCTCTTTCTGTATTTTCACTCTTTTCTCCTTTTCCGTCGACGACCTCGCCGGCTGAGCCGTCGTCTCTCCTTCCATAATTTGATTGTTTTAATTAAATTTCGCCGGGGAATCGCTTTACGCCGGGCACACTGGCCTGCCGGGCACAATGCAAACTGTGACGTGTACCGAATGAATCGGGAATGGAACAGCAAATGGGCCCGACTCAACGATCTCCCGGGAAAAGAGGGTGCGTTCTGTAAAACCAACGACAGTCGCTTGAGATGACGTTGTCCTCGAAAAACTCAGAAAACTGAGACATGGGTATATGCCTCGAAGAATTTCGTCATGTCATTTAGCATTCTCAAAGTACTTTGTAAATGCTGCACTGTATACGTCATTACAAACTGCAATAAATACGTATACCATTCCTAACATACAAATACCGCATCTTAAAACAATAAGAATTCTTTATACATATTTTCTACAAATTGGCCAGTATTCTTTTTGGTATTTCGATGATTCTATACTTAGATTTCCTTATTTCATCCTCCCAAAAGTATATTTTCGGAATCCTCTACAATTTAGTAATCTAAAGCCTAAGGAACCAAGCTGACAAATATTTTGTGCAATTCCAGCAAGCCTTGAATTTACTGTGCCCTTTCGTGCAGTAGCAATGGCGTACTTTTTCGTTCGTTTCGGTGGGAACCGGACTGTGACGAGGAATAGGGAAAACCAGCACGACCGCACGTTTCTCCTATAATAAGACGAAGGTTAGACATGACCGCGAGGAACGCCATGGCGGCTGGCAGCGACGCGCCATCCCGCATATTTCTCCAGATATTGGAATTTGTCGCGGTTACTTCGAATTATCTTCCGCCCTAGCTATTTCCCCGTGGTCTACCCTTTCTGCACGGCGCACGTCAGTCGATAAGCAGCCCTGGCGTTGTCACAACCGCCACTTTGCCGGCCTAACTTGAGGGGTAATTGAGGCGTCTTAAATCATCCAGCTTCTTCTCAAGCACAGCAATTCTTGCGTTACGTATTTTGCCACATACGTGTTTTAACCGTAGACAAGGGTTCAAGTAAACCATTAACCGCTAATTTCGTTGAAAGAACGGTATGCGAAATTATCTTTACGATCTGCTTTAGAATAGTACAATTCTTTTTGACACCATTTCCACGAAGTTCGAGGAATTTAGATTCAATAATAATCGTGGTTGCCCGCATACACGCCTTATAGATTTAATTCCACGGCTATTATACTTCGTAACTTGGTGATTTCAAACAAAAGACGCGAGGATGGGAACTCAAGACTACGAAGGGTGTGCAGGGGTTAGATGATCATCTTCCGCTCGAATAGTCTTTAGGGGTGAAAAATGTAAATCGGAAGACGGAGTATAAAATGGGGATATAAAATCTACAGCGGTAATATCAAATTCCGATGGTTCCCGAGGATGAAGAAATACTTACGTATATAATTTCGGAATATAATTAAGAATAACAATTACGGAACAAAGAATTGTGGTTAAGACCAGTTAGGCAGGATACAGTAGCGACTGGGTTTGCGTTTTTTTCTTTTCCGTTTCCGGTGGAAGTCCATTGAAGTTGGCCCGTAGGCCGTGAAAAGCCATCCCAGCGGATTTCCCGGCTCCCTTCCAGAGATTCGAGCCACTTGACGGCTTGAATGCGCATTTTTACTAAATTAAAAAGTATCGTGTGACTGCGCCAGAATGCTGGGGTTGCGTTTAAAGCTTTCTTAACCCCATACAGAACCCCTTAACCCTCTCTCCATCTCTTCTTCTCGTTTCCTCCCATTCGGCCAATCGATCCTTTTTTACCGTGGACCGGGCTTTCTTTCTCTGTCTTCCATGCACGCCCCTGCTCTACCCTTCTCTAGCTTCTTTCCACTCTTTCGCGACCTCTCGACTCCCCGAGTCCCCTCCGAAATTGCTACCCTTGTTTGCGTTTAATGCTCCGCTATTTTTTCCTGCCTCGCTTCTCGGCGCCGACCTTAAAAAGACGGTTAACCAGCTAGTTGCTCATTTTTGTAATTCGTAAAATTGTGCACATTCTAGTCATACGAACTTAATCTTCTAGAACTCGATTTTTTTTCGGTTATGTAAACCAATAATTATATAACAGGTACTTAAATGGTAAACGTCGACCATGCGATATAAATTAATAATTATACTTCAAGTTATAAATATTTTACCTAAAAGAAAACTGTGTAATTCTGAAGAAATAGTGGGTAAATAAAAAAATATTAAATAAAAATATAAGGGTATGGAACTTCTAAGTCACATAACGTTATAGAACATTAAATTAATTTACCCTAAAGTGATTTACATTCTAATTTGCCTCGCAAGGTATTTGCGTTGTTACACTTTGTTTCCTAAGAAATGAATTGTCAATACAAGTATCGGTTCTAATTAGCAGGGTTGATTGTACTTTCTCGAAGGTTAGAGTGGTATTTCCGAGCTGCAATTATCGACGTTGTGGAATACGTCGTCTTCGAAAGAGCATAAAACGGTAAACGAAGGAACGAAGGGGTGTGGGTGGAGGGTGGAAGAAGGGGGAGAACGGGGGGGAGTTGGCTTTTTGCCCTTTGTTGCGAATACTTTGTCGGGAGACTGTGGTCTGATGGAACTCGCCGGCGCCCGGTCGCCCCCCCTGCGCCTACGTGTATTTAATTTGTAAAAGTATTTTGTAATTCGCGTGGCTAAAGGCTCGCCCGTTACTTTCGACGCAGCCCTCAACGTGCTCGTCGGAAAACGAAAGGCTCTCCCGTGTGCAGTGAAAATCACCTCGACAACGGGTGTCCATGAAAAACTTCCTTCAAGACTAAGCGGATTTATGTAAGACTGGTGACTTAAGAAATTTAATGCAACTCAGGATATTCATTCAACAGTTTTGATTTTTTAGTTAATTTTACACTTAGAATCGATAGTAGATACAGAAACTTAGGTGTATTAATAAAATAGTGCTTGCTAATTAGAATCGAAAGTATATTTTAAAGTTAATAAAATCAAATTTGTTTTGTACGACAATTTTTTAGGTGAGGTACAGCATCTTTTATTTTTTAACGCAAACGATTTCATGTTAAAAACCTTATTACATCTTGTAGATAATTATCTCATCAACTGTACATCAAATGTTACATTGAAATATGCGTAAAAATTACTCATAAAAATGGAAATTATTGTTCCACGGAATAAGTGGATCCTTCCGTGTGAAGGGACCTTAACTCCTTCGGGTAGTTGCCTCCTCCGCGTTTAACGTCGAACAATGCGCGGTCGGGGGAAGGCGGGGCACGTGCTTGGTCGTAATAAAAAAATATCGGACTGTGTGTTGCACGGTAAAAACCAATAAAGGTTGGCAGGCATGCTCGTCCGTGCAGCCGGCGGTTGCGGTGAAGGTTTCGCCGGTAAACGGGCCGCTGTGTGCGCGCAAAATACACATGCAAAGTCGTATAACCGAAAACTCAGCGGCTCGAGTTCTTGCTAAAACAAACCCTCCGCAGAGAAAGAGTGGTTCGGGCCGTGCGCGCGCGGAGGGGAAGGGGACTTTGCTACGGGCAAGTGGTAAAGAGAGAATTTGCAAGGGAAAACCCCCGTAGTCCCTTTTTCTCCCCGTTGGTGTCAGAGGGTCGCCGGTCCGTCAGGTTTATTTCGCCGCGGAAACAGACTCGTTCCTGCACTCTCGCGCCGCTTTGACGTTTCACTTCATTTCAAACTCTTCCGCTGCTATCCGTGTCTTCAAAAGCAAACGTAGCAACATTATGCATTGTTTTTAGCTTAGCAGACATAACGGATAGTCCTCACACATGTACATGTAAATAGGTTTCTTGTAATTCTAGCCACTTTTCAAATTACTATCATCTAGTTTTGTTCAATTTTTTGTAATAATTTATTGCGATCTCATGGAAATGTAAGTAAGTGCATGTACACTTGTGTTTCAATTAGGAGAAGTTCGTTCTGGTATAATAATGACATATGAATATACACACAATATGAAGGAAAATTCTGTGGATCAGTATAGAAGTAATCAGTGGATAAATTTATAAATAAAATAAACACAGTACAACCTTCCTCGTTTTCTTTGGTTTCATACGCAAGCTATATTCAAAATTGAAAACGGTATATTTCTAACAAATGTGACAATAACGACAATGAATTTTTAATTTACTTATTTTAGATTACAAGGTTTACAAATTGTGACGTTCTTGGTATTCCGATTAATTTACCTATGTTTAATTTAGGCTATATTATAAGAGAAGTACCGAGCATAAAGGGTTGAAGGAAAGTTTTCGTGGCACGCCTAACCGTTTAGCGGATATTGGCATGGCTATTTGCGATAATTTTCGCCGACCGACGAAGGTTGATGGGATCGTTCAAGTGTGCGATAGGTTATCGGAACGCGCCGTACGAAGGGGATCCGTCGATGGAATTTCCTCGGTCAAGAGCCGATAACGGATGTAAAATATTTACCGAGGGAAAAAATGCATCGGCACTCCCTCAAACGCGGGATACTTGCCGTTATTTGAGCGCCTTCGGCCCCCCTCTTCTCTTGTCCCGGAGCTTCTCGACTTGCCGGCGGCAAGGTAGCCGCAGCGGAGGGAGAGGGGGTTGTGTACGGGGTTCGAGGGTTCGGGCTTGAGGGGGCGCGGGAGACGGAGGCGCGAGATGAACGAGCGGGGGAAGGTGGAGGGGGGTGGGGGCAGTTCGGCTGCTTTTGCGATACGCGTCTGCCGCGAATCCCTGAGCGCAGATTAAGTCCGCTCCCCTTAAATATTCATCCCCTCGGAAAACCTGATAAAAATAAGGAAAAGGCTCGCCCGACCGTTCCATCTCAGCCCCAGCCCGGAACACTTTGGCCAGCACGGGGAAAGGAGTGCACTGTGGGAAGTCGAATCGCTACACGTGGAATACTTCAGCTTAAAGTCTTCTTCCCCGTACTCTTTAATTGCCAAAATAGCGACAGCAAAATTTCGTAAGAATTCCGTCAATGATTCAGTCAATAAATTATTGAATAAAATCAGTAATTCATTCGTGGAAACGCTATGAGACTGTTCATAATTTTATCCGTAATTAATGAAAATATTGCGCACCAAGTGTACGTAGTGTTATTAACAAACTCATAATTAAGGTAAAGTGTGTCGACTCACTTAATAGAATCCCGTTACTTTGAAGCATTATTAACGTTTACTACGTAATAAAACTTTGTATGGCTACACTTTGTTAACAAACAATAATGAGGAAACAGCAACCACGTGCATAAAGCAAGTACGAAATTATATTTAGAGTTGATAAGTGACTTAGATGAACCAGTTTCTGTTGATAATAATGATAAATTTGTGTACTTGTACCGATATTAAAAATTTCTACTTACATACATCTTGACGAAAAATATTACTTCACCTTTGTAAAACAAGCCGATACTTTTTTAACAAACATTTCCAGAAACAATGTTTACACCAAAGAATATATCGCATAATATTACGTGTGATTATTTGATTAATGAAGGTACAGATAAAAATAGTTGCTGAGGAGATACGGGCCAAGAAGAAGGTCGAGTACGAGCGAACTTGGGTGTTTAACGTGGAGCCCTAACCGGCCTTAAGCCTCTTAAATGTCTCCGAGACTCTTAAGCCGGACAAAGGATGCTTTTTTCCGTCCGTTCGGAGTGCCTCGGGGGAGGCACCAGTGGGAAAGCGAGATGCCTCTGATAATTGAATCAAACGATTTATTCTCCCGATTAAAAATGATAGAGCGGCTAAGGAGGTTTCCGGTTACAAAGCTGCTTTCCACCCTTCACCCCTCTCTTCCGTTCTTCTTAGGCGCCGAGGAAAAAAAGGTGCTCGAGATTCGGGGGCGCGTGGTTCCCACCGAGGGCGTCGGAGGATGAAACGGGATCTCAAGGACGTCATTACCAACCCACTTGTCTGATATCGAAAAGAGTTGACACAGTAAACTGCGCTGATTAACGCGATCAAACGCTAATCGTTGTTTACCTGTTCTGGCTACATCTTTCCTTAACATTTTTCTCATGCAAGAAAATGGTAGGGAAGGGAAACTTACATTTTTGTACTTTAATATGGTGTTTCAGAGATTCCAAAGATGAATCGGTGTAAATTATTTTACTTGCAAGGAGGACTTATTACAAGTTTTAAGCATATTTTATTTGTGCATAACTAAACATACTTTTGGAATTAAAGAAGACACATATACATATTCGTACATATTTTACGCGTACCATAATACATTTGGCCAAATCAGTGTTTCGAAAAATATGTAATTTAAACAGTCTTCTCGCGGTTAATTATCCTTCAAGAAATCGTGGAAAATGTGTGGCAAGATTTGACCATATCGCGGGTAAAAAAGTCTCGTCGTATTTCCGACTTCTCGCGAAAAGGTCCGTGAACCTTTGAAATTGCTCCGAACAGCGATAAACCGACGTCGTGTACCGCGATGGGGAATTGAATTCAAATGTACCCTACACCTCTGGCTTCGATTGGCGGGACGAGCGAAAAGAAAGCCGCCGGCTGGAGCGCGCGAGTAGAAAGAACGAGGACGATCGAACCCCACTGACAAACGGATGGCAGATTGATTTTGTAGGTCCCCCTTGCCCCGCCTCGATAGCACGCAGAGGGATGCGTTCGATCTCATCTCGGGTTATTAATAATATCTGGAGGTTAGTATTTCCGAGCTAGGCAGAGGAAGACGCTGGGCGGGGGGGTGGGCTGGGAGACGGGCACGAGGGGGAGGGGGAGGAAATGGGAGGCCTCTCTTCATTTCTGTATCATGCGAACGAACGAACGAACGAACGAACGAACGAACGGGCGTTGCAAGGCTGGGGCCACAGATGGAAATACCCGATTTATATGCAAATTCCATATTTGTCGCTCGGAGAGGTGGCAGCCTCCGTCCGCGTCTGTCCTTCGACGAAAGAACCGTCAGCGAGATGGCTCGGCCCTTAAAAGCCCATCCAGTCTCCGCTCTCGTCGGTATCGACGACGGTACCTATCCTTCGCACCGTCTAATTATGCGCAGAAAAAAAATAGACAATGTTCGTCGCATAGCGCACATTTTCTAAAATAGTCAGTAGGGCAGAAAAGGGGTTTCCCTTCGTCGAATTTCCTCGATTTTCACAATTAGTGAACTTCTCTGCGTTTTAAAAAGATGACTGATTACAAAGTGAAATGAAAGTCAAACAAAATGTAGAATATATTCGTTTCACTTGATATTTATGATTGAACCTAATACAGGATATTACCTGTTTGACAAATTCTGAATGCGCGTTCGAGTTATTTACTATTACAGACCAATATTTCCCGGTGGTTTCAAATAAACGTCAGTGCATACACGATGGCTTAGGTACACCGTGAATGATTGCAGGGGGAATATGAAGCTTCAATTAATAATGTAAATGTTCCTCCTTTTGTAAGGTAATTTTGAATAAATGGCCATATCTGCTGATAATTGCAACTGTCACGTATAAAATCTCATCAACGTCAGAAAATGGGTTTTCCTTTGGAGGGCGCATGAGGCGGCAAATTATCGAGCGTTCTTTCTTTCGCCCTCGGTGGGGGCCGACGGTATCGTTAATAAACCCACCGTCCCGGGCCCTCCCTCGTCTAATCACCTTCGCCTTTTTTTACCTTCACCGTCGTCGTCGTCTTCTTCTTCTTCCTCTCTCCCTCACTCCCTCCGTCGTTCTCGGCATCTCGGCGACACTTGCATATTTGATGCTCCATGTAAACGGCCAGCCAGCACTGAATAAATACTCGGGCCTCATGTATTATTAATCCGCGCCTGCTAGATTAAAAATCAGCGGGATTGGAGAAGTTGTCGAAAGCGAGAGAAGGAGGAGGAGGATCGAAGAAAAGAAGTTGGCGCGTGTATATTAACGTAACATTGGAACGGCAAGGCACGATTCCTTTGAAAGTGCGGAAAACTGTGCCGGAACGAAGAATCGTCGAGGTTCGTAGGTTTCCTTTTGGCCGGGAGAAATGAAAATTTTTCCGCGCCGACGAACAGACTTAGGCGGGCACTCTTGTTTTCCGTGGAAGAAACCGCGGAAAGAATTTCCTTCGAGATAAGCGGTCTTCTCTGGGTGCCGGGGAGAATCGGCAACGGCCTGGAAGTGGAAGCCTACCGGCAGCGACATTCCGGGAAAAATGATTATACAAAGTTGGAAAAACTTTGCGCGGATGAACGAGAGAACGAAAGCAGAAAGAAAGTGGGAAAGAACCGCCGCCGTTTGTCCTTTTGAATCTCTGCAAATAATATTTCTTTCCTCTCCGTTTGTACCACGAAGGCTAAATTTTTCTCTTATTTTCTAAATCATTAACTATATTTCATTTGAAATTTATCGCTATAATATAAATCGTAATAAGTTTTTGACACGAAGGTTATAAGAATTAAGTAATTTTTTCACAATTCTAATACACTTGGCACAAGTGTAAATATGAATAAGTTACATGGCAAGCATTAATTTGATATTAGATCCAATTATCTTAAACTTCTCTGTTAGTAAACACACCATTAACATAATTTCCTAATTTTTCACGCGTCCTGTAACCGCCGTATCGGGTTTACTGGATGTGCAAAGACGTTATACACGTAGAAAGTTGGCAACTATCTTGGTGATGGTGAGTGTGAGTCTGATGAAAAGGTAGCGATATGTTTGAAAACACACTGATATGGATGGTTAGCAAGCGTGAACACGCTAAACGGGGAGAATACCGTTCCCCTTCGGCAGTTTCTGAGGAAAGCGGACTAAGACTAATTTCACGGCATTTTTCAGCGGGAGTTATCGCGATAACCCGAGCCTCAGGACGAGATCCGCGGATCGTCGTTCGCTCGCTCGCGCGTATTCCCCGAGGATTACGAGGATCCGTTAAGCCGCGGTTACATCTGTCCTCGAAAGACGCCCGTACGAGAAGGGTGTCGCGATTGCCTTATTTATATTTGTCCCAATCACTCGATTTCTCCTCCTACCTGGTCCCCCCCTCCCTCTTTGTCTGTACTTATCTCCTTTCGTTCCCTCGGGTTCGTCTCTCTCGCTCTTTGCCTCATCATTGATGGCTTTTCCATCTCCGTTTACCTTCCATTTCGTGCCCCCCTCCCTGCCGACTTTCGGGCTGTCTCCTCGGGAGAAGCCAACGAAGGGTACACGTCGGGATAACGTGATAAATTACCCCCCCGTCAAAGCCTACCCGTGCATTCATTTGTACGGCGTTAACACTGTCATTGGCACCATCCCTCATTTCCTCGTCTCGCCACTGACGTTCCTCCTTTTCGTCTCTTTTACCGACGTCGAGGACTCTCGCGTTAATTTCTCATCGCTGTAACTCTTTCCGAGGGCACTATCGATAACCCTTCCGCGAGCTTCTTCGCCTCGTCACGGATTATTTCCCCACGAACAACTTTCTCCTACCTAGCGAAACCGTATTTGCCCGTTGTTACGTTCCAAACGGCAATTACCGGGCGCCCACGGGGTCCTGAAAATTGACAAAACGTACGACGGGCAAGAACGTCGAGCCGCAAAATACTTCACTCGGGAACTTGGGGATACGATCGCCGCGTCAACCGCGCGAGTTTCCCGTGTCTCAGGGCCATCGGGTTCGTCCTTTTTTTTCGGCAGAGAGGCAACTCTCGGCAGTCGGCAGCCAGGCTGTGAGAGTATTTAGAGATCGAGGTATAGCAGGCAAACCCCCTCGATGCCGGACGGTGGTCTCGTCGGAGATAATAGGGCCTCGGAAAGTTTTCGAGTTTGCAACTTTCTCCGCCACGCAATCTCCCCGGCTTTTTTCTCCTCTTCTCTTGCCCCCTTCCCCTCCCCTGCGTCTCTCGTCTCTTCAGACGGGAGAGACCCAAGGGGGGGTTTTTCCTCCCACCGTCCTGTCGTTCTCCTCCTCCACATGGTCGTCGTAGTCGTCGTTTCTTGTCCTTCTTTCCGACCATCCCTCCTCCCCTCCTCTTCGTCCCATCGGTTCTCTTCCCACTCACGCATGCGAGGCCAGCAGAGCTCCTTCACATCTGTGTTGCATACCGAGGCACTGGCGAGTGTAAGATATACGGGTGCAGATACCGCGAGATTTGTGGTCGGCGGGTATAGGCGATCGGCCTAGGAGGCCGCTTTCAGGTGGAGATTGCGTTTTGACGTCTGATAGATTCATGGTTATTGGAATCAGAGTGGTTCCTATTACAGCGGACTCGCGGGGCGAGATGCTAGTCGCCCCGGGGCGAATAGACGTAAATCAGTCGACGACTGTGTTTCGGCAGTCGCCTAAGACTCGCCCCGTCGATTCTTCTATTTTTTCCCTCGACCCTCTAGACGACTCCATTCGAATTTCGTCGGTGCCAATCGATATGTCCCGACGCCCTTTCAATTGACGAGAGTCCATTCCCGCTTTCGAATATCCGGAAATTTACTTTCTGTCCATCGTAGACCAACATTCTTAGAATAGGGTCGGCATGTGTCACAACACTCTGCAGTAATAATAGTTAAAGTCTTTTGCGAATATAAAAATGAAAAATTGGAATACCATTAAGGTGTTTCACAATGTCAACAAAATATTAACCGATTATACGCATAGATTGACTAAAAAAAGTTTTCATTCACTTTGCTAAAATTTTTAAACGAACTTGTTACGTCATGATGTTCTTATAATTATCTTGTTTGTAATAATCTATGAGAACAGTACTATACTTGTCACTGAAAAAGTTGACATATTAGTTTCAATTAAAATAGCAACATGGCAGAGATGAAAAATGTGTACAACTTAAAGGAACGAATGTATGAAGATTTTTTTCAGCCAGTGTATTTATTTATTCGTTCCATCATTTTTAACATTCCCGTCCAATAAACATATCTTGGAAGGAACGACAATAGAGTATTAATCGTCCCCCTTTTTACTGGCAACGATGCTTGAATGGCGAATTGAAGATCGAAAAGGGGACAGGGGGAGGGGGTTGCCCTGTGCTCACCTTACGAAGTCAGAAGTCAGAATCGGAAGAGACGGGAACTCCTTAGAAATCTTCGGATTCCTCTGTACTGCCGAAAGAGACAGACGGAAATAGAATGAGCCTCGGAGTCGGGGAGAGGAAAGACAGGGAGGTCGAAAGGGGATTTAATTTGTCGTGCCGAAAGGTACGGTGGATGCAAACCCTCTGATCTCCGCGGCTTTGATAGATCCTTTGCCTCCGTTGAATTCCTTGAATCGCGCGTCTTAAACGAAGGACGGACACTAAATATGTAGTAGGACATCTCTTGCATAGGATCATCAATTTTTGGCGTAATCGCTTCACGTAGGTTTTAAAGAGAAATTTTCTTAATCAACTTATTCCTTATCTTGCCCTAGCTACCCTGAAATTTTCTAAATATTTTATTAAATAAGAAAATACTATTTCTTTCTATAAATTTTATGAAATTTACCAACCGATAACCTAGCACAATCTTTATACTATTCACTCATATACGTTAATGTTCATTTAAAACTAGACACAGCTGATAAAAGTTGCTGTTTCAACACTGATTATTCATTTCCACTGCACGAAAGATCGCAGTAACTTCTTAATGAGGTTATACTATAACTGATTCTTAATACAGTCATGCAAATACTCGGCTGTGAGAATGATTTTTAATTGGCAGACAAAGTGAGTAGGATTACTTGAGGTGCACATTTTGCGGGAAATTCTTTCACGAGAGGGTAACGCATCAATGATTCCGACGTTGTTTGACAATGACGAAGTAGATCGGTAGATCGCTGTGGGAAACGTCGCTAATGTCGTAACTGAGTGTCATCGTGCACCCTCTGCGGCATCGGAACTCTTGAAAATGGAGGTGGAGTAGCATCAGTGTGGGAGAGGGGGGAGTCAGGAGATATATCGTCGCTGGGGATATCCGAGGAAGAACGGTTGGTTGATGGCTCGAGGACGGCCTGATTATCTTTTGCCCGTAGGTGCATGCCGAGATTCAGCGCGCTTCCCACAAACCCCAATTTAAAGTGTCCTTAATTATACAGGAAAAGTGAAGAGGACGCGGAGAAATGATTACTTGTGCCAGTAATTCACAAAGTGGCCCCTGTTAAAAATGAAATCTATCACTTACTTTGCGTTATATCAATTTACATTATAATAATGCGGTGCCATTGTTGTACAGTAGTTGTAAATTTAATCGTTTAATATGGTTAGAGTGGATTATGATGTAGAGTTATGTCGTTAAACGGAATTCAGTTTCTGTATATTGTGATAGTGGACTAAATGACTTGGTTTTTGGTAAACTTGTTTCGCGTAACATACTTCTATTCTATACGAGTATCAAACCAGTAGCGAAGAAAAAAATATAAAGATAAGATGAAAAATTGCAAAATTCGAAATATCTCAAAGCCAAAAACATGTAACATTATACTATTAAATTATTATTATAATCAATATTGGTATGTCAATATAATGTTATCAGTGTCAGTATTACACAGGCAATGGCACGTAATTGGGAAACTTTGTCTTTGTTGCAATTGGTAAAGTGAAAAAGATTTATTACAGCCGTAGAGGATAGATTGGCCCGATATTGGAGATGTTCCTCGGTTTCTCTCTCCTGGAAAGAAATCTGCGGTATGCGTAAAGCAAAACAAAGGGAACAAAGGGCCGTCGGTGGTTTTTCGGTGGTTCGTCCCAACGGGTAGAGCGGACAGTCGGTTAACTGGGCCGGGGACTCCCCGAACTATATTCCCCCTGTTTCCTTCGAGCTGCAATACGAAACCAATCGCGACACCTCCGATCGCCGGGCCAACGGGCAATAACAGGGGAGTCAAGGGGGCGAGCAGTGCGGAGGGGGTGGGGAGAACGAGGGCAACGGTCCCGGAGGGTGGGCGACGTGTTCGAAGATGGTCAACGATCGGACGGGGGGTTGAAAGGACGCAGGATCGCTAGAACCTACGATGTCCTTCCTTTTATTGGCCATAAAAGCAATAATGCGATGCCATGCGATACGCGTGCCGCGACAAAACGATACAAATGCGTCGATCATGTCCCTCCCCCTCTCCATCGTCCCCCCTGCCCACGCTAAAACGTCCTTTTTTTAGCCAGCGAGGAGAATCACGCGCCGAAGGGTTACGATCTCGCGAGCAATCGGACTTTCCAATCCAAAGTTCTCTAGAGGAAACAGACTGCTCGGAGAGCTCGTTTATGCTAACGAGAGTTTCGCTCCTTTATCGCTTTTTCTTTGTTTCATGTTTCAAGCACTGTCACGTGCCACTAGAACATTCGTTCGATACAACAAGAAATGCCGTTGGCGATAATTTTTTCTCGACATTATGTCCCGTTTAAACTGAACTCTTCTCCGTAAATTAAATGAAATTCGAAGGATAATGTAAATGGTCCTTGAGTTTTATTTCTTGACAGTGAAAACTCGTATACAATGCGAGACGAAGTAAGTTAGTTTCACCGCAGTGTTATGGAAAGAAGTTATTTATTCTAATGAAGCGTAAGCAATCAGCATGAAGCGTTTCGCTAAATTAGTGATTACCCTGCAGAAGTCTTGAACGTTGTAACGGGTAACGTGGGAGCGCGGGGCGATCGTTCGTAGAGAATTTTTTCATTCCTCTCGTCGCTGTGAAGGGTGAAGAAATTGCGAGTACCGGCTGAAACGATAATCGTTGGAGGCTCGTTTCACGGCCGGCGAAGAGAGCAGCGAAGCTCATTTCGCGCCGTTTAAAAAACTCATGAAGCCGAAACAAAAGGACGATGTAGCGCGCCGGGACGAGGAGGACCGTCCTGATGACGTCTCAATTCCCTCGGAGTCAGCTTTTTAAAAACAAAATGAAGAGCCGAGGGGGCCAGATTCTTATCTGAACCTTTTCGTCTCGGCCGGCCTAATTTACTTATACCCCTCCCTTCGGGGCTTATTTGTAGAGAGGATAGGCCTTTCTCGCATCTCGACGACTAAACCAAATACTGTCACTTATAATTCTCTTCTTGTATCGCTGGTAATTTATTTGTCGTATGGAACTAAAATTCGGTAAAAGTTGGGTGTGCGTTAATTCCTAATGGCAAACAATTTCGTATGTTCCCCTTTAAAATACGAAAAATTTTCTAAGAATTCTTGAGTAACGATTTTACAAAATTCATATACATATCCGTAACTTTGTATCAACGTAATTATAAATCGCAGATATTTAAATTACGATTATCATTATCTTTTAGAGTGATATATTATATTTCATTCATTTCTTTGAATCGTAAATTACAGATGGCAAATATTGCTACATATATAAAGAATGATCTACTGCTTGTAAGACAGTAATCGTTTCTCTTATTGTAACTCAGTATTTGTTTTTTGAAGGGTATCTAACTGCTAGATTAGTAAAATTTATTTACAGGATTAAAATTCGCAACCATCATATTATTTCTTAGAAAAAACCGTCACAAGTATGAATGTACGAGACACGAATGTTTATCCCGGCAACACCTGTTCGTTGATAATGTTCCTGCCAGTCCGCTCATGGGTAACGGAGTTAGAACATAAAGAGTCGTAACCATGCGCGCTCTGCAGCAACACGGGAACGCAATCTTTCAGACGCAGTCGTGAAACTTTGTGCACAAATAATCGTGGATTAATGTGACACGCGATAAATGCACCGGCAGCCACGTTCGTCCGCAGCTGACCGCCCCTCTCTCCTGCATTTTATACTCTTTACACCAAGGTAGACTCACCGAATTGCAGCATGATTTACTGCGGTAGGTTACACTTGAAACAGAAATTTTTTAACATCTCGAGGAAATTAAAACTCACAAGAAATAGTTTAAAAGAATTTTTCTAAATCGATACAACGAATTAATCAAAACATTTTATTAGTTTGTTACTTGAGGATATTTTTACGAGCTTCCTTTCATAGTTTTACGCATTTTTTGACGAAAAACAATTGAGTGAAATGGAATTTGTATTACTTTTATTTTTGATCTCTTGGCAAACTTGATTAAAAAATTCAGATCGTTAGTAATAAGTGTGAAGAAACATATAAACTCACAGTTAGTAGAAAAGATACAATAATTGTTACCCTAGACATTTTCGGAATACTATTAACAGAGCTTTCTATACTATTGAAAAGCTAATAAAATTGTAGGACGCGGTAGACAACGTATAACAATGAAACGTCTGTTTCGTTTCTTCTTAAAGAAGGTCTTGGAAGGAAACGTGAAGCAAGGATACCGACACGTTGAGCCGAGATTACGAGTCAATGGAATCCTCTTTTCCTGGCCCTCGACGCACCTTTTCTCACCTCTTTCGCTGACCTCGCCCCGTGGACCTTACATGTGTACCTTTTCTTCTCGACCGACAGAGACATCGTTTTCCACGAGAGCACCTTCTTATACGGGTTTCCCCCTCGATTCTTTCGTCGCTTACAAGCCTCACACACACAAGCACACATACACACACGCGCGCGTAAAGACGAGACAGGGAACCGCGCGTGCATATATCTTGCAAGCTCCTGTACGACGGGATGAGTAGTGAATACATTTAAAACGGGAATACGATTACACCCGAGACAGTGGGACGAGGTGGGGGGGGGGGGGGACTTTCGTTGCGCCACGGGATTTATCGACGGAAATTTGTGCCGTTACGATGAAGGAACGGAAAGAAACGGAAGTGAAGAAATAACTTGGACGATGTTATGCGAAGATGTCTGAGATGCTCTCTACACGCCGACCTTGTAGTATAAGACGAATACTTTCCAATGTCTTATATCGTCCTTACAACCCAGGTTTTCATCCCTTTTTTACGAGTTCAAAATAACGCATTCATCATTTCGCTGAACATTTAAGCACCTTAATACATTTAGTAAAGGTAACTTTTCTACCTTAAATAATAAATCTGCAAATTCATCAAATGTTTGTGAATCCCATATTTGTTTGGCTGCTAAATCGTACAAGTTTTTAGATTGTTTAGAGTTACATATTTGGATAAAACAACATTCACGTACAACAAAGTTTGGGTAATGGGTTTTTGAATAAGGCAAGCTTCACTGTACCTACAAACTAATGTTACGACCAACGCGTCGCTATTAGCATCCTAATATTCCGAGAATTTCAATGGCACATAACCCATGAAAATATGATTCATCTCTTGGACAGTCCTAAAAGTCGTCATTCTCGCGATTTCGCCAGAACGTATGCCGCGGACATAAAAATTTGTTCGATAAAATCGCGTCAATGAGGATTCCAAGTACGGCGTTCACCGAGGCGAAAAATAACACAGTGTACAATTCTGCGGCGGCGATAATGGTATTCAGCGTAACTGTGCCCTTTACGACCGATTATCGTCGCGAAATCTTCTGCTGTCGTTGCAGACGACGCTATCGGCAAAGAGGCTAAGATTTGCCGGCGAGCGAGGACGGGGCACGGGCATAAAGGGAATCGCAGCATCATCGTAAACTGAGTAACCCCGCTTCCCCCCTCATTCCGCTTCAACCCCCGCCGTCAATTCCAAAGGGCGCCAGCCACCTCGCCGTAAACTATCCGGCAACTGACTCTGATCGTACCCACTTCTCCATCATCCTCTCGTCCATCTCTTACTCTCTCTCTTCTTTCACCTCTTCCTTCCTCCGTCTCGCTTGTTTTCTCGTATTCATTCCGTGCGCTCGTATCCTGTTTAATTTTGTATGTCATTTTTTAATATTCCTTTTCGCACAATCAATTCCTGTTTCTTCTTCGCCTACTGGCGTTAATTGTTTTTTTCATCGTCAAAATATCCTCTTAATTAATATATTGAGCTAAAATATCCTACAGCATCCTAAAAGGAAGCTAAAATAAATATTTCTGGTATTCCCTTTGGGACGATCAGCTTTTTTCTCTGTTTCTTTGTTCCTTTATTATTCTCCTACTGGCGTTAATTGTTCTTTCTATTGTCAGAATAGCACTAGTATGTTAAGCTAAAATACCTCACAATCAGTTGTTTATGAAAAGAATCCAGTTGTTTATGAAGGACTTAAACATTTAGCCATTTTCGTTGTATTTACTTCGAGTAATTATATCCAGTCCATTCACTTTCAGACACCTGTCCTTTCTGAGATTTCACGAGAAAAATCGGAAGTTTCCTGCTTTTGCTCGGTTCCTCAGCCACGTTTGAACCCTCGGATTTTTCACACGCTTTCCTCCGTCTTCTTCTTCGACCCGCCGTGTACCTTTCGACTCGCGACCCTCGTGCTTTCTACGAAGCGAAGAGGGGAATCCCTTCGACTTTCCACACATGTGTTCCAAAGGGTATCGGTAGTCCCGGTAGGCGGATTTGCAAGTTAAATGGCATAAACGAAGCACGGGAGAATATGCCTTTCTGTTTCTTTGCTCGTCGCCCTTTCAAGGTCAAACTTCCTCAGGAATTTCGGGCCAACCGAAAGCACTTGGCTCGTTTAATCCTTTTTTTCTCCCGGTTAGCGACTTTGTTTTGCGAAATTTCGTCGGGACAAGACTGAGCCGCGAATGTATATTAAATTACAGAACGGCAATAGAGGAGAATGACGGTAGAGGATAAAGCGCGCGAGGAATGAATTATCAATAAATTTCAGGAACGTGGGTCCCCAGTGACGCGTTCGCCTACTAATTTATCTCGCTATGAATATCCGAAAAGGCACCCTTTCGTTCGCCCCGAAGACCAGCGCCGTTGTCTTCAACCTCGGGTGGGCGTCGCATGACCGGGACATTAAGACATTGTTCGCATGATTTACAAGCCGATTTACATCCACGTGCCGACCGTATATTACACGTAAACCGCGCCGCTAACCCTCAAAACCGACAAACCTTATTCTGTACCAGAATTACGTGGCAAGCTCTTTCGTGCAAACTTATTTTTAACTTTCCTTATCCTTCGTATTCAAAGAATGAACGATTCTTCCAAGTTCTTGCTCTGTATTTAGCGAAAGCAGACATAATTCCTTCGGTTAAAAAGAGAAAGAAGAGCAAAACAGTATAAACTCGTTGTTGCATTCGTTTAATATGTCAATGAATATGTAAAAAATGTCACTACTCAATGATGCAGTCCCATATTCTTGTCTTAATACGTACCATGCAGTGGTATCGCTGGAAGCTTACGTAAAAGCTGCAATTATAGATGCTAAGAGCACGAAAGATTGCCGAGTGAAAAAGGGAGCAAGGAAAGTTGGGCGTTTCGTGGATAGCATCCGTGTCCGAGGTGCCGAGTCTCCTCGCTTAACAAAGTTTCTCCAACGACGAGGGTTTAACAAGGCCCAGCGTCGTCGAAGGAGGGCCGGGGAGGGGCGGGGGGAGTTTAGGGGGGTTGAGCACGCCCGAAGAATATTAGCGTCGGCTTGTCTCAGGATGGACGGAGACAGACACAGGGAAGTTTCGTCTGTTCCGTGTCGGCTTACACACGGCCCTATCGTTAGGTGGCACGCTCAGGTGGTGGGGGAGAGAGTGAGGGGGAGTGGGGTGGGGAAAGGGACGAGCGTGGGCGGCCTCACGTGCGGACGAAGCATCCTCCGGTAGGAGCTCAACAGCCACTGATGAACTTGAGTCATCGATCATCCAATTAGCCCGGCGATCAATCATCCCGCTGCCATTTGCCCTCTCGAACGGCGGCGTCGGGGCGCGGTGCTTCCGAGAGCCACGGTCCGGCGTCCTTCCGAAAATGACGCCCCTCTGCCCAACACCCCGAATCCCTAATCAACCCCTTTTCAACGGCACCCGCAGTTTTGCCGGCGAGGAACGACGCTCCGCTCATTTCCCGACAAACGTTCGACCGGTCGATAGTACACCGCCGAGCTACCAATCACGAAGATGGTACACGATCAATCGATCGCGTCCTTCGTAGACGGTACAAAGTCCGGGAAAAAAGGACAAAGTATCTGGTGAAATAATAATGTATCTTGAAATAATCATTTTCCTATAAAACAAATTTACGAAAGTACAACAGTAAATCAAGAGTTAAATACATTCGATACGTAAAACATGTTCATTTCATTTTTTAAGGAAAAATAGTTTAGTTTTAAGTACATGATCTTGACCTTGTTTTGATTTAAAGCTGTTTTACGAGGAAACTGAAGTACACACTTCTGAGTAGTTAGAACGAATATTTTGACTATCATCGAGAACTCATTTGAAACCATTAGGAATGACATGAGAATAATTCTCGCGTGGAATTAGTCTGCTTCAAGGTCGTACAGATATAGGATTGTCCGTTGTAGAGGATTGTTCGCGCAAGTCGAAATATTGTCTGGCAAGGAGCATCGAGGTATGCTAACGACTCGGGATCTCGCGAGAATGAGCACGTCGAGTCGTTGTCTTCGCTTTCGTCTGGGATTGATAGTCGGGTACGAACCCCCTCGTTCCCTTCTCCCCCCACCCTCCCACCCGTGGTCCCCTCATTGGTCCTCGTTAGGCGAGCCGTCGGCAAGGGATCGTATTTCCGCGTGTTCACGGGGTTGAAGGTGTTTGATATATAACTCGATATATCGGATAATAATGCGCGATATGACGCGTGAGTTGTTAATTCGCACGTCGCGTCGGATGCACATGACGTGCAGGCAGGAATCGAGCAGAGAGAAAACGGAGGATCGAACACTCCCCCGCGGGCCGCGTATTCTTCGCTTTCTCATGTTTCCACGTGACTTGCCGCCAATGGAGAAAGCCCCGCCAACGAAACCCTTCAGCGGGAAACGGGAAAAAATAGCCGGCAAATCGCTCCCACCAGAAGTACTTGCCCTCGAACCTCCGGCCATACCTCTAGCCAATCAACGCTTTCTCCGGAAACAACAAAATACCTACTTAATCGATTCAATTGCTGTCCCCCTTTTGATGCCTTTAAATCGACGATACGGTCATTTTTCGACGTTATTTTGTCGAGGTAATAGAAATACGATTTGTTTCATTGCTTTACAGCAACGGGATAAAACTATAACTGGAACGATTGAGTGTGAATTCGAGTATAAGGAATCGATCAACTTTCAAGGGTGAATGATCATAAGAAGGTTTTACAGCAACTCATTTCGAGTAACGAAAGTCGGCACGATGTTTCGGAGTATTTGAGAAAACACGGTCAGAAATAACGTTTCATCATAGCCATCGATACAGTTTGAAGGAGACTTTCCTCTGGCCGCCATGTCTAATTTATGCTGATAGACCTTTACATTCCAAATTGGCTGCTTAAGCTCCATTTATTTAAAGGCAGTCTGCCGGCTACGTTATTGCCGTCGTGCCGGTTAGTTGCTTGCTCTTGCGTATCTACCTGAGGAAAATCTCTTTCCCTCTTTCTCTCCCTCTCTCTCTCTCTCTTGTGCTTCCGTGCGCTTCTTCTCGATTTATATCTATTTCCATAATTTCCTCTTAGCTGATAATTCGCTACCTCCGACACAACACTCCCCTATCGCCAGTCGACCCCCCCTGCCGTCGTTTTCACGCACCCCGGGCGTTGTTGCGTAGAACGAAGTACAAGTTGAACACCTACTTCCCGTTTCCCGTACCTCTTCCTTTATCCGACAAGCTACCCTGCTTCCTCCGTCTCTTCCACAAGCTGCCTATAAATTCCCTTTACACTAATATTATCGATACTTCTTCATACTTCTTTCCAATTTAGCAATCGTTGCAATGCCTGAAACTTTCCAAAAAAATATTCTAGATGCAATAAACCAGAAAGTGATAAAAATTATGTTTTCCATTAGCTCGTTTTACAAGACATATGAATGGTGATTGTTAAAATACGATATGTATTAATTCCGATAGTTCTTTATTATTTATTTGATTTATTCTTTGATTGTGCAATTCATTTTTTTCGCAGCTATTTTGTTAAAATAGAAATTAGTAATAACTTTACGCGATATAAGTTTTTGCGCAAAACAGGCAGAATACCGTAACATTTTCTTGCGTATCTACCCGAGTAAAATCTCTCTTTCTTTACGGTGTAAGTTTAATTAAAGTTAGCTATTCTGCGTGACAAAAATGGTATACCCTAATTGGCGCATGAGAAAATTCGATGAATTCCACGAAAGAAGCGCTGAGCATTTTCTCCTCGTTCGCCGGTTCTTACGGCAGGCTGTATCGCGAGAATAGTCCCCCCTCCACCCGCTTCCCGTCTTCCCGCGGGCACCACTCTCCTATCTGCGGCCGTTGGAAATATTCAAATGAATTTCTAATCTGCGGAAACTCAGTCCTCCAGGGGGCAAATAGCTGTGCCCAGAATTCACGCCTGGTAAGCGTCGAGTTGGAGTAAATGCGAGTGAAAACCATGCGAAAATGGAGAATTTTTAATACTGTTCACACTTTTCTAGACAATAAAAATGATGCAAATCAATTGACACGACGAACTTTGGAAATTGATGTTTGGTAAATAATTGTATCAAACGGAAACAGTCGTTTCCAACAATAAAAAATTAGGTCAAGACAGAAAAGAACAGTAAGTTATGCGTGAAAACAAATGACATTCATGGAATATATTACGGTATAAAAAACTTTGAACATGTTACCATTCGAATAACTCTTATAATTAATTTGTAAGGACTCAATTATTTTTTACAATGTGGGTGCAAGATTTCTTACTCGTCTTTGAAAAGATACTATTACACAAAATATATGCATGAAAATTGCTATAAGAAAATACAAAAATTCATGAATATTTTGTCTTTTAAACAGTGCAGCAATATTAGAGTTGTACTACATATTATGATCATTACGCTTGAATTGCTTCTCAGGTAAATGAACACGTGTATAAATATATTTTGAGTTCTGCATACATGGACCTATTTCCTGATCGCAGTATTCCATATTATTCGTTTCTGTGACATTTAAAAATGGTTCCCGATTGCCGGTCGGCAAGTACAGAGCAGCGCGAGTCGTTAATGGGAAGAAGTTCGTCATCCGTATGCACCCGCCTACTTAAGTTCTTACGCTAGGAAAATATTTCGTCGCGGCAGAAGGCGAGCAACCGTCGTCCCCGAGTGTAGCGAGGGGACCAGCGGCGTTGGGGGCGGGTGAAGGGGGGGAGACAGTAGGCAGAAGGAAGGCAGGGGTGGCACGGGGACCACCCGCCAAGCGCTAAGCCGATAGGCCGTGAATCTATGGGGTGGGCGCGGGAACGAAAACCTAAGTGTCGGGCGGAAAACGTCTCTTTAATGCTCTTAGCGACGTCGCGCTGCTTCTAACGTTATAGCTACCCCGCAAACCCCGGCAACGTCTACCCCCCTTACTAACGCTTCTTGTCGGGCAGCATAAACACACCTGCCAGATTTCCACTTGCCCGACTTTCACGAACTTGACTTTCCGTTTCGCCCATCGCGACTGCATCGATTTAGTGCAGCAAAAATTGGAACACGGTTGGGCTTTGTGCAATCAAGTCTCAGTGACTAGCTGGATTCATTCAGACACATTGAACTGTCGATGTCACGGGTAAAATGATTAAAAACATATCTTATTGATGACGTAATACTGCTTTAGTAATAGTAACACTTTTACAAGGTACTGTGGGTTTACTTGGACTTCATATTGTGTTCACTACGTCTACATGTATACATACAGAAAAATGTCATCGTATGTTGTCACATTAAATTATCATTACATATATTTACATACTGTATTATTGCGTTTCGTTTCTTTGATTTATTTAGCCAGAAAAGTAGAAGGATACTTCCGGTATCGTAGGTAGCAATCGACTCAAACTATTACACTAATTACAAAACTGCTGTGCCTTAATTCAGTGTCAAAGCTTGCCCATCACGCAAGTACGCTAACCACAATATAAAAAATATTCTACCCTTACCTAGTTATTCTATTGTATTCTACTCTATCTGGTGTGTGAAATAATCTTGCAACGCATTAATGGATTAAAATTTGTGCCAACTGTAAAACCGATCGCAGGTCATTTCGAATGTTTTCGGAGTAGGAAGTAGCGTTGCGGATTGTGGCGCATTGGAAGGTTTGCCTTGGCAATGGTACGTGGAGGAGTACTGGGGCGATGGCGGGTCGTGTCACTGCGTGGCCCTGACAGCCGGCAATTAACAGCCCCGGACTCTCGCCTCGGTTCTCCACGGGACGGGGCAACGTCGTGCTAGCGCCATGCTAGGCGCCCCGTTAAATAATTGTCCCTCCAACGACGACGGTTAAGACACGACGATTTGCCCCTTCCGCGCATATCTCTTCTCTCTCTCTCTCTCTTCCTCCGGAAGATGCTTCTATCTGTTTCCACTGATTCTTTCGCCCTCGGACCACCCGCTGACTCGCGCGCTCGCCAGTCAATAGCAGCAGTCGATTCCCCCGGCACAGTTCTCGATTATTTCAGATTTATTCGGCTCCTCTCACCGGGCGACCTTCTCCTCCATGTTTACCGTCGATGCACCAGACGCTTAGAGACGAACACGGGCAACCCGTAATTTCATTAAGCTGCACGATTACTTTCCTGATTAATCGCAGAATTTACCCCTTCGGCAGAACTCGAACAATCGTGTGTACTTCCAAACGTGCACATTTTTGTCTTCGGAGAATGTCAACAGGGTTTTATACATTTAATACTCGTGCTAAATAGTTCATCCTGCAAACTATGCAATACAATCTTGAGTTTTTCAATTATCGTGAATACGGTTTGTTAATATACACAAAACAACTCTTGGCAAAATGGATACAGTCGACTGATTCGCATATTTTGCAGCTTTTGCAGTATTTTGCACTGGCTTAGTTTGTTCTCCTCTATTTGCAACAAAAGGCCGTATAACGGAAGATGCACGGATATTATAAATACGCTCGCGCATACATTTTAACGTTGCTACATGGCCGGCATTACTGGAGAATTCACCCCCTTCGTCTTCTTCATCGCCCTCGGTGCCCGTTATTACCGCGTACATCATTTCATGGTGTTCTTTACGCAGGGAACTGTACCGACCATAGAATTCTCCATTTCTTACTCTTCTTCTCCTCACCTTTTTGTACTTCATCCTCTTTCCATTTGCTTTATTTTGTTTCTTCCCTTTTCTCATTTTTAATGTCCTTTGCCGTTCAATGATATTCATTTTTATTATTATTCTGATTTATATACTCATTATTTAGTCCATTTGCGTTTACATTTCTCTCTATTTCTCGTTTACAGCTATTACATAACTTCTTTCATTCTTTTCTGCATAGGTTCTTCTTTTTCTTATTATTTCTTTGTTCTATTTTCTATACTTTTTGTGGTTTTTATGCACAACGTCATTTACTCTTTTTTAACCTCACGAAGATACGTAATTTTGCCTGTATGTCGACAAATATAAATTTTCACACGTGGTTAACATATTCGTGGATTATTAATTGAAAACTATTAATACAACGAGCCGTTCGATATCTAACGTTCACACCGTTTAGGTTGACCTACTTGCTGTGATCTCTCAAACAGCATTTGCATTTACTGATACATCGATCTATGATGCATGCACTTGTGCACTTGTGTAATTAGTTTTGTCACTGTGTTATGTCACATAGAATGATGCAATTGAAGAGGATTGAATAAATAATTGACCAGGACAAAGGACAAATGTCCTTTGAGCGTGCGATAATTGACTCGTGTACAATCATTTAACGAGAGTAATTACAAAAATATAATATAATCTTTAATGGTTATAATTACATATATTTCTTTTACAAATTCAGAAACTGTACACGGTAGTACATACATTAGCGTTAAATCTAAAATATGAACAGAAATATTAAAAGAAGTGCCATAAGTATTTGAATGAATACCGAATAATCTACAAACACGTATCACTTTTCCGATGTGATTTGTGACACAGGAAACGTACAGCATTCCCAGTACTTGTGGTATTTACAGATTTATGTTAAACATCAAAAGAAGCTTGAGTATTTGAGGTAAAGATCTCGCCCTGGGGATATTATTACCGTGACGTTTGTACATAAGATGATCGAATTAAAGAAGAACGACACCCCTCGCGGGTTTTCCCTTTCCCGCCGACGCCTATTGTCTTCTTTTCGTTGCCGCAGCGGAGTTCTTTCTTATCGATTCATCTCAATTACGGGCGAATCAGGTGCCACTTCGGGAGGTGTCTCTGACAAGGCCGTTTAAGATGATTACCACCCGATTCACCTCCCCCTTTACCTCGGCATTTACCCCCGGGGGAGAGCGGTACACGTTGTCTCGGCACCGAGAGAAAAATCGCCGTTAGACAAATGGGACGTTTTATCTCGAGTTACGTCTTTTTATTTGAGCTTCGATTACGGTGCTAAGGGAGCACGGTTTTTTTTGGGGGGGGCTAAACACAGCTTGTCAGGTCGCTCATCCTTCTCCGTGTTTTCCTTCTCTGCTTTCCTCACGCGCCTGTCGAGCTTTCGAATAAAACGCTTTACAGAAACGGCCTGTCGGATTGGCCAAGTTTCTTTTTTCCCGTGTATACGTATCATGCAGATTTTTCACCGTCGCTGAAATTACAGAACCCTAGGAAAATGATCAAAGTCTGCCCAGGGCACCATCAGAGTCTAATAAGCTGCAAACTATTTGATGCAAAGTGCTTCTTTGTCGTGAAATTATTAACAAATTACTACGAGTAACTCGTTAAATGCCTATTACCTGACGTTGAGAGTAAATTTTGCAGGGAATTTGTAATTAGTTGATAACAATTTAGGAAGACTGAATTGATCAGATATTATTAAATGAAGAACGACTACTTAGCAGGTAATATATTTGGATGAATTGTTGATATGTACAGCAGTAGATTGGGAAAACTTCAGTAACTTACAACGTTGAATCGAACATGTAACGAGGTTTGGGTAAATGATTAATATATAGAGAAGGTAGTTATGATGAATGGATAAAAGATAAATATTTGGAGAACTCAAGCAACTCTTCCTTTGCTCAAACGGTCATCATAACTTTCTTAATCGCAAATATACCGTTCATCGCAAAACCGTGCGCAGTCTGCGTAGTAACGGAAATCGGTGGAGAAGATAGAGGAATTTCCGTGGCAAAGAGAAGAGGAGCTAGGAAGAGAGAGAAATAATAAAAGAGAGAAAGATGGGGGGAGGGAGAAATTGTAACAGAGAGAGAGTGCGTCTTCTGCGTCCAAAGCTCTCACGCGCTGTTTAACTTATCCATTTAAAACTCAAACACGCGAAACAATTAATTAGTAATTAACGCTAGTCGGTCGTAGTTGACGAAGGCGAGAGAGAGAGAGAGAGAGAGGGAGAGAAAAAGGAGGAAATAGCGAGTGTAAGGAAGAAGGGCGGTTCTATTTAAGGGCGAATGTACTGCGCAAGGAAAAGGTGGAAGGGGCCGTTCGTTGGGCGAAAGGAGGTTCTTGCGAGAGCAAGAAACTTTAAAGTTTCGAACTTTAGTTTTGCCGTTAGCTTCTAATTAGCGGACAAACAGTTAGTCTCGCGATACAGGTAGAACGGCCGTTCGTCGTCCATAACGAAGGAACTCTGCATTAGATCAGCCCGTGAGGTGATCAACCTTAACCAAAGGTTATCAGACTACGCAGTCTTCCGTATGTTAAGGCGTAATTAATACAAACATTACGATGTAACCGCGGACCGATAATTGCTAATTAAGTCTTATTTTGATAAGGATTTTCAGGAAGAGGAGAATTATCTGTAGAAGTAAGCGAACTATTAAAAAAAGACTTTTAGGTATTCGAAAAATAGTATTCACTTACAAGAATTCTATAACATTTTCAGATTTACCATGTCGAGTACTTTTTCTCTGCTCGATAATAAAATTCTGTGTATATAAATTACTTTGAAAATATCAATTAAAGTGAACATAATTAAACTACGCTAATTTATACTGTTGACTTCCAGATCTGAGCTTCAACCGTGCTTATTTATACATTATATATTTTTTATTTAATTTTACCTGAGATCCATGACTATTATCTTTTCGCTATGAAATTTTTCTCTCTCACCTTTTCAGCATTTACCATTTCTACCAATCGTTCACGTCTTTGCTCTCTCTTCACCTGCCCTTCTGCGTGGGATATTTCTCTTGTTCGCAGATTGCCTGTCACTCTATGCAGAGATCGTGGCGAGTAGTTGGCCGATGAACGGGAAACGCTACGAGTCGATCGATTATATCCCACGTGTCGGCGTTCACCTCACGAAACGACAAACGCACCCACGTCGGAGCTTTTGCATAGAGGCCATCGAGTGTATAAGAGGCCGAGAGCGAGGGGGGGTGGGGGGATAGTGAAGGGTAGTGTAGCGGGTCATCGGGGGTGTGAGGGTTTCAATATGCTTCGACGGTGGTTACGTTACTCGGTCTGGACCGCCGCGATCAGTTCGCAGGAAAACGGGAGAACGGGGGGAGGGGGGTGGAGGGGCGGTTCTAGAGCACCGAGGGCTGCGGGAAGCGAAGGGGAAGGACTATCGCGCTGCGGTATCGGTCGCCTTGGTTATTTAGGAAACCATATCAAAGTTTGAGCTGGCTGCCTGCCGCTGCACCCTCCTATCGCGCCCTCCGCTTCTGGACAATGACGTCTCTTCCGGTCGCGTCGAGGTCGCCCTTCACGTTCGTTACCGGACCGAATTACGACTCCCAACCACCGTCAGCCGGTGTCTATGTACCAAGTCTTCTCAATACTTGATTGGTCAATGCACACCTTCATCGACTATTGCTCCATAAATGCACAGCTGCGAAAAGAAAAATAAATACGAATTGATTTCTTACACAAAACAGAACATGAAGCGTTACAGAACTGTATCCAATTGCGAAGGATGAACATTGTTTCTGCAGGACCATTAGAAAGTTTCGTTCAAGGATTACTTGCCTCAGTGACCCACAATTTATTTCTTTGGTTATAGAAACCAATCGACAGTGTTAGAGGTCACTGAAACTGTATCTTAATTTACATTCGTGGTCCATCCTCTTAGGGAACGTTAGGAGTCATTGTTTGAGTAAAACTGAAAGTAGCAAGTAAACACAATTGGCCGCGAAGTTGGACTCATTGTCGGTTTGACATGAATGTTAGGGTGATTGAATGAAAACTTGATTCAATATTCTGACGAGTGGGAAATCCCTGCGGCGTTTCGGAAAGAATGCAATGGACGATGAAGAAGGACGCGTACCGACGGTGAATTGTAGAGCGAGAGAAGACCGTGGTCTTCTTAGTTTCCCGACAGACCCGTGGGTTCTTTGGGAAGGGTCGAGGGATTTAATTAAGGCAAGGCGACGGGTAGAAAGACGAGTCGCTACGCCGTGTAAACTCGAGTCCCACCTTTCAAGAACGCCTTCTTCCACTCTCTTACTCGCGTCCCGTACTTTTTCCTTCGTTCTTCTCACCTCGTGGAAACCTCGTGAAAACTCGTGAGAACGCTACA
Organism: Hedychridium roseum; assembly: GCA_963989215.1. Taxonomy (NCBI): domain Eukaryota; kingdom Metazoa; phylum Arthropoda; class Insecta; order Hymenoptera; family Chrysididae; genus Hedychridium; species Hedychridium roseum. Next base: position 1,626,586 of record OZ022310.1, on the reverse strand, counting down.
CACGTCGCGAGCATAGATCCTGCTCGGCCAACCGTGTGCGTTCAACTTCCTCAACTGTCTTACGTTTCCAAAAAAAGCTTCCACTGCAGGGAGGAAACTTTGCAGCAAAAAGGGCTGTGGTGTACTTCGAGAAATTTTCAACCGCTTTACAAATGTTCGTAACTATAGCCAATCTAAGGTGATTTTACAAATAAAAAAACGTTAATGAATGTTGACGGATGTTCTTGAGTTATCGCTACAAAAATAATATTCATAAAAATTTGAATGCTACACTTGATAGATAATTTTCATAAAGAGTTTTTTTCGTTTAGTTACAGTTTTGTTATTACAGTAGATATTGGAGTACTTTTTCCTAAACAATAGGCTTACTGACATTTCTAATAATTCATCTTGGATTATTATATCCATGCCTGGATGTAGCTTTGACTTAATATTCTGACATTAATTTCGTCGCTGTAGAAGGCGCAGTTCCTTAACGCCTTGCCATTCGTCTTCCCTTACTTTTGGCATCGTTTAGCAGTGGAGGCGCAGTAGCATCATCTGCTCAGTGGTCGCGGTTTTAGCGTCGATAATTCGCAAAGGCTACGTAGCAGCTTCTAACCGGCTGATTTCACGCATCTGGCGTTTGGCGGTTGGCCCAGCTTGGCCCGTGTCGACTAGACGAATTAAGAGCAGCAAATGAATGAGCGCGGAACCCGGTTCAGGATAACACGGCAAAGAGAAAGCTTAAGGATCAATGAAGCAAAAGAGAAAGATGCAAAATACAATGAAAACTTGCGAACAACCTTAGATCAAAAGGTCCTTAAATCCGTAAAAATCAGCAAAACTATCACAAGACAACCAGATCATTATTTGTAGATACTTTTAATACACCGAGACACAGTACCTAATCCAAAATACGTACACTGCAATAAAAAGAAAGAGAAAAGAAGAGCAACGAAGAGGAATGAAATACTTTGAATGCACTGTTAAGCAGAAAAAAGATATGTGTAAAAAGAAGAAAAGTGGGTAAAGGCCAGGTGTGAACAAGAAAACGATTGGCCGCAGGTGAAAGGTTAGGAAGGGAATGTATGAATAAGACGAAGACGAGATAAAGAGAGAAGCGGAGGAAGAGGGTGGTCTAGCAAAGGGTGGATGGGTGGCTGAGAGCGTGCGGGCAGTAGTAGTCCCCGGTTGGCCGTGATCAATATTCCTTACCCCCTTTGCCTTGGCTCGCCCCTCCGGCGCGGTACGGGTGCCCCTTACCTCGAAAACCCCAGCAGCCCCCGCCTACGGCCCTCGGGGAACCCGGGAACCGAAACCCCTGAAACCCCTCTCGCACCCTCGTCTTAATTAGGAGTCTGAATCTGCGGCGGACACGCGTATAAGGGCGGCGTGGAGAAGGGGGGGAGGAGGCTGGAAGGTGGTCCGTCGGTCGGTCGGTCGGTGCCGGAGAAAGCGGAGTCAAGCCAGAACCCTGCACCCTGTGTGTCCGAAACATTATTTCCCGGGCAAACTTCGGGTACGATCGCTGGCGCGTCGCGACGCTCAGCGTCACGGACCACGGCGACCCTTTTTATTGTTCCACCAAATAAACACATTTGCGCTTCCTTAAACTCCTAGCCCGGCATTCCCCGCGAACCTCACCCCCCGAGCGTGCAACGTTACCCTTCTTTCTGACAGGAAAAATCTCTTCCCCGTACGCGTAATTTTCTACTTGTATGTTCTCTTCTCTCCGTCTATTTCTTTTTGGTACAACGTGCAGCATATTGTTCAAAATTTGATTGAATTTGTCGGCATTCTTTAACATTTCGAACTGTGCACAAAGAACGCAAGTATAACGTTATGCGTTTAAATTTCATATATTTAATAGGAAATGAGAACAGTACGAGAAGTAACGCTGTATACTTTATAATTAGTTCAACAAATTACAAATTGCTATCATAATTGTTGAGTAAATATCAGAAATTTTTCGGCATTCTTTTTAAATGCGATTCAGATCTTTCCTATTATACTAATATTTTTTAAATATGCTTTGACTGATTACATGCCCTTTGCCTACCCCCATTTCCTGTCTACCAATTCTACATTTTTCCGGTTCTTTCTCATGTTCTCTTCCTTTGGCAACGTTAATTTCGTATTATGCCGCAGAGAATTACAGTGACCGCTGTCTGGAGTATGCCGGACATTTATTGATATTAAAACATCGGACTGGCTTTTTAATATTCGCGACCCTCGTCTACCCGTTCCTTTCGCTCCAATTTCGGACAGTGCGATGCTAGTTTTCCTCTTTCTCGTACGACGGCCGAGAAGGTGTCTGCCTGAATGGTGCCCCTCGTTCGACCCTGCCACTATACCTAACGAACTACATTGAAAACTTTTACTCCTCGCCAATTTACTCTCGCTAATTTCTTCTTGCATCTCGTGCTTCGCCGGCCAAACCCCCTCTCCCCCGGTTCTCCTCGCTGTTCTCGAAGCAACGGTCTATCGAACTCGCTCCTACGACTTTGATGGTCTTTCCCTTTATGTCGATTCTCGTCAATATCGCAACGAATAACAACCAGGAAACTTCCTGTCGTCCTAACCTTCGGAATTTATTGGTTTTTATTAATAACATGACACTTATTCTGTGCCTCCAGACAGTACATACCTACGTTTCATTATTCTCGTCTGTAATTATCTCCGAAGACAATAAATAATTTGATCAGGATTTCTTGATCGTTCAGGTATGACGGACATGCAACAAAAAAATGTCTCTTTATAAATTGCTCTTCCTCGAGTTTATTTTGGGTCTTTGACGATAGCGAAACTAAATTTGTGTACTAAATTTTTGTGCGCCCAACAGATAAATGGGACCAATGCCAAAATGTTGTTAAAATTAATGCCGAGAAAGGAAAAGAAAATAAGCGAGCACTAAGGGACTTACGGACATGGAAGCAAGGAAAAAGGCTGACTGACGGGGCCGAGAGCTACGGCTTCGATAACGTCAAAATAATTAATTATCGCTGGAGGGTCGTGGAATTTTAAAGAAGTCGCCTGACAGACACACACACACACACACACACACACACACACACACACACGTGCTCTCGAAGGTTGCATATTTACATACCGCGTACATAGATGTGGGTACATAGGGGAGGTGAGGCTGAACCGAGAGGATATTGGGGTTAGGCTATTCATTAGATTACGGGAATTCGGCTGGTGCTGCGGGGGGACGGGGAAGGTCGGTCGAGAAGGGGTTGGGGCCCGCGGGGCAGGGGGCGGGGACGAAGCACCACGATCGAGGAGCACCCCGCGTGCATTAGCCCACGTCACAAGACGCGCCCAAGGGGAAAAGGGTTGAAGAGCGGCCAGGGACCCGGCTCCATGAGGATGCTGGAAAGATTATCCGTTTTTACAGACGGCCTGCATCTGGCGTGACTATGTCAACCGGGAAACTTCCCCGTGGGATCAGCCAACGAGCCACACTCCGCAATCTTTTTTGTCCTGCGCTTTTCATCGCGTCGGATTGAAAAGACAGACGCGTGAAAATTTCCCGCAGTTACCGAGAAGCCTCGAGGAAAAAGTAGATAGGCCTCTGAAAGTCGTGTGAAATTATAGAATGTTTCTTGAAATTAAGTTAGATTCCTTTCACGATTTAACTGGCCTTTTACTTTTAAGTATACGGAATGGAATGGTCATTGTTTAATAATGACTAACTTCAATTTCTTTCTTTTTCAGAGTCGTCTCTTGGAAGGCGGGACTTTCCCCGCCAAATCATGAACAAGGTAAGTGAAAATTTTGTTGCACAAACTAATCACAAGTCTCACCAAGTCGATACACTTTGTAAGGCTTAGTAGGACCTGCACAGCATTTTTTCCAATTTATTCCTACCTTTCCAAATTAAGAGACACATTTTTTGCATCACCACACCAAATTTCTCTGCGCCATTGCGGATACTGATTATAACTGCGGGGTAAGATCGATTTAATTACGTTCGGTTGGCGGTTACTTTACATGCAAGCGCAACATAACTTTCGCGTGCTTGCTTTAGGTTATTATCTCGATTTCGTGCTACCGAATCAACTCTTTTGTGGCAGAGATTCTATTTGTAGCTGCATGTCAACATGACTACACACGTAAACATACGTATACATGCATTTCCTTTATTTACTGCGACATCCTGCTATAGAAACTTAACTTTTTAATAAACTTTTAGTACATGAATTTTGCAACAATGCAAAAACTTTTGAAGATTTGTCTTATTCTAACAATATGCTGGTACAGAAAAATTCGATTTCTTACGTCAATGCATGGTGAGAAAGATATTTAGCAATACTACTGTAACCTTATCTTTGCATATACACTTTCCCAAAGAGTTAATCTAAAGGACCATTTGCAACTACGATTTTTCCGTAAAGTCGCTCCAGGGATAAAAAACATGTTGTCGCGTCGCGTCGCGTCGCGTTAGTCTACTTAGAAAGTAGATTTCTTATCAGAAGTCTGTGCAGCGTCGTTTACGCGCGTGTCTGGTAATACGTAGTTACGCCTGTATATGTATAAAGGAAAGGTTCATTTGTAGGCCCTTTATGCGCCGCCTGGCTTTCCTCATTATGCATTGCACATGAGAAAACTTGGAGTCTATCTTGGCCCCTCCTCCGCCCCCCTCCCCCCTGTATTTTTCTGTTCCACTCGCCCTCTCCTCCTCGTTCCCCTTTCCATTGCTTCGGCTCGAACACCTCCCCTTCTCTCTTCATCTCATTGGCTCCCTTATTCTTATATTTATTTCCTCCTCTCTCGCTGCGTCGACTTCTCCCTTTCTCTTCTTCCTCTCCCGCGCTTCTTCAAAGTCTGTTGGCCTCCTCCTTCTCCTCCTTCTCTTCTCCCTTCCCTCCCCCGGTTTAAGGGGGTAGCAATCCCCTATTCCCGAGCTCCGTGCGCGTCGTTTCCTCGCCTCGTAGCTCGGCTTCTTTATAAACTTTTAATGACGGCAAAGCCTAATCGAGAGGACGAGCGAACGAACGAACGAACGAAGCATGCCCGGCCTCGCAAAACTACCCAGTGAGACCGTCCCGTCGAATCTCGATTTTCGATACACCCAGGCAGCCAGTCGTCGCTGCGAAAAGACGTCCGCGGAGTTCACAGTAATGGCCGTCCGGGACGTTCGTTAATTGTTATTGATCAGTTTGCAGCAAGGCAGGAAGGTACTTGAGCGAAAGACTTTTCCGCAAGGCATACTATTCCACGCAATTCATACGTACATATATGTACATATAAGTATACCGATTCCAGTATACATTATTAATTTACTTGAACCATGTCGAATACTGTAAAAGAGAAATATTATACTTAAGTAATAACTTTAGCAGGAACTAAACTAATTATACCGTCCTCTGTTCACGTACTCATCGATCTATCGTGTAATTGATATTAAAAGTATAACCATTCAATACTCGAAACTTGTATTTCAATAGTTGGATTTAATGATTTAGCTAATTCAGCATTATTACCTAAATCCAGTAACTCTGTAAATCAGCTCTAACGTAAGTATCGAATCTGTGATTAAATGGTTTACAGGATGGACACACGATTATTTTTATGGAGCAAACAGGAATAGATCGATGCTTTGGATTGGCAACAAATCATTCGGTGTTTGCGCTCGGCTGACCGTCGAGTTGAATTAAACTTCTGGGCTGAACTTCTCTTCGAGAGGCATGCGTATTTCTAACGTTAGCAGTAGAGGCGGGGGTTGTAGCGGAGAGAACTGCTTTTCGAAGTTCCTTCCTTCGTGCCTCCGTGCGAAAGCAGTTAACTATTTGACGTAAGGCAATGCCCGGTTCGTATGTAAGAGACAAGATTAACATACCTGCGTGAGATACCTGTAGATCACGATGGGTAGGGGGGAGGGGAGCATGGGCTCCTTATCGCTTCTTTGTAACATGAATGCCCCGGTGAATGTGATTCTACTCTTAACGTGGCAGTTACGAATTAAATTCACGGTTTCTCGTTATCTTCCTGCAGCTTCGCATGCCCATCATTTACGTAGTAAAGTTTAAGATACTAAATACCGCACTGAAGTTATTCAGTTAAACTCTGTTAGAATTAGCGTTCATACTTAATGATTTGTTTTAGATAGTATTATTAGCTATTAATAGTTAATAATTCTCTGCGTAAATGTATTATGCTCCGTTAGTCGTGAAGAGAAAATCAAGTGTAGAATATTATTTGAATAATAATGAGTTAGAATAATCATGAGTTAGTATAAATTTAGAATCTGTGTTCCAATATTCTTAATATTTAAATAATAGTGTTTTAGGCATTTTGATTCTTCTGATGTGAGATTTATTCTAGTGATATAGTGTCTTTAACTAACAATTTCTCTGTGTTTTTGTCACACACGATATTGTTGCATTATCTCGTGGCTCCCCTTAGGTTTTGTGGTAAAAGGGACGAACGATAGGAAAGCGAGTCGTTCAAAATGATCTCCTAAAGCACGGTTAAGTTAATCCTTAGTTATTTGTCCGATGTACTAAGGTGCGTACGTCGTGTTTCTCTTAGCCGCACGTCGTAATCATTGCTTAGGGTTTCCCTGGGAATGACCAGAGCACAACGAGGAAGTCCGAAGTTTCGTCTATATAGCGAGAAACGTTTCCTTCCGGCGAGCTTACGCACGAGCGGAAATCAAGTGACTCGGTTGTAGCGGCGAACGCGAAATTAATAGGACGAATTCAAGGGAAGCGCGTTATTTCCTGGCGGCGGCTTTAAAGAGTTCCGGCGTTGAAAAGTGTTCCGAGCGCCATTTAACAGCGGCACTCTTTCATAAAGGACCTTAATAAAAATCCCAATCTAAACAAGCTTAATTTACGTCCGCCGCATAATTACCTACCCCAGGGGCACGACCTCCTTCCAGCCCCATTCGCCCCTCTTTCTCTTACCCTCTCCTTTCGGGCAGTCTTCTTTCTTCCTCTGGAGCACTCTTTTTCCCTTTAAGGCCGTCAAGCAGCCACTTTGGCCGCAGCGCGCGAGTCGCACGAACAAGCCGTAGGGACGCACGGGGGAAGAAGGAGGCGTGTGGAGAGCTCTCTGAAAAATCTAAGAGGCTTAAAGCATTAAAAGGGTTATATAACATTCATTACCGGCGGGTCAGCCTTTGTGAAATTTCCCTTGGAAGCACCTCCGCATGTTGGACAGCACCTTCTCGTCGTCTAACCCTTCCACCTCTGCCTCCCTCTTTCCCTTCTGCTTCCCCGGCCCTTCCTCTTATGTTTCACCGTCCTCCTCCCTCTCTTTCTCTCTGATTTCCCTCCTCCTCGGGTATCTATCGTCTCTGGGGGTGCAAGGCGGTCACGTGGACGGGCCATCGTCCGGCAAGGGGTGGGTTGCTGGCAGGATAGAAAATGGTGGCGAAGGAGTGGAGGTGGACCGGGGGTGGGCACCTCTCTGATGAAGATGTCGCACACGCCGGGGACCCGGACGAGATTACTCGGGTTGGAACCTCGGGACCCTGGTCAGGGCACATGCTAATTGCTTTATTTGACATCAAGAAATAATGTACTGCCCCCCTTCCTCCGTCTTCCTTCCGGTATGCCACTTCGTCGTTCTCTCCCTTCACATTCGGACCTTACTCTAAATCTTTCTCTCAACGTTTAGCATTCTTGAGACAGTTTCCTAATGCGTTGCAACAAATTAAACAAAATGATAATGTAGATTCTCAGCTGAAAATGTATCATGAATGAATTTTTTATAAAAAATGACCATTATCAAAATCAAGTGAAAAGTCATAATTAAGTGTAATGATCGAATAAAAGTATAATTCTAATCTTTTTAATATTCTGTGCCGTTCGAAAAAGTACATTGTTATGAGAAACGGAACGTGAAATAAATACAATGATTTATTAAGAAAAAGAAAATTTTTGAATTTTGTCACGATTTGCATGGTAAGCGTAATATATTTCATAGTATTATTTTTAATTTTAAACCGTGATTTAGAACTGTTCTTCCAATTATTCTTATGTGCAAGTAAGACACATGTATCGTAACCACAACAGATGTAAGTAGAAATAATTGCGAAGAAATATTCATCTTGCCATTTCCACGTTTCGGTTCATAGGAGTTGTGGGATTTACGAGTATCTGAAACATTTTCGTTCGGTACTCTTTGGTCCGGTCCAACGATATATATTGTAATGGCTAGGCTTTCCCTATTGGAGGAAGAATATTGCGCCGGGAGTTTGCATCCTGTAAGATACGATGGACCCGATCCATGATCCTACGTGAGGCGACTGGTTACGCGAGAAAGGTCGAGTTATGCCGGGACCTAATAACCCTTATTTGGGCCAATAAACATTTTTCGGGCCTACATATGGAGGAATTTGTATTGGAAATCGGGCATCCAGGGGACGATAGGTAGAGGGCACGCGTCTTCCTCGTAAATATGCCTTCGTCTGGCCAAGTGCTCCACGAGATGCAGAGGAGGAGAAACGAGGGAGACAGTGAGCGAAAGCCAGGGCAGAATCGCGGGCTCAGGGGGTGCGGAGAGGCTGATGTAGAACGGTGTTAGGGTCGCTCGTGGGGTCGCCAAGGGTGCATTTCATCTTCGAGGGCGTCAGCTCGGAGACCGATCGACTATACGGCGGACGGTGCTGGATCATCCATCTTTTATCGAATCGGACCTGATGCCCAGCCAGCTGCCTACCGGCTCAACTTTGCCTTCCTACGATCCTTCCATTATACCTCATCGTCCATATGTAAATAATTGACAATCCCGACTACGCGTTATTCGTCGTCATATTATTCGCCCGTCTGTTACATTTGATCCAACGGAATTTATCAGGCTATCGTTCGGCGCAAGACCAGAGTGAATCAGGAAGTAGACCTCAAAATTTGATGTATTGCAGCTCTTACGAATCTCAACGTTCCTTTGCCAATAGCGGATAGACGGTTTGGTGCTAAGGTACCCTTGCTGTATTCAGAGCATAAACTTAATAACCGTGTCAGGAATCGGATCATCCATCTCTTGTCAAATGAGATATCGATAATCGAGCTGTTATTGTCGTAGCAAGTTTCCCATCGCAGACGTTTACCGCGCTTCCGCCGGAACGTGCTTGTCAAACTAAACATGTCAGGATCCACTCACAGAGGATTCTAATAGAAAAAGTGAAATATCGGCAAATTACGTGTACATATTGGATGACAAAATACATTACGACATTCTGCTTCTTTAGCCTGTCCTGTTATAAGATAGTAATCATTTTTGTCATCCTTATACATAGTTATGTTTTTTATTTTACGATACTTGTATCCGATTATATTATTTGTCAAATTTCGTTGCTACGTTATTGCCAATTTTATTTTTCAAGCATTTATGAATAAGTCGTAAGTTGTAGATAGAGTTTCAATTACATCGGCAATAATAATTTATTATAAAAGTAACAAAACTTCAATGCCCTTAGATCGAACACTGTGAATTCAAGTATAATATTTAATAATAGTTTGGTCATTATTGATACTTTATTGAGGATATTTCGCAAATCCTTCAATAAAAATGACAAGACTAGCAGCGACAGGAAATTTATGTGAGTTGACACGATCAATTCTAATGCGAAAAGAATGAAACCTCGTGCGGGATAAGTACGGAGAAGCGTAATAGAAGGACGCGCAGCGAGGGGCTATTTCTGCGGTTAGCCGGGAATAATTTAGGCCGTATAATACGCGAGGCCATGTAATTTGGCCGCGATACAGGTACGTGGTTGGTCGGAGTGCGTGTTCGCTTGTTCTCATACACTCTTAGCAGGATGCGAGGGACAACGGGACGGAGAGTTGGGTGCTCAGGTGTTTCGATGGATAATAGGCGACATCATCCGCCCATCCTCGTCTCTTCTTCCTCATACGCACCCTTTCCATGCCGTCGTCAAACCCTGATCGATGTAATATTCAAGCGCGATACGCCTCTCAGCTTCTTCAGTTCACGACATTCGGCAATCGAGTGCTGGAAAAAAATGCCCCCTTGAAAGAAAGATTTTCGAAACCACCGACGCAATGTTTATTGGCACATGAAGAATTCGGTTGTTACGTAAAAATGTTTATTGTTAACTTTTTCGTGGAAACGTATGCACAAAAGTAGTCAATAAAGTCTTCGTATATTAACAAGTTTGTTCCATTATTGCATATTTGTTCGAAAAGATGTAATACTTAAATTTTGAGAAATTAATGTTGGTTCTCGGAAGTTAACTTAAACGACCTCAAGTGTTCTGGATTACTTAGGTGTTTCGTAGAAAACCGCGATTGACAATGATTCTGCGGGTGTTCTAAGAATCGGGAATTATTGTGTAGGTGTAAACGCGGCCGGAAAGGACGTCAGCGAACCCCTGGTTGGGTATTACTCGCGGTAAACACTCTCTTTTGTTGGCCGTCCGTAGTTAAGCCGAGAGTCGGCCATTAGCGCCGCTCGGAATTACAAAAATAACACTTGTCCCTGCAGCGGTGGCCCAGGGCTGTGGCACGGCGGTGGCCGTAGTTAAGTAAAATTAAGCTAAAATTTCCGAGAGCGGCGATGTATATTCAACCCCTTTTCCGCCGGCCCGTGCGTCGCTCTCACGGCCGGCCAGTCCCTCGTCCTTTTCCCCCGTCGCCCACCCCGCCCCTTCTTTTCCCGTATACGTTACACTTCACACTGCCCCTTTATGCCCCGTCGGCATTAAATATTTACCTTTCAATGAATATGCAAATATAATTATTTACGCGCAATTTAGACGTTTTTACGCGTCCCGCGCGACACACTCGCCACGGCTTGCTTCCTACTCTTCCCCCTTTTCCAACCTTCCCGTACAGCTGCCCACCCGGGAAAACGGACGGAATGAAATTCTAAAGTCTCAAACATGATATTTCGACGTATGATTTTCATGCTTCTTATCGAACTGCCCTCTACTTTTTCCAAGGACAAATAGTAAATAGAAAATAATGAATATTGAAAATGAGTAGGTACAGTAGTAAGAGTTACGTGTGAGTCAGACAAGTAGTAAATGACAGAATTGAGCAGACACCGACGAATGGATAATAAGTATGCACATGATTTTGGAATTTAATTTTTAAGTTGTTCTCCATGAAACATGAAGGCAGAATTCTCTGGTAAGAATTATCGGCTATGTTGATAGGTAAATAGTAACCATCTGAGTAGATGTCTTGGAGGAGTTTGGTCGGGCGGGCAACGATATAACCCACTTATCTAATTCGCTCCCTTTCTCGGCCGTAAAGACGTCGCGGGTAAACGCACCGTGATAATGAAAGCGGGTGTTTAGCCAGGATTTCGAGGCAGTCGAGTCGGTCTCTTTGTGCGGTGCTCGCTCTCTCGTTCTGCCTCGCTTCCGGCCTGACCCCTGTCCTTCTCTTGCCGGTGCCGTCACTTCAGCACGCATCAGGAGTCGTACTTCATTAAGTCGGTAACACTTCTTCCAGCCGCGCGTTACCCATCCCTTAAGATGCGTCACGCCGACGAGTGGGAGTCTGAGAGATCGAGAGGGAGTAAGATTAATTGCATTCCGCCGAGAGGAGGCGTATTTTAAACCAAACCGCCGTGCTTCTCGTAGAAACGGAGTAAAGAGAGTACGAAGAGGGGGGGAGGGGAGCCAGGGAGCGAAAGACAGGCAGGCAAGGAAGGACGACGAGAAGGAGTCGAAGCAGAGTGAGATTCCTGCCACTGATGGAAGAAGGGACTTCTCTGCCTGTGCGTCGTACACCGCGGGAAAAGAGAGATCGAGGGAACTCGAGAGAGAAAGCGCGAGAGAGAGAAAAAGAGACAGGGAAGACAGCGCCTAAGGCCTTGTTGTATTTATCATATAATTACCATAATAGAGCCCTGAACCACCCGGCCCGTCCACCCTCCCCTTCAAGCCGCCCACCTTCCTACCACCCCCGACTTGCCGTCCACCCCCATACTCCGTAGCTCGCTCTCCGCCTCCCCCCCCCTTCCCCCTCTCCCCCTCCTTCCGCCAGCCACAACCGCAAATTGGAAACTCTCGAATACATTTTCCCTCGTCGCTCTCAGCCGAAATTGTTCGCCGTGGGACGTCGACGTTGCCGTCGACCGTTGGGCGGACGGTCTCTCTTTCTCTTTCGCACAATCCCTCTCCCCCTCTCGCTCCCCCTCGAGCTTGGAAGTATGTTAACGACAATGCCCAGACGTTGTCAGACGTACGAATAAATCGCACACGTGTACATACGAAATAAATAGAGTTGGCTCGTCTAACGTCCAAATACAATTTCACCGCCCTCTACGTTTTTTCTCCACGTGCAATGCGGAGGGTCCGCGCAATTTCGCGAAGTAATTAAATGGAATTTCATTATAACTCAATACGATTTAAATATCGGATAGTATAAACACCTTTTAGATGCTTAAGCGTTTATATTTAATGCTTATAAACGGTTTTTATTTGGCTCCATCAAGTCACAAAGAACATATTAAAATAATTACAAAAATATCAGGTGCATATTTTTGTAAGTAATTTTTAGCATTATTAAATTTTCTTATTCTTCACCTATTTTATAGAATAGTATAATTAGTATTAAATTATAATTGATACGTTTTGCAGTATAGTTTGTTTCATTTTTCAAATTACTTTTAAAAAGATTTAATTGTGATTAATTCTATCCGTCATCAGTGATAACAGTACTATGTGATAACCGTTAATTCTAAAATATCTTAAAGCAATTGATGGACCCGTTATTTCCACGATAAACCTCCGTTGAGCTTAATTTACTCAACGGCAAAACCGTAGGATGACAGTATAACCGAGTGAAGCGATTTATATTGATAATTTATTCTCCCCAGGTTTATCGATTGTCTTGGAATCTATTTTCAAGGTCTGCTTCGAATCGTTTGTATCATTTCATGTGCGACATTAGCGTCCTTATAATTTTTTTTAGCGGTTCAGATCCGTACATTCCAAAATTCTGCAGAATCATAAGCAATGACTCCCTTTGGTAATCTGTCGTCAGATCATTTTCACTTTAGATTACCATTTCGTAAAGAAAATGACGAAAACCGTATAACTTTATTATATTCTTATTAAAAAAAAATATTGCATATCTGAAAAAAATGCCAACCAGTGTACCGAATTTATAGTTTATTCAGCGTTTTCATTTACGTGATATTCATGATACTGACAATAACGGGAATGGACAATAAATTTCTCATTTTAAGGTCCATTTGTTTCTCGTGGCTCATTATATTTCACAGTAGATGTTTTTCTTAATTTCTCAGGGTTCTAATCTATCGATAGCAAGTATCCTCCTCTTTTTTATCTACACTTCGGTTGAGTAGATTCAAATGAGTCGTCGAAGGGGAGGGGGAGGCAGGACCGATTGTGAAAGGGGCCAAGGAAAGGTGGCTTCTCCGGTTTCTTCGGCAACCGCGATTACCGCGAAGAACCGCCATCTCGGTCAGGCCCCCCTTTTGAGAAAGCCTCAACCCCCCTCCCCCTCCTGGTCACCGATGTGCAGCAAGCTGGAAAGATATTGCAGCTAAACACTCGGTTCTTTGATGCTGCCTCCCCTTGCCCCGTCGACCGCCTGCCAGATAATTAACGTTAAAGGTTAATTCGCCGAGGAAGCCGCCTTGGTTCGCCTCTTACATGTCGAAAAGAGAAATACAGAGTTTAACCCAATGACTTTTCGTTACCGTAACTCAAAGTAAATGGCAAAAGAAAATTTGGAAAATTTAAGCAGGGATTTATGAGGAAATAAAATTATAAAATAAGCACAACTAAATTCTTGGACTTTTTTTCGTATTAAAATTGCCAACTAAAACGTGTCTACATTTTTCTATAGCACTTGCCTATTCATATAATAAGATTTAGTATAATTTTCGTCAGTATTAACAGTCAAGTAACTCGTGGCATCGGTACAGTACCTTCTAACGTATAAAATCTGTAAGTTAGCTGTACGATTTATTCGACCGAGTGAAATTCCACAGTAATGTGTGGCTGCACATCGTTATGCTCATTCGGCCGTTCGCTAACGAGCGCGGAAGCGGGCAAATTCGCATCGAACATTAAGCGGAAAGCGTCGGCATCGTACGTGCACGTCTGCAAACTAATTCCTAGAAATGGGTAGACCGAAGAGGGGAGAAGAGGAAGGCGAAGTGTTGGGCGGATGAATCCCGGTGTAGATAGGGCGGTGGAATCATTATAAATAGTCATAATTACAACAGTCGCGCATGCTTAATTCAATTAGGCTGATTAACGTTGTACGTTGCAGCTACGCTCCCCTTTCTTCCTCCTCTCTTCCGTGGGTACGGTCCTCCTTGTCCTTCTCTTTCTCCGGAGGCAAGAGCCAGCAGGTCTGGCTTGCTGGCTGCTCTTGGTCCTGAGGGTGAGCGAACGGCTGGGCAGAGCGTGTTAAATATACGTCGTATCCTGGCCACCGTACCGGCAACCACCGCGCCACGGTATTATGCTTATGCATAGACAAGTTACAGCGCGGCTAACCTGATTATCTCTTCGACGAGAGGCACAACGAGCCCGACGGGGAACCACCGTAATCTATTTCCTCCTGCTAAATCGAACGAGTGAAAAAGAATGCACCCCCGTATATTGCGGTCAAATTCTACGCTAAAATTCCTTCTCATCGTACCAATACCACCAAGGTTTTTAGTGAAAGTGAGGTATAGTGTGAATCAGGAACAATTACGATCTTTAATAACTTTTTGTGTATTGACACTAGGGAAAAGTGAGAGATGTGAAACATAGTATTCGGTGGGAATCGTTGATCAGATACAATGGATTTGTTTTTGACTTATATTCTTGGAGATATTAAGGTTAATTTCAATTTTTCAAATGATATTAAGTACTTTTTTAGAATGATATTGTATCTATTAAAAAGAAAAATTGAATGACTAATAACAACGTGACTTCGTACTGATTCTGTATGTTACAAATTGTTTCGTTTCTTTAATTTAATTTCTTCCAGTGCTTGTCTAAGGAATAAAGCGTAATGTAAGCTCGCATTGTGTGGTATGAAAATGTAAAATAATTTTTAAGGGTCCATGCTTGATATAGAACTCAGAGATAGCGTTTATTTTAAAGTGTTAAAAGAATATTCCGCAACCAAAGAAGGGTGTCATTAAAGCAAGCGATTTTGTTATTTTAAGCAAGGTTTACTACTTTAAACAAAATCAATTCCCCAATTATATGATGAAAAAATGATCAACGTATAGTACACGCAGACGGCATATCACAAGGAAATATCGGAGGAATATAAGTGTGTCATGAATGGCCAGAAATTTCACTAAAAGAAGAAGGAAGCGAGTGAGAGTGCGAGAAAGTCTTAGGATTTGTCTTGGAAGGAATCGAAGCCGAATAAATTAGCCTGTACGCGGGAACGCCGGCGGGATATAAAATTTTGAATATGAATGGCCGGTTTTGCATTTGCAATGAGCTCTTATTCCAGAAACAAAGCGCAGCTGACGAGAACATATGTAGATGAAGGAGGCGCGAGGAAAGGAAAGTGCCGTAACGATGAAAGATTCGGCAAGAAATCCAAAGAAATCTCTCGTTTGATTCTTTATCAGTCTACGTAAATCCACTTATTTCCCTTTTCTACTCCGGTCAACTGTATTTACCCTTATAAAACCATTGGGTGAACGTCGCAATCCAAGAAGACCTACAATTCGTCTTTAATCAAACTACTTTTAAATCGAAAGATATTAAAATTACGCAAAAGGATAAACTATAATTTGTGTACCAATGAATTATTACAGTCCAGAGAAATCTTAATCTTACACCTTACGTTTTCGTTATCATGTGAATAAAAATGTAGCGATCAGTATTAAGTATATTGTATTGCTTTTATTCTCTATATTGAAGTAGTTAAGAGCAATGACGTATTAATTAGCAGTAGTGTTATTTACAGCATCTAAGTGGGATAACTGGGTGAACCTCCTATCGGCGATTATCCGATTTTTCTGATGCCGGCCCGGTGTCCCGAGGTAACGCCAGATAATTTGAATGATCGAATAAACGTCGAGCGAAGGAAGCCTACGTCGACGTGGCTCGTCGTCGTTGTCGGTCCTACGGCTTGGGAGTAGAGGCCGGGGGTAGGATATCGAGTCGATGGGGTGGGCCAGGACCTGAGGGAAGGGGGTAGAAGAGACCTCTCATCTCGTCTATCCCTTCCGCTAAACTCATCACCCAGCCGGTAATTCCATCGATGCTTTAAGCTCAGGAAGGTCCCTTCAAGAGATGTATCCTCGGTCGCTGCGTATAATCCACCCATTCCGCGGCTTGATTAAGACGAGAAATTTCTTCCTGACTTTCGCGGCGAAAGACGGACGAGGATGATAACGACACGCCGCGGACAAAACGAAATTGATGAATTGATCTCTACGCGGGCTGGGCTAACGAGACTTTGACGTAACACAAATGGCAATGCTTCTTTATTAACTAATCGAGAGCGTTGCAGAAAAGACTGATATTGACTATTTTTAAATACGTTACGTATAAACCTGTCGTTTTACACAAATTCCAGTAGTACCATTTAGGACACCTGAAAATAATGAATACTTATGTATTTCATTCTTGTGTGAAATAAAGTAATGAAAAATTCATTTTAACTAATTAGAAAATATTTCAAATAACAAATGTATGTTAATCGTAATACTTAACTGAATTGATAAGAAATTTCGTTGGTTGAGCATTGCTTCTATTAAGGAAATTTATAGCTTTGTGTTTTTGAGCTTCTTGATTTCTACGGATAATGGCGAAATGTGAAACCAAAGAGCAAATCGAATTCGTCCTAGTGGAAACGGGCCAACCGACATTTAATACCGTCCCGTTGAATATTCCCTCGAATGGCCCTCGATATTGAATTGGCTCCTGCTTAATTGTAACCTCTCTCGCCACGAGGGTCCCGTTCGCTTGTAAACGGCATTTGCATAATTTTTACATTGCCTCTTGTTTAATCGATTTGAATACCAGCAGTGATCACGATTGTTTTTTTTTCTGCTTGCCCGTACAGCCATCGACCCCCGCACACGGTTGGTTTCTGTTAGACTTGCAAAAACGAGAACGAAAAAAGCGGAAGCTTCGTATCACGGTTAATTATGCAGCGGATCAGATAATTTGTCCGTTGGCTGGATTTGCCGAGCGAGCCAATGAAATTAACGTACTGGCCGTAGCGTTTAATTAAGTATTTCATCGCCGCCAAATGCGCAGTTACGTTTATTCCGTTTACGCCTAAATCCCGTGAAATGGTCCTTCGCCTTTTTTATCCCTGGCTTCGCGGAAAGTGGAAGCTTTGGGCGACCCAAGTTCCGATTACATCTCTCTGCGGCCGGCGAAAAAGGCTTAAAAAATGACTGGCCATGCGATTAAGCGAGTTTCCGGAGTTCTCTGAAGTACGAACACAGGAAGAGGGAGATGAACGGCTACGTGGACAGAGAGTCCACGGGGGGAGAAGAAGAGGGGGGCGGGGTGGGGAAAGGTCGGCAGAGAGGATATGGAGAGGAAGAGATCGCTGGTCACAGAAATATTTCCTCTGTGAAGCTGCGAGACGACGTCGCCCGTCGACGGCTAATTTAATAAAAATTTTCTCGAGGAGAAGAGAAATGAGCGCGGCCACGCGAGGGAAGCGAGAGGAATTGAAAACCAAACGGAATCGAGCGGCCGTCGGGAAAGAGACAGCGGGAAAGTTGTACACCAATTAACGGATTGAAGTTACCATCAGATGCAGCCTGCGAGCAGCCTCGAGTACTCGATTCGTTGAGTCCTTCAAGGGTTCGACTATCATTAGCGAGCCGGCACTTTGAACAGCGTGGGACAAGTTGAAAAAGCTCGGCCAGTCAACCAACCGTCCGTCCACTCGTGCCACTTCCTTCACCGTCGATTGCCTTTTGCTGCGACCACCCGTCATCCCTTCCACGAAGGATACGAAAAAAAATGACCCGAATCGTTTCCCTCGTAGTTTGTTTCGTCGGTCAATTCCTCAAACGGATAACTGAAATTTCTTTGCTTACTAGAAAGCTGACTTTTAGTGATGGTAATTTTCTTAGAAAATTAAACGTAACTGTTCGGTATAAAAGGATGAACCGCTGATGCGAATAACGGGAAGAACTATCAGTTAACTAAAATTAATATTAATTATGCACTGGGAACATTAGTATAATACAACATTTAACCGTTATATATTTTCTTTTTAGAAACAGTAAATATGGATAAAATTGTGAAGCTCATTACATTCGCCTAATTAAGAAAACTGTGAAAGCTTTAACAATATGTACATTCAAGTATTAAATATTATCGTGTTACTTTAATTCGTAATAACAAGAAAAAAGAAAGAATTTGGGATATAATAGAAGACAGAATTTCAATAATATAAATAAACAGAAAATAAAGTAAGTAGACGAAAACATTCCACACACTAATATTCAAAATATAAAACGAGCTATCAGAACAATATAAATACCGTATGAAATTAATATGATGATTCATTATCCTGCACGACGAACTTTCGCTGATTCAATGGGAAAGGGAAATGCGACATTAATGATAATCAATATCTGCTCTAAAGTGATTATCAAGGTGGTAGGAAATGCAGGTACATCTTCGGGGAAGGAAATGCTCGATCTCGCGCGATGACAAGCCGGTTCAGCAATATGACGGAGGATCGTCGTGGGATAGGGAGTGTCGAGAGCAATGTCGCGAGGGTTATCGTCGAATCGGAATGTGTAATGGCCAGGAACGCTCGTGGGTTACTAATAAGCACCGTTCAGGACTATATCGCTCATTCCGTTACGGCATTTTCCTATCAAGTGCTTACATTTACAGTTTCAATGCGCTTAAATTACGACATATTGGTATCTTCTGATGTACCTGTATGTAGTTTACATTCAATATAGTGTGGTATAGTTTTTACACAATTATGGCCCGACAGTCAATCGGCTAATAAACGCCTTTTGCAATATTATTGCTCATTACATGAACTTCATTAAATTTAGCTTATACATATTTATGATTTTAATATCTATAGAAAACCTATTTCTGTCGAAGCAGACGTTGTTTTCAAGTACATCAAATAAGAAGGAAATGTATTTTCAAGTTTTGTTCATTTTTTTCCTACTCCTTATTATAAATATGATAATATATTAGAATATTTCTATCAAAAAATATAAATTTTCTAAAATTATACAATTAACCAGCGATTGGAATTACATGTACTTCATGACCTAACTTTTTCTTGTAACTCAAAACTTTGCTCAATTTAGAACGACGTGCGCGATAGAACAGAGTACTATTAAATGTAATCTTCGAAGTAGTGTAAAAATATCGTTTATTCCCTAGTATCAGTATTTACATAATCACCAGTCTTCACGGACAATATTTTACAGTCTATGTACAAAATACAACAATTATTTACAACTGCGTGTGCTCTGCAATCCAGGATTTGAAAGCAGACACTCTGGTGTAGACGTCTGGAACACCTTTAGCACATCCCCTGCCGGATACGAAAGATGCAATTCCAACTTGTTTGCCATTAATGAGTAAAGCACTGCCAGAATCTCCCTGTGATGAAATAAAATTCGTTCGTTAGTCCCTTTTCAAGGATTTCTTCCACGACAATTTTCGTTATTTCAGTCGGTTTTTATGGCAAACTTACGTGGCATACTCCAGTGCCGTATCCGGTCAATGCACAGATTTGATCGGGGGTGATTGTTGTACCCCAACGCCATGCATCCACGCATACCTCTTGCTCGATGACTTTGACTTCGAGATGTTGCAGATGGTTTGGAATCTTGCCACCGTGCTAAACAGTCGAATACCGTGCACAAATGAAATATTAATTTGGAGAAATTTTACTAAGTGCGTCAGTTAATGAATAATATAATGCATGAATGGATTTCCATATCATCTTTCAATATTACTGTTAATACATTTTATTATGTAGGAGTTGGGATCCAAAGATTGGAATTCAATTGAACAGAAAGACTAAAAATGTTTATGCTTGTAATCTTTGCTCACCGTGAGTCTTCCCCAACCGATCGTAACACCTGCGTATCCACGTCTCAGGTCTTCGTAATCAGAAAGGACAACAGGCTGAACATGTTTTGAGAATTGGATGTCTTCGGCCACGCGCATAACGGCTACATCATTCTTGATGAGGTAACCATCATAATACTCATGGGGTATTAGTTCGCTAACTTGGTAGGAAACTCCACCTTTGTCGAGGAGATGCGATCCGACGACAACAGTTAAATCCTCAGGGTTTCTATTGAAAAGAGATTTATAATGTGAGAAAATTATTGACGCAAATGATTGACGTTTCAGAAAAATGTCAATAAATTGATCAATAATGGAAGAACATACCGTCATTGGAAAAATATTCATTACATATAACGATACTTACCGACCATGAACACAGTGGGCTGCAGTAAGGATATAACGTTTGTTGATGATAGAACCGCCACAGCTGTGGCTTCCGTAGAATCTTAGCGATATTTGGAAAGGATATTTTCCAGCAGGTGCATCCTCACCGCCAACCACGCGGCCAGACGGCAAACCTAAACAGAAATGAAATTATTTCTATTATACGTTTGATATTTACAACATTACGCCCGTCAATCATTTAACATTACTACCAGGTGTAATTTTAAATCTTTCAATAATTATGGGACAATAATTCTTACGAATTTGTAACTGAGCGTCGTTAAACCAGTTTGAAATGAATATACCCGTAATGTTGTAATGCACTTACCGTGAGCCGCGAAGACGCAGCTTGCCACGAGAAGACTCAGAATCCAGGTAGACATTGTAGAAGAAATTTCGGTTTTGTTGATACCAACTGCTTGCTGCCGCAGTTTATATACCGTTTTGACCTCAGAGCTATCGTTAGCGACGTTTTATTCGCATTGATATCTTACCATCATTGAGATAAATGGCACACTTGAGATATCTAATGACCGAGAATGTAATCTCAGTCGTAGTTCTTAAAAATTTGGAAAGTCCATCGCTTATTGAATCACAGATAAGACATTTTGATTAAAATCAAAATAACTTGAGGTAGGATAAGCATTTCTTCGCGAAAAGACAATTTTGTTTTGTATACCTTTATATCTCTTATATTAGTAAACAGAGTTTCAAAATTATTTGTGCTTAACGCTGTTTACTTTCTTTGCTTTATTTACGTTCACGTAATAAATGCATTCTAGTATTTTTATTTATAGAAAGCCCACGCAATATAATTAAGTAAATTGTGAATTTGTAAAATTTTGTTCAATACTCAAACCATCAATTTAAAGTCATTTTTATTTCACACATAAATATTTGTGAATTCACAATGCAGTAATAGATATGCTCTAATCGATGATATTTTATGAGAAATAATAAAGGCGATAAAAATAAATCATTAATAATTTCGTAAAAAAAAATTGAAAAATTCTTTTATATGTAAAGCATAATTTTTTTAACTTTATGTCCATAGCAAAGTTCAAGTTTTTTACAGTTTCGATTATATTCTTCGTAAAATACTGACTTAGTAGATAATGCATAGTATAATATAATACGTGATTTCCAGACAAGTTACGTCACAAAGTAGAGCAATAGGAACACTTAGGATCCTATGCGAAGATTTGCCGATAAGACCCAGTAAATCCGGCACGTCTGCAATCTTATTGTTAGATTAGTTTAGTTGAAAGTACGATATCAGAAAAATCTAGTACACTTCGAACTCATTAATACGTCATCACACTCGTTATCACTTTAATAAACGTATAAATGTACAGACGTCTCTGATTTATTTACCATCAAAGACTTGTCGATGTGCTTATCACTAAAGTCAGGTAGATTGTGACAGTTGTAGGATATGAAAAAAGTGATTGTTTGGGACAGCGATTGAATGAGCTTCGTTGTGCAAGTCTTAAGAGTACCTGAGCGATAAGAGTGGATGTGTTTAGAGAATGCACGTGAGGATTTTGGGTGTACACCTGACCTGATGTAGACACGTCGCAGGTATGTGTGAGTGCATGTGAAAGTGAATGACGGATTATGAGTGTATTGATGAGTACTAGCAGAAAGAAAAAATGTAGCGAGTGCGTGAAATGTGTATGGAGCTTGGAAGAGTGAAGACGTGAAATGTGTACAGTAGCAAAGACGTAACCTTTAAAGTGTAAAGAAGTAAAGAGTAGTTCCGACCAAATCTAGCTACTCACTACATCCACAACTAAAGGACTACCATCTTTTCTAATATCCCCACACATTCTTATCTGGAAAAAATCATTATTTTGAATTTATCGAAAGGTTTACTAAATCGAAATGGTTACATCTAGAGACGTATATGTTGCAAAATTTGATTGGCTGTAGTCAAATAGAACGTTAACTACTATATATAGCATTCATGGAGTACGCGAATATCATTCACATTGTAAAACGGATAAAGAAAGCGTCATAAAGTTTGTTGTAAAATATTGTAACTCTTCCTCTGCACAAATAATCTATTTTCCAAATTTTTGCGCAAGTGAAGTTATAGTCTGCCATTTTTTTTCTGTCGTGCATTAAAATCATTTGTCAAATTAGTGAGCCGTATCCACTTGCACGGGCGAAATACATGTCTATGTCTCTCATATATACATGTCACATGTATAGTATGTCTCTCATTTTCCACGGAGATGCAGGGTCGTGGGAAGTGTGATGGCGTGTCATTCGGCAAATTGGAAAAAACACGTGGTTAAATAAACATGGACTTTGGCGTCATTCATTAAGCGCATACCTGCGGATACGTCGAGATAACGGCGGCTCGATATCTGCAATGTCATGAACGCGCGATAGGAAGTGTAAGAGAGTGGGAAGCGGAGAAAAATGTGGAAGACAGCAAGAGCACGAGGGGAGAACTGTGGAGTGATAAATAGAAGCCACTGTAAAGGAGAAAGAGCAGTGAAAAGCGTAGGATGGGCGGCAACGGTCGGAGGACGTTTTGATCGAGGAGAGCGAGAGGTAAATAACAAATATGGGGGAAAAGAGGAGAGATAGAAGGTTTGCCGCCGCGAGGGATGCAATGCCGGCTGCGAAACAAATGGAACGATCGCGCCGAGCCTGGGAATAAAGTATTCCCGTCGTTCCGTGACTGTGCCTGCCGTCGATGAGGGGGAGAGGGGGGTGACTGGCCAGGAAGAGAAACGCTTGAAAAAGAGAGCTTTCGATCTGTGCTCGATTGACGACCGCTCGACCAGTAAAAACGTTCGAGCACTTTTCCGCGTTAGCCGCGACGTCAACCCTTTCAGGATCCGTTTCTCGCTGCAATTGTTCGACGATATGACGTCAACGTGAGGGATTGTCCCTTGCTCAGGAATCCGTTGGACCGTTTCTTTACGCCAATACTGCCCACGCGATCCTGTTTCGTTATTATTCACGAATCGATCTCAAAAAAAGTCGATTCTCTTTCGCCTAGAGTAGATTTTCGTGTCGTTCAATGAAAAAAAATAAAAGGTGATCATATCACGTAAAAGGTACACTAATACGGTAATGGTTTGGGTGAAATTTGAAATTTTTAATTAAAACTTTCTCTGTGGTTGTAGATCGATTAGAATCTTTTAATTACTTATATTACTTATTAGTTGTAATTTTCCATCATTTAACGAGTACATCAATTTTTTAGTGGTAGATGCATTATTATTACCTAGGTAAAGTATGTATATCTTATCTGAATGAAATCATATGTATTCCTAAGACTTCAGTCCTTTGATTACTGAGATTTTTGTTTTAATCTCCTTTAAATTTGATTAAACGAGCATCCTTTAATCGAATGAAACAAATTCTTGGATTTTTAGCTTATCATCATTATAATCACATTCAACACCGACATACTCATATACAGAATACCGCGTGTTGTGTGATACAGCGATTTCATTCACCTCTTGTGAAACGACGCGCGATAAATTCACGGAAACTCCGTGTGACCGCGAATTTCCCGGGGATTTTCCATTATGATTTCGATATCGGACCGTCCGGCGATAAGCGGCTGATATGGGAATGTCACGCGGATAAGGGGACGAGTCGTGTATGCGTAGACAGGTGCGTACAGGACCCTCAACAGGTGGTCACTCGTAGCGGGGAGGGGGGAGGGGGAGGTTTAGTGTGCCGCAACCTACCGTGGCTACCTATCCGTCAAGGGCTTTGTGAGCACCGGCGCCGTCGTCGTCGTCGTCGTCGGTGGTGGTTGCTCTGGCCATCGGCCTGCCCAAAAAGTGCCTCCTCTTTTTGCCCCCTCGCCTTCCCCTGCCCCTTTCCGGTGTCGGGGAAAAGCGATCCCTCTCTCGCCAGGCGGAAAGCCAGACTCGATCCTCCCGACTTACTCGCTAACTCTCCCCCCTTGCGTCCCGTGTCCCTTTTTTCTCAACGGTTTTCGACGTTTCTTTCTCCTTCGTCTAACCGTCGCGGCTAGCACAATGGCCGCGTTAATTAAGATTTCTTTCTGCGGGTTTTCCCTCGGCAGAAGCCTTTTCGGCTCTTGGATCCCTTCCTCCTTACTAATGCAGACACGATTCTTATTCCGCACAGCTATTCGCTCGTGCGCGTGAGTGTGACGATCCTGCGGTCCTTCGGCGCTCGAATCCTTCGTTGATAGTTATAGCGGATAAATTTCACTTGAGGGAAAAATTACCACAATATCAAGATTGTTGTATATTTCAAGACGAATTATAAATTTAAAATAACAAAGAAGAACATTGAAAAAATACGACGAATCTGACATTTTTAAGTTTATATCAACGTATTACAAATTACATTAACTTTTAAGATTGTAAGCGTAAGATACTCCTGAATAACTTTAACAATATATAAAACTAACATTACAAAGTCTTCATTGAGTGTGTATTTAATAACAACAACGATGAAGAATATTTTCCAACAGGGTCTCGATCAAATAAAATAATTTGCTCGAACCCCTGTTGTTGTCGAACTCATATCGGCTACGGTGTTGTTCTATTATTAATTTTCGATTGAAAATTAAGTGGGTCGCGTAACTCTAAGACATACACGTTTGGAAAACCATCGTTTTCGCCGGGGTGAACCGCTTAGTCGGTAGGGGCGGATAGAAATCGTGTCTGCGGAGCGGGGGCGGTAGGTGGGGTGGAGGCAGAGATCCGGATTTAAGGCGTCGTCTGTGAAAGCCCTCTGGAGAGAGCCATGGTCGTGGGGGTGGGAGTCTGGGGGGGGGGAGGGGAGGGGTAGTTTAAGAGAAAGAGAAAATGGCTGGGGATGGAAAAGCTCGAGACCGACAGGACCGAGCGTGTCGGAGTGTAAGTGCTAAGATCTTGGAGTGCATTAACATGCCCTGGAGGCAAGCTGAATACAACCCTTCTTACATCCAGATCTCAAGCCGAGACCACCGAGGACAGAGGGGGGACGGGACGGGACACGCTGGGCCAAAGGCAGAAGGATCAGGGGACTCTGAGACAAGACCTCGGCACCGCAGAGATTTCCACTTAATTATATTAAAAATATTTTATCCCTCGTTTCGTAGCCTACGGCCATGCACCACAAAAATCCTTCTCGTTGTCCAGCGAAAGAAGTTGTTAGACATTGTATTAGTTGTCTTTGTAGACAAGGAATACGGAAAATTTCCCCACGAAAGTCAGGTAATTTCAAACCGAATGGAAAGCAGGACAATTTTTCGTAAGGCCTTAATTTCGATATACCTATTACATTTTTGAAGAATAAATCACAGAAGATTGCAGCCGTGAATAGGCGATTATCCGATGTCCTAAAAACCATAAATTCAACTCTGACAGCATAATTTGACCGAAGGTGCAAGATTCATAATGGTTTTCAATGTCTTCCATGTCCTTGGGCACAATTAGTCTACTCTCCGGAACTGTAATTCTAATCTGGCAAGCAGTGAAATGAGGTTGTGCTGGTAAAATTAAGGAAAATAAGGAGAACCAGTAATCCAGCACGTCGACATCGACGGTGGGCAATCCTTGCGGTGCTGCGCCTTACATTATTTAGAAGGATCCGAGGACGAAGACGCTGGGTACCGTCGCATGCTAATCACTCGACCCAGATTGAATAATGAATCAGTATTCTTCGGGTTCTTCCTCGTCTACCCCCGTGACTCGCCGTGGTCCGACGCTACGTGACAGGCTTTTTATTACCCGCAGGAAGAACGCCTTCTTATTCCTTCGTCAGCGCCAGCCGACGGTCGTTAGTCATGCATGTATGCGACCGGCCTGAATTACTATTAATATTCCTCTATTTAAATTAAGCCTTCTTCGCCGTCGCACCTGTCAACGCCCAATGAGCTCTTAATTCCCCGAACATTTTGAAACGAATTTATTCCTCCTCTGAAGTACCTCGTTCTTCAATCTGGATTTAAACGCTACGATCTGTCGAAAAGAATCTCGAAAATTCATGTTTAAATAGACGCTTGTGAACTGATTAAAAAGATACAAGATATAGTTTTTTAAATAGAAGTAAACTTTATATACACAACATACGTGTAGTTTAGATATATGCACATACAACATTACAGTTTAGTTGATTATGGAATGTAGTAGACAAGCCTACTTAACTTGGCACTTGACTATGTAGTGTTAAACAGTGCTTATTATACGAAATATTATCATCGACTATGATTGTAATTATCACTATGGTGTCATGGGACTTCATGGCCAAGTGTGATGACGTAAAAGTTGCGTCCTAGGCATCCGTGTCGTAAAAGGGAGTGAGTATAATGTCCTCAGGTAAGGTACAAGTGCGGAATATACGTAGAGGTATGTATGTATGTAAATAGATATATGCAGATATATACGACAGGGCCGGTACTCGCTAGCAGTACTTCACCTCGGTACTTTGTGTGCAAATTTACGCTCGGGATGAAGGATGTAGTATGTAGGATGAGGAGGAGCATCGATTTCAAAATGTACTTCCCATGAAACTCACACAAAGGGTTCCCTTTACATTCAATCCAGCCTCGAAATATTTTACCTCGGCACCATGTGCATTAGATCCTTTCCTAATTCGTTGCTTTTGTTCCTCATTCACATGAAATCATGTTTGCTGTGCACAGATGTTTTACTGACCGGTTGTTGCGAAAGAATGTGCCACTATCTCTAACCCAACTTTAATAAAAACAAGAGGAGTAAGTTAACAAAGTTGGGCAGTTGAAATTATTGGGGGGGTTGTAAAGTATGCAACCTTTTCTTGTTATCTCGTGGCAGTTATTTCTGCGGGAGAGCAAGACGTTTACGAACGCTCAGGGCGAGATTAGATTCGTTAACATAATGGAACGCGAGGTTTAGCGAAACGGCCTACAAGTGGAAGCACAACTGTCATCACTGAAGCTGCAGCCGCCATCTTCCTAATCCCAAATATGACCTCCGTAGGAACGTAGGTGAGGCCCTACGTAGCATTCGGGATCCTTCTTTATGAATTCGCCAGGGTAAGACGTGCTCGCCTTTCGTAAATCCCAGTAATGGCGCTGTTTTGCCTTACAATTTCAACGGCTCTCGCACGAATACTTGGGGAATATTTGCAACCCTTACCAGCCCCGACAGACCTCCATGAATGGAAATAGGCTACCGGCAATCCCGTAGCGCGTTTATTTTGCAAATTTCAAAACTAATGTCGTCTCATAATACAGGCCAGGATTTATCAAGACATTTATGTAATTAATAATACTGCAAAGTGTTATAAAATTCGTCGCTCAGAAATCTCTATAGTATGACAGGAATAAAGTACTATGAACGGATTAGACAGGAACTTGCATTGATTATTTTAAATATCATACAAGATATGGGAAATGGAGGAAATGATAATAATAATTTCGACAGTGGAAACGTCAGCGTACGGTTCGTTGTTTGGGGAATGTCCTAGAAAAGAATGCAGAAATGTGTGTTCACAGACGTTTGATCAGGATTTACGATTGCGGCGGTGCCGTTAGCCGTATTCAGCGACGCGTTATATCAGGATCTGCGAAAAAGAGGACATAATAAAATTTAACGGTCCGTCAAGCCGCGGCTTTTCCCATTTCGTCCCGAGAGCCAATAAATATCGGGAACAAGGCGGCTACAAATCTCAAGATAAACACGGTTCTGTATTTCCCTAACCCCTTTCCTCGTTTTCCCTCTTCCTGTTTTCCCGGCGACGGCAGCAGGGAAAAAGGGCTCGCCCTTTTTGCATTCCTCGTATGAATTATTAGGTGGCCGGACCCAAAGGGTGGACACCGCGGTATTTAATTTTCACTCCCCGTTAAAACGGAACGAATTTTTCCGTAATCGTATCCCTGACGATGAAAGTGCGGTTTGCAGTATGTCACCGACCCTTCGTTTTGCCATCGATATCTTCACAGGGTCGGAACATGAACTCTTTTAAATCCAATAACGCGACGAAACCCACCGGAAGTTTATTGTCAATTATTTGCATTCGACGTATGAGTTATAGTTCTTGACGAAAACATTGTAATACAATAATTATGAATTAAAAAGAATAAAAATATAACACTGATATTTCGGGGTAAAACGTTTTTTCCATAACATTCACCTTAAATTTGAAAGCTTACGTTACTATTGAGAAATAAATTATAATCTATTACAAAGATCAGAATCACATTGCTTTATTCTTTTCAATTGCCGTGTAGACCTTTATTGGTTTTGGTACGCCTAAATAAAAAAAAAAAAAATTAATTCTTTTCGACACTTTTGAATTTGGTGCAACAAATTATCCCGCGATTCTCTAATTTCGATTTCGTTGTAAATAAGCCGCTTCGGGGAACGTTAAGTTTGTTCTTCTTGGTGAAAATAAATTTCGGCACAGGCACGGCCGAGAAATTTCCTTTCGTTCTGTGCCGTCACGGTTCCCAGTAATTGTATACGTAACGGCGACACAGGAAGAAATTTTCTGAGCGGTGGCGCAGGTAGATTGGTAGGCGATACCAATTAAGCGACGACGACGGCGGTGAGCAGCCAAGTAGAACTAAGGGCCGCCGGGTGCCGATGATGTATGTGCTGGAAAATACTGAGGGCAATCTGTCACGCGATCGACGTCTTGCCGGGGCCACCGTTTCTTACTCCGTCTTTCTCGCGTTTCTGCTTTCACTGCTCGTGCCTCGCGCCGACTTGTGTGAAATTAAGGAAAAATAATAATGTATCCCCCACAGGGGGGTAAAATGAGGTATAAATATGTTTCC
This sequence comes from Hedychridium roseum, assembly GCA_963989215.1. Classification (NCBI taxonomy): domain Eukaryota; kingdom Metazoa; phylum Arthropoda; class Insecta; order Hymenoptera; family Chrysididae; genus Hedychridium; species Hedychridium roseum. Next base: position 1,597,460 of record OZ022310.1, on the reverse strand, counting down.
CAAGTTCCAGTTAAGGAAATGTTAAAGAAAATTTAGAATTGTATTTAAAAGAAGTCGTTTAATTTGAAAATGATAGTAAATTGTATAGTTAAAAAAGGTATTTTTGGGTATTTTTATTTGGAACAACGTAAGGTTACGGTTTGAGAAATTTGGAAAGAGCATTCGTCGAATAGAGATAGAAAGAAGAGGTGAAGGTGTCATTCAGTTTCGCCCTGTGAGCAGACGAAAAATTTCCGAAAACTAAAGAGAAAGTAATAATGCATTCTCAAATTAAGATAAATTAAGGTATCCATGTTTTCAAAAGTTAACGAAACTCCTAAGAAAATCTACAATTCTGTAGATAAAAACTGACGAGATATTCCGTTCATTAAAAAAAATGGTGGTTCATTTAAGAGTGAAGCATTGTTAATTGAACGTGAATTTCGTGGACATTTCGGACAATGTAAGATTACCGTTTAGGAATTTCGAAAGGAGAGTAGGACGAGTATGGCTGGAAAAAAAGGATAACGTAGGGAATCTGTTTTGTCCTGTGGGCAGACGCTGCGAGGGGGTCCCGGCGATAAACAGGATCCTCTGCGAAAGGTAGAAGGTCCTTTAGCCCGATCCTCCGTCGTTGTCCGCAAGTCGAGCTAGAACCGCCTCATCCTCCGACGTCTCCTCGTCCTCCGCTTCCTTTTCCTCTTCTTCTTTGGAGGGCCGGGGCCGCTGCTCCCCCGGTTTTTCTCCCTCAAACGCGGCCCTTTCCGGGCACACGGCTGATTAAACGCGCAACTACGTAACGTAACGCAAATATACTGGCCTCCATCCGGGGCCGCGCTGCAACGGCAGAAAGAGTCGCTGGGATGGGCCACGCTACTCTCGATTCCACCTTTCGGCTCTCTTTGAATTCCAACCCCGGTCACTTGAGGGAAATATTTATCGAGGGTCTTTGCCAGCCCACTCCCCTTGCCCTACTCCTTCGGGCTAGACAGGACGACGACAGGACGAGCCCGACTGCTCGTAGTTCTCGTCGACGTGCGTCTCTATCGGCCTCAACCCTCCACCCCCCTCCCCAACGCGCCCCGGTACCCCACCTTCGCGTCCCTCTCCACCGGTTCTTTGATCCATTTCACGGAGTTTGTTCGGCTCGGATTATTTGCCCTCTTAATTACATTTCGATCCTATCTTCCTACCACTCGATCTCTTTCTATCGTTCTATAGATTCTGTCGATTCAGGCGCCAGTCGCTGATCAAATCTCATTACCATTTATTCGCGGCTCATGAAAAATTTGACAGGGATGCGAATCTAAGTAGCTTTCTTGCCGACGGAAAAAACGAAGGATTCACGTACACCGCAGGAGCAAAATTACTCCCAATCATTGGTCATAAAGTATTATTTTAAAGGTTTTAATTAGTTGAAAATGTATTAATTGAGACCCACTGACGAGGGTGCAGCGGTCTGCAAAAATTGTAGTAATATTTTTTAATAATAATACGTGTACACGTACAATTTTTATGGAAGAACAGAAATCATTAGACAACAAACAAAACACTCAGAAGATTTATTACTTAACAAATTTACTTATTAGAAATTTATGCAAAACTCAGCAAATATGTCTGTAAAAATAAAACGACAAAATATGTCCTTTTTTTAACAAATCACAGACGTTATTCTAATTAACACGCATACTTTTATTAGTTCATACGGTCATACAGATTACGTTGGACAATAATGGCACATTAAGTACATCACATCCCCTATTGTTCTACTTTGGACATTAAAAGATAATTCTAAATTTTCAAATTTACGTTTGGCGCTCGTCGTATAACTGAAGAACGGTTCACAGCTTTATATATTCCTGATAATGTCTCGGACGGTTTGGAGCGCGGTTATTCGCGGTAGTCGGCAGGATTTATGAAATGGCAATAAAATTTATATGACTGGATGGCTCGTTAGGGGCGCGGTTGCACGTCCGTTCAGATTGATGTTGGACCGAGACTGGTCCACTTGCCCGGGGGGTTCGTTTGTTTCTCTCCACAATCGCGGTATAACTCTCCGCTGTCATTATTAATCCCTTGCAAATTATGAGAGAGGGGGTCCTTGCCGTCGGAATTAAAAACTCAAAGGAATAGTAATAATATTAAGAAACGTATAACATTTGTAGAAATGAGTTGCATCTTTATAAATCTTATTAACTTAATCTACCCTGACGTTTGCCTTCTTACGTACAATGTGTTTCACGAAAAGTATTTCATTCTTTACGATTTCAAACTTACGTCTCAGAGGACTGCAATAAGCATAAATTGAAAATTCTATTTGAATTACAAATTAAATGAAAAATTACATTCTTAATTCTACGATACAAAAAGAGCGTATTACAATCATAAAATTCTAATTTTTCTCTGTCAGAATTTGCTGGGTCCAAATTAAACATCCGGTTCTTTTTAATTATTAACTAATTATACCAGTTTAGGTAAAAGATATATCACAGTCAAGTTCGATAATAAATTTTAAATGTTTTGCGTTCCAGCGAAAAAGTCATATAACATTGTTGGTTTGTATCATGAAGTGCAATTCAGTATTCGATTTGGCTGGAAAGGTCGTCGACAATTAATCGGCACTCGTTGAACCGGCGGGAGGAGAGAATCTTTCCCCAGTTGGTTTCGAGCATTCGCACCGGGGCGCGGAAAAAAGGGGTGCCTTCGATAACTCACTTATGCAGTGAATCACGCGTGTGCTCTCTCGAGCATGATGCCTCGAGGACATGTCTCTTCTACCTGTTGCTCGATTCCCCATCGACGACAGCCAGAATCGTGCAAAGAATTCCGAAGGCTCAACGGCATTCTTCGGCTTCCATCAATTCCATCAAATCTCTCGTCATTTTTTTATTGCCATACTTCTGTCGGGCTTGAATGCTGCGTTATAGTTACCCGGCGATCGTATCCTGATCTCTCGGCTTTAAGTAACGTGACTGATCGTGCCGTGTTCTTCTGGTGAAATTAAATTATTGATACACAAACACCTGTTTTTTCAAACACATCATTTAATGCGGCCAATGCAAATACAGAAAATTAAATAAAATATCACCGTCGTTGAAACTATTTATCTATACATTTACTTGGAATTTTGTTAAGTAGTATGCGTTCTCAAGCTTTTAAACCTCCAGTAAATTATGTAGAGACCAAAATCATGAGACTAAAAAAAAATGTCTCATTAATCAAAGCAGTATTTAAAACTTCGTTCGAATTCAATCGGAGCATAGCATTCTACATAAAAATTACATTATAAACTCTATGCATTCGCCAAATCGTTACAGTATTTTTTGTATTTCACAATGTGCCTCGATGAACAATTCTTGAGCAGTAAATTAAGTAATAATAATAATAATAATAATAATAATAATAATAATAATAATAATAATATACGTCTTTATTGCATTTGCATATAGTACGAGTAATACATGGTAGTCATTGAATCATAGTATGAAATAATATGAAATAATCATAGTAATCATTGAAGTACCCATCAGAATAAGGAGTTTTCACGTCGCTAAGAGAATAAAGCGACTTGCATTCAAAATTCTTGGATGAAGCAATAAATGAGTTTGTTTCTTTATGCTGCAGGTGGACGATCGAGTGAGATCGCCGGTAACCTCACGATGCCTGGTTGCAACTGCGACGCTTTCCGCCTCTCCATCTAGCCCTGAAGAACCTATCACACTGTAAGTAAATTCACTGTCAAAATATTATCAACGTCTACGACTTAAGGAGTTACATAATTTGAACAAAAACAAGAATGTCCATTGATTAATAGCTATCATTCTATACAGTAAAAGTAAAAGAAAACGAGTACGAGTAAAGACTACGAGTAAAAAAAAAGTTAAATAGTCTTCTAAGAGCAATTCCTAAGAACTAATTTTTAATACCAAATTTAGTAATATGACACAATTTTTCTTTATGGAATGTGTAACTCGAATTATCCACAATTACACGTATGTTAGCCGTGTGAAATGAAATACGTACCACGCAGTGGAAATGTTTGTTCAAACATCAGTCTCAATGTCTGCATACTTCCTTGAAGTTAGCATAAAAAATGTAAAAAAAGACTTCACAAGAAGGGATGTAATTATCATAAGAGACTGTCATTTCGTTTCCACCGCTATACTTCATCATATCAATATAGGTACACAATAAGACTACCCATATTAAACTTTGTTGTATATATATATAACTTCCATCTATGTACTGTTTTCCGAAATGGAATAGAAACGTCATTTTATGCCAAAATCCTCCTTTATCAACATGAAGAGTGTTAAAGTACTAATCTCGGCAACCACGAAAATACAAATAATTAAGGTTGACCGTTCGAGGAATGCGCGATTGACGTAACGAGGATCGCGCTCTTTGCGGTCTCCTTTTGGGGAACGAGCTAAAAAGCCACTCAGACAAATTAGTCGCCGGCGTTCGCGGCGACGAATAAACTCGTTTCCATGTATTTGCGCAGCAGCAACGGCAGCATCCGTGTCTCTCCGTTCTTACGCGTTGCTCGTGCTTCTAGCAGGGCGGCGGAGGAGTTGCAGGGGGAGGGAGTGGGGGTGGGGGTGTAGGCGGTCCGCACGGGGCCGGAGGGGTTGATATTTATGCCAGTTTTTTATTGCGCTTTAGCCCGAGAGCAGAATGGAAACAATATGTCACCGCGGAGGGCGGGGAGGCTGGGGCACGGGGCAACGGCGGGGGGGGAGGTGTACAAAGTTCTTGTAGGTGTCCCGCTCGGCAGCACCTAACGTTAATACTACCCCCCCTTTCCCCCGACCCGTCCCTACCCTCGGCCCGGTGTCATGATTTTCAACGAACAGCCATATCTCCCTGCCGCAAGAAGGCAACCAGAGGGAGGAAACAAAGATGAAAACGATATGAATAAAGACGAACGGCGAAAAGGTACGACCGCGTAAAATTTAACTGTAAAATCTGCAGAGAATACGTAGTCGCCCGATTGTAACAATCCTGTGCTTGAATGCGTAATTTACTGTCATTGTGGTACCAGTGCACGAATAATTGTATCTATAATTGTAAAGGTGATAGTATCGTAATGAGTATTTGTTAACATCCTTTTATAGAATTATACTTTATCGTTATATGTTTTACAATTGGGTGGTTCCTTTTAGAAGTATTTACAGAGATGTGCAGAAATATTTATACGAGGAACATGACCAACTAGTGGACAAAGTGACAAATTTTTTCTAAATGTACATTAATATATCTCACTATACGAAGAAACGTATATACATGTTTCTATCTCATAACAATATAATAATAAATATCTATAATAATAATATAAGAATAAATATAATAATAATGTCATTCAAAATTTAGGAAATTGAAACTGTTGTTTATTACATTACTTGAATTTACACAAATTAGGGACATTTTCTACCTCTGAAGGTCAGCGAGAATTTTCCATCTAATCGTTTATGTTCACAAACATTAACGGTAAGTACATACTCGGTTCCGTTCATGGCATTTTTGTGTGATTGAAAGTTTGCAAGATATTATTAGATATTATTAGGTGTTGTTACTCGTGGAAGGAAAGTTGGTCGAATGTATCACATCTCATAACAATGGAGAATCGCAATTGGGAATTAATGAATTCGCTATCGCGGGGTATCCGCCCCGCAGGAGAGTCGCGTTCAAATATTCGGCACGCAGCTCAGTTAAAACGACGGTACTTATCGGACGAAGGTACACACACAAAAAAAAAGTAAAAAGGTCGCAACGGATGGCGCTGGGGGAGGGGGGGGGTTCGTTACTCGAGTCTCGAGAGTCATCGGATAAGTGCATATCGATTTCTCGGCGGATTCGAGTGGGGTTCGCCGGCGGTAAGATCAGGCCGAAGGGAAAAAAAAAGGAAGGCGGTAAAAGGGCAAAGGCTATAAGTAACGGACCGTCTGGTGGAAAGCGCTCGAGGGCGAACAGTGATTTAGAGAAATTAAAACTTTAATTCATGTTCGGGTACGCGGTAGGATGGGACGCAGGGGGACCTCTAGTCCCTGTCCCCCGTGCCCCCACCACCCTCCCCCGGCCCTTTTTCTCCGCAGTTTGGCAACTCTCAACCAGCAGTCGGACTATCGTTCGACCAAAACCGCCACGCGGATAAATACAAGTTGGAAATTGTTGTTTCCCTTTCCTCAAATTCTTTCGTTTCCGCCTCCCTTGTAAGTTCCAGTGCAGGTAAAAAGGGCTAAAGATTTGGTCGAAAAAATGATTTGGAACACTTGATTCGCGAGTGAATACGTGTCGAGGATTGTTGTTTTCCTTATCGTACACTCTTTCATTTCCGCGTACCTTGAAAATTCACGTGCAGATAAAGGAGTTCAGTTTTAGGCCGAAAATAATCGCTTGTAACACCTGATTAATGTTAGAGTGGTCGAATAAGTCTCTCTTTTGATTTTCTGTACGTTTGTGAAGACAACTTGATTTATTTATACAATTAATCGTGGCACAATGCAACAATAATATTGGCAATAGGTTTATATCGCTGATACTTTTTCAAAAGGTTGCATTCTGGCAACGCACACGCAGTGACTACTTGTCAGCGAAGTTATCACCAGTATATAGAGGACCTTCATCGCCGTATGTCTTGGAGGCCCTCGGTATACGGTTATGGTGGCCCATCCGCGGCGAGAAAAACCGGAGAATGGGACAGGAGTGTCACAATTCAGGAGCTAAAACATCGTGTCGGGCGAAAAACACGTGGAGACATAAGCATAACGATCGTACGCTTCTTCTCCGGTCCTTTTTACGTTTAGCATCGTCCGTCCTAACGTCGAAGAAGTGGGATCTACGTTTCTCGTAAAAAGTTGTTACATCCGACTAAGGTGCCGCAGGTGTTTTTCGCATTATTTTCATTTTCTGTTTGCCATCAACAGACGATATAGTCTACGAAGATCAGAGCTCCATCGAGCATTAACTCGAGAGAAGAACTATAAACATTTTACAGTGCAATCTGTCAAATAGGAAAGAGAATAAATTCTACAAAGCAATGAAACTCTTTAAAAATAGCTCCTATATTTATGTAGATATCAATCATATTCAAGCAGGTCGTCTTTTTATGTATATAGAAACAATGACATGCTCTTATTCTTATCTGAAGAAAAGTGTTATCGCGAATTTCACCGATATTTTAGGCAATCGTTGATGAGATTGGGATTCCCGGCAGTTAAAGTGTCGACCTCCGGTTCGTAGAGACGAATTGAAGGAAGATAGGCAAAATTTGTTACGTAAGCAAATGTCGAAGGCTACGCGGATCGAATGGTATCTATTAGATTGCCGGCAGACGACGGGAAAGCAGAGGGGAACTGGTCAGCCGTATCTAACGTCATGGACACAATTATTGTCCTGCTGATTTAGGGTCGGCATGGATTTTAAAGCACTACTGCCGCTCGCCCTCTATGGTCCTATTTGCACAAGGGAGGGATAAAAATTCAGCACTGTTCAATAAAGTAGCCTCGTATACAGTAGCATTACCGTCGCTATATTCTCCAACGAACGACCATTTCTGCAAGCTTGCCCCGCCGTTATGGACAGACTGAAAAACGAAAGCCAGCGGTCTCTCTGTCTATTGTACTTATTCATGGCTAACCTATGAAGGACGTAAAAAAGCTTTTAAGGGTTAATATTTATCATTAATCTTTAGATAAGTCGTGACTAACAACAAATATCAAGGAAGCAATACGTCGAATTACACAATTTTGTCAGACCCTAAAGACATTTACTAATTTTATTGATACATTTAATCATAAAATGGATATTAAGAATTGCATTAAATTTGAATTTCGGCTGGCAGCATTGGCTGGTTTTATGAACCGTCGCAGGGAGTATAGAATATGAGGAAAGGGCAAACCCTTTATCTTCTTCTCCCTACGTTGTCCGTTGTCCCTCTTACGATGCGGCCTTCTAAGCCTCCCACCTTCGACCTCTCTCTTATCCTCTTGTCGTCCTTGTCCCAGCGCCCTTTGGACTCGCTTTTAGGGCGGCCTCTGGCTCCAATAAATTCCCATCACCGGCTCCAGGTACGCCTTCGCCGAGTAAATCATACCGTAAGTGAATCCGAATTGAATCCAATGAGTAAATATGGCTCTCGAATAATGAAAAGCAGTTCGCAGCGGCTGGTCTCCGAAGCCACGGTCCTTTATATGCTGCGACTAATGTCACGGAACCTTTGCCCTCAGATCCATGTTATGAAATTTCCAATTCCAACGAATCCACTTACGAATGTATCAATAAGTAATCTGAATTTGTACATCCACGACTAATGGTCGACTGATTTAAAACTCTGAGCAACGTATCATAAACATTCTAATTACGTGATCAAAATCAATTTTATTGCTTTGCAATCAGACAACAATGCGATAGAAATCCGTATTAAATAACATGTGTCCTCTGAGAGTGCAAATATCTACGTGACGCTAATTATTATTTTCAACGACCTTGAATATGATTTTCCTAAGCTCTCGAGTACCCTCACTCTACTCCCTTCTGACACAAGGGGATTTCACGTGTAACCATCTTACACATTGGATTGCGGTGAACCTACAGCATGGACGACCTTACGTATTCTCTGGATAACGTGCGAGTATGTGTGTAAAGGAGTTCGCGAAGCGGCAGGGTGAAAATGCATAAATACATGAGGCACAACGGAACGAGGAGCGAAAGAGGGACGGGGACAAGTTTGGCCCCCATATGCCGCGAACCAGTCGTTCCCCCCCGCAAACGTATTAATGCGTGGATAGCGACATTTTCCCTCCCCTCTCCGTTTTCTCTTTCCCTTTCCTCCGTTTTTGTATTCGATCATTTCTCTTTCACAATCTTTTCGGAGACTTAATACACGGATTCTTACATGTTCAATTATCTGTCGTTTCATTCTTTGATGTCTTTGTTTCGGCCCATGTTCTCATTTTGATGGTACTTTGGTTTTAGTGTTTCGTCTGCCTTTTTATAATTATCTTAATTTATTCAAGTCGTGCTAATGCGCAATTAAGCACATGTTCTCCTACTATCTCCTTTGCCTTTCTTTCATCTATGTCTATTCAATTTTCCAGTCTTTTCTTCTATTCTGTTTTAATGTGTTCTATCTTTTTTACTGTTTAATTTGGCTGCATCGCTCTTGGTTATTTTCCGTCTCTTCTTTACTGTAATATTTAAACAATGTAAATAAACTCTATATAATAGTACACTATCCTTGAAACCATGTTCATTCATATAAGAGAAAAGTTCACAATTCCATTGCTACGACAACGGCAATGTTAAGGCGAATGTCAAGGCCAATGATTCGTTGAAAAATGAGTATTTTATTTTCTTCGTGTGTGCATTTCTTCTCCACCCTTCTCCCCTATTCGTTCACCCGTCTCGTAAAATAATCGGTACATGTAATATAATGTCGACGATGCGCGTGCATTAAACGGCATACTTTCACCGTAATCAAAAGTAGTTTGCAACTCTTTTGTTTCCCCAACTTTAATATCGTCATTGCATAACAATTTTCCCACAACTTCGGACGCAAGGGTTCCGAGCTCGAAACTTTGAAACGATCACTGAGTAAATAGCGTAAATGCACAGTGACCACGCGAGTCCCTTTCAAAGAAGATTTGCAACGATCTGTGTACATTGTAAAACAAAGCTGAATCAATGGTACTTTTAATGTAATGGATAAAACACTTTTAAACTGACCACTAATCAATTTATATTAGTAATACCTACTCATAGCATATTGAGTAGCTCATAAAATTATCGTTGTTTACTATTGTTAAGGACATATTGTTCTAATTTGACAATGTAAAGTCATTTTGTCACAAAACTTTGATCGTAATTTAAAGAAAATATTTTGCATAGTTAATTAAACATTGTCTCATGATATTGATGTACACATTAAATTCACGCCTGTAAGAATAGGTACATTTTCTGGTCACATATTTATTAATAGACCATTGACGTATACATTAAAGGTATGAATGTAGGTACATGTATATTTCCTAGTCCCGTATTTGTTGGTAGTTCAGTGGCGAAAGCCAAAATCTTCGCCAGCCAAAGTACCGCGGTGGCACAAGAAATATTTCGACCGCGTATACTGGACAGGTCTAACGGCCACAACAATTTCCGCCCTAAATTAACCTGGCAAGTATGTGAAATATCTCAAGAAACACGCTGACCATATTAATCTTGCTGGACGGGACAGGAATACCTTACTAGCCGCGGCGGCCATGCCGCACGTTTATGTGTAAATAGCTGAAGATTCAAGCTTGTCACAATTACAAGTACATTATCCCCCCTTCTAAAATCAGCAAGTAATAACAAAATAATCAGCTTGGAAAATTAGATCAAATAAATCGTTCATTGACCTCGATAAATGTGATCGGGAAATAAAAAGTAAAGAAATTCAAAGGATGTGAATAAATTTAATGTCTACTTCGTTTTGAAATTCTTTAATTATGGTCTAATATAACAATCTTTATTTTATAATTAGGATATTATTCTTTGAAAATCGCGATTTTCTAGGGAATAGAAACGTAGCAGGACTCATGTAAAAGAAATATTGGAGCATAAAAATGATCGCTTCAACTACGTCTACGTTACATGATATCTATGTTTTATCAAGAAAACTTTAGTCTCGCATTATTTGACCGTAAGGAGTCTTGACCGAAACGAGAGGGTTAATTTCCTTTGGATTTTTCACATTTCCGGGGTACAGCGTCTCGGGGGAACTCGCATGTCAGCAAAGTGTGAGCAAAGCAGGTGTACTACTATGCAGGCATTAGACAGACAAGATTCGCATTCCCGCATTACTGTCACGCGAGTAATTACGCACCGTCGAAAACAGAATAGAAGGAAAAGGGGCGCGGGGGGAGGGGGGGGGGTGTAAGGGGATTGAAAACAGAAGGGTTGCCACGTTGCCTCGGCATTGCTGGCTCGGCGCCTCTAAGGACGACGACGACGTTGCGCGATTCTCAGCCAGCAGGAGAAACCAGAGCTAATAAAAGCCCACAATTACCTCCGGTTCGAGCCATTTGTCTTGACGGCGTCTCATGCCCGATATAATTCACCCTGGCAACAACACATTGTTGCCTAATGAGGTGTAAAACATTCCGAGATATCGCGGCTGTCTGGCTCCGCGGGGCGGTCCTTGTGTCTCTTCAGCGCCAATCCACCGCCCTTTCCGCCTGCCCCTCTCTACGTCCAATCCTCCAAGCCTTCCCTCAGGATACTGCCCTCCAAGAATTACGGTCAGGATCCCCGGGAAATCCATTTTCTATCCAGTGTCAGGAATCCAACGGCCGTGTTACGACGTAACGGCGATGCTCGCGAATGAAATATCAAAATTAATTTAGTATTTTGATGTTTGATGTTAAAACAGATTACTTGCTTCGGGGACACTGTCCTACCGGAGTGATCTATGAAATTCGTTTGTGGTTACCTCTATGGCTAAGTGTATTTTCCAGAAAATGATGTAGCTAAAAATGCTTCTACTAAAATCAACATTTTTGTCTACGCTTGTTTCACCTATTCTTAATACCGCGACAATCATCCAGTTCCAAGTAAACACAATATTCGGCAAAACATGTGCCTATATAAATAAATAAATAAATAAAAAGTGTACGTTCCATACGAACAAGTGTAATCCTACTATTGTCTACTCCTATATTTGTACATGTCAGTGTAACAAAGACACGAGTTATTTCCAATCAGCCGACGTGTTTACATCTTGCAAAGTACATGTAAATACGACTGTTACGACGGAAGAGAAAGGTAGTCCATTGTATCGAGGGCCGATCGTCGTTGTACGTCAGGTTAGTGAGGTCGTAGGGAATGTTTCTTTCCGCTGGCACGAGACTGGCATGGGAGCAAGGTAGCTTGTCAATTGGATTTTCCCGGGGCCGACGGGTACGTGCCCTTGGCACTCCGTCCGCGCGGCTTTGTCTTTATTTCATCGAGCCGGGCAGGCAGTGATTTGCTGCGATAAAGCCGCATCGACAGGCGACGCACGTGTATCGCGCGTCGACGACTCCCCGGGCCCTTTAACACTCCCAACAGCCAGCCGGTGAGTACGTTATGATATATTTGTAATCATGTTACCCGATACGTGCCCTTCCGTTACAACTGCTTCTCGTAACAAACTGCCGCGGGACCTTTTTCACTTTATGGCCGTGCACACGCGCCTTACATGCCGAGGACGAATAAAGTCGACGGAGGGAAGGAGACAGCCAGAAAATTCCACCTAACGATCCTTTTGATGTAGACGCGCGACAAGGAAAGCAGTATGTTATGTCATTTTTTATTTTGACAATCGGGACAGTTTCGAGGGATTCGCATAGACGAGATTCACTGAAGGAATTTTTGCTCTTAACAGAAATTAATTACGATATTTTATGATGCTTTTCAGACGTAGCGTCTTCGCTGTTAGAGAAAACTGATTCTACTGAACCAAAATGTTATTATTTTTATTTTGCTGTTTGTTCGTAAAAGAATAAACGTCTACATCGTGTTGCAAGGCACGTTTCTCGTTGCATAAAAAGATCAATGACGATCCGAAAAACAATTATACCGCAATACTTTTCAATCTCATTTGCCAATTACTTGTGCCCCTAATTAAGTCCTTGGGACTATAATATTTCTCTATAAGCTCTGAGTCGATTAGAATTCCAAAGACTAACATCGTCACCGAATAAAATGATAAAATTGCATAAAATTCGCCTTGTACGTATATGCACAGACATTTTATTTCGTGTATCATTCGCGGCTGAATCGTACTTATGAAGTCACTTGACTTTGCCGAGTTGGTCGAACGACTCGCTTGAGCTTGCGTGGCTTTCGAAATTGCATCGTAATCCGTCGGTGCCGCGCTTTTCGTAGAGGCAATTCCGGGAACCTCGTAATAATTCGACAATAGCGGATGCATATTATTACGACCATAGCCGCACGCAGTTTATTCGAGCTTCGTTTCGGGATTTACTGGCCCTCGCCTTCCCCCCCCCCTTCCCCCCATCCCTTTTGCCGTAAGAACTCACGCCGCTCGTCGGTCATTTCAATCGGTTTTCATTCAGCTCGCACGACGTTCTCCGAGCAGATGTTACCGTTCCACGTTTTATACGTGCAACCGAAATTCCAACGACTCCTTATATTCCTCGCCATTCGAGCAACGCATAACGACATGAAAACGCAATTCCGCGAGTTTCTAATCGATACTCACTGTTATACGCAGTACGCATTAACTCATAAACAGTATAAAATGAGGAATTGTCAACCTCATAAAGATCTTACAGTAAGGTGGTCAAAGTTATTGGAAACATTTGAAAACAATTGGGATGCAATGCAGAATATTTATCTTCTTAACCCGAAAATTAAGACAATTCTCATTAACGCGCAATAGAATTAAAAAACACTCGATATGTTTTTAAAATGTTTAAGTTTCTGGTACATTGTTCATTTAAGAGTATTCTACGTTACTCACTGAATAAATGACGAAGATTTCATTCCTCTGTAACTTCAAACCTGTCGCATTTCTGCACAGATTTTTATGTAAACTGTGAATTATATCACAAGCATTTCGAGTACCGTAATTTGCCTGCGTTTATGAAACATCTCGTAATTCTTTAGCTGGACATAAGGCTACTACGTACCACAAGTAATCGCTGTATTTCGTAGGCGGCAATATAGGTGCTATTGGAGATGTAGAATAGGCAGTGCAGACAAAGACAGACGTTGGCATAAGCATAAGAAGGACACACGTGATACTTGTCACTATGACACTATCGATCCAATGGCCCGGTCCGTCGTCGGTTGGTCCGAGCACGGTCCCTTCTTACCGCCCCCCGCGGGGCCCCCCTTTAACCCACCCCCTTTCCATACACACCCGTCTTTGCTACCCCCTCGTCGCAACCCTTTAGGGCTCGCCGCCCCAGCGGATATCAGCGTTAAACCTCCGGAGACGTGACGTCCTTTTCGATCTCCCTTCGTCCTTCTACCCCGTGCAATTTTCACATTTTCGACCGTAACGAATTCTACAGACGGCGATATTACTTCGAATTTGTGCCATAATGAAAAATAATGGCATTCAATGATAATCGTCGAAGGTAATAAGATCATTCAAGATTTTATACCTCCGATAAATGAATTTAACTCATTCTTAATTAATCTCGCAATGGCAAATTTACAAAATACTATTACGGTATAATGAATTAATCCACATATTGCCCTGATACTTTTTTTTAATATGTATACACAAACTTGCTGCAAAAAGTATCTGGCTAATGCGTGTACTTGTTTTTTTAATATGCCTTAAGACCGTCGACGTAGGTCTCTTGGTCACACGATTTAGCATTTTCCGGGGGCGATAATTTCAAAATTGGGGAAGATGCTACTAGCGTTGCGCGCATTTTACGGGAACGGAGTCGACGGCGATGGCGTAACTGCGAAAATTCGCGTCCACCCTCGGCGCCGCACTATAAATCAGTTGAAATTTGTTATGCGCGGCACGCAGATGGTTTTGTTATATGAAAATATGTGCCGCGTAGGGATGGCGTAAGTATCCCTCGGTAAAACACATCCCTTATACCCCCGTACCTTGCCCCCCTTCCCCGGGCCTTCCTCGCCCCGCTCCTTACGCCCCAGACAGCCCCGAGGCGTCATGCTGTTCTGCGCTCTCTTTAATTACGACCCGAGAACCGGGACGCGTGACGTATTGCCGTGTGGTGAACGGGACTAAAAACGACCTCCGCTTTCGGCCCTGAGCTATCGATTCGGCCCTTTCGCCGACTTCCAATGTCCCTGTCAGCGACAACATCTCCTCGCAGACTGGCCCTTCCTGCCCGCATGGTACTGCCATTCACTAATCACTCGCATGCAGCCGACCAAAGAAAGATGATCGCGAAGAAACTTTGCAGATTCCTCCAACAAATTAAACATACGCTCAGACGTATGTAATTTTGGAACAATCAGAAAATTGTGACTAAAATGTAACACATTTAATACTGCATTCTGTGAATTTTAGCACTGTTGCAGGACATATTCTTTAAATTTTAACACAGACTTTTCTCAGTCGTATTGTAGTTGTGGGCAATTCATGTTGTAAATTATTTTATGAATTTTACCTGTTGTACGTATGTCTGACCACGATTTGGTATTTTCTACTTAGCGAAACATTACGCAACTGTTTAACAAACTGTCCAGAGCAATGGTAATTTGATTATAATTTCCTATTACCAACTTTATACGTCCCACTGTTGTGGCATACCTTTACGAATGACATATGCCGCATACCTTGAACGTCAGATCAAATTTATTTAAATCCCACGGCGACAGTTTTATCGTGACATTCACCTTACTCCCTTATGTTTACTTTCCACGTTTATTTTCACTTCATCTACCGTCACACCATTTCACACTTACTCGCCATCTCTCCGGGGTGAAAGTTGTAGATGATAAAGTATTCATCTGCCAAGAAGTTTAAACGTGTCTTCCTTCAAAGCGTCCATTCTCACAGAGATCGAAAAAACATGACCAACGTCTGTGATCCCATCGCGAGGATCGTCCTTCGTCGGTGCCAGGTCCGGCAGAAGGTAGAAGAGGGGTGGGAGGGGGGTTGAGGGGGACAGGGGGAGGGCACTTAGAGCGAAGGGCCGAGCTGCGCTAAATATTTGATCAGAATTCGATTGGTTTAAGACGTCGGCCGATAAGCGAGGGGTTCGCCCGAGGAAAAGAGTAACACGAGAACGAGAAGGGAAAGAATGACGACGAACTCGCACGGACGGATATAGTTGGTAGAGGGACCTGTATTCCCGGGAGCTGGGGAAGCACGAAATGATGGCCAGCTGGCCGGCTGTCCCAGTCGCAGAGAATTCTCTTCTCTCCCGAGACACCGTTCTCGCTTAAAGGTATTTTTTAAGACCCAACAGCGGCCCCATCAACCACCGAAATCATCGGACAATTGCGAGCAACGGTAGGAAACGAGCTTGGAGCAAGTGATGATTTATCTGTGAGCGTTTTCGCTCGCTTCCGGGACAGGAGGAAGGATCCTTGGGGAATTAAGGAACTTCTTAATCTGACGACTGCGTGTTCGGGGCACACGAGAGTTCGCTTTAAAATCTTCCGTCCCTCTTGGCGCCCTTCGCTCTGTGCTTTCCTGGCGGACAGGAGGGGACCATCGGCCGTAGTATCGTCGATCCCCTCGGAAATAAAGGCAATTCCGGTGTCGTTAGCTCGTGAGACGAGGAAATACGTCTATGAAACGGCACCCTCGGCCGACGAAGGACATCAGGTCGAGTGCTGTCCCCGCGTCGTTAAAGAGACTCCTTTTCCCCGGCCGCGTTTATACACCACCGACTGTCTAAGATACGAGCCCTCGAGAGCCCACGACTCGGCATAATAATGCATCTCAATGACACGAAGGGACCAACGTACGATGCGCCCACGTCCTCGTACTTCGATGATCCTTTAAATCCCGTGTAATTGATAAACTTCCCAACTGGTGTACCCCCGTGCGGACTGGCGGTCGTTGGAATTCGGAAAGTTATTAAGAAAGTAAGAGCGAGGAGAAGCGAGGGGGAACGATCGGTCCGCGCGGTTTGTATCTGTTGAATGCGATATCGCAGGTTCGTGTCCCCGGAAACTGAGGGATGCACGCACGTACGGGAAGGGGGAGGGGGGTATTTTTTGTCAAGCCAGACGGAGCCACGAATTTCTGCGCTGTGCATGCTCTATTTTCATTCGGCGTCTTAAAGACGGCACCGAACACCCTCGGGAAAGGGGGAAACAGAGGGGGAGGGATGTAGAGATGTGGGGGAGGGGGGATACGGTCGCAAAACTCGCGCGATTCCACGTGGTGGCAAGAGCGGGGTGCATTAGCCGAGCTCCCCATTATCCACGCGTGAGAGAGCCCTAAATTATCCGGCGCTCTCTCGCCTAGTGCCGACCTCGGCCGCCCTACAACGAGACGGCGAGAAAAAGACGTACGAGCCTCTTCCTCGGCAACACCCTCCACGTTTTCGCGCCGTCGACTTACTTCCAGGAACGCTCGTGATTCGGAAAATCCGATTTACAATCCCCGGCAATCGCCGTCCCACTGCGACGTTCCAATAGCCAAGATTATTATTGACAATAATTTCGTGGCTATTGGAATTCGCAATAAATTTGGTCCTCTGTGTCAACGTAATTGCACATGTCATGTATTGTAATAGGAAAAATGCTGGTCAATCATTTTTGTTCAATTATAGAAAAACACAGTATACTTAAAGTGTATGTAATTTTGTAAGGAAACTTGAAGAAAATATAACCTTCTTCTGGTTTATTACTGTTAAGTTTAAGTTCGAAATATGAAGTTTAACGTATTTTACAGACCCTTCAATAAATTCATACAAAGTAGTTAAATGTCATTCTTGATCTGAAATTTAAGTAATACTAGATGGTCCTTAATTTTTACATAAATAATGCACGAACCGCTAAATGCGGGGTCAGATTATCCTAAATCAATGACGGCGAAAGTGCGCATTAGCGTTGGGGTGTTTAGAGCATCGTTTAGATCTTTAGGCGAGGTTTACCGAAGCAAATTGGAGCACAAGGAACGATCGGTCTACCGCAAGTGCATTATCCCGAAGGTCCGGAACCAGTCGTGAAGCATCCAAGCTGCTTTCACTTGGCTGGCGAACGTTCCTCACGCGTTCGTGACGGAATTCTCGGATCGGTGGTATCGAGGCCCGCGTTCCTTTCGCAAACGGGTCTGCCTGCCGGACACCTAAGTTAACCGCGTCGGGACGTTAACGTCGATATTTCAAGGGCCGCAGCCGTCCAGCCGGAAATCCCTGGCCGATTCGACCGTCGCGGACCACTAAGAGCGCTGTGATCCGTCGGTGGTTTATCTAATTGGAATTGTCGAGGGTTCGAAGAAGATCGCAGCCTCAGAAGGAGATAGCCCGGGGAATCGCAAGGTTCGATGGAAGAGGATCGCCGAGGATCCTAGGACGTGCGGGGGGGGGAGGGGGGAGGGGCCAAGAGTGTGCAAGTTCGGACTATCTACGGCAGCACAGTTCCAAGGAGGCTGCTTTAGACTTTAGTGACGTGACGGCACCTAATACTCTAATCCCTTCGATGGAAGCACCATCACCCACCGCCTCCCCCCCACCCATCCCACGTGCTAGGCTTGTACCTAGCTACACGTACATATATTTTGCTTCATCTCCCCCTTCGAACCCCCCACTTCGCCCGGCACTGTGGACACTTGCTAATTAATTGACAACTACGAATACTCTTGCAAGGCAAACAAGTTGTATCCGATTATACAAGATTGATTAAAGACTCGTGAATTTCCGCTGTACGCAAAGATTTTATTTTCCCTGTAATCAAGAGAATGTACGGTAATTCTATTTTTGCGTGGACTAGAGAGTCACGAGTGACAATTCTCTTTAAAGAATTATCCATCGTATCTCTTTGAAACCGTGCTTTTCTCGTTTCGAATAACTAATCGGAGACTTCGACGAACAGCAGACACGTTTCGGCTCTGAGGAGGACATAAAGTTGAGCTTTTCGCGACATGTCAAGGTCCATCTACCGGCGCTAGGACCAGGGTTGCTTTTCTAATTATTCCCCACAGGCCGTAAGGGATGGCACGTAATTGGAGGGTGGACGTCGACGACGACGACGGCGACGCATCGATCCCGGACCGAAGGGATATTCTGTCCTTCCCTCTTGCGCGTTTTCGCTCCGAAGGAATTCTCTTTCTCGCACTGCCCGGAAAGCATCGGTCCGCAAAGAAAAGTGATAATGTCTTAAGCGGTCGGCTGCGATTTAACTTGCGATTTTGGCTGAGCTCTGGCCATCTTCCCTTCTTCTCATCCTGCCCGGAGTTCACCGCTCTAAACTCCTGGGCTGTCGGTGGTCTGAGCGGAGGGTTTAAGGTTTAAGGAAAAGCTCGCTTCCACCCCTCCCCCCCCTCCCCCCTCCTCCCGCGTCTCTTCTCAAGATCCCTGGGAGCTCCGCTAAGCGCTGACGCTGATCCCGCTCTTCCCGCCACCTCGAACCTGGGTTTATCTAATTCGAGTTGTCGGTTGCTGCTATCGCTGTAAACCGTGCGCGTGGACCGACAGTGAGCTGATTCCCACCTTTAAAAGGAACCTATCGAATCTTAAAGCCGTTTCCCCAACAGCGTAGTATACCCTGTGCTTAGATTTCCTCATAAAGATTTTATTGCAAAACCATCAAACTAAACATCAAAACATGCTTCCAAGTGTCGTTTCTATTTGCACCTGAACGTAAACTACCGTAGAAATAATCATCGGTCCAATTAAGGAATAAAATTCCTTACATTTCCCTGTGGCGATAGCTTTATGTACGTGGAAAGAGTACGTTGTTGGAAATAAGTACGTCCGACGACAGAACGCAGGACCGATGTCTACGTTAAAAATGAGAAGAGCAAAGTTTAATGAATTTCTTGGAACATGGAGTTACAGGGAGTAACGGGACAGCTCGGTAAGCTGGCTATAAAGCCTGTCGAAGGTCCTCCCGCTGGCTGCGTCTACCGACGTCACTCATTATCCCTCGAGGACAACTTATGGCGGTCGATCAAACGCAACTCCGACAGGATTTAATTAATCAAGACGCGACCTTTTTGACGTGCCGGTAAAAAAAGCCACGTCTATGGAACAGATTGCCAGTAGCAGGAATGGTATATGGCCAAGTGATGGAGGGTCATTAATTTGACACCAATGCCGTCGTTGTAAAGACCGTTTCATCAATTACCTAGCACACGAGGGTCCTTAGCCCGATTTCAAATGCGGTCGATAACTACGGATTACGAGCTCCACTAACTTCCACGTTAAAAATGTTTCCTGTCTTACAACGGCACATAATATCGTCGTGGTAACCGTGCTTAATGTATATTTCCGAAGTATTCTGCGTAAATGTAGTTTGGTAGAAAATCGCAGCGATACTTTACGGGCGGGAGAAATGTAAAAAGGGAACTAATTAAACGGGAAAGATTGTTTAACGCAAAGGGAATGCTCGTAGCACGGGAAATTGGAAAGCGGCGTATTATTTGATAAAATTCCATTAAAGGCATGCTTAAACGAGAAGAATTTTCCACGGTAAAAAGGGGCACGTCAAAGGTTATTGGCCGGGACCAACGTTTCTCGGATTCCTGGCGCAGCAAAGGGAACCAGGTAGTATGTATACATAGGTACACGATTCCGTACGAAAGGTGGGTGGAATCGGAGATGCCGAGGAGAGCATAGCTAGAGGGAGAAAGCTGCGCGTTGCACGTATCCCAAGTGCAGAGGAGTGAGGAGAGAATCTTTGTGTGCACCGAGGCCCCTTCCCCGTGAGCAAGGAGGGGTGGCAAGGCATGGCAAGGCAAGGCAAGGGAAGGCTCGGAAGAGGTGTGCAGAAGGGCTGGGAATTGCCTTCGAGCCGAGCTCTCTCCGTGAGGGGGTGGACAGTGCGCAGAACCCGCCCCCACCTTGGCCGCGACGAAGCAGAAGCTCCCGTCGAGACTCGCGCAAACTCCGAAACACCCCCTCCAAGTGGTCCGGGTGGTTCGCCACCCCCGAGCCAACTTAAACATAGCACAGTAGCTCGCGAGCAGGCCGGCTGAAAGGGCCGTTCACGCAATCTCGGGACACGACTGCGGCTCGTACGCAACGTCGATTGTCGGCCGACGCGTGTTCCTGACGTGCGTGCTTATACGCGTGCGTGTTGCGCGTAGCGCGCAGGTAAATCCCTTTTGAACTCCCTTCGCAATTGGGACACGTAGAGTACGAACGGACAGAGAGAGAGAGAGAGAGAGAGAGAGAGAGTGAGTTGTCGGTTAAGGAAACGGATTCGCTGGGACCGAGGAAACTACTCTGCGGAATGGGTACCAGGATTCTCAACGGTCTCCTCGGCGACGGTACCCAGAGGAATTCAGGTGAACTCTCTCGAGAGACATAAGGCTGTTCTCGTTTGCCGAGTCGGAAAAGAGAGAATCTCGAGCTGCTGTTAAGTAGATAAGAGATCGAAAGTCAGTGGCACCGATTCTGTGCACAGCGCAGTCGTTTCGTTTGATCGCGAGGACCATGAGCGACGAGCTCGCAATCGTAGATCAAATTCACCGCACCCGCGCGCCCGATGGCAGAGCAGACTCGTTGACCCACTGGAATTTTTGTGTTCCAGGGTGGAACTGACCAGCGTGCCGGGTGGGCAGAATGCGATGGCTCATCTCAAAAAACGCAAGCTGGAAGCAGAATCGGTCAGCCCGAATCCTAAACAACCGCAGCACCAGCCGCAGCAGCAGCACCAGCAGCAGCTACAACCGCAACAGTCAGTGAACAACGGCAAGAAGGGTCCTCAACCCGGACTTCCTCAAGACATGGAGACAGCTGACGCAATTGCCAAACGGAAAAGGAAAAGCGTTCGTGACGACGATGTGCGAAAGTCGATCGATGCCGTTGATCCTAGCAAAAACATTCCCTTGCCACAAAAGAAACGAGCATTCGCCTCGGGGAATTCCGGAAGTCCGGCGAGAAAGTCGAGCAAGCATTGCGAAGAACCGGAAGACGACGAAACGCTCATTAGGGAAACTGAAGCAGCGTTGAAAAGTTTGTCCGGAAGCTGGCCTGGACCCAGAGGATCTTTGTACCAGAGGGGCAACTCGGACGAAGACAGGTACGAATCGAATTTCGAGAATCTCTTCGAGGAGAAGAAGGACAATCCGAAACTCTCGCCATCTTCCGTGTCAACGTCGTCGACGACCAGCAATGAGGCTGGTTGCTCTTTAAAGGACGTGATAACCCTTCGCGGTCAGCACGATCGTGTCGGGAGATATCAACAGCAGAACAAGCAGCAAGATATCAACAAACAACAGCACACGACCAAGGGTAAGAAGGATTTAGACAATTTACTGAAAATAGAGAACGAGTGTGCGAACATTGAATGCCAGGCGAATAACCCTGGCCCGAACGACTCCGGCAAAATTCGACCGGTGCCTGTACGATCCTTAGCGAACAAAGACAGAAACGAGAGGAATCTCGTTGGACAATCGGACAAATATTCGAGATACGAACCGCCCGATTTTAACGAACTTGTCGACGATTCGTCGAACGAGCTGGAGATCGATATGTCTGACCCGACTGCTGACAAGGACGAAGCGGATCGAGACAGAACGACCGATCGTGAAAGAATGTGCAAAAACGGTCCGTCCCCCTCGAATGTCGGACGTCAACAAACCCAGCAACATCAGCAATTATACGGCGCTTACCAAAGACAGTACGCCGAGAACAGTATGAAGGTTTCCCCAGTGACAAACTCATCCTCTTCTTCTCCATCCGTGAGTTCTCCGTTCTCCGCGACGTCGGCCTTTAGACCACCGAACACGGATCATTCGAAAGTGGGTTGTCGGGGAAATCCGTCTGTCCCGGTGCCAGCGACGACAATTCCTCCGATAGGGCCGTACCCCGCGGCGGCAACGTTCGTCGGGTACCCTACACCGGGACCAGGTCCCGCTATGCCGACCCCTCAACCTGTCCCGGGTATATCCCCAACAACCGAGGACAAACACTCGTCGACAGTGTCGCTGCTGCAGTTGAAGTCTCCTAAAGAAGACAACCATCAGGTGACGTCTCACGAGAACACGACGAACCCCGTGTCGACTAGCAAAACTCCACCTGGTGGACCTCCGTCGGTCACCAGTCCCGACACCTCCAAACAGTATACGATTCTCCAGCCTGCTGGTGTTGGGTCCAGAGCCGCTAGCGCGATTCAGGGAATTACGAGGGAAGGGGTTGTCAGTGTCGCAGCTGTGACCAGTTGCAGCACGAGCAACAACACCGCCAACAACGGTGCCAACAACAACGCCAATGGCAACAGCGTCAGCAACAAGAACACCAGCGGTACCAATGGTAACAATAACAGCAGTAACAGCTCCAACGCAGTGAGCGGCAATGGTAACAAAGTTACCAGCATCTCGACCGTTCCCAACAACACGACTACCACGTCCAGTCCTACAGCTGTGGCTGCTGTGTCGACGGTTACTGTTACTGGCCAGCAAGAAAATGTCATGAAAATGCCGGACAGGCCTGGTACTTTCGACGGTAGCAGACCAGGAATGTCCATGTCGCCGTCCAGTCTTAGCAGAGGTGAGGATTGCAATGTCTTATCCCCAACGCATTCGGCCCAACACAATGCTTTCGGAATGCCGGGTATTCGGCCGGGATTCCCCTTTACCATCTCGCACGCTCGTAATCTGTCATAGTTATTTTAATAAGAACGCATATTACGAAAGAAATTTGTATCTATGAAACTACAAAGGGTTGCAATGATTCATTTGGATACACCCAGATTTTTGTCCGGATAAAAAGTGTCATTATTAAAAATTGTGTTAATTTCAATTGTAGTATATATACACGTATACTCTATCCAGTAGTAGGTTCAATAAATGAATCATAACAATCATATTAATTAAAGATACAAATATGGTAGTTAACGGAAAGTACACGAAACTTTTGAAACTGATAATTATCGGTAATCGAAGAGCTCGTTTTAGAATAGCTTGAAAATTTCGGGCTAATGTAAACACGTCTACGCATACGCATAAGATATTCGTTAAAACATTGATGAGGGTAGTAGTCGTAGTAGGGTTACCGCTCGTGCGTTATGCGTTACGAGAGGGGGACAAAAGGCATTTTCGACTCTCCCGCTTGCACAGTTTCTCATTCGCTTTCTCTCTCCCTTTCTCTTTCTCGCTTTCCTCGCTCACTCTCTATAAAGTTAGGGGAGTTAGGGCAGCGCGGAAAATCAATAATTACGAACCGAGGGGCGATGACTCAAATGGCGAAATCAAGGTCTCTCCAGGCAGAGTTATTCTCCGTGTCCTCCGAGATATAAGCCCACCGTTTCTATCTTCATCGTCGCTTTGTAGTCCTACTTCCTGCAGCACAAACTTTCGCCGAGAACTCAAGCATAACAGTCGGTGCCATGAAAATATTCACCTTGGCGCTCGGTTCCTTGGCAAAACGGAGCAAATGGAAGTGCAGCCAATGAGCACCGGAGAGAGCACTACAAATTACAAAACCTTTTTGCCAGTAGGTCCTCACGAGCATGATGATCTTCGACGTTTTATCTCGGCGGGAATTCGTGGTATTGCGACTGTCGCGTTAGAGACAGGCAAGACGATAGAAGCGCGGGAGAATCGTGAAAAGAAGACGGAATTCCCGGTTTAGCTTGCGAGAGGGTACTGGAGGGTGACAGGTGGAGGCTTGAGTGCATTTCGGGGTCTTAGGGCCGCAGTGACACGGTGTGTCTAGTCGGGGGAAATTTGGGGTTGATACCACGTCATACGTATAAGCCGCAGCTGTCAGCGGCTGGAAACGTGACTAGCATGCCAGTCGCTCCAAGCCCACCTTATTACTACTCTTGCGTTCCTGCTGCCTGTCCTCATTATCCCCTTAACGTTTTCTCGGCCCGGGAAACCGGAGATGAACCATTTCGAAAAATGAATCCACCGTCTTCCCACCTTACTCACTTATGAATGCCATAGAATGTGTCCTATGAATGGCACAACTCTTAAATGCCAGTAATACTCACCAGTGTAATATGTTGTTAATGCTTATCTTATTACACACACCGTAAACTGTGACCCGTATTAACCGATAATTCAGATTACATTCAGGTAGATCCTTATTTTCTTTCTCGTCACAACACTATATATTTAACCTCGATTTGCAAAATTCTATTTGTCAAGAATGGTTTAATGTAAATCATGGGAAAGCAATTCACGAGCTTTTTTACGTTGAATCCCAAAACGTGGCTATGTTTATAAAGTACTGTCGGGTAAGGTAATTGGGTTGATACACATGCGAAAGGCAAGCCTGGTGTTCAAAAATCACGGTAGATAAACAGGGGGCGATAAGTGGACATGATTAACTGCGCACTTTCTGCCCCGACGCTGATAGCGCTTGACGGGATTAGTTAGCGTTTTAATCACGTACGCTTGTCTCGCCTGGCCGTTCACTCTTTCGCGCCCATCAGTTTTATCGACCAATCGAGTATCCCAAAACCAGATGCCACCGAGTACTTGCTCACGTAGACGTCAAAGTCTTAATCCACTTAACCGCAATACCATTGATAATTACGTCAAAGAGATAAAACTACCTGTCACTCTCAGCATCGTCGCGTCGTTGACATATTTATATTTAACCAATGGCATGTATCACAAATGACACTCTATTGTACGTAAAATTACACTTATTAAGATTAGTACTTAATAAGTTTCTGACATTACAAATTAAAACGTTCAGAGATAAAATAATGAAATTTGGTGTGCTAATTAACTTTACTTTCGTCTTATATTAAAAGTATTTTACATACCTGGCATCGGGGTGACATGTATTAATGGAGAACAGATTTATGGTAATTACAACAGCAGAGATACAAACGAAACAGACAAATTAGGTACAGTTAACATTTATAGATAAGATGCTAAACTTCCGGGTGCTAATTATAGTTTTACTTTCACCTTGGATAACAAGAGATGTTTCATACACTTGACACCATGATGACGTGTATTTATGAAGAACGTATTTAAGGCAATAATAACTGCAGGGAAATAAACGAAACACAAACTGAGATCGGATTAATTGTAGGTAGAGGATCGTGACGGCGATGGTCCTAATGGCATAGTAACGAAAACTCAGCGGGCGATTCTGTTCTACCGGCACTCGCGGGTTATCGCGTGCGCCCTTTTATTTTCATGCCGTCTTCTCCTTTGGCCAACGTGTACGCGGCTAAGAGCGTGTTGACACGCCATAAAACCGCTATCGGGAAATCCGACGGCCACAGAAACCGCCCCGGTCCGCCTCACCCCCCTCCCCTCGCCGGCCTGGCTCTGGGCTAATAAAAAAATAAACTGCTCTGTAACTCAATTTTACGCTGCCTTTGCAACCGCACGCATAAAAAGGACCTTATTCCTCGGGCCGAACGCACGGGGGGCTTCACCCTACCTCGAAGGGCATTTTCTCCGTCCTTCCCGCTGTCTTCCTTCATCTCACCGGCACGCCGCCGTGTGTAAATACTTCCGCTCTGATTGCTCTGCCAACCGTTTTTTCATTCTCACTCACGACTTCTTCCCGTCCTCGAGGAAGACGAATTTCACCGGTATTTATCGACTATTACGTATCATTCTCCATTAATCTTTGAGTTATTCTCCAGGAATTGATGAACTCTTTAAGCGTAAATCCGTACAGATTTAAATCGCATAATTACAATGGTGGAAGATACAGAAATAAATAGTTATAAATAGTTTATATAAGGAATAATTTTGGGACTAGGTTAAAAGTTCCACGCGATGACCGATGATTTTTCAATTTTTTCCTCATACGAGGAACACTTATATGTCAAGTGTGAACATCTAATACATGATACGGGGCAAAGTTTATCTTGGCAAACCTATCGAATCCCTGGGAAAGAAGGAAAGATTCGGCACGCGCGGCGTACGTGGCATCGCGAATCGGGCGAATAAAACAATTCCGGTGTTTATATATACCTCGGCTCTCCCGCGGTGACCCTCACGTGAAATGGCTACAAAATAACACAATTACACACTCGCCCTGGCCCTAACCCTCGAGCGCGGCTGGCACTCATCCTCGTTCTCTCGGCCCTTGGATCCGTTCGTCACCCCTTGGCCGGGACCGCGTGGAAAAAAAAGGAGAGAAAAGTGGCAGGAGAGGAGAGAGGTGGGTGGAGACGGCAAGTCCGACCGAGCGACTCGTTACAAGTCTATTCAGACATCCGGAAAGAACAGCGCGTGCCGGTATTCATTTTGTTGACCGGAACCATTATCCTCCTCTGGCCGCACGCCCCCTCCTTCCGGGCCTCCGTTTTTTTCTTTTACCTTGACCGGGGCTTAGCCAGCGGCGAACCGGTTTTAAAACCTTACGGCTAATTTATTAATCCCGCCTGCCGGCCGAGCGCCGTCCACCCTCACTTATCTGGCCGACCTTTTTTTACCCCGATGCGCTGCAAATTAAAAAGCATCTCGCACGCCTTCCCGTCGCCTGCTCGCTCCAAGTTGAAATAATTGTCGGCCGAACAATTCCTCTTCATTACTCATTGGACGAGTGTACGTCGGGAAAGAAATGCGATTAAAGGGAACAAATTAAGGGTCTAGCTCCGTCGAATTTACACTTCGTTACTTCACGGAGATCCGCACTTCACGCATATCATTCTCATCGCACTCGTTTTCTATGTGTGCTCAATCTTTTTTTTATCATTGCTTACGCCAGCGAAAATTCAAATCAAATGAGTCGTCTCCGTTAGAGCGATATATTTGTTAATTATAGAATTATACATTTTTTCAAATTCTTTCTCAACGATAAATTAATCGCAATCCTCAATCCCAGAAAACGTGATAGATCTTACACATAATGTAGAGGTATGAAAACAAATGTCCCTGTTTGTTCATTCAGTATCCTAAACTATTTTCTACAAAATAATCTTCCTAAGGAAAACAACTGTATCGAAGAGTTACAGGTTTCTTATGAGAACCGATTGGAGAAAACCTCTACGCTTTACGTTTGATTTTCCGCAAGTTTTTCTTGTCGTACAATTAATTTGTTACATGAACGGGGAAGCTTTCGTTTTAAATGTCTAGCATGTCCCTGCGGCTCGGCCGGGGATGAACGTCGTTCGGCCTGGCGTAACGACGGAACTCTGCAAATAAAGCATGCCGCTAATGACGTCACGTATCGTAATCCAATTTACGGGGTGGACCAGCCTTACCCGCCTTAAGCAGGAACCGAGGCACCTAAGCGGGAATCGACTCTCGGGCATTGCTTCTCTCTCGATCGTTCGCTCGGTTCGCATCTAACCGTCTTCGTCTCTCCGGGCGATACGCGAAATGACGGGCTGATGAAGTTTCTCGCCGTCACGGCCGTCGATTCGGGCCCGGGAGGACGTAGTTGCTCGGGGGATCAGGGCCGGGGGGGATTAGTACACGACAAAGTTTATAAAAGTGTACTCCCCCACTCTGGGATAACCCCCTTGAAGGTTCAGACCGAATCCCTCCTCGAGCCTCCCGTCACACGTGACGGACCTACCTACGAGAATTCTACTTCGTTGAACCACCCATTCATCCGATATATTGGACAAGCGGAATCATATTTCAAGATGAACTTTGCCTTACGGTCAAACCTTGCCGGAATTTGCTTCGTCGATCTTGCGTTTACACATTGTATAGAACATAAGATAAAGTACCTTTCCCTGCTAATTGGTATTCGAGGAACGAAGGAAATCTTGTTTAAACCTTCACAAGAAGTGCACGTACCTAATTTTAAGTGCAATTTTATTAAAAAATCTCTCACTCGTAACCATTTTTTCTAACAAGGATTACCTGATTCTGGATTAGTTGCACGTAATGCCGGATTAAACCGAAGATTCTCGGTACGGGATTAAGTCGAATGACGCTGAAATTCAAGGATCAATGCGAGTATGCCGAACGGTATGATTTTCCCGTTGTAACACGAAAAAAGACCGTCGCACGATCTTCGTCTCTTTCCGAGCAATTGGTGCTTGAGGACTAGCTGCGGTGTACTAACAACCAGCAATTGTCTGGTCACGCGAGGTCATCCTGGGAACACGAAAGCCATCGCACGTGACGTGCACTACCTGCCACTTGCTTGCAAGCAGAACACGAGCAGATGGTGCACTTAGTCTGGCTGTGTCACATGTCCGACATCGATCACGTACCTATACACGTTTATGCATATCCAGACGTAAAATTAAGAGACGTTCCCAGGTATAAGTTAAACCAAAAAGCTCGAACAACAGCGGTAGATATTTAAGTGCATCGTTATTCTAATCAACGTTGAAATTTAAAAAGAAGCCGTGTGCTTTTATAATGTAATCAAAGCCTGCTCAGTGCACAGAGTCTTATCTAGAAATATTCATTACAAATCGCAGCTGAAATTATTACATGCTATTTATTTTTGGGAAACATTCATCTAAAAATAATGATAAAGAAATATGACGAAAGGTCCACTCAACTGAAAAATAATATTCTTTTTCAGCCACAGCAGTGATTGTCAAATTTCTTAAACCATCGTTGAGATAAGAGTGGACCAGTGGCAGAGAAACATTTCTTTTTTACAGTCGTTTAAAACATCGCACTTTACCAAAAGAATATTGCCCTTGATAGACAGACTGATGTCAGCCTTTGGAAAAAATACACCGATTTCCGTCGTTACTGTATCGATCACGTGACAATTTGAGCGACACATTTCATGGACAGATTCCTGCGTCGTTAAAAGTTGCGTCGACGAAACGATAGACGGGCAGTGGGTAACCGTTGGTTCTTTGTTCGCGAACGGTCGTAGGCTGGCCACATCCCCGGTGCTAATCTCGGAGGCTTAGACGCGGGACAGAGAAATCCCAGAGGCTATTCACGAATGCGTAACTCGTGCGACGAGATCCTGCCTGACCGCACGCGAGCCTTTCCACCCTTCTGCTCCGATCTTTCGGCTTTCATTTGCCCTCTCCTCAGAATTCCAGCAGCTTATCCCGAAAAGTGCGTTTATGTAATGTCACGGAATTTCTCCCACTTACCCGCTGGTACTCGTATTAACTTGTCACTCATTTATTGCGCAAACTGACCCATGACTTACGTATCATTAACATTACAGTTACAAGCTTAAGACTAATGAATGATGAACAAAAAATAGTCATCAAAATACACTTAAAAAAATTTTGTATAATCCATAAACAGAAGGAATAATTCATGCTTAAATAAAAGTCACTTAAATAAGAGAGTCGTACAGAATAGTGTATTTTGATGTAGGGTTTTATTTTGATTTAGGATTTACCAGTTTGGTGCATTAAATTTAATCAGAGTGTGATGACGTGAAGATATTGAAAGTTATAAAATCTCCGATAATAAAATATTGATACGTGAAATTGTATGAAAAGTGGTGTGCAGTGAACAAGGTCGAATTCTGAATGAAAGACCTACGGCATGTCAGTTTTACGCAACATTCGTGCCACGAGCGCGATGACTGTAACAACGCCATGTCGTCAGGCACGTCGGTTGTCACACACTGAATGGTTAATTTCCATTCAAATGCATTCACGCCAGCAGTACCGTGTAAACCTTTTCCGTTAGCACAGTAGATTTAAAAACACAAGTTTTACCTGCGCCCCGTTTAACGGTTATGATCCGATTTTTACGTCAATAATAAGTCTCTTTTAACACTTCCGTTACCATTCAAACAAGATACCACCCCAATTGACTTATCGAGGTAATTATCCTGATCGCGATTTTGCGAATTGAACATTTAGCTATACGGCGAAAAAGTTTTGGAAATTCGTGAATAACCGCTAATGGCTAATCTCGCGTAATTTCGACGTTGGTCATTTTGCCTGATAAACCGTGACAGGGAATACGTCAGTGGCATGGGAATTTTCCCCGCGAACGTCGCTGAAAGCTCGCGAGCATCGCGCTCGACGTGCCGTCGTCATTTAAAATGTCGGCTGAAACGCGCATTCAGCCGGCAGGGAGAAAGTGAATGGCGCACAATGGGCCGCTGCGAATTGTCCGCGCCGTGCAAGATTATAAAATCACAGGGGACATTGTTGCCGCCGTCGTCGTGCATGAAACCGACACCGCGCGTGCTTCATCGCGCGCGCGTTGCGGCTGCTAACTGCGTTACAACCGTGTAAACAATTTGCGCGGAATTAGGGCCGCTTGTTGCCATCGGTAATTTCGTTACGGAAACGTTTTACTCCGCTCGTAGGCTCGACTCTCGCCGATACGCGCGCGTGTTACACAATTAAAACACGCTTCAGTGACAATAGAAGCAAAAAGTTAGTGCTCTTACATTGTATGAAAATTTCAATGTCCAAACATCGCGGTCAATGGAAAGACTATTTTACTAACTTTTAAGTTAATCCAATGCCCTTTGGTGTAGTTGAAAAACAATGCTGATTTAATCTTGCGACATCAATATTATATTGGAGATAAATGGTTAAATTTTTTTTTAATCAGCACAGACGCTTGAAAATCAGTTCTGTATTGGCAAAATCAGTACAACTGGTCATTCTAGTTATGTATCTGAAGCAACACTGATCAAAATGGGTTTCAAACACCTTTAGAAAGTATCTTTTCAAACTTTTCAAACTACAATTGCTACATATTTAGCAGAATATTATTACAAATTTTTCTTACTCATTACTTTTTTCACGTCAAAGATAACATCACACACAACACAGTTGGCATTCTGCGTAAAGTTGATCTGTTTGAACCGATACATTTTCCACGTCAAAGGGAAACGGGCTCTCGTCGGAAATATGTGCAGCACTGTCGAGATTAGAGTCGAGGGTGGTCGATTTGTCGATCGGTCATATCTGTAATCGGCGCACAACGAGATCCGTTGGAAACGCTTGCGTTTCCCTCTGACAATGATGGAAGTCGTATCACGCGAGTCATTCAAACGCTGGTTAATGGACTAACGTCAGAGCACGCGTGGCGCTTTGATTTGTTGCAGAGGGCAACAAGTGCCCGACCCCAGGGTGCACGGGCGAGGGTCACGTGACCGGAATCTACTCGCACCATCGCAGGTAAGCAATTATCGGTAATTAACCTGCCCTCTGCCTCCCCCCTCTCCCCTTGCTCCGGACCTATTAGACACCAATGAGCTGGCCGAGGAAAACCGAGCAGACGTGTCGATTGTCTGTGAAAATCGACCTGTCTCCCTGCAATCGCTAAATTTCAGCTTCTAATAAGTACATGTGCAATTATTGAAGAATATGTCCATAACGCCTGAAATTTTTTGTAATCTCGGTTATTTATCCGAGCGCGTGTTCCATAAATTTTTTTAACAGACGCAGAGTTCAAAGAACATTGGTGATATGTGCCTACGTGTAATATTAGCTATTTGATTGATGGATAGGCTGACGAAGGTGCGATTTAATACTGAGAATTAAATTCACGATTGCTGGAGACTTACGTACGATAAAATGTATATCGGCATTGATAGATTTCCGATGAAACCTGAGGACTTCTTAGAATTGTTGTTGTATAATTTCATATTGCACAATATTAATGTAAATATTTGATGTAAAACGAATTTCGTATAAAACAATAGAACAGAAATTTGCAAACTTAATTTGTTGGATCAATTAACATGTGCTGTTCTCATGGATGTGAATTTTACGTTATATATGTAAACTAATAAATATGGAAAGGGAAATATAACTTGTATTATTCAGGTAGTAATGGCAAGGCAAAATGTCGTTAATTGAATTCTTTTGCCATGTTATATTTCATTTTTAATCGTATTTTATCTATTTCCAGCCTTTCTGGTTGTCCACGAAAGGATAAATTAACTCCAGAAAGTGAGTACCCTTTCGGCAAGGTTGTCGTTTCTCCTTATCGTAGTTACATAGTGCATCTTCTTTTCGCAAAAAGTGCCTTTTTCTTGAAAAGGAGCAAGGAAGTAACGGGAGTTGTATTATTAAAGTATCTATTTATATCATTTGACAATGAAAATATCTGATAACATTTCTTACGTA
The DNA here is from genome assembly GCA_963989215.1 of Hedychridium roseum. Lineage (NCBI taxonomy): Eukaryota > Metazoa > Arthropoda > Insecta > Hymenoptera > Chrysididae > Hedychridium > Hedychridium roseum. The sequence continues at coordinate 1,564,913 of OZ022310.1, read as the reverse complement.
TCTCTTTTGCACGTCAGTCAGACAAGGATTAAAACAATTGATGCTGTGTTTGATCGAACACAGTAAATATCAACATTTGCGTAACGTATTTACATGGCGGATTAAGCAAATTTCATAACTGCAATTGACGTCGAGCAAATGTCCAAATTATTCGCGTTTAATGAAATATTCGCAAACTGAATGATACATATTAAATTTTTTGCAAACCCTATTCAATATCCATGGATGGGTAGAGTGCGGTAAATCGTTGTTTTACGTAGAAACACAAACTTCCTCGCTTCTGTCGACAAGAGTACGAAATATTCGCACTGTCGTGAACGTCAGGACGAGGACGTTAGCAGTGACGACGACGTGCGTGTAATTCCTCGCACAGGACTCACATCGGCGGCGAGACAGTGTGCGTCTGTGTGTCTCTGTCCGTTGTAACACTCTTTGTGCTTTTTCGTTTGCGGGGTAGAGAGCTTTATTTACTGCATTAACTTCCGTTTAATTTCACGTTCTGTTCGTAGTACATTATAGTAGAGAAATAATCACGACACTCGAACTTGGTTTAATGTTGCCGCTACTACGTACATCTGGAGAACTCGAGACACGGGCAGTGCAAGGATCGCCCTGCGCGCACGCCACAATCTAACGAAGGATCTCTGCGATTGAGTATAATCGAATGCGTGACGGTTCCCGATCGATCTCACCTGGCCAATCAGTGCCATCGCAATGCGTTTATCTTCGTCTTATCGCCACAGTTCACCCGCTAAACCCCATCGACCGCCGACCAAACACTCTCACACGAAGTCAAACGTTATTATCATTCACATTTTTGCCGGTTACTTTGAAATGCGTATTTGTCATGTTAAGTACACTTGGTCAGTGAATGGGAAAGGTACGGCTCGGCAAACGTCGATAAATTGCCACGTGCATTGTTAAACAGGCAGAGGATTGTAAAACACACTCGGACGTATCACGGTATAATTATAATCGACACTAATGCACTTACTACAGTCACACTGCCAATGCTGTGTGCTTTCAATACCCGTAGTATATTTTCAGATCAAGGTATACACTGTGTTATTTCAATACATTTGAGTTAAGATGTGGTTAAGACTTAGCGTATACTGCTGAAAAATTATTACAGATTAACGGTGATAAACACATCTCTGCCTGACTTAAGCGATATTCTCTTTACTAAATTCGTATTAAACAGTTTTCTGTCATATTATTTTTGATAAATGTAGGACAACCTACATTACGTGATTAAGTTTTTATCACTACGAAACACAAAATACCCAACTTTGCGACTCTGTTCGACACGATAAAATTCGCAGTAGACACGAAATATTGCAAGTTGTTGTCTTATGATTTGTCTCTCGATTGATTGTGTCTTTACTTGTGTTTCTCTCTACCCGCTCGGTATATTTAATTGTACTATTACACATTGATTTGTATTTCATCCGTGCCGTTGTCTTTTCTTTTTTTTTCTTTTTTTTTTGCTTTTCTTTCATCGTTACACACGTGATACTCGTGCTCAGTGCGTCTTTTCCCGCAGGACCTCTTTTTATTTGGAACTTTCGTAAAATGCCCCCTCATCGACGGCCCTGAAATTCGTGAAATCGTCGAAAAACTGATCGCGATACGTTATACTCAATGCATAGAGGTCCACGACGATCTACTCGATTTAGCGGGACAGTTTGCGCGTTTTATTCGTAAAATTGAAGAAAGCGCAAACTCCCGCTCCCGCGAACGTGTATGAAATCGAAGCTGGTAGGTTTTTGCGCAATGGACGATCTTCCATGATTCAGTTTTAACAGTTGAGTAAATTACTATAGGAAAACTTGGCAAATTATTTGAAATTTATGCCCATCTTACTCGAGAATTAAAATCGTTTGCTTAAAAGTGAATTGTAGACTGGAAGAAGTCTATAGATTAAGAAAAGTATTCGTTGCTATGTGACAATCTCTATTTATTGAATCGGGGCAAATGATGAATCGCATTACAATAAATAAAATAGAAACAATCATTTAGTTTCGATCCCAGTTTCTTTATGCAAACAAAGCAGTAGTATAAGGAAAAATAGAATATATACACAGTCTTTTTCACAAATTGAACGAATTTCTTATAGAAGATTTCATTTACTCGTTTTGGATCGTAATGAACCGTTGGCGAAAGAAAACTTGCCAGCCTCGAGTCGATCGTACGTTTGTGTAACCAAGCCACGTGTCTCTGGGTTCTCGCAGTTCTGGCGATGCATGAGACTATTTTGAAATGCCCGACTCCTGGTTGCAACGGCCGTGGCCATGTCAGCTCGAATCGGAACACGCACAGGAGCCTGTCCGGATGTCCCATCGCCGCGGCCAATAAGCAAGCCGCACGCGAGGCACGACACAAGGCTCAAGGTAAGGCAGCAAACCTAAGGCCGGACACGAAAATCCGAGCGCGACGTCAACACCACCGGCACGATGAGATAAGCTTTCGCCGCGGCCACGGGGAAAGCCCGAAACACGGGCTTCCTGGCTTTCGCCGGTAATCCAGCACGAGACGCAGAGTTCCTTGATTCACGCACGGCCACACACGCCAATGCCCGGATCTTACCGAGCCAAAGAAAATGTTGCCCAACGGGGTCCTTGATCTATCGATCTCTGTGGATATAAGGAGTTCGGAAATTGACAGGATTATTTCGAATCTGTAATGGTGTAAAGGACAGTAATTATTATTGACATGACAAATTTCTTGCGGTACAGTAATTATGAAGCAGTGGATTATTGTTGGAAAAGAGAGAATAAATGCGAAAAGAAAATATATTCTTAGCATTATTCAAACATGGATACATTTGTTTTATATGACAAATACATTTGCATTGAGTGAAAATTTCCCATTCTGTGTAGTAGGGGAAAACTCTTACTTGGCTATTTTTGTGCAAATAAATTAGGACTCTGCGTCTTTGGCAAAATAATTTCGTAGTACATTTATATTGTTCATGTATTTCTTAATGAAAGTAGATAAACGTTTTGTTGTTAGTTTAGAAGGTACCGGTATGACGAGACAGTTAAAAGCATGTGTTAAATACTGTTATGAAAAGATTATTAGAACGACTATCTCTGTATGACCTAATGATTGTAATTTTGAACATTAGTGTCGGGAATTCCGCCAGAGTACATCAGTTCAAACCTTCTGCCACCGTCAATGGACGGGAAAACTTACTCGCCGTACGGTTCTGCGACTCAAGAGTCAAAACCAGTGATCAGTTCGCTGTCGTACGATTATTACTCGGCGGCGAAGAACGCGGGTATCGCAACGAAAGGCGGAAAAACGCCGGAGGAGAGTCCGTCGTCGCGCAACGGGAAGGTTGTACCGAAAACAGAGAACATGACGTCGAGCAGCAGCTGCTGCAACAGTTTGTCCGGCCGGGGGCAAGGCACGTCGGATCTGTTGGTGCCAAAAACCGAGGAGACGGGTTCGTGTCGGGTGAATTCCCCTCCCCCGCCGCCGCCGCCGGTTAGACAGGCCTACGACTCGTACATGAACCAAGACTCGAATTCCTCGTCGATGTCGTCGATGGAGGCGATGGGTTCCCGGGGATCGATCGGCGCGACGATACATCACCCGAGTCAGCACCCGAGCCATCACGTCCTGCCGATGCAGCCGACCGTGACCTACCCCGTGCCGATGGTCGAGGACACGCGTATGAGTCATCAGATGTCCCAGAGGTTGCCGTACGAGTCGACGGCGATGATGGCGGCCGCAGCTGCCGCCGCAGCGGCAACGAGCAGCGAGGAATTGTACCACCACAGATCTGCCGAGCACGCGAGGGCTTACATGCACCCGGGCGCAGGCAATATCGCCAGGCCGGTTGTCACTTATTCCAACGAAATCGCTGCGACTAGGGGATACGAGAACGCCGTCGTCAGTGCCGCCAATCATCGACCCTACGACCCCGGCACCACGTCCGCTTACGAAAGGTACGACGCCCAATCTTGCGCACCCATTCAGTCACAGCAGCAACAGCAGCAGCAACAACAACAACAACAGCAGCAGCAACAGCAGCAACAACAACAACAACAGCAACAGCAACAACTCCACTCAAGGGCGAACATGTATTACCTTGGGCAAACTGGTATGACACCTGAGGAACAGGAAAGGGTTTATCATCAAGAAGCTGCCGCGGCTGCACAACAGCATCAAATGGCAATGGCCGCTGCTACAGCTGCTGGCATGATGAAGTCAGAGGATGGTAAGATGATTGACAAAATTGTAACTATCGATAAGTCAATACAAACTTGGTAGGAATTAGCCATGTTCTTATTAGTTGTCTGTGTTTTTATTTCAACAAACTATAAATACTACGTCCATTATACAATTACAATGTTGAGCTAGTTGTAATGGTTACAAGATTCTCAGGTGTTTGTAGAAATTAAAGACTGAGCTCGATAAATTGTGAGTATCCCTGTAAACTGCATTGTAACTATTTTTACTTATTTTTACAGTAAAATGCGTGACTATAGCGCAAGTTCAGCAAATGCAGAAACCTGGTGGTCCTCCGACTTCCCCGGGTGGGTCGGTAATGGATCTCTCAACTTCGAGTGTTACGTCTACCAGCCCTCAGGTGAGATAATCATCGTTGATTTCGTCAAAACTAAATCGCCAATTTTGTCGTTTTATCTTTGATTACGCGCAAGCAAGAATACACTTCAACGCATTTAATCTTTACTGTTCCTTAACGATTGATGGTCTTGCAAAGAAAGTAAAAATTACTGTTAGGATTAATCGAACCTTATTAGTGATCATTGAGTTATGTAAGTGAATGGAGCGTGTTTAATACATATAATTTCCTTCTTCGCAGGCTCCGCCGTATGGTTCAAATAGCCTCAGTCCTCAGTACGGAGGAGGTCAAACAGTTGGCGGCAGTCCACAAGCGGCAGCGAGTCCTCATTTGACGGCTAGTCCTCAAGTTCCCAGTCCCCAGGGTCAGACGCTCGATTTAAGTGTCAACAGGTTGCACAGGTAATTGTCTTTAACATATAAAATGAAACTCGTCGAAATATCGAAATATTTATAAATAAAATTATCAACTGAAATATACGCAATATTGAGGGAACCTTCCCAGAAACATACAAATCATTATTTTCACATTTTTAATATATTAATTTAACCTTTGTGTCAGTCAAAATCGAAAATAATTCCGTTATACGAAAATTTAGATTTGATTCTACTGACTAGTTTTACTCCTAAGCTACATCTCGATCCAAACCTGTTTTGCCGAATTTTATTAAAACTACGTACAAATATTATTAGAAATCACTATTTACCTACAATTGCCTTGCAGAATTATATCATAATTGCCTGGAAATACTGTGAGAAATCACTAAAGATAGATGTCTAAATGATAATCTACTATTCGCAGCACACCAGTTACTGATCTTTTGAATGATTAATCATCTTTGGAATTACAGTGGAGCCCCAAGTCCGCAGTACTCCACCGGTCACGGTGAAGCTGTAGCGGTGCCGGTGGGGCCAGGATTCACTGCGCCGCGACCAATCGAGGAGCAGACGGAGCCGGTGGACTTCTCAACGGCGAACGAGCCTGTAAATTTCAGCGGGGCTCCGGGTATCAGGCCTGTTCCAGGATTCCCGCCACCCGGCGTGCACGTCGGGGCGTACAGCCGCGAAAGCACCCCTGACAGCGGGGCTTCCCACTACATGGACGCCTACCGAGACCCCACCGGTAAGCCATTGGCGTTTATCGCTTTACTGCGCGTACGATCTGTCATACGTCGCCGGTGTAATAGCTTTATTGCCCGCCACTGTCACAAAACCACCGCGCCGGCGGTTCGTCTTACCAACTTTTCGTATCCGCTCGCTGACAAACCACCAGAGCGACTTATCACCAAGTGCCGAGTTCGATCGCAAGCCGATGACACCGTGGCAATTGCTTTACTCGCCGCTTCTCGACCACGATCTACGAATTCCGTGCAGTATGCGCAGAGCTGAAGTTCGTGTTTCTCGGACTTCAAAGTTGAACACAGTTTTGCGATCAACTGGAAAATGGAACTGACGAACTTTAGAATTTCCATGAGAATTTACAGAAGGGTTAGACTCGCCGTGGTATTGTTATAGTTTTTTCCATTGTTTGAATATCCTGTTTCTGTAACAAGCTCTGTACAATTGGTTTTAAAAAGGTACTCACTTTATAACAGGTTCGATGTGTTGTTTGTAAAACATTTATCTGTTTATTTACGTATGTGATTACATTTGGAAAAGTCATATTTTAACGATCGTTACGTCAAAAAAAAAAACGTTTGCTTGAATAGAAATGATATTCGTGAAATGCGTGGGGAGTTATGAAGTTGATCAATATCAAACAACGTTTGCGGAATATCTACTGGAACGTGTTTTCGGTTTAAAGCGTTACGCAAAATCCGTTTAACACAGGAACGAGCGTTATTTCGGTTTACAAAATTTCCCGGGATCTTCGTGGAGGATTTCACGACCGAGGTGAAAAGATTTTCTTCGTTCCTCGTTAAAGCTTAATTCTATTGGCCGCTTGCTGACTTTTTTTGCCTCTTGTTCGTCGGAACGGTGTGTCGTACAAAATTACTCGGAAGACTGGCGCTCGTTTAACGGGATTCATGGTCGCGCGGGTTTTCCAACAAAGACCGCGAACCACCGTGCGAGATACAACGTCGAAGACAAAGGTGGATCTCTAAAGTCTACGTAGCCGGGGTTATGGCGCAGAGAGGAGAGAACGGGAGGCTGGGGAGGGGGGGGGGGGGGGTGAGCGCGTGTCTTTTCGCGCTATAAATTCCAGTAGACGCATAGAAGTACAGGCGAAACGTCGGCGTGCCGTTACATCGGCGCCTGTGTAACGCCGACCATCGTCGGGCCGTGGGGTGAAGGCGGGGGGAGGGGGGAGGGGGGGGTGCAGGCGGTTGGCCCGTGTATAAGGGTTGCGGGAGGGAACGAAACCGCGGTCGACCGAGGGAAAGAGGGGGGGTGGGGAGGGGGGACCCGGAAGAGAACAAAGAGCTCTCGACGCCCTCGGGGCTGGTTGGGGTATGGCGATACGCGGTTACAACCGTCGAATAAAAATTTCGCCAGAACAGTACACGACTGCCATAATAGGTAGCTCTCGGCCGGTCGGCTCTCATTTCCCATCGTTTCTTTCTGCCTTGCTATTCCGAACGGCCTACTCGCTCCCGCTCTCCTCTTTTTCCCAGGGATCCTCGATTGTCTTCTACTCTCGGCGTCGTCCTTTTCCACTTTTTTGCGTCCCTTTCTACGTTACCTTCGTTCCCCCGCGTGCTAACAATTCTTGTAGCTACGCTTCAGGTGAATACGGTTATATTTATTGACCGGAAATGTAAATAGAGCTATGCGTCCATTGTGAAAATCGTATAAGAGCTGTAATTAAAGCCGGCAATTAATATCCGAACATGTTTGTTGAAATGTTCCTATATTATCTTCTACCCGTGCTCTATTGTGAATCCCTCTTCAATGAAATTAAAGAGCAACACTCATCAAATAGCAAACGAATTCACTCCCACTAATTACGAATCTTGGTCGACATATTAGTTCTAACGTTCGTCCGAATCTTTGAACATTTATTTTTCCTCCCTTTATTCGATACCTTTCTCATCATTGACTGGTTTTTCTTATTTTTCATCTCTCTTCGTCCCTGCTCTACCCCACTTTTGTTCTTTGCCTCACGCATCTCTGTTCGACTTTTTCTCGATAATTCCCTCCCTCTCTTCTCGTTTCTCTTTGGATTACCCCGCGGAACTGGCGTGCATGCTCTTTCGGTGTACCCCCCTCTGTCCCCGCGAAACCCACGCCATCCTCCTCCATCCTCCCCTCGCGACGGTACACGGCCATTGTTAATTATCAATATTTCGCATACACGGTAGCCGGCAAAAGTCCGACGCAGCCAATATTGTCCGGCTCCGACGCTTGGGAGTAGTTATTGAAATTGAAACATTCGACGCGCACGCACACGGCTCCCTGCTACTCCTCGTCAACGGCCGCGAAAGGACGACAGAAAGAGAGGCAGGGAGGTGGGTAAAAGAGAGCGAAGGTACGAGCAAACGGCGAGGGGGGAGGTGGAGGACACGTCACATGGGCTATTTGCACTCGGTGCTCGTTCACCGACGAAATGAATTCTTCCCTGTAAATAAGCGTGTAGATTTTACAACGGTTAATCAAGCAGCACGACGAAGCCCTACGCTCAAAACCTTTTAGCCCTCTTTACCCCCACCCACGCCCGCGTTTCACCGATTCTCTATCACATCTGCTGCGCTAAACGCGACATTCTTCGCCGAGGTGCATGTGGGTAAGATATCTTCTTTAACGAAACAATGAATGTTCATTACACATGTGTAATTTAACCGTTCGTATTTTTACGCGAATTTTGTTCCTAATTTTCGAGCATTGACTTTAACCTTATATAAGATATCATATTTTCTTTATACACTTCATATACATATCTGCATTTTATCGAAATAATTTATCTACCAGTTCACGTCTGTTAAAGACTTACGGTCAGTTGCTCGGCATTTTATTAATACCTAAATTCTTAGTTGATAATTTGCATCGTGGAACTTTAAATTCTTCACAGAACAATATTAGTTAGAAAACTTCGGTGTTAAATGTAATAAAAATCAGTGAAAAATAACACACACTACAAGATTGTAAATATATCAAAGTGAATTACAGTTTTCTCATTTCAGGCCCTGAATACGTATTTGCAAAGTAAAAGATTATTAAAAAATCTTTGTAACATGAAAAACGTTTTCTCTTTTAACGAAAATTGTCGACGTCACCGAGTAAAGTTTCCATTTCAGAATGTACACTTGACACGTTAACATTTTTTTTATAACAGCGGGCTACGGGCCTATGAGTCCCCACCCGGGTTACGGAATGACTGGTGTCCAACCGGAATACCCAGGCAACACTTACACCCCGTACCCGACCGCTGGCTACAACTGTGGCGGAACTTATCCGGGTGGCCCGGTGACTTCCGGTTACCAGATCCCAGCCGGTTACACGCCAGCCCCCTGCTACAGCATGCCACCCCCTCAACATACGGTTGGGCCGCTCGACAAACCGTCGGGCAAGGATGACAGGTAAGTTCCTTGGTTCTTCTCTTCTTTCGCAAGATTTTCAACTCGTGCGTGTATCATAATCATGCGTACACGACTGTGTTCCGGTTCATCGGAAGCTCTACCCTTACGTGCGTTTATCGATACGATTTTCTACACGTATTTTGATAATTAATATCGTGTGTTAAGGGTCGTAATACAGTTATTGTCTAGTTAAGGAAAAGAAGTAAAGAAATGTGAGGAAAAGAAAATATTTAGTTAAATTAGCTAGCTATAGTAAAAGAGGATTTTATTAAATTGAATATTGTTTAGAAAATTGTATGAATTCAATTATCTCAAGATGACTTGTTGACAAATGAAACACTGATTTCTACGAAATATGATACTAACAAAAGATAGTTAAAAACTGAACTTTTATTTTAAAACCGCAGAAGTCTACGTAAATGTACCTACGTAGATAATTTTCAATTTTGATATAGATCATTTTTTTTTCGAGATATATAAATCCTAACATAGCCAAAAACTCACGTGGTTTTACTGAAAAAATAAGTTGATCCATTCGTGCGATACTTACAAAACAGTACAAACCCAGTCAAAATAATGAGTAAGACTTGCAATTCCAGAAGTACTGCTTGTTTCAATACGTATTCTATATCATGATTTTTTGAAAATCGTGCAAAACGTAATTGCTTTACGTTCGGAAGGAATGGAACAGTCGAGGCACGTTATGACGTTTGAAGTTTCGGGAAAACTGAGAGTACGGTGAACCGGACGGAAGGTCGAGGCGCGCGTGGTGCATGCGAGCGTTGCTGAGAGTCATTGGGTACTTGCCTTGCGGAAAGGGTCGCGCGAATCTCTCGCGGGTAATAACCGGCGTCGAGGAGCCAACGGCGAGGCGGCGGTGACTGTAACGACGGGCGCCGAAGGTGCGGGGCTCCAGCCGTACGCATACCTACCTCCATTTTGTTAATTAAAGTAATTACTCTTCGTACCGAAAGTGCCAACCTTATTCTAATTGACGTAAAGCTCGGCGCTACGGCTCCGGGGGGTGGCGGACGGAGCGGGGGAAGGGATGAGGGGGGTAGGAGGCGAAAGGGTGCGCAGGGGAAGAGCTGCAGAGGGAGGATAAGGTCGAAACGGGGCTGGGTATAATCAGTTGCCGCCGCACTGGATTATGGGGGCGAGAACCGCGCTGAGTCCCGCCGGGGTTAGAACCCGGAACACATCTCGCGCGAGCCAGCAAACTCTAGCAGGAACATTCTTACTGCTGATTTCATCCCTTTTATCGACAGACACGGAATGCAATTCTTGTAAAAATGAAAGAATGTGGAGACCGTGTGGCCAAAGTGTAGACTTCTCCAGTAGATTATATCCCTACGAATGCTAAGTTATTCCTAGGCGTTAGTATAACTGACTTAGCGTTAGCAACAGAACAGGATAACGTGTGCTAGTTACAAAGGCAATTATCGTTTTTCGTTAATTTAACGTATTAAACTTTAACGGAAATATCAAATATTGGGTGTATTGGAACGTTTATTGGCTAACAATTGGTAATAAAAAAAAGAATAACCACGTAAAGTTTGAAAATCTCATTAAATTATAACGTATTAAAATAAAATTAGGGCGCTACGGAATCCGAATACAAATGTAACATTGTAATGAGCGATTCATAAAGTGTCTTATTGCGAATTGGAATTTTATTGGTACCGATTTCGCCTGTCGTAAATTACTGTGATCGTTACTCGAAGATTAAGAATGTTGTTATTGAAAAGAAGCCAGGAAATTGCGTGCAATAGTCCGAAGTAATAGACTTTCGGTGGTCCTTATATGCTCCAAACTAACCATATGAAATAAGAAATTACAGTGGCCAAGAATATACATCGAAATGGAGCAGGGCGAGTCTATAACGATACTTCAGCGTTATTAATGGTCTGTCCAATATCTAACCAAGCAATATATCAGCTTTCTCTTCCTAACCGCATTACAGCCCTCTCTTTGAACATTTATTGACACGTTCAAATTCATTCAACGTCTCGCCATTCTTTAAAAACGGCATGACCCAAGAACAAATTAGTTCTGTTGGTTCATTTCGTGAATCCCAACTTGCGTGCACTTTGTTCCAAATTTATTAAAGATTGCGTGTTAGTTCATCGTCAACTAATCATAGCGCTTATTACTGTAAAATGGAAAGCATGTAGTACCTTTGCAGAATCAATGAAAAATAAACAGTACCGACTAAACCAGAATTCTTCGAAAACTCGCCCCAAGCATACTGCAACTAAATTCTACAATTTCAAAGCAAATCAAGTTCTAAATTCTACTATAACGTTCTACAATTAGACTTACTTCATTTTAAGACAAGCTAAATGTCAGTTAAGTCAAGACTTTTTGTGTCATCGGGCTTCCTAAGGCAGGATAAGATCAATTTAGTCGCAACGAAGCGTAAGAGGTTTTTTTTGAGATCGGTCAGTGGAAGGTCGAACCGAAGAATACGGCATTTGGGGAAGAAGGAGACGCGGAAAGTGGAATCGCCGGGAGAAGAGGAGGTTTGGGAGGTGGAAGTGATTGCACTCAAGTCCACATCCGGCAGGCCGGTTGCCCGGCAATATCGCGGCCACTCGAGGGTCATCGAGGTTTCGAGGCTCCTCATAGCCCGGTGCTTTGGCCCATCTACGGGACCAAGAGGAGACGGGAGGTCCGAGGAGACGGGATGGTCCTCCTCGGACTAGGAAACGCGATTCCGCCTCCACCTCTTCCTCCGCCTCCAGCGGCTCTGCGCCGTTGACGGTGCGCTCTTCTCCTCCATTCACCGTCCGCCGCGATTCCCACGTTTTTCATATATCCCTGCTGAACACGGCAGACCCGCCCCCCGCCCCCCGTCCCGGCCCCGGGACAACCGAGAGGAAAAGTTACGAAATGCAATAAAACTTCTCCGGTCATCCGCGCCATGTATGCACGACACGTTCGACGCAACGGTGTTAAGAGATCGCGAAGGACCGAGATAACGATCGAAATTCCGCTTGTCGCTGCTTAAGAAAATTCGTGAAAATTGCCAATGCGTCCAGGACGACTCTTAATGATCGTCGAACGGGTCCGAGTGGGCTAGGCACTGCTGTCTGCGACGAAAGCGGTGAAAAGGGTTTTCCTCGCGGAGAGAATGCATTAGCAGGGAATGACGAAGGGATTGGTAGAAAGTCGCGTATTGAAGGACAGGCATTCGAGAGACGAGCGAACGGGCTGAGTAGCTGCTTCCAAAGTATCTCATGCTTGATGTTGTGTTCGGTGCAGTATGAATATGAGGCGGCACTCGTTGAATTTTGCGGCTCGTCCCGCCCCGCGTGGCCGCGATGGCAAGGAGCTGATACAGTGCCCAACCTCGTCCTGTGATGGCATGGGTCATGTCTCGGGGAACTACGCTACCCACAGAAGGCAAGGCACCAGTGATGCACTGTCATCTCACTCCCCCTGTCTCCAAAGTCGTACGGCTGTCGATGCAATACGCACGCACGCTACGCATTTTCCACGCAGCAACACTTACACCAACACGTACACACATACACGAGCTACATTTAATGGCAGGGAAACTTTGCCTTCAGATATACGCAATTCGCTACACTTGATTTCGTGCCCAGGCAAAGACAGGTCATATACTAAAAAGATACACGAAGAAGTTCAATCGTTAAGTCTATGTTAGAGGGGATGGAAATTAAAAGAACCTCTTGGAAAAGATTGTAAAATCTGAAGTAGATGCTACATCTACACGTAGGAAAAGGCTGTCACTTTCTTAATCATTGTCTTATGGAATATGTAGGATAAGCTTTTAGAATGGAATCAATAGAGGTGCAAAAATGTTTAGTTGTGTGTCATAAGAATTGTGTTCCAATCAAGAGAAAAATTCAGACAAATAATGTTCTTATCTTCATTTGTTTTTCATTAATAATAAACATCAAAATCTTCTTGTATATAAAGTATAATATTTGATATAATATTTGATCATTATTTTACTAAACAACGTATGCTGAAAAATCATAATTATGTCTTGAAAGAGTAAAAATTTTATGTTGTAATAACACACTTATCACTCTTAAGGACATTTTCTAAAAAGAAATGAACTATAGTACAAAGAGATAAAAAATACTGGAAAATCATTTAAATAATTTATGGTTTTACGAGTTTGCATTAAATTTATTTAGTATTACTATAAATTCAATATCATTGAAATACATGACAGATGGCGGCATTACACGCACAACAAACAATTACCAAGCGCATAGGTACCATAGATGGAATTTGTACCGACGCATATTGGTGGTTCGTGGTGTAGTGGCTTCTTGAGTGTTCTGCGAAAATAATACACGTCTAGAGTTGAGTAATTTTTCTGCATTGGACATTAATATGCCCTTTTATGCGTGTTGAATACCCGCTGGTACAAGCTTCCCACAATAACGCCGTAATACCGTAAACTATACCCAACAGTTTTACGTTACACGAACTTCTCTGTCTATCTTTCTCTCTACCTCTTTGTGTCCTTTACATACGTATTTCCATTGGCTTCATGCGATCTATATATATCTTGTACCAGAGTGTGTAGATGATTTTTCGTGTTGAATGAACAGTACAGTTTCTCTCCTAATTTAGACCCGACCCCTACGAAAAGGGATGGCAAAATCAAAACGCGATCCGATGAACCGTCGAACGAAAGAAATAGTCCCGCACAAATGTTATGAGGACTTTGTATGATCTTTTGCGTGTGTCGCGTTAGTGAAAAGTGTCGTTGGCAAACAGGAGAAACGAAAACCGCTTTCGCCAGCCTCGAGTGGGCAGCTTCGTAGTGAACTGTTATCAATGACCATGTCAGAACAGACCGTGGTAGAAAGTAATACCCGAAATAAAAGCGAACTACCTACGAGAAGAACTGTTCTCCCTGGTGAAGAAATTCCTCAGAAACTCCCGGAAATTTGTCCCCAATAGAAATGGCCCATGAACTCCTGCACTTTCTGGAAAATTACTTTACTCAATTTTTTAAAGTCACCTATCGATTTGCAGGATTTCAAGTTAGGCTGTTAGGCAATATCTGAAAAATAAGCATGCAATATTCTTTATATTTTGAAACATCACCGAACAGTGTTGGAGAATACTGTGTCAAGAATAGTTCAGAAATATTTTTCTCATTCATAACGATAATGATTAAAAACCTGTTAAACAATATTTTTAAATATAGAAAATCTTTTCTTTCGATACTATTTCTTAAGAGTACAATTTTTCACAATCCTCTGACAGTGTAATGAAATATCGTCGGAATGTTGTCGCTGAGGTTGAAAGAAAATCTCCGAAAAAGTCTGAGAAATTATTTCACCAGGGCGTCTGAAGTACAATTGGCAATTGGCGAGTTTCACTGGGGTCAGGTGTGAGTGTGTTCCCTGCTCTCCCTTTGATGTTCTTTAGAGTAAGGCTGACTTTGTCGTGACAGCAACCCCATAAACGTTGATCTATCGTAGACGAGCGACACCTCATGAGTGATCCAACTGGAACACGGCGTTGCCATTTGCATGCTATTTCTCATATATCGTCATATATATATGTATAGCTATACATATGTAATTATGCGTATCGCCCATTCGAATGCCCGTATGAAGACGCACGATATTCGCGGTATTATCGCAAATCGATCCAAGTATTCCTTTCTATTATCGGACACGAGGCGTGAATCTTCGGGCTCCCTTAAGGATATTTTCTTTTAAATCGGACGCAAGGCAAGTCGTCCATGAATAATTCTCGTAGAAGGTATTCAATTTAACAAACACCTTTGATAGGTCTCGATGAACATTCCTAAATGAAAAGATTCAAAATTAGATGAAATGTTAGAATTTCGTTAAACGTAGAATAATTAATGATCGATATAACAATCGAAAAATTATTGAAAGAATCATGGGAGAGGTAAATCTCATGATTATAATTTGGAAAAAGTTTACATGTAAGTTTATCAAACTTCATATAAATATTCCTGTTAAATGCCTCATTACTTCTTTCACCTATTGTAAAAAAAACAAGTAAATTACGTATACATCCTGTTGAGTTCATTGAGGTCTATCATTGAATTATAGAGCAATTTAATACTTGGAGAAAAATGAACAGCCTGCGATAAAACATTGCATTTAACATGACAAATATGAAGATTTTATACTAATTTTGCAAAATAACATGGTTATTTTAAGCCTTAAAACAATACCTTAAAATTTAAGGTATAATACACCTTTTGCTATTCATTTTCCTCCATATAAGGACTATCCTTTCGAGCGTAAGTATTTGTGTGTCCTCGTGGCAACGTCGCGAAAAATGCATGCGATGTACTGATAAAACGAACGTTGGACGTTCTTGAGGTGTGCGTTCACAATTTTAAACCATGACCGAACGATGCGTCGTACACGAATCGCGCACAAAACAAATTATTCAGCTGAACCAATCAAAGAGTTAGACATGATAAATCGATTTGCCATAAAGAGAGATAAATTTTATTGTCAATCATTTAAATTTATCTGGCCTCATTGAAAGACAATTATTTACTTCTAGCTTTAATACACTCGTAGAATTATATTAATTTTGCAATTTTTAGTATGTCATATTGGAACACACAACTGTCGATTTTTGCCATTAAAATATCCGTTACGATTACCTACAATCGGCGCTCTGATATTAAGTCATGCTCGTCCGATTTTCTTCCCTGTAAATTCCGTAAAATTCCGACGTACGGTACAGACGCACGTTCCTCGTGGCAAGTATTATATAAAACGCGCTCGGGCTGAACGAAAACTTCCTCTCGATTGCAGTTTATCCGGGTGTCCGCGAGCAGATCGTTCGCAGATCCAGGCACATTCACAGGAGCTCAAATGTCCGACACCGGGTTGCGACGGTTCGGGTCATGTTACCGGCAACTACTCGTCCCACAGGAGCCTCTCCGGTTGCCCGCGGGCCAACAAGCCGAAGAGCAAGCCAAGGGACGGCCAGGACTCCGAACCGCTCAGGTCAGTTCATACGAATTGCTTCTGCAATAGGAAAATCCTCCCCTATAGGTTGCTTTAGCCGTTTTAGCAGAGATCAAGCGATCTTCCGGTAATCCTGCCTTTGCGCCATAAATAAAACAGTTCTATGGTGATCATAGTATTATGTTCAATGTACGGGTAATAAGATTAACATTTAACCCTTTAACAGTGTAATGAAATGAAGTAGACCAGTCAAGAAATGTTTCGTTTGCATCGGTGATAAGAGAAATATAAATGTGTTTTACAATATTTTTTGTTTTTATAATAGCTAGCAAAAGAAAAAATTCTTTTATGGTGTTTCATGGTACCTCATTTAAGCTTTGAACGAAAAGTGGTTAGATTTCGTGAAGTCCAAACTGTTAAAGGGTTAAAACTTTCTAAAACAATGGTATAATTAAGACTAGAGACCATTATTCAAAAATGACTTACTAAAAGCAAACTCCGAATAAAAATGGTTTATTCTGTAATCAAGCCGCTTATAATGTCGAAAGAATTAGATTATTATACGCCAAGACAGATAGAATTCTTAGAATTAATGGTTGCTTAACATTTAATCGCGATTATTCTTGTTAATGGCGTTGATTTAATAACATTGTGCTGTTTTGGTGCTTCTCGCAAGTATACTTCCCTTTTAGCCAGACGCATAGGCCGAGTTAAATTACTCGTGAAATATAATGATCAGTTCTGCGACATATCCAATGAGACATTCGATTTGGCAAGGCTTCTTTCTCTTCTTCAAGTTCCCATATTCGCACGGTCAATCATAATCAAGAATTGCGTTTTTGTCGCATTGCTGCTCAACCCAAAAGGGAACTGTCCTCATATATCCCGAGGTCAGTTGGCTAATCGATTACCCGCGCAAACGAATGACCGTAAAACCGATCGGCCGGGCGCGGTTCCAATAACCGATCGGGTAAATAATGTGGAACTTTGAAGACTTTGACTAATAAATGCCGGTTTACGCTCGTTTCACGCTTGCTCTATCTCCGCGCGGAAATGGATTGTACGATGCCGATGTTGGCATTGGACTGCAGATGTCCAATACCTGGTTGCGACGGGTCCGGCCATGCCACCGGCAAATTCTTGTCGCACCGCAGGTAAGGCTTTCTCATGGGTCACCACGTAAGCAGGATCATTGGGAATCCGTGTATATTAATTAAGTCGTGCCCGGACCGCCGACCATCGAATACCGTTGAATCCTACTAATTCCTTAGACAAACCGAGGGTACGATCAATCGAACCGAAATTGCCAATCAGGACAATTCGTTCTTTCGTACGTACTTACGTAATGATATTATAGTCAGGAATATATTTGAACCATGCGTAACATCTTTCTGCTAAATGAATAGCGAATTATCTCTTAATAATACGTAATGGTTCTTCGTTTTACAAGTCTTTGTAGGCAATTTTTGGTGATACTACAAAAGGATCAACGAAATTTCAATGGTGGTCCTGGCACGACGGTTTTATGTTTGTTACATGGATAAAAGTATAAACAGTGGTGATCGTAATCCGTTCGTGAACTTTAATTTTGACTCTTCCGTACACTGATCCTTTGTACCGTCTTTTTCGTTAAATTTTCCGTTGTAACATTTCAGTGGTACTAGGGAGTCTGTTTTGATTTTACATGGAGCCGATGTTGATTCATTGTTTCGTTTAATTGACGTCTTTGTGGAGAGTGTCTGGCAGGAGGATTGAAGATACATTGAAACTACAATGACGGAATTCTGCGTTACAGTGCATCAGGGTGTCCGATAGCGAATAGAAACAAGACGCGTGTCCTGGAATCTGGTGGGACGGTGGAACAGCATAAAGCAGCAGTTGCGGCTGCGACAGCGATGAAATTCGACGGTGTGAATTGCCCAACGCCGGGCTGCGACGGAATTGGCCACATCAACGGTTCATTCTCGACGCATCGTTCCCTCTCGGGTTGCCCGTTAGCCGCTTACAACATGAAGAAGCCTAAGTTCGAGGACATGTCGAGCATGTACAACAAAGGACTCGCCGGTGAGGATCCTGCCGCGTTGGATCAACTCGGAATCCCCGGCCGTCAATGCCCGCCGATCCTGATCGAGGAATAAACACACAGCCTCGACGCATTCGACGCGACGAACCTCAAACTATCAGCCGATTTATCGGAGCGAAAACAGTCTGCAGGGTTGGCTAAACGATGACGGCGAATGCTTATACACTCGGAATTATATTAGACAAATTTTCATTCTAATGAAATATTCCATAATTCACTTGGGAAATTTGCTTAATTGTTGGCTAGCCCAGTGAAAAGATTTTTAATCATTCTTAAATAATAACCGTTCGAATTGAAACGGAGAGTAATGATAATTTAATGACATAGTTATGGAAAATCTGGAATAACTTGGAAAACCTTAGTAATTTTAAAATGAGAAAGAATCGTACAATATAAGAGGAATATTCATAATATGGTAAAGTTTTTTTTATTAACTACGAAAATCAGCCTCTCTAACAATAATAAATCCGGCGAAAAATGTGTTTGCTATTACAATTTCAAACAGATAATATAATGTAGGATATTCTAGAAATATTCTTAGGTTTCCATTTTGAATGTCACCCACAAAGTCGCTGTTGACTTAATGTAAAAAGGTTGGCTGTTAGTTTCAGTTTCGTCGCTGTGCGTTTAACAACTTAGCTCTGATCGACACATGAATGTTGCTTAATTTAAATTACCTTACGAGCCGCCTAACTTACAAGGAGAAGTTCGACTCGCGCTCAGTCGTCAGTATTTTAATCTTGGGATATTTTCGTCGATCAGAACGGCGCTGGGGAAGGGAAAATTCTTTTATTATTTTCCGCGCTTCCCGTAAAACACTCGTCCAGACCAGGTCCGTTGTACCGTTTCTTTTGGATCTCGCGCAAAAGCGTAGCTCATTCGATTTTGAAATTCACAAATGCCTTATGGACAACTGCTTTGGACGAGCCATGCATTGAGTACTCGCGACATTGTAAACCTTGATTTGTAAACTTGTGCATATTGAACCTTCTACTCTGTCCTACGCTATGCCATGCTCTGCTCTTTACGCAATGATGTGCTGTCATACCAACGAGGGTCAACCTCTTCCCTTTTCCTTTCTACTCTCTGTGTATACCTTCGTTTATAATTTCCATTTGTATTTTTCTTTGGTTCTTCTTCAGGTTCATTTATGTTCTCTCGCTCCTTATTGCCTAAGACGAATGTCCCACACTAAAGGAATGGGACTGTCGCCGGGATGACAAAAATATCAAATTAAGAAAATGATTTGTTAAGACAGTAGTAAAACTGTCCATGTGAAACGACTGTTTTCAGACTATGTATTTGTTGCTGAATATGTTCTAATAATTTCCATCGGAGTCGCCAGAGAACTTTATCCATAATAACGACGACTTGAAGTTACTCCGAAAAATACTTTTTCTGTACCAATGAAACAACAATTATCAGTCTACATTTTCGTTATCCCGGCGATATCATTTCTCTTAGTACAGAGATATCTTCGTGAAAATTCCGGAGTTCTCGTCTATCGAAATCTATCGAGCGATTAGTTGAACCGACGAAAACACCCGAACACTATTTAACAACCCTTCCCATCCCACTGAACTTTTCGCGTCTTAAGTACAACAAATCGGATCGTCCACCCGGGTAATTCCCATCCTAGTTATGTGCAAGAAAAGTGTAAAGCCAAAACCGTGCCGACTGTCATTATGATGAAAAATAATCTGTTCTGATTTATTCTGGGATCACGATCAGCTCCTTTCCTGCAATTGAGCTTTGAGGAGAACATTAACTTTTGAAGGTAAGGGACTGACGTACTCGCCACTTGTTTTTCTATGTGTTTTCGGTGTTACATACAGATTCACACACCAGTATCTTTACTTTCGTAAGACGACGTCCGAGTGTTGGCCAGGGTTATAAGTCGGGCCGAGACCGTCGAGCAGCGGATTCCGCGAATTTATCATAGAGACACGTAAAACGATATACGCCCTATGTTGCCAGCACTCGGTGTCTCCTTTTTTTCTTTCTACTATCTGGTATGATGGCACCTCACGCAACCCAAGACACCCCGATACTATCCCACTTTTCGAAATTCCCATGGCACTCCTGTTGGGTTGGTGCGTTTTTCATTGGCATTCGACTAAAGATGCTATCGTTGTTGCGCGTGGATGTCAAAACGAAGCTAAGGCGTTTCTCGCTACTTCTGCCGAGTTTTGCGTACGATCTTAGCACGAACCGTCTGCAGGTGAGTCAGTACATTTCCGTGATCCCCGATGAATCCTTCCATCCGCAGCAACTTGGCCAACGCGGCCTAGGGACCTGGAAAATGTCTGTACACGTCATAGAAATGAAAAGAACGCTAGAAACCAAGTTGCTGCTAGAAACATCCTGCGTCGTTTCCCACATGCTCGCTATTCTTCCTCGTTCTTTACCGCCTATACTCCCGGCACACCTCGTCAGGTCCATTCGAAAGTCTTTAGTGCATCCGACCGTTGATTCCCCTCCTAGCAAAACGTCAGAGTGCTTCTCTTACGAATGCTTAGACACAGTCCTTCGAGAGTGGAACTCGTGTGAGTTCCACCAAGGTTCGGCCCGGGGATCTTCGCCCCGCTCTTTCCATCAGCTTTCTTCGGAGATAACGCAGTTTCGGAATAACTCATCAGCGGGGAAAATATCTCAATATCATAAAGTTCTGTTAGTACGTTGTTCAGCGAGCACAAGAAAAAATTAATAGCAAATCCTAACAAAGGATTGACAAAGTTGCATTGATAAAATCGCTGAATCTTGCTCTTCTATACACGGAAATGATTGAGTCAGTTTGCAGTATTAATTCCCATGTTTGATACTTAGAAACTGGCATCGTTTACAACTGTACACGAGAACTGTAAGACGACGATAAAATTTCGAAAAACTTCCTTTCCGTGTATGGTGGATCAGGTGTAGACCGTCAAACTGGTCTTCTCCGAAGCGAGGCTTTTGGAATCGGCGAAAAGGAACGCGTGGCAAGGAAGGAAGGAATATATGTTAAACTGGGCCGTGTCTCTCTACCGCTTTAGGGTTGGACACGGGTGGTCCGGCTCACGGGGGTGCGGTGGGTACGGGTCAGGGTAACGCGAACGCTGGCGGAACGGCCGGTGCCCAGGGTGAGGACCTCTACACACTCGAGGCAGAGATCACCGAACTGCAGAGGGAGAACGCCCGGGTCGAATCCCAGGTCTTGCGCCTGCGCTCCGATATCACCGCTATGGAGAACCAGCTGAAGCAAGGCGAAAAGGTCAGTAAATTGATGCTCAGTCGGTAAACTTATCGGGCCTCGATATATTCTCATCGAAGACCAACTTATCGCGTTTGGATACACCGCTCTTCAAAATACGCAGATTATTTTGAACCGGCGCGTTATCTGCAGTCAGTGATAAAGATACTGTGTACATGATTACGTATTTTGACCGATTAGACAATTAACATACTACGTAAATTGGGGTTTGCAGAAATTTACGTTAATGGGTCTTGCCTTTTCCTAAACAAGTATATTTTATTATACACCTTTAAAGATTGAGTTCAGCGAGATTTGTTATACCTGTAACTGATATAAAAGAGTTTTCTATTGCCTTTGGTAATACTTTAAAATATATAGAATAGGTTGTCGAATGGTATCTATTGATAAAAGAAAAAACTGTCACTATTACAACATTCAAGAGTTATCTAGTTCCTGTCCTGATTGACACTTGTTAGTTTCACTGTACGTATGCTATTCCAAATTGAAACTCAGTGTACGTTGGCCATATAATCTGCGTTTATTTATAGCGAGAGTTTCATAGTTTTTCCGATGTTGAACTAAAATCTAATCTTGTGAATTTCAGGAAACGACCGTGATAGTCCAGCAGAACAACGACCTGACCGAGTACTATCAGTCGCTGCGCGACAGGATGTTAAACCTACTGGAGCACGTACGAATACCGAACGCCCCGGGTGGACCGCAGGAGAAGATGGGCCACGAGAACTTCGACAGTTATCTGACGAAGCTGCAGACACTGTGCACCGCCGACGGATATTGCACCGACGAGACGAACCGGCCGATCTACGAAACCGTGAAGAACGCCCTGCAGGATTTTACCGTCCTGCCGACACCCATCTGAGACCACCATCCTTAAAGCTCGACGATCGTCCCGCCAACTGACCCGTGCTCGGGACACGTCGAACTGTCCGGCGAAAGGCTGAAATGTGTAGTACGACTTAGAGAACAACAGTGTCCATTGTGAATCGAACTCCAGGCTCGGTCGAGCGGCGAGAGAAGCCACTTGTTCCTGGCCTGCGATCTCGCCAGCGATCTCGCCAGCGATCTCGCCAGCGATCTCGCCAGCGATCGACGTTCTTCCCAGTCAGTGAAAAACTTCGTGACTACATCCGGCTAAACTATAGCGACCGGACAAATTGCCGTAGCAGGGTTTTTACGGAACGTTGCTCAGCGTCCGCCCGCCGCGAATTTTACGGACTACAAGAGTACTATCGTTGCTCACACGCATACATGCATACACGTACACGACGATATCTTTTGTACATAGGAGCCGTTGACGTGAGATATCATCGAGATCGGCGCTAACCGATCGTCGCTATGTAAATAAAGGATGAGGGAAGAGAGCATTTCTAATAGGATATGTAAAAACAAGGGATTAGCCTAGCTGTATATCGGGTCTTATAGCTCCTACGACTGTATAACTGTTATACCGTTATCCAAAATTAGCGTAAATCACCTATGTCAAGAGCCGCTGTTATTACCACTAAAAAGAAGCTGCTTCTATAAACTAACGGCTATAATTATCATCACTATTGGCCACTTAAGCTACCGCTATAATTATTACTATACTGTCACTGTTGCAATCACCAATGTTTCTAGGGCTACGATTCAGCGCCGCCGGATTGGAACTTTTTTTTTCATCAACGACGATTGTAGGGGACAGAAACGTCGTGACAATTTCGGAGAAAAAGTGCCAATCATGGCCAACGTTCAAGGGGTTTTCGTCAATGTTTTTGCAAAATTCCACGAGGCCTCCGCGCTAAAAAAGACATGAATTATCAATGGTCAGAAGAAATTCCAATCTGGCAATATCGCTGTAATTCATCATTACTATTGCTACCACTACTCTTATTACTGGCGATAGGGTCTAGCAATCGAGTATACCAAGGAAAAGATTTATAATATCAACGAGCGTGCGAGGTGCGAGAGGGATCATTGTCCATAGAGTGTACATATAGTTACGTATTAATGCGAGTGCGTAATACTCGATCTTTTCGTCGAGTGCAGATGGGTGTGATGATCCATGTGGCTCTCCAGGTCCTGGACAAAGGCTCCGAGTGAAAGGATATCACGGTGTATTATCGAATTTATGCCTGCATGGGTGAATGGAGAACAAGAGAATCTCAATGGTACTTCAGGTGTCGAAAACGATGTACCAGAGATGAGCAGTCATTCATAATAATTTCACAGCGGAATTAACAAATTACTCAAGAAAGTTCGTATTAGCAGAAATACTAGTAGATTTTTTTCTTGAAAGACGTAAAAATTCGTTTGATTCCACAGAAATACGATCGCAAAAATTGTCTGAATTTCGTATTAAAATGGAAACCTATTTGAATAACAGTATTATGTTAATATTGACTGTAGGAAGCAAATTGCTTGAAAATTGAATATATTGATCACTAATTAACGAACCACTATCGTGTTATTAAACATGGATACATTAATAAAAATATCAGTCGGTACACTAATTAAATTAACAATTTAAGATCGATAAATAAAAGATAGTCGTCCTGTGAATATTTCATGTGGAAGACGAACAGTTCTAAGCTCAAAATTTTATACACTTCCATTTGTGAAATTATTGTAAATTAACTTGCGCATCTCTGGATCCACCCTGATCGTGTTTATCAATAAGACGACAGGGTAAACCTTGTTGTAATGGGGTGAACGTGCAATAATTTGTAGGGTGCATCGCAGCAGCGTACTTTTTTTTTTGCGTTAACCGATTTCGAACATCGTACCGTTATATTAATGCAAACAATTACGTTTTCGTTAAATGAGTTTGCGTTCGCGTACATTGTACGATGATTCGTTTGGTTGCCGGGGCGTGCATATGAAGTAAATGTAAATAACTGTAGACCGCAAAGAAGAGCTTTGATTTAGGTCTCATCCTTTTTAAAATAACTTTGTGATCAAAACGCTATCAAAAGAAAGATGACACTCGTATAGGTAATTGAATTTCCTTTTACATAATTTCTTCAATGGACTTGGAAGCAGTTTTCAAACCGACGAAACTATTTGCTATTAATCAATGTGAGATCGATTTTAAGTTTCGTAAGGATTTACAAAAGTAGGAAAATACTTCGCCAAACGAGACTTCCATCAAACGTGTGAAAGTGCAGCGTAGATTTTTACGAGCGAAATAATCCTACGATGAGGGAAATCGCGGGGACATTGGCTCGTATTTAACGAAGCGGAAGTGACCGGGTAGAACTAATGACGTCGCAAATTCAATCCATTCATTTCTACCGCAAATATTAAAACGAAGTATATTGTAAATAAGAAAACAAACAGAAACGGTTACGTGAGTATCTTGCGATTTACATAAAGACGAAGAGGGGCGAACAAAGAGTTATCTTGAACAAAAT
This sequence comes from Hedychridium roseum, assembly GCA_963989215.1. Taxonomy (NCBI): domain Eukaryota; kingdom Metazoa; phylum Arthropoda; class Insecta; order Hymenoptera; family Chrysididae; genus Hedychridium; species Hedychridium roseum. Next base: position 1,540,119 of record OZ022310.1, on the reverse strand, counting down.
ATACTTTAACTAACCACCGTGTAGTGAGAGTAATAATAAACTAAAGCTAGCGATAGCCGACTGACAATTACGATTAATCTCAGTATTATGATTACGATTATTCGATATTATCATTGCCATTATTATCGTTACCACTGCAAGTATCGTCGGGTGATTTTTTATTCGTTTGGTACTAATTCGAACGGTCAGGAGGAAGAAAAAAGCGAAAAGAAGAGAGAAAAGTCAAAGAAATACTTTACTTCCTACCTCGGTCTCGTCTGATTATTAAAAATTTCAGTCGCATTATTATTAGCTATTATTATTGTCATCATTATTACTATTATCGTTATGTTCTCGTAATTATTATAACGATTATTATTGTTACCGTTGAGAATGTTCTACAAATATATAAGTTCAATAACGTGCTTCAAATAAGTATAAATGTTACTCCGATTGAATAAAGGGTATTTATCGATGAAACCTACACATACTTGTATTCTTTAAGGAAAGAGTAATACCGTCGATTTCATGTCTGAACGCTTGTTTCTATTAAGTTTTAAATAAAAAATATACGGCTCTCGATGTTATTTGTAAATTAATCAAGCATTAACAACGTAAAAATTGTCATTTTTAAATCGTTATCGCAGCTGCGTCGCATAATTGATAGGCGTTATCTCGAAACGCATATATTTCAGCCGAATGATTTCGTTATAAAGAACACTATGACACGTAATATCAGATTTTTATAAATTCCAGAGAATATTCCAGCAGTAATAATACAGCATTGACATTGATTTCAGTGAAATGACGAAAAGAATGACGCAGAGATTCGGGTTAGGAACTTTAGGCTTTGTATTTCGCATTTTATAAAAATGGTTTTATCTTACAAGAAATGGCGTAGCAGTCGACAGTTCACGTCATATCACAGTAGATTTGACATACCGTTTACTTTTGCAAGACGTAAAATTTTCTTGAAAGGCGTCGAAAATCTTAATAATATTATCCTATTATTTATTGTTTCATGGAAATGATTTTCAGAAATTTCCGGATGATTTTTTCAAGGTTCGGCGAACTACAATTTGTGAGGAACGTTTAAATAGCAGTATCGCATTGGTCACATTCATCCATAAATTTATTTAAATGCTATTCCGCTTCTTTTCTATGTAATGTAATTAGAATGATTTAAAAGCTCTTTTAGTTTAACTATAAATATCGCATTTGCTGTATTATCAAAAATGTAATTCGCAAATTAATAATTTTGATGAATTATAGTGATAATTCAGTGTTCAAAATTTATATCTCATGTATCAAAATCGTAATACATACTAACTAAAAAATAATATAATGGAAATCAAAAAAATTGTATGAAGGTAATTTTTCGTCAAGTTAATGATTTGTACTTTTAGAATTAAAATTTCAGGAAGGATTAAAGGAATGCACAAAGTCGATTAGCTTTTAATTTCCAAACTTTCATGTAATTTTTTCATTACAAAATCCAGTTACAAAATTACTGTAGAGTTCACAATTAACGGGGAATAATTTTCATTGATTTTCATTTCATCGAATGAATTTACAAGTAATAATATTAGTCATAATAATAATAATGATGCACTTTCTGGAGTACTTAACTTACTTAACAGTCAGAGAAAAATGCAAACAATGGTAAGAAGGACAGAACATTAACAATTCGATTTCACGAGACTAGACAAGCTCATAAAAATCGCAGAACTTCAGTCTAAAATCATTGGGCCTCATTGTCAGTTTGGAAAATCTCCTGCGCTCAAGGAGACCATTTACTGTCTTTAAATCACAATCATCGTTGATCCCGTCTAGCATGGATATCCATCGTTGGTCCACCGGAGAAATTCATGAACCGTGGGCAGAAGAAAATGTTTGTGACATCGCAATCTCTCCAAGAGGTGCGCTAAATGACAGAAGATAATGGGATTTCGGGTAGAACTAGAGTTAATTGTTAATCGTCGAACATGGCTGGATCAGCAGTCAGCAGTCTATAACTGAACACAAGTGGAACGAGAACCAGCTGCGTGTGCTCGGGAATAAGTAGACCAGCAGTCAACGTAAGTAGAAATCAACAGCAGCAGTGAGTGGGCAAGATTTCCTCAACGTTTGCCGACTTGCTCCTCCGTTGAGGATTCTTTAGGAATTTGTCCCGGGAAATTCTCGAGGGCTGCGTGCCATTCGAGAAGGTCTTCGAAATCGCCCAGGTTTGCTGCGACGAGGAGAAAAGAGGGAGACTCGAGAACGGACAGTTCCGGCAGCGCTCTGCTGGTCATCATCAGTCGGATCGGAATTGCCAACGGCAAATCTCGCGCGGAAACGGAAGTCCCTGAGCCGCGGAAAAGGTAAGCGGTTGTGGACGGTTCTCGCCGGAGAACTGCCACGCACGTCCGGTTTTCCTCCAAGGCCGTTCATCGCCGTTGCAGGAATCGCCGTTCCCGACGGTGCCGACCGTCGCAGCTTTCCCGCCGATAAGAAATCCTGATAAAAGCGGCACGCAGGGCCGTCATATCCTCGTGGCATTTCGACGATCGTCTCTCCCTGACGTCGACCATCGGGTCTCCAACGCGCCGCAATCCTCGTTCAATGCAATCGCCAGCTTCACCCCGAGAAATCTCACCTGCAAAAACACACCAATGTAAACGTCATTCCTGCGCAAGGACAACCAAGATAAACGAACAAACGGAGAAAACGAGTTACACATTTCGTCCGACTATTATGCGACGTGTTGACTTTTTATACGTCGATTATAAAAGTACCTTGTCATTATTTACAGAAGACGATCGTCGGTGCTGGAATTTTGCACGTTTTTTAACGCATAAACACACATTCTTAAGAAACTGAGAAACTGACGTGAGTAAGTAATGTCAACTGTCCACGTTTGCCGAGGGTAAAGGTTGAAAGTAACGTAAACTTTAAAAATTTCTCAAATAAAGAAGTACGTATTGTCAAAGAACCGTGACGTATCGGGAAAAATTTTTTCGTATTGTCCTTTGTTCGTGTGCTTTACCATTCTATCTTTCTTGCCAAACGGAGTAAAATAATGTTGTCACTCTTCGATGTAACAAGAAGTACAATAAGGTTTTTTTATTCTCATCCATGTCTTCCCAAACAAGAAAATTTCGATTCTTTTCTTTACGGTGCAAATCGGAAAATTTTGTACCCTCGTTTTTCAACACTTCAAGACTGTGACAACAGTATGACGCTGTTCTTCAAGTACCTCTTTGTCCAAAACAGCGTTAAATCCCAGAACGAAACGTTTACAAAATAAAACGAAAAAATGACAATCTAAATATCATTCAATAACGGCTTATAGTTCACTTGAATTTTTAACAGCAAAAATAGCAAATTGCAAAAGGGTGACTGACAATAATAAAAGAAAAAGTACCACAGTTATTGAGGTATCAGCACAGATAAGAAGTTAATGAAAAATCGATGTTTTTATGATTTTAAAATTACGGGACTTGTTAACTGTTAAATTTGTTCATTATTTACCTCGCGTAGGGTGGCGGCGGTGTCATCGTTGGTTCGCAGGGAACGATTTCCACGGTTCCCGGCACCGTGTGTTCTGTCGGCAGGGGTGGTGTGCTACTGGTACTCAGTCTGACTAGATGACCGGGATTTAGCTTGATGGCATCGTCGTAGCTCGGCGGTGCGTCAGTCACGGCTTCGTAATCCGGCGGTTTCTGTCTCGAACCGCTAGATGGTTCGTCTACTGTTCCTCTGATGGTGATTACATGGATCGGATCGTCGATCTGCAAGACGCAAGCGCGAATTTAACAAAAGAAAAAATAATAAATATTGGACAACTCGAGGGGCTATAGCATTTCAAATTTTACTCGCACTACAAGAGGTCTTTTCCTAGCAATTATTTTCATATAATCGTTTTCGATTAATTGATGTCACAAATTAAATTATAATAATTAAATTAAATTATAATAATATAAATTATAATAATTAAATTAATTGATGTCACACCCCAAATAACGTAGTGACGAATTCTCTCTTTATTGAGGAATGCGTGTAGCTTAATGGCGTGTGTATAGGGTATCAACTATCGATGAATGTTCTTACTAATTTATTATGACTTTAAGAACTTTGAAGTACGCAATAGAAAGACTAATTAAGTATTGTAGAATCCACAAATCATTTTGGAAGGAATTGATTTTCCTTTCAGGGTGTCAACTAACTACTGGTGCATTTATCCTAAGTATCAGAACTAACTTCCGATAAAAATGAAGATCTTAATTTAAAACAGAACTTATAGATTGAGGCCCAGAAAATAAGGCCCAGTGACAGGCTTCTGCGCACGTAAAAATACTTTCAACTCAATCTAACGGTGACTCGCTGCTCCAAGTGTCGCGGGAAGAACATCTCCATGAACTCATGACCTCAATTACAACTGAATGCTCGAGGCTTTTCTCGATAATCATATAAATTGCAGGGTAAAAAGGATTAATACTGCTGTACAGATTTAAATGTCAAATCACGATGACCTGAGGGTCTACACCGACTAGTCGATGTAATAGTAATTTCATTGCGTGATGTCTATACTTCGTTCAGCGAAAGAACATGAGTATTCTGACCGCAAAACGAAAACTGAGGCCACAGCAGTCATATTCTTTCAGTGTATGAAATAAAGTGGATGAAACGACTTAATGAAAACTTGACTGAATTGCCAATTAACTGTTTAGGAACTTCAAGGAGAAGATAATTAATGGCAGGGCATACAGAAAAACAAATAATTAAGATTCACTTGCCTAAAACTGCATTTCGATATAAATTGCCAACAATAGAAATCATTGGCGACACAGGTCATCGAATTATTTAAAAGCTAATCAATCATAAACTCATCATGATTTTATGGGGGAAAGTTTACAATTGATTTACCGGTGCGATTACAATTTTTCTTGCACCTATTGTACGTATATTAATAAGGGATTCATTTTTCAGTTTAAAAGTGACGCGATAGGCTGTGCGTAAAGAATACAATATTTCAGTGACAAATGCGTCAGGTTACCACGACAAATGGGAGTAAGGTCGTTTAGCTTTTACGGAGAACTTCCTGTCAATCTTATAGTTCGAATAAGAAAGTAGAATGTTACACTTTGCACTTTTCTACGTTGTTTCAAAAATCAATCTCGCAAAATGAAACGAGTCCTTTAAGTAGATAATTAAGTTGGCGGGACGAGGTGTTGCGAGGATATTCACCCGGAAGTGGTATGCAGTTCTATTTTTGACGTAGGTCGCCTATAGATATCTACTTACGTACCTAGCTGGCTACTCTTAATAACTTTATGTCTGACTGAGTTGAAACCGCGGAAGGGCGGTCGAGATGTAAAGCTGACGCACGAGAACCTCAACGGGCGAGAATAGCTTTCCTCATTTGCTATATGCCGAGGAAATGGACAATCTTCCACGGGTCAATATTCCAGAAAAAAAGGCTAAACTACTGTCACACTCTGCATGTCTACGTACGATATTCTGCAATTGATCTGTACTAAGTAGATCTAATACAACTAAGAATATCATCTATGAGTACTGGCCAAATCCATTGTCTGTCCCAACATTGTACCGGTGTCAAATCTTAAAGGGATTCTATCACTTTTTATTTCGAGTCAAGTAAAAGTGATACCATTAAATTTTATTCTTAACTGATCTTGTACCAATGGCTTACGTCGCGACTTTTATTTGACAGATTTCTTCCAAACTAATCAGAATTGTCCTTCCTTCATTTTTTGATACACCTGCATCTCATGGAACTCACGTGTACTTCGCAGTGAATTTCCTGACACTTTCGGAAACCAGGAGGAAACTGTTTTACAATTGAGCGAAAGACCCTTCGGTAGATAATTACGTAATTAGATAGGAAATAATTTGAGCTGCGTTTGGCGCTGGTCTCCGGTAACGGCGACACTTCGCATCCTGAAAACCGCGTTAGCTGGCCTTGTATGTATTCTAATATGTTGGCGGCTGGTGGTCGTATGTGGGGCGTGTAGGCCTCGTCATCGTTGCTACGCTATACGGTCACACCTTCGCGCGGTATATTTTAAGACGTAGGATAGTAAGATCATTAAAACAGTCCCATCGTTCTAGGCGCTTGCGAAACGCAATGCAGCGCGTGCAAAGCGAGATTTTCTCGCACGGAAGAACACGTCCGACGGGTTTTTCCGCGGGAGAATTTCCGAATCGCCCAATGAGAAGTTCTCGAGGACTTGGACCTCCGCGTCCTTTTATAGGAATTCGTTAAAATTAGTCGCGGCGAGGGGGTTCCGCAATTTACTCGCCATTGTAAGACGGCTGTATAAAAAGATCGCCTATAAAAAGTTCGAAGCGGCCAGGTGTACCGAGAAGGATTTACGTACGTCTATAGATTCACCAATGGCAGAGCTAGTACTATACGTGCACTATATGCGTTCAGGTGAATATCCTCAGGCCGATTACGGTGCATCTACACAGACTTGGTCGTGCCAATTCCTTTTACGTCTGCGCTGTTGTGCCATCTACAATTACATGCATTGTTCCGATCTCGAGAAAAACGGATAAAAGGAAACGATTTGCGCAAAGCGCTGATAATTGTCTGGTATACAGAGCCGATTAAAAAAGTACCGTTTTCCCGAGTGTTACATAACCAAGGCAAATAGTATGGTAATATCGTGGCTGTGTTAATTAAACCATTCAATACATGGAAATGCAACTAGGAAACGATGAAAAAACTCAACTTACCGTTTATCATAGGAATTGCAAATATAATACACGTGTAGGTAGTAAGGCCGAATCGTTGCGAAGACGCAAATGATTCTCGATATCACGTGCGAGAAAACGTATTATAATTGACATACCGAATCAAATGTTTTATCATGTAATTAACTCTGATCAATTTGTGACCAATTATACCACTACAACAAGAAGTAACTTCAAAGCAATACTCAATACACTTTTTAATGTGTTTTAATTGTGTACCAAACGATCGTGTTAGTAAAACATTTATTTCTAACAATTTTATAAATGATAAATATGAAAGTTAACTCTGTAGTAAAAATTATAACGACACTTAAACCTGTCGTCGTGAAAAGTTAAAAACTTTACGGTATCAATATTTGGTAAATTTGTGAATTTGTAATGCAAATGTTTGTATACTTTGCTAACATTAATATATTACGTGAAATTATATTAACTTCAGAAATAGGTAGACATCTTTCCGACAGGCGTGGAACGGGTAAAATGAAGTGACGCTGGCTTTAATGGAAATTTATGGAGGTGGGTCATTTCCGCGATTTCTACAAAAAGTACGCGATAACCCCGTTCGCGCGATACGACATACATTTGCTGTCATTGTTCGTAATATACTTGGAGACGCGCGTTTTCTCATCAACTTTAACTTTACTCCTCAAAGTAAGCAGAAAAGTTTCATTACGTCAAAGAAGAAATGTCACACGCATAGAACCATTAACAAAGAAAAGGAAATAATATTGCTTGAATCACTATGTAGCATGCAGTATCGATTAAATCTACTTAATTATTTACGCAGAAAAGTCAAAAGTACTTTAATGTTAATAAACTCGTCAAAAAGCACGATGAACGTTTTAGTAACTCGGCGAAGACTACAAGAAGTTCGTCGTTTAAGAGCCGAACAATTGACTCAGGTAACGAAAATGTCAGAGGAACAAATTTATATCTCTTACCGTCAGGGCAGAGACTTGTACTTATCGTTTTCCTTGTATGGTTGGTAAAAAAAAGTATTGCTTGTAGGGACCCTTCTATTCTGGTCTTGGAGGAGAAACGACCTCCGCTGTTTTACCGCCCACAACGCGACGGTAATTACCAAGTATTACCATGTACCAAGCCGTGGGGCATAAGCAGTGCACGTACTTGGCAGACTATAATATGGGGGTTGACCTGGATCGATCTAAAAATGTTTTCATCCCTAAAGGCTTCGACCGGACTGGCCGACCTGCACCCTTACGTCGGAAAGGAGGTCGTCGTATGAAAAGATTCGCGGGAATCGACTCTCTATCGTTGCACCTACACCGACGTCGATAACAATGGAAGGAAACCCAGGAAGTTATCGTCCAGCAATTATGTCCATTAAGGCGCTTTTGCGTAACCACTCTTATGGCCAAACCTGATTTCCTAATGCACTCCTCCCTCGTGAGAAAAGTAATACGAAAAAACTGGGCCCGATAGCACTATCAGCAGATATGCAGTCGAGTACAGAGCTTCGCAAATTGTAGGGAAATAAGTAACGTTCTTTCAAAGGGAATGTAAATGAGGGGATTCGAAAAAATGCCATTTGCGTAAAAGGGACTTAACACGAATGAAAACTATCGTCTTAGATGCCAATGGTAGTTTCCTGTGCTAGGATTGAACAGAACTAAAAATTATCAACTCCTTATAAAATGACTGTAAGTTTTAATGTGTTATCTTCTTCGCTTTAACAAGAGAGTTGTAAAACGAAATCTGTCCATTCAAGTTTTTTATAGAGTTTAAAAACAGTTTATTTATAGATAAGTGGAGAACTTATTTTTCCACAAAAAGAAATAAAGTTTCAGGTAAACGGGAATTCTCACAGCGAAGTTGTAATAGATGACCAATAAATTTTTCTTTAACCGGATGTTTTTAATACCGCAAATAGCAAGTTAAGTTATAGAAAATTAGAGACCTTCACTTTTCACTCAAAAATAAATATTGAAAAATATAAGTACTTTCGAAAAACGAAAGAAAATGACTGGAAACTTAAGTTCACAAACGATCGTCACTTGTAGAAGTAAACAGTTATGGTCCACCCTTATTTCTCTAACATTGTTCAACTCTTTATCGTCCTGATATCAACATTTCATATCATATAAGTTTATATCCTGCAGACATACAGATAACCTCCTCACAACACCGAACTAATTCCCTGTATTATTTGAGACTTAGGATTCAGGACTCACATAAAATTGGACATTTCATTGCAAGGATTTATTAAAAAAAACAACGTTTCTTATCGTAATTTTTAACGACGATATTGCTGACTTCCTGTAATACAGGTAGCGTCTTATTCGAGGATTACTTGTCCATGCAATAGAATACACGTAAGTGCCGTTTTCAATGTATTATTGATTCTTGAGGAAAGTAGTCCGCGCCGAGTTTACGGTGGGTCCTCAAGCAATTTTCATTGGCCTAGCATGAAACTCGATCCTACCTGTGCAGTGACCGGATGATTGGTGTGTTGGGTGTTGCTGTTGGTCCTGGATGACGGTGCGTGCAGCCAGCAACACATTGCGGCGCATATGAGGAGAGCCCCGGCGACGATGCAGGCAACGCCAACATATCGGACCGGCTCCACGTAATTCTCCGCCAGGCCCAACCAGTTTATCAAGGCTCCGACACATAGCAGGACCATTCCATACCTGTACGGCCGTTGCGACCGTCTCGACTCCTCCAGGGACATCGCTGTAATCAACATATTTTATTACTATTTACCACCTAATGCTACTCCGCTAATTACGGTACACGCGAATTCTTTCGAATCGGCTGATCCGGCAAATTTTAGTCTATTTTTAGGTTTATATCAGGAAACCGATGATGAGTCATGGGCCAGAGTGGGTCCTTCAAATGCCGTATACATATCTGTGTGGTTTTATTTTTATTGATAATAATACACGGGGGTAAAAATATGAAATTTGTACGCAGATAATACAAACGTGTGGTATATTGAATAATTTTTATATTAAGTTTTAAATATAATCAATATTAGATCATCATTATTAATAGTGCAACATCAATGCAGAGTATTGAGCTTCACAATTGGCAAGCATAAACACGTATCGTGCTTAATCATTAAAATGAAAATAATTAAATTAATTATTTTTATTCAGTTTGGATGTGTTTTAAACACAATAAAATATATATAGAAAAAGGTCATAAACAAAATTTTGTTAAAGGTAAGAAAAAGGATAGTCGAATGCTTCGTTGATTTTTCGTATACACCAAAAAAATTATGCTTGTTCGCCCACTCATCCTTGGAGGAACAATTTTAAACTTATCTTATTGTTAGACTATTATTGGCCTTCAATGCTTCATGAGCATGATTGATTTACGATTATTTGCTGTTTAATTTACGAACACGTGACTTTCGATGTGGATGTTTGAACAAAGCTATAGAGGCAGGTAAATTTCCAGTTCGCTCGGCTTGCTATAATCTCGAAACGATATCTAAAGATCATTATCGATCATGAATATCTTTCGCTCTGTTGAAGAACGAGTTTTATTGAAATGGCATTTATTTGCATATTTTGCATAAATTTAAGCTGATCGACAATAAGATCGCATCAGTTTTAACAGGAAAGAATTTTAGGTAATATTCTTCATACATTATTTAATTTTTCGCATATTCTGCCATCTGATATTCAATCTAATTTCATCGAAATCGTTTGGCCATACGGTGTAAGTGTTCCTGCTTCATTCGATGTCATGGGCAAATTGCGAGTTAAAAATACGAATCAGTTACACACGGACGGAAGATTTGGCGCCGTAACGCACTGGCAATCACGTTCCACAATTCAACGTCCACTCGTACGATAACTGCAATAAAAAACGATGTGCAGGCGGAGTTTCCGTTAGCAAAACTCCTTTACTGCCTTCCGGGCTATACGTCTACGGTCCAAGGCATCGAAATTATTCTACTTCTCTTCTACAAGTTCGAGGATTCGATAGATACGGTTTTATGGATACAGCAATGCGATATATTCGTGCAATATGCTACAAGCAGTTTTCAAGAATTATTTTGTCGGACTGGATAACTTTGTTTTTTTAAATTAGTTAGTGGAAAAATAAAATTTATATTCCTAACACAAGTAAGCACTTGTTATATTTGCAATACTTGTGCCACTGTTTCCCGGTGTAAGGTCGCAAATGCACAATTTCCGTTGTAATAATATCTACACGCAGAACTATTTAAGCGTAATTTTTACTCGGTACACCTCGTTTTCTATAGCATGTCAAGGACAGAACTTATCACTAACATCAACCTACGTTGTTAAACCGACGACGGTTTCTGTGTTGATGTCATTGACGGAATGATTTACCAGGCGATCGTTACTGTATTATCGATATATAATTCACCCTGCGAAATTATAGTTCTGCGAGTACATCGGTTAAGAAACGATATAATGAAAGCCTGTCAGTGATTTTCCCTTGAAAATGGACACGATTACACTCCTTGTGTTATGATGCTCGTTAATTAATAACGTATTAACGAGATCGTAAGATTAATGAGCGAAAAGGAGAGAAAGGGGGCGTCGCCGTGATTGACCAATCGCCGATGAAACTTCTTCTTCGAAGAGGATACAATTCATTTGTCTTGCGCCATCGCGCCGTCTTGCGACATCGTTTATTTCACGATGTGACTCCGTTTGGCGCGAAGTGGCACGACTGAATTTCTCTATCGCCGTCACGCGGACACGACACGCTCGCCTCCACCTCGTGCATACCGTGAAATTGAATTTTACCTGCTCCTCCGCATGGCCCGAACAAAAGGGAGAGGCGATTATTCTGTCAGCCGCAATCGCTTCTGCTTCGCGGACAATGAATATCCCGTGGTGCGCGATTTCACGTGAATTACATAAATTTCTGCTTCCCTCTCGTCGATCTCATTGTCACGAATTTCTCTCTCGCTTTGTTTCAGTCGGAATTGTCGAACGATTGGAATTGTCATAGGCTGACAGGCAAGCCAACCGTTTGTTCTTGTTGTCCTACATTGTTTACTTTGCTCAATGCGAGGACGACAATGATTAATCATGAAGACAATTAGCCGATAAATAAGATTCAAATAATTGTAACTGTACGTAATAACGATATTGATCGAAAACGTTTTATGAGACAAGTACTCGCATTGATAATATCAAAGTATTTTATTGCAGATTATGCATAATCTTGTAAAAGACGAAATATTAGGAAAGGAAACCAAACTCCAGAAATCAATAATTACAAATAGTTTTACGATAAGATAAGTAAGTCACGTTGTTACAAATTATTATTACCTTGCCAACACGAAAACCTTGAAGCGATTTAGAAACATTAACGAAAGCCAGCCAGACGTTGCAGCAACAATTTAGAAAACGATATGAATGCTCGAAAGCCTGAAAGAATTTTCCGTTCAGAAGGATTCCGAGTAATAGCTTTCTTCGGAAAATGTTTGACAACCGCCCAATTAAAGGAATTCTAATAAATAGCTTTCTCCGAGACACATGGCTCCTCACCCGTTTAGAGATAACGTTTCGACGAAAACATCGTTTTTCAAGACTTGAGCTTGAAAGAGAAGGGTGGTAGTTATTTGACGATGTCGGTCAGCCGGACAAAGTGAACGGCCCCGGTGCTTTCGAGCGAGGGGTGTCATGACGCTATGTCAAGAATTACGTGGCCTCTTATGCATCTTTGAAGAATGGAAACCAGGACGCACCCCAGGGTTTGACCATTTATTTTTGTCACGTTCAACGTTTCCTGTCGTAGCTATAGCAATATAAAGGGCAGGTAAGAGACTAACAGCTGTGAAACGAACTTCATGTCACACGAAACGCTGAAAATGACATTCTTCCAGGTTGGTCAGTAACAATAATTTCCATCTAGCCAATACTCTGATTCCCTGCCTTTCGATGCTATATGAGTTTATTTTTAATATATGATTTCAATGTATACTAATTTAGCTTCAGTTAAAAAGATTACGTTAGTCATACTCTATTTAAAGGAATTATCGACGGACAATAGGAATGCTACAGTCAGTGCAATTAATTCTGCGCAATCAAAAAATACTGTATTTTATATCAGACGCCTGTTTAAATATGAAACATATGCGATAAGTCAAGAGAAATTTGTTTCGTATAGCGCTAGTAATTATCACCCATCTGTTTTTCCCACAACATGTTTTCAGGACTGTATCTGCAATCTAAATGAAACTGTACTCAAGTTTAATGTTTAGCTATTTTACCTCTTGTTTAATACGTCTCATCACGTTTCCTACTGATAATACCTGTGTCTTTGTTAATGCATGAAATATTCTGCGTACCGAAAAGTAGGGTAAATACACGAAAGGGCTACAGTACGATAGAAAGCCATTGTGACGTTAACAATAAGGCGATCAATATTAATCGGAATCCGGCCGATATCGTCTCTCGTCAATAATACAAAAGCTCCGAATATTCCTATCCTACCACATACCCTGTCTTTTCAAGAAAATCAATGAAAGAGAATAACTGGATGTAAATAATAATCGGTTTACTGTACCGATATTTGTAGACAAGTTCGCTTATTTTGCGAAAAACAGGAAAAACGCAATAGCATATATTTATTAACTAATTCAATATATGGTTTATCCTATGAATGTGAAATGATTTTTTGTTCTCTGTTTGAATAAAATGATATTTTTTATTTTTCTTTCTCAGCGCTGTAATCTGATTAGAGTATCTGGACTTTTCTGTACGATACATGGGAGTCGTCGGTTATTGTTTACACGGTGTAAGTCACGAACATAAAGTCTCGTATTTTGAGACCGTTATCAGTGGCGAATCTGCACTGAGAATAATCCTATGCTTAGAAGAAGACCTGCAAATAACAAGTATTGCAAATAACAAATGTGAAGCGGTCATCGCTCATTTCAACTGTACGATCTATAATTTTTATCCTTCTACAATTCTTATCAGTCCATTCCTGTTACATTTTCCATATCCTCTTGTTATTTCCTTATCTGATCGTAACATTCGACTTGTATAAGGCCTGGGAAATTTTCCACGGATAGATGACTACGTACATTCTGAGTTATTTGGGTGAAAACAATTTAAGAGAAAACATAGTCATCAATCAATCAAACTTAATGAACGACAATCAACAATCAAGATATAGGTAAGCCACAAACGTGAAAATTCGTGTTTTTAAACTATTATTGCTAGAAAATCTGTCAGTGCGAAAAGCAATTTTGCGATTAATAGAAGATGTGTAAAAACGAAATATAAATTCAATCTTAAAGTTTACAATTTTTTAAATCTATTAAGTACTACTCTTAGGGTGAGGTGAATACAAAAGAAAGCCAGTAAGCTCAAACTTCGGCCTATCCTGAATTTATACTGCAAATCAAATAAATAAAACAAGAGCGAAATAAGAAACAAAAAGTATAACAGACTATGCATAAACATATGTATATATTTTCATGAAAATTTCGAAACCTTATAAAGCAATAATGAAAGTGCTTTTCTGTTATCCTTTTAATTGACTTGCCTAGGCAGTATATGTAAAGGTCTTTTATATACATATATGAATATCCTATTTCTCATGTTTTCCGGCTGCATTGCAATTTGCTCTATGAGACGTTTCGAAAGCAATCTGCGAGTGTTTACACGGTGTAAGTCGTAAAGATAAAGTGCCGTATTTTGCTTTGGATATCGTCGGCGAATCCGTCGACGCGGGAAGTAATCCCGCGGTTGAAAGGGAACATACAAATAAGGCGGTTACCGTGTTACGCGCCTTCACGAGTCGTCGTTTCTTGCGAGTCCGCGTGAACAGATAGCGCACGATAAATGCAACACGTGCCGTGCACGCAAGATCGTCGGCATTTTATATGCGTTTACGCAGAATCACGTCCAAGGACGGCCAAGTTTGCAACGGGGACCTCCTCGGGAACGAAACGACCATGTTGAGGGGCGTTTATCGGACATTCAGAGGAGAGAAGGAGGGAAAGACGAAGGTGACAACGTTTCACCAGTCAGCTTCAATGTTTTCAATGACGACTTGCCATGGAAAAAACCTTGCTAGCGATGCAATGATCCAGAGTGTTGTCTGCAACTGGTTAGATCATTGTTTTGTTGCTCGTTCAAAGATTTCCGGAAAGTAGAATCGAGAGGGGAAGGAAGTCAAGTTAATATTTTCATATCGATTGTACCTCACTGGTCAATCTCAAAGTCCTTACGTACTTTTGAATATTTTCTTATTCGTTCGTTCGACTTTTAGTGATTGTTTTAAATGACGTGCATGCAGGTATGTAGACGGCGTCAACAAAGAATGTGGAAAGTCGTATCGACGAGCCAGTTCTAATGTTTTCATCGACAGTTCTATGGAAAAATCCACAATTGCTCTGTTTCGAAGTTTTATTTATACGCAGCTGGTTAAGCCAAAGAGTTTGTAATCCACCTCTGTATCATTTTTTTAGAAAACAGTCACTACTACATACCACCGTATGATTCACTTAGAACATTGATTTTACATGCACGTGAAACAAATAAAGAATTTTGGAAAAGGTCTTAGAATAACAGCGTCGATCCTAAGAAAATACGTTGGAACTTCAAGAATTCTACTAGAATAATAACGTTAAGTGCCACACGCACACTAGGCTATTATTAAACTCTATGTTCAGTGCTGTTATTGTGAATACAGTGAACTCTGAAAGTTCACCGCATGCAGAATCACGAGTACGATGACGTCAGAGTGTCCACGGTTTTCATTCAAGTTCTCACGACAGCGAAATCGCACTGTCCGCGGTCGGATAAATCCGGGATTGCGCGATCCCGCAACTACTATCCACTTGTGTCGTTATTTTCGCTGATCCTATCGGAAATTGCCTGACAATTTCTTCCTGAATCATCAACGGAACGTGTAATTGATTATCTCATAAATCATCGTATGACACAAAGCGCCGGTCTTCTTATCTCGAAAGAAGAATATCAAATGGAAAATTGGTTTCCCGTCCCGTCAATCTTGGGTATTACAATTTCCGACCAGTAGATTAACGCTTTAACCTTCAATGCGAAGCGATTGAAAAAGAAAGTGGGCCAGCAAAAACTGCAGAGTTGTCACTAACATCAACTTTCGCGTAATTTTCATCTAAAATTATCTTGAAATCATTGTTGAAAATCCTCAACTTTTCAAAATTCCTGAACATTAATTTATGTATCATCTATTTATTAATTCAATGCACTTTAATTTCACTATTTACATATATCAATTCTTAGTTTTCCGTAAATTACTATCTTTAGTAAAACATGAATGTGACATGAGTAGAACAGAAAGATAGTTGGTAAATATTAAGAAAGTCTTCCATACAAAGAAAGGATTGTTGGTATATATGCGCTGTGGAAAATATTTTATGGGCATTACAGTCGACATCCGTGTTTCTTTGAAACATAAAGAGCAGGTCACGAAGAGGCATAAAAGTGACGTCATCGATGTACACTATTCGTATCGAAATCGTGAAAGGGCTTTGCGACCTGTAAATCTTATCACTTGACAAAGCCATACGTAATACTCGCTATTTAGGACAATCGTTCTTGCCGTTTATTTTAGTGAAGTGTCTCGAAACTTGCAGCCTTTCGTGTCATAAAATATTTATGAAACACACCGAAAACGTTTTGCATTTCAGTAAAATATATACATCAATTTATAATAGATTCAGATAGCAATAAAATGTACGAAATGATGCCATGCATTAATTTAATAAAAACTAAAAACTAAAAACATTCGTTAAGAAATGATAGAAATTATTGTCAATTTTCTGAACATCGTGCAATTAAAAATATTATTAATCAGAAATATTTTTGTACTATTTATAAAACACTTTATGGAAGAATTAATAGTCTAATAATAGACAATTTACGGACTTTTATAAGTTTATTATTTTCGTATATAAAGTTTTCTTTACATAATGGTATTTTAACGATGCCTAACAAGTGCAACTTATAACAAAATAGTTTTATCAAATTGACGTTTCTTTCCACAGGCTAAACAGAATTCCTTGAATTTCGTTCTAGAAAATTCAATTCCAGTATTATAATTATCCGAGGTATTTCTCCTTTTTCGGATTTTGGTAATAGAATTCTTGTAATGAAATTGAAACGACTAACGTGAGAGTGAAATTTCGTGGAACATGGTGAATTGTTATTTGGTGTTGCGGTCATTGCGATCGATAATAGATGCGATCTAATGCAAGTCGCTGGAGTTCTATAAATACACCGTCGACAAGTCCATCCGCATAGCGTGTAATTTAGCAAATTAACATACTAGCGCGAGAAGTCGGGACGATCGAAGGATCAAGCCGAGTCAAGAAGGATGAAGTAACTGCTCAAATTTCTTAAAAAGCACCAAAGCACCTTGTTGTCAAACCTGATTCAGTCGATAGATTCAGGCGCTTGTTCACGTAGTTCGCACGGACCTAACGATTCGACGGGCAACTCAGTCGGCAAAATATTTGGATAATTGCACCGACAAAAACTTTGAATGGGTCTGCCGATCGAAGAGGACCGCCGGCCTAATGTCAGATCGGCTAATACGATCATAAATATGCATGGCCAGATTCCCGCGGGGAATTATTTGGCCACTTTCCTTCAGCTCTCCCGAGCAAAATAAGCTACCGCTGCTGGCGCATAGCACGATAAAGGATAATACCGTGAGTAATAACACAATTGGCATGTACACACGATGAATATTAGGACCGAACGAGCCCCCTCATTAATGTTCATTTAGTCGACACAAGTGCTTAACGCGCCATTGTTTTTCCCCGGTTAACTTACACAAGTGCGTCATTTAACAGCATGTCTTTTTGTTTGTCTTTTCATAAAGGATTACTAGAGAATTCATTTGTTTCATAATAACTAAGAGTTTACAAACATTTAATTGTATTCTATACCCATTTAATAAGAGTAATAATATGTCAAGTCTCTTATGAAAGAAGAGATTTTTTTTTTCTTCGAAGAATGTATGTAATTATCGACGAAACGGAGACGTGAAGATATTTATTACCTGTTGGAAGGTGCTTGAGAATAGATGTGAAAAGTAACCACAAATAAGGAAGCATATCAACCTTCAAGCGGAAAAATAGTGGAATATCCCATTACTACGGAGAGTTGCGACATTGTAATTTAGGAACAAAGTTTTTGGAAAGTTTAGATGAGGCAGAAAATATATTGTCAATTAGCAATGCCATGCACATAAGGGATCATTGGTTAATCTGATAAATTAAATACTAACGTTCATAAACGAACGATGAATACGTGTTAATTTTAGCAGCAAATGAAAACGCAGTGCGGTGACGTGTATATTTAAAAGCGACGTACGTGAAGCCATCACAGCTGTAAGATGAGAATCTCGAATATAAATGAGACTCATCATCGGTTGCCATTGACATTGGAAAGAACAAGATCTTTCCATGCAAGGTTGGTTCCCAAATCGTACTAATAAGTTCGTTCTCTTCCTAATATACACGACGCAGATTAAGAGTGATGGGAAGGGGAAAATTAACTCTTCAATTTCAAGGTGCACTTGTTAATCGACATTCGGAAGAGGAAGAATCTTCCATGCAGATTTAGTTCCTAAGTCGTACTAATAAGGTCGTTCATCTCCTAATATACACGTCACAGATTAAAAGAAACGTTGAGGGTAAAATTAATTCTTCAATTTCAAAATGCACTTGTCAATTGATATTGGAAATAAGAAGATCTTTTCGTGCATGTTTGGTTCCTAAGTTATAGAAATAAGTTCCTTCACTTCCCAATCCGCATGATGTAAATTAAATATGGCGGGGAGTGTACAACGTGCAATTCTCAAACGCACTTATTGATCTAGAAATATAAATGTAACGTACTGTGCAGGACGTATTCTCATAGGATACTCTCTATAAATCCATTTCCGGGATAAAACAGAACTTACCGCTAAAACAAACCGTAAAATGGAATAGGTTTTCCGTTACGTAAACAACTATATTTACAGTGTGCATGTATCTACCGCTTATTGGAAGTTCAGATAATTTCCTGAAGAATATTAATTAACCGTTTTTGCGAGTTACAGCGAGTACACGACAGTATTCAAGAGTAACGCAAATATTTTTCAGCGAAATAATCAAGAATGAAATAATTACTAAGAGACATGACGCATTTATTGTAATTTTTCTCAATAAATATGCGACGATTGAAAAGGAACATTAAATTACAGTTACGAAATAATGTGACTCAGTCACAGTGTAATCGTTAATTATCATGACCTCGACCTTGAAGATGTCTCTCATTAGATAACATTGGCGCTTAATATTTGTAAATACAGAGGAAGCAAATATCGAGAGAAAGTGGTTTCTCGAAGAAACAACTTCGCGACATGAAAATAATCCGTTCTCATTAGTGACAGTAATTTAAGAGTATCCAGACGGCAGGTAATACGACAAAGGTAACAAACTTCTTTCTTCAGTAACGATCGATAAACATTTTCCGTATGTTTTCTCCATTACAATAGTAGTGAGTCATGACAGGACCGATCAGTAATTCAGCTTTTTCATCAATATTTACACATATATCATAACAAACAGCTTTATTTAAATATGGAATAACCGAAAATTGTTATTCAAGATACCCAATGAGATTTGCGTAACAGAGTCCTGAGCCTAAACAAACTCGGTTGTTTATCGTTAAGAGTAAACACGTGGACAATTTTTCCCCCATCGGTGCAGAAATGTTTCGGCGGTAACATTTCCATGGTTGCGGGTTTTCCTCGACTGCGAATGACGATGAAGTTCGCGCGTAATCTCACGGGTATATCTCGTGTGACGAGGGACCCTGAAGCGCGCTTAACGTAAGCTTTTCGTGCGACAGATCGGTCCGCTTGTGCTTTTCTACACTTTGCATTTTATCGAGCGTTCGGCACAACTCGTGCGTGTCCACCGCTGGCTCCCTATTTATAGTTGAAGGTGCGTGCACAATGTTTCATTGCTTTATTTATTAGTTTTCCGCGGTGGACGTTCCGCGCGGCGGGACAGTAATGTTTACACCTCTGCCGTTCCGCGACTTCAAGCGTCGTTACAATCATTACATGACATGCACGGCCGACCTTCACCTCCTTTCGCGCTCAACTATCACATGGCGAAACGGGGATTAGCGTTGACGTTCGAAAATTTACTTTTGCGCACGTCTTAACCGCGCGGCTTACCAAAAACCTCCACGAATTTCGTCAGCCGCTGTACTCCTTTTTCTAAATTCATAAACAACGCAGTCGCACCTCGTTAACGCAATTTGCTAAGACGATAATCATCATCTCAGACGTCGAGGGAAAATAATCGCTTTCCAAAGATACTCACGCGGTTATAAATACATGAGTATTCTACGTAATTCACGTATACGTAATTTCCTTGTATCGTACATCATTCACCGCGGAACATGTGATTTTCGCGTGTTATCTTGAAAAGAATTAATTAATATTATTCTGGCCGGAAGCATTAAGTATCCCATGATAGGCTATCGTTCGGTGTACGTGAGAAAATACGCGTTTGCCGTCAGCAAAAAGTCAAGCAAGAGAAAGGAAACGTCAACAGAATCCGATCGACAGCAAGCGGAGGTCCTGCGTCACTGATATCGCGCGAATTATCACGGTTTCATAGACTCAACATAAATACATCATTCGTTCGGCGATCACGAGTCTTGCCATTCGTTTGTCCTTTTTCCAACCCTCACGTGAATATTGAGCTTTCAGGATACTGAGCCGATCGAACCATGATATAAAATACAGAGACATCACTTCTCACAGTGAAAAAGCATGTAACTTACGGGAAAAAACCTACGTTCTAAAACCTTGTTTTCTCGTAAATCGTTAAAGAAATATGTTTTAAATGCGTAAAGTTCTGTTGGCAGAGTTGTCAAAAAATGCTGAGTATAAAAATAGAGTTAAACGTGAAACGTTAAATGACTATTAATGAGTATGAATAATTCACTTGTGTATTAAAAAAAAGTCTGTACGGCGCGACCATCTTTTCTATTACATACTGTGATATGCGTGTGCTTTTCGGAGTTTCAAGTACAGGGAAGTGGTTTGGAAAGTGATGAAATATCGTTAACTGCTCGAGGTAACTCGATCTGGAAAGTTGATTCTCGTCAGTACGTGGAAATATAGAACACAGTTACGTCTACTGCAAAAGGAATAGATGTATTGCAAAAAAAAAACTATACACCTGCGGCCGATGTCGATTAAAAATCATATTCGTAAATTAACACCTGAGAGATTTAGAAACAGCTTTATTCATAAAAAAGACTTTATTTCTGTATGCTGTGGGTATTTATATCAATATTATCACGCTTTCAATTGCGTACAACTCAGCCTGTATTGTCACTGTTACACGCCTATCCATACTTGTCGGTTTTTTAATGAGAAACACGTTTTGATAAGATACTCATTTAGAATTTCATTGAATCGAAATGCGGTTCGTGTATTTCTTAGAATAGAATTCATTACAAATAACATATACGAAAAATTTTGATAAGCTTCTGCTTACTGTAATGAAATTTTGCTTAAAGCTATGTTTTCAACGAATAGTAATAAAAGTATAAAGTACATTGCGTTGCAAGTATTAGTTATCTGTAATCAAGCGAATTGAGATTATACTAAGCGGTACCGGTTCGATTTACATTTTTTTTTCGCGATGAACTTGAAAACACGGGATCGATGTAGCGTTACTCTTACGTAGATGCACGCGATGATGAAGATGGTCGGTATTGACAGCCGCTGACTCATTTGTGAAAATAACGTGATAAAAAGTGCTTTCCATTCGGGTGCCGGAATATGCGTATTTACGTATCGTTTTGCGAAAAACCTTATGAATTTCGTGACTCATGTGAGCGATTGACGATCGGGTTATTTGCCGCGAAAAATTAACAGGGAAAAATACGTGCCTGGCGGGAATTACTACGCGATCGTAAATGCCACGTGACTTGAGGAAAGACGATGGAAAATCCAGCAGGCTTCAAGGAATAACGGAACTTAAGTAGTTCTCGCACGTTTTCTCGCGTGAACAAATAAAGCCGGAAGATTAATTGATTGCGAAATGCGACGTTACATGGTGCACTGGAGGATATAATGGCCGACCGGAAATCCCTTGAAAATTATATAACAATAAGCATCAATTAGAAAGAAGACGCTAATGAGCCCCGTACGCATACAGGGGATAATATAGCTGAATTTAATACCCATGTATTAGTCCCTCATTAATATTCTTCCGTCCGCCTGTTGTCACTATGTCATTCTCTAGAATTCTTTGTTTCGGTTCCCACAATTTTGGGCAATTAATTCTTGACGCAATTGTAAGTATTAATGTCAAACCTTTTAAGAATATTATGATATCAAATTTGATATTATTTTTGAGCTTGACACCTGTCACGGAATATGTATACACACTCCCTAATTTTTTCCCTAAACTGTGTGGCACTTCAAATGCATATTTGCAATTAGTAATAATCAGTCTATAAACGTGTAAACTTCTTAAAATGAATTTAATACTTGGGAATGTGTATCAGGACATTAATAACGCTCTTCTCATAAAAGTTGTTTGCTATCGCAAATATTTCTCATCACAGTGACCACATTTTTTTTCAACATTACCTAAGTGTTATGAAATATAAAAAGCTCAAATTGCAATTCGTAAGTGAAGCAATAGAAAAGTTATTGTTTCTTTGGAATAACAACGCGGACTCGAGAATAATGACGAGCTCTGATCGTAAACCAATGCAATAAAAACCTTTTAGTGTTGTAATTTAATACAGCAGTTAATATGTTCCTTAAAATCACCAACAGAAATTCAGTAAACGCTTGGCCGACAGATATTTCCGTTCACTCTGGTGGAGTAATATAATTTTCGGCAAAAATAAAAAGACTTTACGAATCGCGTTTAAAAATTACCACATTTATTAAGTATTTTTGATTTTTATTTTCAGAATGAGAGCTATATTGAGATTAAATGTACCACTTAAATGTATAAAAATATATTTTAGAAAAACGAGATGAAAAATATGATTTTTAATGACTCTCGATAGTCATCCAGCAAAGTGACAAAAAATGTCTATTGACAAAAGTAGTCTACTTATTGGCAAAAAAGTTTATTAATTCTTCTAAACCAGTGGTGAACAGGTAGAAACTGAAACCCCAATAATCTCTGCAGCCGGGAAATATAAGGTTTTTCGAAATGTGTTCCATAGATTCTTCGTGATAAATGCACAAAATTTTCATGGATAACTTTTACGGATCGGAAGTAAATAATTGGCGGGTCGCGGGTCGTTCATCACTGTTGTATTATAAAAATCGCAAGGAAGCATGACATACGCATATTCTCGGAAACTTTCGACAATCGTATCGTTATTTATAACGAGAGAGCAAGGTCGTAAGGAGACATCATGAAAATATTTGATTGGCGAAAATCCGGCACGCCGATTGTCATGCATCGAGAGCACGTAAAGACACTGACACAGGACAGTTCGACACGTGTCGGCCGAATTTCCGCATGGACTGGAAAGAAGAATAAGAAAAAAAAAAGGCAGCAAGGTTTTCTGTGCCCGGCGTGCCCGTTACAGTCGACGGCCCCGGCAGGGTCACGATAGGAAAAAGAAAAGAAGCATTCTACCGGATTCTACCTGGACTGAGCGTGGCCGTTAAGTCTGGCAGTTTGGCAGCGGTTTCTTCCAATGGGTTTGCGCACTGACTCGGTAACCCGCTCGACGGATTTCGTATTTCCTCGTGGGCTCTCTACAATTCCTGCGCATCGGGGGACGGTCGATAGCCCGACCGTTCGAAACTCGCGGCGAAACTCACAACGAATTCGTTGCGGAGCGCAGCTCCTACGTCCGAGGACTCCGCGCGACTGAGGCGATTTTCTCGGCCGCTCATTGTCCAACCCACGCCGGCACTCACTACTCGAGTCAAGCCAGACCGAGGCCCGTTCCACTGCCATTCACGAGCACGCCGGACAATCGGAGCCGTTTAAACGCTCCTACGATTCTCTATTCCTCTGCCGAACACCATACGTGTCGGCCGTTCACGTGTCATTTAACCATACCATACGCGGAATACCAATTTTACCAACAGTTCGGATTTTACGTGGTGGAACACCGATCGTCCGTGATATTTGCCGGGGAAAGTCTCGCACGAATGGAAGGAATCGCTTCAACGACTTTCCACTTGACGAAAGATTTCAAAAATCGATAGGAACGTTTGAAACCTTTTCAAAGTTCGGAGGTATATGTTTTTTGTGCAAATATCTAATGTTCTATCCAATGTTCTCAGTCTAAATAACAGCAAGGAACGGTTATCTTTTCATTCAATGAAACTAGTAAAGAGATTTTATACTTTTTTTATACTTTTATACTTTTCTTACTTTATACTTTGTCCGAGATTTTTATACTTTCCCTACTTTTAGCTCGGTATCTGCTCTATCGCATTATATACCTTTTATGTTGTTGTCTAAGGAGATAACAAAGTTTTCTGCTGACTTACAAACGTGCCATTCAGAGGAAGTATTAATACGTTACACAATTTTGCGGCATTTTCAGAGTACAATCATGTGTCACCGAGACGTTTACTACGTCGTCGTACATTCTCATTGTTTGGATTTACTCTGCCTGAATTTTCTGGTTTTCACTCGCTCCAACTGACTGCAAGCATGTACTTGTTCCACATCTGTTTCAGTAATCATCAGAGCACTAAAATATAGGTGTTATTAATAATTGGTTTTGTAAGAGCTCAGACTAACGGCAGTATGTCATTCGAATTCATGATGCAAGTCATTTATCGCGATTAAATTGCCACGATTTCGCGCAGGAAGCTAATTTTAACAAACATCTTAAATCAGCGATATGATAATAGAAATGAAATACAACGCAATGGCTCATGTTAATGACATGGCAGGTAAGAGTTCTCAGATTACGCTTATTCAGTCTGTTTTTTCACCGAAATATCATCTTGTTAATTCATTAAAAGTAATACGAAATTATGCGCTCAGGAGGCAGGAAATTCTACTTGGCGCCACAGGGGATCGTGTGAATTAAAATCTTCAATATCCAACGCTATAAAGTATCATTTGTTTCACACTTAAGCGAAGATTCGATAAGAGATAAACGAGCAGATACACGTAAAAACGTAGTTGCCCGTAAATCCCCCGTTCACACCCAATTTTGGTTTACACGAAAACACGTGAAACTTATCTATGTCGTAAGTTGGAAGTGCTAAAAGGGTATTCTTAGTTTGCACGTTGCGCTTATCATGGAGGATGAAACGAGCGCGATCGCACGCCCTGATCCGATCGATATACTTTAGATACGACGTCGCGAAGTTGCGAGACTGGAACTGGGAAAACTCGGCTGCAAATTGCTATTATCACTCGCAGTCGCTCCCAGCTTGAACTTCGCTGACGTTACTGATTAAGAAACAACAGCGTTACGACGAGATTCTCACGCGTCGTCTGAACGGTCACGGAAAAAACGAATGACTTGCTGGAAACGCACGACCAACGCCACTAATCCAGACCAGTTTTCAGTCTATCAATGTCAATCTACTGGACGTGTTTAGAAAATTCAAATTGTTCGGAAAAAGATATTAAAAATTCCAAATCACCATTTATACGGTTCATACACTGAATCCACATTTAAAATGGGTAATGTTTAAGGAAAAATTAATTTGTGCCCTCTGATTTGAAGTAATTTGTCGAAATGGTCTTAAACAGTGTGTCTTACTATACTTGAGAAAAAATAAACGATTTAATTCCACTTGCACGTCAAGAGAAAGAATTTTTTCAGTATTATAATTTAACCGGTTTTCGTGCTAGTAAAATCTTATTTTATTGCAAATTCTCGTTCATTAATGGAAGATTCTTTGTAACATTTTGCAATAATCCTTAATTGCTTGTGTATTTGACTATTGCCCGTATGACAAATATCCTTTAAAGTGGAAAGTATTTTCTGGCATATGTCTTTAGCCATATATCATTCGAAACAGGTGATGGATGAACATATCCGGTTAAACGATTTTTTCACGGTTATGTGAAACGAAGTGCTATGAGTCAGCCGAAGACTCTGAACGATCAAGTTGGGCTTGGAAATTTCGACGACGCACAGCAGTCTGCCGCTTTATTCGGGCCAACGGTACAATTAACGTTTTCGGGACGAGACGAGTCTTCCGAGTCTATTAATAGACCACGCAATATTCTACCTGGCCCGTAATACGCTTTCTGCACGAGACCGGATACCGTATTCTCCGGCCGTTTTAACGATCTCGACACGCATCGAGCGTACAACCGATTATACTTTTGTATTCGAGACAACGAGCCGCTATCTTATATGTAAATGCCGAATGTCTTTCAGCGGGCGACGAACAACCGAAACTGGATTTCGCAAAACTTCCAAACGCCTCGTTTCGTGCACAGTTCCAACGTGTGGAAGACGCAAAATTCCCTACAAACTAAATACTACAGTTTATATTACTTTCGGAGATATACATGCTAGTGACTTTAAGCAATATTCAGATGAATATTAAGAAAAATCATCGTAAACGAAATGAAGAAATATTTTGTTACTGGACATTTAATGCTTACAAAATCCTTTTAACAATGTACGTATTAACTTATGTTTTTAACGAAAAAATTTCCTTCTGTGTCAATGACATTTTTTTTAATTAATAGAGTGTTTTTTGCGGATTGAATATCTCTGCATATTTGATTTCTATTTATTTCCGTGACTGCATGTTACATATGCAGGTATATTTCCACATTCGCAGTAAAGGATTAGTAAAGTCTACCTTTTCCGGCTACCAATCAGTTCATGCTGATTGAAGATCCGATGATTTCGTTATATGACGTAACAGCATGACGATTTATCTGAATTACACAAGGCAATGTGATTCGATTTCCTACAAGTTGACCGCTACTTCACAACTAATTATAAACTGAACCGTTTTCTGTTACACTGACTTATCAAAAGAAGATAGTGGAAAATGTGATTGATAATAATCGCTGTTTTTCCTTTCCCGATCCATCTTTTTGTCGATAATGGCTTATTGTTAGTGTTTCAACGTTATCAATTTCACGACGCAAGAAAGTAAAGGTTATACATTCACCTTAGGATAACAAGTTGAAAAGTTGAATGCTCGGTATATTGCAGAAATGTACTGCAAACGTAAATAATAGCGTGACAATGTTCCAAAGAATTAATGGTGCGCAATTTTTCCATTGTGTTTCCCTCGGCGGCGTAGATACGCAGAATATACGTTGAAATTCTACTCCAATGCTCATTCAGAGGACTTACGTAGTCCCTTGACATTTGTTTAGAAGATTCTTTTTAAATTGAATCCATTCTAATGACAAAGAAATTTCCCAGTCAGATAGGTGGTCGATATATCATGATTATTGTAAGATGATGGCCGGATAGCTGTCCGCAAAGGAAAATTTATCGACGTACGTTACTTTACATTTACGTAAGACAGCGATATAACGAAATTAATGAAGATTTATTGTATTTCTTGTGTGCCAGGCCTTAGTTTATTGTCTGTGATATAAAAAATTTAACAGTTCGAAGAAATGAGATCTTCAAGGCTGTGTGGAGACGTTAAATGCACTGAAGATTTTGTCTCCTATGAATTCTTTTCACGTAGAAAATTCATGGTAGAATATTAAAACACTTTGTGTTGACTACTTTGGAATATACATATATAAAATTGGTTCAATCATTTTCTCCGAGTAATTATCACTAATTATGTACATTTTACTAATCGCTGACTGACATATTTGCAAGTGTCCAATTAGTTTTTGTCTACGTTCATTTACTTGATAGGAAATTCATAAAGAAACATTAAAATATGGGAGTCAAACAGTATTTTCCCGGATTAATGAAAATAAATGTGTAATTCACAGCATTATGTAATATTCTTCATACAGTATTTATAGCACATACTTCATTCATATTAAATAACAAATGTTTTTTGCAAGGAAGTAATCATACATACTTCGCATTTTCTAGTTTAGTTTTTTATAAATCGCTTGCAAACCGAGCGAAGTGAGTGCTTACCACAAATATCGAACGGTGCAAGACATGAAACTGAAAAGTTCAAATTGAGTTTACAACAACCTCTCGCATAGTGCGACAAAACTTAATGTCTGTAAGAATAACTCAAAGATTCTTGTTAATCGTTTACTGTAAAATTACTCAAGTGTTTTCGCGTTCCACCGGAGTTCAATAGTCATTTATTTTCGCGAGAAACTAAGAATCGGCACGTGCTACTTCCTACAGCCAACCTGTAGGTTGTTCGAAAACGTTGAGAGTACGCCAAAAGTATTGGATTTGGCGAGACATGGAACTCTACAGGGTCGTTTATTTATATACGGCGATTTCTGTTTCTGGCCAAATCTATCGATCAGACAACACGATATCAGCGGCACGATTTATCTGCCGACGAATCTCAGGTCGAATGACTTTGTTGGAAGTGAAACATTAGGAACTGAGGCGCGACGCAAATAACAGGTACGAGGTTCACCAAACACTTTGGAAAGTTTCCGATCAAGCCATTACACTCTTCCTGAAATGTGACGTGACAATATTTCGTTTAGACCACTCAAACCACGCGATACGCTGTCCACAAGTATGATCATCCGGTTAGGATTACGCGAATTTACGCCCTGATTATAGTGAGAAGGCAAATATTTCAATCAACGCTTAATACAACTTTCCTACGCAAGATTAATCAGTGCTTACTCAATTCTAGATATTATAAATACCAATAAAAAAATGCTATATCATATTACAAGCCATTAGATGTTATCAAAGTATTAATGTTACTATTTTTAATCCAATTACGAATTATGATCTACTATGATCTACTATGAACTATGATCAAGATGATAACTGACATCCGTCATTTATTTAAAAAAATTGTAAATATGTAGAGAAGCTGTGGTACATTCTTACTTTATACACTCCACTATCGATTTTCATCGATCAGTGATAAATACAAGATTAAACACAATTTACATTGCGTGCCAAGAATGAAAGAAAATCATTTAATCAATGTGAACCAGCACTCTTAACCAATTACCTAACTTATGTCACTGAATTTGACATCAGATCTTTTTCATTTTTCAGACTTTAACATTGGAACTTTAATCAACGTGCAGTTTAAACTTGTGATAAAATTTTATCATTATTTAACGAAATCTGCCGATGCAGGAAGTAATATCTCAATGATTCTTAATACGTGGAAGTTCTTCACAACGTTTATATTAATGTACACAATGACGCAGGATATTTTTCTACATCCCTTATTTACCTCTGATTTCAGGAAATGTCAAAGCCATCATTTACTGACGGCCAAATTGGTTGTGGCATTCCGAAATATCGACCGGCTAGCGACAAGAAAGTAAACGACTCACAAACGACTGTTTAACAGCACGTGTAATCCGCACATGTGCATATCGAATAAGCTGTACTGGTTTTCGAAACGCGGCATAATGCAATCTCATAACAAAATATCTGCATATAAAATTCACAAGGAAGGTAAACGTTGGAATGTATCGCAGTAATTTCCCATTTCGTTTCGTATCCAAGG
The DNA here is from genome assembly GCA_963989215.1 of Hedychridium roseum. Classification (NCBI taxonomy): domain Eukaryota; kingdom Metazoa; phylum Arthropoda; class Insecta; order Hymenoptera; family Chrysididae; genus Hedychridium; species Hedychridium roseum. The sequence goes on along the minus strand of OZ022310.1, from coordinate 1,510,770 downwards.
CTTCATTTGCCTTCTACAACCTTGTAAGAGGTAGAGAGTATGTAAAAATCGATGAATTAATTCTTCTCCTAAGAGATAATACATTTTTTGGATAATTAACATTTCTGCTCCGGCGACGGTCTTATCTGTAGAGTTCCTTTAAAGACAGGAATTTTTCCCATGTTTCGCCACAAAGTTCGAGTACAGTCGATGACACTCAATTCATGCCTAAACGTACTTTACAATAGGATACTTAATTTATGTATTCCATAAATATCCAAAATAAGGCATACGAATTCTTATTGGTGGTCTCTTGAAAAGGAGAAGTATACTAACAATAAGAAGTCTGCGACAGGTAGAATCTTCTATACATCTCGCTTGCCCTTCCTTTCTCTTTGCCTTTCTCACTCGTTTTCTACTCCATCTCTCTTTCTCGGCGATTCCTGAAGGTCAGCTAGTTTTATATACGGAACTGTCGATCCGTTGGGTCGTCATTTAAAAGACCGCCTGAAAACTTCCTGTATCCGACTGCTTACGTCACAAACGAGATTCTCGTCGTCCTGCCATTCGCCATTAAATCGTATCGATTTTCAAAAGCATTAGTCATAGTTTGCTCGAAGCTAGTCAATGTCTGATCGGTCAGCAAATCTTACCACTGAATCAGCTGTAATATGAATAATCCAAACCGCAAATATCGTTATAACAATAAAACTCAAAGATGCCTGTTTTGCTCCTGAAGCTAAGCTTCTTCTTAATAACCCGCTGGATAAGCGCTAAATTTATCTGCTTAATCTTTTCTCGACAGCATATTTTTATATCTGACATCAGGGTACTTCGATACTCTTGTATTGTTGTACTGACGTTTCAGTCATCGTTATTTGACGTCACGGCATTAGCGAAAGCATTTGCCAGAGTTCCAGTTTTTCGAATTATGAATAGACTGTTAATTAATAATAGTTCTTTTGATTATTAATAATCTACATCACTAATAATGAATGACATCTTTTGTCTAGGTCTATCGGATTATATCAGTTTTCAAATGAATCTGTAGCAACATTGTTGTTGCACGATTATTAATTCAATAACACTTAAAATTATTTGTATACTTCATTAAAAATTATGTTTGTCTCTTTTCTGAGTTCTATAAGTATCGTTTTCAATCAAATATAAAATTTGCGATTTTTACACTCAACGATCACAAACTCAATGTGTAGGTAATTGTAAATTCAATTATCTGTAATTTCTTGGAGGCGCCACGGTGCTTCTGTCATCTCGAAAAATGATCAGTTTCAATATTACGTATTGAGTAAATAAGACAGCAAATCATTCTCACCTACCTGATAATTGACGCGATTAACGCTATTAGACGTTCCGTTTCTTTTTTCATAGACGCAAATTTTTACGTGCTAACAAATAATCAAATATGTAAAATAACTGTAGTAACATAGCATGTCGGGGATACGAATGTCAATATACTCATCGTACGACTCAAGAGAAGGGTTATTACGATACGCTAATGTTTCTTGACCTTCAAGTTCTTCGGTAACAGCCATAAGATAAATCGAATATCAATCGAACGTTTTCATGAACGTACAGCTTCTAAAATTCTTTAAGGTACGTCAGTTAATAGATTTAATGGAGTAGAAAGTTAAAATAAAGGTCAAATAAAAATACATTTAAGTGCAAAATTTATTCATATATTTATCTCTTTCCACTGACCAGTTTGCAAAAGTCACGCAGGTATCTTTAAATTCGAATTATGTTTGATACTGGACACTAAATAGCAAAAATTGTACCTGAACATGTTTGTGTACTGGAACATTCGTGCCTTTTTGTACAAATTAATTCTTATAGCAAGTATATCGTACCGCAGATGAGTACATATGTACTTTGCCCGTATGCCCCTTATCGCACGGAATTTGGTTTATCAGAAAATTTGCATATCATTTTATCGGCATCAAAAGGCCTTTTCTCGAACATTTCTTTGTTTGGCTGTCTGCGGAATCGCCGATAGAAATTATAACTGATTGCGGAAAACGTGTATCAAAGTAACGTCAGCTATTGAGAAGTGGAAAAATCCAAGCATGTGCGAGACATCTGGTCCCAAGGAAATACTCGCTACAAACTTCTTCGTCAAGGAAATCACCAAATTATTATCTGTCAGATACCAGACGTAAAGGAAAGAATTGTATTTCACAGTAATTTGTGAATCTATTACATTGATACCGTTTAGCATTAATAGAATTTTTCAGAGAATCCACTAATACGGTGTCGACGAAAAAGACAATTAACGACATGGACAAAACGAGATAAAAAGCGATATGATATTTCAGTAACAGACATGTTCGTGTTTACCGATATTGTTTTCTCAGATATTATCATTTAGCGTTATCCCTCTGAAACACCTTTTATTTACAATCTTGATGTCTAATACCTTAATACTTTACGTAGAACGTATAACAACTTTTTGCTAATTGCTTCATCGTCGCGAAACTCGTCTTCTGAGATAGTACTGTTTTATTGTTTATTTCTGAGCATGCACATAATGATGTACACTATGACGAATTATAGGTCAAGTTGCCTGCAGTTCTGATGACGTCACTTGAAAAATCAACACTTTAAACGCGTACTTTATTGACTAATTTCAATTGTCCACGCCTAATTGAAGTCGTGCACCACTGCACTGCAATGTTGCGCCAGTCGTTCTACGTACAACTTTTCTTCTGCAATTTTAGCTCTCCGATTGAAGTATTACGCGATGAAGTTTCCAGATCTTCAGTCATTCGGGGAAGTACGCCGTAATGCTTCTTAAAGTCTTTGCTACCGTTAATAGATTTATCTTATCAGTAGCAGACCAGAAATTTACCGAATAATTTATGTCGCCCCCCTCACGTATGGCCTTCTATTTGATGTTCACCGTTATTAATGGTGGAAGTATGAAAAAAGATCAGAGTAAATCAGCTATGAAATTAAAACAGTAACGGTATAAAATGATGAGAAAAGTCTGAAGTGAAAAAGAGTCAGAACAGGAGAAAAAGTGGAAATTACATTTCGGTCGAAACTAACGGAATTCATAATAGAGACGTCAAACTGAATGTTCTAAATGCCGGTTACGAATCGGTATAATTTTTTTTATTTGTTCTTAAAAATAGCATTAATGTGAAATGTACAATATTTAGAATGGATAAAAATTATTCTGGATAGTTGAATACTATTATTTTATTATAAACCAAAAGAACGTAGAAACTTTGTAAGGAGTTGCGTTGCTTGTATTTGCTTCTCGGAAGAATATTCCGATATCAGATACACATTCTTCGTAGCATTTTCACGTGAAATTGTTGAGTGATTAAATATGTACAGACAAATGAGTTCGTTGATAAGAAAGTAACACAAATTCACTCGTCCGATACGTCATATTACACTCTTCTTTTTCAGTAAATATAAATATTAAACACAACGATAAGTTCAAAAAATGTTGTAAAAATTTTTAGCCCTTCATTGAGAGCCTCGATGAAGTTCTTGTAACGTACACAAAATAGAATTTAAGACAACTTGCTAATAGTAATAATATTTAACTTCAACCCTAAATGTCTTAAATTGCAATAATCTACATTATTCGATGATTTAGTGAGAACGTATTTTTAGTCATGCGGATAATTACATACTCGTTACGTATAAGGCCGATACAAATATAATTAAAATTTGTAACATACATTAAAATATATCGCAGACAAAAGACCATGTACACCTTTCGTACTCATGGCAGTCTATCGCGAATTTTAGCGATGAAAATTATTTCATTTAGTATAATTGTGAACTATATAAGTTTGTACAAACATTCTTACTGTACATATATACAAATTTTTTGACAATTGCCGAACATTATGACATATATTGTGCGGTCTTTCATGCTTCCAGCGCTATTGCCTCTGACGGACCTTCTGTTGTACGTTCTGCAACAAAATACAAAACATCGATGAAATGATCTGTAGTACTGGCAAATGATTTGAATATAACGGTATTTAACATTACTACTAGACATTTGAAAAAATGTGTTTTAAAGCTCATCAATGTTTTTACTTTACAGAAAATATTTATTTTCCATTGTTGTATTTTTTGCACATTTAAAAGATATATACCTTTCTTTTTTTCTGGTAATTCTTCAGGTACATCTGGCAATAATACATCCTGTGGTACTTCTGGTGCAGCTTTCTTCACATCTGCTGCCAACAGAGCATCAAGCTCTGCTTCAACTTCATCCTCATCTTCTTGAGTCAATGTGCCAGACAGTATTTCATCCAACTCTCTCTGCTTATCGATACCTTCCTTTGTTTCATCCATAACTCTTTCAATGTCCTCTATGGACAATAAATCGTGCAATTTCTTCAATGCAGTATTTCCTACTTTCAGACCATCAACAACTTTAATTTCAATTTGAGCAAACTCTATGTCATGAACCATTCGTTCTAGATTTTCCAGTTGTCCATCAGTCTTTGAGAGCACCTGCTCTTGGAACTTCTTCTTACGGAGCAGTAGTAATGCCCGACTGAAAGTTTAATATTTTATATTTAATATGTATTTTACTTTTTGCAGAAATGTAGATACAGCTTTTAAAATATCAATAAATACCCTCAAGCATTTAAAGAAAAGGAATAGATATACCAATCTATATGAAAGTTTACTACCGTAAAATAAATGATGTATTAAAAAGAACTTTTTGGTTAAAGATAATTTAATTAAAAGACACTTAAGATCATGCTTAAAAAAACTTTATTACAGCAACTATTTGAAGAAAAATATTGTTAAATACTTACTCTTTTTGACCATTCTGGATAAGTTTCTTTGCTAATAATCGTTCCTTTTCAAGATTCTGTTCTATTCTTCGTTGGTACTGTTTGATCTTATCCCTTGTTTGTTTGAGTTGCTGAAAAAGTATAATGTTTTATAAGATTTGACAAGTAAACCAACAAAAGTGAGGTTAGAGTGACTCACCAGTACAGCTTTGTCTTGTTCAGTTACACGACTAGGCTGTTTCTTTTTTGCAAAGAAAATACCCATTTCGGTTATGACTTAAAGCAAACGTTCCACCCGTTTATTAAACTAACTAAAACTAAAAAGCATTTCGCCCTTGACAATTCTACAAGCCGTGGAAGTCTAGAGCCATCAAAGAGTGATTATTGATGAGTGTTAACCTTAGGTGTTAACCCTGATGCCCTGAACTCACAATGCACAAGACTGAAACATGGTCCGACGGAAAGTAGTGTAGAAAGTATCGCCATGTTAAGGACATCACGAGCCCGCGAAAATTGAATGTATTATATAAAGTATCTCTTAGCATGCATCGCAAAAAATGTAAGAAATATAGTATTCAGGACCAACAGTAAATAGAAAAGAATTACTATTAATCTCTAAATGATACCAAAACAATAAGCGTAACATCAGCAAAAAACATTCGCGGTTTTAGAAGGAAAGGAAATTAGCGACGTAATATGATTTTGCTGAAACTAAATGATTCTATGATCTTTCTGTATCATCCTTGAACTAGATAGACCCAGCGATGACAGTGAATAATGGACAATGATTTTACAAATCGCCTAGGAACAAATAAGTCGTGATCGATCGTCACGTGGTGATCGAGAACGTTATGCTTCTATTTTCTTGACTTAATTGAAAATGAAACCACGACGTCAGAGGTCCTATTCTTATTTCCAGGTACTCGTGAATTAAGACAGGAATTTGCTTAGAAAGGAAGATCTTTCTATCAGAAATTATTCGCAAACTTACCCATATTTTTTCTTTTTAACACAAACCGGAACCAAACTAAACTGAACGAAAACTACTTACAATGTTAATTACAAAATTACAACAAAATAAATACAAAATTAATAACAAAATTACTTGCATTGTTAGACCATTTATTACGGTTATAGCAGTGTTCAGAATGTATTACGGTTATAGCAGTGTTCAGAAAGGGGGGAAGGTGTGGGTTCTCTTGTGAGGTCCTCCGCTAAACACTGAGAATAGCATTTTCTCTTTTTACTCGATTTATTAATTATTATTGAGTCTGGTTTTTACGCATGAATTTAGATTTCTCGCTTACTATTTTTATACGATATTTATGATGTAAAAAATAATCATATTGTCTAACGAAATTGCAGAAAGTTACATAAACGGCCAATATTAAAAAAAAACACAACTATTATGTTGTTAAGTTTTCTATATAATAAAAATGACGATTTAATAGGTAAGATATACAAAATATAAATAACATATTGTACGATTTTGTACTGCACAAGGCAGGAGGTAAAGGGTACAGGGAAAATAATGAACAAACAACACATTGGATTGAATTGAACAATGTCCATTATATCATATATTTTATTCCCACATACACACGGCACGTTGTGAACCTTTTCTTAAATATTAATCATATTATCATAATAATAATCCTCATCGCCATCGCCATCATCGCAATAATAGTAATTTCAATAATAATAAGTAAACAATAATAAACGTAATAATGTGAAGTCATGAGATATATTTATATTTATGTATATATATATATATTATATATATATTATATATATATAATAAATCATATAGTAATAATCATCGTATTATAATATATATTTATATGTACAGAGGGGTACAATATTGTTATTCTTTATTAGTGTAATATTTATAATCGTAATATTATATTTATTTTTTGTCTGTATACATACACAATTAATTAGATTAGCGGCCCTCGCGTGCGCCCCTCTGCGTCGCCGTAGTTTCTCTCACTTTCTATCATTTTGTTTCTCTATAATCCTCCCCCTCCTTAAACGTAGGACCTCGTTTTTTGCATCGAATGGCAGCCCTGTGCCACCGCGAACGCTCGATTCTCTTATTTTTCGCAGAAAAAAAGTGCCGCGCCTTCCGTAATTGTAATCCATGAGAGGCGCCGTCGAATTAACGCGAATTAATCCGAGCGTGCGACTGTACATTTTCTTCAAACGCGGACACGCAGCACTCGGTGATCGTTTTGCTTTTATCTTACAAAACATTCATTATAGTCTGGCCGCTTTTGCCGGGAGAGTCGCGCGCCCACGCCCACCCCATCCCCCATCCCCCATCCCCCCCCAAAAGACGTTACTACGCGCCCCTCGACAATTGAAATTGCGAATGCCGAGGACCCAACCAAGACGATCGGATCCTACTTTTTAGCGGAGCAGTCGCCGCTAAGACGAATATGGATTTTACAAAAGCGCACGGCTCTCTCGCCAGCAGCAGGCCTTTCATAAATATTCTGTACAACGTTATAATTATTATAAATCATCGTATATATCTTATATACTCTTATCGTTATGTCGTTATTATCAGTAGTGTAAAATTGAAAGTTTTACGTACTTACGCAGATTAAATTACCGCCTGTTCGCTTCTCCCGCTCGCAGGCGTTAATTATTTCTTTACCATTTTTTTTGTTCCTTTAATCGATACATAATCGTATAATTTAGTATGTCACTATACGTATTGTAATCGTTTATAATTAGTAAGAATATGTAAAATTGGTATTTCACTTTATTTTTTTTGCTTGCTCGTTTAATTCAATTAATCTCGTTAAGCATCCACATAACTGTTTAATATACATAGAATTAAAAGTGGCTTATTTATTGCTTGTTATATTGCAAGTTTTCTCATTGCCAGCCATGCCAGACCTTCGAACGTGTTAATTTCACGTGCCATTTTCCACGTTTGCCCGCCATACGGAACATCGAGAATTTCATACATACATCATTCCCTTTAACCACGCGGTACGTGAACCGCCACTAAAACCTTAAATCCCGTATTCAAACGAGTCTCGTTGCTTAGGCTCTCGGAATCCACGATGTACAGTAAAAAATGGAGTCTGTCCATTTCGCGCATTGCGCCGCAACTAATGTGTTAATCGTGACGACAGCCTTGCCATACGGAAATAACAAAATATGTGTAGAAGAAGCACTCTTTATAGATACAGTTTGAATTGCGAGACGGACTCAGTCTCCGAGAAAATTCTTACATTTACTGTATGTAGTTAGAATCATAAAGCTTATATACGTGCCTGCGTTTAACCATTCGTTTCTTTCAATTGTCAAACGTCTCCGCGGAAGTAAATGTACGAGGAAAATGATGAAGAGAGTAGCGATTTTCCACAGTCACCGGTCATTAACAACTCCCGCTCGATTCTTTAGTCGTTTATAATGTATGCCAAAACATAGAAATTGTAATTTTTCTTTTCTTATCGCCAATTCGACGTTACCATACTCTCATAGGCATCAGGGAATTTTCCACCTCATTGATCTCGCTGATATGTAAACTTGAAAAAATGATCAGTAGCCGAAACACGTGTCGCTTCTCGATAAGATTCAGAATATTATAAAAATAAGTCAATTTATGTTACTTAATTAACGAGGGATGTAGCATGATATTAATTAAATTATGACCTTCCGTATTTGGCTTGGGTTCTGCTTTGAACTGATTTCCGCGAACTCATTATCAACGATCTCAAATAAGTGTGTAAATAAATACACTCAAATGTCGCACATTTATTAATACCCCCATGAACAAATTAATTTGATATTAACAAACACTCATTTGTACACCACCGGTAATTAATATCTCAAAAGTGCAAATAATGGCTTCTCGTCATTTCTTCGTCTCGAAATTGTACTTTAGTGTACTTTCATAAGACACAAATGTATCGATAATTTACTTCCAATATCAACTGAACATCCGAACGGTTAATTTGTTAATTTTAATCAGCTTCAGAAGGTCCTTAGAAGCAGGGCTAAATAATTTCCTTAATTTCTCGGTGCACCATTTGTTCGTGTGAATGCTATTTTCAGCGAGTCGCACACAATGGTTACGCAGGAGCACTAAAGACCGAGGGGACGAAATCTTATGCAGTGTGCTAGTAGCACGTGTAAATATTCTCTCCCTTTGGTTTACACGAACGTACGCGAATAACATGTAGCATAGTCGTAGCGCAATAGCAGCATTAACGCAATAGACGATATCAACAAGAGGAGATGTTTTCATGGTGGACATTGTGAAACGTCACGGCGCATTGACAGGCCAGCGCGTGTTTAATTATCGAGTTGAATACTGGAAAAGGAAGTAAGACGACGCGTTTATCGTCATTTATAGCGACCGTTAAACACGATTTCCCGGCTATATGTCGCGGAATAGCAGCTAAAGTGTCCTACAAGTCCGACGAACCGGTTAAGTGGTAGTTATATGTAAATGTTGAAAAATAGTCCTGCATCGTGTAGAAGAAAATACGTGCTGCTTACGATGTCGCTTAATGGCATTATCGAAGTTTCATGCACTGCTCGTCTCATGCAGGAAGCATTCCAACAGTTGTCAGTTTATGTGTATCTGCGTATTTGAACGTGTGCACATGTAATTACATTATTATAGCTATAATAACACATATGCGCTTGTGTGTGCATATATATTTATATATATTCATATTTATATTTGTATTTATATTTGTATTTATATTTATATACATTCATTTCGTGTGAACATACGTTCGTTAGAAGCGTCTATAACGCAAAGTCGAAAGGCTCTATTCAGATTTTCATGTAACTGCAGTAATTATATTTCATGAGTATTTCTACAAGTATTTGTGTAAATTCAATTTTGACGTGTGCAAGGTAACTGTACCAGCCAGTAAACATTACTTCTCCGACGTCATTATCAATTAAAAATAACTATTAATTACTTCATATATCAGATATCATGATAGCAGAGTATTTTAAGTGTGAAATCAACAACTGTTTTCAAACAGTAATACGAAATATAAGAAATACCGAATGTATTTACGCAATTGTTTGGAATTTATGGGCTTTAGAAATAAGAGAGCAAAAACAGTTTTAATCAAGCATGATTAACAATAGTCTTTAAAAAGGTCATAGTTTATTGACGTGCTGGCAATTGTTTATTCACCGGTACCCTTTCCCTGTACAAAAAATGTCATTATCATTCCTGAATGCTTCGCATGTGAGTAATCACCGCGGAGGGACTTGGTATTTCTATAAAGTTTTATACCAAAGAGCCCACCGAAACTTTGCATTACGCTTTTTTGGTCAGAACTTGACAAACGAATGAACCTGACCTAATCTTACACACGAGCGAGACGTAACGCAACGATTATTCAAACAAATCGGTTCTTGGGATTATCGTATAGTGGCGATACATTCGATTAATAACTGTGATACATTAATGGTAATAATAATAATAATAATTAATAGTTAACGTTAATAGTAATAGTATAACACAACAGAAAAGAAAAAAAAAACAAAAAAGAAACGCAGTACTCGTTTTTTCACGTTCGCTTTATCGCGGCGCGTGAGGAAAAATGATCGTCGTCGGTGAGATTCCTGCTGACGTTTCGGCACACCGTCAAATCCTATCTCAGGAATTACAAAATCGTAATAGCGTTCAATCAGCGTGGCTCGTGTCGTGTCCAAAATGTAAACATTACCAACGAATCATGTTTTTCCAGTCGTTGAATTTTCACGAATTACGTGAATTTCGTACAACGAAAAGAACAATCGTCGATTAGTCGCGTCGGCGAGTACAGGCAATTTGGAAAATTTACTGAAAATTCAGTGAGCAGATGTAAATAGCGAACCACGTTTTTTACTGACATCATGGATCGGTCCTGATACAATTTGTAGTATTAGATCAAAATAAATCAATTTAATAAACATGTGACCCGGGCATTTGAAGAAAGTAGTACACTTCAATCAGGATTTGCAGTTCTTTGTAGTATCAGACATAAGTCTTCTGCATAAAATGAGACGATAATAAGAAAGGTTCAGTTTAGTTTAAAATGTCCATCATTGGGGAATCTTTGCGACGATAATCGTCAGCGTAACATAATCACCGACGGTCGATGTGATTTCAAATATTTTTACTTAATCCCTCAGCAAACGCCTGGAAACGGAGCAACGAGAAAATTGCCTATCTACCTACGGTCTCTCGCGAATATGTTCGTTACACTATTCTTTGCACTCGCAACGTGGATAACCGACAGGGCATTCCATGTCATTTTCCATTATTTCACGAATTTCTACTCGCATTCCTGGAACTCGCAAATCTTTCATCCAGGGTCCGACCCCGAAATAAAAAAGTTGCAGGGCATTTTGCCTTTAATCGTTGAATTAACTCCGTAATTAATTGTAACGCGAAGTTAAATGTTAAATAGGAAAAGTTGTATGCTTTTTACATTATACAGTTTTTTTTCTTTTAAAAAGGTAACTTTGGTATAATATCGATATTTTAAAATTAAGAATTAGAGTCACGTTGGTGTCATGATTTTTAAGATAGTGTATGCAACAAATTGTTTCCAGTCAATATTATTAAAAAAAAATTTATCGTTATGATAATGACTTAAATTTTAAATGATTTTCAATATTATGTCGACGTCGGTCCCTGTTTCCTACGATTGATCAGTAAGATCAGCCCGAAATGCGCGAGTTCGAATCTCATGGCCAAAGAAAGAGCACGCTAAACTAGTCGTTCTAGACAATGTACATCCTCATTGAAAAATATACACTCACTGCGCGGAAAGCGATCGAAAAATTCGAAAAGTCCGTGAAATGAAACAGGGATGGCATATCTTCTCTCGATGCGTATTAAAAACATGTGTTTGCGTGCTGTACGTGTGTGTATGTGTGTGTGTGTGTGTGCCTGTGCGCGCACGTCTGTGTGTCGATCGACAATTTACCGAGACCGGATATCACGTAAATGTTAGACTTAATTTTCCTTTCCGGATGGACGTATGCGCGACTGATATAGACAGATATCGTTTCGCAGAACGATAGACCAGACCGTTAGGCTCGAGCGAGAATATTCGGTAAAGTGGGCAATGATCGCTACGCGAGCAATTTATTGCTATTGAATTAGGCAGATAAGCCGCTACGATACGCGCACGACGGTTTACGGGGAATTCGTCGCACACTGCAGACAGAAATTTAACCGCCTCTTCGAACACTCATGAAATGTCATTTTATTCTTAGAATATGGGTATAATAATTGATTACGGTCATACAGCAGGGTCGTTTATTCACTTCTGATCGTGTGAAATTCTTTTATCGTACTTCATTGTCAAGTTATTACACCGTATTATCCGATATTGCTTATTTCTCCGAGTTTCACTGTTTATACATTACTTTATTCTGCGGTAAGCATTATCCGAAACGTCAGTAAAGGAAATCATTGTACATTTAATTCACTGCTTGAGTCTTAATACACATAAAAACGTTCCCCTCGAAAAGTTATTTCCATGATACATTATTTCAAATTTCCCTTTGATCTTTTCCATGCGTGTCGCGGGTACTCGTCAATCTTTCCATTCTTGCAAGCGGGCAGTAATAATGGTAATCATTGGTTTGCCCTCTCCGTGATAATAATTAATATCGTGACTTGAGATAAATCGTTGCAGCCGTACGCCTAATTACGTGTTTCCGTATACGTGTGTATGTGCTTATTCTACCTAATCTTCTGTCTGTACGTGTACATGTTGTATGTGTGTGTGTGTATGTGTGTTTGGGCGTCATTCAAAAGATTTCGACTGCCGTCGTTCTACCGTTCTGTCACGGAATGATAATTATCATTTAATCAATTAATTAACTAATTAGCATCTCCGACATTCTCCCTATTGATCATGACGTTCCTGTCGTGTTTTATTTTTGCGATTTTCTCTCTCTCTCTCTCGCTCTCTCGTTCTCTCGCTCTATCACTCTCCCTCTCTCACACGAGTTTTTCCTCTCTTTCTCACTCTCTCCCACCCTCTCACAGTTATCGTAATTATTACTTATAATGTAATATGTATAT